>JAPCYP010000077.1:0-1270610 GCA_035048595.1 Echinosophora koreensis
GGGCAATTAACTTTCTATGTATACTTCCTATAGAATTACATTGACTCTATTGTTATGGTGCTCATAAGTTCTAAATGCTCCGATATCTATGCTCTTTATCCTCCTTGGTTTATTTTTCATCATTTCTATATGTTAATTCCTCTTTCTATGTCTCTACCTGTTTTTGTTTTGGTTCATCATAAAATCTTATTTTAGAAAATTTGGAAGTCACTAACTGATAATTTAAATTTACATTCCTGCTATACAATTTGTTTTGAACTCGATGAAGAAAATAAATATAGAAGAAAAACACTTGACTATTAATACTCTCCCTCTAGTGAATGTATTTTGAAGAATTATTTATATAAATATTATTCTTATAAAAGATAATTATCATAGATGATTTAGTGTTTTTGGGTTTTGTTCATCACTTCTATATGTGAATTCCTTTTTCTCCGTCTCTGCCTTTTTTGGTTCTTTAGAAATGATGCATCACATAATTGGAGAGTTTGGAGTTATGGATTTTTGGTCTCTTGGACCATGTACCATAAAAAAGTGGTTGCTTTAGTCATTAGCATTGTTAATTAGTGATGCTATTTGTCACTCCCCCGTGTCTAATAACGAGTCTGCATTGTCATTTAATATGTCTGCATTGTCATTTAATATGCAAAGAATGGTTAATAGTGACAGATTGCAGCAAATGCTAGCTGTACAATAGATTAATCAACGGGCTCTTCTGGTCTGCCCATTCATTTTGAATGCATAAATCTTCTCATTTTCATATGTGAAGCCCCCTCCATCCACACACACCCACACACAAAATTCAAGAATAAACAATAGGTATTAGGTTCTACATTGGCATATAATCATGGGGGTTATTTTTTAGTGACTTTTAGAAAAAAAAAAACCCTCATAACGAAAACACTCAAAATGGGGTTGACTAGCAACTCAGCCATTGTACATGGAGTATGACCTTCCATCTTGAATTTGTCTACATGGTTGAGCCGTGTTCAACCCATATTGGCCAAGTGTTATGGAGATATGTTTATGCTTTGAATGTTTTTAAACTTAGGATCATATTATCACACTATGCACACAAGATATATTAACGTAAAGAGAGCTCATGGTTTAGGGGAACATGTTTCATGTCTTCTATGACTGAAACGTAATTCATTTTTTATTGCTTGCAGAAGGAGATGGGGAAACTGACTGACCATGTCTTGGTGTTTTGGGTGAGCATATCTTCATGGAGAAAATTGTACGCAGGCTGCAAAATTTATATTTCTCAAGTTCTACAACCTTAAACCAGTATCTAGAATCTAGGAAAAGGCTTAATTTCAAATTTTTCTTTTTGATAATCTGCTTCATTTCAATTAACATAATGCCATCATAAACAACTAAAGACTAATGTGACATTATGACCCACCAGTCCATTGCTAAAGGAGGGGAGAAACACTAGCAGCTTAATTAGTTGCAAGTGACAAAGAGTAAGAAAGATTATGCCATCCAAATGTCTTATGATTCCAATGGACAGTGATGATCTTTGACAAAGTAAAGAATTATAGGCAGGGTCCTTCCCCTGAAATTGAAACACGGGATTATAGTTGTAGGTGTGTTTAAATCCAAGAACAAAAACATTGGTGAAATATACCACTAGAGTATTAAAGTTTTATTTTCATAGAAAGATGTCATACAAATATTACTTTATCAGCAATGATTTGATTATAAATCAGAAATACATATTTGGATTTTTCTATCACCTCTAAATACATTTTTAGATTTGATATAATTCATGGAAAGGAAATTGCTAGGTATACTTAATATTATTTATGTGTTGATTTGCTTAGAATTTTTTAAAAGTATAGTATTTTCTCTCTTAATATTTTGATTCACCAATTCTTTTAGGATGAGATTTGCTTGGATTGTCAGCATGATTGCTCTTAATGGAAGGTTATGGTTGCTAAAAAGTATTATGACGAGGACAGTTGAAATAATAGTTGCTGAAGTATCATCTTACAAGCTCAAGAAAATCAAGATTGAGAAAATTTATTTCGAAGTTTCAATTTGTTTATTGGTTTGTTAATTTTTTTTTGGATAACTACTTTTAATTGGAATAATTATAAAGTCAATATCTTAGTAGTTATTATTAGCAAACAAACAAAAAAATTTGACATAGTAGAATAAACTACTGGATTTCATTCTGGAGGTATGCTCAAAATCATTAGAATGAGATTCATACAATTTTAGAGATCGGTTCCGCAAGTAACCTCTGCATATTCAACTTTTGCTATGCATAAATATTACAAGCTATTGTTATCACTTTTTCAAATTTAGTATTTCATGTACTTCACTATAATCTTTGAATTGTTATTGTTATGACTTTCACATGTTAAACTAAATATATGTTGTGGTGTTTTGTTGGTTTTAAAACATGCATAAAAATGAATGACTCATTTGAAGGCATGGATACCAGGCTTGCTATTAATGATTGGCATAGCAGATAACATCTTGGAATTTATACTTTTTAGGCTTGAATATTTCAAATGATTCACGTCATCTACTCAGCTCCATATTTGAAATCCAATGACCATGTATTTTCTTAAAATAAGATTTCAATCAAATAAATGAGAGATGATAGAAGAGATAGGGAAAAAAAAGTGCTCTTCATTTAACTACTATGAGAGTTGGGTGAATTCTAGCATGAAGACCATTGTTTATGGGTTTACCGGTGAAGCACCTTTTTTAACCATTAGATATAATAATAAAATATTTAATGGTTCAGATTTATTGTTAAAAAAATAAAAAAATTTGTTTTGTGTCTTTTTTGCCCTTCATCCCTTTCTCTGAAACCTTTAGCATTCAACTCATTCCCGGTTGAAGATAACTCCAAGCAGAATGAAGAAAAGCCTACGGAAATAGTTTCTCTGGTCATTACAAAAGTTATTAACTTATTATCAATTCCAATCAACTTATTGCTCCATTCATATGGTGGGGATCGGTATATATGAACTATGAAGCTGAAACAGCATGTCTGGCAAGGATTTATATACTATATAGCACAGTTGTTGCCCGGCCGGAGATAAAGGAACTCCACTCTACTTTGTTTGATTTAATTGAAAAGCTTAGTACCTACAAATAAGATCCCAACATTCCGGCAAAAGCTTAAATAGTAGTGTTGTCCGGGTTGTGCCTTCCATTCCCATCAGCGGAAAAACACACCAAACAGAAAACGCTATCATAAACGCGAAATCGGAGAAGAGAAGAGAACAGAGAAGAAAGTGACACACAGTGGATTCAAAGCCAAACATGACGATTAGTAAGAAAGAGCCAGAGTTGAAGATAACATGTGAGATGGGATGAGGGTAAAAATGGTTTTTTATATGTGAAATAGTTACCTTATCGGTATACCCATAAACAGTGGTCATCATGCTAGAATTCATCAGTTGATAGAAGAGATATTTGCACTTAAGCATTAGCTCTTTCGTTAATTTGATTCAATTGGAGAAAGTTATGACATTTCAATTAATGATTTAATCAATTATTGTAGAATTGATTTATATATATATATATTTTTTCATGATGTGGGGAACACAACCTATTTAAATTAGTCTCAAAACATAAATTATCTCAATTAAATGATTTAATGGATTATTATATTTTTTTTTATAAAAGATTATTAATGTGCAAAAGCATCACAAGAGAGAAAAGGCATCCCAACTAGGTTGGCACCCGTAAAACTCACAATCATCTGCAGCACATCAAATGAATAATATTAAACAGTAAAAAGAATACAAAAAAGCAAGGGGGGACTAGAGCCAAAACCCAAGCTAGCAACCATCAAAAGAATTAAGAGAATCTATAACTAGGAAGGCTTAACCTATTTCTAGAGAGGTCATCCTTAATAAAATCCGGAAAGGAATCCCACCAACTAGATGAAAGACTGGTGACACCATAGTTGGCTAACTTATCAAGCACAATTGTTACCCTCTCTAAAAACGTGAGAGACTCTAAAGCACATTTTTGCTTACAAAATAACAAACAGTTATTCCACCTATTCTTGAGCTTCCAAGGGATGATCTGAGATTGATTAGAGAAAGCATTCACCACAATTTGGGAATCACATTCTAACCAAAGAAACTTCCAACCTTTATGATGAGCATGTTTCAATAGCAACCATTGCAGCAACCATTTCAGCATATAAAGCAGTTTGAATTCCCAAATAAGAAGAGAAACAACCAATAGGAACACCTCTATAATCTCTAAAAAGCCCACCACAAGCAGCAGGGCCTGGAGACCCCTTAGCAGCCCCATCCGAGTTACACTTAATCCAAACCAATAGGAGGATGCTGCCAAACCACTTCCTTAATTGAAGGTGCTTTACAGTGTTTAGCAGTAGCTGAGAAAAATTTAAAGACTTGAAAGTCTTCTATTGAGTTGGACATAACTCCCTTAGAGAGAGATGCAGAAGAATTGGTTGCAGAAAAAATTAGAGACTTAGCACAATCTAAAGGGATCACCTTGTCCTTGAAACCTGATTGAATTCCTGCAAAACCAGATTACAGCAATGGAATGCACAACTGCAGCTAGGACAAATATCCTTCACTTGACTGCAACTAAACTTGTTACATATTTTTAGAACTGAATCAAAAGGATGAGCAAATCAATAGAGAATTTCAGAATAGCACTCAACCAATCCCAAATCCTCTTTGCAAACTCACAACTCAGAAACAAATGAGAAGCAGATTCCTCTTCTCTTCTACACAGAACACAAACAGAAACAACAACACAGCCTCTGACCTTGAGATTCTCATCTGTTGGCATTCTATTATGCATAAGTCTCCAAATCAAAAAGGATTTGGAAGGAGGAATGAATTTATTCCAAATCAGCTTGCCCCAATTTAGAATAGCAATCCTTGGATTCAAAAAACTAGAAGCTTCCTTCATAGTCAAGTCACCCGAAGATGAGCTTGCCCAAATAAGAGAGTCTTCTGACTCATCTAAAGGAATACTCACCTCCTTAACCAACCTCATCAGATCAGGGAACATAACACAAAACCAATTAGGAAAACTCCACTTCTTGTTATAAATAAAGTCACTTACAGAAGCTTGCAAAGAAGAGTGGAGATCTTCTGGAACCTGCAGCAGATTCACAACTGGAGCAGACAACCAATTGTGATTCCAGAAGTTGATAGTTGCCCCATTGCCAAGCAACCAGATTGAGTTCTGCTGAACCACTTGAGCAAAGCGCTTTATGCCAGGCCAAATTGAGGATTTGATATAATTCATAGCAGAACAACCTTTTCTAAAGAATCTGCATTTTAAAAACACTGCCCAAGGATCACTAGAAGAAATCACTGTCCAACTCAATTTGAGCAGAGCTGCATTATTGATTGCTTTGACAGCTTTAAGACCAAGCCCTCCTTGATTTGTAGGGAGACAGCACTTGCTCCAAGCAACTGTAACAAGTTTCCTAGCATGAATATTTCCAGACCACACAAAATTGCGAATCCACCTATCAATGGTTTTAAGCAAAGATGCAGGCCACAAGTAAATGTAAAAACTGTACATGAGCATACTATTAATAACAGAATTTACTAGTTGAACCCTGCCCATAATAGAAAGGATGGATCCCTTCCAAGAAGCCAGTTTATACCTAATCTTATCTGCAATTGGCTGAAGATGGGCAACCTTTGGTTTCCCCTTGAACATAGGCACACCAAGATAAGTGAAAGGAAAAAGACCTTGAGAGAAGCCAAGGATATTTGAGATTTCTCCCAATCTTCTAGTTGAGATTGAACCAGCAAAGAATTTACATTTTTCCAGACTCAAAAGCTGACCTGAAATCTGACCCATAAGCTTCAAACATAGACATCAGCCTTTGAAGATTTTCCTTGGTTCCTTTGCAAAAGACCATTATATCATCAGCATAAAGTACATGAGAAGGAGTAGAACAACCTCTAGGGCCTGCCATATTCTTTAAAAGGTTATTATCAATCATCCAAGAGATACCTCTACTTAGAACATCCTCAGCCAAACAGAACAGAAGAGGAGAAAGAGGGTCTCCTTGCCTCACTCCCCTTTTGCATTGAAAATAGCCAATTGAGTGACCATTAACTAAGAAAGACAGCCTAGCAGAACCAAGAATTGTTTGAATCCAGGAGCAAAACTGAGCACTAAAGACAAAAGCATCAAGGACTTTCAATAAAAAGCTCCAATCCAAAGTATCAAATGCCTTTTTAATGTCAAACTTAAGAGCAACATTGCCTCCAAAACTCTTATTATCTAGCAAGTTAATTGCTTCAGATGCAAGGCAAATGCATTCTGAAATCTTTCTCCCTCTTATAAATCCTCTCTGCTGAGGGGAGATTATTTTAGGAGCCAGATCAGATAACCTATCTGCAAGAATTTTGGAAATTATCTTATATTGGAAATTGGCCAATGCAATAGGTCTGAAATCCCCAATGTTTATCTGCTTCTGAACTTTTAGGGATAAGACAAACTAGATTTGAGTTCTGTCCTGGCATGATCCAATTATGTTCAAAGAATTGAAGGACTGATCTATACACATCAGATCCAATAATCTCCCAAAAAGAGTGATAAAAGGCACCACTGAATCCATCTGGACCAGGAGCAGCTTCTGCATTTAAAGAGAAAACAGCAGCTCTAACTTCCTCCAAGGAAGGTATTTTGGTGAGAATAGAGTTATCTTCAGCTGTAACCAATTTTGGGATGACCTTTTCCACCAAATCATTATTTACACAGACATTCTCAGTTGCATATAAGGCAGTAAAATACTCCACCACATGCTGCTCAATCCTCAGTTGGAGAATCCAGAATTAAATCACCTTTCCTCAGAACTGACATATGTTTAATTGATGATTTAATTTTAGCCATTCTGTGAAAGAAAGCAGTGTTTCTATCACCATCACAAAACCAGTTAATTTTAGCCTTTTGTCTCCAAAAAAGATTCTTCAAAAGACAGAGCTTGATTCAATTCAATTTGAGCTTTGCCTTCTCTTTCATTTAGATCATCAGAGAAGCCATTTCTGTCAATAAGCATCTGAGCTTCTTCCACTGCAGCCTTGGCACTATCCACTCTTTGGTGAATGTTCCCGAACACTGTTTTATTCCAAACTTTAAAAGCTACTTTCATATTCTTTAACTTTTGCATCAAAACAGACATATGGCAACCATAAACTGGCTGAGACCAAACCTCCTTCACAAGTCTTTCACAATCCCCATGACCAGCCCACATGCTAAAATATTTAAAAGAAGAAGGATTCTGCTTTATATCCTTTTGTAAGATCAGAAGCAAGGGGAAATGATCAGATCTGCTCTTTGTTAAAGAAGCACAGCATATACTGCTGCAAGAAGAAAATACAATTCTGATTCACAATTGCTCTATCCAAGACCTTCTGAGTATGAGCATTCCCAATTCTATTATTGGACCAAGTATACTTAACTCCTCTAGTGATAATGTTAGTGAGCCCACAATCATTCATCCAAGAGGCAAATTCATCACAAGATATCTTTAAAGGCAAGCCACCACCCCTCTTTTCATGAGCCCCTAACACTGCATTGAAATCTCCAAAGAAAGACCAAGCCCCTGGATTAGAACTTTCCAAATCAGCAAGATCTTTCCAAAGGCTTTCTTCTTGCCACATATGAAGTGGAAGCATAGACAGCTGCTATATAAAAAACTTGATTATGCATATTAACTGAAAAAGCACAAAACTGATCAGACTCAGCAAAAACAAACAGGATCCAAATATTCACCACAAAGACACCAAAGATTTGGAGATCTATTCCCTCTATTGTTGAAAGCAAATGACTTTAAGCCAAAGCTACTCAGAAAGGAGGTTGGTAAATTATCAAACTCCATCCAAGGCTCTGAAATCAGAACTATATCAGGCCTATTTGAAACACAAAGATTCTTTAACACAAGCCTAGTTTCAGAATTTGCTAGGCCTCTCACATTCCAATAAAGAACTTTCATTAAGCAAGATATTTAAGAACAGCCCTGCCCCGGGCATTGACATCAGACTGTTGCTGCTTCTGTTGACTTTTTTAAGTTTCTTCTTTTGAGCTCTAGTTAAAACCACTGTGAATTTTGAATTTTCAGCATCTTGAGCTCTGAGAGCAGTTGGAGAATTTTCCACCATCTCTTCCTCGTCATCATTCCCCCACAATTTTGACACAATAAGCAAATCTTTCTTAACATGAGGGGGCAAAGGCCTTGAGCAGAATTCATCAATAGGAGAATCAGTGGCTCTCAGAGTTGCTTCCTTTGGAGAATTAAAGACTGGAGAGATATCATCAGAGGATGAATCCGAAATCACACATTTATGAAAAGGTGTAGATGTAGTGTCTACATTTTTATCACTTTCTGCCAAAGATTCAGAAACATGAGTGTCCACAGTGTCCTCACTGGCTGGACTACAATCCTGATTAGATTCAGGAGCATTGACAGTTCCAACATTACCAACTGATTGCACTAACTCAACCACATAAGGAACATTCTTTGGCAAGAAAGCAATAGCATTATCTTCTGAAACAGGGACATCTTCTATTTCTATTTCTGGATGGAGACACTTGTTACCTGAATCTCTTTCAATCACAATATTGTTACCTTTGTCAACAATCTTCTCCTTGTTACCCTCTTGGCTAACCCTTGTCTTAGGGACATATTGTTGAAAAACCTTCCTAGGAGCACCTTTGTCTTTTAAAGACTCTTTCTGAGAGTTTACAGTCTTCTTGCAATTATCCACAGAGTGCCCAATCACTTTACATGCTGAACAAAATGCAGGAAGATATTCATATTCCACGTCAACCAGGAAATCAAGATCTTCCCTCTCTACCAGAATTACTTCCTGAATCGGCTTCAATAAATCAATGTCCACTAAAACCCTTGCAAAGTGACCAAGCGTCTTATTGATTGTTGCATCATCAAGGGACAGTGGGATCCCAACTCCTCTTGCAATTGCAAATAATATTTTCGGCCGCCAATACTCTTGAGGTAGCCCATGGATTCTTATCCAACACTGAGCATTGGTCTGTTTCATCAGTGATGGGCAAAAATCAGCAGTCCATGAAAATAGCCTCAGAACACCTGGTGCAAGGTTAAAGGAACCAGCTGCTAAGATTTTCCTCATATCTTCCAATGAAGCAAAAGAGAATTCAAAGAAACCCTTTCCGATTGGAGTCATTCTCCAATGAGATATCGGATGCCAAATCTTCAGAAGTTTGCTGCGCAAGTCACCAATTTTCCATGGATAATCTCCCTTCGAAAGCAACAGCCTGCCATGTAAATTGTTCTTACAGCTTTCCAATCCTGCCTTATATTCATCTTCCGGAATTCTTACTGCCAAAGCGTTCCCTTTCATTCTCGGAACAGGCAACTGGCTTAAGGGAATGGCACAAGCATTATTCAAGGCTTGTGCAAAAGTTTTGGTTGGAATAAGAGGAGGAGAAGGAGGAGATGCTCGAAGAGAAGAAGAGGAAGGAGCAAAAGAAGAAGGAAGTGGAGGAGGGGGAGGAGGAGGCGGCAAGGGGGAGGATGATTCCGGGAACATGAACTGCCAAGGGCAATCCATGATAGAACACGATGAAAAACCCTAGTTTTTCATGCAAACCCTAGCAGAGCCAAAAAAGCAAAAAAGTCCTTGTTACATGCGTTAGTATGTAAAAGGTTCTAACATGTAAGATTCTAATGGATTATTATAGAGTTGATTCTATATTAATTTATTGTTAACAAATTATCTGGTTATTCGAAAGACAACTCAAACCGTTACCAAATTACCTGGAGGGCAATCATAGACTACGTACTTTAATTTATATAAAGATGAATATGAATATCACTATTATTATTATTATTATTATTATTATTATTATTATTATTATTATTATTATTATTATTATTATTATTATTATTATTATGTTAATTATAATGCTTAAGGGTAGCAAGCCTACTTCAATACAAGTTAATTTCGAATATGCGTAAGAACGTATGTGACTCGTGCGAATGCACGGGTACCTTACTAGTGATGGGAGAAAGGTGTATGTTCCAAGACCTAAGACATAAGGATGGTGGCTGGGTGACATTTGGAGGAAACCAGAAAGGGAAGATCACTGGTATAGGTAAAATTGGTAAACATCATTTTCCCTCCATTGATAATGTTCTTTTAGTAAATGGTTTGAAACATAATCTGCTGAGCATAAGTCAATTATGTGATAGTGGATATGATGTTTCTTTTAATAAGAACATGTGTAATGTCAAGAAAAATGATGGATCAATCTTATTCACTCCTAAGAGGCAAAACAATTTGTATAAAATTGACTTGGAGGACCTCTCAAATCAAAGTGTTTCATGTTTGGTGTCCATTAAGGATGAGCGATGGATTTGGCACAAAAGGCTAGGTCCATGCAAGCTTGAGATTAATCTCAAAGCTAAATAAGCATAACCTCGTGAGAGGGTTACTAAACCTTAAGTACAAATCTGATGCTCTCTGTGATGCATGTCAAAAGATAAAACAAGTCAAATGTTCTTTTGAATCTAAGAAATGTTGTTAGTACCAAGAGACCACTAGAACACCTTGATCTTTTTGGTCCAACAAGGACTGCCTCTATCAGTGGTAAGAAATATGGTCTAGTCATTGTAGATGACTATACAAGATGGACATGGGTTATGTTCCTAGCTCACAAGGATGAGTCCTTCAAGGTCTTTTCTATATTCTGCAAACGTGTACAGAATGAAAAAGGCATGTGTATCACTTCAATCAGAAGTGACCGTGGGGGAGAGTTTGAAAATGAGCTTTTTCAAAAGTTCTGTGAAGATAGTGGTATTCTTCACAATTTCTAAATACCAAGAACACCACAGCAAAATGGTGCGGTAGAGAGAAAGAACAGATCTCTTCAAGAGATGGCTAGAACTATACTCAATGATAACTCTGTCCCTAGACACTTCTGGGCTGAAGCTATTAATATTGTCTGTTACATTCAGAACAGAATATACATTAGACCAATCCTGAATAAGACTCCTTATGAATTGTGGAAGGGACGAAAACCCAACATTTTCATATTTTCATCCTTTCTGTTGTAAATGCTATTTTCTTAACACTAAAGACCAACTTGGTAAGTTTGATACAAAAGTAGACAGTGGAAATTTTCAGAAACATCAAAAGGCTTTAGAGTATATAATTCTAGAACTCTAGTAGTAGAAGAAAGTATACATGTTAAATATGATGACAAGCAGTATGATAAGAAATTATCAGAGCTAGATAAAGCCTTTGCAGATCTTGATTTAGACATCTCAGGAGATACAACAGAAGTAAAAGCTGATGATCAAGTTGAAGACCCCCCCTCAACAACCAGAAACATCTACCTCTCAACAAGAAAATGTTTAGAGATCTTGGCATTTCAAGAATTATCATCTACCAGATCAAATCATTGGAATCCCTAATGATAAGCTGAGAACCAGATCAACTTTCAGAGAGCAGGAAGATACTGCACTAGTCTCTGAGTTGGAACCAAAGACAGTAGACGAGGCTCTGCTGGACAATGGCTGGATTTTAGCAATGCAAGAAGAACTAAATCAATTTGAGAGAAGTGATGTCTGGACGCTGGTACCCCTGCCTAAAGATAAATCTGTTATAGGAACAAAATGGGTTTACAGAAACAAGCTTGATGAGAATGGTAAGGTTGTCAGAAATAAAGCAAGATTAGTTACACAAGGTTATTCTCAAGAAGAAGGTATAGATTACACTGAAACCTTTGCACCTATTGCTAGATTAGAAGCAATTAGGATTCTACTTTCATTTGCTGCACATCATAATATAATGCTTTTTCAAATGGATGTAAAAAGTGCTTTTCTTAATGGCTTTATCAATAAAGGAGTGTATGTAATGCAACCTCCGGGTTTTGAAAGTGAAACCCAGCCTGAACATGTATATAAGCTTAAGAAAGCTTTATACGGCCTAAAACAAGCCCCAAGAGCTTGGTATGATAGGCTAAGTTCATTTCTAATGGATAATGGCTTTAATAGAGGAAAGGTTGATACAACCTTGTTTCGAAAGTCAATTAAATCCAATTTTATAATAGTGCAAATTTATGTTGATGATATTATATTTGGTGCTACTGATGAATCTCTGTGCAAAGAATTTGAAATGAGCATGATGGGAGAACTCAAGTTCTTTCTTGGACTTCAAGTTAAACAAATTATGGACGAGATGTACATCCATCAAACCAAGTATACAAAGGAACTCCTAAAGAAGTTCAAGATGGATGATTGCAAACCAATGAATACCCCTATGCACCCCACGTCCATACTGACCAAAGATGATAAAGAGAAAAAGGTATACCAAAAGGTATATAGTGGTATGATAGGATCTCTTCTATATCTTACTGCGTCCAGAACTGATATTATGTTTAGTGTTTGTTTATGTGCTCGATTTCAATCTGATCCTAGAGAATCTCACTTATCAGCAGTTAAAAGACTATTTAGATATTTAAAAGGTACTACTAATCTGGGTTTGTGCTTTAAGAGAAATGAAGATTACAGATTAGTTGGCTTTTGTGATGCTGACTATGTTGGAGACAGAATTGAAAGAAAGAGTACCAGTGGGGGATGTCACTTCATTGGAGCTAATCTTGTCTCATGGTCAAGCAAAAGACAAAGTACCATTGCATTATCAACTGCTGAAGCTGAGTATATTTCAGCTGCTATTTGCTGCTCACAACTTCTATGGATCAAACACCAATTGGAGGACTACAATGTGTTTGTAAGTAGTATTCCACTTATATGTGATAATACTGCTGCAATTAATCTATCTAAGAATCCAATACTGCATTCTAGAGCTAAGCACATAGAGATCAAACATCATTTTATAAGAGATTATGTGCAAAAAGGTGTTTTTGATATTCAATTTGTAGATATTGACCATCAATGGATAGATATCTTTACTAAACCTCTTGCTGAGGACAGATCTATTTTTATTAGAAAACAACTTAACATGCTATGTGTGGATTAATTGTTTTATTCAGACTTGAGAAATTTTCCTATAGATGTATGTAAGCAATTACAAGGTTATTACTAGTTTTAAATGCGCGTCCATTGCATATCACGTCCATTGTTTTTGTACCTCGTCCACTGCATGTCAATTCCATGCTTGCTAGTTGCTTGAACCCGTCTACACACACATTATTTATTAACTGCATTTATTTTGTCTAAAAGACAAATTTATTTTATATTCTCTCTGTTGAGTTAGTATTTCTTTTTAAATCTTTTTTTAATTTATTTCCAAAAGAAAACCCTTTGAAATTCAAAACCTTTAAAAACGAAACCCTTCCCTCTGAGGAAACTTTATGTTAACCTTCATCTTCAAACTCTCAAAGAAACTCTCTGTTTTCTGACTTGCAAAAACCCTAACCTTCTTTCTTCAACCATGGCCTCCTCATCTGAGATTTTCAATGTTGAAAGATTGAAACTTGCCATTGAACATCACTTCGACTTCAAGATTCTGAAAGATTACAACTTGGATGTAAGCAAGTTTATCACTGCTGTTGGTTGGGATGGCATGTTCGTTGAAAGGGTTTCTATTTACCCAGACCTGATTAGGGCATTTTGGAGGAACCCTCAGGTGACAATCGCTGAAATTTCTGCTACTGTAGTTGGAAGAAGAATAGTGGTCTCTGAAAAGACCATCGTTGATGCAATTAATTGCTCTCAAGAAGGAGAAGTTATCACTGAAACTTTGGAGAAGGACCTTGGTGGTTCCGAAGTAATAACGGCGTTGTTAATGAGACAAGACACAGTAAGAAATCACTCATGGAAATCTATAGAAATAAAGGACGATGTTCGTATTCTTCATCAAATGTTGAATAAGGTTGTTCTTCATAAAGTGGGGTCAAAGGATAATCTATCTGTCCTACACAAATTTTGCCTCTGTCATCTTATTACAGAGACAAAAATAACCTTCCAAGAATTCTTTATGGAAGATTCAGAGATGCAATGGTCACACGGAAGAAGATTTCTAGAATTCCTTACTGCCATCTATTATCAAAAAGGCAAAGTTACACTTTTGGTCCCTTAAGTTATTTGTTTTGTTCAAATTGGTCCCTTAAGTTTTTTTTGTGACATACTACCCTTAAGTTAGGTTCAAGTTTCAAATTGGTCCCTTAAATTTTTTTTATGACAAACTAGACCCTTAAGTTATTGTTCGGGTGACAAATTGGTCCCTTAAGTTATTAAAAATAATAAATTAAGGGTCTAATTTATTGGTCCCTTTGACAAATTAAGGGACCAATTTGTCACCCGAACATAACTTAAGGGTCTAGTTTGTCACAAAAAAACTTAAGGGACCAATTTGAAACTTGAACCTAACTTACGGGTCTAGTTTGTCACAAAAAAAACTTAAGGGACCAATTTGAACAAAACAAATAACTTAAGGGACCAAAAATGTAATTTTGCCTATAAAAAATCTTCAAGTCTCAGAAGCTGTATGACTTTATTTCTTCCAAGCCAACTAAGGAGCAAGAAAGAATTCTGCCACAGAAGGGCATGTCAACTGCTATTTTTGGCAAAATGAACATTGCCAATATGAACTTAAGCACTTACACTGCTATTGCCCTAGCTAAGCAGGAAGAATTGCTCAAAGTGAAAGAAGAACAGATTGAGCAAAACAATTCTGAGGTTCTAGGAATGAAGAGAACATTCAGGAGGAAGACTACAGCTGTTAGGACAAGAGCTCCTAAAAAGCCCACAGCTGGCATTGTTATTAGGGAACCTACTGCAGAGGTCCCTCAACCTACAAGAACTCAGAAAAGGACAAGAAATTTGATCCTATCTCACAATGAGGATGATGATGAAGATGATGAGGACAGAGTTCCTATCAGTGCTATCCTCAAGAAACAAAAGGTTGTCAGTGCTGCTGTTCCAACTAGAAGACAACAACCTCAAAGAAGAGCCAAGACTGCCATGGCTACTGAGGTAACTCTTCCTGCTTATGATCATGTTCAATTAGCAGTAGATGCCTTAGTTTCTAGTCTAGAGGGTAGAATGGACATAGTCTCTGCACCAGAACTGTTTGTAAATCAACCTGATAATTTTGATGATGTTTATGTACCCTCACCACAACCACAAATAGCCTCACCACAACAACCACAAACAGCCTCACCACAACAACCAAAATTCCCACCTTTGATCTCTGAAGATGATCCCTGGTTTAACCAACCAGATGATGGCATTATCCTTGGTGCCCCATTCCCAAAGATGAAAAAGATACCATTTCCATACACTCCTCCTTTTGAACTTTATAATGGCATGTCTGAATCACTGGCCAAAGTTAAGAGGGATTGGAGGATTCTATATCATACTCATGAACCAGAACCAGTCTCAAACAAACCCTGGTACCCCTTGCCTCAATATGAGTATGAACCTGAAGTAATTGTAAAACCTTGGTATAAACCCCATCCTGACAGGTGAAGGTTATGGTGCACCACTCACCAAAATGGTGCAGTGGTGCACCACCCATGTGGCCCATTATGATTGGTCATTTTTCCACCTGTCAAAGTTTGTTTGTATTTTCTCATTGTATTTTCAATTTTTCAATATTCCAAAATACATCATATCCTCCTTCAAACTCTTTTCTTCCTTCATCAACGTATGTAGACCTGGGAGTGGGTTCTATGCCACTGAGGGACGAGATGGGTCTTTCATTCCAGTGTTTTTTATTTTATTTTTCTTGTTGTTTTTACTTCTGTTGCCCATTTAAAAAAAATAAAAAAATGATAAACAACCCAGAATCCCTAAACTCCCCACATCCCTATCTCATCATGCCATTTATCCATCCTTTCTCGGTGACTACTCATGGCTTTACACATAACATCAATTCTAATAAACTCATTTACATGTAAACCAATTCTATTAAACTCATTTTTTTTTTTTTTGGGTCCAGTGATAAGATTAAGAACAAAAAGATTAAAGACCAAACGAACAAAAAGACAACAGAGGAACCCAGAACCAGCTAGATGGAGGGGATGAACAATAGCATAGAGCACTATTGGGAAATCAAATCTTCTATCCTGATTCACTCGCAACGAGTTGGGCTTGGAGTCCATGTCCACCTCAGGCGTCGAATTCGCCATTGGACAGTTAAAGCACAGATCTGGGATATGGCTAGACAGGAACGATATACCCTGTATTGTCTACTGTATTTGAATGAAAAAAATCAAAATACAAATACATTTTGACTACAAAATTTGTTGACAAGTCAAACCCATTTTCATTAACCCACTTGGCAAAATAAGTGGACTATAATTTGCCACTTGGGTGGTGCACCACTGCACCACTTTGGTGAGTGATGCACCTTAGACAAAACCATCCTGACATTCCCAAAGGCCTTCCTGCATCCAAAATGTTCAACAAACATGGACCCCTAGTCATTCACCTACCACAAAACAAATTTCCACCCAGAAAAATCTAACCAAATCTTGTAAGATACCCTCCATTCAAACCCTTCACTGATGGCGTAGAGAGGCACATAATTACTGACTGTTCTAAGGATCCTGCCAAGAAAGACCAGCAAGATGTAATATACAAGAGGTCTAGATCCTATAGACATGTTCCCTTCATCATGGATAACAAGACAAAATGGAAGACCTTCATCCATCCAAGGGAATATGGCAAGGCATCTGACATCATTGATCATATCATGTATGCCATGCTAAAGTCAGAGTTTGAACTCTTCAAGGTTGTAAGAGCTGCCAACTTTGTACCTCCAACATGGCTGAGACATACTTTGAAGGATACAAAGATTGGAATCAAGCCTTACATGCTTTGTCCAAGATTGCCAATGATAGATCTCAACAAGGACAAGGATAGGAAGAAGGAAAGGAACACTGGAAAAATGCCCTTTCCAGAGTCCTGTATGATTAACCCTGATGATGTTAGGGACACAGATCAAAATATCATAGACTTCTGGCTGGCACAGCCCATTGAGGTTGTTAGAGAAGATGTGGCTGTTGATATCTGGAAAGGTCACATTGTGAAGTGCACAAAAGAAGCCTCTTCATCTGGTTTGACCTCTGAGCAGAAAAAGTTAATTCCTAAGGTCAGAGGCAAGTGTGGACTGTCAAACTTCAGACACTTCATCTACAAGGACATTCTAGGTGTTCCTACCATCAGTCCAATCAATGTAGAAGAAGAAGTCCACTGGGCTAAAGAGCTGCCCCCACCTGTTCTGCAAATCACTGACTCTCCTCCACCTTCACCACCTTCTGAGCACACTGAAGAAGAAATCATTGTTGAAGACTCTGGTATGGAGATTGACTCTGCTGCACCAGTCAATGCTAATGAGGAAGTTGCTGAATCTGACTCTAGACCAAGCATTTCTGGAAAGTCCTCATCTTAACCATTAGCTTTAACTGTAATTCATCCAGAGCAGCCTCAAACTTCAAGAGCTCTTGACACTCTTCCCAATCAAGCTCGTGTTCAGGAAAGTGCTAAAAGCTCAAGACCAACACTCTCACTGCCTCCAACCATGAAGAAATTATTGGCAGAATTGTAGAGGAGAGAGTAAAAGTTGAGGTGAAAGAGCAAGTGAAGGAACAAGTTGCAGAAACTCAGGCTCCCACCAATGCCATGATGAACCAGATGATGAGTATAATGCTAAACTTCCAACAAAGCCAGAATCTGCCAACACAAGTCCCTACCCCTCCACCAAATCCAAATCCAAACCCACCTCCTCCACCACCTCCATCTTCCTAAGCCTTTCTTTTGATTTTTTTTTCTCACTGACAATGATGGTCCACTTTCTTACCTTTCTGTCTGATGACAAAAAAGGGGGAGAAATGGAGAGAGAATTAAATTTTATATATATGAAAGTCAGTTTTTGAAAATATTCTTTTGTCTGCATATGTATGTGTGTTATTTGTCTTATATGATTGCATAGTTATATGCTCTGATGCTATCTTTTGTCTGATAAGTAGCTCTACTGATATGATAAGTAATATGTGATATATGCCTATGTGTTTCTCTGTTCATATCTTATTTCTTATTCTTTTTTCTATTCCTGTTAAGTTTGAATGCTTTGTCTTAGGGGGAGCTTTGTAAGCATTCTTAGACTTTGCACACTCAAATTTAATTAGTTTTTGTCATCATAAAAAAGGGGGAGATTGTTGGAACCAAAGTAATTTGGATTAAATAATCTCTGAGTTTTGATGTTAACAAAAAGGATTAAATTTGTATGGCAAAGTGTTAGTTAAGTTCTAACATGTTTTATCTAGTCTTACAGGATATTTGAAATTCAATATGTTAAGGAAACATCGAAAGACTGAATATCCGCGTCCAACCGAGTAGACGAGCTATTCAAAATAAATGCTATATTTAATTATGAGTATATGTTTAAGTAGATGGAATATAGAACAGTACTAGTAGACGAGCTTTTATCTAATATGAATAGATGAGCTCTTAACTAATATGAATAGACGAGCTTGAGTGCCACGTCAGCAGACGCAGATCTAAGCTACTCACCGATATATAGCAAGTCCAAAGACTTGATAATAGACGAGCAAAATTTGACCCGTCACTGGACGAGCTAAAAAGAGTTTTTAGTTATGACGGTATAGACGCACTATACTAAGTAGACGAGCTCCTCTTCATTGTGAATACTTGATATAATCATAATAACTATCTCGACCACATAGAAGTATTTATTTCAAATGATTGATATTTATTTCAAGTATATGTTGGTCCTTCTTATTTGTTATTAACGGTTTTATTGCCTTGTTTCTTTGAGAGAGATATAGTACAAATGAGGAATTGAAAAAAGAAAAATAGTACAATGCAAAATGACTTGTACCCTGTTACCTTTAACGCTGGAATAGCTGGACTTTGTACAAGGAAGGCAAGACAGTTTTTCAAGTTGCATTTGCTCAGAGGTGTGCCCGTTTTGTGTAAGGATATTGTCATATAGTACAATTCAGAATGGCCACGAGCAAGCTATGAGTCACAACGGATTTTACACATTTGATTCTATCCCTAAACGGGAATATTCAAAAACAACTGTTGAAGAATTTGAAGAGAAGAGCTAGGTCACTATAAATAGAAGACCTAGTCATTTGAAGAAAGAACTTTTGCGCATATACATAATTCTCAAGAAAACTCTTATGAGCTAAATTCTTTTATTCTTTCAAAAAGCATAAGTCTGTAATACCTTAGTTTGAATATTGCTGTAATATTCAACTGATCTTAAACTTTCATATCCTCACACATAGTGAGTTAGCAGATCAAAAGAAACCAAACTCTTTGTTAGAGGGAGAGCCTGAAGAGGCTTGGTAAGAAAGGAATACTTGTAAGCCTGGAGAGGTGTTGAATACTTGTTGTAATCTATTTGGAGAATAGTGGAGAAAATCCTTCAAGTAGAAGGGACTGGACGTAGCTCTTGGTTAGAAGAGAGTGAACCAGGGTAAAACGACTTGCATGAATCTTCTAATCCCTTATCTCTTCAGTTTTATTTATTTATATTAACTGTGAGGATTTGAACTTGATTTTGTTAAGCTTTTCAAAAGTTTGTTTTTCTGTATGTTTGCTTCTGTCTCTTAAACTTTGTGTGAGAAAATTGTTTTGAAAAGGTTGTTTTCGAAAATTATTAACAAACACAATTCAACCCCCCTTCTTGTGTTTGCCTGTGTCAACTTCAAGAAGTACTCTAGACTTTTTGTATAAAGTGTGACACTTGTCACACCAAGGTCACATCATTGACTCTTTGTCTTGCATTTCCCAGTATTCTACTTCCTCTACTGCTCTGCCCTCGGTTTCGGTTTTATCCAGACACCCGAGATTGCACGTATTTCAAGATTTTCGGTCCCGAAATTAAAATTAGCAAACCCGATTAAAGTAATAATATTTTCACCAGCTCCGCCTAAAAATAATACAGAGAGGCTAAAACAATTATTTTCGGCAAAACTAGTGCTTTGGTCCCTTAAGTTAATTTAATTTTTCAAATTGGTCTCTTAAGTTTATTTTGTATCAAATAAGTCCCTTAAATTTATTTTGTGTCAAACAGGTCCCTTAAGTTTTTTTGTGACATCATATTTCACTGATTTAATAGCAAAATCATGCACTGTTACAACAACTTCAGGGATCAATTTCACACAAAATAAACTTAAGGGACCTTTTTGACACAAAATAAACTTAAGGAACCAATTTGAAAAATTAAATTAACTTAAGGGACCAAAGCTCTAGTTTTTATTATTCACTTTCCTTAGACATATACCAGCTTAAGGAATTCACAATTTACAGTGTAAATTCATACTGGTGTCAAAACACAGTCCGGTTCTTATCTGAGTTTTTAATTCGAATTCTATTGAATTCTCAGGTATAAGTAGCATACATTATTTATAATTGTTAAATTGTATTTGTCAAACAATTTAATCAGAGAATTAATTAATAAATACATAAAGCATTTTTCAGGGCGTTACATTTTGTAATTTTTAACAAAAGTTTATGCTCCCATTAAAAACAGCTCCAATCAGTAGCGAATTTTTTGCTTGACTAGCGTTCTCACTCACCAAGATACTTCCCACATTTTCGGTTGCAGTAATGTCCTTCTTCTAGCGCATCGTGCTTGTTTTATGGTTCTCCATGCATTGTTGCTAAAAAATAGAAAATAAAAAGGGTATAAAAAGGTTAGTTATTTCTTCCCTCGTTTTCTCTTCGTGGAATCCAATTTGGAGAGACGTTCATCTTCATTAGTTGTTGGATGAGAACAGCCTCTCCTCCTCGTCGACGAGGCGTTACTTCGTCTCGTCTCGTCTCGTGACGTGGTAGTTGTAGTTCTACTTCTCCTGCCATTCGCACTTCGAGTGTGCACCATTGTTGCTCAACAAATGCTGCCAATGATAGTTTACCTCGGCCCCACGGTGGGTACCAAATGTCTTGCAAATTTCCAACAACGTATATCCGAAAATCCAAAGAACAATATCGCTATTAATTACTCTCACCCTTAGTTCTATTGTACTTCTCTTGTGTTAAAAATACCTCTGAACTAGCAGAGTAAGTATACAAAATAGCTTAGTTTTTCTACTTACATCAAAGGTCTATTTATAGCCCACTCTTACATGGGAAGTTAATCCCACATTCCTACCCTAATATGCAACGGTTATTGGAGATCATGGGTTAGTGGTTTTTTTCCCCCACTTAACCATGTCATCCAATATTTCCTGGACGTACAGATCACATTCAACCCATACAAAGCGGTAGTAAAAAGAAAACTCCAGACGAGCAAATATATAAATGTAATTGATCAGCAGTGATGAAATGATTACACAAGTTTATATTGATAATTTTTATAGTTTTTTACAATTTAAATATATCTAACTTCATTTCATTTCATTTTTATCATTTAACTACATATCAATTCATTTTTATATTTATACAATTACGTTATAATTCTACTCAATATCCAAATGTATTTTGCAAATTTTCATAGGTGGCTTCTAAGGTGAGGGAGTAACTAAATCCCTCACCCATGAGGGAGAAAAATCAGCCATTGGATATAATGTAAAATAATCGAACGGTCATGATCTGATGATGCTAGCAGGTAAAGCAGGTCACTTCCTATTTTGCAAAATGGTCCTTGTCTTTTTTTTTAAAAAAAAGTTGTAATTTGCAAATTAATCCTTCCCCATTGTTTTCTCTTTCCATTCCACACGGCAGCAAGAGTTCCACCACCCACCATATAATCTGGCCACCACCGTCCACCATTATCACCAACTTTTAATTTGAACTTCCTAAAACAATGATGAACATGAAACAAATGGACTAGAGCCAGACACACCCATGCTGATGTGGTGGTTCACATACTCTTTCAAGCCATTTGATTTGGGGCGACGGTTGCGGCGTTGAGAAAGGCACGGTGGTTTGCGGCGGGGATGTGGCTCTATAGTGGAGGGTAGGTCGCGCGGTAGATCTGGACGGAAAGAGGGGAGGTCGGATTTGGTATGATATAGCGGATAAAATGGATCACGTCTGGAGGTAGGAGAAGACATCCAGATGTGGATTTGTTTTAAACTACAAATATAAATTTAGTGCCACCGATAGTACGATTGCCTTGCAAGCTGCAGGTTGCCTGTTCGATTCCCACTTTCTCCTAGTTTTGTTTAATTTCATAGCATCTTGACTTTTATTTAATTAAATTTAATTAAATAACGTAGTCCCTAAAAAAAATGCATAACTCGAGATCGAACCCGTGACCCAAAAGTTAAGCGAACACGTGACCCAAAAGTTATGGTAACTTCCGCTAACCACTGCGCCACACTTGGAAATAAGTAGAAACTATTATATTTTTGAACTTAAATTAAACGGAAAGCAACAGTTCACTCTCATCCCCTACCTCCAGTCGGTTTGACCCGTTTTACTGAAACCAAAGCCACAACTTTTTCGTCAAACACACAACAAAGCGCAGCAAAGAACCACCAGATCCTGCCACCGTGCATCGCCTACCAGATCCAGCCGCCACGCATGACTCTGTCACTGCCACTATGGCCTGTCGCCAAATCGCGATTTGTCTGCCACCACACCCAAATCGACAGAGATGCAGCAACGTCGCCTCTCCATTTCGCCGTCAAAGCACCGCGCGCCGTCACCACCGGTCACCGCCGCTCTTCTCTTTCTTACATGTCTGAATTTTTAAACAGCAGGTGTGGAAGAGGTCTTTTTTGCAAAATATATAAATGAGTAAAGGCCCAAAGTGGTCCCTCAAATTTTTTGAGTAGGCCAGTTTGGTCCCTAAAAAAATAAAATGACAATTTGGTCCCCGAAATTTTAAAACGGGGGACAATTTGGTCCATACGGAGGGACCGAATTGTCCCCCGTTTTTAAAATTTGAGGGACCAAATTGTCCCCTATGGGGACTAAATTGTCCCTTTTTTTTAGGGATCAAACTAGGCTACTCGAAAAATTTGAGGGACCACTATGGGCCTTTACTCTAGTATAAATTAACAAAGTTAGTGTGTACCTGCTATAATCAGTCACTTTTGCTCTCTCACATATGAGGGACTTAATTGTTCCCTTACCTTAGAAGCCACCTTTTTCATAATTTTAAAGAACTAAATGAATAAAGAGTGAAGACCCAAAGTGGTCCCTCAAATTTTTCAAGTAGGATAGTTTGGTCCCTGAAAAAAATAAAGGACAATTTGGTTCCCCAAATTTTAAAATGGGGGATAATTTGACCCCTCAAATTTCATAACGGGGGACGTTCTGGTCCCTCCGTAAGGACCAAATTATCCTTTAATTTTTTCAGGGACCAAACTGTCCTACTTGAAAAATTTGAGGGACCACTTTAGGTCTTTACCCATGAATAAAATTAATTCCACTTCAACAAAGTCCCACAACAACATATCGCTCTTCCTACCCACCTAAGCCGAACCCGTTCTTACACTTGGAAATGGAAACCCGTGAGAAAAGGGAAAGAAACTTCATCATCTAAATACCAAAATCCCCTCTCGTAACCTTTTCCTTCCTCAGCTGCTCCCTCTCTCTAAAACCTTCTCTCTCTCTAGATATCCCTTCATCATTAGCCTAATTGATCACTTGATTCCGAGCTTAGTAATCCCTCCTTCAAAGTTCTCTCCTTTATTTCACCCATGGATCTACCGTTCCAACACCTTACCGCCTCCAATTTCCAGTGAAGAAGATCCTTTCTGCTTAAATTTGGATCAAACCAGTTCTGGCTCTGAGCTTGCTACTCGTTCTGCTTTCTGAAGTATAAATTCTCTGAATTTCAAGTTCGAGATTGAGAAAAGAGAAAAGAGAGAGAGAATAAAAAAAGAAAAAAAATGAAAATCCCTTGTTGTTCGGTATGCCAAACGCGGTATAACGAGGAGGAGCGAGTTCCGCTTCTACTGCAATGCGGTCACGGTTTCTGCAGAGATTGCCTTTCTAGAATGTTCTCGGCGTCGCCAGACGCCACGCTCACTTGCCCGCGGTGCCGCCACGTGTCCACCGTGGGAAACTCCGTTCAGGCGTTGCGCAAGAACTATGCCATCCTCGCGCTCATCCACTCCGCTGCGACGGCGAACGCCTCTGGCGGTGGCGGTGGGTCGAATTTCGGCTGCGACTACACTGACGACGAGGAGGATGAGGAAGCCGGTGACGGCGAGGATGATGGGGAGGAGGACGATGAGAAGCGGCGAAGGTGCAGCCGCGGGTCGCAGACGTCGAGCTCTGGAGGATGCGAGCCGGTGATCGAGGTCGGGGCGCACCAGGACCTGAAACTGCTACGGCGAATTGGGGAGGGGAGGAGGGCTGGAGTGGAGATGTGGACAGCGGTGGTTGGTGGTGGTGGCGGGCGGTGCCGGCATCATGTGGCGGTAAAGAAGGTGGCGGTAGTGGAAGGGATGGATTTGGATTGGGTGCAGGCAAAGCTTGAGAATTTGCGTAGGGCTTCGATGTGGTGTAGGAATGTGTGCACGTTTCATGGGGCAATGAGGGTGGAAGAGAGTTTGTGCCTTGTGATGGACAGGTGTTATGGATCAGTTCAGTCTGAGATGCAGCGCAATGAAGGGAGGCTCACTTTGGAGCAAGTCCTAAGGTTTTGGAATTTTTTGTTTTGTACTTCATGATTCAGATTTAGTATTTTTTCTTTCACATTTTTTACTTTTTGGGGAAAAGATACAGTTGCTAGAAACTTATTCGACTTGGTAGTGACCAGCCAAAGAGTGGCATATGTGATTATCGTGTTTGATTAGTTTATGGGTCATGCTAAACAGTGTCATGAGGACATTGATTAAGGTAGGCAATAAAAAAGAAAGTTTTTATCGGAAAACTAAGTATGTCTAAATGATTCCTTAGGGCAATGGTTACCATTTTTCTTAGTTTAATATGTCTAGATTTGTTTGAGGAGTAGTGCGGTTTTAAATTGCGGCGGTTGCAGTCGTGGCCACAGTTTTGTTGCATTTAATGCTATAACGGGCAGCACAGCTTGTACGATGTGGGTCACAGTCACAATGCTGTTATGTTGTGGCTTCTTGTGTGAGCCCTGCAATTGTGGGATGGTGCGGTTCCGGATACTATCGCAACTGCAATATTGAGGCTGCATTAAGTGATGCAGTCCACAATTTAAAACCATGGCCATGATGAGTATAATAGCAATATTGCTTGTCTAAGTACGTTGCACTGCATTATGGTTAAGATTTGGAGAAAATGCAATGTTAATATGTCTCTGCCTGTCAATGGCTAATGTTTGTTTGGAGGGAAACTTTATCTGCATGATTATCTAGGCTGGACTAAATCATAATGTTCACTCCTGCATCAACTACTTTCCTGTTGGTTATGGAAAAGTAAACCATAAAACAGAGAAATAGTTGAATACTTTGTTTGAAATTTTTAGGAAAAATTGTGTCAAAGTAATTTCATCTTTGATTTGATTACTTGTTTTCTTATTCATGTAATGTGGGCAGCGTAATAATCATTTTGATGGAATTTGAGTTATCCATTGAATAATTGGCAGCTTAATAATCATTTTGATAGAATTTGAGTTGTCCGTTGAATAATTCATAGTTAGACATGGTTTACCATAGGCACTCAAGCCATTATTTGACATATGTAAGGTTGTGGGGATCATGTTAGAAATGCACCTATATTTAAAAATGCCTTTACACGTTTCAAATAAAAATTGAGTGCTGTAAAAATGACATGGTTTACCATCCCTAGCCAAGAAGTTTACTGTCGCGTATTGCATTTCAAACGTCCATTATATAACTTCAAATAATGACATTGAAGTTTTGCCAAATGTAGATATGGGGCAGACATTGCACGTGGGGTTGTTGAGCTTCATGCTGCAGGCGTTATTTGCATGAATTTAAAACCTTCCAATCTTCTTCTCGATGTAAATGGTCATGCAGTGGTTTCTGATTATGGGCTTGCTACAATTCTGAAGAAGCCTTCCTGTCGGAAGGCTAGACCAGAGTGTGACTCCTCAAAGATCCATTCTTGTATGGAATGTATAATGCTTAGTCCACATTATACAGCACCAGAGGCTTGGGAACCTGTGAAGAAGTCATTAAATTTGTTCTGGGATGATGCAATAGGTATATCTTCCGAGTCGGACGCCTGGAGTTTTGGTTGTACACTGGTGGAGATGTGCACGGGTTCCATTCCGTATGTGGACCAACTCACTCTATACTAAACTTTCTTCTTTATGTTATTCCCTCTTCTTTTTTATAATTTCTTAGTGCAATATCTATGCTTGTGCAGTTGGGCTGGTTTAAGCGCAGAGGAAATTTATCAAGCAGCTGTTAAGGGAAAGAAACTGCCTCCACAGTATGCTAGTGTGGTTGGTGGTGGAATTCCGAGGGAATTGTGGAAGATGATTGGAGAGTGCTTGCAATTCAAGCCATCTAAAAGGCCTACTTTTAATGCAATGCTAGCAATATTTCTCCGTCATTTGCAGGAAATACCACGCAGCCCTCCTGCAAGCCCTGATAAGTAAGTCTGTTAAGTTATTATAACCATGACTGCATCTTCTATGTTGGTTTTATGGCATCTGATTGAGCAGCTAAGGCTATTTATGTTTTTTAATATGGAAATACGAGCTTGATTGGGAATGAGCCAAATGCACAATTGTCATTGACGTGCAGCAAACAGCAATTGTTTTATATGATGTTCTACATTTATGTGGATACAGTGACATCGTTAAAGGCTGTGTGTCAAATGTGACGGAACCTTCACCAGTACCTGAACTAGAAGTTCCTCAGGAGAACCCAAACCATCTTCACCAACTTGTGTCTGAAGGGGATGCCACAGGTGTTAGGTTAGTTGGTGTCACAACCCATCCTGCTTAAGCTTGCTTTTATTTAAAACTTCATTTCATTCATTTTCTTTGTATTTATTTGTTCAGAGATCTTCTTGCAAAGGCAGCATCAGAAAATGGCAGAAACTACATATCTTCTCTATTGGAAGCTCAAAATGCTGATGGGCAAACGGCTCTCCATTTAGCTTGTAGGCGTGGTAGCGCCGAACTTGTTGAGGCTATTTTGGAGTATGCAGAGGCAAATGTTGATGTCTTGGACAAAGATGGAGATCCTCCTCTCGTTTTTGCACTGGCAGCTGGGTCCCCAGAATGTGTTCATAGCCTTATCCAACGAAATGCTAATGTGAGGTCAAGATTGAGAGATGGCTTTGGCCCATCTGTGGCTCATGTTTGTGCTTATCATGGCCAGCCAGATTGTATGCGAGTACGTTTTACTTGAATTATTTTAAGATGTTTCTTCTTGTTTATTAGAGCTATATTCATCCAAAATTTGTATGAAAAAAAACAGGAATTGTTATTAGCTGGGGCTGATCCTAATGCAGTGGATGATGAAGGTGAATCAGTACTGCATAGGGCAGTTTCCAAGAAGTACACAGACTGTGCTCTTGTAGTATTGGAGAATGGGGGCTGCAGATCCATGGGTATCTTGAATTCAAAGAATCTGACGTGAGTATAAACCTCTCTTCAATTTTATTTTAGCTTAAATTTTTTATGCCAAGTGTGTCAGGCAGTATAGAGGTATGATAACTGATCTTAATTAACTTGGGAAAAGCATTAGCAACTTTTATAGTTCTTTCTTTGCACCCTGATACTTTTTTCTTTTTTCTTTTTTACTTTGGATTAAGTAATTAGTAAGCTGTTTTATTTGTAGTCTTTATTTTTGCTCTTATGGTATAGACTGTACTCTGTACTTGATAGATTATAGATGTTCATGAGATTAGTTTAATATATATCCTCTTTGTCTATGTGGAGCCTGACTTTTATACACGTGTCCTTGAATTTTGCTTTTCTGATGAGAGCTAGGGATTGGAACATATCTTAACAAAAGCATGGTTTCTTAATCTTAGGCATTAAAGATGAGGCTCCTGCTAGGGTGAGAGAGCAATACATATCTCTCACCATGCATCATGTGTAGATACCGTTAGATCAAATAATCCCATGAGATCTTATCATATGCCATCCACACCTGAATTTTTTTTTTCATTTTCGTAATAATTAATGGATTGTACATTAAATAACATTTAAGCTCCTTCGTCATCGTCAACAACGTGGAGATCAAGATGCACCCAGTGAAATAAAATAGGAGCAGGTTACAGATTTCTACTACTGTTTTTTTTCTATTTTTGTTCTTTAGCTGCCCTTTGGTGAAGAAAGTCAATTGAAGAGGACCTGCTGAACTCAGTGGGGATTATTTTCCTCTGAAATCCTCTGTATTGTTTTCCCCCTTTTTATTTAAACCTACATTTTCTTAGTTGGAGCCTAACACTGACAGCAATAAACAAAAACCCAACATAGACACGCACCTAAGACTCCAGTCCCTCGCCGCCGGTGTCATGCCGCCGAAGTTCGTCATCATCGACGACGGGTGGCAGTCTATCGGCGCAGACGCTAAGGTCCACTACAAGTTTCTGGGTTTTGATCTCCACATTGATGACGATGACAAACGAGCTTAAATGTTATTTAATGTACAATTCATTAATTATTACGAAAATGAAAAAAGATCAGGCGTGGATGGCATATGATAAGATCTCATGGGATTATTTGATCTAACGGTATCTACACATGATGCATGGTGAGAGATATGTATTGCTCTCTCACCCTAGCTGGAGCCTTAAAGATGATAGCTTTTTTATTTTACTTTACAGTACAGTATTTATACACTAACCTTTACTCATGGGAAAACCAAAAGAGAGAAACAAATCGTTTCTGTTCGAATCAATTTCAACGACATCTTATAGTCCTTATTTGTGTACTGAAGATCACAAGGCGTATTCATAATCTCGAATAATGATTTTTTTTTCTTTAATCCTTACAATGACCCTTATTACTACGGAATTCATAACAAATTCTGCTAAGAAGTCATTTATATTAGATCAAGTAAAATACGTCTGGATCTGGTGCTACTGTTCTTTCAAAGGTCAGTCTAACTTAGTATGATATTTTAGCCATACTCAGAATATGGAATCACATTGGTGTATTTCTTTTCATATTTCTTGGAATTTTAAATTATAAGATCCTGGATGGTTTTGTTTAATATTTACTATAAAATGAAGGAAATTCCCTTGATGTGTCATTTCTATATGACTGGACCCTGTAGCTTACCCACCTAGTGGGATAAGGCTTGGTCGCTGTTAATTGTAGCATGGGTGCTGAATTGATATATCATTTTGTTTCACATGCATATATGATCATACAGTTTTACTCTGGTGTTGCAGACCACTGCACTTGTGTGTGGCAACATGGAATGTTGCAGTAGTGAAGAGATGGGTGGAAGTTGCAACTCCTGATGAGATTGCTGAAGTAATTGACATACCAAGCCCCATTGGCACTGCCTTGTGCATGGCAGCTGCTTCTAAGAAAGACCACGAAAGTGGTATTCAAAACTTCATAGCTTGGCAATGATTTTAACATTTGGTTATTTTTTGATAGAGCTCGCATAATTTTCTAGTTAAAGCTGTTACTTTTTCAATTTACTGCAAAATTTTGTGTGATTTTCCTTCTAATAGATATACTTAGTTGATGCAAATAAAGTTTCTTAAAACAAACCATAAGGTTAAGAAGTTCTAAGTTGTAATTGCTTTTATTATTCTTGTAATGTTTGTTTTATTTAATCTCCATGATGATACAACAACAACAATCAAGGTTTTTCCTACTAGGTGTGGTCTGCTATATGGATCAAATGACGCCATAATGTTCTATCGTAAATCATGTCTATAGACAAACCAATTGACCTCTGAATCCTTTTTTATGGTTTCGGCTATAGTTTTTCTCAGTCTCCCTCTCCCCCACCTGTTGGGTTGCCCTCCATATAATCTACTCTCCTTACTAGGGAGTTTACAGGTTCTCTCCACATATACCCAAACCACCTAAGGGGAGTTTCTACCATATTTTCTACAATAGGTGCTACCTCGACTCTCACTATAATGCAGTCTTTCTAATCCCATGTTGCCTAGTATGACTACTCATCCTACGCTACATTCTTATATCTGCTACATTGAGTTTATTCTCTTGTTGACCTTTTATAGCCCAACACTCAATCCCATACAATATCGCAGGTCTTATAGTTGTGCGATAAAATTTTTCCTTTATCTTCAGTAGTTCCTTTTTATCGCATATAACACCTGAGGACCTCCTCCATTTCATTCACCCTGCTCGAATCCTATGATTTATGTCTCCCTCTATTTCTCCATCGTTTTTTATGATTGACCTATTTAAATCGTGACTTGTGGTATGGTATGGTTGCCATTTTTCACCTCTAAGGTAGGAGTAATGCACTTTTTGCTAAACATACATTCCACATACTCCGTCTTACTTCTACTTAAGTAAAAGTTGTGTGTTTCCAAAACTTACCTTATTAGATTTTGGGCCTAACTCAATCCCAAAAGCTAGCTCATAGGATGAGGATTGCCCACTACTTATAAGTTCTTATTAGATACTATCTCTAGTCAATGTGGGACTTGGGTTTTTCCCAATACACCCCCTCACGCCCAGCACTATTGGGCTTGGTGCGTGGATAACATGGTGGGTGGCCCAACAATGGATCTAGGATAGCTCTGATATCATATTAGATTTTGGGCCTAACTCAATCCCAAAAGCTAGCTCATAGGATGAGGATTGCCCACTAATTATAAGCTTTTATTAGATACTATCTCCAGTTGATGTGGGACTTGGGTTTTTTCCAATATACCTCTACATCTCTAACCTTCCATTTATTTCCTCTCTTGATTCTACAACTAGGACTATATCATCTACAAAAAGCATGCATTGCGGCACTTGCTTTTGAATGTGCTCAGTAAGCACATCCATGACCAAGGTAAAAAAGATAGGGGCTCAAAGTTGACCCTTGGTGCAATTCCTATAGCTATAGGAAAATCTTCTAAGACCACACCCTATATTCTTGCAGTAGTCATAACCCCCTCATACATATCCTTGATAGCTCGAATATAGGCAATATGAACTCCTTTTTCTTTAGGGCCTTCCAAAAAACCTCTCTTGGCACCCTATCATACACAAATCAATGAAAACCATGTGCAAGTCTTTTTTATCCCTCCGATATCACTCCATTAATCATCAGCAAGTATATTACTTTCAAGGTCGACCTCCTAGGTACAACCAAATTGGTTTTCAGTAATGTTGGTCTCTTGTCTTAATTTTCGCTCAATCACCTTCTCCCACAGCTTCATAGTATGGCTCATATGTTTAATCCCGCTATAAATTGCGCAATTTTGTATATCTCCCTTGTTGTTATGAATAGGGACCGAAGTGCTTCTCCTCCGCTTGTCCAACATTTTCATCGATTTTATAATCTCATTGAAAAACTGTGAGCCAACTAATGTCTCTCTCCGAGACTCTTCCATACCTCAATAGGTATATTATCTAGCCCAACTGCTTTCCCGTTATCCATCCTTCTCAAAGCTTCTTTTACCTCATTCTCCTTAATTCTACGATAAAAGGTATAATTTTGGTTCTCCTCTCTAGTGTTAGCCTATTCGAGCGCGATAAGTTTTCATGTTCTTCATTAAATAGTTTGTTGAAGTAATTCTTCCATCTTTCCTTGGTATCCTGATCCATAACCAAGTTTGTATCGTCTTTATCCTTAATGCATTTCATTTTGTCCAAGATGCTCCTCTACTTCTTAAAACCCGTGTTGGCTATTGTAAGATCGAAAGTTGACGAAAATTCTGGGATATATTTACCCTCTCTCTCCATTTGCTTCCCCTATGCCATATCCCTTATGCAAGCACTCATCCTCTAGATGCACTCCCTACATGACCATTTTGATCCCCTCCTAGAAAAATCTTTTCTCTCAATGATATTTCCTTGACTAACCTTCTAAATCCTCCCAAAATTTTACCTTGTAGTGATCTTCTAACCCTACCTGAGATGCATACGCACTTATCACATTAGAAGTATCTCGTTTCCTACAAGCTAGAGCTATGATCCTATCTCATATTCTTTACATCCACATTATCATTCTTCCAATACTTACCTACAATGATGCCCACCCCATTTCTCCTTTCTACTTTCCCGCTGTACCAAAGTTTAAAACTTGAAGAGTCTAATTCCTTTGCCTTTGCTCCAACCCACCAAGTTTCTTGTAGGCACGTAAAATTGATCAACCTCCTAATCATGCTGTCGGCTGTCCACTATTTCCATTTATTTACCTATGTGTGCCTACATTCCAAGTTCCAAAGCAAATCTTACTCTTGTGATCTAGTTTCTTTACCCACACCCATTCATGAAAATGTGAGAACCCGTGCCTATTTTTCATTACATCCAAGTGGCAAAGCAGTGGTGGCTCTTGCTCATTAGACTTTATACTCGAGCCATACAGCTTGTAGCTTATGGGTAACAACCTAGCATTAACACTAATACATAGATTGTCCATATCATATAGATTTGAGCAAGTTTGATGTCGGTTGTTGACTTTCTAACACTACCCTCTCCTTTTATCGGGGCTTGGGACTGGCTATGTATGGCTTTGCAACAAAGCACAACATAGGCAAGGTTTCAAAGTTTGCCTAGAAATCCTTCAATAACTTCTAGGGTTTAGATAGAAAGGAGGGAAACACAACCAAAGGAGGATAAAGTTCATAAAAATTAAAGAAGGTAGCTAAACTGGCCAATCTCTAATGGCTTCCTTAAAAAGTAACCTAGCCAAGCACCAAAGAGAGTCCACAAGAGATGGTCTTATCCCATAATAAGTTGAGAGGCAGTGAGACACCCTTAAAGATGCAAGCATTGTGCTCCAACCAAATAAACCCAAGAACTGCAAAAACTGCTTAGTGCCACAAAAATTTACTTCCTTATTGCTGAAGCCTTTAAATTTGAGACTTAATGCATGGATATTTTTGGCATAATTTCTGCTATTTCTTCTCTTTTCTACAATGGTTGAATTATCTGATCTTGTTTCTTCATGCCAAATATAGAGGGGAGAGAACTGGTGCGGATATTGCTTGCAGCAGGAGCAGATCCATCTGCTCAAGATTCACAGAATGGGAGGACAGCTTTGCATACAGCTGCTATGACTAATGATGTGGACTTGGTTAAGGTAAGTGAATTAGCTTCTTGATCAGAATGAAAAAATTGTTAGAAGCTGAAGCATGCAAATTTTTATGTGGGGGTGGCCATTTATGATTATTCATATTGGAAAAGTGCGGACCAACCTCCCGCACTTTCAAATGAAGGTTTTTTGTAGATCAGCACCTTTCCTTTCGATATGTTAATATATCCTTTTTTATTTTTGGTGTTTGAGTAGGTTATTCTTGCTGCTGGTGTTGATGTGAACATTCGCAATGTGCACAACACTATACCTCTCCACTTAGCCTTAGCTAGGGGCGCAAAGGCGTGTGTTGGACTGCTTCTAGCTGCTGGGGCAGATTATAATTTGCAGGTTTCAATTCATGTTCTCATTTCCACCATTTCATAACAAATAAGTATAATAATTATTATGATGTAAAAATTCCGATCTCTGGTACATCATGTTTGCTAAATAAAGATGGTGCTTTGCTCTGAGGTTTCTTCCTTGCACCCTTCTGATTTCTCATACATTTTATGAAATACTCTTTTTGTGTTTTTTGGGTGCAATTAGGGGCCAGAGCCCGCATGAAATACTGTATTATGACATATCAATTGCTGAGTTCAGTTTCTGATGTAGCCACTCTTCATTATTAAGTAATTTAAGCTTAATGATAGTTTATACAGTTAAAAGTGGTTGGAGGGCTAACAAATCTATGGAACATGACTCGCATTAATTATGGAATGATTGATAATCTATGATGTACTTGGGGTTATATGCTTTCTGCTATGACATTGAAACGATATTTATACATTTGTTTGGCCTAAGTACTATTCATAAGGCTTGGACAATCCTCACCTTACAAGTCGGTTTTGTGGGGTTGAGTTATTAGGCTTAAAGCTCAAATTCTAAGATGGTATCAGAGCCTATCCTAGATCTGTTATTGGGTCATGATCTATGTTATTCCACCCACATTTTGTCCATGCTCCAGATGTCCAGTCCTGGGCATGAGGGAGTGTGTTGAGATCCCTGTTATTCCATCCGCATAAGTCAATGCTTCAGATGTACAGTCCTGAGTGTGAGGGGGTGTGTTGAAAGTCCCACATCAACTAGAGATATGGCCTAAGTACTATTTAAGTATTTATAAGGTTTGGACAATCCTTACAAGCCTTATAAACAATACTTAGGTCATATCTCTAGTCGATGTGGGACTTTGAGCTCACCCCCTCACGCTCAGGACTGGACATCTGAAGCATGGGCTAATGCAGGTGGAATAACATGGATCTCAACATATTTGAACCTTTTGCACTGGCTTTTGTGCACGAGCCAAGATAAGTGTGTGCAATGTATATTTAGTGTAATTTTGTGTACATAGTATAATACTAGAAATTATTGGAAGCTAACATCCTTTTGTCTTTTAGAAGAGAGCTTCACTGTTATGTAACTTATGTCCTTGTCATTTAAGGTTCTAATGTAATTTTGTGCCAGGATGATGATGGTGACAATGCTTTCCATATAGCAGCGGAGACATCAAAAATGATTCGTGAAAATCTTGACTGGCTCATTGTTATGCTAAGGAACCCCGATGCTGATATTGAAGTTAGAAATCACAGGTAAGTCACAGCTAAAGCCACAAGCATTTTCAGTAAGTTTTGGCTGCATCCTTTTCTTTCTTTCTTTTTGGTTATAAACATATCTGAATATTATCATACCTTTGAAACTGTGTTTAACATTTAAAGTGTTTGTCCACATTAACTTAAGAAACACATTGAAGTTTCATGTACTCCTGTGACTGAGAGGGTTAAGTTTTATAACAGTGGCAAGACGCTACGTGACATCTTGGAGGCCCTTCCCCGAGAATGGATATCTGAAAATCTGATGGAGGCACTCATGAATAGAGGAGTTTATTTATCCCCTACAATGTAAGCAAAAGACATCGTGTTCTACTATTCTTTATTTGGTTGGGTATTTGTCATCTTTCAAAACGTGACTAATATGTATTCTAATTTGTTTGTTTCTGATTGTATATAGATTTGAAGTGGGAGACTGGGTGAAGTTTAGGAGAACTGTCATAACTCCAACGTATGGGTGGCAAGGTGCTAGACAGAAGGGTGTTGGATTTGTGCAAAGTGTTCCAGACAGAGATAATCTCATCGTTTCATTTTGTTCTGGGGAGGTCCATGTTCTGGCAAATGAAGTTGTAAAAGTCATTCCATTGGACAGGGGACAACATGTACAGCTAAAAGAAGATGTAAAAGAGCCCAGGTTTGTTTTGCATAAATGTTGCACAATAATTTTTGGTGTATAATATAATGGTTTTATCACATTATATGTTTATGTTGTGGGGTTTCTTTAATCTTTCGTAAATACATAAACAGATTGCAGAATCTGTGTCTGTTATGGGAATTTATTTTCCAGCCAGTAACATTTCTCTTGTTTTATTGGTCAAATATGTCTTGTTTGACAAAAACAAGAGGTAGAAAGTGATAACTACAAATGTAGGAGTCAGTGAAAAAACAATAAGTGGAAAACATAAAATAAGAGGGTGAAGAGAAATTAACCCAATAATGCTCATATCCCTCTTAATGACACCACCAAATAATATATGAAAAACTGAAAGGGAAATGCTTTCTGGCTGAATATTTAGCATTAAGCTGCTTTCTAATACAATGATCCCTCTAGGAAATCATACTTCCCCTAGGTTGTTGGTTTTTTTTTTTTTCCTCCAGAAATCTTGTTGGAAAGTCGTAGCCACCAGAAACTTTGGGCTGCCTTCTTGTAGTCTCCAGCACCTTCGTTGTGCTGGGTGTAAGGGGCTGTGTTTAGTCTCAATCGCCTAGAGATATGGCCTAACCAGTGCTTATAAGGCTTAAGCAATTCTCAGCTTGCAAGATAGTTTTGTGGAGTAGAGTTAGGTCCAAGCCCAAATTTCAAGATAGTATCAGAGCCTATGCTAGATCCGTTGTTGGGCCGCCTACATCGTCCACGCTCCAAGTGCATAGCCCTGGCATGAGGGGGTGTGTTGAAAAGCACCTTAATTGTGGTTCGCCCTAGCTGCCTTAATTGTGGCAACTTTGGGCCGCCTTAATTGCAGCTTCCAGCATCTTCATTGTGCTGGGTGTGAGGGGTGGTGTTTAGTCCTACATCGCCTAGAGATATGGATTATGGCCTGAGTAGTTCTTATAAGGCGTGGGTAGTCCTCACCTTATAACGCGGTTTTGTGAGGTTGAGTTAGGCCCAAGCTGAAGACTTGTGTTATTTCTTCCGTTTTGTGACTATCCCATTAGTTACTCAGAATATTTTCTAAGTAGATTTCGACGCTGCCTAATAATAATAAAATAAGAGATAACTGCAATCTCTGAGCTTCTAAAAATCAAAGATGATACAAATGTTGATGTGATCAAGACATAGATCAATAACATTTTAGGATCTTTCTTTGATTTCAATTGCTAAAAATTTAAGATCAAACACAAACAACAACAATAGAATAAACTTGATCTTCAAGTGAAGAGACAAATGAAACCAAAGGGAGTAGAAGAGAAGAACAATCTATATATGAACTAGGAAGTAAATTGCATGAAGTAAATTGCAAGAATTTAAAGAACAAAAATAGAAAATGGAATAGGAAGAAGATGAAAGGAAGGCGCCACAAATTGAATCATCTTTGAGAAGAAGATTGAATTTGATAAGCCAAGGGAAGATTCACCACTTGAATATGGAAATTCAAGATAAGAATCAATGGTTCAACTCATGAACCAAGAAGAGGAGAACTCTCAACTCTTTCTTGAAATCTCAAGTGTGAGAAAACTCAATTGTATTCAAACTTGTAAAATGAATTACATAAAGCCTATTTATAGGCTCATCTTACTTAAGATGCAAGCTAGTCTTACTTGAGGTGTAAGCTACTCTTACTTAAGGTGCAAGCTAGTCTTACTTGAGATGCAAGCTACTCTTACTTAAGGTGCAAGTAGCTCTTCCACCCAAATGTGGGCTTTGTTTTGGGCCTAATGCCTCCTACTCATGCTATGGCCCAATAGGCCCAATTCCTAAACTAGTCCTAAGTGCTTTTTGAATAAGCACTTTTATTAAATGAACTCTACTCTATACAAGGTTCCTAGTTCCTACCTTTATTACATGAACTCTACTCTAAACAAGGGTCCTAGGTCCTATCCCTAACTAGGTGGTCAATGGCTCAATGCATAAGAGGTTCAAGATGAAGCCCTCTTCATAAGGTTGCCTATGAGTCAAGTGATTGACCACCACCTTCATCAATGTGTCTTGGACTCTTCTAAGCCTTGCCCTTATTATGGGTCCATGTAGGTCTTCAATGCTAGTTCCTTGGCTTTGTATGTCCATGCTCATATCAAATGTCTTGGTAGAGATTTATTTGGACATTGAACTTGTAATTAAAGATGATGCAGTGGCAGTCTTAAGTAAAGTCTTGTTAACGCAAGACTGGATAAGATTCTGGAAGAAATATATTGAAATAAAATGCCCAAAGGATTCTAGTGACCAAGAGCTATTATCCAACTTCTCTGCTTCTTCGATATAGACCTTATTAAATTTGTTTCGGTAAATCATGGATTCTTGAAGGATGTCCAATATGACCAAAGAGCCCAATTAGTTTGGTGGCATCTTTGTATTTTTCTTTTTAAAAAAAATATTTTTGTTCTGTGGATTTCTTATCCTCTGCTATATATTGAGTTTTTTTTTTTTTTTTTAACAAATCACAGGATATTTCCAATCTGAGGGATTGCCATGCATTGTTGCATGACATTGTGGCTTAGATTTTCGTTTAAGTTTTAGTTGTTTCTGTTTTCTTAGGATGCCTTATCCTCTTCCTTTGTATTTTTCTCTTCTCACCTAATAATATTTCTTTTATTATAAAAAAAACATAATATAGAAGACAACCTATGTTGGACTGTTAAATTATGTAATTAGTGCCTTGTACATGGTATGCTTGCAAATCCTGATGATTTTGTAATTGCTATTGATGATTATTATCTGTCAGGTTTGGTTGGCGTGGGCAGTCACGTGACAGCATTGGGACCGTATTATGTGTTGACGATGATGGAATCCTCCGTGTCGGGTTTCCTGGGGCATCCAGAGGATGGAAAGCTGACCCAGCTGAGATGGAACGGGTTGAGGAATTCAAGGTTGGAGACTGGGTTCGAATTCGTCCTACTCTAACATCTGCCAAGCATGGATTAGGATCTGTGACACCAGGAAGCATTGGAATTGTATATTGTATCAGACCAGACAGTAGTTTGTTAATAGAACTGAGCTACCTTCCAAATCCATGGCATTGTGAACCAGAGGAGGTTGAGCATGTGGCTCCTTTTAGGGTGAGAAGAATGTAGATTAATTTTGTTCTATGATAGTTTATTTTTCTCTTCTCTAAATTTCACGAGTTATCGTTAACAAAATTTTTATCTTACAGATCGGTGATCGGGTATGTGTGAAGCGATCTGTTGCAGAACCTAGATATGCTTGGGGTGGTGAGACACATCATAGTGTTGGAAGAATAAGTGAGATTGAGAATGATGGTCTTTTAATAATAGATATACCAAACCGACCCATTCCATGGCAGGCTGATCCATCTGATATGGAGAAGGTGGAAGATTTTAAGGTGGCAACTATTTCTGTTGATCATTTGCTACCATTTTTAGTTTCTTCTCTTCATATCTCTTCATACATTTACTTTGAGATGCCTGACCATTGTCTTGTTCTATTTAATTGGTTAATTTGTCCAAGAGCAGGTTGGCGATTGGGTAAGAGTGAAAGCTTCAGTGTCTTCTCCAAAATATGGGTGGGAGGATATTACTAGGAACAGTATTGGGGTAATTCATAGCTTGGAGGAGGATGGTGATATGGGTGTTGCCTTTTGCTTCAGAAGTAAGCCTTTTTCTTGCTCAGTAACTGATATGGAGAAAGTTCCTGCTTTTGAGGTAGGACAAGAAATTCATGTGATGCCATCTGTTAGTCAACCACAACTTGGATGGTCAAATGAATCACCAGCTACTGTTGGAAAAATAGTGAGAATTGACATGGATGGTACTCTAAATGTAAGCTTACTTATTTAGTTTTTTCTAATTTTTGCACAAGATACTACACTTCTAATCCAAGATACTAAACTAATTCTTGCAAGTTCATAAGACGCGCATCAGCACTGGCTTAGAAGTGAAAATTTGAGATCACCGTATGCCACAAGTCTCATCATTTAGGTATCTTGGATCTGTCATACAAAGTGATGGAGAAATAGAGGGAGATGTAATCATAGGATTCAAGCTGAGTGGATAAAATGGAGGAATGCTTCAAGTGTCACTGGTGATTGAAAGTTACCTATCAAGGTAAAAGGAAAATTCTACCATACAGCCATAAGACCAGCAATGTTTTATGGGACCAAATGGTGGGTAGTAAAGTGCCAACAAGAGCACAAGATGAGAATGTTGCATTGGATGAGCAAGCATAAAAATCAAGATAAGTTCAAGAATGTATTAGAGGGAAAGTAGAAGAGACACATATTTAGGAAAAGATGGAGGAATCACGCTTAAGATGGTTTGGACATGTGAGAAGAAGACCAATAAAAGCCTCAATTAGGAGAGTTGATTAGATGGAGCACAGAGGATAGCTCCATAATCAGAGGAAGAGGGGGACCAAGTAAAACTCTAGATGATTCCGTTATGGAGAATTTCGACCTAAATGGCCTATGGGAGGATTGGATTTTTGATAGAACACAGTAGACATTGTTTGACCCATGTAGCCAACCCCCCTTCTAGTGGGAAAAGGCTTTATGATTGTTGTATACTACACTTTTAATGACTTCTAATCTAACTATAACTTCTTAACTGTCGTTCAAAACTATAGCTAAACAAGACCTAATACAACTTTTTGTGATGCCGTTAAAGTAGAGATAGACTCAGTTTGTCATGTAAAGCTTATAGACATATAAGTATTCCCTAGGATATGGCCTTCATTTCGGGAGATTTTACATTGATTCAGTCCACTCTAGTTCAGAGGAATCAATCAACTTAGGTGGACCAAGTCGATAAAATTCTGCCCCCTTGTATGGCTGAGATTCAAGTTTGATAGAAAAAGTTATTATTATTATTATTAGTAGTAGTATGTATTAGTAATGAGTTGACAATTATTGATTGGCCGAGTCTACCGTGAAGTATCATAAAAAAAGGTATGCCCCAAATAGGATAGTCTTAGTCTAAGAATTTGTGCATCCCCACAATTATAACTGCTGTGAAAATTGGTGGCATGGTGCTTGAAGAAAAACTTTTGAATTGTAGGATCAGGCAAAGGTTATTCTAATCAACCCGCTTCTTATTTAGCTTTGTAGGCAATCCTCTTCCTATCTCAATTCATTTCAGTGACAGTTTTATTTGTGATTTATCTTGAGATTACTACATACAAGAAATGATTGTGCTGGTTTCTTTGTAGGTGAGGGTCACTGGTAGGCAGAGCTTGTGGAAAGTTTCTCCTGGAGATGCAGAACGACTTCCAGGATTTGAAGTTGGTGATTGGGTACGCTCAAAACCAAGCTTGGGAAACAGACCAAGTTATGATTGGAATAGTGTTGGGAGAGAAAGTTTAGCTGTTGTGCATAGTGTACAGGATTCTGGATACTTGGAGTTAGCTTGCTGTTTCCGTAAAGGGAAGTGGATCACTCATTATACAGATGTTGAAAAAGTTCCGGGCTTTAAAGTGGGGCAGTATGTTACGTTCCGAACTGGTTTGGTTGAACCAAGGTGGGGTTGGAGAGGAGCTCAGCCTGAATCTCAAGGGGTTATAACTAGCATTCATGCTGATGGAGAAGTCAGGGTTGCATTCATTGGTTTACCAGGATTGTGGAGAGGAGACCCTTCAGACCTGCAGATTGAGCAAATATTTGAAGTGGGAGAGTGGGTGAGGTTGAAAGATAATGCAAATAATTGGAAATCAATTGGGCCAGGCAGTGTTGGTGTTGTTCAAGGAATAGGATATGAAGGAGATGAATTGGACAGAAGCACTTATGTTGGCTTCTGTGGGGAGCAAGAAAAGTGGGTAGGACCAAGTTCCCACCTTGAAAGAGTTGGCAAACTCTTTGTTGGACAGAAGGTTAGAGTTAAAAAGTATGTAAAGCAACCAAGATTTGGGTGGTCAGGGCACACCCATGCCAGTATTGGAACTATACAAGCAATTGATGCTGATGGAAAGCTTCGAATATACACTCCAGCTGGATCAAAAGCATGGATGTTGGACCCATCAGAAGTGGAGATAGTAGAAGAGAAGGACCTCTGTATTGGAAACTGGGTAAGGGTTAGAGCATCAGTTTCAACCCCAACCCACCAGTGGGGGGAAGTGAGTCATTCAAGCCTTGGGGTGGTGCATCGGATGGAAGGTGAGGATCTGTGGGTGGCGTTCTGTTTTAGGGAAAGGCTTTGGCTTTGTAAGGCATGGGAAATGGAACGGGTTAGGCCATTTAAAGTGGGCGACAAGGTAAAGATCAGAGATGGACTGGTGACCCCGCGGTGGGGATGGGGAATGGAGACACATGCCAGCAAGGGACAGGTGGTAGGGGTAGATGCAAATGGCAAACTAAGAATAAAGTTCCGGTGGAGGGAAGGGAGACCCTGGATAGGAGACCCTGCTGATATTGCCCTTGATGAGAACTGATGTCCTACTTTAGGAACATGGAAGCTTGTATTAACTTGATTTTCTCATTCAGCTTTTTAGCCTATGCTTTTCTGGCCTGAGCTCGTGCAATGAAGTGGAAAGCTTTATGCTCCTGCAACCAAATGTGATCTGAAACTATAACTTCGTTCTGCTGGTTCGAATGCAGTTTGACAGATTTATTGATGTTAATAAACAGAGGAATGAAAGAATTAAATTTGTGGAGAAAAGTAGACTTTGCTGGCCGAGATGCGTAGTTTTAAAGGCAGCTAAAGCAAATATTGGCAATTGGCCCATATATTCATTACTCACATATAAGTTTGTAGTCCCAGATTTTGAGGTGTATATTTATATGTTTATTTAATATTATTGTACAAATTTATTCAGAAGTCAACTTAATGCATTTTTTGACTCACTACTATGCGGTTGCATAATTCTTGATTGGAATTGGTTCCATTATAGTGCCTGCAATATTCTCGCCCTTTATTTTTTATTGACAAAATACATGATTGAGGTTGTGAGCATATTTCACTGTATAAATTTATACAAACACTTGCACTTGCATCTAATTATAATTTGTTTAATTTCGTTTTTTACATATTCTTTAGTCGTATTACTTTATCAAAAATGATGTGATGCACAGGTATGGGATGCGTAAAAAGCCTTTTTTTTTTTTTAAACTTACATCAATTGGTTCTCCAATCCATTCTCAGTGACAACACTTAGAAATGGAGCATGAGCCAGGGCAATACGTGCATGTATTTAGCTTCTATATTTGAAGGGGCAAAAAAGCCTTTCGAGTTCTCTTTTTGTCAATCTGCATACAACATATGCAATGTTAGGTCTAGTGAAATTCATCAAATGCAACAAACTCTCAATTATCTGTGCATACTAAGACTAGGCAAGAGGTTCACCTCTATTTTTCTTCAATTGAGTGTTAGCATCATAAAGGGTATATAGAGGTTTGATATCAAAATGACTAAACTTGTTTAGAATTTTCTGAACATAATGTTTTTGTGACAATATTATACTATCACAATTCCTTATGACTTTAACTCTCAGAGTTACACTAGCTTCACCTATGTCTTTCATGTCAAATTTAGATGCAAGGAAACATTTCGTTTGAAGCACTGTCATGGCTAGTACTAAAAATAAGCATGTCATCCACATATAGACAAATAGTCACACATTCAACATTTATTAGTTTTGTATACACACACTTTTATCAACTTCAACAGAAGAAAAACCATCACTAATTAAAGTTTGATCAAACTTTTCATGCCATTGTTTAGGTTTAGGGTTTAGGGAGCTTGCATGCTTTATTTTCTTGTCCAAAAACTACATACCCCTCAAGTTGTACCATATAAATTTCTTTTTCTAACTCACTATTTAAAAATGTTGTTTTAACATCCATTTGGTGAATAACCAATTTATATGCAGAGGCTAAAGCAATCAAAACTCGAACAGAAGAAGTTCTAGTTATAGGATCAAATGTATCAAAATAATCAATATTTTTTTTTGAGAAAAACTTTTTGCAACCAATTGGTTTTGCTCCAGAAGGTAAACCTACTAAAACCCAAGTATTACATTTTGCAATTGAATCAATTTCATATTGGATGGCTTCTTTCCAAAAAGATGCATTAGGTGAGGAAAAAGCTTGAGAAATACTTAAAGGTTCATCGTCAATTATGTGATCTTTTGATGTATCTTTTCTTTCAGTTTTTTTTTTGTATATGGGTGTTATGTATATGACAGTAGCCCTGTTAGTAGGGCCATGTGTATATATGTGTGTTTCCTTTGATGTGTGCATCTTTGTATCTTTTAAAGTTTAAGTTTCATATTTTCGTATTTTCCATAAACTCGTTAACACTAATAACACGATTAAGGCATAATTAATTAGATTCTTCTTTAATGGGACAGCGGGGTGTCTCAGTTATTTTGTTTCAACCATTAGCAAAAACATTATATATGTTTCTTGTTTGGACATGAAAGGTTTTAATATTATTATTAAGGACAAATGTTGTTCTTTTTATTTTGATAATGTTTCCTTTACTAGTGCGCCTATGAATAATGGACTTTATGTCCTTGATCTCGACATGCCCAAATATAATATAAATGCGAAAAGGGTCAAATCAAATGATTTGAACCCAACATATCTTTAATTTGGCACTGTCATTATACCTTTAATTTGGCACTATCATTTAGGCCATATAGGTGAGAAGCACATCTCCAAGCTCCATAGAGATGGACTCTTTGATTCATTCAATTTTGAATCGTTTGTGCGAGTCTTGCTCATTGTGAAAGATGGCTAAGGCCCCATTCACCTGACAAGATGAAAAGGCTAGTGATATTCTGGACTTAACACATAGCGATGCATGTGGGCCCCTAAACAAATCTGCTAGAGGTGTTATCCCTACTTCGTTACATTTACTGATGATTTTGGTAGATATGGATTTGTGTGTCTTATTTAACAAAAGTTTGAAACCTTTGAAAAGTTCAAAGAGTTCAAGAATGGAGTGAAGAACCAACTTGGCAAGAGTATTAAAGCACTACCATCAGATCGTGGTGGTGAGTACTTAAACCAGGAGTTTGATGACTATCTAAAGGAGTATAGGATAGTATCCCAACACACATCTCCTAGAATGCCATAATGGAATGGTGTGTCAGAAAAGAGATAGCGCACCTTGTTAGACATGGTACGATCTATGATGAGTCATTCAGAGCTCTCCGACTCCTTCCAGGGATATGCTTTACTTACAGTTGCGCCCTAACCGTGTTCCATCTAAGGTGGTTGAAAAGACACCATTTGACATATGGACGAGCCCAGTTTGTCTTTTATAAGGATTTATGGTTGTCAGGTTTATGTAAAACAATTAATTTCAGATAAACTTGGAGCCAAATTAGATAAATGTACATTTGTGGGGCATCCTAAGGAAACTAAGGGAAACTATTTCTATCCCCTTTCTTTTGTGCTTTTGCTTTGTGATTCCATGAATTTGTGATGAAATGTGTATGTCTTAAATTTTTTGTTTGGATTAACATTGAACCTCTGTTTCAAATTCTTGCCCCTAAATTCATGGAGGGATAGCACCGCACCTTCCCTTTGTGGGTCTGCTGGTCGTCCAGCACAAATAAAAAAAAAGGGTGCCCAATGGTTATTGTTTTCTGACTTGTGAGTTTGCTGCATGGAATAAGAGTTATGGATATTAACCATTCATGGAATCACATGAGTCTTGTTGCTGTTATTGTCTTTCTTTACCTTGCAACTAGTTCATGATTTTGTTCATGACAGTATGTATATAAATAGTATTAGAAATTTTTTCATTGCTTCATTGAGATTGACACTGGGATATATATATTTCGGCCAAAACTCAAACAGTACCTCCTTCTGGATTGGGCTTGTGCTGGTTTGGCCCAATATCGTTACTAAATCTCCTCCCTTCTCCTCCTTCTTCTTCTTGAATCGAATTTGCCGGCCGGGGGGGTACCTGCGAAGATTCTTCGATGCTTAGGTCAGCAAAGGTCTAGCAGATAATATATGAGTATTCTTTCTATGAAAAATGCATACCTTCTCCTTTTGATGGAGGTTCCTTTTTCTTTTTCTTTTTGGTTAAAAGATGGAAGTTCCTTTATATACCTGTTTTGTTGGATTCAGTATGATGACTCTAAGTACGATACCCCTTACTGCATGGAGTGTTCTTCCTCCTTAAGTTCTGCCAGTGGGTGTCCGTAATGATGTTTTTAGTAGGTTGTAACAACCTGATTTTTAATTACGCTGTTTAACCGGTTAAAATATAATTAATTATATTTTAATCTGAGAGTTAGAAAGTAATTTTTTAATAAAATAAAATCATATTCATAGTATTTCTTATGGTAGAAGGTTATGGTTAAAATTTGGGTTGAAAATTCAGATGGAGCCCGGTCTGCGTTTTTACTGACAGTATAATTTTATACCGGCAGAAAACCCTAATTTGACCCGAAACTTTAAATTTGTATATTTTTTATATTATGTCCGTGAGGAATCCTACTTTCCAAATTTCTGATCAGAAATAAAATATTATGTTTATTCGGACGAATTTTGGTAAAAGTTCGGACGGAAAACAGTCCTTGTTTTCACTGACAGTAAGATTTTAATGATCAGAAATCCTAATTTTGACTCGTGAATGAAATGGGTTATGTTTAAATAATGTTTCCAACGAGTTTGGTTGTTTTGAAAATTTTCAACCGAAAACGAAATATTATGCTTTTATTCGGATGTAAAACCCTAATCGGGAAACCGACAGAGTCAAGAATGGAGGTGCAGAGACAAAACCGGACACCGGAGGAGCTGAGTCATGGGGTGAGTCACCATCATGACTCACCAAAGCATTTATGAAGCATTAGATGTAAATTTAGGTGAAATGACCAAAATGCCCTTAATCTTAACCTAACTGAAGTTTAGTTAATTTCTAACCATGGTTAATTAACCATGGCTATTTCTTGTGGCCAAGAATCAGCCACACCCTTCCTAAAATGTGAGCCACATGTTTATTAACCATAGTTAGCAAAGTAACCCTAGTTAAGTTAATTATTAACCATAGTTAACTATTATATTATTTAATATTCACAAAACCCATTAATTCAATTCCTAAAAACCAAACAAAGCCTAAGATCTACCCTATATATACCCCAAGGATGCAGACCCCCTCCCCATCTTCATCTCTCATTTCTTTTCTTCACAAAAAACACACAAAACTCTGTTTTCTTCTTCAAGAGCTTCAAGTGCTTCCATTGAAGAACTTGCCAAGATCTTCATCATTTCTTCATTTCCTTCACACACTTGAGGTAACATGATCATCTCCTCTCTTCTTGAATTCATTTTCTTCCTATTTCATGAGTTTTCCATTTCTAGATCTAGAACTTTAAATAATTCTAGAAAATTGTAGAAAAATCATAAAAATGTGAAACCAATTTCTATGATCTAGTTATGATCCCTAATTTTATTATCCAAGAGTATGTAATCAAAAACATTTTCCTTCCCTATTTTCTTGTTGAGGCCGAAACTAGGTATTTTTGGATAAAGGAAGTTTTGTTCAATTTTTAATTAAGTCATGATTTATATCAACTATCTAAAGTATGTAGGTTCTAAATCCAAGAATTTGAATTAAAAGAAGTTTTCTAACCTATTTTTATATTTGAGGCCGAAACCCTACCCTAAGTGGTTGGATGATTTTGATTCCATATTTTCAACTTATAGCAATTTATCTATGTTAGCTAATACCTTAGGAACTAGCATCCAAAAGATTAGAATGAGAAAATGATCCTAGCCCTAATTTGAATTGAATGGCCGAATCTAGCATAAAGTGGGTATAGTTGGGTTTGTTTGATTAATTATAGTTATGTTGTTTGGCTCAAGGTGAAACTGCTAAGCTGTGGTGTGATAGCGAGGAACGTCGAGTTCGGGATTTCGGTGCTAACTCAGGTGGGGGAAAGAACCAATCTACCGTCGGAAATCGATAAGTAGTATATTCTATAATAATTGTGTAGGGCGACCTAAACCCTACTAGTAGTCGAGTAATCGATAAGACCAAAATCACATTGGAAACCTTTTCTGTAAAACCAATGGTGATTCGGGGATTGTAGGTTTATCGATGTTAGGATGATTTTATCTTATCTGAGGTTGATTGAATTTATTATTATTATTGAATTGCTTATGTGATATTTTGTGGTATTTGAGTATTTCTGATATTGTGTTATGCATGATCTGCCTGGTTTTTAATATTGTGCATAGTGGATTTTAAGAAAAGATATATGTTGTTCGAGAGATAATTGTTGGTTTGGGTGTGAGGATAATGGTGAATTAGAGGTGCCTAGCCTAAATGAGTTATTTTAAAGAGGAAGGGTGACATAAAATATGTGTTAAGGCTTTGATGGAAAGTTAAGGCACTAGGTTGTTATTGTGGGTTGGTGAGGTTCATGTGTTTGTATTGTTATTCACAGTCGTGTGAGTGGAACACACGAGGTCAAGATATTCTATTTTGGGATATCGGATATTGCGGGTGAGTACCCTACAGATGTGGATGCCGAGGTAGACTACCATAATACTCTATTAGTTCTTGAGGCGTTCGAATGTTCTTGGCACTGGATCGTTCTGGACTGATACTCCTTGACGCGTTCATATATTCTTGGCATCGGACCATTTTAGACTAATACTTGTTTAGTCTTTGATGTCGTTCGAAAGTTATTGGTATTGGACCGTTCTGGACTACTGACTAACGTGGTAGGAATAGAGATGGCCACGTCAGTATAAAAGTTTAGTTGTATGAGATTGGGGTAGAGGATGATACATTAATTTGAGGATGATTTGTTAGCTATGTATGTTGATTGTCTGTGACATTTATTATATGATATGCTATGACTCTTTTCCGCTTTTGATGATAGAAATGTTTCTTATCCCCCTATATGTTTGTATGTTGTATTTTATTTATTATGTGATCGTATGAGAAGACCCTATGGAGGAGCTTGTTGCTGAGAAGTTGTATGGAACTCCTTATTAGCCAGAAGCCGGAGGAGAGCTGTGGACCTAAGTGGTAGAGTCTAGATAGTTAAGGCCAGTGCGTCTTGTGAGACATCTTATGTTTTCCGCTAGTATAACTTTTGTTTAAGTATATGCCTGTGAGGGATGCTACCGAGAGGATACCCTCAACAGTGTTTTGTATTAAGTTTATAAGACATATGTGTGTATGTATGATATATTTATGTTATGATGTGTTAACTATAATAATTAACTTAAGTTTTAATTTTTACGTATTTTAACGTTAAACGCGCGATTAGGAAATTAATTAAGAAGGCTTTAGTCTAATAAAACAATAGGGCACAATGGGGTGTCTCATAGGTAATCGCGTGTGTCAGGAAGAGAGGGGCAACTTCTCTTTCTCTCTGATGTGCTTGGGAGCATATAGGTGTAACACCCCAATTTTTCAGCTTGTTATAATCTGTGATTATGTGGATAATGGAGTGTTTATTATTATAATTTATGAAGAATTATTATAATAAACCAAGTTTTATTCTTATAATTTATTTATATCATGAAAGTTCAGTTGAATTTTCGGTAGAAAATTTCAGACGTTTCTAGTTTGAGTTTTTCACTGTCAGTAAAACTCTACTGACCCGAAAAATAATTTTCTTTACGTAAAATAAAATTTTTATTTTTATAACTCAATTTTAACTAATTCTATGAATTTAGAAATTATTTCTTTCGATATGAATTTTCAGGTGAAAAATTGACGAAGTAAAATACGATCGGTTTTTACGATCAAGGAATTAATGGAACCGGGACGAGCAACATTTATCAAAATTAGATTTGGTACAGTTTTGAATATTTTTGACGTGATTTTGAATAGTGTTGCATTCAAATCACACCATCATAACCTTACATCAAATTATTACATCCATTTTGCAAGAAACCTATAAAATATTTAAAATAAAGAGAGTTTTATTCAAATAAATTTGGTGCAGAATTTTAGAGACATGATTTGAAGAATGGACTTAATGGATTGATTTGCATAGTGTTTTCAATGATGGCAATTCATCATTTTATTATATCTTGCAAGAAAGCTATCTTTTTTTTTTCTATTTAAAATATGGCTTTATTTCAATTTTTAAATTGGATAAAAAAATTAAAAAAAAAAACTCTCTTCCTTGCTGCCCAAGTAACGCCCCCACCCCCACTTTCACTCTCTATAAATACTCTCCTCCACCACTATCATTTTCTTTCTTCAATTTCTCTAAAAAATTTCAACTATTCTCCCACACACTTTCTCACACAAACTATCATCTTCTTCAACCTCTTGCTCTTGAGTTTGAAGGCTTGGAAAGCTCATTCATCTCCTACACATCATCATTAAGAGGGTATAACTTTCATCCTTTACTCTTAATCTTCTTAGAAATCTTATTAATATCAACATGCATGTCATCTTTATATACTTGCATGTTTAAGTTCTTGGTTTCAAACTATGAGAAAAAGTTTTAGAAGCATCTTTTGAACAAGAAACCAATTTTTATAAGCTCACCATCATCTTTACCAAACCTACTTTTCTATGATGGCCGAAAATCATAGGTGGAGGAAAGTCAATGTTTTGTTGAGTTTACCAATTGCATGTCCTTAAAACCTTCATGCATTTGAGTTCTAAGCTTATGAGCTTCATACAAAAATTTAAGTTTCCTTTCCCATTAAGTTTATAGGGCCGAAAAAACCCTAATGGTTAGGGTTAAGGAAGCTTGATTTAATTTTTAAAGGTAGTTACATTGTTTTAACTATTTCCTCTTGAACAAGCATGTGATTCACAAGTTGAGAATGATATTATTTCAAATTTTTAAAGAAAAGTACTTTGATTTTCATGTTGATTTCATGCATCTTGACAAAAAGTTGAAAAGACTATGTTTTGTATTTTAAGAAGAACACTTACTAATTTTGATTGATATATGTTTGCATGTATGTTTTTGAGGGTCTAGGACCCTTGCATGTTGATTTTATGGCTTGTGAATGATGTTAGAGTGAAGATAATAACTTGGTGTGGATGAACATATGTAAGATATAAATCTGGCAGCATGACATATACATATTCGTGAGCCCACGAGTTTTTATATAAAATATATTTCTGAAAACTAAATACATATTTGGAAATAAGACTTCTGGGGCTTTAATTTGATATATAACATGTAAGTATTTGGATAAGATTTACTAGGTCAAAACACCTGTCAAATTGGAACCAAATTCTGTCTGCGAAAATATGTACATAGTTGGTTGCATGGTGATTTTAAATATGATTTTGAAGGGTAAAAACTCTTATAAAAGTTTCTGGGTTAGTACTGAAGTATATTTAAAGTTTGGTTGAATATTTGGTATTTTTACAATTGTATATAAAGAGAAACAATTTCATAAAGTTTCATGTTGATGAACTCGGATTTCTGGAAAATCTTATACAAACAGAGGCAGTGTGGGATTTTTAATAAATTAATGTCTTCAAATTTTGACATGGGACCTACAATATGTTTATGTGTGAGTTGGGTACCTTCAATCAAATTTTCAAGGATTTTGAAGGTCATTTGAATGATCATTCACAATTTAAACCCACTATTGTCCTGAAAATGATTTGATAAAAGAGCTCACTCAAATTTTTGAATGGAATAAAAAATATGATTTTAAAAATAATGTCTTTTAACATGATCAAGTAAAGATTTTTGGCATGAAATTGACTATAAACCAGTGATTAATATAAAGATCTAAAATATGGGAATAAAGTGTGTGTGTGTGTGTGTGTGTGTGTATATATATATATAAAGTAAGTCTTGGACAAAATGTTATCCAAGAATTTGTCAAACATCTCTAGCATCATTTTTCCAGCCATGGTCAAAACTTATACTTAGAAAGATAAGACGACTTTGTTGTTTTAATTTAAGTCGTTCGCTTAATTCTTAGACTTGCGGCACGCGGTGGGCAAAGGAAGCTCGCTCTGGGCAACACGGGAACGAAGACTTTTTCTAACTTTTGTTTTTCTTCAAATCATTTTCAAGGAAATTAATTGTCCTTTTTGTATAAAATCACTCAATTTTTTTCCAATTGAGTTTTCTAAAAAATTGTTTTACTCTCTAAAATTTTCAACAAATCATTAAAATTATTTAACTTCCCCTTTTTATCAAAACCTTGTAAAAAAGAAACCTTTATTTATAGTTTTCTTTGTAAATATTTTCTTAAAGCTTTTATCCTTATTATTTGAGCTCTAACCAATGGTTAGGCTTCCATGCAACAACACATCCACAATCATTCCAACATATATAAGCAACATTCATATATTCATAAAACATTAACTAAGCATAAGAGCATGTTTATCAGTCAAACATACCATCAAAGCAATAAGATCTCCAGATCATTCTAAAACAGCCACAACAACAACATCATCAAACAACATATAATTATCAGGTCAAGCAACAACTTAAGCCACCAACCAAAACTCAGCAAAACACACATAAAATCAATCACAACCTTTGAGTTCCTGAAATTGAAAGACCAAGCCTTCCACTGCCTGTTCATGCACTCCAAAGTCACAGTCGTCAATGGGGCAAGCCGTGGAGCAATTGATTATGATATCCGTGATGGAAGAGGGGACCTAGCCAACTATATATAATAGTAACAATAACCCTAGGCACCTCCCATTACGGGCCTATAGGTTAAGGCCTACACTATCACCCACACAGATCAGTATTAGGTGTCAATAGCCCATTACGAATGGATCACCATATTAGCGGGCTTAAGCATCACCAAATGGATCATAACATTAGCCCGTTTTTCGCAAACCAAAAACCACAATTGATTGTAGCCCACAAGAATTATTAGAAATAATTATAACATTCTCCCACTTGGGCAAAATCAATTGTGTAATTTTAATTTGTAGAAAACATTTTCGAAAACGACTCTCGGGCTAATAACATATATTTAATGTGGCCACAAAACAAATGATCTCATGATGCAACATCTAATTAAGACTCCATCCAAATCAATATCATGAGAAACACCAAAGTACTCAAAAATAAAAATATGACATCATAGAGAAGAGTTACATAAAACTCTAGCTCCCACTAACCAAGCCTATTATACGAACTCACAATGGCCATGTTCTCAACATGATTTTTTTTAAACTCTAGGGCCCGAGTCCCTTGGTTAATGGAACAATTAACACAAAATCAACACAAACATGTTTGACCATCATATCTTTATTTTTTTAAAAATATATTTGACATCAATTGCTTCACTTCCAAATGCTTAATGACATTTTAAGGTATCATAATTATCACAATAATTTTCAAGTGAAGCCATGTCACAAGTTTCTTAATCAAACACTTTATGTGGTATGTAACAAAATCACAAAATTATTTTTGTTAAAGAAACTTGAAGCTATTTTGTCAAAGTATCAAATAAATCAATACATTTCATATCATGACTATGATATCATATGATTTCTAGATCAATAAGCATCATAAGAGATCTCTGATATTCAAAAGTATTTCAATATCAAAAGATCCCAAAATCATATATATCAGTAAATTATTTTTACTACTTGACATCAAATAATGACAAAAGCCAAAATCCTCAAACTGAGGTCAAGATCCAACCATGTTAGATTTATAAAACTCATAGTAAATCTTCAATAAATAAATTTGATAGTAAAATCATGATTTCAAGTAGGAAATCAAATGAGACAATATATATAATAAAATCCTTCAATTCATATACTTTCAAACAAATATATATATATATATATATATATATATATATATATATATATATATCAGTTGATCAGATCCTCAAAGGTAACATAAAATCCAACCATTAACAACACAAGCCATTTGAGGATATTATCATCCACCAATTGTTGAAACCAAAGTAATTTGGATTAAATAATATCTGAGTTTTGATGTTAACAAAAAGGATTAAATTTGTATGACAAAGTGTTAGTTAAGATCTAACATGCTCTATCTAGTCTTGCAGGATTATTCGAAATTTAATAAGTTAAGGAAACTTCGAAAGAGTCTCTTAATATCCGCGTCCACCCACGTAGACGAGCTGCTCAAAATGAATGGTATATTTATTTTTATAAATATGGTTGAGTAGACGGAATAAAGAATAGTCTTAGTAGACGAGAATGTTTAACTACTAAGAGTAGACGAGCTTGAGTGCCACATCAGTAGACGGAGATCTAAGTTACTCACCGATATATAGCAAGTCCAAAGACTTGATAGTAGACGAGAATATTTTTCACTAGACGAGCTAAGAGAGATTCTATCTATGAGCGTATAGACGCACTATATTAAGTAGAGGAGCTTTTCTTCTTTATTGTGAATCTTTCATATGATCAGAAAAACTATCTCGACCACATAGAAGTATTTATTTCAAATGATTGATATTCATTTCAAGTATATGTTGGTCCTCTTTATTTGATTTAACTGTTTTATTGCCTTGTTTCTTTGATAAAGACATAGTACAAATAAAGAAATGCAAAAGCTTTTAGTACAATGCAAAACGCATTGTATCCTGTCACCTTTAACGCTGGAATAGCTGGAATTTGTACAAGGGAGGCAAGACAATTTTCAAGTTGCAATTGCTCAGAGGTGTGCCCGTTTTGTGCAAGAATGATAACCTATAGTACATTTTACAATGACCACGAGCAAGCTATGAGTCACAACGGATATTATGCATTTGATCCCATCTCCAAACGGGAAAAATTCAAAAACAACCGTTGAAGAATTTCAAGTGAAGAAAGGAATACTTGTAGCCTGGAGAGGTGTTGAATACTTGTTGTAATCTATTTTGAAAATAGTGGAGAAAAACCTTCAAGTAGAAGGGACTGGACGACGTAGCTCTTGGTTGGAAGAGAGTGAACCAGGATAAAACAACTTGTGTGAATCTTCTTATCCCTTATCTCTTCAGTTTTATTTGTTTATACTAACTGTGGGGATTTGAACTTGATTTTGTTAAGTCTTTAAAAGGATTCTTTTCTATGTGTGTACTTCTGCCTTTTATTCCTTGTGTGAGAAAACCGTTTTGAAAAAGGTTGTCTTCGAAAATTATTAACAAACACAATTCAACCCCCCCCCCCTTCTTGTGTTTGCCTGTGTCAACTTCACTAAGCACTCTCATTTGGGCAACACAGACAAATATCAAAAAGTCTCTTAACCATCAAGCTAACACATTAGACTACAACCCAACTCAAATAATGTCTCTTTTAGGCAAACATATATCCAAGTCATTGTGGATAACACAGTTAGAACAGAATAAGTCTAAGTTTATTGTGTCTTTGCAAGCGTACTTCATGAAATTCACTAGAATTATAACATATTGTGGCCTCTTTTGGGTGCTCGATCATATTTAATAATTCAGAAAATATATCCTATAAAACAATGACTAAAGGTCCTTCCAATCGATGTAAACAAATCACTTTCTTGACCAAATATTCACATAGACTTCCAAAACTAATTCATACCAAGTTATATCATGCCCAAAACATAAAGAGCCCAACATAATGATAGCAAACATATGCCACTAATCAAAAAAATAAAAATAAAATACAGCTAAACAATATGTGTCTTAATAATTAAATCACAATCACATGTATCATCCGGATATCCTTGATCAAAATTATCACAGATGCACAATGACGATAAGCTTGATACATTATGATGTGCATCATTAATAAAATCCATTAGGTAATAACCTAACCAAAAGAGTAAGGTTTGAAAAAAAGAGTAAGGTTTGAAAAACACAAGTCTCTTTCATGGCCAAAAACAGTAAACACTTAAAACCGTTATTTCTTTCTTTTTAAACATTTATGATAGCAAAATACATTTTTCTCAGACACATGTCTTTCAAAAAAAATATAGAAATGTTCTTGCTCCATATCAAAATAAGTAACACAATTGTTATTGAAAAATGATTGTCAAACAAAACTTGAAATGCGTTAAGCAAAGCAACAAAGCAAGATATAACTTCAGCTTAAGTCAAGCTATTTTGAGGCCAACATAACAACACATTCCCCTTTGCGTAGAACGTGCAACTAAGGTCGTAACCAAAGTCAGAACCTCAGATGAGTTAATCAATAAGCATACACTAGGTTCGGAAAATTGTCTCTTTTGGGCTGACAAACCCCCTAGACCAATGCACCTCCATTAACTTCATCCACAATCTTTGATAATGGGTTACTCAATGAGCATACACTAGGTTTAGAAATCTATCCCCTTTGGGCAGGCAAATATCCTAGACCAGTGCATCTCCAATAACTTTATCCACAATCATCGATAATAAGTTACTCAATGAGTATACACTAGGTTTAGAAATCTATTGTAACACCCCGATTTTCACTGTTTCAAAATAATCGAAATGCGGACGATTATGTTTATATTTTTATATGAGTGTTAGAAAATTATTTTAAATAAACGGAGTTCATCAGTCAATCCTACTTGAACGTAGAAAGCTACGATTAAAATTTAGGTTGAAACGACGGGCGAATCCCGGCCTGCTATTTTCACTGACAGTATATTTATACTGACCAGAAGACCTAATTTTAATTCATGAACGAAAAACTTAAGATTTTTATTTTATTTCCCACAATAATTTATTTTTAGAATTATTTCACTAAAAAGTGAAATATTATATTTTATCCGGGCGTAGTATTTAATCGGGTAAACGGCAGAGCAGATTACGGGATTTCCGGGAGCCGCTAATGGATAATACCATTGAGTCATGCATGATGAGTCACCCATGTGAACACATTAATGGTGCACATGGCATCATGATGACTAAGTTGTAGGAAATTGCATTTTAGTCCTTATACTTTTGGAATTTTGCAAACTAGTCCTTCAAAGTAATTTCTCTTTGGTCCTTATGAAAACTAGAATTCCTTGCTCTTTGGTCCCTATTTCGCAGCCCATACTCCTATAAATACCCTCCATCACACTTCATTTCATTCCTATTGCTTTTTATTCATAAAACACTTATAAGTTTCCTAGGTATAGTTTTATGCCTTAAGCTTTAATGGACCAAAATTGAATGGATTCAAGCCCATTTGCACAAGGCCCAAGCCATTCCTTGGCTGCCATAAGTGCAAGAATTCTCCACATCCTTCTCCATTCTTCCACAATCTTCTTCATCTTCTCCAACTTCATCTTCTTCCTCTAAGAACACACCTTGGTGTTCATGATAGCAGAACTTCCACCGAAATTCTGACCCTTTTATGTTCTGAAACTCGAAAAACTCTCAACATGAAAGTTGTTCCACTTTCTCTCTTATTTCCAACAAGCTACATATCATCAAAAACGGATCAGTATATTGAGAGTTATGACCAAAATACAGAAACTGCCCAGAATCCTCAGATCCATGCGAGACAGCATAAAGAAGCCTATTTTTACCCCTGTTATGATCCGAACCAAATGAAACCTTCAAAATCAAAGTTGTTCCTTTTCTTCTTATATTTCTAAAAAGCCAAAGTTTGTGATTTTTGGATGAGTATATTGTGAGATACACTCCCAAAACCACCACACCCTCAAAGCTGTCTCAAAAGCCATCAAGTTTGGATTGATCATTTTATTCATTTCTTCAATCTTCAAGAGGTAAAAACTCATATCTTTGATCATCTAAGCTTTCCTCTTCATGTATTTCTCATGTTTATGCCATGAATCATATTTTTCCATTCTTAGATCTAGAAGTTTGAAATTCTCTAGAAAATGATAGAAAAATCCTAAAAATATGAAATCAATTTCTATGAGTTAGTTATCATCTCTACTACCATAATCCAAGAGCATGTTGTAATCCAAAATTTCCTTCCCATTTAATGGATCATGACCGAACCTATAGAGGAAAGAATGAATGAAGTTTTGTTCTTTATTTTGATGTATGATCATGTCTTCTATCATACATGTATGTACATATGTTGAATCCTAGTTGGTTTGTTAAAATGAAAACCCTAACCCTATATACTCTTGATGGCCGAACCTAGATTTGTGAGGGTTAGGAGGATTTTGAGTCAAAACTTAGTTGATTATCCTTGATCCAAAGTCTTAAGTTCATTAGGATTATTAATCCATGACTTAAGCAATATTTGGAATTTGTCTCTTTTTGTGTAGTGTTGGCCGAATCTAACATATAGTTTAGGAGAGGACTTGTTGGATTTTGTGTTGTTTGGTTGTGTTTGACAATAGCTTTGGTTTGTTTAAGCTTTTGACGCGAGCCGAAATTCCTTGACGCGTGCCGCAACCAAAACCGACGATACGTGACAAAGTTCTTTGTGACTTCAAGAGGTAAGGGGAGCTTACCTGAGGGATTTTTTCCAATAACTATTAGCTTTAGTGTGGTCTGTATACTTGATATGTGGCTGTGGTGCTTTGATTATGCTGTTTACGTTGTGTTGTTTATCTGTGTTAGATGATTTATCTGCTTTTAATTTATTTAATTATCTGCAGTTGTTTATTATATTGCTATGATGCATGATCTGCCTGGTGATATAATTCTGATGATGTTGTTGAGTGTTGTTTGAGAAGCCTGATAGTGGTCAGTGCCCAATTAATTAAACGAGGTAAAAGCTCTAAGAAGACTTTACAAGGAATATTCAACAGTTAATTGAGAAACATTGGAGGATAAAACGGTTTAAATAATTATTTGAGAAAATAAGGAGTTATTTGAAAATATTATTATTTTAATGATTTATTAGTGTAAAAACAATTTATGAGTCACGGTGAGGACGAAACCGTGAAAATATTTTACTACTGCTAATTTTTACATAAGATATTCCGAAATATTATAAAAAGTTATTTTGTGAAATTAATCTGTGAAATTAACTTAACTGTGAATTTAGAAAATTGTTTAAGCGGAAAAAGCTAAGTTTTACCTTAAAATACTTAAAAATGTCTTTAAAAAAATGTTTAATGATGGTAATTTGGAAAAGTATCGACGACAACTGTTTCTAAAACGGCTGTATGTGTTTTAAACTGAGTTTGAGCCTCAAGTGACTCTCTTTTTGAAATGATTTTGCATAATCAAATTTTACTCAACGACGGTATTTCCGGCAACTTGGATAAGTTGTGGGGGTTGGTTTTAGATTTGTTTTTCACAGAACGAAAAGGATGTAAACGATGAAATGGAACTTAGTAACCGAGAAGTCGGGGTACTAGTGTTCTTACGACGTTAAGGACTTGATGTCCTATGGACATTGTGTCTACTTTGTGGAGTAATAAACGATGTTAAAAGACTAATGTTGTTTTCTATTACGACGAACCTAAGATTGGGGCACCGGTCTAGGGTTTCGTGATTGAGCACTCGGACTTTGTGTCCTGTGTTAATGATGAAGATTTTAAGACATTGAAAACTACGATGGTCGTAAGCTTTTGAGCTTTGACAAAGGAAAGATTGAACACGAAGAAAACGACGAAAACAAAATGATTTACATGCATTATCGGCAGACGTGCCTACGAAGTTAATCATGGTATCTTGATGATATTCATGTCTCGACGTATCTGTTAATCATGGTATCATGGAGATATTCATGTCTCGACGTATCATTGTACCTTGGTGGTCAATGAAAACCATACACGACGTTCTCATTGTGCCTAGTGTTGGACAATGGGCTATGGTAACCATACACGATGTTCTCATTGTGCCTTGTGTTGGACAATGGGCTATGGTAAAAACGACGTGCCTTATTTGGCAATCGAGTCTGATCAACTCATTCATACGACGTTGGGTGATCTCCGGAGATTTAGCGAAATGTAGAGACTATATATTGAAGTGTTCATGCATAGTTTTCAAACATTGATGTTTGGGGTATGAAACCATTGATAAAGTACTTGTTTAGTTATGAGAATGTATGCTGCTATAATTGTATGTGTGTATATGCTGTTTTGTGAGTCGTGCTTTTAGTTATTGTGTTAAATCCATATATTGGCGTCTCACCCTTACAATATAACAGGTTACTCTAGTCTATCGTATTCCTTTGGTATACTAGCATGGACGAAGCGGAGGGATTCACTAAGTCGCTCGAGGACTTAACTCCTAGATGCTTGGAGAAGTATCTGTTAGTGGGAATGACCATAAGGGTATTCTCAATAACTGTCTGTTAGTTAAGACCAGCTTAGGTTCTTTTTATGTGATGTCATGTGTTGAAATAAACGAAGTTGATAAAGATCTAAGTGTGAAACTTACGAGGTAGTATAGTTGTATGACTTCTGTATATGCTTATATATCTAAGTATGGTTATGATTATGTCGTTATTAGGGAGTTAAAAGGAAAAAATTTTATCACCATATTTTGAAGAGATTCACGTTGAGAAATTAATATTTTCCGAAAGCAACCAGCAAATAAAATCTTATTTTTCCTCAAACGGGTAACCATGTGATGACCCGGGAGTAGGGTGTCACATCTATCCCTTTTGGGCAGACAGATCTCCTAGACATCCAATAACTTTATCGCAAATCAGCTCTAATAATGACATACAATAACCCCCTTTGGGCAGGTAATTGCATGTAAAACCAGAAGCATTCTGCTAATGATAAAAAGAAACTCCACCAATTAATAATGAGTAATTCCACTTTGGCGGTAATTACCCATTATAATCAATGAAATACTTTTACCCAAGAATCAATTTATCTTGCCCTCAACCATGATACAGTCCGTAAAAAGGTGCGTCAGCAATAACACATCTACTGATCATGAGTTTAAATCCAATAGCATTCCGCAAGTTTTACACGTACAACAATCCAAATAGGAGCTCATAATTAAATAAATTGGCACTGTAAAACATATGATATATGCTAAAAGTATTAATTTTCATATCATCAGCCAAGCACATACATATCATGCACACATATATATAGATTTTGGTATATTCTCTTTCCAGTATATTATCTTTCTAAATATCAGCCGGAAGAATAAATAAGCTAGATCCCTTTTTTAATAGAGATATTAATGCAGCGGAAAAAATAAATAATATGCCAAAATTACATTTAAACAATGGGTCACAATTCAAGAGGAAACACTTATAATAGCTCCCACATGCTCCCCACAATCTCCAATTTGATCATAGTAATAACCATGGAAGATTATAATATAAATAATCAAATTCTCAAAAGGAAACAAAACATGTGCATTAATACCAATTTAACCATCCAATGGATATTCAAGGCATAATTATACAAGGCTTTCCAAAATGAATATTATCTCACTTGTGATACGTATAAACACACTTGTCAAAATTATCATACGAAAAATATTTCTAAATTTATATAATTTGTATCACTCAAAAGAACACAAATCAACATATATCAAATATTATCTTTCCAAATCCTTATAACAATTGAGTGACAATAATCACTATCAATGAAAAATCATATGATTATGTTGTAGAAATATTTTTCCAAAATTATGCCAATAAAGTAGCCCAATAATTTCCATGTAACAACATTCTAAAAGAATGTCACGCTCTTGTATATAAATGCATATTTCAAAACATATATTTTAAAAAATTAACACCTTTGAGAATAAATTTCTCTACTTATGCATTTATACAATACATCAATAACCAAAATATCTTTTAACTAACCTTTGAGAGTTTAACGCTCATCCTTGTGTAGTGCCGATAAAAGCGGAAGCCAATTTAATGGTATCATCAACTTTATATAACTTTTCAAATGGCTCATAAAATCAAACGTTAGATAACAATAATGAAACTCATATAGAATCAAGTCTTGTTCCCACTTGTTATAGTTTTAGCTAGCCAAAATTTTCAATTGAAGCGAACAATTGTTCATGGAAAAAAGTCATTGTTAAGACAAAATATGAATGCATTAGAACAAATATTACAGCAAGATATAGACCAAATAAAAGATACTATCACAACGAGACCAATAAAATAGTGCATTCCCCTTTGGGCAGAATGCACAAACCAAGGTCAGAACCTCAGATGGGTTAATCAGTGAGCATAGTTCAGGAAATTGTCCCCTTTGGGCAGACGAATCCCTTAGCCCAATGCATTCCCCATTAACTCCATCCACAATGAACTTCCAATCATAAATTGCAATAACCCCCTTTGGGTAGGTAACTGCATGTAATGATTAAAAGCATTCCTTAAATTACAAAGAAATTTCCATCAATTGAAATAGGTGGTCCCATTTTGCGGTGACGACCCATAACAACTAACGAAAACTCTTGCACAGGAATCACTTTTCTCTTGCCAAACCATGACCCAGAAGGTACTTTATCAAAACAACACTCATACTGGTCACATATCAATACTAATAGCATTGCTTACATATTTTGCACTTAAACAGTTTTAATGACAAGATACAGCTTTAAAAAAACGTAGTTCATGTGAACCCAACGCTACTGTATTTTTCGAAATTCTTCTTCTATAGTGAACGAAAATTTGTGATTCTTGTGTCAATAGATTCATAAAATTATGCTCTACAAAAGCCCCATGGTCATGAGTTCCAATTTTCGAAAATCGAATTCCGGAAAAAATACATTATTAAAATCTGAAAATCATGAATAAAAAAATATGGAACCAGAAAATTAACAAAATTAAAAACATGATCATGTTAAATAATCAGGTCCTAAATCATATAATGATGGCTCTGATACCAAATGTAAGATAAAATTGAAGACTCATGGATCACATTATATGAAATATAGAACACCGATTTAGTACTTGTTGCAGACATGATCACCTTTGGGTTCCTGAAATTGAAAGACCAAGCCTTCCACTGCCTGTTCACGCACTCTAAAGTCACAGCCGTCAATGGGCAAGTCGTGGAGCAATTGATTATGATATCCATGATGGCAGAGGGGACCTAGCCAACTATATATAATAGTAACAATAACCCTAGGCACCTCCCATTACGGGCCTATAGGTTAAGGCCTACACTATCACCCACTCAGATCAGAATTAGGTGCCACTAGCCCATTACGAATGGATCATCATATTAGCGGGCTTAAGCATCATCAAATGGATCATAACATTAGCCCGTTTTTCGCAAACCAAAAACCACAATTGATTGTAGCCCATAAGAATTATTAGAAATAATTATAACAGCATCATCATCATTGGTCACTGAATTAATGTTAGAGCTGGAACCTTCTTTAGAGCCACCATTTTTGTGCTCATAAATCGTGGACCTTGCACTTTTTGACCATCGTTTCAAAAAGTATTGATTGGGTATTCTCAAGATACCTTTAATATTGTAAATTCTCAAAGCATGACACAAAGAATTCCCATGGAATCAAACTTGTGGCAACTATAATCGATCATAGTAGTGGAAGAGTCAAATGTTACAATATGCTTCTTTTTAGGCATATTATTCAATATGACTTCATGATATGATACATTATCACAACTCCTAATTTTTGTAGAAGTGCTTCCACCTGCTCTGTCAAGATACTCTTTCAAAAAAGTTTAAATATTTTGTGAGTATACATCATAGAAGCATGTCGTGAAGTCTCACTAATATTTATAATGCGAGGATGCTCACTTTGGTTATTTTTGAATTCCTTTTCAACTTCTAATTGTCGCCACTTCTTTACCATCTTCTCAAGTGTCAATAAAAATTGTGTGAGACTAGTTGTTTTACCTACAAGCTCACCCAATGCACTATTGGTACTCTCGCTCCTTTGAGAGGACTTGATATCAGCAGAAAATACATCTTTGCTATAAGCAGTGCTCCACCTTTTCTGAATCACAACCTTTCATGCATTTTTGGAATAGGCTTTGAAAGTTACAGTTAGAACTCAGAGCACCCAAATGAGAAGGAGCATTTTTAGCTATATGCCACAAACACAATCTATGACATGTATTTGGCATTACCTGTCCAATTGCTTTGGCCATGACTGCATCTGGATCTGTAAAGATTGTTTTTGGTTGTTGGTTTCCCATACTCTCCAAAAACACTGTAAACAACCAATTAAATGAATTTACAGTTTCATCAAATAACAAGGCACAACCAAACATGATATTTTGCCAATGATGATTTACACCAACAAAGGGGGCACTAATCAAGTTATATTTATTAGTACGGTAAGTGGTATAAAAAACCACAACATCTCCTAAGCAATCATAGTCAACTTTGGATTTTCCATCTCTCCATAAGACATTGGTGAAACTTGATTCTTGGTCTAGCTGCACACTATAGTAAAACATTGGATCTTGTGCTTGTCTACTTTGCAAGTGATTCACCAATGATTGAGCATCCTCGGCTTCAATTAATTTCAACTTTTCAGTGTAGACATAATTATGCATATCTTTTATCGTTAAGTTTATCAAATCCACCAACCTCTTCCCCTAAATAACTCCATATGTTTGTAACTTTCATACCGGCATTCGCCATGAACTTTATGACCCCTCCTTTAGCAGCTAATATATTTGTCATAGAGCGTAAAAAATGCCTTTGTTCGGGTGGCACAAAATCATGGTTATGATTCGTTACCAACTTTGTAATTGTCCATATCCCTTCCTTGCTCACATTAAATCGCACCATAGCTTCGCAACCTGTTCTTGAATCCGCTCTTTGATAAGTCACTTCAGCTTGAGATTCATTGTTCTTGAGATCCCCTTTAATTTTCTGTTTTTTCTCCAAGTTTTTCTTCTCAAAAAAGAAGTGCATTCTAAGAGCCTAATTAACATATTTAGATTTATTTTAAAATTATGAGGGGCAGCCATTATTTGCTGCATATGAAATCAACATTAATATATAATGCAGTCTTTCTTCTTCTACTACTTTTTTTATTTCTTTTTTGAGGGTCAAATCTTCATTTGTATAGCATAATTATTATAATAAAGTCACAACAACATCAAATTCTCAAAACAAGAGTGTGACGTAGTGATAATTTGGTATAGTATATTTATAAGATATATAAATTGCTGTAGCACGTTTGGATAATTGAATTTTTCAAAAGCTTCATTTTATTTTTATTTGTATCATTTGAATATGATATCTCCTTATATCTTTACAGGATGCAAAGAAATAATAACAGGATGCATGCAGCATGCATAGCATGCAAGCATCAAAGGAGGAGATGCAGTGAAAATTGCATATTGGCACCTTATTTTCCATCAAGCAGAAGCCGTGATTTCTATGTTGTTCACAAGGTTTTTGGTGTTAGCAACATAACCAAGTTGGTAAAAAATCCTAAGAAGGAAGATCGAAGAATAGTTGTGGATTCGTTGATATGGGAAGCATGTTATAGACAAAGGGATCCTATAAATGGCCCTTATGGAGAGTACACTAAAGTTTACAATGAATATAAAAAAGTGTTCAACAAACTTAAGATAATCAGAGGTCAAAACCACCAAATATTGCAATTGCCTCTCATCAAGGATTAAATTGTGTATAAAATTTTATTGCATGCAATGGGACCAAAGGGAAACACAAAGTAGAAGCAGCTGAAATGCGCTAGATTATCTTAAGGAGAATAAGAATATTAGTATTATTGATTCTACCATTTATAATACCTATTGTTCAAATTATTTGCGAGAGTTGGAGTTAGAGAATACAAGGCCAGGAATTGTCATCCCATTTCAGCAACACCCTCAACCATACGATATCACAGGTACCAATCTCTTGATTTTTGCTCACATTTTGATTTGATGGGTTGAATGCAGATATAGTCCATAATTGTGAGGTTTGGGTTCTCCTCAATTACTCTCTTGATTGGTTTAGTTACCAATATATGCCATTAAATTCAAACAGCCAGTAAGATTTCAGGAGTGAAATGTTAAAGTGATACATATGTAACACCTTTAAGGTGTGTGCAAATAACATATTGAATGTGGTATAAAATGTTGTTATTGCACAATGTTGTTGTTTGAAAAAAATCAGGCTTTTTGGGCACAACCAGACTAAGCCCATGACCTGAATTAGAAAAGATCGGTCAGCCCATTTTGTTCGCCCCTATGTGTCATTGTGGAGGAAAATTATGGGGTTGAGTGAAACAAACAAGAAAATGATGATATCTTAATCGAATTATGCATTTTTTGACACGTGGTATTGATGATTTGGTAGTCCACTTGTCACATAATCGCTTAACAAAGCTCATGTGATAGTAGGGACTAAAAACAAATTTTTCGAACTTTATGTCTATGTGAGATGCAAACCAAACAAAAAAAATTATAGTAACGAATTCCAAAGTGACCATATTTATGAGAAATAAAAACTTTTATTTAAGTCAATATCTGTTATACCATTTAAATATAAGGAATGATGTCATAATAGTTTTTAAAGAATATTTTGATATCGATATAATTTTTACGTATTGTCAATGTAAAGAATTTTTTTTTTTTACACTCTCAACCAATCAAGAATTGTCACATCATTAGAAATATTTACTTTTAAATAAAGTAGAGAAGAAAAGAAAGAAGTAGGAGACAAGAGAGAATGAGTAGAAAATGAGTAAATTTTTATGTTGTTTGAATTGAAAGAAGTAGGAGATAAGTAAAAGGGAAAAAATTTAAATTTTATTGTAAAGACATATTTACCTCTAATAACATTTGAACAGTAAAAATTAAAAAAACAGACTTGTAACTTCAATCTTTTTTTCTTCCCTTTTGTTATTCTCTCCACTCCTGGGAAGAGATTTGTTTTGGCTATGGGACCCACCAAAAACTTCTCTCTTCCCTCACTTCTCCTTTTAGTTCTTAACCAAGCCGGTAGGGGTAGGAATAGGCCAGACCAGGCCAGACTTTGCTTAAATAGGCCTGGTCTGTTTAAAAATTTCAAAGCCTAAGCCTAGCCTGTTACCTGTTAAAGGCTTTATTTTGAGCCTGACCTGTCCTTTTTATAAGCCTGGCCTAGCCTGTTAGCCTTTTTAAAAGCCTGCTTCATATTAAGGACTTCAAATAGGCCGTATGGCCTATCTCTAAATAGGCTAATAGGCCATTAAATAGGCTAATAGGCCTCTAGCTTTAAATAAGCTTTTACAAATAATCAAATTGTAAAAATCATTTTATTTTAATATTAATATTCTTAATATATATAAATATTAATTAATTAATTAATTAATTAATATATATATATATATAAAGAGGTCGGCCTAACAGGCCAGAAAGGCTTTTCAATAGGCCTGGGCCTGACCTTTTTAATTAAAAAGGCTTTTTAAAAAGCCTAAACCTGTCCTTTTTGCTAAACAGGCCAGGCCTTACGTAGGCCAGGCCGTAGGCCCCTGTCGGGCGGCCCGGCCTATTCCCACCCCTACAAGCCGGTGAACTCTTGGTTTTCTTTCACAATTCTTTCCCCTTGAGTTCTCTCTCTTCAAACCCACTCCTTCCAAACGATGTGTAAAAGCACACAAAGAATGTATCGTGATTGGTTGATGGTAAAAACTTTACCCTTACATGTATATCAAAATTAAACTGAGTTTATATAATCATAACCAATGATCTAATTAATTACCGAATACAAATTATTAAATGCTTTCTATATTTTTAAAATATAAATATATTTACATTTTTTATTTAGAAAAGTGTGTTGCACATATTTTTATACACTTCTTCTTATTAGATTTATGTTTAGTTGGCAAAATTATGATATATATGCTTAAACAAAAGTGAACCAAGTATGATACTTTAGTCATTGGATATTAGAATATGGGAAATTAAAATGCTTGGTGCTTAATATTATAACTCAATCATTTCGTATCATAAATGATAAGTGATATCATGAGAATGTAAATAGAGTTTAATTTTGATACATTGTTAGTGTAGAATTTTTTACACTACAAACCAATTATAAATTATCTCATTTGTGATTTTTAAGATAGTTATGATAATAGTAAAACATTTTAATACGTGACTATTTATTATTGATTGATAATGTAGATTTTTTTATAGTGAGAATGCATACTAATTATCAACATATGTTGGTCCAAATGCCAGTAAGCCTGGTTCCCCTTAAACAAGGTCTCAGATTCGAGTCTTGTGAATGAAAAATTGGTGCCAAGAGAATTTTGCCCCTTAAATGGGTCTTCAAAACTCAACTTGGATTAGTCGAAATTTAATATGATTTCCGAATACCAAGGGTTTCAGTCAAAAAAAAATAGTGCATATCAATGAAATCCATGTAAATATATGGAAAAAAAGAGATAAAACTAATTTTATGTCATATACTCATATATAAGTATTTAATTGGTATGTATTGTTAGTATACATATATTTTATATTGTCGCTTGTCATCAAATCATCAATCATAAATTACCAATCATTGAAAATGTTCAACTCTTATCATAATTACATTAAAAGTCACATATATGATGATTTATGATTAATTGTCGGTGTAAAAAACTTTACATTGAGAGTGTATCAAAATTAAACTTATTATAATGATAAAAATTGTATAGATACAAAATAATATGTGTAAGTGTGTGGTCGAAAGACTATGATGGTTTTGTAAAATTATGTTATTCCACTTTGTTTATCAAACACCTCTACTTTGGTCAAACAATCTTATAAGCGAATAAAATAAGTTATAAACTAACTTGTTAGATTTGTCAAACAAAGGCTATAACTCCACAAATTTTAACATTCTAAAATAATTTTTGGATTGAATACTTATTGCAAATAACATGGTATATATAATGTGGTGGAGTAATCGAAAGAGAGACGAAGAAAGGAGCCAGGGTTGAATTGAAAAGTCTTAGGGATTGGGGAAGAGGATTAAGTCCTCCCTACTTTTCGAGCTATATTATCGAGTTAATTACTAACTTATTTTATATTTTGCAATATTACAAGTGATCAATTCAACCAATGAAATAACGAGAACAAGGAGAACATCATTTGTGATGACAACCATGGCTGCTAAGAATCTCTCTCGTTAGAGAATGTTTAAGTTTGTTTATTACTAATTATAGAATATCTAACTTTTTAATTGAGAATCAAGAGTATCTCTCATCTTAAGATACTCCCAAGTCTCATCTTAAATGATGTTGATTTTTTAGTTAGACGATTAGGGCATGATAGTGATGATGATCTTTAAGGTGTAATGATATGAACATTTAGTTAGAGAACTTATTTTAATTCAAAAATTTATAAGGTAAATTTATGTTGAAAGTAAAAATGTAATAAAGTATTTATTTTTAATTCAATAATAAAGTGCATCATACTTCTTATTTACTAAAATGACTCAAGTGAGAGACAAAATGATTTTATATCAGTGTTTTTCAACCAAGGCACGAGGGAGAAAAGTACCATTTTTATAGCACATGAGGGCAAAGTATTTTTGAGTCAAGGGATAAAATGTCAAATGATACAACACAAGGGAACAAAATTTTCCAGATATCACACACCTAGGGAGAGGTGGGGAGTAAAGTGCAATTTTTACCATAATATTTAAGTCATCAATGCATCTTTCAAACTCAAGTCAATTTTACTAACATTTATTTATTTAAGTATATATGCACATAGATCCTTATTACTTTAATAATTATTAATTATATAAAACTCAAGTCATTAACGCATGTCTCAAGTCAATCTTACTATTCTTTTAAGTCAGGTTGATGGAAAGCATCAATTCATGGCATTACCGATGTTAATAATTCAGCTGATGATACAAGAAAAAAGATATTTTTCTAGGTAATCACAATGAACTATGGGAGTCTGGATTTTATTAAAGTAGCTTTATCATAGCAGAACACAATACATGGGGAGACACGACCTTACATAGGGAGTTTGGGGGGTTTAAGGAAATCGAATAAGGGTGGGTGGTGCACACTAAGGGATGTTTAAATCTACACACTCATAATTTATGTCTCGCGATTTAGTCAATTGAGCTGACTCAATAGTGCAAAAAAGTTGCACTTAATCCCGAGACCAAAAAATTACTAAAGCTCGTGCACCTTTTTATTAGGTGTTACCTGTTAGGTGGCACACGTACAAAACTAAAAATTCTGCTTACAAACCAGCCTTCACCAACCCTTTATTACATATCTTCAGATTGTGCTTCTTGCATTTTTCAGCATCACTATCACCACTCAACGAACCTCCAATTCCAACACACCAGAAGATAAAGGTAAAAATCCAACAAATATTTGAAAGTGTTCAAATTCGTCACATGTTTACCAACAAAAAGCTTTGTAAGATCACAATATACCTCCTTAAAATTAATTTACACGTATCTAGATAAAATTAATAGTACATATCACAAACCTATAGTCAAATAGTCATTAGGACTAGCAAACCTTTAATGGTAGACTAAGGGATTCACCAATATATGGTTAAGTACCCAGGCTCTCTTCCACAAGTAAAAAAGTGTCTGGATGAAAAAACTTCTGCTCAAAAATTGAGGGTCCCATTTACACTTCAAGGAAGTTAGTATTGGGGTCCAACAAGGCACAATTTTCCTAGATCGATCCCAATATCTGTACCAACAAATGGCATAAGTAACTTTGTATTTAATTCAATGATGAACACATGAATCTTCCCAAGTGCACCCATGCCTCAAATTTATGATTATTATTGAGCCAAGATGAACAAATTATCAATATAATTAGTTTAGGCGCTAGTTGAAATAAAGTAGAAGTCAGAGAGAAGTTCATCAGCATCAATGCAAAAGCGTAAACTGTAAAGGCAATAACATTACTTCGCATTGTAACTAGAAATTTTGACACCTTTCATAAGAACAACCTTATCGATCAAATGGAAATACATCAAAACTGCCATAAGCTAAACTGAAGACACCATTTTCAGGTAATTGCAGCCTTGAAGCTGATATTCATATAAGCATTAAAGCACTCCAAGATCACAGGATAACAGAGCAAACAGATAATTTATTCATTACAAATAAATTCGGAATGTACCTTAAGGAGTCAAACGTCAATGAAGAAGGTAATATCAAAGGTATCCCTTTCAACATCATCTACGAGCTATGTGACAAAGCATGCAATCTGATGTTACACAAGATAATAAATGCATTAAGAAAACTCTGCCAACAATTTAATCTTTGTTTCTACGAACCTTGAAATAGTAACAAAAACTCCCATACAAAACTCAATATATTTAGGAAGATTATACCTTTTCCTTGGTAGCCAATGTAAAACTTTGTTGAATTTTCATGGCATGGATATACCTTTTCCCAGCCTTTTTCTCACCAATTCATTCAACCTTGTATCAAGGTAATATATGGAAGAAGATGGACCCAAAAACAATGCAACTGATTTCGTGCAGCCTTTCTTGAGTGTAAACTATCTGCAAGAAACAAAGACTATATGGAAGCTGTTGGACATATTCCCAGCAACAATCAGAAGGCAGGCAAACTTGCACGGGATAAGAATCTTCCTTCTTCAGAGAGTAACCTAATCAACAAATATTAACATAGTAGAACATTAGTCAGTGATTTGAAACAAACTTATAAATACGAGGTTTGCAATAAAACCCAATCCATTGACTTCATGCAATGCCAAATACACATTTTCAAAGTTACCATGCTATATTCAAATTTCTAGAATTCCAATCAAATATGTCATTGAAATCTGTCGCCATTGAATCAAAAAACCAAATGTATAATGCATACCAAAATTAAGGACTAAAAAATAAAGCAACAATAAAAAAAAAAATACGAGATTCAAGAAGATACAAGCGCTCCAACAATATATTACCAGGGTGTGAATAGATTGCTGAGTTTCGTGGCATAAAAACTGAATGAACCCTTCAAGCAGAAGTGGGCTACATGCTAAGCACAAGAGCTCAACCAACTGAAGCAGCTTCATCTGATAGATCTTCAGAACAAGATGAATTTAGAGCTCGATTTTCTGTAACAGCTTCTACGTAATGTTTATATTTTGCTCATACACCTTCAACATGCACATCAAAGCTTAAGGCATGCAACGCTTTGGTAGATAATAACCCCAAATCTCCCATTTCGACCAACAACTTCAAAACAGAAAGATAATTGTCCAAACTACATGGAAATTTACAAAAGTTTAAGAAATTTTTGTCACTTAGCTGTATCCGTGAGTCAATCATATCTTGTAACATCTGTTTCACCATTTGAAGATCTTTTTCTTTACAAAAAGTGAAAAGCATCATATTGCATGTATGAACATTAGGTTTCAAACCACGGTCCTTCATGTGGTCATACAATGTGCAAGCCTCTTGAGTTCTTCCACCTCTAAGAAGTGCACGGATGCCAACTGTGTATGCTACACTGTCAAGTGGGCATTTTTCCATTACTGCTAATCTAAAAACACCAGCAGCCCTGTGATACTTACCAACCTTTGTAAGCTCACCTATTATCACGGTATGGATGTGAGCATCAGTATCATGATAAGTCATAACAACACCACGGTACACATTAACTGCTTCATCAATTCTTCCTACAGCACAAAGTCCACTTAGTAGTCCAGCAAAACTATACTTATCCGGTGCAAAGCCTTTATCAATCATAAGATTATAGAATTCAACAGCAAGAGACGGAAGCCCAGCCTTAATAAAAGAGCTTAAAAGTGCATTACAGGCCACTAAATCTGCATCTATATGTCCATAGACTAGTTTGGGTAAGAGATAAAACATTCTAGACAGACAGATTGTGGATAACAATGAACTAAACGTATAAGAATCAGGTTTTATGTTTTCTTTTGACAAACTGACAAAAACTTCAATTGCATCCTGGTACCTTCCAACCTTTGAAAGGCGATCAATTAATACATTACAAAGAATTAAATCAGGAATCTGGCCACTAGATAACATGATATGTAACAAATCAAAGGCATCAGTTACCATGTTGGATTCCATTAATGCCTTAAATAAGGTTGTATATGTAACAACATTAGGAGAACAACCAGTTTCAGCCATTTTCCACAACAGTTTGCTAGCAATGTCAAGTCTACCCAAATTACAGTACTTATGGATAAGTATAGTCCAAACATTGACCGACATGTTGATCCCTAAAGTAATCATGAGACCCAACGCTTGATATGCCTCCACTACTCTATGTGTCTTACAGAAACAATTGAGAAGCATCTCAAATGTACTAGGATTGGGATAATAACCCATCCTCAACATACCTCTAGCAATAGGATTGATATGAGTAACATCATTTAACTTAGATAAATGAAGAAGGGCAGTGTTGAAGGTCAAGAAATTCGGGGCATGGGTGTCTTTGAAAACCCTCAAAGCAAGATCGGTTCGGCCAATCCTAAATAGAACATCCATAAGCAAATTACGAGCAAAGGTGTTTGGTACAAAACCATAAGTTTCCATGTGGTAATAAGCCTCAAGAACCATGGCATGCATTCCTCCTCGCCAGAAAATCCTCAACAGGAGGAGGAAAGCTTTAGGTGTTGTGGCACACCCAATACTCTCCAGCTCAAACAGAATAGCCTTGAGGGTTTTGTAGCGGTGGATGAGGCATCGAAGCACAGTGACCATGCAATCAAAGGAGAGGGAGTCGTCAAAGCAATCATGGCGTTGGGCAGACCAAAGGAAAAAGGAGAGAGCAATCAAATCAGAGGGGCACCTGGATAGGGTGGAATGCACAATGTCTCTGCTCAGGGGCAATTTGCTTTTGGTTTTGGTTTTTTGGGGAAAGGAAAATGGAAATTGTTCTTCATTGCTGCCTTGCGAACATGAACACTGAGATGAAAGAGTCCCATGAGCTGTGACTGTACCATAATCCATTGACACCTGTTCAATTAACCAAACAACATTTGGTAAGCACGAGTTTGAAAATTGAAGTTAAACCACACAAAAGCAGGTTCTATAAATTGAATGTTGAAAGGCGACTAAAAATACTTCATATTGGAAAAAAAGAAGCGTTATTAGCTAATTGCAGAAGGGTGTAAGACCACCAAAAGGAAGTACTATCTTCACTCTTCAGTGACAGAAAGTTCGTTTAAACCATCATCTCCTCTGTTTTTTCCCGAAAGATTAATGCTCAGTATACATTAGCACCAAGCACATCACTAAGATATGAGGAAGTAGAATCAGGGTACGAGTGTGCAAAAACAAGGTGGGTGTAATTGGATTATAAAACTAAAAACTTTGCATATGTCAAGTGATGTGTGTGTAGTATGAGCTGCATTTTTCTCATCTAAAAAAAATGAGATGTTATCATTTATAGCATATGTTTGTAATATATGAAACATTTTTGTCATCCACCATGTTAAACTATGTAATTAGATTTCAACATCCACTCCATAGAAACAATTGCTGATTATTGGGTAAACAATTTTGATGTTAAACCCAATGTCATTTGCAAAGCCCATTTGAATTGAAACTTACTTCACCACCAAATCTACATGTCCAGTAGTATGTATGATCCATGTTCAGCTCATTTTCTTCCATGAAGTGGAAGTAGCTTGTAAAAAAGAGGTAATTTCAAAAATCATGACACTATTTCAAGTGTAAACCATAGCTTATTCAAGTATTCATGACCTAACTAACTAAATTGTAAAATTGACAGTAACTCTCAAAGAACAGGGAACATAAATATTCGATTGAACGGTGAATAAACAGACCGACCTTTGAGGCGATGCTGATGCGACGGTGGGCGGTGGTGGGTTAAGAAAAGAAGTGAGAAAAGGAAGAGGGAAATGATTTAGCAGTGGATGATAAAAAAGAACGAAGAAAAGGAACCAGCATCACCGTTTTCAGCAATTATGCACCATGCGAATATTATTTATACTAATACTAATAATATCATATTCTAGGGATTTAGCACTTCAACCCACCACTTAACACTAGGACCAGAGCAGCAGGGTTTTAGCAAGCAAAACCCCATGATTTTGTTTCAACTTTCAACCCACCAAGTAGAGCAAGTAGAAAATTTTTAAATTTTTAATATTATATATATATATGTATGTTTTTTATTTTTTAAAATATGTCCTCAATAATAATTAATTTTAACATTTAATTTAAATTTATTTTATTACCTGTCAATGAAATATTTTTATCATTTTTTGATTTTGTTTCACAGCCATTTGTTTTATTTTTATTATTATATTTTTTATTAATAATTAAAAAATAATAACTTATTTTTATTTTATTTTCTGTTTTTAAATATGAAAATCAATATGGTGACAAAATAAATACAAAACTCAACTAAATCGATATAATTCATTTTATTAAATTCTAAATCACAGATGAAATTAGATAAATACTAGATTATCAACAAGAAAACAATTTTTTTCAGTGTCTTAAATACAAATCTCTAAAATCAAGAAATCAAATAAAAATAAATAAGTAGTATATAATTTTTATAATTATTAATAAAAAGTAGAAAACACAAAATAAAGTTAGCCACTAAACTTTCCACAATCATTTCCATGTTGTAATTTCTTTTTCTTTTTTTAAAAACTTTTGGTATTTAAAAGTTATTTATAAGAAATAAATCCTTCACCCACATTGTTGGTCTAAGTGATAAAAGACTTGGACACCTTAAGCAAGTGAGGGTCTGAATCCTAACTCTTATGTACGGAAAAAAACCCTGATTGGGAGAGGAGAACTACCTTGTATGCCCAACAAGTTTCCGATGGAGATTAGTCAATGCTAACAGCGGTGGATACTTCCTAATCGTACCTATATAATGGTTAAAAAAAATCCCTCCACACACTGAGCTGAAGTGAAGTCCAAAAATCACCAAGTCAACAGAATCCCGGCCTCAAAACCACAGTGAAGTGAGTTTTCTCACAAAGTCACAACTCAAGAGGCACAATGGACATGGAATCCCGTTGTTTCCTATGTTACTACTCCGCATGTTTCCTTCTCGCTTCTGCCGCATGTTGCCTTTCACACCCTTCTCTCCTTGGTGTTCACCCTCTAGCTACCTACCTCCCCATATACCCCTTTTTCTTCAAACACCAAAAGTTTCAATCTTTTCTCAAGTGGGTGTGTAAACCATCTCATATGTTGCAGCACCCACAAATCTTGTTGCTGTTATTTGTAGTAAATCCCTTATATTATTATTTTTTGATGAAACTTGAACTGGGTTTTGTAATGCAGATGAGAAATATTATAGCTCTGAGGTGATCAAGTGCAAGGATGGATCAAAATCAATCTCCAGAGACCATCTCAATGACAATTTCTGCGACTGCCCTGATGGCACTGATGAACCCGATAAGGTCAATCATGAATTTTATGGCATGCAGAGATAGGCATGCAGATGCATCTTAGTGTCAAAAAATTCATGGGGTGGAGTTTCATACCATTTATAACTTGTTAGGAGGTTGTTGTTCATTTAATTACAGGAACTTCGGCTTGCCCAGCAGGAAAATTTTATTGCAAAAACTTGGGGAGCAAGCCACAGTTTATATTTTCTTCTCATGTTAATGATAACTTTTGTGGTAAGGTTTTTCTCCTATATTTGTATACCTTGTTTTCCTTATTCCTGTTTATCTCTGAGTTGCTTGTTCATTTAGCCAAAAGCATTATGTCCTTCAGAATGATGGATAGTCAATGTCTTACTTTGAAAATAGCTGGACAATTAATCTCTTAACACATTTTTTGACAACTGTATGTTTCACTTATAGTGGAACAATTTGGAGATGAAACTAACTAGCCCATGTAAATAAATAAATTTTTATTTTATTTTTGTTACAGTCCTACTCCTTCATACTTTTGAGTCTTGACCTATTTTGAACTCACTATCTTATCATATTAAATGATCTTATAAATATAAATGGTATTTAGGCGTTTTCTTCTGCCTTCAACTTTAGTTACCAACATTACTGCAGATTGTTGTGATAAGAGTGATGAATATGATGGAACCATTCATTGCCCCAACACATGTGTCATGGGTGGGAATTCTGAGTACATGAACAACAATTACAATTCAAAAGTAAGTGATCTGGGTTCTTCTACTGAAAAAGAAACAAAAAATGGAGTAAAGTCAGGGGTATCAGTTCATAACCTTACAGGTAACTTCTTATCGAATATTTTTTCATGTTTGAAAAACTCATAGGTAAATATATAAATTGAAACTTGTTGGTTAGGTTTGAAGTTGGCAATTATTCTACAAGTGGTTCTGGTCATTTTTCTGGTATTTCTCTAGAGTTTTCGCTGCCGCCCCAGATCTAGAAGGAGGCGTTACCATTGATTTGAAAGAGAACTTGCTGCTTACTTGATATTGAACTGTGGTAATATATTAAAATATTTTCTTCATTTTCACTTTCTTTGATCTTCCACATTTTGATTTCCTATACTTCTTGGTAAGTTGATGTTAGGACCCATTTCGTAAGTTAAAAACTTTCCATAGCTGTTTTAGGAAAAACTGAAAGAGAAAAAACAAGAGAAGAAAATCATCGTGGAATCTCACTTTTGGAACTTATTGCCATGTAGGAAAGATGTGCAAACAACCATATCATCAAGGTATACTACTTTAAGATATGAACACTTCGTTCAATTATACTTTCAATTTGATTGGTGATCCCTATGTTGCTATACTGCCTTACTGGCTTAATATTTTTATAAAAAAAAAAGTCCAATGACCCATGACCCTTTTCCCATTTAGTTAAATGACCATAAAAAAGGAGGCATAAATATAAAATATCTACTAATAACAAAAAATATTTGTATACCTCCACAGTGGACACTGTATGGCCTATTGACGGACTTGCCAACCCAGCCATTGAAACTATATCACCAGCTCCAGCACAATCAGTTAGAGTTAGAACCATGTTTGTACCCTTCTTTTCCATCAGTTTCACCACCTAAAAAGATGAAAACCGTATGAAATTAGAGCTGCCAGTAGATGGTCAAAGATATCTTGATTTAGTAAATGCTACATACAATTAATTAACAAAAGACTGCACTAAGGACTTCGAATATCAGCTCATATGTTCGCCATTTCCAGATAATTAATATTTCAGGAACTAATTATCATTTCAACATTCCATTACATACGTTAGCCAATCCCGGCATTACTGTTGATTGCCCTCTTAAGTCAATGCCAATAATGTTTGGATGTCATGTCAATGTGAGATACATAAAAGGTAGAAGTACTTGCTATATATGCAGTTTATAAGGGCCACAAGACATCCTGCCCCACTAACAATAAATCAGACATTCTTCTCTAACATAAATATTGGTGCTATTCATAAAAGCATAATGTACAATTTTCTGATGGAGAATTACAAAGACATAAGCTATTAAAATTTGTTCCAAGATCACATTTCAGGGAATATACTGATGGAGCTGGATTGGAAAACCAAACATCCTTATAGAATAATTTAATAAATTAAACTTAAAAATCACCAAATAGCTCCTATCATTATCAACTATAGTAATACAATACAACTGCAGCTGTGATAACAATATGAAAGATCTACAAACCTTTCCATCTTCAATCTTTTCAGCAACAGAATCCTTATTATGTAGTCCATGAACCTTGTCACCAACACGAACAACCCCAGAATATAAGTGTCCAGTCAAAATTCGCCTAAGATAGAAGTCTCGTTCCATCATTGAAACCTGAAAAGCACTATTAAGCATGGTTTTTCATTGATCTCAAGTATACATCAAAAGAAAATGAAACCAGAGTTTCCCAAAGGTATTATTCTTTTAACTTGTGGACAATATAGTACTTTGTTGTGACTTGTGAATTGTGATGATTTAGAAAAGGAAGTAGCTTATGTCTAATAATCCTCAAAGAGCTTATTTTCAATCTCATTTTCTGTAATTTCCATTTCTCGTCTGTAACTCGGGGTTTCAATCCCAGTTTCTATTATTAAGAAGAGGTTTCTATCAGAAACCAAAAAAAAAAAAAAAAAAAAACACTCCATCAAGATGACAACTTCCCCAAAAGGAAACTTATTAGACACAAGAGACACATAATAAACCCATCAAAAATATAATTTTTAAATACCAACCAGCATTTGGAAAGGTGCATCAATGCTTGCATTTGATGGTGGGACATGTGTAACAATAGCATCAAGCAACTGTGACATATTTTTGGCCTCATCAGGAGGATCTTGATATAGGTGGTGGATGCCCATCCTTCTTTAGCAGAAGCATAAAGAACTGGAAAGTCTAGTTGCTCCTCTATACATACAAAAAAATAATAACGAAAATTCAGAAAAAAGGAGTTGAAGTTACTGAAAAATCAAGCATAATCATTAAATATTTCCATAGTTTGTACCTGTAGCACCCAGGTTGGCAAATAGATCAAACACCAAACTCTCAACTTCATAACATGTCTCCTCAGTAACTGTGTAAAATATAACTGTAAGGGTTAGGTCACAACTACAGAAATACCTAAAAGATGCAAATAAGAATATGTTGGTGAGTGATAACCGAGATACATTGTATTTGGCATGCATAGCATCCTAAACCATGTTATGAACATAAATTCTATTTTATAAAACATGGGATAAGCTATAATAGCAGAAAATTAAAGGACTACCTGAAGGTCGATCTACTTTGTTCAAAAGAAGAATAGGCCGCAATCCATACTTTAAGGCTTTTGCAAGAACAAATTTTGTTTGAGCAAGTGGACCTTCACCAGCATCAACAACCAAAACTGCTCCCTCAACCATACCAACAACATGTTCAACCTAGTCATCAACCAAACACAAAAAATGAGAACAGCAGAAGCACAACAACCAGTATGTAGTTTTCGCTAAAAATGCCTCACATTAAGGAGGGGAAAAATGCATTAGCTAATTGCAGACCTACAACAAGTACAATCTTCAGTGACAGAAATATGGTTTAAATCATCACCTCTTCTATCTTTCTAAAAAAAATTGAAAAATAACCTATGATCATTTATGGAACTTTTTTTTTTAATAAGGGTGGCCAGGGCACAGTACACAAGGCTCCCATCCGGTAGCGTGCGTCCGGAGAGGGTAGATGTAGCCTTATCCTGCAGACCCTAACCTCCTGAAGCCAAAATTTTCTGCATTCACTGCTTTTAGTAGGTGGAACCATTGGATAAAGATCATATGGTTCATATTTTAAGTTCAGTAAATCGGACTTAAAAAGTAACCCCAGATGAGGAGTCGTTCAATCTTCATTGACCGGCTCCATCCTACCGAATTCAGGAAATTTTGACAACAGAAAATCCATTTCCCTTGCCCCCGCATGTTAGACTATGTATTAGGTTTCAACTCCCAATGCATAAAAACAATTCCTGATTGATTGGGTGAACTATTTCCATGTTTAAGCCAATAAAACTTACTTCACCACCAAAATCTGCATGTCCAGGAGTATCAACCATGTTCAGCTCATTTTCTTTCCAAGAAATGGTTGTAACCTGCAATTAAAAAAAAAAAAAAAGAGGGTGTTTCAAAAAAAAAAAAAATTCACGATTCTGTTTCAAGAGAAAACCACAACCCATAGGAAGCAGTAACGTTGGATTCGAACCTTGGAAGCGATGGCGATGCCGCGCTCGCGTTCGTGGGAGTTGGAATCCATGGCGCGCTCGTGGGGGATGTCGGCGCCGCACTGGCGGAGCAGGCGATCCATGAGGGTGGTCTTCCTGGGGTCGACATGGGCGATGACGGCGACGTTGCGTAGGTGGCCGGGGTCGAGGGAGCCGGACGTGGCGGCGGGGGAAGCGGCGGCCGGAGCGACGGCAGAGAAGGCGCGTGAGAGGAAGTTGAGTTTAGGAAAGAGGCGAGATGGAGTGAAAGGTGAAGAGGAAGAGGGAGAGGAATTTCTGGTGGAGGACCAGAGAGAACGAAGAAGAGTAGAACCCGCCATGAGGTCTAGTGTCAGCTACTACGAACCATTCACAATACCTACCGGTGTGTTGTGGATGCTAAAGTCTGTTTCAGCGTTGAACAGGCTCAGACGTGCGTTTGCAAGGATCAAACGCGATTTGAGCAGATAAAAAGGATGTTTGGTTCCTTGTTGAGGAAGTGATTTTTCCTCCTAAAATCGATTCTAGCTGAAGCAACTTCTCGTAGCTTTCACTTCTGGCTGAAATCGATTCTATGCAAGTCATAGGTAGTTTCTCAGCTTTGCCCCTTCACGATCCATATGTTCACCATGTTTCACCTTCCATTTCCATTCGTATGTTTCTCAGTTTCTGAAATCTCTGGTGTGTTGCGCCGCACTATTCCCTCTGTTTTTAGGTTAGAGACGTGAGAAGAGAAGAGGGGGATTAGGCTTCAAGAGGAACTGGGATTTTCTGCTTTTTTGTTCACCATGTCTGTTCTAGATATTTTTAATACTGATAATATATATGAAAATTATAAATCTATTATCTATTATACTAGTATTTTTGCACTTGTGTAATACACGGATCATCAATTATTATTATTATTGATAGCATTATTATCATTAATAACTTGAATTATGCCTCTATATGTACCAAACATTTTTTTTCCCTTTATCTCAAATTAAGTCCACTATATCAAACATTTTCTTTACTTATTTCACACTTTGCTTCTCACCCATAATGGTGGTGCTCATTCATCTCCAAGGCTTTTTATTTATTGACAGAAGTGATCAGCAAAAACCTTGAAACAATTTTATCTATAATTTGAGTGCAAAGAATTGAATATTATTTTTATTTTAAAATGATATTACAATACGTGATGTATACTATGTGTTAAGTGTTCATCTTTGATTATTACTAATCATCAACTAATCCTCTTAAATCATGTGGTGCCGACACGTCCCTTTATTAGAAAATCAGCAATTCCCCTTATTAATCAGTATAGATATAGATTTATTATATAAAATAGAAAAAACAAAGACAAGGATGTAGAAAAAAATAGATTAGAAAATATGAATTGCTCTGTCTCTATTTATTTCAATTTTGATATTGTCGTGTTTGACTCCCAAAATATTGTACCTTTACTAGTTTGTAAATATTTAAAACAAAAAAATATATAAATTTTAGAAAATTAAAAAATTAAAAAATTCATCAATTGACATGTGGCTTGCACCATTGTGCTATACTAAAATCAGTATTTCCCCTTATTAATTAGTATAGATATAGATTTATTATTTAAAATAGAAAAAACAAAGGCAAGGATGTAGCCAAAAAAAAATACAAAATATGAATAGCTCTGCCTCTCTTTATATCAATACAGAGATTGCCGTGTTTGACTCCCAAAACAATGTACCTTTACCGATTTGTAAATATTTTAAAACAAAAAATATATAAATTTTAGAAAATTAATAAGATAATAATAAAAATATTCCATAACTTAACATTTTGGTTGCACTATTGTGCTACACAAAAATCAGAAATTCCAGTTAACAATTAGTATAGATATAAATTTACTATTTAAATTAGAAAAAAAAAGGCAAGGATATAGCTTTAAAAAAAAAGTATTAACAGAAAAAAATTAGAAAAAAAAAATTAAAAAGATTGGCAAAAAAAATTAGGAAAAAAAGTAATTAGGAAAAAATTATTTAAAAAAATTAGGAAAAAAAAGTAATTATAAAAAAATATTTAAAAAAATTAGAAAAAAATTATTTAAAAAAATTAAAAAATAAGAAAAATGAGGAAAAAATAATTTGAAAATAAATATATTTAAAAAAAAGGTTAAAGTAATCTTTTGGTCCTTATACATGACACTGATTTTCAATTTGGTTCGAGTCTTACGACCTTAAACTTTTTTGAAGAACACGGTAGATTTGCTACCTTTCCTGGCTAAAAATATATAAAAACAAAAAAAAATTATAAATTTCAAAAAGTCAATAACAATATCCGAACCAATTAAAATTGGTTTGGTCTAATTCGGTTCGAACCGGAAAATATTAAAATATATATATATATATATATATATAAATTATAAATTTTAAACTATTAAATTACGTATACATTAAAATATAAGTATATAAAAATTTTCTAACACATCGAATTATTGGTTCGAGTCTTACGACCCTAAACTTTTTCGAAAAACATGGTAGTTTTGCTACCTTTCCTGACTAAAAATATTTAAAAACAAAAAAAATATAACTTTTAAAAAGTCAATAACAATATCCGAACTAATTAAAATTGGTTTGGTTTGATTCGGTTCGAACCGGAAAATACTAAAATGTATATATATATATATATATATATATATATATATATATATATATGAATTTTAACTATTAAATTATATATATATTAAAATATGTTAAGTCTCTAAAATGTCTGTGTGCATTTCCCTAAGTTTTGATGAAAACTAAACATTGGGTAATGATTTAATTAACCTATTTTGTGGTTGCTAACCTGTCTACTTAGTGTTCAGATCAGAAGATTACAAAACTCACCTGTCTGTCTACCTAAGTCTCACCTGTCCGTATAAGCCAAGAAGTCAACCTGTCTGATGACTAGGATTGTTGACTATGTGCAAACTGGTTTTACAACCTGTCTCTACTCTTCAACTTGTCTAAGGTTCTTCGTTAAAGAACTCGAAGTACAGGAAGCTTTTGCAAGCTGTCCCCTCATGAAGAATACTCTGAGAACTCTCTCACGCTTATCAAGAAACTCAGAAGTGCTCTCTCTCAAGCAAACTAGGAAGTCAGAGATAAACTTCCAGTTAAAGAATGTTTCCAACATGCTTTATTCCCTAGTACTTTCAGTCATTACACAGAAAGGGAAATGTACTCTGCAAAAGTACAAAAGCACTCTGCACAACTCTGATTTGGCGTCTACACGATGCATAAAGCTATTATCCCTCATGTTAGAGTACAACCAACGTCTTCATTGCATTAATGGCTGCCCAGAACGACTATATTGCATTTAATGAAGCTCTGCTTGAAGCCATAGTTGCAAGGAATGTCTCTAACGGATATTAAATGTTTGAAGGCTATAAATACAGAAGTCATTGAAGATGAACATCATCAGAGTTTTACAAAGCATTAAAGAGCCATTACTCTGTTCATTTATTCATTCTGTATTCTTCAATCATTTGAAGTTATTACCCAGACTTTCCAAAAGCTTTATATTTAAACCACTCTCTGAGTGTTAGTGAAAAGTCTGTAAGTGTATTTATTACAAACCAAACTCTCAAACAAATCTGAGTGAGCCTGAAGAGGCTAGGTGTGCAAAGAATACTTGTGTTGGAGCCTGAAGAGGCTAGGTATGCAAACAATACTTGGAGTCTGTAACCTGATCAGTTATAGTGGATAAATCTTGGTGCTGCCAAGGACTGGACGTAGCTCTTTGTGTTAAAGAGTGAACCAGGATAAATCTCTGTGTTAATCTCTCTTCCCTTAATCTCTTTAGTTACTTTGATTATATATATCATCTGCTTTCTAACAAAGGGGTTAAAACTGTTTCTGTCAAGTCTGTTTTCTTATCTCTACGTGTGTTGTTCTTCTGAGAAAACTACAACAGACAGGTGACCTGTCTGTGTATCTTTTTACACCCGTCTGTACTTAGCTTCTGCATGCAAAAAGTTTTTAACTTTATTTTAAATTCTAATAAACACAATTCAACCCCCCTTCTCGTGTTTATAGTTGTCTATTTCAGTTAGTATCAGAGCTCAGCCTCTGGGTTGAGCATCTAACAGTGTTGAGGTAAAAGATCCTGAAGAATAGACATGACTGCTGGAGCTAGTGGAAGTAACCAGACTGAAGGAGCCTCCTTAACCAGACCTCCATTCTTCAATGGAGAAAACTACAACTATTGGAAAGATAGATTTCAATGGTTCATTCTATCTACAAACTCTGATCTCTGGGATGTCATCACAGATGGTCCTTTCATCCCTAAAAATGATGACAACACTGACAAGCCAAAAGCTCAGTGGACCCCTGCAGAAAAGGCAAAATGGGAGCTGAATCACAAAGCCAGATACAACATTATTTGTGCGCTCAGTCCTGATGAGTTTGAGAAGGTCTGTGCTTGTGACTCTGCCAAAGAAATATGGGACACCTTAGCTGTCACACATGAAGGAACCGCCAAGGTCAAAGAATCAAAAATTGCCATACTTGTCAGAAAGTATGAACTATTTCTCATGGAAGAAGGAGAATCTGTTGCTCAAATGATTGGGAGATTTCAAACTATCATCAATGGTCTAAAGTCTCTTGGCAAAGTTTACTCCAATGCTGAGAAGGTTGGAAAGATACTTAGGAGCCTACCTAAGCAGTGGAGACCTCTGGTAACTGCTATCTCTCAAGCCAAAGATCTTACCACCTTGACTATGGATGAACTCCTTGGAACACTTACTGTTCATGAGCAAGAACTTGGAGATGAAGTCTCAACAAAGAAGGGCAAGTCAATTGCTCTGAAGGCTGATCAAAAGTTTTCCAAAGCCTCTAAAGCTTTAAAGGCAGACGAGTCATCCAGTGATGCTAACCTGTCTGAATCTGAGGATTCTGAAAGTGATGAAGAACTATCTCTCCTAACCAGAAAGATAAAGCTTCTCCTACAGAAAAAGAAGTTCAGAAAGGATAAGCCATTCAGAAGATTCAACAAGGACAAGAATTTCAAGGATTCCACTTCAACAGACAAAAACTCAATTGTCTGCTATGAGTGCAAGAAACCAGGACACATCAAAGCAGAATGTCCTCAACTCAAGAAAGCCCCATTTAAGAAGTTCTTCAAAAAGAAGAAGAAAGGAATGATGGCCACTTGGGAAGATCTAGAGTCAACATCTACTGATGAGGAGACAGAGGAAGAAGCAAATCTCTGTCTAATGGCTAACACTGACTCTGATTCAGATAATGAGGTAAATTCTGATTATGAGGAATTACTTGATGCCTATGAAGAATTGTTGGAGGAATTCAACTGTTTGTCTAAGGCTTTCAAATCTCTCAAGAGAAATCATGTTAAGCTCCTCAGTGAGCATAAACAGAAATCTCTAGAGTGTGAGAAATTTGCCAAGGAGAACAGTGAGCTGAAGACTGAAAAGTCTAATGAAGCTAAGATCTCTAGTGATACATCACAGTCTGAAGAAGTTGAAAAACTTCAACAGAAAGTGGAAGAGCTCACTTCTGATCTTGCCAAATTTGTTAATAGTAGAGATAATCTGACAAAGCTGCTTGGCTGTCAGAGGCACTCCCTTAACAAAGAAGGTATAGGATATGTCCATCAGATACATCATAAAGTATCAACTAAGCACTCTAAAGTGTCTGCTACATCTACTTCTATTAAATCCATACCTGTCTGTAATTTCTGTGGAAAGACTGGACATGTTATGTCTAAGTGTCTCCATAAGAAAAGAAGGAAGTCTTCACAGACTCCTAGAACTAACAGAAAAGGACCCAGAAAACTATGGGTACCTAAAGATCAAATAATCTCTGTTGCAGATGTCCTCAACAGCACAAAGAAAACACCACTGCTGGTACCTGGACAGTGGCTGCTCGCGACACATGACAGGAGAAAGGTCTATGTTCCTAGACCTCCAACTTAAGAAAGGAGGACATGTGGCATTTGGTGGAAATCAGAAAGGGAAGGTTATAGGAATTGGTACTATTGGTGGTAAACCTCCTCTTCCCTCTATATCAAATGTTCTTATGGTTAAAGGATTAAAACACAATTTGCTTAGCATAAGTCAATTATGTGACAGTGGATTTGATGTCTCCTTTACCAAAGATTTCTGTATAGTTAAAGATCTTAGTGGCAAAACCCTCTTTTCAGCTAAAAGGCAACAAAATCTGTATAAGATTGAACTGACTGATCTCTCAGATCAAAGTGTAACATGTCTGATGTCTAAAGAGGATGAAAGATGGTTGTGGCATAAGAAACTAGGACATGCTAGTATGAAATTAATTTCAAAACTAAAAAGGGATAACCTTGTGAGAGGATTGCCTGATATTAGTTTTAAGAAAGATATTTTGTGTGATGCATGTCAGAGAGGTAAACAGATAAAATCAAGTTTCAAATCTAAAAACCAAATATCAACCTCTAGACCTCTTCAGTTGTTACACATGGATCTGTTTGGACCAGTTAGTGTTGCTAGCTTGGCTGGAAGAAAATATGGATTTGTCATAGTTGATGACTATTCTAGATATACATGGGTACTCTTCTTAACCCACAAGGATGAGTCTTTTAAGGCTTTCTCAGTATTCTGTAAAAGAGTACAAAATGAGCAGGGTTTCTGCATTTCTACTCTAAGAAGTGACCATGGGGGAGAATTTGAAAATGAGCAGTTTAGTCAGTTCTGTGAGGAGAATGGGATCTCTCACAATTTCTCTGCACCTAGAACTCCTCAACAAAATGGAGTGGTTGAGAGAAAGAACAGATCTCTGCAAGAGATGGCTAGATCTATGCTCAATGAGAATAATCTCCCTAAGTACTTCTGGGCAGAAGCAGTAAACACAGCTTGTTATGTACAAAACAGAATACTCATTAGGTCTTTTCTAAAGAAGACTCCCTATGAACTGTGGAAAGGAAAAAGCCCCAACATTTCTTACTTTCATGCATTTGGTTGTGAATGCTACATATTAAATACCAAGGATCAACTTGGAAAATTTGACTCTAAGACAGACAAAGGTATCTTTTTGGGATACTCTGAAATGTCTAAAGCTTTTAGAATTTACAATTCTAGAACATCTGTTATTGAAGAATCTGTTCATGTCAAATTTAATGATAACTTAAAGACTGATAAGGAATTGTCAGATCTAGAAGATGATCTTGCAGGTCTTGATGTAAACAAGTCAGAAGATCAACAACCTGACTTAACCAAACCAGAACCTGAAGCAGAACCAGACAGACCAGTGGAACAGACAAGTCAACAGACACAGACAAGTCAAGGTTCTCTTGAAAGAGACTGGAAATTCAAAACTCATCATCCTAAGGATCTCATCATTGGTCATCCCTCAGAAGGAGTAAGAACCAGATCTACCTTAAGAGAATCAAGCAATGTGGCCTTTTTGTCAGAAATAGAGCCAAAGCACATTAAAGAAGCTCTTGATGATGAAAGCTGGATTCTTGCTATGCAAGAAGAACTCAACCAGTTCACCAGAAATGATGTCTGAACACTTGTCTCCAAGCCCAAAAACAAGTCTGTCATTGGAACAAGATGGGTCTTCAGAAACAAGTTAGATGAAGATGGCAAAGTTGTCAGAAACAAGGCAAGGTTAGTAGCTCAAGGCTATAACCAACAAGAAGGTATTGACTACACTGAAACATTTGCACCTGTAGCTAGAATAGAAGCTATTTGCATACTAATGTCATATGCTGCACAACACCAAATCACTCTTTTTCAAATGGATGTGAAAAGTGCTTTTCTAAATGGAATAATTGAAGAAGAAGTTTATGTTAAACAACCCCCTGGTTTTGAAGATACTAATAAACCAGATCATGTTTTTAAACTTAAAAGGGCATTATATGGTTTAAAGCAAGCACCTAGGGCATAGTATGATAGACTAAGCTCTTTTCTCATGCATAACGGCTTTACAAGAGGTCAAGTAGATACTACTCTGTTTAAGAAAAGCTATAAAGAAAATTTCATTGTAGTCCAAATATATGTTGATGATATTATTTTTGGAGCAACTAATGAGAAGCTGTGCAAGGATTTTTCAAAGCTGATGCAAGCAGAATTTGAGATGAGCATGATGGGAGAATTGAAGTTCTTCCTTGGTCTACAAATCAAACAGACAAGTGATGGAATCTACATCCATCAACAAAAGTATATCAAGGAAATGCTCAAGAAATACAAAATGGAAAATGCTAAACTTATGAAAACTCCCATGGAAACCAATGCAAAACTTAGTAAAGATGATGAAGGTAAAAAAAGTAGACCAAACTGTCTACAGAGGTATGATTGGATCTTTGCTGTACTTAACTTCAAGCAGACCTGATATTCAGTTTAGTGTCTGTATGTGTGCTAGATTTCAATCTGACCCAAGAGAATCTCATCTTAAAGCTGTTAAGAGAATATTTAGATATTTGCTTGGTACTACTAATCTTGGTTTGCTGTATTTAAGAACTAATGAATACAGATTAGTGGGATTCTGTGATGCTGACTTTGCTGGAGACAGAATAGAAAGAAAAAGCACCAGTGGAGGATGCCACTTCATTGGAGCAAACTTGGTCTCTTGGTCAAGCAAAAGACAGACAACTATAGCTCTATCTACAGCTGAAGCAGAATATATTTCAGCTGCTAGTTGTTGCTCTCAGCTTTTATGGGTAAAACATCAACTTGAGGATTACTCTATTTTTGAGCATAATATATCTGTATGGTGTGATAATTCTAGTGCTATCTGCTTAACTAAAAATCCAATTCAGCATTCTAAGGCTAAGCATATAGAAATCAAACATCACTTCATTAGAGATTATGTTCAGAAAGGTATCTTTGATATTAAGTTTGTTAAAACTGAAAATCAATGGGCTGATATCTTCACTAAGCCTTTAGCAGAAGAAAGATTTTTATTTATTAGAGATAATTTAAACATGCATTGTATTGTTGAATGACATGTCTGAGTTTTTAAACTGTCTGTGATCACCTGTCTGACTCTGCTGAGTCACTATGCTGAAACCCAACAGCTTTATTGAAATGGCTATTATTTATTTATTTATTTAATACCATTTGTTAATCTGAAGCTAATCATGAACACGGCAGTTTTTACCTCGAAACCATGTTTTCTTTATGTCTAAGTGGGCGCTACAGTTCCCCACATAAATCGTGCCATTCTTAATTAAAAATGTTTTTTTTTCTCTCCTGCTTTTACTTCTTTAAAAGGCAAATCTTCAGAAAGGTTCAAACTTTATCCTTCTCAAAAAGCCCTAAGTCTTTTCGTCTTCGTCTTCCTCTCGTTCAAACCCTTCTCTCTTCCAAAACCTTCACCTTCTCTCTTTTTTCTGAAAAATGGCATCTTCAAAGCGCCTGTCTCCAAAAGAGATTGCTGAGAAATACGAGATGAGATTAACTGATGTAGAGAAGATTCTACCTGGAAAGACTGTTGATCTTCAACAGATGAAGAAATGGGGAATGGATGTCACTGAGGAGTTGGAATATTCTAAGTGGACAGCCTTCTTTGATATCAAGGAGCTGGTCCATCCCAAGCTTGTCAGAGATTTCTGGAGGAATGCTGTGGTCATCACCAATGTGGTTGATGGAACCAAGAGCTTCAAGGCTCAAATGTCAGCTGATGTGACTCTTCAGTTTCCTATAAGCTCTCTGGAACTGGCAACCAGATGTCCAAGGATTGGAACTGCCTTCAGACCTGACTGGGAAGATCAGGTGGGAACTGAAAGTATCAATATTGCTGTTTATGGAGTTCCCAACCCTAAGAACAAGAAGCCTGTCTGCATGGTGCCCAAGTGCAGGTTCTTGCACAAGCTGCTTCTGGAGTGTGTGATGCCCAGAAGAGGGTCAAGAGACAATGTGACCAAGTTGGACAGATTTGCTCTGTACCACTTGATTCACAAAATCAAGATAGACATCAATGATCTCATCTACATGTATCTTGAGTCTCTGATCAGAAGGACAAATATGCCTACCTACCCTTATGGAATGTTGCTGACAAGGGTTTTTAGGAACAAGATATTTGTTCCAACTGATGTCCACTTTGTGGACATGGCTCTGCCCATAGACAAGAAGGTCTTGTCTATGATGGGGATTGAAGGAATCCCTCTGGAGGATGCGGAAGAAGAGAAGAAGAAGAAGAAGAAGAAGAAGAAGAAGCCTGCTGTTGAGCAGAAACTAAAGGAAATAGCAGAGGAGCCTGCTGATTCCACTGGTGAATCAGAGTATCCTATCTCTGAAAAGATTTGGAAAGCTGCTGGAAAGGTTGCCAGACAGGATCAAAGGCCTGAGGAACCCACAGCTTCTGAAGGATCTGCTGAGACAGTAGAGCCTCTCAGATTCAAGCTGAAGAAGCCCTCTCCCAAGAGGAAGACCAGTGAGGGTGGAAAATCAGGTGTGGTTTCTACACAACCCACCAAGAGAAGAAGACTGGTGAAGACTTTTACCAAGGACAGACAAGTGAAGTCTGTGCCTAGTAAAGAGGAAGCACCTGCTCAGGGGGAGCAGACTTCTCCACCTGCAGAAGAGCCTAGGGAGATCAAATCTCTTGATCTGGGTTTCATTCCCAGAAAAAGAAGGTCAGGCTACCCTATGCCTGTAGTGACTGTTGCTGAAAGGGAAGCTGTCCTTGCAGAAGAGCCTGCTGCTGCTGCTACTGCTACTGCACCCTCCACTGACCTGTCTGCTGGAACACAGACAGTTGGTCATCATGAAGAAGCTTCTCTGTCTCCTTCAAGGAAGAAAGCAAGGCTTTTTGAAGAACCACTCTTCACCTTCCCTTCTGCACCATCCTCTCCCCTTCATCTAGGTATTCCAGATTCTGCTGTTTCTTCCCCCTCTGCTCTCTGTGTCAACCCTTTATCTGTTGCCTCCCCTTTTCACTCACCTGTCTCCTCTCACCCCTCTCAACCATCTTTTGATGTCCTGTCTGATGTATGTCAATACACAGTTGTTCACAGGGACTCAACTCCCAGAGAACAATCTGGCATATCATCTAGACTGTTTGTGAGTGATTTGCAATCTCTGATGACTGCAAGTATATCTCACTTATCTGTCATCCCTTCTCCACCACCTCACATTCTGAACCCATGTAGGGAGATCTTCTTTTATCCCCCTATTGTGTTGTTCATTAGAACATTGGAAGGATCTAACTATCCTGCCTCTGTTGTAATGTTACCCTCTAGGTCTAGATATTTCTTTCTTTTAGTCACAGGGTCTAATTCATTCTTTTCCCACATAGACTCTCTCCTACCCCTACCTCCATCTGTCTTAGCCAATCAACCTCTTCCCCCTCCTATTCCAATAAGAGTCACTCGACTGTCTCTTTGTGAAAGACTCTCTTATGTCTTTCCCTCTCCTGATTTTGACATAGTCAGAATCACCCCTTTGTTTAAAATAGTTTTTCTTCCTTTATTTTATTTCAGAACCATTCATCAACTTTTCTTTCCCCGTGTCTCCTCACCCTTCTCTATACCTAAGGCACCCCCAGTTTTAGCCTTACCCTGGTATCCATCCCTGTCTGATGCTTCAACCAGCCTGTCTACAGAAGTCTCCTCCTCTCATATGGTGGATTCAGTGAGCTTCAATCTCCTTAAGACTGAGCTAGAAGAAGTCAGAAGACAATTGGATGCAGAGAGGCATGCTAGGCTGCTGTTAGAACAGAAAGTTGATTCCCTGTATCTTATGTTTAATCAGCCTAAATAAGTAGTTGTAGGAACTGCCTTGTAATTGAATTGCTTATGATGAATACAAATCAAATTTTACTTTATTATTCTTTTTCGTTTTTTTTTTCTTCTTTTTCTCTCCACTGTTATCTATTTAACTCTTTTTGTTGCTGACAAAAGGGGGAGAAAAATGTTAAGATGTTTAATGTAAACAATATATGCTAAGTGTTCATTCTCTGATATACTCTGATACTCTTTATTGAACACTAATGCATCTGTCTGCACATATAGAAAATATCAACTTGTCTACTGTCTGTACTTCTGTACTCTGATATTTTCAAAGGTTCATTAAATCATCTGAATGTTTGTCATCATCAAAAAGGGGGAGATTGTTAAGTCTCTAAAATGTCTGTGTGCATTTCCCTAAGTTTTGATGAAAACTAAACATTGGATAATGATTTAATTAACCTATTTTGTGGTTGCTAACCTGTCTACTTAGTGTACAGATCAGAAGATTACAAAACTCACCTGTCTGTCTACCTAAGTCTCACCTGTCCGTATAAGCCAAGAAGTCAACCTGTCTGCTGACTAGGATTGTTGACTATGTGCAAACTGGTTTTACAACCTGTCTCTACTCTTCAACTTGTCTAAGGTTCTTCGTTAAAGAACTCGAAGTACAGGAAGCTTTTGCAAGCTGTCCCCTCATGAAGAATACTCTGAGAACTCTCTCACGCTTATCAAGAAACTCAGAAGTGCTCTCTCTCAAGCAAACTAGGAAGTCAGAGATAAACTTCCAGTTAAAGAATGTTTCCAACATGCTTTATTCCCTAGTACTTTCAGTCATTACACAGAAAGGGAAATGTACTCTGCAAAAGTACAAAAGCACTCTGCACAACTCTGATTTGGCGTCTACACGATGCATAAAGCTATTATCCCTCATGTTAGAGTACAACCAACGTCTTCATTGCATTAATGGCTGCCCAGAACGACTATATTGCATTTAATGAAGCTCTGCTTGAAGCCATAGTTGCAAGGAATGTCTCTAACGGATATTAAATGTTTGAAGGCTATAAATATAGAAGTCATTGAAGATGAACATCATCAGAGTTTTACAAAGCATTAAAGAGCCATTACTCTGTTCATTTATTCATTCTGTATTCTTCAATCATTTGAAGTTATTACCCAGACTTTCCAAAAGCTTTATATTTAAACCACTCTCTGAGTGTTAGTGAAAGGTCTGTAAGTGTATTTATTACAAACCAAACTCTCAAACAAATCTGAGTGAGCCTGAAGAGGCTAGGTGTGCAAAGAATACTTGTGTTGGAGCCTGAAGAGGCTAGGTATGCAAACAATACTTGGAGTCTGTAACCTGATCAGTTATAGTGGATAAATCTTGGTGCTGCCAAGGACTGGACGTAGCTCTTTGTGTTAAAGAGTGAACCAGGATAAATCTCTGTGTTAATCTCTCTTCCCTTAATCTCTTTAGTTACTTTGATTATATATATCATCTGCTTTCTAACAAAGGGGTTAAAACTGTTTCTGTCAAGTCTGTTTTCTTATCTCTACGTGTGTTGTTCTTCTGAGAAAACTACAACAGACAGGTGACCTGTCTGTGTATCTTTTTACACCCGTCTGTACTTAGCTTCTGCATGCAAAAAGTTTTTAACTTTATTTTAAATTCTAATAAACACAATTCAACCCCCCTTCTCGTGTTTATAGTTGTCTATTTCAAAATATAAGTATATGAAAATTAAAACATCAAGAATATGACAACTCTAATTTTACTGTTTGTCAATTTATGATTGGTTGACAGTGTCAAAAAATTTACACTGTCAATGTATACAAATAAATTCAACAAAAAAAGTATTAGCAAAAAACAATTATCACAAAAAAAAAGTTAAAAATGAAGGAAAACGTAAAAAAAAATTCAAATTAAAATTAAAAGTTAAAAAAAAAATACAAAAATAAACGTAAAAAATATTTAAAAAGTAAAAAAATATTTAAATTTTTTTTTAAAAAAAAAGCAAAAAATCTTGGTGTTGACACATGTATATACAGTAAATTTGTCTCTCCACCTTTTATATTAGTATAGATATATAAAGTTAAATGTGCTCAAGGGGAATTCTCTTCTCTGGACGATGACACATCATCAAGCCTTATGTATCAACACGAGAGGGATTTAAGAAATGCATATTAATGCACGTTAAATTCCAAATATGACTTTGATTGGTACCTTCAATGCAAATTATCACATTCATATCAATTATCAAATCAACTTAGTTTAAAAATTTCCTTAACTATATGTGATTTGCATTCAAAATACAATATTAAGAGTCCATAACGGGTTCAAATTTGTAATGATCCATATTTGTCCATTTAATTTCTGCCTACAAATTAAAGATCAAATTTCCAACGTTAGGTATATTATTCCATCGCTTGCTCTCACTTTGTTCGTTCTCCTGCTCTTCTTCTCTTCCTCCCGCGACCCCTCAACTCTTCTTTTTTTTTCTCTGGTGTGACTTTTATGACTTCTCTCTCTTATCTTTTTTAACATTCATTTTTCATTCATCTTTTTTTCTCACAATATACACTTCTCTTCATTTTTCTCATCTATTGCAGCTATTACTTGAGACTTTCGATTAAAGGCAAGTTTTTTTCTACTTTATGATTAACCTTTTTTTAAATGGTATGGTTTATGTACTTTTTTTTTTTTTTTTTGCAGTAATCCACAAGGTTTTATCACATTTTGCTTTGAGATCTTTTCATCCCAGGTTGTGTTGCCTAATTTTTCAAGTTGGGAAGAAACCCAAGAAACTATGAGTGAACTTAGAAAGGATTCTAAAACATGAAAATCCGTGAAAGCTGCGAGACAATTGTACACCATTAAAAATCATTGTGAACATTTGGTCTAAGCTCTGAGTCAACATTTAAGTGTTTTGAGTTTCACTTTCGTTTCTTAAATATATTTTTTTGGGTTAAAAAATAGCTCTCCATGATGATTGTAATATGTGTTTCTGTTTTGTGATTCTACAACATCTCTAAGAATTGTAAAATTGAGTCAAATCTTTTACAAATAGTATATAAAATCGAATTAAATAAGGAAATAATTATATTCTCTTTCTCTTCATCCATGATTAAATCAGGTTGAATACATTTGGTCATAGTGCAACAATGTATACGTGATATGGATGTATTAGAAGTTCCAAGTTCCGTGGAACTATGTGAGTAATCAAATAGTTAAGTTGGTCTTTAGTTGCAACCAACAAAAGAATTCAACCGAAACTCATACTCTTCCCATATTTTCAAGTGTTGGAACCAAAGTAGTTTGGTTAATATCTAAGTTTTGATGATTTACAAAAAGGTTAAAATTTAATTGGCAAAGTGTTAGCAGAAATCTAACCAGTGCCTTCACCTTTGAATAAATCCTTTAATATATATAAGTTAAAATGTTAGGTCTATTTACAATGCAAAACGCGTTATATGTAACTTATTTCTTTAATTGAAAGATTCCTTGAGTGGACGAGTCCATTCTACCACCGGAAGGGTTTCTTTTAAATCAAGTGCCACGTTAGTGGACGAGCGCTTGAATACATTCTGGTAGACGGGGAAGTTCCCTTTAAGTAGACGTGAGTTGCTCTCCAAGAATAACATTACTTACTAGTGCCACGTTACTGGACGGAGATCTTAAGTAACTCAAGTTCTGGCAAGACCAACGTTTTAAGTAGACGTAGAATTTTTGCCACGTCAGTGGACGTAGCCTTAAAATAAGTTTTACTGACCTTGCTTTACGTTTGTTCCCATGGACGAAGAATTTGAGCTTTGATATCTTATTTAATGCAATCTGGACCATATTGAATTTATTTCAAATGATTGATATTTATTTCAATGGAATATATGTTCTGTAAAATTGTTTTATCTGGTTAATGCTTTGATCCTTTGTGAGAAATGTCATAGTACTATCAAGGAAATACCAAAAGCAAATAGTACAATTGGAATTGCAAAACGACCTGTACGATGACAACTTTATTGCTGGACAAAAGCTGGGTTATACACAAAGGAGGAAAGAAAGTTTTTAAGGTACAATTACTCAGGACAGTGAGCCTCCATTTTGTGCTTTCCTGATAACCAAGGATGCTTTTCAACACGGCCAAAATCAAGTTATCAGTCTCAACGGATATCATGCATTTAATGCTATCTCTAAACGGGACTATTCAAATAACCGTTGAAGATTTGCAAGAGAAGTTGAAGACCACTATATATAGAAGGTCCCAAGCTCTGAAGAACAACTTCTACCATTTGAACATTTGCAAGTTCATATTCCTTTTTCATTTGTAAAGAAAAAGTCTGTAATTCTTAAGGTTGAATATTTGTAAAAATATTCAGTAGATCTTAAACCTTCATACCCTCACATATAGTGAGTTAGAAAGATCTTAGAAAAATATCTTTGATTGAGTTAGAGCCTGAAGAGGCTTGGTAAGAAAGCAATACTTATAGCCTGGAGAGGTGTAGAATACTTGGTGTAAAACTATCTGGAAATAGTAGAGAAAATCATTCAAGTAGAAGGGACTGGACGTAGCTCTTAGTTGGAAGAGAGTGAACCAGGATAAAATACCCGAGTGAATCTTCTATCCCTTATCTTTTACAGTTTTAGATTATTCATACTAACTGTGGGATTTGAATATGTTTTTGTTAATCTTTAAAAAGGTTTCTTATTGTGTGCGTTCTTTCAGCTTTCTACATCTTGTGTGAGAAAATATTTTTGAAAAAGGTATTTTCGAAAAATAATTAACAAACACAATTCAACCTCCGCCCTTCTTGTGTTTGCCTGTGCCAACTTCAGTTAATATCAGAGCTCAGCCTTGACAGGGTTGAGCATCTAACAAGTGCTAAGGCAGTACGATCCTACCACTATGGATGCTATAGGACAAGCTATCAACAAACCTCCTCTCTTTGATGGAATCGATTATGATTATTGGAAAAAGAGGATGATGGCATTCTTGGATGCACAGAATGCTGACATCTAGGAACTGATAGAAAATGGCTACACTGAGCCAAGGAGTGAAACTGGAGCTGTAGTGCCTAGAGCTCAATGGACTCAAGAGCAGAAAAATCAACACCAACTAAACTTGAAAGCTAAGTACTATCTCATGTGTGCTATCACCAGATCTGAGCATGACAAGGTTCATAGTTGCAACACAGCTAAAGAAATCTGGGATACTCTTGCACTAGCTCATGAAGGTTCCTCACAAGTGAAGGTATCAAAGATAAGCATGCTGGTTCACCAGTATGAGCTATTCAAGATGGCTGATCATGAAACAATAGACCAGATGTTTGGAAGATTCCAAACAATCACCAACAGTCTCAGGTCTCTTGGAAAGGTCTATGAAAATAGAGATCATGTGAGAAAGATTTTAAGAAGTCTCTCAAAGCAGTGGAGTCCTAAGGTAACTGCTATCCAGGAAGCAAAGAATCTGAATACTCTTTCTCTGGAGGAGCTTCTGGGGTCATTAAAAGTTCATGAACTGGAACTAAATGAAGAAGAAAACTCCAGAAAACGTAAATCCATTGCCTTAAAGGCCAAGAAAGCTAGTTCCTCAAAGGTGCTTAAAGCTGCTGAGTCCTCAGATGAAGCTGATTCATCAAACAGTGAAGGTGACTCAGATGAGGATGAACTATCCTTCATCTCCAGGAAGATCCAACACATGTGGAGAAAGAAAGGTGGATTCAGAAGGAAGCAGTTCAACAAAAAGTTCTCCAAGGAGAAGTCAGATTCCAAGGAGAAAGGTCCACCTCTGTGCTTTGAATGTAAGAAACCAGGACACTTCAAAGCTGACTGCCCACAGCTGAAGGAGAAAAAGAAATTCTTCAAAAAGAAGAAAGGCTTGATGGCTACATGGGAGGATTTTGACCTATCTTCTTCAGATGAAGAAGATGAAGCAGGAGAAGAAGCAAACATTTGCTTCATGGCTGACACTGCATCAGAAAGTGAATATACTGATGCTGAGGTAATGGACTCTAACCCATCTACTCTTCAAACTGCTTTCGATGAATTACTGCATGAATCATGCATACTGTCTAGAGAGTATAAAAGTCTCAAAAAGAAGTTTATTAAACTTTCTAGAGACTATGATAAGGTCTACACAGAAAATCAAAACCTTAAGCATGAAAATGAAACATTAAAATCAATCAATGTCAGTCAGGCTGACAAGATGAAGTGTGGGTCTAATAGCTCTTGTGAAGTTGAACAACTGAAACAAGATGTGACATACTTGACAGACTCTCTGTCAAAGCTGGTTGGTAGCTCAGATAAATTAAACCTTATTTTAAGGTATTCTAGATCACCTCGTGACAAATCTGGCATTGGTTATGATAAAGAGAAGCAAGACGCATCTCTTAATAAACCAAAGGTTCATACACAACATAAGGCTTCTAAAGTCCGTCCACAGCACACTAAGTCAAACCAAGCCCTTCCAATACTTACTGCAAAGTATGTGGAAAAAATGGGCATGTGTCTGAAGTTGACACAGGCAAACACAAGAAGGGGGGGTTGAATTGTGTTTGTTAATATTTTTCGAAAACAGCCTTTTCAAAAAGTTTTTCTCACACTAAATTAAGGAGACAGAATAAAGCACACAAAAAGAAGTCTTTTGAAGGATTAACAAATTCAAGTTCAAATCCCCACAGTTAGTATAAATACGTAAAACCAAAGAGATAAGGGATAAGAAGATTTACACAAGATGTTTTATCCTGGTTCACTCTCTTCCAACCAAGAGCTACGTCCAGTCCCTTCTACTTGAAGGATTTTTCCACTATTTTCAAATAGATTACACCAAGTATTCAACACCTCTCCAGGCTCACAAGTATTTCTTTCTTACCAAGCCTCTTCAGGCTCTACCTCTAATAAAGAGTTTTGATTTCTTTGATCTTCTAACTCACTATATGTGAGAGTATGAAAGTTTAAGATCAGATAAATATTATAGCAATATTCAAACTATAATATTACAGACTTTTGCTTTTTGAATGAATAAGAAAATATTTGCTTCGCAAGAGATTTCTTGAGATTTCTTTGTATACGCAAAAGTTGTTTCTTCAAAAGCTTTAGTCTTCTATTTATAGGGTCCTTGATCTTCTCTTCAGAGTCTTCAACGGTTGTATTTGAAATTCCCGTTTAGTAATAGAGTCAACTAGGTAAATATCCGTTGTGACTCAGCTTGCTCGAGGCCTTTGTACTGTAAGACAAATTCTTGCATGAAAAAGCACACCTCTGAGCAAAAGCAGCTTGCAAAATAGTTTTGCCTCCTTTGTACAAGTTCCAACTATATCAGCGTAAAAGGTGACAGGGTACAAAAACATTTTGCATTGTACTATTCTGCTTTTTGCAAGTCCTGACTTGTACTATGTCTCTCTCAATGAAACAAGGCAAAAGGAATTGTTAATAGAAAACGAGAAGAACCATTATAAATGAAATGAATATCAATCACAAGGAATTAATTCGCTTTGGTTCAAATTGGTATAAATGCTAAAAAAAAAATCTTCGTCCAGCAAACTAGCGTAAAGGCAAGATAAGCAAAAAGAGTTTTAAGGCTTCGTCCACTGACGTGGCAACCAAAACTTCGTCTACTCAAAACAACGGTCTTGCCAGTACCTGAGATATCTAAAATCTCCGTCCAGTGACGTGGCAATAGCAGACTAAGGTTATTATTAGAGAGAAGCTCTCGTCTACACGAAGAGAAATTCTCCGTCCACTAAAAGCATTCAAGCGCTCGTCCACTGACGTGGCACTAGAGTTATAATGGAGAGTGGACTCGACCACTCTTTCAGCATAAGATATTCAATAGAAAACATATGGACGCGGATTTGCAAGGAGAATAGACTTAACATTTTAGCTTATAAGAACAGAGATTCTTTAAGACTAAAGGCACTTGTTAGATTTAAAGCAATAACATTTTGCTACACAAATTTAATTCTTATTGTTAACATCAAAACCTAGAGATTATTTAATCCAAATTATTTTGGTTCCAACAATCTCCCCCTTTTTGATGATGACAAAAACTAATTAAATTTATTTTGCAAAGTTTAAGAGAGCTTACAAGGCTCCCCCTAAGACAAGGCAGTCAACAGATAAATGCTGTTAAGGCATAATAAGTCAAGTCACATTTGCAATAACATTGATTAACAAATCAAGATAGCATCCTATAAAACATTAGAGTTCAAAGCAGTATTGAAGCATAAACATGAAGTCAAAGCATAGTATCAGCAAGATGAGTATATATTTATGCATATGCAGACAACTATGTACTTTTAAAAAAAATCTCTGTATTAATTATAAAATTTAATCTTTCCTTTCTCCCCCTTTTTTGTCATCAGACAAAAAGGCAAAAGGGAGTGGACCATCATTGTCAGCAAACAAGAAAAGGATAAAGACAGAGAAAAGAACAGCAACAAAAAAAATTTAGATAGAAGGAGGTGGTGGAGGAGGTGGTTGATTAGGCTGTGGATTTTGATTCCTTTGAAACTCCAAGATCAGAGCCAGCATTTGATTCATTACAGCATTTGTAGGGGCCAGAGAGTCTTGAACTTGCTTCTGCACCCTTTCTTCAAGCTGTTGAGCCATCTGCTCAGTCTTTTCCTCAACTATCTTGCCAACCTTATCATCAACAATTTTCCCAATGATGTCTTCAAGATTGGGTGGCAAGGTAAGTTGTCTTGAGCTCTCAGCAGTGTCAGAGATAGTGTCTTGAGCCTGGGCTGCTGTTCTGACCATAGCAAGAGCTAATGGTTGAGAAGAAGTCTTAGCAGACTCAGCTCCTTGCTTAGAGACACCAGCCTCAGCAGACTGCTTAGCCTGTGCAGATGGAGGTTCAACTGAAGTAGGCTGAGAAGATTGTTGCTCATCAAGTTCAGGGCCTTCTACAATCAATTCTTGGGCTGCCTGATCTGAGGAAGATGTTGCTGGAGGTGCAGTGGCAACTGTAATAGGTTTCTGAGGAAAATCCTTTGCCCAGTGGATAGGAATGATTTCCTCCACATCCCTGCTGGTAATAGGAAGTCCCCACAGATCTTTGTAGATCATGTGCCTTACTTTGGATAGGCCACATTTTCCTCTGTACTTAGGAATTTCCTTCTTCTCTTCTTGAGTCAAACCAGAAGAAGAAGCTTCCCTGGTGCAGTGGATGATGTGAGATAACCAGAAGTCTGCAGCCTTCATCTCTCCAATTTTCTGCACATCCTCCATATATAGATAGAAGTCAAGCTCGGAGTGATCAAAGAGTTCCTGAGACAAGTCCAGAATGGCAGAGTGAGCTTCAGGCATGACTCCTTTATTTCTTTTGCACCTCATGTCTTTGTCTTTGTTGAGGTCTATCATGCCAAGCCTTGGACAGATGGGGTAGGGAGCAATGCCTACTCGAGTTTCCTTATGGTGTCTCAGCCATGTGATAGGAATCCAACGTGCAGCTCTCTCAATCTGGAAGTAGCTGAACTCCCACTTCAGAATGTTGTAGATCAGTTGATCTGCGAAGGGGTCTGAAGCACTTCCATAGATGCTGGGATGCTCAAATTTCATCCACTTTGTGTTTGCATCCAGAATAATTGGAACGTGCCTAGATGATCGAGCTCTCTTCTCAGGTAAGGAAGGCAGATGGTTCCTTTTAGGATCAGTTTCCCATACGGGAATGATGTGCCGTGCTACCCCTTCAGTGTGAGGAATCAATGGTGGGGTTTATTGTAGGTTTGGGTAAATTTTCCTTTGGGGAAAGCGGTTGAGGGGTAGATGGGTTAGGAGAGGGCCATGTTGGTTGTGCATCTCGGAGGGAAAGGGACCTTTAGGAGGCCGAGAGTTTGGGTATTTTTGTGGTCCAGGGATACTCCTCATAGGGTTCAAAGTCATAATCTGGATGGGAGTACCACCTTGTTAAGGGAGTTTCAAGGTTAATTTCAGGGTCAGGTTGGTGAGTGTGGAACAGAATTTTCCAATTCCTCTTAACCTGAGCCCAGTTCTCAGACCTATTGGCAAAAATAGTGGATGGGGGAATAATTGGTGGAAAGAGTTTTCTTAGTTGTTTAGGGAAGGGGGCACCTCTGCAGATTCCATCATCCTCTTGATGAAACCAAGGATCTGAATCAGGAATTATGGGTGGAAAGAGGGTTTTGAGTGGTGTAGGTTGAGGTGTGGTTAAATGAGTTGGGCTATTTTGTGGTGAAGATGGATTTGAGGTTTGGTCAGGTTGTTCTCTTTGTGGTGAGGGTTGGGGTGTGGGTAAAGAAGGTCTATATACATTATCAAAGAAATCTACACTTGGGGTAGGGACATCATCACTCACAGTAATAGGAGGAACATCAGAGGATGTGTTGACCTCAGAGGCTGCAAAGGTTCTTGCTTTCCTTGCAGGTTGCCTCCTCTTGGTAGGCACAGCAGCATCAACAGCAACAGCTGCTTTCCTCTTTAAAACTGTTCCCAGTGGAACATTATCATCTTCATCATCGTCTTGAGGCAGAACTAGCTTTCTAGCTCTCTTGGGAGCAGGTTGAGGAGCAAGTTGAGGAGCCTCACTGCCAGGCTCATTTATAACAATGCCTCTGGTAGGCCTTCTAGGAGCAGGCTTTCTGACAGCCATAGTTTTCCTTCTAGTTCCTCTCCTGAGACCAAGAATAGCTGCATTGTTGGCCTCAACTGCTTCTTCCTTAATCTTCATTTTCTCTTCTTGCTTTGACATTTCAACAAGCTTGTATGTGTCAAGGTGCATGCTACTTAGATTGCTTTTTCCAAAAATGGCAGCTTGCATCCCCTTTGAACGAAAGATCTTGTCTTGTTCTTCTTGAGGCTTTGCATCTAAGTAATCATACAAGCCTTGCTGCTTGAAGACTTTTGATAGAAGATGAGAGTAGGTGATGTGGGAGGCGGTTTCTCTGTTTGCAATGGCATCCTTGAAGCGATGAAACAGGATCCATGGAAGGTTTATTTTAGTCTCATAGACCAAGTTGCAGAGACAGAACTTGTGAAGGGCAGAAAGGTTGTCCTTAGACCCTGCCTTGTGAAGCACTGTCTTGTTCAGAATCTGATGAAGAATCCTGATGTGATCCTTCATTTCAGATGACTTCCATGAGTGAGTCCTCACTGTGTCATCTCGCATCAGTGTAACAGCGATGGTTTCAATACCACCAAGATCTTCTTCCCAATTTTCTGTCATGATTAAACCCTCTTGGGCACAAACGATTGCATCAGAGATGGTCTTCTCAGAGACAGTTATCTTCTTTCCTTGGACAAACCCTACTATCTCAGTTTCAGTAATCGTTGGTTTCCTCCAGAAATCCCTTATTAAGTCTGGATAAATCGAGACCTTTTCCAGAAACAAACCGTCCCAACCAGCAGCGTTGATGAACTTGCTTACATCCAAGTTGTACTCACACAAAATTTCAAAGTTAAAATGATGTTCAGCCGCGATATTGATGATGTCAGTAACATAGGCAGGTTCGGGAGCTGAGGTTGAAGCCATTGTTGAGTTCTTGAGTAGGTTAAGGTTTGAAGAAAGAGAGTTCGAAAACTTTTCAGAGAGAAGTTATCAAAGATGAAGAGTAGCGAAAGGTTTTTCAGAGGGAAAGGAGTTACCTTTAAGGAGTTTTCGAATACCAACAGTTTTCAAAAAGAAAAGATTGATTAGACAAGACTTAAAAAAAAAACGGCGTTGGTATATTGGGACCGTAAAAAGGTTACGATGGGATTGATGGAAGTCGCTGACTCAGCAAGGAAATGATTAAAATCAAACGTTTTAATATAACTGAGTTCATATATATAAAAGTGCAGATATTTTAAAAGACAAATGTATGTAAGATTGGGTCCACATAAGATTGAGGGTGGACGCATAAAAACATATGTAGTGGACGCGGCACACCAACAGTAGTGGACGCGTAGACTACACAAGTTCTGGACGCCAAAACTAGTGGACGCGCAGATAAAACATGCAATCAATACATATACCATTTTAAACCACATACAAACATGTTAAGATGTTTTCTGATAAAAGTAAATCCGTCCTCAGCAAGAGGTTTAGTAAAGATATCTGCCCATTGATGGTCAGTATCTACAAATTGAATATCAAAAACACCCTTTTGCACATAGTCTCTGATAAAGTGATGTTTGATTTCTATATGCTTAGCCCTAGAATGAAGAATTGGATTCTTAGACAGATTAATTGCAGCAGTATTATCACACATTAGTGGAATACTACTTACAAACACATTATAGTCCTCCAATTGGTGTTTGATCCAGAGAAGTTGTGAGCAGCAGTTTGCAGCTGATATATATTCTGCTTCAGCGGTTGATAGGGCAATGGTACTCTGCCTTTTGCTTGACCATGATACTAGATTAGCTCCAATGAAGTGACATCCCCCACTGGTGCTTTTTCTTTCAATTCTATCTCCAGCATAGTCAGCATCACAAAAGCCAACTAATCTGTAATCTCCATCTTTCTTAAAGCACAGACCAAGATTAGTAGTACCTTTCAAATATCTAAAGATTCTTTTAACTGCTGATAAATGAGATTCTCTAGGATCAGATTGAAAACGAGCACACAAGCAAACACTGAACATTATATCAGGCCTAGAAGCAGTTAGATACAAGAGAGATCCAATCATACCTCTGTATACCTTCTGATCTACCTTTTTCTCTTTATCATCTATGTTCAGTGTGGACGAGGGATGCATAGGTGTGTTCATAGGTTTGCAATCATCCATCTTAAACTTTTTGAGAAGTTCCTTTGTGTACTTAGTTTGATGGATGAACACCCCGTCCATAGATTGTTTGACTTGAAGTCCAAGAAAGAATTTGAGTTCTCCCATCATGCTCATTTCAAACTCTTTCTGCATTAGCTTTGAGAATTCTTTGCACAAAGATTCATTAGTAGCACCAAAAATAATATCATCTACATAGATCTGTACTACAATGAAGTTGGAATTAATTGATTTTCTAAACAAGGTGGTGTCTACCTTTCCTCTGACAAAACCATTATCCATTAGAAAAGAACTTAGCCTATCATACCAAGCTCTTGGGGCTTGTTTTAGGCCGTATAAAGCTTTCTTAAGCTTGTATACATGTTCAGGTTGGGTTTCATTCTCAAAACCCGGTGGTTGCATAACATAAACTTCTTCATTGATAAAACCATTTAAAAAAGCACTTTTTACATCCATTTGAAAAAGCATAATATTATGATGTGCAGCAAATGAGAGTAAAATTCTGATTGCTTCCAATCTTGCAACGGGTGCAAAGGTTTCAGTATAGTCTATACCTTCTTCTTGAGAATAACCTTGCGCCACCAATCTTGCTTTATTTCTTATGACCTTACCATTTTCGTCAAGCTTGTTTTCTGTAAACCCATTTTGTTCCTATAACAGATTTATTCTTAGGTAGGGTTACCAGAGTCCAAACTTCACTCCTCTCAAACTGATTCAGCTCTTCTTGCATTGCCAAAATCCAACCATTGTCCAGCAGAGCCTCGTCTACAGTTTTTGGTTCCAATTCAGACACCAATGCAGAGTCTTCTTGCTCTCTGAAGGTTGATCTGGTTCTTAGCTTATCGCTTGGATTTCCTATGATTTGATCCGGTGGATGATAATTCTTGAAATGCCAAGTTCTCTGAGCATTGTCTTGTTGAGAGGTGGATGCTTCTGGTTGATGAGAAGGGTCTTCAACTGGATCATCAGTTTTAACTTCTTTTGTTTCTCCTGAGATGTTTAAGTCAAGATCTGCAAAACTTTCATCTAGCTCTGATAGTTTCTTATCAGGCTGTTTGTCATCAAATCTAACATGTATAGATTCTTCTACTGTTAAAGTTCTTGAGTTATACACTCTAAATCCTTTTGAGGTTTCAGAAAATCCTAGAAGAATTCCATTGTCTACCTTTGCATCAAACTTACCAAGTTGATCTTTTGCATTTAAAATAAAAAATTTACATCCAAAAGGATGAAAATAAGATATGTTGGGTTTTCTGCCTTTCCACAATTCATAGGGAGTCTTATTCAGAATTGGTCTAATGTATATTCTGTTCTGAATGTAGCAGGCAGTGTTCACAGCTTCAGCCCAGAAGTGCTTAGGGACAGAATTGTCATTGAGCATAGTCCTAGCCATCTCTTGAAGAGATCTGTTCTTTCTCTCTACCACACCATTTTGCTGTGGTGTTCTTGGTATTGAGAAGTTGTGTTGAATTCCTTTTTCTTCACAAAACTCATTGAATAGCTCATTGACAAATTCTCCCCCATGGTCACTTCTGATTGAAGCTATACACATCCCCTTTTCATTCTGTACACGTTTGCAGAATACAGAAAAGACCTTGAAAGACTCATCTTTGTGAGCAAGAAACATAACCCATGTCCATCTAGTATAGTCATCCATAATGACTAGACCATATTTCTTACCACTGATAGAAGCAGTCCTTGTTGGACCAAAAAGATCAAGGTGTAGCAGTTCTAGTGGTCTCTTGGTACTTACAATATTCTTAGATTCAAAAGAACCTTTGACTTGTTTTCCCTTCTGACATGCATCACAGAGAGCATCAGATTTGTATTTAAGGTTTGGTAAACCTCTCACGAGGTTATGCTTATTTAGCTTTGAGATTAATCTCAAGCTTGCATGACCTAGCCTTTTATGCCAAATCCAACGTTCATCTTCAATGGACACTAAACATGAGACACTTTGATTTGAGAGGTCCTCCAAGTCAATTTTGTATAAATTGTTTTGCCTCTTAGCAGTGAATAAAATTGATCCATCATTTTTCTTGACATAACACATGTTCTTATTAAAAGAAACATCATATCCACTGTCACATAATTGACTTATGCTCAGTAGATTATGTTTTAAACCATTCACCAAAAGAACATTATCAATGGAGGGAAAAGGATGTTTACCGATTTTACCTATACCAGTGATCTTTCCTTTCTGATTTCCTCCAAATGTTACCCAGCCACCATCCTTATGTTTAAGGTCTTGGAACATATACTTTTCTCCCGTCATGTGACGTGAGCATCCACTGTCCAAGTACCAGGATGTTTGTTTCTTTCCTGTTGTTAAGCAGATCTGCAACAGGTATTATCTTGTTCTTAGGTACCCAAACTGACTTGGGTCCTTTCATGTTAGTTTTCTTTGGACGAGAATATTTAGTATGCCTATTATGTATGCATCTAGATGTAGAGTGCCCACTTTTTCCACACACTTTACAAAAGGTGTTGGACGGGCCAGATTTGGTTTTTGCATACCTAGCTGGAGCTTTTGAAGCTCTTTGCTGCATAGGTGGTTTTGACTTAGTGTAAGATGCCTCATGCTTCTTATTGTCATAACCAAGGCCAGATTTATCAAAGGGAGATCTAGAATACCTTAGGATAAGACTAAGCTTATCTGAGCCTCCTACCAGTTTTGACAGAGAGTCTGTCAAGTATTTTACATCTTGTTTTAGTTTTGCAACTTCACAAGAATTGTCAGGCTCACATTCAGATTTGTCAGTTAGACTGACATTCTCTGATTTCAGCTTATCATTTTCTTGAAACAAACTTTGTTTTTCCATGCAAACTCTATCATATTCTTTGGTTAATTTTGCAAACTTCTTTTTAATATGGATGAGTCATGCAGTAATTCATCAAAGGCATTTTTGAGAGTTGAAGGTTCAGAATCTGTTACCTCATCATCATCAGTGTACTCATTCTCTGATGATGTGTCTGCCATGAGGCAAATGTTTGCCTCTTCCTCTGCTTCCTCTTCCTCATCTGATGAGGATAAGTCCAAGTCTTCCCATGTAGCCATTAAGCCCTTCTTTTTCTTAAAGAACTTCTTCTTCTCTTTTAGGTCAGGGCAGTCGGCTTTGAAATGTCCAGGCTTTTTGCACTCAAAGCACAAAGGTGGACCTTTTTCTTTGGAGTCTGACTTCTCCTTAGAAAATTTCTTGTTGAATGGCTTTCTCTTGAAATTATTTTTTCTTCTCCACATATGTTGTATCTTTCTGGAGATGAAGGATAGTTCATCTTCATCTGATCCTTCATCACTGTCTGAAGGTTCAGCATCATCTGAAGACTCAGCAGCTTTGAGAACTTTTGAAGAACTTGCTTTCTTTGCCTTTAAAGCAATGGACTTTCCCTTTCTGGAATTGTCTTCCTCATTTAGTTCAAGTTCATGAACTTTTAATGATCCTAGAAGTTCTTCCAGAGAGAGAGTATTCAGATTCTTAGCTTCTTGAATAGCAGTGACCTTTGGTCTCCACTGTTTGGAGAGACTTCTCAGAATCTTTCTGATATGATCTCTATTCTCATATACCTTTCCCAGAGATCTGAGACTGTTTGTTATTGTTTGAAATCTTCCAAACATCTGATCTATAGACTCATGATCAGTCATCTTGAAGAGTTCATACTGGTGAACCAGCATGCTTATCTTTGACTCATTCACTTGTGATGAGCCTTCATGAGCGAGAGCCAGTGTATCCCAGATTTCTTTTGCTGTGTTGCAGCTGTGAACTTTATCATGTTCTGATCTGGTAATAGCACACATCAAGTAATGTTTGGCTTTGAGATTTAGTTGATGTTTGGCTTTTTGATCAACACTCCAATCTGCTCTAGCCAGTACAACTTGATTTTCACTTCTTGGCTCAGTGTAGCCATTCTCTATCAGTTCCCAGATGTCTAGATTCTGTGCATCTAGTAAGGCCATCATTCTCTTCTTCCAATAGTCGTAATCTGTTCCATCAAAGAGTGGAGGTCTGTTGATAGCTTGTCCTTCTGCATCCATGGTGATAGGATCGTACTTCCTCAGCACTTGTTAGATGCTCAACCCTTTCGAACCTGGCTTTGATACCAACTGAAGTTGACACAGGCAAACACAAGAAGGGGGGTTGAATTGTGTTTGTTAATATTTTTCGAAAACAGCCTTTTCAAAAAGTTTTTCTCACACTAAATTAAGGAGACAGAATAAAGCACACAAAAAGAAGTCTTTTGAAGGATTAACAAATTCAAGTTCAAATCCCCACAGTTAGTATAAATACGTAAAACCAAAGAGATAAGGGATAAGAAGATTTACACAAGATGTTTTATCCTGGTTCACTCTCTTCCAACCAAGAGCTACGTCCAGTCCCTTCTACTTGAAGGATTTTTCCACTATTTTCAAATAGATTACACCAAGTATTCAACACCTCTCCAGGCTCACAAGTATTTCTTTCTTACCAAGCCTCTTCAGGCTCTACCTCTAATAAAGAGTTTTGATTTCTTTGATCTTCTAACTCACTATATGTGAGAGTATGAAAGTTTAAGATCAGATAAATATTATAGCAATATTCAAACTATAATATTACAGACTTTTGCTTTTTGAATGAATAAGAAAATATTTGCTTCGCAAGAGATTTCTTGAGATTTCTTTGTATACGCAAAAGTTGTTTCTTCAAAAGCTTTAGTCTTCTATTTATAGGGTCCTTTGATCTTCTCTTCAGAGTCTTCAACGGTTGTATTTGAAATTCCCGTTTAGTAATAGAGTCAACTAGGTAAATATCCGTTGTGACTCAGCTTGCTCGAGGCCTTTGTACTGTGAGACAAATTCTTGCATGAAAAAGCACACCTCTGAGCAAAAGCAGCTTGCAAAATAGTTTTGCCTCCTTTGTACAAGTTCCAACTATATCAGCGTAAAAGGTGACAGGGTACAAAAACGTTTTGCATTGTACTATTCTGCTTTTTGCAAGTCCTGACTTGTACTATGTCTCTCTCAATGAAACAAGGCAAAAGGAATTGTTAATAGAAAACGAGAAGAACCATTATAAATGAAATGAATATCAATCACAAGGAATAAATTCGCTTTGGTTCAAATTGGTATAAATGCTAAAAAAAAAATCTTCGTCCAGCAAACTAGCGTAAAGGCAAGATAAGCAAAAAGAGTTTTAAGGCTTCGTCCACTGACGTGGCAACCAAAACTTCGTCTACTCAAAACAACGGTCTTGCCAGTACCTGAGATATCTAAAATCTCCGTCCAGTGACGTGGCAATAGCAGACTAAGGTTATTATTAGAGAGAAGCTCTCGTCTACACGAAGAGAAATTCTCCGTCCACTAAAAGCATTCAAGCGCTCGTCCACTGACGTGGCACTAGAGTTATAATGGAGAGTGGACTCGACCACTCTTTCAGCATAAGATATTCAATAGAAAACATATGGACGCGGATTTGCAAGGAGAATAGACTTAACATTTTAGCTTATAAGAACAGAGATTCTTTAAGACTAAAGGCACTTGTTAGATTTAAAGCAATAACATTTTGCTACACAAATTTAATTCTTATTGTTAACATCAAAACCTAGAGATTATTTAATCCAAATTATTTTGGTTCCAACAGTGTCATCTAGATGCATACATAACAAGCATGCAAAGCATTCACGACCAATGACCACTAACAAGAAAGGACCCAAGTCAATCTGGGTACCTAAAGATAAGATAATCCCTGTTGCAGATCTGCTTAACAATAGGAAAGAAATAGAAGTCCTGGTACTTGGACAGTGGATGCTCACGACACATGACAGGAGAAAGGTGTATGTTCCAAGACCTTAAAACCAAAGATGGTGGCTGGGTCACTTTTGGAGGAAATCAAAGAGGAAAAATCTTTGGCATAGGTAAAATTGGTAAACATCATTTTCCCTCCATTGATAATGTCCTGTTAGTAAATGGTCTTAAACACAATCTGCTTAGCATTAGTCAATTATGTGATAGTGGATTTGCTGTTTCATTTGATAAGAATATGTGTACTGTTAAGAAACATGATGGATCACTCTTATTCACTACCCAGAGGCAAAACAATATGTATAAGATTGACTTAAAGGACCTCTCAAATCAAAGTGTCTCATGTCTAGTGTCCATTGAGGATGAGCGATGGATTTGGCACAAAAGGATAGGTCATGCAAGTTTGAGATTAATCTCAAAGCTGAAAAAGCATAACCTTGTAAGAGGTCTACCAAACCTTAGTTTCAAATCTGATGCTCTCTGTGATGCATGTCAGAAGGGAAAACAAGTCAAAGGTTCATTTGAATCTAAGAATGTTGTTAGTACCAACAGACCACTAGAATTGCTGCACCTTGATCTCTTTGGTCTAACAAGGACTGCCTCTGTCAGTGGTAAGAAATATGGTCTTGTCATAGTAGATGACTACACAAGATGGACATGGGTTATGTTTCTTGCTCACAAGAATGAGTCATTCAAGGTCTTTTCTGTATTCTGCAAACGTGTACAGAATGAAAAGGGCGTGTGTATAGCTTCAATTAGAAGTGATCATGGGGAAGAATTTGTCAATGAGCTATTCCATGAGTTTTGTGAAGAAAGTGGTATTCAACACAACTTCTCAATACCAAGAACACCACAGCAAAATGGTGTGGTAGAGAGAAAGAACAGATCTCTTCAAGAGATGGCTAGGACTATGCTCAATGACAATTCTGTCCCTAAGCACTTTTGGGCTGAAGCTGTGAACACTGCCTGCTATATTCAGAACATAATATACATTAGACCTATTCTGAATAAGACTCCATATGAATTGTGGAAAGGTAAAAAAACCCAACATTTCATACTTTAATCCTTTTGGATGTAAATGTTATATTTTGAATACAAAAGATCAACTTGGTAAATTTGATGCTAAGGTAGATAATGGAATTCTACTAGGGTTTTCTGAAACCTCAAAAGGATTTAGAGTCTATAATTCAAGAACCTTAATAGTAGAAGAGTCTATACATGTTAGATTTGATGACAAACAGCTTGATAAGAAATTATGAGAGCTAGATGAAGTCTTTGCAGATCTTGATCTCAATATCTTAGGAGACAAAACAGAAATAAAGACTGATGATCAAATTGATGACTCTCCTCAGCAACAACCAGAAACATCCACTTCTCAACAAGAAATTCAAAGATCTTGGTACTTCAAGAACTATCATCCACAAGATCAAATCATTGGAGATCCTAATGACAAACTGAGAACTAGATCAACATTTAGAGAATAAGATGATTCGGCACTTGTCTCTGAGTTAGAACCAAAGTCAGTAGATGAGGCTCTGATGGACAATGACTGGATCTTGGCAATGCAAGAAGAACTGAACCAGTTTGAAAGAAGTGAAGTTTGGACTCTTGTACCCCTACCTAAGGATAAATCAGTTATTAGAACAAAATGGGTGTACAGAAACAAGCTTGATGAAAGTGGTAAGGTTGTGAGAAACAAGCCTAGACTTGTTGCTCAAGGATATTCACAAGAAGAAGGTATAGACTACACTGAAACTTTTGCACCAGTTGCTAGGCTAGAAGCTATTAGAATTTTAATATCGTTTGCTGCACATCATAGTATTATGCTTTTTCAAATGGATGTTAAAAGTGCCTTTTTAAATGGTTTTATTTCTGAAGAAGTATATGTCATGCAACCCCCTGGTTTTAAAAATGAAAACTATCCTGAACATATCTATAAGCTTAGGAAAGCATTGTATGGATTAAAACAAGCTCCTAGAGCCTGGTATGAAAGACTAAGTTCTTTTCTCATGGAAAATGGTTTTAACAGAGGAAAAGTAGACACAACCTTATTTAGAAAATCAATTAAGTCAGATTTCATTATAGTACAGATTTATGTTGATGATATCATTTTCGGTGCTACTAATGATTCTTTGTGCAAGGAATTTTCTAAGTTAATGCAGAAAGAGTTTGAAATGAGCATGATGGGAGAACTCAAATTCTTCCTTGGACTTCAAGTTAAACAGTCAATGGACGAGGTGTACATTCATCAAACTAAATATACAAAGGAATTACTCAAAAAGTTTAAGATGGATGACTGCAAACCTATGAACACTCCTATGCACCCCACAACTACACTGAACAAAGATGAAAAAGAGAAAAAGGTAGGTATACAGAGGTATTATTGGATCTCTCTTATACCTAACTGCGTCTAGGCCTGATATAATGTTTAGTGTATGCTTATGTGCTAGATTTCAATCTGATCCTAGAGAATCTCACCTATCAGCAGTTAAAAGAATTTTTAGATATCCAAAAGGTACTACTAATCTTGGTCTGTGCTTTAAGAAAGATGAAGATTACAGATTAGTTGGCTTTTGTGATGCTGACTATGCTGGAGATAGAATTGAAAGAAAAAGCACCAGTGGAAGATGTCACTTCATTGGAGCTAACTTAGTATCTTGGTCAAGCAAAAGGCAAAGTACCATTGCTCTATCAACTGCTGAAGCAGAATACATATCAGCTGCAAGTTGCTGCTCACAACTTCTATGGATCAAACACCAATTGGAGGACTACAATGTGTTTGTAAGTAGTATTCCACTTATGTGTGATAATACTGCTGCAATCAATTTATCTAAGAATCCAATATTGCACTCTAGAGCTAAACATATAGAAATCAAACATCATTTTATTAGGGATTATGTGCAGAAAGGTGTGATTGATATTCAATTTGTAGATACTGACCATCAATGGGCAGATATCTTTACTAAACCTCTTACTGAGGACAGATTTATCTTTATAAGAAAGAATTTAAATATGATGTATGTGGTTTGATTTAGTATATTTGTTGATTTAATCATTCATTGCATGTTTTCACTGCACGTCCACTAGTCATGGCGTCTAGCTCACGTGTAGTCTACGCGTCCACTACTGTTGGTGTGCCGCGTCCACTACATATGTGTCTACGCGTCCACTCTCAATTATGTGTGGACTCGTCTATGCATACAATTATTGATTGCATTATTCTGTTTTTGGATATCTTTATTTAAAACGATTGGTTTTAATTTTTTCCTATGCTGAGTCAGCGACTTCCATCAATCTCATCATAACTTTTTACGGTCCCAATATACCAACGCCGTTTTACACTTATGACATGTCTTGTCAGTTATTTCTTTTTGATTTTTTTTTTTAAACTGTTGATATTCAGAACCCTTTAAAAGTAACCTCTTTCCCTCTGAAAAACCTTTCGTTACTCTTCATCCCTGTCAATCTCTCTATGTAATTTTCGAACTCTCTGTTCTTCCAAACCTTAACTCTTTTTACTCAACAATGGCTTCAACCTCTGCTCCCATGCCTGCTTTTGCAACTGACACCATGACTATAGCTGTGGAACATCATTTCGACTTTGAAATTCTTAGTGAGTACAACCTGGATGTGAGTAAGTTCATTAACACTGCTGGTTGGGATGGAATATTTCTGGAAAAGGTCTCAATATATCCCGATTTGATAAGGGAATTCTGGAGAAGACCGAAAATTACTAAAACAGAAGTAGTAGGGTTTGTGCTGGGAAAGAAGATAATAGTGTCTGAGAAAACCATATCTGATGCGATAGTTTGTGCTCAAGAGGGTTTGGTCTTCACGGAGAACTGGGAAGAAGACCTAGGCGGTACAGAGACAATTGCTGTTACCCTAATGAGGGAAGACACCGTGAGAACTCACTCATGGAAATCCTCTGAGATGAAGGATCACATCAGGATTCTTCACCAAATTCTAAACAAGGTGGTGCTGCATAAGATAGGGTCTAAGGACAACTTATCAACTCTTCATAAATTCTGTCTTTGCAATCTGGTCTTTGAAACAAAGATAAACCTACCATGGATCCTGTTTCATCATTTCAAGGATGCCATTACCAACAAGGAATCTGCCTCACACATCACCTTCACCCACCTTCTGTAAAAAATATTCAAACAGCAAGGCTTGTATGATGATCTGAATGCAAAGCCTCAGGATGAATAGGAAAGACTCCTTCGTCAGAAAGGAATGCAAGCTGCTGTTTTTGGAAGAAGCAATCTCAGTGGCATGCAACTTGACACTTACAAGCAAGTTGAACTGGCCAAGATTGAGGAAAAGATGAAGATTAAAGAAGAATCAATTGAGGCCAACAATGCTGCAACCCTTGGTCTCAAGAGATGAATCAAGAGGAAGACAATGGCTGTCAAGAAGCCTAACCCTAGAAGGCCTACCAGAGGCATTGTGATTAATGAGCCTAGAGCTGAGGCACCTCAACCTGATCCTCAACTTGCTCCTAAGAGAGCAAGGAAGCTGGTTTTGTCTCAAAATGAGGATGATGAAGAAGATAATGTTCCTCTGGGAACAGTCTTGAAGAGGAAAGCAAGTGCTGTTGCTGCTGTGCCTACCAAGAGAAGGCAACCTGCAAGGAAAGCAAGGACCTTTGCAGCCTCTGAGGTAAATATCTCTGCTGAAGTTCCTGTTAATCTAGCAGAAGATGCTCCTAATGTAAATACTGGAAGTGGTAGTGTCTCTGCTCCTGAAGTAGGATTTTTTGATGATGTATACAGACCTACTCTACCCTCACCCCAACCCTCACCACAAAAAGCCTAAACTGACCAAACCTCAACCCCATCCTCACCACAAAGCACTCCAAATCAATTGACCATACCACAACCTTCACCTATCAAAACCATCTTTCCACCAATTATACCTGATTCTGACCCCTGGTTTCATCAAACTGATGTTGGAATTTGCCCAGGTGCCCCTTTTCCTAAACCCCTCAGAAAACTCTTTCCACCCCTTGTACCCTCATCCACTCTCTTTGCCAACAAATCTGAAAATTGGGCTCAGATCAAGAGAGATTGGAGAGTTTTATTTCACACTCACCAACCTGACCCTGAGATTGACACTAACACTCCTCTCACCAGGTGGTACCCATATGCTGAATATGACTATGAACCATATGAGGACTACCCTTAGACCACCAGATATCCAAACACTCAGCCCCCCAAAGGACCCTTTCCCTCTGAAATGCACAACCAACATGGACCTCTCCTTACCCACCTACCCCTTAAACGTTTTCCTAAAAGAAAAATTTACCCCAACCTCATAAAAACCCCACCCTTGATTCCCCTTACTGATGGAGTAGAAATGCACATCATACCAGTATGGGAGACAGACCCTAAAAGGAACAGGCTGCCTACCATTCCTGAGAAAAGAGCCAGATCTTCTGAGCACATTCCCATCATCATGGATGGCAAGACAAAATGGATGAAATTCAAATATCCCAGCGTCTATGGAAGAGCCTCTGACCCCTTCACAGATCAGCTTTTCTATAATATACTGAAATGAGAGTTCAGTTACTTCCAAGTAGACAGTGCTCACTGTGTCCCATTCACCTGGCTCAGGCATGGAAAGGAAACAAGTGTAGGAATTGCTCCCTACCCTGTCTTTCCTAGGCTTGGCATGATAGATCTCAACAAGGACAAAGACAGAAAGTGCAGAAGAAATAAAGGTGTTATGCCTGAAGCTCACTCTGCAATGCTGAACTTATCTGAAGAAACCTTCGATTACTCCAAGCTTGAGTACTATCTGTACATGGAAGAAGTGAGGAATATAGAAGAAAGGATAGCTGCTGACTTCTGGAAGTCTCACATAATCCACTGCACCAGGGAAGCCTCATCTTCTGGCCTATCTCAAGAAGAGAAACAAGAAATTCCCAAAATCAGAGGAAAGTATGGACTCTCCAAGATCAGGCACATGATCTACAAAGATCTGTGGGCACTCCCCAATACCAGCAGGGATGTGGAGGAAGTTACTCCTATCCACTGGGCAAAGGATGTCCCTAAGAAAATTGTAAAAGCTGCCACTGCTTCTCCTTCAACCTCATCTTCTGAACCTATAGCAGAGGAGTTAATTATAGAAGGCCCTGAACTGAATGCTGAAATCTCTTGTCAACCTGCTTCTATTGAACCTTCATCCGTACATGCTGAGCAGTCTGCTGAGGTCTGTGCTTCTAAGCAAGGTGCTGAGTCTGCTAAGACAACATCTCAACCATTAGCTCTTGCTATGGTTCATCCACCAGCCCAAGCTCAAGACACTATCTCAGACACTGATCTTTGCCACCCAATCTTGAAGACATCATTGGAAAAATTGTTGATGATAAGGTTGGCAAGCTAGTTGAAGAAAAGACAGAACAGATGGCTCAACAGTTTGAAGAACGGGTACAGAAGCAAGTTCAAGATACCTTGGCCCCTACAAATGCAATGGTGACTCAGATGCTGACATTGCTAATGGATTTTCAAAAGAACCAAAACCCAAATCCAAACCAACCCCCTCCACCTCCTCCTCCTATCTAAACCTTTTCTTCCTTTGTTTTTTTTTTTTTTTTGCTGACAGTGATGGTCCACTCCTTTTACCTTTTTATCTGATGACAAAAAGGGGGAGAAAGGAAAGATCAAATTTCTTATATAATACAGAGCTAGATTCTTATGAAAAAGTACATGTTTGTCTACAGAGCTAGATTCTTATGAAAAAGTACATGTTTGTCTGTATTTGCATAAGTATATTCTGTTAAAATTTATTCTGTCTAAAGTCAATTATGCTCTGATTCTGCCTTGAACTGTTTAGTCACAAATGTTTGATAATTTTGATAAGCTACTATCTTGGTCTGTTAACTTATATTATCCTACAAATAAGACTTAGTTTTATATGCCTTAACTGCTTTGAATTATTGAATGCTATGTCTTAGGGGGAGCCTTGTAAGCTCTCTTAGACTTTGCAATTTAAATTTAATCGTTTTTGTCATCATCAAAAAAGGGGAGATTGTTGGAACCAAAGTAGTTTGGTTAATATCTAAGTTTTGATGATTTACAAAAAGTTTAAAATTTAATTGGCAAAGTGTTAGCAGAAATCTAACAAGTGCCTTCACCCTTGAATAAATCCTTTAATATATATAAGTTAAAATGTTAGGTCTATTTACAATGCAAAACGCGTTATATGTAACTTAATTCTTTAATTAAAAGATTCCCTGATGGACAAGTCCATTCTACCACCGGAAGGGTTTCTTTTAAATCAAGTACCACGTCAGTGGACGAGCGCTTGAATGCATTCTGGTAGACGGGGAAGTTCCGTTTAAGTAGACGTGAGTTGCTCTCCAAGAATAATATTAATTACTAATGCCACGTCACTGGACGGAGATCTTAAGCAATTCAAGTTCTGGCAAGACCATTGTTTTAAGTAGACGTAGAATTTTTGCCACGTCAGTGGACGTAGCCTTAAAATAAGTTTTACTGACCTTGCTTTACATTTGTTCTCATGGACGAAGAATTTGAGCTTTGATATCTTATTTAATGCAATCTGGACCATATTGAATTTATTTCAAATGATTGATATTTATTTCAATGGAATATATGTTCTGTAAAATTGCTTTATCTGATTAATGCTTTGATCCTTTGTGAGAAATGTCATAGTACTATCAAGGAAATACCAAAAGCAAATAGTACAATTGGAATTGCAAAACGACCTGTACGATGACAACTTTATTGCTGGACAAAAGCTGGGTTATACACAAAGGAGGAAAGAAAGTTTTTAAGGTACAATTGCTCAGGACAGTAAGCCTCCATTTTGTGCTTTCCTGATAACCAAGGATGCTTTTCAACACGGCCAATATCAAGTTATCAGTCTCAACGGATATCATGCATTTAATGTTATCTCTAAACATGACTATTCAAATAATCGTTGAAGATTTGCAAGAGAAGTTGAAGACCACTATATATAGAAGGTCTCAAGCTCTGAAGAACAACTTCTGCCATTTGAACATTTGCAAGCTCATATTCCTTTTTCATTTGTAAAGCAAAAGTCTGTAATTCTTAAGGTTGAATATTTGTAAAAATATTCAGTAGATCTTAAACCTTCATACACTCACATATAGTGAGTTAGAAAGATCTTAGAAAAATCTCTTTGATTGAGTTAGAGCCTGAAGAGGCTTGGTAAGAAAGCGATACTTGTAGCCTGGAGAGGTGTAGAATACTTGGTGTAAAACTATCTGGAAATAGTAGAGAAAATCCTTCAAGTAGAAGGAACTGAATGTAGCTCTTAGTTGGAAGAGAGTGGACCAGGATAAAATACTTGAGTGAATTTTCTATCCCTTATCTTTTACAGTTTTAGATTATTCATACTAACTGTGGGATTTGAATCTGTTTTTGTTAATCTTTAAAAAGGTTTCTTATTGTGTGCGTTCTTTCAGCTTTCTACATCTTGTGTGAGAAAATATTTTTGAAAAAGGTATTTTTGAAAAATAATTAACAAACACAATTCAACCCCCCTCTTGTGTTTGCCTGTGCCAACTTCATCAAGCACCCAAATATAAGTACCGCACTTGCTAATATTTTTTAAAATCATTAATATATGATTGCGATTTCCTTTCAAAAATAAATGATTGCGATTAATTATCACTAGATTATCTTATACAATATTTGGAAATACATTACGAGCCTTAGTCAGCAGCATAGGCTCAGATTTAAATCAAATTTTTAATTATAGAAAGGCTTTTAATGACTTGGATTATCTTATATAGCATTGCTTGATATGTTGATTAGTCATTATTATTCATTTTAATATGTTATAATTACATATTCATATTGGAACTTCATATTAAAATTTGGGGAAAAAATGTCTTAGATGTCGTTTAATCTAAATCAATTGAAAGCAAAAAAGGAGGGAGTACCTGATGCATAGAGCAATAAAATTGAACCAAAATAATCAAACACTAAAATCCTTGCTTAAAAATATTTTGAAATGGAAATGTTTGACATTAAGATCAAAGATTAAAATAACCGATTAAATATATTCTGAAATCAATCATCAATCACTAACTGTTTGCTTAAAAACAGTTAATGAGATCATTATTAGAAGAATTGATTAAATATATTCTGAAATTAACAATCAATCATATATTATGTTTCAACTACAACTTAGGTTGGTGCGATGCAAGGAGTATTATAGTCTTATGAATAAATTTAATTTTGATTTTATATTGTCATTGTGAATATATTTATTTAGAAAAAGGAATAAGGACTTGTGTATTATTTTTTTGTAATTATTTTGAAGAAAAATAATTGTGGAAGAAAAAAGTATCATATTAATTCAGAATGAGTTGTATTTGAAGTTGAATGATTGAATTTATTATCGTGACGTAAATTAATTAAGTAAATCATATTGGTTAAAAAGGAAAACCCTTGGACAATTACAATTTTACATTTAACATAGTTTGGCGAAGTCCCTGCAGGAGTGAAAGTGAACTTACAATAAATATAATAATTTTAGTGTTACTCACCTATATCGAAAGACATCCAACAAAAAAATTCCAAATATTGCAAGACTTTGGTTTAAATCATTTTTTTTAATGATAGCAAGACTTTTAGAGCCCATTTGTTTACGATTAAAAAATAAATGATTTTTTTACAAAATAATTTAGTGATTATTTTCAGAGATTTTTTTAAAAAAGAAGCAGATTTATGTTTGTTTGCAATTATAAAAATCATTTTTTTAATATTAGTTAATTATAAAAAAATGTGTTTTTCCTTCCACAAGCTTATGAGAGTTCTTTTTCATTTTGACCCTAAAAATGATTTTTTTTTTCTGCTTTTCATTATTTTCAAAAGCAAAAACAAACACACTAAAAGTTTTAAAACATGATTATTTAGTTAAAATTTTTTTTAACAAAATAAGCAATAACAAACACACTCTTAATAGTTTAATTTATCTTATACAACATTTCTTGATATACTAATTAGCCATTATTATTCGTTTTAATATATTACAATTTCAATGAAATCAAATTGGAACCTCCATTAAAATCTGGAAAGAAAAAAAGTGTACAAAGCATTAAAATTAAACCAAAATAAGAAATCAAATATTTAAAGTGTTGCTTAAAAATATTTTAATTTCGAAAATGTTTGACATTAAGATCAATCATTAAAATAATTGATTAAATATTTTGAATTCAAAAATATTTTGAATAGATCAAAAATATTTTCAATTTGAAAATGTTTAACAACGAGATCAATCATTAAAGAATTGATTAAATATGTTGTGAAATAATAATCAACCATATATTATATTTTCAATACATTATACTCAATAATGAACGTTTGAAAGTCATGTAGTATGAATATATATTTTCAGACTTAAAACTAAGTTTGTCATTTACTACAACAAAAAATAACACAATCATGGATATTCGAAATATCAAACTTAATTCGAAATTCACAATACAATCAACGATATTTGGAATATCAAACTTAATTCGAAAATCATAATGATGGTACAAACATTCAAACTTAATAATGATAGAGAACATGTTTTTAACAACAGTCCAATCCTTTATTAAAAAAAAGGTGAATGTGAATAAAAGTATTGATATGAAATATAATTAAAATAGATAACAATAATATTAAAAATTTCCTCCAATAATTGAAAAAATATACTCTATTAGAAAATTAGAATAAGAATAAAATAAAAATATTAAAATATCATTTATACAAAAAAAAAACCTATTTAATAATATATATATATATATATATATATGAAAGATTATTATCAAAATCAATATCTATACTATATATATATATTGAATCTCGTTAACAATTTAAATGACCAATTTGAAACAAGTTAATAATGTAAAGGACCAATTTGAAACGCATTTAACACTGTTACCGACATTGTTGATGGGAGATGACTAACTTGAGTCAACATAAACAAATTAAGGAACAAAATTGAACTTTTTAAAAGTTAAGGGACCAAACTGAATCTAAAAAAATAAGTTAAGGGATTAAATTGAACATTTTAAAAGTTAAGGGACCAAATTGAATCTAAACAATAAGTTAAGGGACCAAAATGATATTTTAGCCATATATATATATTAAGGAATAATTTCATTGAATTCTATGTCATGTGTCACCCTCTTAGAAAAATGTCATTTAATTCAAATCCAATAATAAAATTCAAGGGTACGAATCAATTAATAATATTATTTAAATGAATTAATAATATTTTTTTAAAATAATATGATAGCTGAATATATTTTTTTTAAATGGTTAACTTACATCTGAAAGAGAAGAAATAAATCAAATAAACTTTCTATAGAAAATAAAATTAATAATATGATATATAATTATATTTTATAAAAATGGTTAACATGCAGTGAAAATATGAGAAACAAATCAAATAGATTTTCGAGTGATAATGCATATAATAATATGATAGAATATATTTTTATAAAAATGATTAACTTGCACGGGGAAAGATGATAAATAAATCAAATAGATTTTTAAGAGAAAAGAAAAAAATATGATAGATAAATATATTTTCTAAAAACTACTAACTCGCATGGGAAAATAGGATAAATAAATCAAATAGATTTTAAAAAGAAAAATTTAAAATAATATAAAATAAGAAAATATATTATCTAAAAAATGGTTAACTTGTACAAAGTAAAGAGAAAAATAAATCAAATATATATTTAAGAGAGTAGAAAAAATAATATGATAGAAAAATATATTTTCTAAAAATGGTTAACTTGCTTGGAAAAATAGGAGAAATAAATCAAAAATATTTTCAAGGAAAAAAAAAGATACAATAGATTTTAAAGAGAGAAGAAAAAAATGATAAATAAATAAATGTATAATAGATAAATATATTTTCTAATAATGGTTAACTTGTAGGGAAAAAAATAAATTTTTTTTTTTTTTTTAAGAGAGAATGTCTATAAATCAAATAGATTTAAAAATATATTATAATTAAACTTATATGAGGATTTATCTTTTATATTTTACATAACAGTTTTTTTTTTATCAATAATATTTATGCATAATTAACCTCATAAATCAATAATTTATCGTATATAATTCCCCAACAAAAATTGTTAAACTAAAAATGTGAAATCAATAATTAGATATTTTTAGATGAAATCCTCAAAAAACAACGTATTCTTCGTGCATGGTACGGGTCAGTTACTCTAGTAAATTTCATTAAATTAAAATGTATCCATGATCACTCTTTCTCTAGCACTCAGCTTGTATCAATCTCCGATTCTCCAAATCTTTGTAATAGTCAACAGCACGCCACTGTCATAAATGTTTTTACATTTAAATTTTAATAATCTATTATTTATCCATCATTTTGTTTTTAAAGCAAAAATCTTTGGATCGATGATTATTATAAAATAAATGTAAGAAAATTTGTAGAAAAATAATATGCTGATAAAATCATTATTCAAGTCTTAAAGGTGCATACTCCAACGTGTCATTTAAATTTTTTTCAAAAAAAAAGGTGTCAATTTTAATTAAGAACAATTTGAAATCGGAAAAAATGTATATGGAATTGATATTCAAAGATTAAATCACGAGCATATATAATGCTTGGCTAGATGTGCCAAGCATTGGCTAAAGATCAAATTAATCACCGTTGATTGTATTATATTCCATCAAATGTCTATTTACAAATATTTATCTTGATTATTTAAATAGAATATAATATTTCGATAATAATTCATTCTCACATCTAAATACATATATATATATATATATATATATATATATATATATATATATTATTTATTTATTTTAACTTACATATGATATAGTCAGTTCAGTTGGCTAAAATGTGGAACATGTATTATGGGTGCACAGAGGTTCAAACCCTCGAGTTACGCTTCAACCATTTCTCATTCCTTTCTCATACCTCCTATGTAAGATCTTCTATGAGCCCCCATCGAGGAAAAAAAATATCCACCATACTCACATGGAGATATGATATCTACGTAAGTTATCATTCTTGAGAGTGCAAATTTTATTTTATATTCAAATAGGATTTGTAGACATTGAAGTTGAGAGCCAACATAATAGCAACTGGGTAGGCCTTTTCTTTAATTTAATGAAATCTATTTCTTTTGGAAAAAATACTATCGGGAGAGTTTTCACTGAGGCATCAGACGGTACTCGTAAATTATTCTCTCATCTATAATTTTGAAAAATATAAAATCTATTTTAATTACTAAAAAAGTGAGGTAACACTAAATAATGAGGTGCTAAAGTCTAATTTGTCAGTATAATTAATAGCTTTGCATACCAATTTATAATCTAGACTGTACTACTTCATAAATTTTATGCAAGTATGTTTTTTCCTCTACTTTTGAGGCCAACGAATATTGCTGGAGGATTGGGGTTTGTGAGTGAAATGGACCACTCAACCTTTTTTTGCTACATCCAATGCTAGACTGATTACATGATCCATCTTCTTCCACAGCCATAGGGACCAAATTCTTGGGATTATGTCATCAGAGGTATGTGTATTATCAATCCAATCCACAACTAACTTTCAGAGATTTGTATAACATATGATCACTAAAATTATAACAAAATATTTACCAGAAGATTTTTTCTTTATAACAAAACTACACATATGATCTACTCTCTAGTTTCAGATGTGACACAAGCACATCCTCTCTAGTTTACCAAATACCTCTCATTTTTCAGTTTTTCAACATTGAAAGCTGAAGACCAGAGAGTTATATAGAAACATGAATATAAATTTTTAAATAAGATAAGCATGAGGTCCAATAAAAATATTTGCATGGTTAGAGATATAACCATGAAGATATAACCATGATTTGTGACTGTTATCCTTGGCCTAATGCGATGTGTTCTTTATCCTCAAATGACATTTAAACTACAATTTTTTCCACCTTTGGTTTATATGGAAGTATGATCAATCCATAACACATTATAGAAGTTCGTGCAACAGTTAAAAAGTTAAAAAACTATCACCATCTACACCAAGAATTGAGTAAACTAAATATTTACACTTTTTTTTACAATTAATATGTCAAATAAAGATAATTACATCGATGGAAAGCAGTACTGTAAAGTACAACAAAACCCAGAGGAGCCAAAGACTTCACTGACAACCCTCTTTCATCCATCCCAACACAACTCCATTAGTCTTTGTTTTCCAACTTGAATTGAAAAACTCCAAAAAAAAAAAAAACAATTAAAAAAAAGTAAAACTAAAAGAATCTTCGACATATTAATACCTCCCACCCCAGTCTAGTTAAAGCAGACACAACTGTTTCTTTCTTTCTTTCTTTCTTTTTCTGATGTCACTGGTGCACATGTGCTTTCCCTGCATTCCAATCATGCAACTTTGAGTGGTCCCATTCTATAAAGTAAACACATCATGTGACTGCCACAGTTTGATAACAAAAGCCTCACCGCCCCATAATAATGTGACTCTTCTCACTGCGCATTACTTTCATCAATTGCCTAATAAATTTTTTCATCATCTCACTATACCCAACTAACAACGTACCTGATACTGATACCATTCAATTCTTCAATACATTACATGCAGCTACAGATGAAATTTTTGTTGCTTTTTATTTTTTCTACAATTTCTTTTTGTAAAAGTAAAAAGAATCACAGTATCAAATAATGTAAACTAGCTAGCTAATTTGTTCTTATTGTATGGTTCAAACATTGATAAGATGTTCCTTTTTAGTTTGAGTATCACATAGTGGTATTAGGGATGGTGACCTTGCAGCATGTGTTCTTGATGTTTTGTTGGTGATACACTTGCCTTAGTCTCTCTATCTCCCTCTCCAGTGCTCCTTGATGAGCTGCATGTGTAAATGAATACATTATTTGAAGTAGTCTTAACTACTTGGAGACAGTGCACTTGATTAGACACATATTTAAATATATGAGCGCATGCAGATACTTGTTTTGTAAAATCAATATAAGTGTACTGGTTGAGTCGGTAAGCTCGACCACCGAGCCTACCGAACTAAAGTGTTGGCCGAGAAATAAAGCTCGGCCACCAAACCCAAACAATCAAAGGGAAAGGATTACTAGGCTCGCCCACCGAGCCCACTAAACTCAAGTATTGGTCGAGGTGTAGAGATCGGTCACCAAACTCGAGAGAACAAGGGTAAAAGATCTACACAGTAAATCCTAGACTCTCCAATGATAATATTAAAGCCAAGCTCGGTTTCTATCATGAAAGCTTTTACGCTCTTCCATGCTCAAAGCTTGGGGGGCTTGTGTACTGGCCGAGGTGGTAAACTCGGCCACCGAGCTTGGAGACTTGATCTCCCAAAGATATAGGAAAGATAAGCTTAGAAGATAACACTCACCTAAGCTTATCTAAACAACTTACCTTCAAATATAAGAGATAAATCTCACCTATCAGATATCAAGAGGTTACCTTAAAAGATAAGAGATAGGAAGAGATAAACCTAATATCAAAGAGATAAGTGATGAGAAAAGATAAACCAGATCCTAGAAAATAGGATTGGATTATTCTTCTACTATAAAAGGAGGAAGAGCCTAAGAGAAGAGGCACTTTAACTTTTACTAGAGCTTGGTGTTCTCTCTTAAGCGTATTAGAAGTCCCGGTTGTGATCAAGAGACTATCAAAAGGTCCTTGCCCACCGAAGTACATCGAATACAAGATTAAGAGATTGATACACCACGTGATCAAGGGTTGAACTCAGAACTACGTCTGGGTTTGATTCCCATTGGGATACGTAGGACCGGAACATAAGCATTCTGTCAAGTCACGGTCTAAAACAACCCCAACGATCACCCTTGCTCTGACGTTTATGGCGAGATTCCGGCAACTCGGATCTCGGCAGGAACATTTGGCGCCCACCGTGGGGCCGAGGTAAATTTTCCCCGGCCGCACATTCAACATCATATGACGAAGCCGCTAATAGGTCAATCAAAAAATATGGTGACGATGGCCTCTATGAATTTGCATATATGGCAATGATTACCATCTTCAAGAGGATTCTCAACAATTCTCAGAAAAATCCGAGGAGAAGGATGACAAGCCTAAGCTGCTGGGCGTGCTATAAGCTCGGCCTCGGAAATCAGAAGAAGGTATCTTAGATAGCTCGGCCAGCTCGGCCACCACAGCTCGGCCTCGGAAGGCAGAAGAAGGTATCTTAGAGAGCTCAGCCAGCTTGGCCACCACAACTCGGCCTCGGTATGCAGAAGAAGGTATCTTAGAGAGCTCGGCCACCACAGCTCGGCCTTGAAGAGCTCGGCCACCACAGCTTGGCCTCGGAGAATAGAAGAAGGTATCTCGGCCAGCTCGGCCACCACAGCTCGGCCTCGAAAGGCAGAAGAAGGTATCTTTAGAGAGCTCGGCCACCACAGCTCGGCCTCGAAAGGCAGAAGAAGGTATCTTAGAGAGCTCGGCCACCACAGCTTGGCCTCGGAGAATAGAAGAAGGTATCTTAGAGAGCTCGGCCAGCTCGGCCACCACAGCTCGGCCTTGAAGAACTCGGCCACCACAGCTCGGCCTTGAAGAACTCGGCCACCACAGCCTGGCCTCAGAACAGAAGAGGCATCTTAGAGAGCTCGGCCACCACAGCTCGGCCTCGGAAAGCAGAAGAAGGTATCTTAGAGAGCTCGGCCACCAAAGCTCGGCCTTGAAGAGCAGAAGAAGATATCTTAGAGAGCTCGGCCACTATAGCTCGGCCTCGGAAGGCAGAAGAAGGTATCTTAGAGAGCTCGGCCAGCTCGGCCACCACAGCTCGGCCTCGGTATGCAGAAGAAGGTATCTTAGAGAGCTCGGCCACCACAGCTTCGGCCACCACAGCTTGGCCTCGGAGAATAGAAGAAGGTATCTCGGCCAGCTCGGCCAGCCCGACCACCATAGCTCAGCCTCGAAAGGCAGAAGAAGGTATCTTAGAGAGCTCGGCCATAACAGCTTGGCCTCGGAGAAAAGAAGAAGGTATTTTAGAGAGCTCGACCATCACGGCTTGGCCTCGAAGAACAGAAGAATGTAACGTAGAGAGCTCGGCAACAACAGTTCGACCTCGGAGAAATCGGCCATGATAGGTCGGTGAACCCGACGAACTCGACCTTTGCTTCTCGATCATCGAAGTTCCGGCTCCCTCAAAACTTACAGGTCGAGCCCCGGCTCCCTTGGAGACACAGGTCGAGCCCTGGCTTCCTTGAAAGCACAAAGTCAAGCTCTGGCTCCCTCAAAAGTCAAAGGTCAAGCTCTAGTCCCTCTCAAGCTAACTAAAAGGAAGTCGAGTTCGGACTCCCTCTATAATTAAAACAAAGAGGTTGAGCTCGGACTCAGTTGCCCAACCAATCGAGCTTGCTCTTCGCACTTGTTACAGTCTTCTCAAGCTCATCCCCGGTGCGCAAAGCTCGGGCAGCTTCAGCCTTTATGCTTTTCATCTTTTTCGCATTATTAGAAAGCTTGTGGCTCGAAAAATGGGTAATGGAGGAGACTAGGAGAGCATAAGGAGCCGCGACTTCCATGCTCGCTTCAAGGTCCTATTCCAGTAAAAGCTGAGCATATGCTGGCTTAAGAACATGAGAATCCACTAAAGGGCCCGGGTTAAAATCGTCTCTCCAAGAGCAAAGGGCAGAAGCCTAAAAAGCCGAGGTCGAGCATTGCTCCCTCGCACTGAAAAGCCGAGGTCTTCGAGCATCCCTCCCTCGCACTAAAAAGTCGAGGTTGAGCTATGCTCCCTCGTACTAAAAAGCCGAGGTCGAGCATTGCTCCCTCGCACTGAAAAGTCGAGGTCTTCGAGCATCCCTCCTTCGCACTAAAAAGCTGAGGTCGAGCTATGCTCCCTCGCGATAAAAAGCCGAGGTCGAGCATTGCTCCCTCGCACTGAAAAGCCGAGGTCGTCAAGCATCCCTCCCTCGCGCTAAAAAGCCGAGGTTGAGCTATGCTCCCTCGCGCTAAAAAGCCGAGGTCGAGCATTGCTCCCTCGCACTGAAAAGCCGAGGTCGTCAAGCATCCCTCCCTCACACTAAAAAGCCGAGGTTGAGCTATGTTCCCTCGTGCTAAAAAGCCGAGGTCGAGCATTGCTCCCTCGCACTGAAAAGCCGAAGTCTTCGAGCATCCCTCCCTCACACTAAAAAGCCGAGGTTGAGCTATGTTCCCTCGTGCTAAAAAGCCAAGGTCGAGCATTGCTCCCTCGCACTGAAAAGCTGAGGTCTTCGAGCATCCCTCCCTCGCACTAAAAACCCGAGGTCGAGCTATGCTCCCTCGTGCTAAAAAGCCGAGGTCAAGCATTGCTCCCTCGCACTGAAAAGCCGAGGTCTTCGAGCATCCCTCCTTCGCACTAAAAAGCCGAGGTCGAGCTATGCTCCCTCGCACTAAAAAGTCGAGGTCGAGCATTGCTCCCTTGCACCATAAAGCCGAGGTCGAGCATTGCTCCCTCGCACTAAAAAGCTGAGGTCGTCGAGCATCCCTCCCTCGCACTAAAAAGCCGAGGTTGAGCTATGCTCCTTCGTACTAAAAAGCTGAGGTTGAGCTATGTTCCCTCGTGCTAAAAAGCCGAGGTCTTCGAGCATTACTCCCTCGCACTGAAAAGCCGAGGTCTTCGAGCATCCCTCCTTCGCACTAAAAAGCTGAGGTCGAGCTATACTCCCTCGCGCTAAAAAGCCGAGGTCGAGCATTGCTCCCTCGCACTGAAAAGCCGAGGTCTTTGAGCATCCCTCCTTCGCACTAAAAAGCCGAGGTCGAGCTATACTCCCTCGTGCTAAAAAGCCGAGGTCGAGCATTGCTCCCTCGCACTGAAAAGCCGAGGTCTTTGAGCATCCCTCCTTCGCACTAAAAAGCCGAGGTCGAGCTATACTCCCTCGTGCTAAAAAGCCGAGGTCGAACATTGCTCCCTCGCACTGAAAAGCCGAGGTCGTCGAGCATCCCTCCCTCGCACTAAAAGCCGAGGTTGCGCTATGCTCCCTCGTGCTAAAAAGCTGAAGTCGAACATTGCTCCCTCGCACTGAAAAGCCGAGGTCTTCGAGCATCCCTCCTTCGCACTAAAAAGCCGAGGTCGAGCTATGCTCCCTCGCGCTAAAAAGTCGAGGTCGAGCATTGCTCCCTCGCACCACAAAGCCGAGGTCGAGCATTGCTCCCTCGCACTGAAAAGTCGAGGTCGTCGAGCATCCCTCCCTTGCATTAAAAAGCCGAGGTTGAGCTATGCTCCCTCGTGCTAAAAAGCCGAGGTCGAACATTGCTCCCTCGCACTGAAAAGCCGAGGTCTTCGAGCATCCCTCCTTCGCACTAAAAAGCCGAGGTCGAGCTATGCTCCCTCGCGATAAAAAGTCGAGGTCGAGCACTGCTCCCTCGCACCACAAAGCCGAGGTCGAGCATTGCTCCCTCGTACTGAAAAGCCGAGGTCGTCGAGCATCCCTCCCTCGCACTAAAAAGCCAAGGTTGAGCTATGCTCCGTCATGCTAAAAAGCCAAGGTCGAACATTGCTCCCTCGCACTGAAAAGTCGAGGTCTTCGAGCATCCCTCCTTCGCACTAAAAAGCCGAGGTCGAGCTATGCTCCCTCGCGCTCAAAAGTCGAGGTCGAGCATTGCTCCCTCGCACCACAAAGCCGAGGTCGAGCATTGGTCCCTCCCTTGCACTAAAAAGTCAAGGTCGAGCATTGCTCCCTCGCACCACAAATCCGAGGTCGAGTATTGCTCTCTCTCACTAGAAAGCCGAGGTTAGCATTGCTCCCTCCCTCGTACTGAAAAGCCGAGGCTGAGCACAACACCTCCTCGCAAAAATCCAAGCAATGCTTTGTGAAACAAGGCGGAAACCCAAATAAGACATGGTTCCGTAGAACCCAAAAATTTGAGCAGTGCTCGGCCAAGTAAGCCGAAAACCCAAGAAAAACTTGGTTTTTGAAGCCCAGATGGACAAGGTAAAAAGTCCAATGCCAAAGTATGACTACTCTCGGCAATATAGAAACTACAATAAACTCTTTCGCTTTTTCAAAGCTCAGAGCTTGGGGGGCTTGTGTACTGGTTGAGTCGGTAAGCTCGACCACCGAGCCTACCGAACTAAAGTGTTGGCCGAGAAATAAAGCTCGGCCACCAAACCCAAACAATCAAAGGGAAAGGATTACTAGGCTCGCCCACCAAGCTCAAGTATTGGTCGGGGTGTAGAGATCGGTCACCAAACTCGAGAGAACAAGGGTAGAAGATCTACACAGTAAATCCTAGACTCTCCAATGATAATATTAAAGCCAAGCTCGGTTTCTATCATGAAAGCTTTTACGCTCTTCCATGCTCAAAGCTTGGGGGGCTTGTGTACTGGCCGAGGTGGTAAACTCGGCCACCGAGCTTGGAGACTTGATCTCCCAAAGATATAGGAAAGATAAGCTTAGAAGATAACACTCACCTAAGCTTATCTAAACAACTTACCTTCAAATATAAGAGATAAATCTCACCTATCAGATATCAAGAGGTTACCTTAAAAGATAAGAGATAGGAAGAGATAAACCTAATATCAAAGAGATAAGTGATGAGAAAAGATAAACCAGATCCTAGAAAATAGGATCGGATTATTCTTCTACTATAAAAGGAGGAAGAGCCTAAGAGAAGAGGCACTTTAACTTTTACTAGAGCTTGGTGTTCTCTCTTAAGCGTATTAGAAGTCCCGGTTGTGATCAAGAGACTATCAAAAGGTCCTTGCCCACCGAAGTACATCGAATACAAGATTAAGAGATTGATGCACCACATGATCAAGGGTTGAACTCAGAACTACGTCTGGCTTTGATTCCCATTGGGATACGTAGGACCAGAACATAAGCATTCTGTCAAGCCACGGTCTAAAACAACCCCAACGTTCACCCTTGCTCTGACGTTTACGGCGAGATTCCGGCAACTCGGATCTCGGCAGGAACAATAAGTATGTGCAGTTTCATAATTGGCCCATTTATCCCTTCTAAAGTAATGAATTTTATGCAGACTTTCACGAGAAAAAAAGCCAATAAACAGTGAAATTTCATTAATATCCTTCTTTCAATTTGGCTAATATTTGATTATTAATCCTCCTGCATAATACTTAAGCATCTTCAAGGAGTTGCAAGCTTAGTGGCACATTTTCTCCATTTTGTTTTCGCCTTTTTTGCTCTGTCATGGTCTCATCATTAAGATAACGGCTGTACTGTGTAAATTGAAAAGTACATATAGATTCCTTTACTTTGAAAAAAGCTTAATGCACATCATTTTAGCTCATATTTCTCACATAAGATGTATATGGTAGAATATATGTGTAGAAAATAAAATGAGATTTTAATTCTCACATAAGAGATGTATGTGGTAGAATATGTAGTGTAGTAAATAAAATGAGACAAAAATTGTGTAATTATAAAATGATGATGTCTCTGTGTGTGTGTGTGCGTGTGTGTGTGTGTGTGTGTATGTGACATTATTGAGTATTTTGATGTATATTATATATAGCACCTAAACTACAAATTAACTACCCAGTCTATCCATTCTATATAGCATGCACATATGACATATGCAGTCTGTGGAACTGATTGAGATAGGTAGAAGCTTTCAAATTTAATCATAAGTCATAAAACTTACCCTAAAGTTAGATATTGTAAAAATCAGATAAATAATTAATTTTATTCATAAAAAAGAAGAAGCCTTTAACCTTTTTCACTTTTGAAAGTATAAAACTGAACCTTAACAAACAATTAAATAACTTGAACATCTCACTAAACGGTTCTTATTCACATGTTTTGAACCCTTGAAATTGAACATTTAGCTCTTATTTGCTAATTAGTCAATAGTTTAAGCATTCGCAAAATAAATAACTCAATTAGCATCTAAGGTAAGAGCATTTTAATTATGTAGATAATATAGTTTAATAGCAGATATAATACGTAAAGCAATTACCATCTTTGTAGATCGTATCTTGGGCCAAGGCGGCGATTCTTTGCTTGAGAGCACTATTGTCAACATTTAGAAGCAAGCATTGATGATCCAAAAATGTAACCCGTGGAGACAATACAGAAACTTCAGCCTTCTATGTTGGCCAACAGCACAGAAAAAAACAAGAATAAAAAACAAAAAGCATATTAGTTATTATTATTATTATTATTATTATTATTATTTACTATTACTATTTACTACACATCACATTATATGCCATATATATAAAAGTTACCATAGTGAGCATTCGAATTTTTTTTACTATAGTCACCTAACACACCTATAACGAAGTTACACTTCACTCAAGCTCTGATATGTACTGCAACTTCCTCACTCTTGATCTCTGTGCAGATTGTTTGTTTGCCAAGATTCTGATACAAAACGAGAATTAGAAGCTAATAAAAAGAATAAAATGTTTTATGATCTAGTATGCAAGGTTTCAAATCTGGGTTTGAAACAGAAATCTGGGCCGCGACATGCTAGTTTTGGCCGTCGCCGAAACCATATGGCAACCATAATTGCAACCGTATCGGCCGCCTTTTCCTGCAATTTTCCGTAATAATAGAAAACACAATGCATTCGCAACTGCGACCACAATTTAAAACCTTGCTAGTATATGAAGAACACATTCTCCAAAATAATAATGCATAATTACACTAATTAACCAACACTTCATATGAATGAAAAGTGAAGCCATGAAATATATATTATTTATTTATTGGTTTTAGAAATGAGACTTATGGCTATCCAAATGTACATTGTTTGTCATGGTCCAATACTTATGCAACTTTAACACAAAAAGCAAGGTCATATGGAGCAGGCCAACGGCAGCAAGGTCCATTTTTTTATAGATGCGGGGGACCGCATTACCAGAGAGAGTGTAGAGAGAGACCTAGTTGCTTTGTTTGTGGTAAACCAGGTCATATGGCTCGTGACTGTAGACAGAGAGTTATGCAGCAGTCAGTAACTGATGGTCGAGGAGCCAGAGCAGGTAGAGGTGGAGCTGGGAGAGGAGCCCCGGTAGCAGGATAGTCGGTGGCCAGACCTCAGGCCACAGGGAGGGTGTTTACCGTGAGGGGAGCTGAATCCTCTCAATCTGCAGATCTTATACAAGGTATGTGTTTGACATCATATAACAACATTAGTCTAGGCCTTAACTAGTATAACAGTGATTTAGCTAAAATTTTGTAGCCTTTCATTGTTGAGTGATGGTTGGAGTTGTGGACTTGATGTGGGATTTAGGTTTATAAATTGAATTTAGTACGATATGAGGATCGTAAGTGTTGTTAGATTGTTACAAATATATCTTGTTAGTGAGAAAAAGGATGATCATGTCAAGTTTAGGTTGAGGTGGAGTAGTTCTTGGGTATATGAAATTGGAATTTGAGGATAAAGATTATATCTAGGCATAAGGTGATTTTAAAACTTCATTTGAAGCTATGATTGGAATAGCTTAGTGTACTGTCCCAACAGGGTTTGTAAGTTGAGGTTTTATTGGAATCCTTGATGAATAGAGATTAAGTTCAAATGTATCTTTAGTGTTTAGTTTGTGTTAATTGATTCGTTAGGATTGGGTTCGGAAAATTTGGAGACAAGACTTGTATTGAATGTTATATACATGTTGATTTTCGGATTCATGATGAACTTGAAATTTTGAAGGTAAGATTGATAGATTTTAGAGAGTTTTATGATAAAATAAGGGAATCTAAGTGTCTAATATAGTGGTAGAAGTTCAAGTTTGGAATTTTGTCTCTAAAATAGTGTTTAAAGATGATAAAGGAAGTAAACTTAAGTTTATGAGATTAAGGCTTTGATGTGAAGATGGACTTATTATTCTAATGATGATAAGTTGGTTTAAAGAAAAGAAGGTTTAAGTATATGGTGTTTATAAGAGAAGTTGATTTGACTGCGGCATGTCCATGTTAGTATTTAAGTCCTAATGTTGAGAATAGAATTATGAGGCCATTGGAAATTATTAAGATAAATTTGGATTTGGTTAGGATTAAAATCGGATTTGGTGAAAGATTTACTATTCTAAATAGTATTGGGTAGGATTTCGAGTATTTTAAGGTTAAATCAAGAGGAGTAGAGATAGGATATGTATGCCAGGGAACTTCGAACTTAGAAATATGAAATTAGAAGAAGTACATAAGAGTAAGTTAAGTTTTCACCCGGAGCCACTAAGATATATCAGTATTTGAAGATGTTTTGGTAGCCGATGAAGAAGATTTGAATTGACTGAGCTAGAAAGATCACTCATAGATTCATTGGATACTAAGGAGTTTCGTGGTATTGAATTCTTTTGAGGAACGTAAATTCCGAGGACGGAATTTCTTTTAAGGGGGTAGTAATGTAACATCTGTGTTTTAAGGCATTATTTACATGTTGGATAACTAAGTTTAAGACTTTAATTTTAGGTCTAACATGCATGTTTAGGTGTTGGGAACCTTGCATGGAAAGTACGAGATTAACCAGCGTTGAATTGAATGAGAATGTGTTCCAGAATTTCCGTTATATCGTTTAGAATGTTTAAGAATGCACAATAGGGAATTTATTTTTGTGGAAGAGATTATGCATTTTTGAGGGCTTGGCGTTATTCCTTAGGTATATAAGAGTCTATGTTTCAAATTTCAGGTCAATCGGACTTCAAACGAGCTTAGAACGCGATAAAACGTATGAAACAGGAATGCTTGACAACAACCAGCGCTGAGCGCCGGCTTCCCTGTGCTGAGCGCTGAGCGCCAGCCAGAGGGACATGTGGCACGATGAGATTGGCCGGGGGAGGCGGTGCAGAAGCACCAGCGCTGAGCGCTGGGCACCAGGGAAAAAAAAGTTTTAAATGATGGAATTTTGTGCAACATGAGAGAAAAGTGGAGTAAACTCAGAAACTTAGAGAGGGAGGGAGAGAAAAGAAAGAAAGAGAGAGAAAATTTCTAGAGCTGATTCTGATCAATCCGTTCGTCCTATTGGAAAACAGATTATACCGTTGTGATCCTCGCGACTTCTACTTCATCATCCTACTTTTCTTTTCTTGGTTAGGCTAAGGTAAGTCTATGTTTTTATGCCGAAATGCTGTCCGTGATAGTATTGAAGTTATCTCTCAATCCGTTTATCGGTTTTCAATTCCGTCTTCAGATTTGAGCTACACGTAACGTGTACTTCGTGAATACGTGTTCAAGTGAATTTTTGGAGCCCCAGAGGTAGGAGAACCTCACGAGGTAGATTTGAGGAGTTGAGAGTGGGCTCGTTTCATTGCTCCAAAGCTAGCCACATCTCAGGTGGGGGAAAGAAGCTTCCTATCATCGCAATTGGCTAAGTAACATATTTTTCAATAATGGCATAAGGCGACCTAAACCCTACTAGTGGGCGAATAATTGACAATGTCAATATCACATTGGTGACTACTTAGTGGTACCAATGATGATATGGAGATTGTAGGTTTATCGCTATTAGGTTAATTTTATAATATTTGAGGTTGTCTGATTTTATCATATTGGAACTGTTTACTGTGTGTTGTTTGGATTAACCTGTAAATTATAGTTTATTATATTTGTATGAATATGTTATTATTATTTTATTATTATTATTATTATGATTTTATTATTATGATTTTATGATTTTATTTTGATTATGATTGATAATATGTATTGAGTGATAATATGCTTTAGCTGCTATGACCTGCTTAGTTGGTTCCTAGGCATTGAGATATGATATTTTAAAGTGATACATGTTTGGGGAGAGTATGATATGTGACTTAGTTGTGTCTAACCTAAGTAATTAAATATTATATTTATGATGGGATTGATGATACGATGAGACTTGAGATATTATATGAGATGGTGATGAAAGGTTGATGCGCTAGGCCATTAACCAATTCGAGTCATTGAGACACATACAGATGAGTGGTGTTGATCACAACCGTGTGAGTGGAACACACGAGGTCAGTGTATCTGATTACGGCTACCAGATATCACGGGTCAGTTTCCTAATGGGGGAGACTACTGTGATACTCATGTAGTCCTTGACGAGCTGCTCTGAGTGCTTATGCACTATTTCTCCATAGGACGCGCTGAGGTCTTTTGGATGTGCTGAGGTCTATGGAGAATAGGGGCGCACCATTATGTGCTTATAGTGCTATTCCCAACGGGGGAATAGTGGCGCACCGTGCTTATGCACTATTCCCCTACTAGAGATGAGGGAATAGGGGCTCATAGAAATCTTTGGATATGCACCGCTTGGACGACTGACTAATATCCGTAATCAGACGAGGGATGTGTGACAGGATTAGGTGGTGGCCACGTTAGCATACATGATTAGTTGCATGAGTGCGAAGGGTAGAGGAATATTATCTATTTCGAGGATGAGTGTTATATCTATATGTGTTTATTTGGTGATGCATGTATGTGTGCTATTATTGTTGATATGTTATGTAACCTTTTCCGCTTATGATGATAGCATGTTTCTTATCCCCCATTATCTCTATTTTTGTGTATGTTTATTTATGTGATCGTTATGAGAAGACTCTGCGGAGGAGCCAGCTATTGAAGAGCGTTGTAGGACTTTTTATGATCCAGATGTTGGATAACGAGCGGTGGATGCTAGTTGTATAGTTTAGATTCTACGGCTAGTGCGTCTTTTTGTGACGTTTTAGTTTCCGTTGCTTATATCGTTTTGTATCATTTTGTATCTTTTGGGACCCTACTGATGGAGTACCCTCTTTAGTTTATCAGCACAGTATGTTTGTATTTATATATATATGTGTGGTGTGATGTTTAATTTTGTTCTTACTTTTAAGTTTTTAATAATTATGATTTTTATATATATATTTGTCTAACGCTAATATGACGATTAAGTTTTAGTTAATTTAGGTTTTTCTTTAATGGGACATCGGGGTGTCTCATTTGGTGGTATCAGAGTAGGTTGATTATGTTCAGACTGTAAGGTTAGGGTGTACTGGCCATTTTAGTCGAATCCACATGGGATGTTGATTATGTTTAGAAGTTGGGTAGTGAGTCCGGATGCGATAATTAACATTTGTGTGGCATATAGTATTTATATATAGGGTTATGTAATATTATATGTCATATAAATGTGAGCTAAAGATTTCTTTTAATAGGATCATGGCTCGAGGCAGAGGACATAGAGGACGAGAGGGTAGTAGGACCCCAGAGAGAGTAGAGGGTGAGACTTCTCAGCCTGAAGTAGGAGCTGGAGGTGGAGGAGAGTCATCTGAGACTCTCCAGACCATTTGGGAGTTAGCATCCGTACTGTTGCAGAAGGTACAACAGAATTCTCAGAGGATGCAGAGAGATGCAGAGTTACAAGAGCAGCAGGACAGGAGGAGAACTGCCGAGGCAGAGGATGCAGGATTGGCTACCTTCCTAAAAGGGAAGCCACCCCAGTTCAGAGGAGATTATGATCCAGAGCGAGATGAGTGGTGGATACAGAAGTTGGAGAAGATCTTTGACACCATGAGATGCAGGGATGATAGGAAAGTGACTTATGCTGCTTTCATGCTGATGGGAGGAGCAGAGTCATGGTGGAGAGGCAAGAGGAGGTTGCTTGAGGCAGAGGGTAGGCTGATTAGTTGGGAGCTATTCAGAGACTGTTTCTTCGAGAAATACTTCCGGCGGTTGGTCAGACGCGAGAAGGAGAGGGAGTTCATGAGTCTCCGACAGGGGGACATGTCTGTAGGTGACTACGCAGCTAGATTTGAGGCCTTGATTCAGTTTTCTGAGTTCTATCAGAGGTTTCCGGACGAGGAGTGGATGTGCCGGAGGTTCAAGGATGGCTTGAGACATGAGCTGCAGAGAGCCATAGTGCCACTTGATATTCAGAGTTTCCCAGATCTAGTTGAGAGATGTAGTGCCATAGAGGGCATCGATCAGAGGCAGGCTGCCGAGCAGAGACAGCAGCGTAGTGGAGGCCTGATCAGAACCAGTGATCAGAGGAGGAGTAACAATGGTTCTCAGTGGAGGCATGGACCCTATACCAGATCAGTGCAGACAATACAAACATCTGCATCATTACCAGTTTCAGCACCAGCTAGGGGAGCAGGCCAGCAGCAGCAAGGTCCAGTTTGTTATAGACGCGGGGGATCGCATTACCAGAGAGAGTGTAGAGAGCGACCTAGTTGCATTGTTTGTGGTAAACCAGGTCATATGGCTCGTGACTGTAGACAGAGAGTTATGCAACAGTCAGTAACTGATGGTCGAGGAGCCAGAGCAGGTAGAGGTGGAGCTGGGAGAGAAGCCCCAGTAGCAGGACAGTCGGTGGCCAGACCTCAGGCCACAGGGAGGGTGTTTACCGTGAGGGGAGCTAAATCCTCTCAATCTGCAGATCTTATACAAGGTATGTGTTTGAAATCATATAACAACATTAGTCTAGGCCTTAACTAGTATAACAGTGATTTAGCTAAAGTTTTGTAGCCTTTCATTGTTGAGTGATGGTTGGAGTTGTGGACTTGATTTGGGATTTAGGTTTATAAACTGAATTTAGTACGATATGAGGATCGTAAGTGTTGTTAGATTGTTACAAATATATCTTGTTAGTGAGAAAAAGGATGATCATGTCAAGTTTAGGTTGAGGTGGAGCAGTTCTTGGGTATATGAAATTGGAATTTGAGGATAAAGATTATATCTAGGCATAAGGTGATTTTAAAACTTCATTTGAAGCTATGATTGGAATAGCTTAGTGTACTGTCCCAACAGGGTTTGTAAGTTGAGGTTTTATTGGAATCCTTGATGAATAGAGATTAAGTTCAAATGATCTTTAGTGTTTAGTTTGTGTTAATTGATTCGTTAGGATTGGGTTTGGAAAATTTGGAGATAAGACTTGTATTGAATGTTATATACATGTTGATTTTTGGATTTATGATGAACTTGAAATTTTGAAGGTAAGATTGATAGATTTTAGAGAGTTTTGTGATAAAATAAGGGAATCTAAGTGTCTAATATAGTGGTAGAAGTTCAATTTTGGAATTTTGTCTCTAAAACTGTGTTTAAAGATGGGAAAGGAAGTAAACTTAAGTTTATGAGATTAAGGCTTTGATGTGAAGATGGACTTATTATTCTAATGATGATAAGTTGGTTTAAAGAAAAGAAGGTTTAAGTATATGGTGTTTATAAGAGAAGTTGATTTGACGGTGGCATGTCCATGTTAGTATTTAAGTCCTGATGTTGAGAATAGAGTTATGAGGCCATTGGAAATTATTAAGATAAATTCGGATTTGGTTAGGATTAAAATCGGATTTGGTGAAAGATTTACTATTCTAAATAGTATTGGGTAGGATTTCGAGTATTTTAAGGTTAAATCAAGAGGAGTAGAGATATGATATGTATGCCAGGGAACTTTGAATTTAGAAAGATGAAATTAGAAGAAGTACATAAGAGTAAGTTAAGTTTTCACCCAGAGCCACTAAGAAATAGCATTTGAAGATGTTTTGGTAGCCGATGAAGAAGATTTGAATTGACAGAGCTAGAAAGATCACTCATAGATTCATTAGATACTAAGGAGTTTCGTGGTATTGAATTCTTTTGCGGTACGTAAATTCCGAGGACGGAATTTCTTTTAAGGGGGTTAGTAATGTAACATCCGTGTTTTAAGGCATTATTTACATGTTGGATAATTGAATGAGAACGTGTTCTAGAATTTCCGTTATATCGTTTAGAATATTTAAGAATGCACAACAGAGAATTTATTTTTGTGGAAGAGATTATGCATTTTTGAGGGCTTGGCGTTATTCCTTAGGTATAGAGGAGTCTATGTTTCAAATTTCAGGTCAATCGGACTTCAAACGAGCTCAAAACACGATAAAACGTATGAAACAGGAATGCTGGACAGCAACCAGTGCTGAGCGCCGGCTTCCCTGTACTGAGCGCTGAGCGCCAGCCAGAGGGACACGTGGTGCGATGAGATTGGCCCGGGGAGGCGGTGCAGAAGCACCAGCGCTGAGCGCCGGGCGCCAGGGAAAAAAAAAGTTTTAAATGATGGAATTTCATGGAACATGAGAGAAAAGTGGAGAAAACTCAGAAACTTAGAGAGGGAGGGAGAGAAAAGAAAGAAAGAGAGAGAAAATTTCCAGAGCTGATTCTGATCAATCCGTTCGTCCTATTGGAAAACAGATTATACCATTGTGATCCTCGCGACTTCTACTTCATCATCCTACTTTTCTTTTCTTGGTTAGGCTAAGGTAAGTCTATGTTTTTATGCCGAAATGCTGTCCGTGATAGTATTGAAGTTATCTCTCAATCCGTTTATCGGTTTTCAATTCCGTCTTCAGATTTGAGCTACACGTAACGTGCACTTCGTGAATACGTGTTCAGGTGAATTTTTGGAGCCCCGGAGGAAGGAGAACCTCACGAGGCATATTTGAGGAGTTGAGAGCGGGCTCGTTTCGTTGCCCTAAAGCTAGCCACATCTCAGGTGGGGGAAAGAAGCTTCCTATCGTCGGAATTGGCTAAGCAACATATTTTTCAATAATGGCATAGGGCGACCTAAACCCTACTAGTGGGCGAATAATTGACAATGTCAATATCACATTGGTGACTACTTAGTGGTACCAATGATGATATGGAGATTGTAGGTTTATCGCTGTTAGGTTAATTTTATAATATTTGAGGTTGTCTGATTTTATCATATTGGAACTGCTTGCTGTGTGTTGTTTAGATTAACCTATAAATTATAGTTTATTATGTTTGTATGAATATGTTATTATTTTATTATTATTATTATTATGATTTTATTATTTTATTTTGATTATGATTGATAATATGTATTGAGTGATAATATGCTTTAGCTGCTCTGACTTGCTTAGTTGGTTCCTAGGTATTGAGATATGATATTTTAAAGTGATGCATGTTTGGGGAGAGTATGATATGTGACTTAGTTGTGCATAACCTAAGTAATTAAATATTATATTTATGATGGGATTGATGATACGATGAGACTTGAGATATTATATGAGATGGTGATGAAAGGTTGAGGCACTAGGCCATGAACCAATACGAGTCAGTGAGACACATATAGATAAGTGGTGTTGATCACAGCTGTGTGAGTGTAACACACGAGGTCAGTGTATCTGATTACGGATACCGGATATCACGTGTCAGTTTCCTAACGGAAATGGGGGAGACTACTGTGATACTCATGTAGTCCTTGACGAGCTGCTCTGAGTGCTTATGCACTATTTCTCCATAGGACTCGCTAAGGTCTTTTGGACGCACTAAGGTCTATAGAGAATAGGGGCGCACCATTATGTGCTTATAGTGCTATTCCCAATGGGGGAATAGTGGCGCACCGTGCTTATGCACTATTCCCTACTAGAGATGAGGGAATAGGGGCGCACATAAATCTTTGGATATGCACCGCTTGGACGACTGACTAATATCAGTAATCAGACGAGGGATGTGTGACAGGATTAGGTGGTGGCCACGTTAGCATACATGATTAGTTGCATGAGTGCGAAGGGTAGATGAATATTATCTATTTCGAGGATGAGTGTTATATCTATATGTGTTTATTTGGTGATGCATGTATGTGTGCTATTATTGTTGATATGTTATGTAACCTTTTCCGCTTATGATGATAGCATGTTTCTTATCCCCCATTTTCTCTATTTTTGTGTATGTTTATTTATGTGATCGTTATGAGAAGACTCTGCGGAGGAGCCAGCTATTGAAGAGCGTTGAAGGACTTCTTATGATCCAGATGTTGGATAATGAGCGGTGGATCCTAGCGGTATAGTTTAGAGTCTATGGCCAGTGCGTCTTTTTGTGACATTTTAGTTTCCGTTGCTTATATCGTTTTGTATCAGTTTGTATCTTTTGGGACCCTACTGATGGAGTACCCTCTTTAGTTTATCAGCACAATATGTTTGTATTTATATATATATGTGTGGTGTGATCAATGTTATTAAAACTGAACCGGTGATCGACTCGGTCAGGGCACTGGGTTAATGGGTCACTAGTTCAACCGGGGGTCACTGATTGACTCGGTATATATTAAATATATAAATTATTATGACTGAATTGTGTGTATATATATACTATTTGGCAAGTTTTAACCAACTAGCTGTTGCCATGAAGACCCCAGAGGGATGTATGAGCTCTGCTAGGGTTTGCATGGTTCTCTAGGGTTTGTCACGTCTACCATGGCAAACTCAATCTGTCCATGGAAAGATCTCTTCCCGGAATCCGATCCCTTTCTCCCTCCTCCCTCTACTCTTTCTCATCCCAATATCCTCCGATAGGAAGCCGTCAATAATGTTGTCTTGCAGCCACAGAAATCCTTCGCACAGGCCTTGAACAACGCTTGTGACACTCCTTTGAGTCAACTGCCTATCCCATGCGTGAAGGATGGTGCAATTGCAGTGAAGATCCCCGAAGAAGAATACATTGCGGGGGTCGAAAGTTGCAAGAACAGTTTGCATGGGCGCTTGATGTTGTTGAAAGGTGACACCCCTTACAAAATAGATGACTTACGATCTAAGCTATTGATGCTTTGGAAACCCTTGAATCAATGGAGGATGATATCCATAGGAAGAGGGTTTTTCGAATTCTCCTTCTCTTCAAATGAGGATTTAAGAAGGGTGTTGGCTGTTGGTTCTTGGAGTCTCTCACCTGGAATTCTGAGGCTTTTCTCTTGGACTCCAGACTTTCGTCCAAGCAAAGTAAAACAAACCAATACTCAATGCTGGATCCGCATTCATGGATTACCCCAGGAGTATTGGCGTCCCAAGATTTTGTTTGCCATTGCCAGAGGAGTGGGAATTCCTTTGTCTTTGGATGATGCAACAAAGAATAGGTCTTTAGGTCATTATACTAGGGTCATGGTTGATATTGATCTAGCGGGTTCTCTACAGGAGGAGGTTCTGGTGGAAAGGGAAGGCTTTGCCTTCAAGGTTCATGTTGAATACGAAAGACTCCCTTTGTTCTGTTCTTATTGCCGTATTATTGGACATTCCCTGTCGAACTGTAAAAACCGAAGCAATGATAATGATGAGCAACTCCAACAAAAGGTGGTGCAAAAATATGTTCCCAAAAAGCATGATCAGGCCTTAAAAAATCAGATTCCAGACAAGGGAAAGGATGGCTTTGTGAAGCCAATTTCTCATAAAGGAAAGGAGACCATTGTTGAGCCTTCTGTGCAAGGTGAGATAAGTCTCAAAAATCTTATGCATACTGAGTTTGATGCTGCAGTCCATGGCCCAGATATGGTGATTAATGTTGAGATTGGTAGACCTCAGGATAACCAAATTTTAAGGCTGGTTGACAGTTTGGAAGAGCAATCAAATAAGGATAGTTCTTGTAATGATGAGGAGGATATTGAAAATGTCTTTGATGAAATGCAATCATTAAGCCATGGTGATGGCACTCCTGACAATGTCCTGAAGGCCCTTGATCGAGTTTCTAACACATTCTCTGGTGAGGAGCAGAATATGCATGTTGATGACACAATTGTGAACTCTGCAGACTATAATAAATCTCCTGCAGTTCATCAAAACCCTGTGGTGGTGAAAGATTTGGAAGCTTTGAGAGGAAGACTGTGGGCTGATGAAGAGGATGCTCCTGACTCAATTGAGGATAACTCTAAATCTTCCTCAGTAAACCTTGATGAAATTACTTCTCCCTTTGATAAGGAAGTAAATGACCAAGGTTATACAAAAGTGTTGTCCAAATCTCAAAAGAAAAAATTGAGGAAGAAGCAGCTTGCAATAGAGAAGAACAATGGTTATGCCACCCGATCAAGGGCTGCCTCCTCTAGTTTGGTTTTTTAATGAAAGTCCTCTTTTGGAATGTTAGGGGCATTGGCAACCCTGAAACAAGATTGATGCTTAAAAAACTTTGTGTTTTGCATTGTCCTGATTTCCTCTTTGTAGCAGAACCTTGGATAGCCTTTAATCAGCTGCCCTTTGGTTTTGTTAAAAGTCTTAATTTGAAACTTTTTGCTGAGAATGACAGATCTAATTTGGCCCCTAATCTTTGGTGCTTCTGTAGGGAAGGAATTTCCCCTTCTATTATTTCAGTCTCTAACCAGCAGGTGTCTTTTAGTTTCCTTGTGGATCAACAGATTATTTGCATGACTGCAGTATATGCATCTACTCAGTATTTGGAGAGAAGGAGTCTTTGGTCAGAGCTTTCTAATTTACAAATGATGCATAAGCATCCTTGGTGCTTTATAGGTGACTTCAATGCTGTTCTTGGTGCTCATGAGCATAGAGGCAGAGGTATCCCTTCTAGGTTATCTTGTGCAGATTTCAACTCCTGGACAAATGGGAATGAGTTAATTCATCTTCCTACTAGAGGCTCGGAATTCACTTGGTCTAATGGTAGAATTGGTAGATTTTATACTGAAAGAAGGCTAGATAGGTCCATCTGTAATGAGGATTGGATCAATTGCTGGAGTAGTGTGGATTGTCTTACTCTCACTCGGAGCAAATCAGATCACTTTCCTATTCTGATGAATCTGAAAAATCAGGTCAGGCAGCATGGATCTTCTTTTAGATTTATGAGAATGTGGTCTTCTCACCCTGATTGTGAAAAGATTATTTCTGAGGTTTGGAGCTCTTATATATATGGCTGCCCTATGTATATTCTCAGCCAAAAGCTGAAGATCTTAAAAGCCAAGTTGAAGGATTGGTATAAGAATTCTTTTGGGGATGTGCATCTCAAAGTGAAGGCTGCTTTAGCAGACTTAGACTTGATTCAGCAGCAATTGACTGCAGATGGCAATCAGAATCTCTTTGAGCAGGAAAAAGAGGCAGATATGAGACTGCAACAAGCTCTTCACTTTGAAGAAGAGTTTTGGCATGAAAAATCCAGAGTAAATTGGCATCTCCATGGGGACAGAAATACAGCATTCTTTCATAAGATGGCCAAGGTTAAAAATGTAACAAAGCAGATCTCAATTCTAAAAAGTGGTGATCAGGTTATTGATTTTGCTGCTGATATTGAGGATCATATTTTGCATTACTACAAAGATCTGTTTGCTTCTTCTAATGCCTGTTCCCCTAATGATCTTGTGGGCAAGGTAATTCCTTCTTTGATTACTGAGCAAGAGAATATAATGTTAACAAGTCTGCCTAGCTTAGATGAGGTTAAAAAGGCTGTTTTCTCATTGAATGGTAATGGTGCTCCTGGCCCTGATGGGTTTGGGGGTTTCTTTTTTCACAAATACTAGGATATTGTGTCTGCTGATGTATTTAAGGCTGTTTTGCAATTCTTTTCTGAGGGTTGGCTGCTTCCAAATTTGAATTCCAACATTGTTGTTCTTATTCCTAAGGTAGCCAATGCTGACAGGATTGATCTTTACAGGCCTATAGCCCTTGCAAACTTCCAATTCAAAATCATCACCAAAGTTTTGGCTGATAGATTGTCCCTAGTTGCTCCTAGAATCATTTCAGTGAACCAGAGGGGTTTTGTAAAAGGTAGGAGCATCTCTGACTGCATCTGCATTGCCTCAGAATCTATAAATCTTCTGGATAAAAAAGCCTTTGGGGGTCAGATTGCTATGAAGATTGACATCAGGAAAGCATTTGACATTGTTGATTGGTATTTTTTGATCACTGTTCTCAAGGCTTTTGGCTTTAATGATACTTTTTGCCACTGGATCAGTCTAATTTTACATTCTGCAAAACTGTCTATTTCTATCAATGGTCATGCTGCTGGTTTCTTCAATTGTACAAGAGGAGTTAGGCAGGGAGATCCTTTATCTCCTCTCCTGTTCTGTCTTGCAGAAGAGGTTCTCAGTAGAGGGATTACCAATCTGGTGGACACTGGTCAATTACAGCTCATGACAGGTCCTAGGGGGTTCAAGATGCCTAGCCATGTTCTTTATGCTGATGACATCATGATCTTTTGTAGAGCTTCCAAGCACAGTGTTTCTAATTTGCTGAAGTTGTTTAGAGACTATGAGCAGGTTTCTGGTCAAGTGGTTAGCAAAGATAAATCCAAGTTCTTTATTGGTGATGCATTGCAAAACAGAAGTGCTAGCATTTCTGGAATTCTTGGCTTCTCTGCTGGCCATCTTCCTTTCAACTATCTTGGAGTGCCTATATTTAAAGGGAAACCAAAAAGATCTCACTTGATGCCTATTACTGACAGAATTAGGGCTAAACTTTCTAATTGGAAGGGATCTTCCTTATCAATTATGGGAAGGGTCCAGTTGATTAAGTCAGTTATTTTGGGAATGTTGGTTTACAGTTTAAAAATCTACTCTTGGCCTTTTAATTTGCTGAAAACAGTCAATGCTTGGCTCAGGAACTTTGTGTGGTCTGGTAGCATCAGTAGCAGGAAGCTTTGCACAGTTGCTTGGGGTAATGTTTGCCAATCTTTTTCGGATGGTGGCCTTGGTCTGAGATCTTTAAACATCTTAAACAAAGCAGCTTTGCTCAAACTTGGTTGGGAGCTGGTTTTTACAAGTATGGAATGGGCTACTCTAGTCAGATGTAGGGTGTTCAGGTCTGGGAAACCAATTACTCACCATATTAGGTCTTCCATTTGGCCTGGCATTAGATCTTGTATGGATTCTGTTCAGAGATTCTCAGCTTGGAACATTGGTAATGGACAGAATGTCAATTTCTGGTATGACTCTTGGCTTTCAGCTCCAATTGTCAACTTAATTGGTATTAATCAGCCTGATGCTCTTAGTCTAAATGCAAAAGTGAGTGACTTCATTATCAATGGCTCTTGGTCAATCCCAAAGGTCTTAGAACTGAAGTTTCCAGAGGTTGTCTGTGAAATTCAAAAGATTCACATACCTGTTGCTGATTCTGAGGATGCCTTGGTTTGGTCTTTGTCTGATTCTGGCTGCTTGGCTTTTAAGGAGGCATACCTTTTCTTTCAGCCAGTTAATTATACTGTTTCTTGGTCTAAACTGATCTGGAATGCTAACATTCCTCCCTCTCACTCTTTCCTTCTTTGGAGAATTTTGCATGATAAGGTTCCTACTGATGAGAAATTAAGGAAGATAGGCTGCTGTATTGTGTCAGTTTGCTGCCTCTGTGGTGTCAATGAAGAATCAACAAAGCACTTGTTTTTTGATTGCTCATTTGCTAAGCATCTTTGGCTATGGCTTGGTAATTTATTGAACCTGCCTGTGAACTGCTCAGATATTCAGTCAGTTCTTTCTTTGCTGAGTAGGAAATGGAGTCCTCATTTGCAGGTGGTTGTTGCAGCAGCCATTGTTTATGTGCTTTGGGGGATTTGGTTTTGTAGGAACAAGGCTCGATTTGACAATAAATCCATCTTGTTACAATCTGTTGTTAGCCTAATTTCTTCTAGATTGACTCTAGTTGGCAACCTCAGCTCAAATAAACTGTTTTCTCAGCCTTCTGATCAGTTGTTGTTGGACAAATTATCAATCTCGAAGCATCTTAAATCTGCCCCTAAAATCTCTGTTGTGATCTGGAACCCTCCTTTGAGCAGCATGGTTAAGTGTAACACTGATGGTGCTTCCAAAGGGTGTCCAGGTCCATCCTCTTGTGGAGGTATCTTCAGGAACAACTCAGGAGCTGTGCTTGGTTGCTTCTCTGCAAATATTGGTTTGAAAAATGCATTTCAGGCTGAGTTGCTTGGTGCTATGATAGCTATTGAGATAGCTTTCAATAGGAAGTGGTTTGGCCTTTGGTTGGAGTGTGACTCTGAGCTAGTTATAGCTGCTATCAAAAACAGCAGCTTGGTCCCTTGGAGAATTAGAAACAGATGGAACAATTGCATGGCTTTGACTAAAAATATGAATTTTGTTTATTCTCATATTTTTAGGGAAGGTAATACCTGTGCTGATAGTCTAGCTAGTTATGGCTATTCAATTACTGATTTAGTCTGGTGGGATTTTGCCCCTTCTTTCATTTCTGAAGATGTTTTCAGGAATGGTAGAGGTTTGCCAAATTATAGATTTCATTGATTCTTTCATGGGCTAGGTTGATGTCCTCCCATGTTTTTTGTATTGTTTTTTCCTTCTTTTTTTTTTCAATAATATTGGGTGTGCTGCAGATGATTGGCTTTGCTAGAGGTGCCAACATAGTTGGGATGTCTAGTTGAGCAGTGATGCCTTTGCATGCCTTCCTTTTGCTTAAAAAAAAAAAAAAAAAAAAAAACCAACTAGCTGTTGTGGTGCAGTGGTAACGCTTGGGGAATTTGTGCCCATGACCAAGGTTCGATCCCCATTGCTGCAACTTTTGGAATTTCAGCAGTAGATTCTTCTTGGCCCGCATGCTGACGTCAGCAACCTGTCCGGACCCGGACCGGACAGCGAGTCGAGTCACCGGTTCACCCCGGTTCGAAGCCGGGTTGATGATGTCAGCATCGGTTCAGGTGGCTAACCGGTCTGACATGTTGACCGGACCGACCATAGGTCCGGTTTCGGACCGGCCGGTCCGGTCCGGTTTTAATAACATTGGGTGTGATGTTTAATTTTGTTCTTACTTTTAAGTTTTTAATATGTATGATTTTTATATATATTTGTCTAATGCTAATATGACTATTAAGTTTTAGTTAATTTAGGTTTTTCTTTAATGGGACATCGGGGTGTCTCAGTAGCATTTGGTGACATGGTTGTGAGGGAATGCATCTTTTGATGAGAGGAGAACTCAGGCCAACTTGGTGTCATGTTTGGAATCTTTGGTGGCAATTGTGCCATTTGAGTTTTGAGTCACACAAACACACACACCCACCAAAATTGGAAGAAGAAAAGGAGAGAGGACAATCACCAAACACAATATATGTGTCGTAAACAAATTTTATGTTATTTATGCATATAAAATGTGTCAGTGTGTATGTATATAAAATATATATACACTCCTCAAAAACCAAAGGGAAGATGCTAACAATGAGAGAAGAAATGAAAATGGATGAATCACTTAGAGAGACAAACCCAATGAGCCTCTAACATAGCCTTTTTATGTCCAGAAACCACAGGGAATGTTAGAGGGAAGAAGGCCATAAGAAGAACAACTGCAACATGATAAATTATATAATCATCACCTTTTCTTTCTTTTTTATTTTTGGATATGTATAATATAATGTTTTGTTTTTGGGTTTAAAATCCCAATAAATCTCTTGGGTATCTGCATCTATGTGTTTGTGCAGTGGGGTTACATGGAGGGAAGAGAGAGAGAGAGAGAGACAACTATGAACAGCTGGGAGGAGAAAGGTTTGGGTCTCCTCAACTCAATGGCATTACTGGAAAGTTGCCAGTGGTTTAATAATAAATAATAATAATAACTAGTGGGAATCAGCCACCTCGTGCCCTTATGTCCGTCTCTTTAGTATGATGCCCTTATTATAATAATATAATTATAGTCTTATATCATTTTATTCACCTCTACAGTACTACACTAATTTTAACCATTGCATCAGGTTGGTTGATGCCTTATTACCTTGGTACATTCCAAGATAAACATATTCAGTTAACCCATCTTGAAGTATTGATTTTATTACCTAACTAAATTGTTAAATTAAGTTTGGATCTTGTTAACTAATGCCTTAAGGACATTAGTATATAAGAAACATGAAAGGATGGAAGTTATTAGGAAACATAAAAGAGCTAACGTCAAGCTCATTTCTTGGACAATGTTTCTTTAAAGTAAATTTATCTTTAAAGTGAACAAGTAATTTGAAAATGTCTATAGAGAGTCTAACTCATTATTTCACTTCAAAGGCAAAGAGAAGAATAGGTAGGACTCAATTTAAAATGAAAACAAAATTAGGTAACTGATTTTAATGAATGCCGTGCAAGTTTTTTTTATCTAAAATGTTGAGGAATTGATTCCTCTAGTACAAAGGCATATGAATTGACAACCCCACTTGAGGGGTGTAAAAAGAAAAAGAAAGAAACCCCACTTGAGGGGATCAGTGTGATTGGTGAAATCATATGGTGATTGTGATCTTTATCTTAGAGAAGAACGAAGCTCATGTGCTTCATTTTTATTATAAGGAGGAGTAGTTATGCATGGGGTGCGAGGGGTTTCACATTTAACCAATTTTTTTGGCTTGAATCATTTAACTTATTGTGATAGAATTGTTTAATAAAACATAAAAATGCTAGATGCAATAATTGAGATAAGTAGCAATTGTGCGGACTCGTGGAGTTTGAGGCATGAGCTGTGAAAGAGAGGATAAGAGAGAGCTTCATGTAAAGGATCATGTTATGCGCCCATGTGAATTGTTTGCACGCATTATGCTTTCTTTTGCTTTGTCCACAAATCATTCCCACATGTAGGGTAGGTATTTACCCTCTCTCACTCTCTCTGTGGGTGTGCCTATCTACATGCCTATGTTTTTCTAGGTACCTTCTTCCATGATCTAATCTTAACTGGAATTCATGTAATGGAAAACATAGTTTGACAAAGCTCTAAATCATGATCCAAAATATAAAAGCTCTAAATCATGATTTGGGAGGTACAAGGAATATATAAAATTGCCTCCTTCTAAATGAGGTGTCCACCAATACAGCATCTTCACTTATATTAATTCATCTATTTGTGAGTCTTGTCTTCCCCTTGGACACAATTCTTTTTTTTTTCCCCTTTTTTTTTTTTTACTAAAATGAATCCTCTTAATCTAGATTCTCACTCCATCTTCTTTCTGGTTAAATGCCAGCTGTTGAATTAATCTAATAACTAAAAGATTTCGTAGAGACAATGGAAGATGAATCCAGGTCCAGATTTTTTCCCCCTAAAGATAGGAAGTATTATTAAGATTCCAAAAATTGAGAAACAAGTTCTAACACGGCACAAGATCAGAATTCATGTAAATATGACAACACTATCCAACAAATGTGGAGAAATAGTTAACTACACCCCAGGTACAATAAATTAGAATCAATTAAAGTCCATATATATATTACTTTTTCCCATATATTTTTATTAGGAGAATTATTTTATATGAACAGGTTACTAATCAAACACACTCCTAGGCTTCATAGTTGATGTCTCTGGCTTTTGAATTTGAGAGGCTAACCCAACAGGTGTTGCAGAGTGAAAAACAAGCCATCAGTGCCATTCCTATTGTCGGTACAATCATCCATGATTTCTCAAAACCGCCAAATCTTAAAAGGCTCAAGGTTTATCCAACTTTGTCTGAGCCTCTGAGGTGCACCAATCTATTGGAGATCTTAGTAATCTTCTTCATATAGATTTGAAGGATTGTACAAGACTTAAACGTCTTCCAAGGACGTGAAGGTTTTGCAATTTCTGTTGGTATCGAATATGAGAAGCTTCCTCCTTTCTGCTCTCAATATAATTCAATTCGGCATTTGGTCAAGACTTGTAAACAAATTGCCAAGGAGAACGTGGTGCAGAATGAGCCTTTGGTGCAGAAGACTAAGCTAGCTTTTGTCCCTAAGGTTCCAGAGCAAAAACCAGATGAAGATAATGGGCAGAATGATATATCACCGGGCGAAAAATTGAGTGATAATGAATCGGTTGAAACAGTCTATGAGGAACCTTTATCCCCTGATCATGTCTCAAATTCCATTCCATAGAACTCATCTTCGGTTGCAACAAATGCTGTCAATGGCTCTACAAAGAAGATCTCAACTTCTGTTGCAACTAATGTTGACTCTACCGTCAAGGATACTCCGGTGCCTAAGCATTCCATAGCTACCAGTGATTTAACAATTAGTGCGAAGGGTACTTCGACTCCAGTGTCCGAGCATTCCAAGGCTACTTGTGATTTAACAGTTAGTGGTAAGAATCTTGAGACTCCTGAGATTAATTCCAGTCCAGTTTCTGTTCAAGATCTTAGCACTTTTCCAATTGTTGTTCAGAATGATTTTAATGTTTTATCTGCTTGGTTGAAAAAGCAAAAAGATGTAAGTACTTCTAAGGAATGAGAGTAGAATAATGATAATGGTGCCGAAGATGGTTTCACGGTGGTTATGTCCAAACCTCAAAAGAAGTATAACCAGAGACTGAATAAAAAACCTAATTCTAGGTATGTTTGATTCTCGTTTATTTTGCATGGGTTTTGGTTTTTGTCTCCCCGTTCTTGTTTTCTTTTTTATTTTATTAATAAATTTATGGTGACTTGTCACCTTATTTAAAAACAAAAAAAAATCTCCCAAGGATGGTCTATAAGTTGAAATCTTTGAAAATTCACATCATTTTTGGTTGTTTGAAGATTGGTAAGTTGGAAGAACACATAATGAAGATGGAGTTCATGACAACTCTAATTTTGCAAAAGATACTATTGTAAATCATGTTTGAAGTGGTATATGGTTACAAGTTAAGAGTGATGGTGGATTAAGTTTTGTGTTCCATGGTAATTCCAGGTGGTTCTTGGTGCAGAGTTGAAGATGGTGGTGGTGTAACACCCCCCTTGGGCATTACTTTGTAACACGTGCGGATAAATCAAAAAGTTATTTGCTGGTTGCTTTTGGAAAATAATATTTTCTTAAGTTATAATCTTGTTTCAAAATGGTGATACAAATTTTTCCTTATTTTTTCTCTTTCGACAACCACAACAACAACGTAAATATAACTGTATAGGAGTAAATATGTATATAACATCTTACAACTATATTGCATCATACTATTTTCACACCTAGACCTTTATAAGTATAGGTCCTCTTATTGAAAAACAACAACATACTAGAAACAAAACCTAAGCTGGTCACACCTATAATATAGACATAACAGTAGTAAGTAAACGTCGGCATGCTCCGAACTAAGGAAACTTCTTCGTATAGTCATCATACCCCTTGAGTGGTTCATTTGGACTCGGATATACATATATGCACAAGTAGAGAAAACAACAATAAAACTTGCAAGAGTGAGAAACCAATATATGAATTTAACTCGACAACTACCTGCACGACACAACAGAAACGTATACATTCATGCATTTCCATAAGTAAACAAGTACTCTATCACTGGGTTTCATACCCAATCACAGTCTGTTGAAAAACAATGCATGAACACTTCAACTTTCAACGTCTAACTTTTCACTTAATCTCCGGAGATCCCAACACCAACTAAATGAGTTGATCACGCTCAATTGCCAGGTATATTAGGCACATCGTGGCATGGAATACCATTCGGCACCATACGTAACAACGTAGCCCGAATACCCTACGTAGCCCGAATACCCTATCATTGAGGTATAGACATAACAACGTAGCCCGAATACCCTATCATTAAGGTATCAGACATAGGACATGGTCACGTCTTCCAATGCATGCATATAAAACATTTTGTTCTCGTTATTTTCTTTGTACTCATTCTTCTTTTGCCGAAGCTCAAAGTGGCTTACGACTATTCGTAAATTTCAACATGTTAAACTTTTCAATGGTAACACAGGACACGAAGTCCAAGTGCTTAGTCACAACACCTTAGACCTTGTAATCAGTCTTAGGTTTGTGGTGATAGAAAACAATATTCACCATTAACAACGTTCATTACAACGTGAATAGGACACAAAGTCCACAACAACGTCACACGGATCAAAGATCTTCGTGCTTATATTTAATAACACTAGTATCGCGACGTCTCTGATACTAGGTTCGTGTTTTCAACGTTAACACTGTTTTTGTTCTGTGACAAACAAATTCAAAACAAAGTTTCCACAACTTATCCAAGTTGTCGGAAATAACACCGTTTAGTAAAACTCATTTACAGAAAATCCTCTGTAAAAGCATCAATTACTTGAAATCTTTTTCTGAAAATTATATGTTTCCAAAAGGGAGTCACTTGAGGCTCAGTCTTGGTTTAAAACACGTACTGTCATTTTAGAATTTCTTGCCATCGATACTTTTCCAAATTACCGTCGTCTAGCATTTTTTTAAAGTCATTTAAGCCAATTATTAGTTTTTTCCACTTAAGTAATTTTTCTAAAATCATAATTAAGTTATTTTCGAAAAATAATTTCATAAAATAACATTTTATAATATTCCGGAATTTCTTACGTAAAAATCAGCAGTACAAAAATATTTTCATGGTTACGCCCTCACTGTAACTCATAAATCACTCTTACAGCGATAAATCATTAAAATAATGATATTTTTCCAAAACTCCTTATTTTTCCCAAATCAATATTTTCCATTAATATTATATTCCAATATTTTACCGTTAAAACATTGAATATAATTTATGAAGCTTTTCAAAGCTTTTATCTGATTAATTGATTGGGCACTGACTACTGTCAGGCTTCTCAAACAACATCCACCACAATATCACAGTAATATTTTCAGGTAGATCATGCATCACAACATTAAAATAAATAACCGTAGATAAACAATTATAAGCAGATAAAGCTTCACAGATGAAAATAACAAAACTTAAACAACCACCAGACAACACAATTGGCACGTAGCCATCGAATAAATCTCTCAGGCAATCCCCTCTTACCTCTTGAAGATTCAAGCTTTCGATTAAAACTTTGACACGAATCCGGAAACGGCGACACACGTACAAGGCACATGTCTTTATCCTTCAACATTTACAACTCAACCAATCAAAATCAAACAAATACAATCACCTAAACACTAAGGAGTAGGTCACGGCCTCAATAGGGTTTTGTGACTAAAAATTTCTAAAATTCTTAAGTCCTTGGATTAATGATCCACGAGTACTTAGGACATAAACCATGATTATTTGACAAGGATTTTGAACCAAATTTACCTAACCCACATAGTTAGGGTTTCGGCCAAGACCATCAAAATTAGCTAGGGATTTCAAAATTTCACATACTCTTAGATCCATGACCTTAGAGTAGTGTAGAATTAAGAGTAATGATCATAAGTTGAATATTAAAACAAAATCATCTAAGTCCTATAAAACATGGATTCGGCCTTCACATGAAAAATAGGCTAGGGATTTTATTTTGATACAACACTTTGGATCCAACATATACATGATATGAAAAGATGAAATCCAAGTTCATTTACCAAAGAAATCAAACAAAATCCCCTCCACCCACTTATACATAGGTTCGGCCTTCAATGGAAAAGTGAGGAGGAAATGCTTGTTTAATTCAAACTCTTGGATCTATAATATAGACATGAATACAAGATCATAGGAATTGGTTTCACATTTTAAGGATTTTTCTATGATTTTCTATGGATTTTCAAATTTCTAGATCTAAGAATTGAGAAAATTGAATAAGGCATTGAATCATGAAAATATATGAAGAACATAGTGTTTAATGATGATGAGGATCATGGATTACCTCTTGGAATTGAAGAAAAGTCCAAGAATCTCCAAGTTGCTTCACCAACTCAAGCTTATGGAAGCTTAAGAGAAAAAGAAGAATGGAGAACTTTGAAGAAGATTTGAGAAAGTGAGAGAATGAGCTAGAGTCCTCTTGACTCTTCAAGAGTTTATGAGCCAAGGATTTGGGCTTGGGCCTTGCGAAATGGGCTTGAGGAGTCGAAGTCCATTACTTGAATTTTCAAGCATAAAAGTGCTTAAGACATAATGAATGACATAGGAAAGTTAAGAGTACATATTTGCTCATGTATGACAACAGCTTAGCCATGATATTGGGCCATAAGGCCGCAGCCCAACTTGGGTTTGGATGGCCAAAATTGATCCAATTCACTTGGAAGATCATGGAAACTAGTTTAGGAACCAAAATGCAATTTAGAGAAAGTGTAAGGACCAAAATGCAATTAACCTAAAACTTGTCATCATAACCATGTGCATAATAAATGCATTCACATGGGTGAGTCATCTTATATGACTCATTGATATTATCCCTTAGCGGCTCCCGGAAATCCTGTATTCAGCTCCGTCGCGTACCCGATTAAGATGTCGCCCGGATAAAATATAATATTTCACTTTTTAGTGAAATATTTCAAAATAACCAAAAACGTTGGAAATTAAATAAAGACCTTAAGTGTTTTGTTCACGAGTCAAAATTAGGTCTTCTGATCAGTATAAATATACTGTCAGTGAAATTCACAGACCGGGTTTCGCCTGACTTTTCAACCTAAATTTTAATCATAACTCTCTACCGTTAAGTGGAGTGTAAATAAGGTTTCGGTTTAATTAAATAAATTTTCTAAGTCTCAGATAAAAATATAAATGTAATTATATAAATTTCTGATATTAGAAAACAGAAAAAATCGGGGTGTTACAGGTGGATTGACTTCTGTACTCAGTGGCTATGGTGCCAATTCGTATAATAAAGGCAAATCTCTAGAGATCAGTATAATTTTTCACCAAACTTGTAACATTAAATTGTCACATTACAAAGCAGCATAATGTGACATTGGCCACAATTATACTAGATATAGACTAAACCAACTTTTCTAAAAACTTAAATCAAATTTATATGTTGAGTTAAAAACAAAAAGTTAGTAAATTCATTTGAAGAATCTTAACTAATTCAGAAGAGAAAAATCCCAAATATACATGTTTTACTTCATCAATAGGCTACTAAGCTAAAGTATCACCCATTTTACGATTCAGTCGCACAATTTGGAAGAGAAACATGTTTACAGCTTTTAATTTAATTTTAAAACCTACAGGTTTCATTTTTCTTACTTTTTAGTTTTAGTAAAAAAAAAAAAATTCTTTTGGGTCTAGGGGGTAGGTTTTGGTAAAACATTTAAAGTTCAAGCCCTTTCCACTGCTTTGCCTTCCTCTGCATAACTTGACGAATGTTGATGGCAATCACTTAATGGGTATAGCCAGAGGAGCCGACAAATTAATATGCAGAGGCCTTCCCTGGTCTTCTAGAGTGCATGCAGAGGCCTAAAGTAAAAGAAAAATACTATACTCAGTAGTGTAGCAATTGTTTAGATATAATTTAATAATAATTCATCTTTTTTATCTAACCGCATATATAGTTATGTGATATGATGACACATGTTATATTTTTTTATTAGAATAGTGTATTACTTACAGAGTAGATAAGAATCTCTCCAACTTATCGCTTCTTATATAGGAATGCTTTAGAAATTTTCGGTTTTCATACTAATTGAAACTTCCTGAGATGATGAAAAGACCTATCAAACATTCATATGTGATAGATATTAGTTCTTCTGGGTCATGAATCCTTGAGCACAGTCCACGACCTATACGTAATAACTTGTTAAGGTCATGCATAGAAAATGAAGTATAAATAAAAGCCTTGCCTTATTAAAACTCGCAAGCGCGAATGGCATGGTGAGATGGAGATAATTATGTAGTTGAAACACCTCAAAAAAGAATTGTACATGAATTTCAATGCGTAAAGAAAACAAACATGACATAAACTAATATAAACATATTTGTTTATGATAAATATCAATGTAAGCTCCCATCCTACATTTGCATTGAGAGCTAGCCATGAAGACAACTACAACATTAACCTATGCTGTCTTCAACCTTCTAATGATTGTGTGCAATCTATGGTTAAGTGCAAGTGAATGTCCTGCAATGCATAAGAATAGTTCATCTGATCCAAAAGCCATGAGGGAGAGGTTTGACAGTTGGATGAAACACCACGGCAGACAATACAAAGATAAAGAAGAATGGGAATGTCGTTTTGCCATTTACCAAGCAAATGTTGAGTTTATAGAATGCCACAACTCTCAAAACAATCCCTACAATCTCACAGACAACAAATTTTCAGATCTTACAAATGACGAATTTGTAAGTACCTATCTGGGTTTTGAAACAATGTTGCAATCAAAGACAGGATTCAGGTATCTTGAACATGGTGATCTTCCAAAAAGCAAGGATTGGAGGGAGGAAGGAGCAGTTACTAACATCAAGGATCAAGGCAGTTGTGGTAAAGTTTATAGCAATATAAGTGCATGATTTAGACTTTAGAGGCACCAAAATATGTTTTTTCAATTTACAGAATATGCATTCATCTGCTACTTATATAGATCAATCAACTCAGATCATATTGATTTAGGAGCCTAAAAAAGTAACTGAAATCTGTTTCTTATAGTAAGTAGATGTTGTAAAAATAATAAATAAAATAAAGATAGAAAAAGATGAAGAACATCAATAAAAAGTTTATAGTCTGAGACGTGTCAAAGGACACTGTCCTTAAGGATTATTTCGCCCACCCACAAATAATTGTGTCAATCAAATTGCGAAACTCCTTCAGGATTTAACAGACTCTTCCAGAATAACAATATTATTCTGGGTGCCAGAATAGCAAGAATTACATCAACCCTTATACAATACAAAAGAAGAAGAAGAATTTTCTCAAAATATGTTCAGATGACAAGATGATAATAACAAAAGGTAGAATAATTTTTCCTTCTGATCCTCACGCCCCAAATCCTTTCATACTCATCCCTTTCATATCTGATTGTCACCATATATATATATATAGAAACAAGGAAACGGTTGCACCCTGCACTTTAATCACAAAATAAATATGATATAAATCTATGGATAAAACCAATAAACCGTTGGAAGAAAAACTGACTATATTTAAGCACATTTAACCTCAATAACTTCAGGGCCATTGGAAAAAAGGTTTACAACAATGTGTACATTGGCCTTTAAGAGAAAATGAACAAAATAATAATAAGCATTCACTGATAATCAAAACCCTTAAAAACAAATAAATGATAATAAATAAAAATCTTATAAATTTTAAAAAAAATTATTTTAAAATAAAATAAAATATCCAACAATCCCCCACATATTTTAAAATAATTTGTGAAAAGAATTAATAAAATCCAGAGTTGATCACATGGATGTTAATGCTTCAAATTTGGTGTCTTTTGGACTATGAACCAGAGCTAGATTGATAGACATACCATACAAGTGAGTCGGTGAAGTAAACTTCTATGAACCAAAACACTTTGGTGTATGTTAGAGGTCAACCAATCACATTACACCCTTACAATTCTTGCTATTACGCTGTTTTGTGCCTTTCGGCCATGCGCGGGCTTGGTAATTCATGAGTACTCTAGAGATTATGCCACAATCTCATACAAGCGGCCCCACTTGATACTCATATAGGTGATTTCATCAAGTGTATGCTGCACTTCATACACCTCCCATAAGGGATATGAAATTCATTAAAAGCTTTCAGCTTATCCCTCAATAAAATGCAGTCTAGCACTTCTCACACCATAGGACGGGACAAAATTAGTTGTGCTAGCAGAACTAACAAGTGACTTGTTATTACCCATATGAACCTTCTTCATGGGATCTCCAATCACAAAGGTTGGGTTACCATCACCGTTAATTTCACATTGGCTTAAGTCCCATATTCCCCTCGATGTTTTACTCACTAGCAATTTTGGGCTCTGTGAGCAAGTCGGTCAAATTCAATTTTGATCCCCACAATAATCAGGCCTCATCATTCAGTAGCTACTTTCCGGAATTGTAACACATATGTATGTTCATAAAATATATTCATTTTGCCACTTGGCAATCACAATATATAAACACATAAAGAGTTAATTTAACTCACATAAAATATCTGCTAAAAGTTTTTCAACCACTCAGCCTCATTATCAGCCAATTTCAGAGTATAAACTCTAATCCCATTGTAGATTTTACAATAAATTTTGGATTGGCTGATCTCCAAGTATAATCACCACAAATGGTGAACACATCATCTTTAAATCTAAAATTCAGTTTAACATCACTGTATTTTCAATACAGTGGGAAATCCAGTTCATCCCCTACAAATTTGTAGGAGGCATAAAACATATTTGTTTGCACAAATATGCTTGGTAGCCCCACAGTCTACCATCCATCTTTTTATTTGCCACAAGAATAATCCGAGAATAATTTCAATAGTTATATCATCTCCTTAGACCAAGTTTGTGGCTTTGGGCTTAGGAGGATTAACATTCCTCTTCATACACGTTCATTGAAATGCATGATCACAAGACTTTACAAGTTACAACCCCACATGTCATAATATCACCCATCATCTTCAATGACAGTCCCAAAAATCACTTACACATATGATGTCAATTTATTGACAACACCTCTTATATCAAAGCATGTCATAATAACACTTTAGCGATAGAACAAAATTGAGAATTTGATAATTCTCACCTTCTTTACCATCATACTAGCAATTCCACTTTGCCAATAACCAAAGTTATTAGAAAAATAAATGATCAAAAAAGAGTGTAAGATGTTGGCAACTCCAAGTTTGTAATCACCTTAATATAAATTTTGTAAGAAACAATCTTGCTCATCATGTTATCCTTATCCAAAAAGATAAACCATAAATAATTCTATCACTCACATCATGTAAATACACATGGATAGCTCATAATATTAAAACAACAATAATTCATACATTCGATCATTTAAATAAATTCACAAATATCAATCTCATCATTTTTAACTAGCTTATATCATCAAACACAATACAAATGCGTAGTACCTTTCAAAATAATATCAACTTCATTCTTGAAGAAGGATATTAATCCAAATAAAACCAAGTTTTCCACGGGCCCTTAAAATATAAGATGCAGCAACAAATCCATTATCCATTCATGTTACATCATTCATACAAAAGCAACAAAACTCAATTTTATTTATTTTTAATTCAATAACAAAAGAGTATCAAATTAATAAATCACTTCTGGGATCCATATGGACATCATCAAATTTTCTATACTTCAAAATTTTCATTTTCCATAGTCATTAATGAAGGTTAAGAATAACACTCATTCCCAATTTCAACCAACTTATTTAAAGAAAAAAAATATAGTAGTTGTACTGGCCGAGGTGGTAAGCTCGGCCGCCGAGCTCGGAAGCTTAACTACTTTAACGATACACTTATCTAAAACTCAGCTAACAACCTTGCTTTAGATAAGAGATAACTCTTATCAGTGAAAGAGATGAGAGTTGAGCTAAAAGAGATAAGTGATAAGTGATAAGAGCTAAACTAGATCCTAGAAAATTGAATCGGTTTACCCTTCTACTCCTCTATAAAAAGAGGAAGAGTCTAAGAGGAAAGACACTTTAACTTGAACTAGAGCTTGGTGTTCTCTCTTAAGCGTATTAGAGGTCCCAGTTGTGATCAAGAGACTATCCATAAGTCCTTGCCCACCGGAGTACATCAGATACAAGATTAAGAGATTGATGCACCACGTGATCAAGGGTTGAACACAGAACTATGTTTGGCTTTGATTCCCATTGGGATACGTAGGACCGGAACATAAGTATTCTGTCAAGCCACGGTCTAAAACAACCCCAACGTTCACCCTTGGTCTGACGTTTACGGCGAGATTCCGGTAACTCGAATCTCGGCAGGAACATTTGGCGCCCACCATAGGGCCGAGGAAAAACTTTCCCCGGTTCCATAAGAAGATCTAATGGTGAGGAATCAAACTCTAATCATAACAACCCCCCACCTCCTCCCTTCGATGAAGGTAATCTGCAACTGGGAGAGATCATGGCACAATTGAGACAGTTGCGTTAGGAGAACGAGGAGATTCGTACGGAATACCAAAGGCTGTTGAGAACTCGGAAAAGGGGAAGATCGGCAACACTAGCCGAGGAAGAACATTCCTCACCCGAGGGCAGCCAGAGAGACCCCACTTATGTGCCTTCTCGTGATGACACAAGCCGACCTTCCAGAACCAGGCTCGGACCCGAGGCCTCAAGGGTCAGATCTCGTACTGAGGAGACCACTCAGAGAGAGAGAGAGCAAGAGATAGACGACCGAGATTACCTTTCACTGATGCCATTGACGAGATGATCATACCTCGGCATTTCAAATCTCTTAATATTGACAAGTATAATGGCACTACTGATCCAACAGAACATGTAGAATCTTTCATTTCATCTGTTTACTTGGTGACCGATTCGGAAGCCATTATGTGCAAGATCTTTCCAACCACTTTGCAGGGACCAGCCTTGACTTGGCTCACGAATCTTCCACCTCGGTCAGTGGATTCTTTTGATATGTTGGTTACAAAGTTCACTGCACAATTCGCAGCAAGCCGAAGGCATAAAAAGCACTCAGTCTCACTTGTGAATTTCAGGCAGGAGAAAAATGAATCACTCAGAGATTACATGGCTTGCTTTAGCGCTCAACAGGTTTTAATCCCCAACATGAGCTCAGAACTTTGCCTTCATACCGTTATGAATGGTTTGAGGCCAGGGTTGTTCTTTGAATATTTATCTCGGAAGCCACCGAGGGATTTTGAAGAACTTCAAGAAAAAGCCACAGGGTTCATGAACTCAGAAGAGATGGTAGAATCAAAGAAAAGAAGTTTTGAAGAAAAAAGCATAATCTCAAACAAAGAAAGAGATAAAGGAGCCAATCCACAGAAGGCTTTCAGGAATAATGATAAAGGGTTCTCGGAGAGACAGTCCCAACCTCGACACCAGTCTTACACTCCACTGAACCGATCCAGAGCCGCTATTCTCCAAGAGGTGTGCAATGCCGAGTTGATCACTTTGCCAAGGCCATCCAAAACTCCTGCTCAGGCTGACAAAAGTAAAGAGTACAAGTGGCTTCAAAACTATGGCCACTCCACTGAAGACTGCAAAACAGCCCAGGATAAAATTGAAGAGTTGGTACAGGCAGGCCGACTTGACCGGTTTGTCCGCCAAGAGGGTGATGGTGGCGGACGAGCTGGCCGACGGCGAAGAAGATGAGGTTATGACAATCGTAACCGAGATGAGAATCAGCGAGGTAATAATCAAAACGGAGATCGGGATAACAGCCAGAGACCACCTAATGATGAGGCAGAGGTTGGCGTCAGAGGAGTCATTAATACCATCTCGGGAGGTTTCGCAGGAGGAGGCACAATAAGTTCAGCTCGGAGACATCACATAAAGGCTATCCGATCTGTCAACTCGGTTTCTAGAATATCCGCAAGGCCGAGACCACCAATTACTTTCTCCGATGATGACTTCCAAGGATTAGATCCTAATCAAGATGACCCAATTGTAATAACAGTTGAAGTAGCCAATTACTCAGTCAAACGCACACTTGTTGATCAGGGTAGCTCGGCTGACATTTTATACTTGGCAACCTTTAAAAAGCTTGGAATTCTAGAAAAGTTGATAAAAGAACAGGAGGACAAGCTAGTAGGGTTTGCCGGAGAACAGGTCAAGACTCGAGGTTATATAGATTTATTAACAACATTTGGTGAGGGCAAGCTTGCCCGGACCATATCTGTCAGATATGTCATTATGGATGCCAACACGTCATACAACATTCTCATCGGAAGACCAACTCTGAATGAGCTCGGAGCAAGTGTCTCTACCCCTCACCTCACCATGAAATTTCCAGCTGATTCGGGTGAGATAGTTGTAGTCCGAGCTGACCAGAGGATGGCCAGACAGTGCTACGCAGATAGTTTGAAGGTAACTCGGGAGCCGGATATCACAGAAAATGCTAAAGATCATAAAGCAGAAATGGTAAGCTCGGTCAGTTTAGTTAGCTCGGCAAGATCAGATGACATGTTTGAATTGGATCCAATGATAGAAATGTATGAATCCAGAGCAGAACCTACAGAGTCATTGGAAAAATTTCAATTGGGAGCCCAGGTCGGTCAGTGCACAAGCATCGGCAGTCAGCTCGATCCCTCACTGAAACAACAGATACAAACAGTGTTGAAAAAGAATGCCGACTTATTTGCTTGGAAGACATCGGATATGCCTGGCATAGACCCCAATTTTCTGTGCCACAGGCTATCTATATGTCCCGAAGCCAAGCCCGTCGCCCAGAGGAAAAGGAAGCTCGGTGAGGAAAGAAGAAAGGCAGTAGCCGAGGAGACCGCAAAATTGAGGAAAGCCAATTTTATCAGAGAAGTAAAGTATACTACTTGGCTAGCCAATGTCGTGTTGGTTAAAAAAGCCAATGGCAAGTGGAGAATGTGTACTGATTACACCGATCTCAATAAGGCATGCCCAAAGGATTCTTATCCTCTTCCAAACATTGACAGATTAGTAGATGGAGCTTCGGGTTACAGGGTCTTAACTTTCATGGATGCATACTCGGGTTACAATCAGATAAGAATGCATCCACCGGATGAAGAGAAAACGACGTTTATGACCGAGGGGGCAAACTACTGCTACCGGGTAATGCCCTTCGGTTTAAAAAATGCTGGTGCAACATATTAGAGGCTTATGGACAAAGTGTTCCTCAATCAGATCGGAAAAAACCTAGAGGTTTATGTTGATGATATGGTGGTAAAGTCTGATGACCCAAAACAACACCCTGCCGACTTGGAGGAAATCTTTGCCCAACTCAGAAGATACAACATGAGGTTGAACCCTGAAAAATGTTCTTTCGAAGTGCAAGGAGGAAAGTTCCTGGGGTACATGCTAACACACAGGGGGATTGAGGCCAATCCAGATAAGTGTAAAGCTGTCATTGAAATGCGGAGTCCACAAACCGTGAAAGAAATACAGAGGCTAGCAGGCCGATTAGCTTCCTTATCTCGGTTCCTCTCCAAATCAGCCGAAAAGGCCAGACCCTTTTTCCAACTCTTGAAGAAACCCAAGGAATTTGTTTGGACCGAGGAGTGTGAAAAGGCTCTTGAAGAACTGAAATTGTTTCTCGCCTCACCTCCGATTCTAACTCGGCCTGATCTCGGTAAGGATCTGTATTTGTACTTATCTGTCAATGGTTACGCAATCAGTGTGGTAATCATCCAGGAAGCAGAGAAGCAGCAAATGCCAGTGTATTACATCAGTAGAATCTTGAAAGATTCAGAGACACGGTACCAAGTAATTGAAAAGCTTGCCCTCGCTTTGGTAATGGCAGCTCGGAGGCTAAGACCTTATTTTCAGTCGCACCAAGTCATAGTCAAAACAGATCATCCAATTAAGCAAGTGCTTCGAAAGCCCGATCTGGCAGGACGAATGATAGCTTGGTCGGTAGAACTGTCAGAGTTCGGCCTACAGTATGAACCGAGGGGACCAATGAAAGCCTAATGCCTCTCCGACTTCATTGCCGAGCTATCTTCAAAACCGAATCCTGAACCCATTAATTGGCTTCTATATGTGGATGGCTCATCAAATTTAAAAGGAAGCGGGGCCGGGATAATTCTCGAGGGTCCAGATAACCTTATCCTGGAACAGTCCTTGAAGTTTGGGTTCAATGCATCAAATAATCAAGCAGAATATAAAGCTCTTATTGCCGGGCTGATATTAGCTAAAGAAGTTGGAGTCAAAGGATTGAAGTGCCGAAGTGACTCACAGCTTGTAACAGGACAAGTCTCGGGGGATTATCAAACAAGGGATCCTCAATTAACCAGGTATTTGTGCAAAGTCAATAGTTTAATTTCAGAGTTTGACAACTTCACTATTGAGCATATACCTCGGGAGGAAAATGCTAGGGCCGACCTGTTGTCCAAGTTGGCTAGCACCAAGAGAACTGGCCAGCTAAGAACTTTCATTCAGGAAAATCTCGCTGAACCGAGCATAAAAAGTGCCGAGGTATTAACAACCGAGCACTATGATCGGGGCTGGATGATGCCATTCTGGGAGTTTCTGACCTCGGACAAGTTACCTGATGATACCAAAGAAGCAAAGAAAATTCGTCTGAAGTCTTGTCATTACACAATCCGAGATGGAGAGCTGTATAGAAGAGGATTTTCCATGCCTTTATTGAAATGCATAACAAAGGAACAATCCGAGTATGTAATGGACGAGATGCATAGAGGAATATGTGAAATGCATTCCGGAGGCCGATCCCTAGCAGCTCGGGTTCTTCGAGCAGGTTTCTATTGGCCGACCATGAGATCAGACTGTGCTGCCTGGACTAATAAGTGTGACCCTTGTCAGAAGTTTGCTAATGTGGCACGAGTTCCAGGAGAAGAGCTCCATTCCATGCTGTCACCTTGGCCCTTCACTATGTGGGGGATGGACATTGTGGGCCCTTTCCCTGTTGCCAAAGGCCAAGTGAAGTTCTTGCTGGTAGGAGTGGATTATTTCACTAAGTGGATCGAAGCCGAGCCTCTAGCTACTATAACGGCCAAAAAGGTCCAGAGTTTTGTATGGAAAAACATCATATGCCGACATGGCCTACCTTATGCGATTGTCACTGACAATGGAAAGCAATTCACTGACAATGGTCTTAAAGAATTTTACTCCAATCTCGGAATCAAACATAAGGTGACCTCGGTTGAGCACCCACAAACAAATGGTCAGGCAGAGGCTGCTAACAAAGTCATCTTGAACGAGCTCAAGAAAAGGTTGGGCCAATCAAAAGGGGCATGGGCTGAAGAATTACCGAGCATCCTCTGGTCTTATCATTGCTCACCATAGTCATCAACATGAGAAACGCCGTTCAGGCTAACCTATGGAACTGATGCAATGATTCCAGTTGAGCTCGGCGAACTTTCTTTCAGAAGGCAGCATCATGACCAAAGCAAAAATGAAGAAGAAATCCGAGTTGAGCTTGATATGGTTGAAGAAGTCCGAGATGAAGCAAAGATCTGGGAAGAACTATGCAAGCAGAAGGCAACTCGGAAGTAAAACTCAAAGTTGCGACCGAGAGAGTTTGTTCAAGGAGACCTAGTATTAAGATTGCAAAATGATGCAAGAAAGGACTCTAAGGAGGGCAAGCTCGCAGCAAACTGGTCTGGCCCATTCAGAATAGTTGAAAGTCTTGGAAATGGTGCTTATAGGCTAGAAGAGTTGTCGGGGAAGGCTGTTCCAAGAACTTGGAACACTTCTCATCTTAAGTTTTATTTTAGTTGACTATTGTAAATCTAGGTAATGTACTCTTTTTCCTACCCTGGTCTTTTTCCCATGTGGTTTTGACCGGGAAGGTTTTAATGAGGCTTGCCTGAGAAAATAAATGAATAAAGTCCGTTTCAGTTACAGGACTAAAAATTCACTTGTTTTTACATTTAAAAATTCAAAACCTAAAAGGGTTGACCGAGCTGAAATCGACCGAGATGAGGTCGAAATGCCGGACTCGAAGAGGTAAAAATTCAAAACCTAGAAGGGTTGACCGAGCTGAAATCGATCGAGATGAGGTCGAAATGCCGGACCCGAAGAGGTAAAAATTCAAAACCTAAAAGGGTTGACCGAGTTAAAATCGACTGAGATGAGGTCGAAATGCCGGACCTGAAGAGGTAAAAATTCAAAACCTAAAAGGGTTGACCGAGCTAAAATCGATTGAGATGAGGTCGAAATGCCGGACCCGAAGAGGTAAAAATTCAAAACCTAAAAAGGTTGACCGAGCTACAATCGACCGAGATGAGGTCGAAATGCTGGACCCAAAAAGGTACAACCATATGCTTAAAAAGGTTAACCGAGCTAAAATCGACCGACTTAAGGTCGAAACGTCGAACCTAAAAAAGCAACGCTAACCGAGCTTGTAGGCTCAAAAAAGGCCATGCGCAAAACTAACAAAGTTGGAAAAACCGAGCTTCAGCTGGTAAAAACTTTGAAATGCAGTAAAAAGCTAAAGGTAAATATCCAAGCTGAGAAAAACGTCGAAAATTATTCTAAGTTATCAAAAGAAAAACTTTAGAATTTCATTACTAAAGGGGCAGAAGCCTATTACAAAAAGGGTACAGCCCAAGAAGCAAAATACATCAAAATTTTTCTAAGTTACTCGTAGGCATCCCCATGAGCAATTGATTCAGTAGGAGCAGAGGTGGAGACATCGTCATTAGGTGAAGGAACACCCAAGGTTGGATCAGCTGTAGCCTGGCCACCCCCGTTAAATCCTCCCTCCTCGGCAACTTGCTCCTCAGCCTCCTCCTCTTGCTCTTCCTCTTCTTCATCCTCAAGCTCGGACAACGGCACCAAGACTCCATCTTTGTTGAAGTCCTTGTCCACATCGGCTTGGGAGAAGTCAGCATCAGGGTTAGAGCGCTCAAGCTGCTTCACGGCACGAGAAAACCCTTTGACATGCTCCCGCATGATGCTGTCCAGAGCTTCGTCCAAGTAGGCTTGAAGCTTGCAGTTGACCTCCCTTTCAGCCTCCAAAGACTCTTGAGTCTGCGTCAAGGCGACACGGGAGTCGTCCGCGGTTTTTTGAAGGTTGGTTTTTTCTGCCTTCTCCTTGTCAAGCTCGGACTGGAGAGCAGCCTGAACTTTTTCGAGCTCGGCTTGCCGAGCCTTCAACTGCCCGATAACTCGGCCTTGTTCTTCACACTTGGAAATGGCCTGAGACAATTCGTCACGTATCCGCAGAGCACGAGCAGCATCGGCCCTCATCACTTCCATCTTTTTTGTATTCTCAGAGAGTTGTCGACTCCAAAAACGGGTGATGGAAGCAATGCGCAGAGCATAAGCAGCAGCGGCCTCCATACTCTCATCAGGCCCTTGCTCCAGCAAAAGCCGAGCATCGACGGGCTTGAGTACTTGGCCATCAATGAGGGGACCAAGGTTACAATCATTACTCCAAAGCGAGCCGTAACCCGAGTTACAGTTGCCGTTGTACCACTTTGTCTCCAAGGTAAAATCGGCCACCATTGGACCTTTGCCAATTCTCCTCTCAACAGCAGGACCTTCTTCGGCCACCGGGAAGGGGGAAGTACTTCTTCGAACCTCGGTCTGGCCATCTGGTCGAGCCCTTTTGAGAAGGCGTGGGTTGGGATCCGAAGCCTCAACAACTTTCTTCTTCTTCCCCTTTACATCGGCAGCAGGAGCCGAACCACCGGCTAGGTGAGCCGACTTCTTAATCAGTGCCTTGTAATTAAACTTGCCCATTATCACTACAAAAAAAAAGAGTCAGATTATAACAAGTATGTGGTAAAGTTTGGCAAATACAGAAGGGCTACTTACAATCGAAGTTGGCCCACCGAGTGGAAGAGGTCGGCAGTTTTAAAAGTTTACCACAAGGCAGTGGCCGAGGGTAAAGTTTAAGAGCTTCAACGTCGGCTAGTTCTTGATCAGTCATACAACCGATGTCAAACCCGCGAAATTTCGACGGGTGTGGTTGCCAATAAAGGGGAATCTGGGTTTCCCATCAGAGTCAAAGAAGGCAGATTCATTCCCGTCAGTAGGTCGGATTTTGAAGAAGTCCGACTTAAAAAACTTGTAAGAGCTCTTGTAAAGGCCAATAATGCCTTTTTTCTCAAGTCCGCTAAGGGAGATCCATCCGATTCGGTCCCCAAACCGAACCTTATAGAAGTACAAAAACTTCGGTGCGGTGGCCTCCATTCCGACTTGCCTACACAAAATCTGGAAAGCTCTCATGAAGGCCCAGCTGTTGGGATGAAGCTGAGTAGGGGCAACATTCATAACCCGTAGCACATCACATTCAAACTGGGTGAAGGGAAAAGAGATGCCAATTTGTTCGAATAAGGTTTTATACACATAGGTAAAGTGTGTTTCAACGGGAAAAGGTTTCAAGAAGACGTGTTCATTATCTGAACAGGGGAGACAACGGACAATTTGGGGAGTAGGGGACACTTTGCTCTTGACAGAACGAAGAGAACCGTAATTCCTGAAATTTGAAAAAAAAGCTCCAACCTCAGGCCTGACCCAAAAATACCCAGGGATGGTAATGTCTGGGATGGGTTCCTTGGGAACCCTTGAAGCATGCCTGCGGCATGGTGGCACCACGGTGGCCTGAGGAGCAGTAGAGCTACTTTCTCCAGATGAGGAAGATGATGCTTCATCTGGGTTACCCTCATTACCCTTTGAAGAAGGAGGGGAAGGGGGAGGAGAACCCCCAATAGGGTTAATCTCAGATTCTATGATTTGAACCTCCGATGAAACACTCTGGGATACCTCAAACGAAGGCTCCATGGTACAGACAGCTTATAAATTGAAAGAAACAAAAGGGAAGTGATGGAAGCAGGGGCGTACCTGGAGAAGAAATGAAAGTGCAGAAGGATTCAGAGAAGAAATGTTCAGATGGAGAAACTTCAAGAGTAAAATGTGAGTATGAGGGCAAGCAAACACCTGCCTCCGGAAACTCTACAATTTATAGGAGGACAACGTTTAAAAAAGAAAAACGTTACTGTTGAAGCTAATAATGACACACACCGTGTGAGAGAAGGGAAACGTCTCTTCAAACCGACGTAAGTTCGGCACACCTATCATGGAGTAGCACGTGGCAAAGACATCGGAATGCACGATGCCACTAAGGAAGGTTTTCAAATGCGCAATCACAGAGTAGACCTCGGAAGTTGGACCAAAAAGCCACGTGTCACAAGCAAAACTGGTCTTTAGAGTAGCACAACGTCTCTTTTCATCTCGGTTACTGAGAAACTGACGTTACAAGACAAGATTGACATGACCGTTCCTATCTCAGTTTGGCTCGGCTCCTTCGATAAAGCTTTCACGCTCTATGAAGCTTAAAGCTTGGGGGGCTTGTGTATGAGCCGAGGTGGTGCATGAGCCGAGGTATAAAACTCGGCCAACAAACCCACCGACCTGAGATAGCTGCGAACTAATATCTGAATGACAAAAAGTAGCAATATGTTAAGCTCGGCCAACTGAGGCCACCGAGCTCATAAGTTGGCCGAGGTGCAGTATTGGTCACTAAAAGCATGGTAAAAAGGAAAACAAAAACCTAAGCCATGAACTTAGATATTTTTCAAAAGGCAAGCTCGGCTTCTGTCATGAAAACTTTTTCGCTCTTTTGAGCTCGAAGCTTGGGGGGCTTGTGTACTGGCCGAGGTGGTAAGCTCGGCCGCCGAGCTCGGAAGCTTAACTACTTTAACGATACACTTATCTAAAACTCAACTAACAACCTTGCTTTAGATAAGAGATAACTCTTATCAGTGAAAGAGATGGGAGTTGAGCTAAAAGAGATAAGTGATAAGTGATAAGAGATAAACTAGATCCTAGAAAATAGGATCGGTTTACCCTTCTACTCCTCTATCAAAAGAGGAAGAGTCTAAGAGGAAAGACACTTTAACTTGAACTAGAGCTTGGTGTTCTCTCTTAAGCGTATTAGAGGTCCCGGTTGTGATCAAGAGACTATCCATAAGTCCTTGCCCACCGGAGTACATCAGATACAAGATTAAGAGATTGATGCACCACGTGATCAAGGGTAGAACACAGAACTACGTTTGACTTTGATTCCCATTGGGATACGTAGGACCAGAATGTAACACCCTGTTTTTCATAAAATGTTTTATAAAGTTAGTTTTATTTGTTTTAAAATGTTGGTTAAGGGCTAAGTGGGATTTTAGCCTAAAAGTCCCTTTCTGGTACATGAGCATGCTCGTGCTCATTAGCCAGCAAGCCTGTGCTTAAAGTCAGAAGCATGTCTCTGATTTTAAGTTGAGCACGACCGTGCTCAATAGTGAGCACGCCCGTGCTCAATGCGTGGACCGCGTCTCGCTGACGCTAAGTGGAGTACGACCGTGCTCAATGCTAAGCACGACCGTGCTCAGGTCCGGACGTTATAAACGTGAGCAGAAACCGAGGGTTACGTAAAACCCTAATTCTCTGAGTATTGCAGCTACTGTTGCGGCTCATTGTGTTCTTCTCCCTATTCCCTCTCCATTCCTTGTTATAGTGGAGCTTTGGGAACCGTTGGGGAAGCCAGATACGTCCGTATTGTTAGAGGTAATAGTTCCCTTCCCTTTTAGTTTCCTTTCGTGTTGTTGGGATTGGAAACTAATCGGTTGTGTTCTTATTTGCCCAAGGTTCATCAGTGGAGTGAGCCGCTTTGGGAACGGTACCAGTTTGCTAGTAGGAGCAGTGTTAGAGCTACCTTCAATCCAGGTATGGGGAGAAGTGGGATTGTATTCATTAGGCAGTGGGTAGTGTAAGGTAACGGGGTCCCCATGACCCCGGTGTCATTGTATGTTGTATGGTTTATATGTTGATTATTGTTCTATCAATAACATGCTATTTTTGGTTGATTGTGATGTTATATGTATTTCATGTTCATGTTGGTTGTTTAGTGAATATGATGATATATTGATTATTGTTGTCAATGTGATGTTGGTTGGTTGATGTTGTGGCTGTGATGATTGTATGTTGATGAGACTGTTGTACTGAATAATTAGGTTTAATAAACGTGTTAAGTTAGGTTTTAATCCCTAATGGTCTGGTTGAACTTGGTTTCTGTCCCTGCCCAGAACCGTGCAGTCGTGCATTGAGCACGACCGTGCTGAACAGGGAGCACGACCGTGCTCCCACTTAAATTCTGGAAAATGGCCGCGCTGCTCAGCACGGCCGAGCAGGTCAAATAGCACGATCGTGCTGCTGAGCACGACCGTGCTGAGTGTGAAGCACGACCGTGCTTCACTTAAAAGGGCAGCACGCCCTCACGTGTCCAAGCACGACCGTGCTAGGGTCTAAGCACGACCGTGCTAAACCCCCTGGACAGTAATGAAATTAAAGGACTCAAGGGGTTTTAAAACCCCATTCCCCTATGATGATAAGTTGAGATAACTAATCAAAGATAAAGATTAGACAACCTGGTTATTAATTATATAAGATAATTAGATAATCAAATGTTAAGTCGGTATCCGTTGGGTTACCGCACGTTGATAAGTTAAAGTCTTGGGTGCTTATAGACCCAAGTATGTTGAGTTGAACCTTGGTGCTTATTGGCCAAGGGAGCCTTGACCCCATGGTTTGGGTCTGATGTTACGTTGAGTTTGATGTTGGAAGTCTTGGGAGCTTCATGGCCCAAGCAAGGAGGTGGTTGAGATTGTTTGTTGTTGTGCCATTTGCATAAAGTATTGGAGTAGTTGATGGGGGAGGTTCGACATAGGGGAGATCGCCCGAGATTACGGTGATCTGGCCTAGGTCACCCAAGGTTTGGTGACCGAGGCCCCCCGTGATGAGGCATCCACGGTTTGATGCGTTGGCTATCCATGGGGTTCACCCAAGGTTTGGTGAACTGCCGGTGTTGGTGCTTTTATGGCCAATACGGATATGTAACTCCAAAGTCGTTCATCCTGAGTTTGTTTGGATCCACATGGATAGTTGGAGTAGCGGAGTAGTTGATGCATTGCATAGCATAGCATACTTGGTTGTTATGATACTGTTGGATGTTGATGTATGCTTATGTGTATGTTTACCTTGCATACTATTCCCCTGTCGTTTATATGATTACATGAATCTTACTCCCAGTATTGTTTGTGTTTGGCCTGATTGGCATTTGTAGAGGATGACGAGCAGCCCGGAGAGGAGTGACTCTGAGGAGCCGCCACTCATAGTAGGGTTGTTTTAAGTTTAGATAGTTTGTTTCCAGTTGTATTCCGAGGATTTATTTCCGGAACTGTTATACCAGCTCTGAATTGTGACATCGGGGTTGGGCTATTCTTTTGATGATGTTTTTATTTGATTAAACTTATTGTTATTTTCCGCGTTGTAAACGAGTTCATGTGGGACTTTTCTACCCATGGACAACTGTTTTATTTAATTCAGTTAAATGCATGTTTTTCTTATTAATTGTTTTATATTTAAATGCCTTATAACATGCGGGGTAGAAGGGTGTCACATTTAGTGGTATCAGAGCAGTTCGACCTTGTTCGGACGTGGTGTGAGTCTATTGTGTGACTCTTGTGTGAATTGTCTATACTTGTATAGATAATGATGTTTTAAGTTAGTTGCCTGTAGCTTTTACTCGCTTAAGTTTCTGTATTAAGAGTTGTGTTGGGCTTGTACAGGAACTAATGGCCGGTAGAGGACGCAACGATCAGGCGATTGCTGACGCATTGGCACTTCTAGCCAATGCTATTGGTCAGGTCAACCCTAACAATGGTGGGCCAGCTGAGTTCCAGGGACTGGATAAGTTCCAGAGGAACAACCCTCCATCGTTCAAGGGCGCGTACGATCTGGAAGGAGCTTTGTTGTGGCTGAGGGAGACAGAGAAGATCTTCCGAGCCATGGATTGCAACGATCAGCAGAAGCTTATCTTTGCTACCTTCATGCTGACCGAGGAGGCAGAGCACTGGTGGGATAACTGCAGGCAGAGGATGCAGGCTGAGGGCACAGCGGTTACATGGGCAGTGTTCAGGCAGAGATTCCTGGAGAAGTACTTTCCAGCGGATTTCATAGACAAGAAGGAGATGGAATTCTTATCTTTGAGGCAAGGGTCACTGTCAGTTGGTGACTATGCGGCAAAGTTTTAGGAGCTGGCCAGGTACTACACTCCCTACCAGCATGAGACGGATGACCATTCGAAGTGTGTGAAGTTTGAGGCTGGACTCCGACCTGAGATCAAGCAGGCCATCAACTACCAGGAGATCAGAGTCTTCCCTATTCTGGTCAACAAGTGCAGGATCTATGAGGATGCCAGCCAGTTCAGAGTTGTCAGTTCCAGAGGGTCAGATAGTCAGAGTGGGAAGAGGACCGATCAGAGGGACAAGGGTAAGCAGAGGTATTCTCCGACCGGCAGAGATTTCAAGCAGAGTGGTAAGAAGCCACAGTTTCAGCAAGATGGGTTCAGGGGCGGGTTCTCTAACGTCTCTAGGCCCATGAGGTGTGGCAAGTGTGGTGCCACAGATCACTACTCGTCTCAGTGCAAGGAGAGGCAGGTTATCTGCTTCAGGTGTGGCAAGCCAGGACACATCAGCCGAGAGTGTGAAGGAGCCAAGGCCGAGCCTCCCAGCGCCAGCAAGAATCAGAAGTCTCAGGCCAACCGACTGAAGACCACAGGAAGAGTCTTTACTCTTTGTGGAGCTGAAGCCTCCAAGTCTGATGACTTGATTCAAGGTACATGTCTTATTGATGGAACTCAATTAACTGTGTTGTATGATTCGGGTGCTACTCATTCTTTTATATCGCATGATAGGGTCAAGAGTCTTGAGTTGCCTGTTGCTTCCCTTGAGTATGATTTGTTGGTTTCTACACCTACAAATAAACCTGTTACTACTTCTTATGCATGCCAGAACTGTCACATAGTTATAAATGATAGAACATTCATTGATGATCTTGTATGCTTGCCTTTGAAAGACCTGGATATTATTCTGGGTATGGACTGGTTATCTTCCAACCATGTCCTCCTCAACTGTTTTGATAAAACCTTGATTTTTGGAACTCCAAAGGAGTCTAAGAATCCGGACCTTCTCTTTGCCAGCCAAGTTCAAGCTTCGATGAAGGACGAAGCCCAAGTATACATGATGTTAGCTTCCCTGGAAGTAGAGAGCAGCCCTCCTGATGTCGCCAGTTTGCCTGTTGTGCGGGAATTTCCTGAAGTGTTCCCGGGGGATGTTTATAACTTACCCCCAGAGAGAGATGTTGAGTTTACCATAGACTTAGTGCCTGGCACCGGGCCAATCTCCATAGCACCCTATAGAATGTCCCCTCTAGAGCTAGCTAAGTTGAAGGAACAGTTGGAGGACCTGATGATGAAGAAGTTCATTAGGCCGAGTGTGTCTCCGTGGGGAGCACCTGTGTTGTTGGTGAAGAAGAAGGATGGTAGTATGAGGTTGTGTGTCGACTTCCGACAGCTCAACAAGGTGACCATAAAGAATCGGTATCCCCTCCCTAGGATTGATGATCTTATGGACCAGTTGATGGGCGCTTGCGTCTTTTCAAGGATAGATTTGAGGTCAGGGTACCATCAGATTCGGGTTAAGTCTGAGGACATCCCGAAGACAGCGTTTAGAACGCGATATGGTCACTATGAGTATTTGGTTATGCCCTTCGGTGTGACCAATGCTCCTGCGGTCTTCATGGACTACATGAACAAGACCTTTCACCCTTACTTGGATAAGTTTGTGGTAGTGTTCATAGATGACATCTTAGTGTACTCCAAGAGTAAGGAGGAACATGAGGAACACTTGAGGGTTGTCTTGCAGACCCTTAAGGAAAAGCAGTTGTATGCTAAGTTGTCTAAGTGTGAGTTCTGGTTAGAGGAAGTGAGCTTCTTAGGATATGTCATCTCTAAGGGTGGCATAGCAGTGGACCCAGCTAAGGTAGAGACGGTGCTCCAGTGGGAAGCGCCAAGGTCTGTAACCGAGATTAGGAGTTTCTTGGGGTTAGCCGGGTATTATAGACGGTTTATAGAAGGTTTCTCTAAGATAGCTTTACCCTTGACCCGTCTCACCAAGAAGGGACAGTTGTTTGTGTGGGACTCTAAGTGTGAAGAGAGTTTCCAAACCCTTAAGAATAGGTTGACATTAGCACCAGTGTTAGTTTTGCCAGATCCTAGTGAACCCTTCGTAGTTTACTGCGATGCTTCTAAGCAAGGGTTAGGTGGTGTGTTGATGCAGAATGGTAAGGCAAGGTCGGCCCAAGGGTGAAGCTGGTGAAGCTAGGGCTTTAGGCCTCCAAAAATTTTTTTTTACTACCTATTTTAATAATATTTTTTTTACAATGTATATATACCATATTTTCTTCATCTACTAAAAGATGGAACATTTTACAAGATCATATCCCTAGCCTAACTCTTAAATCATTGTCACAAACACGTTGGGAAAGTCGTATTGAAAGTGTAAAAGCTTTAAGATTTCAAACTTCACAAATAAGAGATGCTTTATTGAAATTAGGTGAAGTTAATGACGAACCTAAAATAAAAAGTGAAGTTGATTGTTTAGCAACTTATGAGCTTGAAAATTTTGAGTTTTTATTAGGCATGACTATTTGGTATGAGATATTGTTTGCTGTAAACTCAGTTAGTAAAAATATGCAATCAAAGGATATGTGTATCGATGTTGTTATACAATAATTGAAAGGTCATATTTCATTTTTTGAAAATATAGCTAGGGAAGACTGATTTGAAAATGCTTTAATTTCCGCCAAAGAAATTGCTATAGAAATGAATATAGAACCAAAGTTCCGTGAAAAACATACTATTCGTAGAAAGAAACAATTTGATGAGATTATTGACAGTGAAGTTGTAAAATCTCCCGAAGAATCATTTAAAATTGATTACTTCTTGTACATAATAGATAAAGCAATCACCTCATTTCAAAGTAGATTTGAATAATTTAAAATGTATCAAGATTTTTTTGGTTTCCTATCTAGTATTGAGAAATTAAGGTCATTAGATGATGAAAATTTAAAAGAAAATTGTCTTAACCTTGAATGTTCATTAAAACATAATGACAACTCTGAAATTGATGGATTAGATTTATTTACAGAACCAAAAATTTTAAGAGAAATTATACAAGTGGAAAATGATACAACAATTGACATACTTAATTATATAATAATGCTTGATTCTTTTCTAAATGCATATATCGCTTATAGAATAATGTTAACGATTCTCGTAAACGTTGCTTCGGCAGAAAGAAGTTTTTCAAAACTAAAATTAATAAAATATTATCTAAGATCGACAATGTCTCAACAAAGACTAAATGGACTAGCTTTATTATCGATTGAAAAAGATTTGTTAAATGAAATCGATTACAATAATTTAATAAATGATTTTGCATCCCAAAAAGCACGAAAGATAAACTTTAAATAAAAATATAATAAATTTTATAATTTTTTATTATTTTCTTTAAAAGGCCTCACTTTGGAGTTTGTTTTAGGCCTCCAAAAGTGTTGGGCCGGCCCTGTGGTAAGGTAGTTGCTTATGCTTCTAGGCAGTTGAAAACCCATGAGAAGAACTACCCTACCCATGACCTAGAGCTAGGAGCTGTGGTATTTGCCTTAAAGATCTGGAGGCATTACCTGTATGGAGCGAGGTTTGAGGTCTTTAGTGATCATAAGAGTTTGAAGTATCTCTTTGATCAAAAGGAGTTGAATATGAGGCAGCGTAGGTGGATGGAGTTTTTAAAGGACTATGACTTCGAGCTGACCTATCACCCAGGAAAGGCCAATGTGGTGGCCGATGCCTTGAGTAGGAAAACCCTGCATGTCTCCGCTTTGATGGTTAGGGAGATGGATTTGATTGAGGAGTTTAGAGACCTTAGTCTAGCTTGTGAGTTTACCCCTAAGAGTATTAGGCTTGGTACCTTGAAGTTTACCAACAGTTTGATGGATCAGATTAGAGAGGGTCAGAAGTTAGACAAGTTTCTCTTGGACCAGCGAGATTTGCTCGCTCAGGGTAGAGACCTAAGTTTTAAGGATGGCGGCGATGGTATCTTGAGGTTTAAGGATAGAGTTTGTGTGCCAGATGTTCCTGAGCTTAGGAAGTTGATCTTAGAAGAAGGTCATAGGAGTGGATTGAGTGTGCACCCAGGTGCCACTAAGATGTATCAGGACCTTAAGAGGATGTTTTGGTGGCCTAGGATAAAAAAGGATGTGGCTGAGTTTGTGTATGCGTGCCTAGTTTGTCAGAAGGCTAAGATAGAGCATCAAAGGCCTTCGGGTAAGTTGCAACCTTTCAGTATCCCAGAATGGAAATGGGATAGCATCTCCATGGATTTTGTGTCTGGACTCCCTAGGACTCCAGCTAGTTTTGAGGCTATATGGGTTGTTGTGGTTAGACTGACTAAGTCTGCCCATTTCATTCCGATGAACATGGAGTATCCATTGGAGAAGTTAGCTAAGCTGTACATCAAGGAGATAGTTAGGCTTCATGGTGTACCCTCTAGCATAGTTTCAGATAGAGACCCGAGGTTTACCTCCAGGTTTTGGAATAGTTTGCAAGAGGCTTTAGGAACAAAGCTTAGGCTTAGTTCAGCTTACCACCCACAGATTGATGGGCAGTCTGAGCGGACCATCCAGTCCTTAGAGGACTTGTTGAGGGCTGGTGTGTTAGAACAGTCTGGGAGTTGGGACAAGTTTTTGCCCCTGATAGAGTTCACCTACAACAACAGTTTCCATTCCAGCATTGGGATGGCACCTTATGAAGCTCTGTATGGGAGGAGATGTAGGACACCCTTGTGTTGGAGTGAACCTAGTGATAGTGTGGTGCTAGGACCAGAGATAGTCCAGGAAACAACAGAAAAGATCAGGTTAGTTCAGGAAAAGATGAGAGTTGCACAGAGTAGGCAGAAGAGCTACCATGATAAAAGGAGGAAGGCGCTCGAATTCCAGGAAGGCGATCATGTATTCTTGAGAGTTACCCTGACGACTGGGGTTGGTAGGGTGATGAAGGCGAGGAAACTTACTCCGAGGTTCATTGGTCCTTACCAAATCCTTAAAAGAGTTGGCAAAGTCGCCTACCAAATAGCCTTGCCACCGTTCTTGTCAAACCTCCACAATGTTTTTCATGTGTCTCAACTCAGGAAGTATATTCATGACCCTAGTCACGTGATAGTTCCCGATGCAATACAATTATAAGAGAACTTGACATTTGAGGTGTTACCCCTTCGAGTCGAAGATAGGAGGGTGAAGCAGCTAAGAGGCAAAGAGATTCCCTTGGTTAAAGTAGTTTGGAGTGGGCCAACTGAGGAAAGTGCTACCTGGGAGCTCGAGAGTCAGATGATGGAAGCGTATCTGCATCTTTTCGTTTGAGGTACGTAGAAATTTCGAGAACGAAATTTTTATAAGGGGGGTGGAATTGTAACACCCTGTTTTTCATAAAATGTTTTATAATGTTAGTTTTATTTGTTTTAAAATGTTGGTTAAGGGCTAAGTGGTATTTTAGCCTAAAAGTCCCTTTCTGGTACATGAGCACGCTCGTGCTCATTAGCCAGCAAGCCCATGCTTAAAGTCAGAAGCGTGTCTCTGATTTTAAGTTGAGCACGACCGTGCTCAATAGTGAGCACGCCCGTGCTCAATGCGTGGACCGCGTCTCGCTGACGCTAAGTGGAGCACGACCGTGCTCAATGCTAAGCACGACCGTGCTCAGGTCCGGACGTTATAAACGTGAGCAGAAACCGAGGGTTACGTAAAACCCTAATTCTCTGAGTATTGCAGCTACTGTTGCGGCTCACTGTGTTCTTCTCCCTATTCCCTCTCCATTCCTTGTTATAGTGGAGCTTTGGGAACCGTTGGGGAAGCCAGATATGTCCGTATTGTTAGAGGTAATAGTTCCCTTCCCTTTTAGTTTCCTTTCGTGTTGTTGGGATTGGAAACTAACCGGTTGTGTTCTTATTTGCCCAAGGTTCATCAGTGGAGTGAGCCGCTTTGGGAACGGTACCAGTTTGCTAGTAGGAGCAGTGTTAGAGCTACCTTCAATCCAGGTATGGGGAGAAGTGGGATTGTATTCATTAGGCAGTGGGTAGTGTAAGGTAACGGGGTCCCCATGACCCCGGTGTCATTGTATGTTGTATGGTTTATATGTTGATTATTGTTCTATCAATAACATGCTATTTTTGGTTGATTGTGATGTTATATGTATTTCATGTTCATGTTGGTTGTTTAGTGAATATGATGATATATTGATTATTGTTGTCAATGTGATGTTGGTTGGTTGATGTTGTGGCTGTGATGATTGTATGTTGATGAGACTGTTGAACTGAATAATTAGGTTTAATAAATGTGTTAAGTTAGGTTTTAATCCCTAATGGTCTGGTTGAACTTGGTTTCTGTCCCTGCCCAGAACAGTGCAGTCGTGCATTGAGCACGATCGTGCTGAACAGGGAGCACGACCGTGCTCCCACTTAAATTCTGGAAAATGGCCGCGCTGTTCAGCACGACCGAACAGGTCAAATAGCACGATCGTGCTGCTGAGCACGACCGTGCTGAGTGTGAAGCACGACCGTGCTTCACTTAAAAGGGCAGCACGCCCTCACGTGTCCAAGCACGACCGTGCTAGGGTCTAAGCACGACCATGCTAAACCCCCTGGACAGTAATGAAATTAAAGGACTCAAGGGGTTTTAAAACCCCATTCCCCTATGATGATATGTTGAGATAACTAATCAAAGATAAAGATTAGACAACCTGGTTATTAATTATATAAGATAATTAGATATTCAAATGTTAAGTCGGTATCCGTTGGGTTACCGCACGTTGATAAGTTGAAGTCTTGGGTGCTTATAGACCCAAGTATGTTGAGTTGAACCTTGGTGCTTATTGGCCAAGGGAGCCTTGACCCCATGGTTTGGGTCTAATGTCACGTTGAGTTTGATGTTGGAAGTCTTGGGAGCTTCATGGCCCAAGCAAGGAGGTGGTTGAGATTGTTTGTTGTTGTGCCATTTGCATAAAGCATTGGAGTAGTTGATGGGGGAGGTTCGACAAAGGGGAGATCGCCCGAGAGTACGGTGATCTGGCCTAGGTCACCCAAGGTTTGGTGACCGAGGCCCCCCGTGATGAGGCATCCACGGTTTGATGTGTTGGCTATCCATGGGGTTCACCCAAGGTTTGGTGAACTGCCGGTGTTGGTGCTTTTATGGCCAATACGGATATGTAACTCCAAAGTCGTTCATCCTGAGTTTGTTTGGATCCACATGCATAGTTGGAGTAGCGGAGTAGTTGATGCATTGCATAGCATAGCATACTTGGTTGTTATGATACTATTGGATGTTGATGTATGCTTATGTGTATGTTTACCTTGCGTACTATTCCCCTGTCGTTTATATGATTACATGAATCTTACTCCCTGTATTGTTTGTGTTTGGCCTGATTGGCATTTGCAGAGGATGACGAGCAGCCCGGAGAGGAGTGACTCTGAGGAGCCGCCACTCATAGTAGGGTTGTTTTAAGTTTAGATAGTTTGTTTCCAGTTGTATTCCGAGGATTTATTTCCGGAACTGTTATACCAGCTCTGAATTGTGACATCGGGGTTGGGCTATTCTTTTGATGATGTTTTTATTTGATTAAACTTATTGTTATTTTCCGCGTTGTAAACGAGTTCATGTGGGACTTTTCTACCCATGGACAACTGTTTTATTTAATTCAGTTAAATGCATGTTTTTCTTATTAATTGTTTTATATTTAAATGTCTTATAACATGCAGGATAGAAGGGTGTCACACAGAACATAAGTATTCTGTCAAGCCACGGTCTAAAACAACCCCAACATTCACCCTTGGTCTGATGTTTACGGCGAGATTCCGGCAACTCGGATCTCGGCAGGAACAGTAGTAAAGAAGATTTACTTTTCTTCTTGACTGAGAACTCCTTCATCAAAATAAATCAAAGATTCAGCTTGCTAATTGATCAAACCTCATCCATCAGATAGATATATAAAGGTAAACTCATAAGCACAAAAGTTTGTCTTCATGACCATGCATCATCCTCTTCTTTTAAAATAAAATATATTTCACCTGATGATGTCTTTACCACTTACTATGATAAGCATCTGCTTCCATGTATAAAACTCAATATTTAAATCAAAACAAGACTCATGAATAATAAAAGAAATAGCAAATTCATGAAATATCTAAAAAATTTACCCGCTGAGTTTGCTATGCAATAACAAAAAAAGGCAAAGATTTCAACATTTGGCCCCATATAACATCATTTTATCATGATATTCATTCATTCTCGTAACAAACATTATACAAAGATACCTTCTCATCCAGAATATTAATAAATCTCAAAAATCAATATCAACAAATATAACTTCATGGGCTCAAACCAAATTAATATATATATAATCAAATCTCTATAAATTTAACAAAGCATCATGCTTTAAAACCCATGAGTCATGGAAGTATAAGCACATAAAAAAAAAAATCGATGGTTTCATAAAAGTATATGCGAGTAATCACTAACCATGTTTCTTGAATTGTGAACAAGTGTTAGAGTAGAAATCATAGTACTCCTCGTTGACTACTCATGCATGCTCCAATTAAATTCCAATGTGCAGATTTTGAGCACTTTTCACAAGTGGCACCACGGCATCACAAAAAAATATTTGTAGGCAAAGACAGTTTGCTTTGGTGAGCATATAATCCACGAGAGGACCTGTAACAAAACGAATTGCACAAGCAATAGACAAATTTGATATCTTTAACAATTAAAACATTCACAATGAAAAAATGTCACCTGGTAAAGGTGGTTTATCATGTTCGGAATTCCTATATGCGATAATTTCACTAAATCATGTCTCTCTATTGCCCTCTTGCTTAGTGGATAAAAGTAATGATGCCAAAAATCAGACCTTCAAGTTAAATGATAATACTGATAATAGAATAATGGCAGTCTACCGATTTTTTTTTTTTTTAAATTCAATCTGCCATTTCTAAACCAATGAGAAAACACTAATTTTTTATTTAATCAAAGTCTATAAGGCTTCCTTCCACCAGGTTATGAAACCTATGTCCACCCACTAATCAAACTTGACAAAAGAAGTTTCACAACAAAAGTCAAGCATAGATGTAGATAAAATAATAAAACTTGGGTATAACAAATAACAAATTCTAATAATAATAAAAAAAATTGAAATTTGAAATCCTAGAGAAACAAATTTTCATTGGCAATATTGTTGTAAAAATAATAAATAAAATAAAGATAGAAAAAGATGAAGAACATCAACAAAAAGTTTATAGTCTGAGACGTGTCAAAGGACACTGTCCTTAAGGATTATTTCGCCCACCCACAAATAATTGTGTCAATCAAATTGCGAAACTCCTCCAAGATTTAACAGACTCTTCCAGAATAACAATATTATTCTGGGTGTCAGAATAGCAAGAATTACATCAACCCTTATACAATACAAAAGAAGAAGAAGAATTTTCTCAAAATATGTTCAGATGACAAGATGATAATAACAAAAGGTAGAATAATTTTTCCTTGTGATCCTCACGCCCCAAATCCTTTCATAATCATCCTTTTCATATCTGATTGTCACCATATACATATACATATATATATATATATATATATAGAAACAAGGAAACGGTTGCACCCTGCACTTTAATCACAAAATAAATATGATATAAATCTATGAATAAAACCAATAAACCGTTGGAAGAAAAACTGACTATATTTAAGCACATTTAAACTCAATAACTTCAGGGCCATTGGAAACAAGGTTTACAACAATGTGTACATTGGCCTTTAAGAGAAAATGAACAAAATAATAATAAGCATTCACTGATAATCAAAACCCTTAAAAACAAATAAATGATAATAAATAAAAATCTTATAAATTTAAAAACAAATTATTTTAAAATAAAATAAAATATCCAACTGTAGCAAAAAAAATTTAAAGGGTCATGGCTCATTAACTTATTTTTTTTAAAAGTAGCATATAATTTTCTTCTACAAATTAATACATCTTAAGGTAAACATCCTTACAATACCTATTCTGAGTTAGGTTGCTAAGATCATGTTTTAACTTTCTTGAAGTTTATGTCTTAATGCAGGAAGTTGTTGGGCATTCTCTGCAGTGGCAGCTGTGGAAGGCATAAACAAAATAAAAACAGGAAACTTGGTTTCTCTGTCTGAACAAGAACTAGTAGATTGTGATGTTAAGAATGGGAACCAAGGGTGCCAAGGTGGCCTAATGGACACAGCATTTACATTCATCAGTAAGAATGGTGGACTTACCACTGAGAAAGACTATCCTTATGAAGGGGTAGATGGCGCCTGTAACATGGAAAAAGCTGGACATCATGCTGTCAGTATAAGTGGCTATGAAAACATACCCGTTAGTAATGAGACTATGCTGAAAGCTGCGGCTGCGAATCAACCTGTATCCGTTGGAATTGACGCTGGAGGTTATGCATTTCAGCTTTACTCAGAAGGTGTTTTTTCTGTCATGTGTGGAAAGCAACTCAATCATGCTGTGACTATAGTTGGGTATGGAGAAATAGATGACCAGAAGTATTGGATTGTGAAGAATTCATGGGGATCTGACTGGGGTGAATCTGGTTATATTAGGATGAAGCGTGACACTATGGATAAAGATGGTACTTGTGGCATTGCCATGCAAGCCAGCTACCCCCTGTCAAGAACTAAGCAGTCTAGTGGGTGATTGACCTGCTGTGTTTGTAGAATGAGATATGTCAGCTCAGCAAATTCATTTAGACTAACAATTTCATGATAGGTTCATGTATGCAACTGAAAAATAGGGAATTTTTTATGAACCACAAAATAAGACAGAAGGAAAAACTTAGCTATCAGTTATTAATTACAATATATTCGAATCGCATCAAATACAAGGCTCAACACTAGAGTAATGCTTCTTATAATATGACTCAAACAGAAAGGAAAATAGAATTGATAAGTGAAATAATTCTATATGAACCAGATACATTAAAAGTAATAATTAGTAAACATATTTCACCATATTTCTAAATTTGATTTATGAGCACATGTTGATGTCAGGTGAGATGAACAAAGCAAAGTTAACTAAAAGGTTTTGCATTGATCACTCTGCACAAACAGAAAGGTGACTAGAAACCGGAACAACAAATAGCATAAATTACAATAATAACTCCCACTAATTAATAATATGATGCACTTGATATACATGATGTTACTTCATAATCCCATAGCAACAATCTCTTTTACTGCCCTATTCTGTGCCTCAAAGTGCAAGATCATCCCTCAATAGTGTCACTGCTAAAAGAAGGATGACATCAGAATTCAGATGCCACAAATGTAGTGAGCACATATAGAAACAAACACCATGAATTCTACCATTTATTTTGTCAATAATGGTTTAAGAGATCAAAGGGTAAAAAGAAACAAAATGTGATAACAATCACAAATAGTTATCATGATCAAAGGGAAGCATGATATTGCAGAAAAAGACTGTTCATATGTACTCTTCAACTTGATCCAAGTGCCCCAACTATATGCTATATTGGGATCAGGATCACCAATCAAACTGAAAAAATGTTGGAAAGTTTTTAACTTATGAAATGATTCCTAACATCAACTAACTGAGTAACTGAGAAGCATAGGAAATCAAAATGAGGCAGATGTAAATAAGAAAGGGAAAATGAAAAAAATATATATTTTGAAATAAAATATTACCACAGTTCAATATCAGGTAAGCAACAAGTTTTCTTTCAAATCAATGTAACGTCTGCTTCCAGATTTGGTGCGGCAACAAAAACTCTAGAGAAAAATAAGAAAAATAACCAGAACCACTTTTAGATAATTGTCAACTTCAAACCTAAACCAGCAAGTTTCAATTTACAAATTTACCTGAGATTTTAAAAACATGAACTAATTAACTTTATCAGAAAATATTTTTATGAGAAAGACAAAAAAATAAAATAAAAATAACAATACTTTATCAGAAATACTATATAATGAATAAGTGAATTTCCGCGAATAGGCTAATTAACTTCTTTTTCAACTAAAACATTTTAAATAGAAATTTAAAATTAAAATGAAGTAAAAAAACTCTATTGAAATTAACACATTCGTACATCATTTCACCAAATGCTTTTCCTGTTAGCTAGCATTTCTCATACTTTATTTAAGAGTTAAGTAAAAATAAATTTATATCTCTTTTAAAAATACATTTAAAAACTTAACTTTTAATTTTTTTTTTTTTTGTGGATAATCATATCTGCCTCTTATATATACCACCCATAGTCTAACTTGTGCAAAACGTTTAGGATGAAGGACATTCATTTACTTATGCAATTAACATAGCTTAACTTGATATAATAAATAGCGCATACTGACACCGTATATATGAGCTCTACGTTACCTTGACAAGTAATTTGTCCCACAGACAGTACATGAGGGTCTTAGTAAGCAAATTCTCAATGGCACGGAGACAAGAAAGCTGTTTTAAGATTTGAGTTGAAAACTAAAAGAACAGTTTATGAAAGGTATCAGAGTTACAAGATGAGAGAAAGAGGAATTAAGAGAAAATAGAAACGTAGAGAGTAATTGTATTGCCTTGACTGAATGAATGGGAATACACTGTGATAGCTTTATATACATGGTGTGCAGTAGTTGTAACTATCTAACTGAAGTAACTGACTTTATCAACAGAACTAACAGAATTTAGCTAACTATTAGTTATCCCTTTACACCCTCTGCAAACTCATGGGTGTGGCATCAATCACTCTGAGTTTGGTACGACATAGCTAAAAAATGGAATTAGTTACAGCTTTGGTGAGTATGTCAGCTATTTTCTCAGCTAATGGCACATGGTGCACTTGAAGCTCATTTTTCTGAATCTTCTCCGTTACAAAGTAGAGGTCTAGCTCAAAATGCTTGGTGCGAGAGTGAAGGATGGGGTTGGTAGTAAGCATTACCGCATTGATGTTGTCACAATAGACAACTGGGGGCGACAAAACAGGACAGTGCAGTTCTATAAGAAGTGACTACAACCAAGTAATTTCAGCCACTGCTGCTGCCAAACTTTGATATTCTGCCTCTGTGCTAGACCTGAACACAACGTGCTGTTTTTTTTAGGACCAAGATATAGGATTGGAGCCAAGGAACACACAATAACCTGTGGTAGATTTCCTGTCATCAGGATCCAATCCCCAATCAGCATCACAGAAAGCTGATAATGTTAGATTGGAGGATTTAGTGAGAGTGAGGCCAAAAGAAGCTATTCCACTAAGGTATCTGAGGATCCTCTTCACTGCTTGCCAGTGTGAATCTTTCGGAGCATTCATAAATTGACAGACCTTGTTGACTGCAAAGGCAATGTTAGGTCTTGTTATTGTTATGTATTGTAATGCACCTACTATTGATCTGTATAGGGCAGCATCCTCTCCATCAGTGCTGTCAGAGGCAGATAGTTTGAGTCCAGTGACCATTGGTGTTTTCATAGGCTTTGCATTGGCCATATTGGCTTTGTGAAGTAGGTCTGTGATATACTTTGTTTGAGTAAGGCATATTTTGCCCGAGTAATGATGAGCCTGGATGCCTAGAAAATAGTTGAGTCCTCCAAGGTTCTTGAGGGGAAAGTGAGAGTTTAGTTGAGCAATGAGATCTACAATTGTGGAGGATGAGTTGCTGGTGATCAAGATGTCATCTACATCCACTAGAACCAGTGTAGTGATGTTGCCAAATACTCTAATGAATAAGGAGTTGTCACACTTAGCAGACTGAAAACCAAGTGAGGTTAGGCAATGTTGCAATTTGTGAAACCAAGCTTTTGGAGCTTGTTTTAGGCTATAGAGTGCCTTATTCAATTTGCATACAAGAGTGTTATCCTCATTGACAAAACATGGTGGTTGAACCATGAACATTTCCTCATCTAAGTCACCATTAAGGAAGGCATTATTAATGTCAATCTGTCTAATTGACCAATTATTTGTCAAGGCAAGAGTTAAGACCACTCGAATTGTTGCTGGTTTGACCACATGGCTAAAGGTCTCAAAGAAGTGAAAACCATGTTGTTGGTGGAAGCCTTTGGCCACCATCCTAGCTTTATACTTTTCAATACTCCTATCTGCATGTCTTTTGATTCTGAAAACCCATTTACATCCAATTGGCTCTCTGCCAGAAGGAAGTGAGGTTAGGGTCCATGTATTGTTTTTGAGTAAGGCTGCATACTCTTGTTGCATTGCAGCTCTCCAGTGTGGGCTTGAGAGTGCACTTTTTACAGATTTAGGCTCAGTGATAGTAAGATCAGTAGAGGTGGCAGCAAGGAACACTTTTGGTTTGGAGATACTAGCTTTTCTTCTTGTAACCTTAGGGTGAGTGTTGGTGGTAGTTTCTACAGGCACAGGACTAGATGGAACAGGAAATTTACTAGTGACCAGAGAATCAGTATTTGCTGAGTTAGGTGCTGGGAGTGTTGCCTCAGACTGCTCAGGTATACTGTCAGGAATTTGTGACTCAGGCATTGTATCAGGAATAGCAGGAGTAAAAGAAATAGAGGAGGGAGTGGGGAGAGGTGTGTGAGAAGTAGTTAGAAAATTAGGATTGGCTTGGAAGGGAAAACTAAGTTCATCAAATTTTACATGCCTGGAAATGAAAGTTTGCCATTAGGAGATAAGCAGATATAGCCTTTATGCTTTGGACTATAGCCAAGAAACACACACTGTTGTGATCTAAAGTCCATTTTATGGTTGTTATATGGCTTGGTATAAGGATAGCAAGTACATCCAAAGGTTTTGAGACTCATATAATATGGTTTTTGGTTTAAAAGAAGCTCAGTTGGACTTCGGTGGTGTAGAACAGGTGTAGGTAGATTATTGATTAGGCAGCAAGCTTCACCCCAGAAGTTAGAGGCATAAAAGCATGAGCTAAGAGGGTGAGTCCCATTTCTGTAATATGCCTATGCTTCCTCTCAGCTGAGCCATTTTGCTCATGAGTGTAGGGGCAATTGAATCTATGGTGGATGCCAGATTGAGCAAGGAATTTAGAAAAAGGCTATGTATTCTTTGCCATTGTCAGTCTGAAGGACTTTAATTCTATGGCCAGTGAAATTTTCAACTAGATTTTTGAAGTGAATGAAACAGTTCAGTGCTTGTGACTTGGTTTGCAACAAATAAATCCAAGTATACTTGTTGTATGCATCAATGAAGTGAATATAGTATTTGCTGCCATTTGTGGAAGGCAGTGGAGAGGGACCCCATATGTCTGAATAAACCATTTGTAAAGGTGCAGCATATACAGTATTGGAATCAGGGAAAGGAAATTTGTGAAATTTACCAAGACAACAAGCTTTGCAAACAGAAGGTATTTTATTATCATCAGTAACAATATTACACTTTCTTAGTACATGATAAACAATTTTGGAAGAGGGATGGCCTAGTCTAGCATGCCAAGTAGCTAAACTATCTACAGAGACTACATTATTACAAGTGGAATCAGTAAGACATGTATGTGCTGCAGACTTAGACTTTGAAGTGACAGGGAATTGGATTGTGTCAAAGGCATAAAGTCCATGTCTTAGCTTCCCTTCAAGGAGAATGTTCTTAGTTACCTGACATTTAACATAACACACCTTAGGATGAAATTCAAAGAATACTCTATTGTCTTTTGCAGACTGAGAAACACTGAGCAAGATTTTGGAAATAGAAGGCACATGCATAAGATTATTCAAGAACAAAGGTTTGACAAAATTAGGTGAGTAAAAATGAGAGTTACCAATATATTGGATTTAGGCAGAGGCACCATCAGCCATTCTAATTCTTGAATCTCCACTGTATGCCTGTTTTCCCATCATATTTGTGTCTTGTGGTGTCAAGTGGTTTGTGGCACCCGAGTCTGGATACCAATTAGGATCGTAGAGTGTTTCAGGTACTGCCATCAAGGCTGCGGAAGCTGAGTGAGAGGCTTCACTTTGTGTGGTTTCTGCCACCATTGCTCTATTTTGAGAACCACCATTGTTAGTATCTTGGTAATCATTGTTGAACCTGTGTCAACAGTTCAAGGCAATATGCCCATATTTGCCACAGACCTGGCATTTTGGCTTATTGAAGCCTCTACCACCATTATTTCCATTGTAACTACTATTATTATTACCACCTCTGAATGAGGAAGACCTGCCTCTACCTCTGTATGAGCCTCTGAAGTTCCCACCATTGTTGTATCTTTCTTGATTCTGATTAAATTTCTAGCCTCTTCCAGGATTGCCTCTACCATACTGCTGGTTTTGAACAAGATTTGCTTGCAAAGAATTCATTGCAAAAACATCAAAATTGGACTTCTGTTTTTCAATCCTACCCTCAATGTTCATCAACAAAGACTCAATTTCCGGAATTGTATAAGCATCAGTTCTTGATATTATTGCTGTGACCATAGGGTCATACTCACTTGGTAGACCATCAAGAATTATTTCAATGTGTTTAGTCTCATCGATTGGTGATCCTACTGTAGTTAGGGTATCTACAATCTTTTATAGAAAGCAAATATTCATTCATACTCCAGTTTTCTTGACATTCTTTAGCTGTAACTTTAACTGATTTACCTTTGCACGAGGTTGTGATGCAAAATAGACTTGAAGTTTGTCCCAAACCTGATACACACATTCACACCCCACCATTCTTGTGTGAAGATTTGGAGACATGGAGGCAAGAAGCCATGTGAACACGTGCTGATCTTGCTGCTCCCAGGTTTCATAAGCTTCACTCACTTTGTCAAGAACAACATCTTCATCAGTCAAGTACTTTCGTGGTTTTCCTCCAGAGTTTGTTGCTGTGATATACTTCTGTAGCTTATGAGCTTTGATCGTGCCCATAGCTTGCATTTTCCATGTGAGGAAATTGTCATCATCCAATTTTACAGAGATTGGAATCATTGCTTGAGTTACTGAAGACGAAGGTTGTGCGGGCGTGGCCATGACAGGATCTCGAGCTCTGATACCATGAAAGGTATCATAGTTACAAGATGAGAAAAAGAGGAATTGAGAGAAAGTATAAATGTAGACAAAGTAATTGTATTGCCTTGACTGAACGAATGGGAATATACTGTGATAGCTATATATACATGGTGTGCAGTAGCTGTAACTATCTAACTGAAGTAACTGACTTTATCAACAGAACTAACAGAATTTAGCTAACCATTAGTTATCCTTTTACAGTTTACAATTCAACATGAACTTTCCTATAAGTACCACAAGTAATCTTGAGTACCAGCACAACACATCTTTCTCACATTTCAGTAAGCAACCTGAAGTAGTTATACCCACAATCACATTAGCTACTAACGACAATGGTTGCCAACAACCAATTCCATCATATTTCATTTGCTTTGCTTTTCTTCTTGGGATTCTTGGCATTTCAAGTCACATCTCGCAATCTCCAAGATGCCTCCATGTATGAGAGGCTTGAGCAATGGATGGCTCGCCATGGCAAAGTCTATAAGGACCCCCAAGAAAGGGAGAAGCGCTTTAGGATATTTAAGGAAAATGTGAATAACATAGAATGTGTCAACAATGCTGGGAATAAACCTTATAAGTTAGGCATTAATTACTTTGCAGACCTCACAAACGAGGAGTTCAGTACATCCAGAAATAGATGCAAGGGGCATATGGGCTCCTCAATCACAAGGACAACCACTTTTAAGTATGAAAATGTGACTGCAGTACCATCCACAGTAGATTGGAGACAAAAAGGAGTTGTGACACCCATCAAGGACCAAGGCACATGTGGTAAGTATCTAACAATTCATTTAACATATTATCTCACAAGTCAATATTCATCTAATTACATATTTGATTTACTTGTAGGATGTTGTTGGGCATTTTCTGCTGTTGCAGCAATGGAAGGAATTAATAAGTTGAGCATTGGAACAAGAGCTAGTTGATTGTGATACAAAGGGTGTTGACCAAGGTTGTGAGGGTGGTCTGATGGATGATGCCTTCAAATTCATCATAAAAAATCATGGACTGAACACCGAAGCCAAATACCCCTATCAAGGTGTTGATGGAACATGCAATGCAAATGCAACAGCCAACCATGCAACAACTATTACTGGGTATGAGGATGTCCCTGCCAACAATGAGCAGGCATTGCAAAAAGTTGTTGCTAATCAACCGATTTCTGTAGCCATTGATGCTAGTGGCTCTGACTTTCAATTTTACAAAAGTGGTGTCTTCACCGGTAGTTTTGGCACTGAGTTGGATCATGGTGTCACGGCTGTAGGTTATGGAGTTAGTGATGATAGAACTAAGTATTGGTTGGACAAGAATTCATGGGGAACCGAATGGGGTGAACAAGGATGCATTAGGATGCAAAGGGATGTGGCTGCTAATGAAGGACTGTGTGGCATTGCAATGCAAGCATGTTATCCGACTGCATGATTATAAAATTTGGACATCATCATTCCTAAACTACATACAAATATTTTCTTATGTCTTAATTCCTGCTATCAGTTGTGTATCCTCTACATGAATTAGTGTACTTATTATTATAGAATGAAAAATTAGTCATTCATATGACATACAGGCACATATTTACTTTTCTTTTTATAAAGTGAAGCAACTCCGATCACCATTATTGAACTAATATAGTACCATTGCACCTTGTAGCATAACAAAAAGGAATCCTACAAGTGGTTGATCAGAAAGGTACTGCTGTTGATTAATACAGGCAAGTAGGATACACAACATATACAGAGACAATATAAATGATAAAGAGAGAATGCAAAAGATGTGGCCAGGCATTAATAAAATATCACTTTTTTCTACATCATGTTATACAAAATTGCACCTCTACAAGGAGGAATATACAACTATCACAACAAACCACCAAGGGACATTACTGATGGTAAAAAAAAAAAAATTATCAGGCATAATTATAAAATCACAAAAATGTGATAGGTCATATAAAATCACACGTAATTAATGATGAAAATCTTGATATCTGCACCGAAATGTACAACATCCATGTCTAATTTAACAATAACAAACATATAAATATATTTAAACATTATGAAGCAAATAATGCAACAATATTTGGAGTGGATATAGCTCTCCTCTAACCATTGAAATCTGGCACTTCAAATTAATCAGTCACGTGTTTATAGTAAATATCAACCAAGCATGTGGTGATACTTTATTCATGTAACCAAAGTTCCCACATTAATAAGTAGCAGATAAGCATGTTTGCTATCCTTGCCTTATCACAAAGTGGACAATTTTTAAGATGAATCCTCAAAACAAGAAAACTGATATTCTAAAACTTGAATTACAGTAAGCACGTATAGAACCACACACCACTAATTAAGTGTTGCCATATATCATTTATTTTGTCAATGAAAGTTTAAGAGATCAATGGGTAAAAAGAAACAGAGAGTCATAGCATACACAAATAATTATCATGAACAAAGGGAAGCATGATATTACAGAAAAGGACTATCCATCTATACTCTTCAATTTGATTATAGTGCCTCAACGATATAGCTATGTAGGGATCACCAATCAAATTGGAAGTATACACAATTATCACCAAGACCAACTTGGAGGAAAATATTGTTTAATTTTGAAGAGTCAGAAGACTAATTCATAAAATAAAACATCGAACGAATCTGAGAAAATAAATATAATTAAATAATAAAAAGAATAGTTTTGCCTAAAAAATATTCAACAAGTATGATCAAACCTTGCTAAAAGAAGCTAATTTTAAGAAAATGGATGGAATAGCTTGACGTTCGAGGGAAGAGTATGTGCAGCATCATTGGAACCCATGGTTGATTTTAGCATTTCCAAGCTTGCAAAAATGAAATATGGCAAGGAATAAGACCATTATTGAGACTAGTGTCATTGGCTTCATCCAATTCAGCTTTGACAACATTGTGATTGGTGTCATTGGTTCCTGTGACGGTTTCATTTTCTCGTCAAGTAATTCACCATATATTACAGTGCTGTCTTCTTGACACTCAATCTATGCCCAAAAGTAAAAAAAAACTCCACTTTGTCATGAGGTCCTAGATTTGACACTATACCATGCCACTCCTCATCATTCAAAGAAATCACTGTGTCTCCCTTGTAAAGCTGGATGAAGCACTTTGTGTAATTAACAATCAAGACACTAATAAGACATTCATCTACCATGTTTTCAGGGGTAGATGAATAAACAACACACAATATCATTCCTTTCAGACGACAATCACTATCTTGAGGAATTTCAAAACGTACTGAATGTCCTTCCCCAGTATAGGATAACCAACAAGGATAATTGTCACCCGGAAGAAAAAGATCAGTAGTCCCACTAGCATTCAATCCACGTACAAAGAACAAATGCTTAGTGATGTAGGACAGAATTGCTGAAATCGACAATGTTCATTATTTCTACCATAACTTCTTTAGGAAAGTCCAATTAATGCATGATCAATGGCATTCGAAAATAGGCTCATGTATCTTTTCAACAAGTTGTAACTTAATGCAAATGAAAATTTACATCATAATAGTAAATGTGAATGGTAAAGGTAAAAAGAAGCAAAAGCAGAGAGGGTGAAGGAACCTGTGATATGCTATTGCTGATAGTATCGATGACTTAGTGTTAACTTCCCAATCCAATCAAAAGAGATTTCAAGGAGTGCTTTGGGATTTGTAATGCATATGATGTTTCCACTTCAGTGACATTTCGATCATATAAGTCATCCAAAATTCTTCTAAAATCTTGAGTTACTTGAAACTCCGAGCAGCATTGCACCCAAACACTTCGAAGTTTTGAAAGTCTGCTAAGCATTGATGATAGACCACCCAAATTCTTGCTTTGTATATTCATGGAAACTACAGACGATGACATGCCGACAAATGGATGAATAGAGAATAGGGGATTCAACGTCGGCGATATCCAAGACCAAATGAGAGAAGGAAACACATCACATGATAATCCTTCATATCCACATAAGGATATATATCCAATGCTTTTCGATCTTACTATTGAAAAGGGAACTTGTTTTACAGCAGTATTTGCTGCAATTAGAGTTGTCATAGATTCCATCTGCACTATATCTTCTTCCAACTTTTCAATCTTTGAACAACCAGAAATGATTAGATATTTCAAAGATTTCAACTTATATATTGTCCTTGGGAGATTTCTAAGGCCTGTACAGTCCTTCAAATTTAGAAGAAGAAGATTATTGAGATCTCCAATAGATTAGTGTACCTCAGACAAACTTGGACGATCTTTGAGGATGAGCTTTTCAAGATTTGGCACTTTTGAAAAATCAGGGGTTTTTCTTAAGTACCAGGAATGACTAAGATTGAGAATTTTTAGCCTCTCAAGAACCTACAAGAGAAATTTTTTAAAAAGAAAACTTAGAAAAGAAAATGGACAACGAAATGATGGAAACTATTAATCTATTGTCATTAACCTTTGAGTTCAGAAAGAAAACTCCATGTAATATATACCTGGGGCTCCTTCCAGACTAGTTTAAGTTTATTGTGTCTTAAGTCAATAACAACTAGATTTCCCTGATAAAAATTGTCAGGTGTGTACTTTAAAGGAAATCCTTGCCAATAAAGCCATCTAAGGTGTTTGGATAGATACCCATAATCTCCATCAAGTTGTACTTGATTAAGTTGCAAAAGTCTTAGCCTCTTCATTTTCTCAAAAGCTTTGGTACTGAAGAAAACTCTACTGGAATTTTGTAACTTCAAAGCCAATCCTTCAATAGCTTTTGTTCCATGTTAAAAAAGAGCATAGAAAAATAGTAGGGAAACCTTTGTTATTTGTTCGCTAGATAAGAATACATAAAATTGCAGCCTAAGCTTATTGTAATGCACATGACAAGAAAAATACTCTTGGGATAATAAATCCCTCAATTTTTAGCCAAAAGGATTCTGAAACAAACAGTTTTATGCTGACAATAAGATCCGGGAGGACAATCTAAAGTTTCAAATTAAACTATATTTCAAGAATGTTCTTACAATATGTTCTGTCAATACATCAAGTACATCCTCATGAAACCACAATCGACTCCGCTTCTCAGGCTCCTCTGGCGACCTTTCGCGAACAATTTCTCTTCCCATGTCTCTTAGCAAATCATGCATTACAAGCTTGTTATTCTTTTCAACTTTTATGAGGCTCCGCTCTATGAGGATTGTTATTCCAATTTCAGCATAAAGTCCACAGCCATCTAGTATCTCTGTAACATAGGTTGTTTCCTTACCAATAAAGAAACAACATATATCAAGAAATATACCCCTCACCTTATCATCACTTAAACCATCAAAGCTTATTCTTAGTTTCTCTTGCACTCGATCATTGGGAATCATTTCTAGTTTTGACAATACACTTTTACACTCTTGTTTTGTCCTCTCGTACAAATAAAAACCAATGACTTCAAGCACTAGTGGCAGTCCTCCACAGTAAGTGACTACATTTCTTGAGAGTTCCATGAAGTCTTCTTTTGGCCTATTTTTCCTAAAAGCATGCCAACTAAAAAGCTCAGGGGACTCACTTTCATCCATTTGCTTAGTTTTATAGACATGATCAGCTTTGAGTACATTAAGTACACGTACATCTCTGGTTGTAATGATTACTACACTTCCGGGACCAATCCATGCATGACTTCCACATAGGGCTTGTAATTGCTCGTCCTTATTCACATCATCAAGTACAACAAGTGCCTTTATTCCAAAAAGTCTTTCCTTGACCATAGCCTTCCCCCACTCAATGCCATGTATCTTCATCCTTTTTAATTTAAGGATATCAGAAAGTAGTTGTTCTTGTAAATCAATTTGGCCTCTATTTGTCTCCCAAACTTCTCTAATATTTGCAAGGAAACTTGTATTTACAAATTGGCGATGCACGTGAATGTAAAATAGTTTTTGTAACACCTCGATTTTTTACTGTTCTTTAATAACAGTAAATATATATGCTTATATTATTTTAATTGCAAAGATTAATTTTCTGGATGTTTAACTTTGGTTATTTTAAGTGGTTTAGTTTTGTAATTTTAATTACTCGTTTAAAATGATTTTTATTAAGTGCGTTAGCACTGCTTTATTTCAGTACATGTACGCGTACTAGACAATAGTTTACGTTATTGTCACTATTAGTATTTATTAAGAAAAATATTTTAAATGATATGATTGAAAGAAAATTATTTTCATATTTTACTCTATTTAATTTTATATTTGGAAATAAATTGTTTTGACATTAATCGGAGATTAAATGTTGGACCGTGGATTTTCTTAGTTGATCAATTCAACTATCAATTTCTACTTTATTTCAAATTTTGAAAGTATATATTTGTCACCCTTTATTTTTAGATTCAAAAACTAAAAACGTGTTTATTTTTAGGCTTAATATTTATCACTCATTTTGTACCTACTCACTAAGAAAATAAATTTACTCCTAATATCTCCCTCTCTCACTTGACGTTTCTCTCTCCCCCGTCACTCTTTTCTTCTTTTCTTCTTCTGCTATCATCTCTTCCTCCTCCAAAACATAAAAACCTCCTCCTTCTCTCATGCCATCTTCATCAACCACCCTTCACCGCCCCTGACCGCGCCGCCGCCCCTGAGGTCACCGTCTGGCCTCCACCGCTCGACGCCAGGGGAGAAGACCGTGCCATCCTGTCCAGCTGCACCTCACAATCTCCGTCGCGCGAAGAACCATCTCCGCCTCAGTGAGCCGCCGCGGTGAGTGTTCTCAGCCGCTGTTGATGGTGGTTCTGCCACCTTGGGTTGCTAAACCTTCTTCCTTTCTTTCTAAAAACTTATCCCTTTGTTCTTGAATGTCCCAGAAAATGAGTCCCTGTCGCTGCCGCCGCGTCTGGACCGTCAGCCGCCATGTCGGTTGGCCATCCAACCATCATGTTCTCTCTTCTTCACTTTGGGTAAGTGTTTTACCCTTAATCTCTTCTATTTTGTAAAATCCCCAAATCAGTTTGCAAACCCTAACCATAGCTCTTTGATTTCATATTGTAATTTGAAATTAAAACTTGTTTTTACGCAATTGGGACTATGAATTAGTGTTTATTTCATTGTTATTTGGTTAGATTGATTTCCACCAAATTATGTTATGAACCCTAAAGCCCCAATCTGATTTTATTTGAGATTGGTTCTGTTTTGGTGAAATTAACGATGTTTTATTTCAATTAGGATCTCTAATTGATGGTTTCTATGGTTAATTTTGTAATCCTCTCATATCAAATCTCATTTCCTCCAATTTTAGTGATGAACTCTTTTTACCCAAATTTGATTTATTGGGAAATTGATTTTGTTTTGTTAAATTAAATGTTTGAACTTATTAGATTATATGTGATGTTGAGTAATTGATTATTACGTTGTTCGGTTGTTGAATGTACTTGGACGCTTTCTCTAGATGATTGCTTGTGACTGCGATGGTTTGAGAGAACCTGGATTTCATTCTTTGAAAGCTGTTGTTGAGTTATTTGAGGGCGTTGCGAGGTTTTACAGGAACCCGACACGTCAAGTCAAATCGTTAGTTGGTGTTCAATCTTGCGAAATTTCATTGAGCAGGGAGTAAACTGTGGCGCACGGAATGAATGATCTTTTTCTGGTCTTCAAAGGTAAAGGGAGTTTACCTAAGGAGTTTTTGCTAGTCATGTACCTTGTTGTGTTTTGATGGATTATATGTTGATTTGAAAATGTAGTTTGATGTTATTTGGAATTGTTGAACATGTATATGTTGTTGTTGGATTATGTATGTATTGGATTGGGACTAATTGCTTGATTGTGATTGTGATTGGCTAAGGGCATGACATTGGTCATTGCTTGTTAATAAAGATTAAGACATTAAAATACCTTAACTCAGAAATATTGAAAAAAATGATGTTTTGTTTTGAAAGTGAGAAGAGAATTCTAATGATGAAAGTGTGGAGATAGAACAAAGTTTAGGAACAAGAAAGAAAATGGAAAATGTCAAAATTTGTGAAAATGTTTAAAGGGATTATTGAAAGGAAGAGTCTTTTGAGAACAAAGATTTTCATTTAGGTTTTACAGAAAATTGTTCAAAAATGGAAATATATAGAGAAAATGCTCTCTTTGATAAATCTATTCGCGAAAGTTTTGTATTTGGTTCTAAATCAAGAAAAGATTTCAGTGATTTTCTAAGTTTTCAGAAAATATATTTCTAAAAGAAAAAGTTTTAGTGAAAGTGTATTTCTAAGAACGAAAGAGTATTTATGGCAAAAAGTGGAGAAGACTTTTGTATTTGTTTTTTCGATTTTGTTTTCACTGAACGAAAACGAAAAACAAGTGTAAAGAAGTGAAAGTGGAAAGGACGTAGTTACCGAAATGATGGGCTAGAGTTCCTATTTTGAGTTTTGAGGAAAGGATAGGACCTAGTTACCGAAATGACGGGCTAGAGTTCCTATTTTGAGTTTTGAGGAAAGGATAGGACCTAGATTTCCGATGCTGAGATTCGGGCTGAATCTGGATTGCCAAGATATAGGCTGGATTCAGATTTCCGAGAAGCTGGACTAGTGTTCCTACTGAGAAGAACCTAGATTACCGAGATGTCGGGCTAGTGTTCGAAATGAGAAAGAGATTTTAAAATCTTAAGTTGGTATTAAAATGTATTTAATACCTGAATAAGAAGTAGCCGAGAGCTTTAAGCCTCGACGAAGAAAGAACGATGCGAAAAAGAAAAACAAAGCGAAAAACCATGGTTTTACATGCATAGTCCGGCCTATGTGCCGTTGTGGCAGACGTGCCATTGTGTATCGAGCTACAGTTTCATAAAGGGTGAACTGACAAACTGAATAGTTACGGACCAAAGACGGCTCCTTTAGTTTTTGGGTCTTCAGGGACATTCGGGATCGAAATCCATGAAATGCTCGGGGCTGCAATCTCGGGTCGTGGAACTAGGTTACCCTGCTCGAAATGTACTCAATCAAGAACTATTCTGTATTATTTAGGTGAGATGCGATACCCTAGAACAATTGAGAGGTCGACCCAACGCTAAACAATTGTCTTATAGGCATTATCACGATCCTATCATGCTCGACGAAGGGAAGTTAGGATCTCCGGAGAATTATGAGTTAGATGGTGAATATTGAAGCGACATGAAAGGTTTTATAAAATTGCATTTGGTTGTCAGGAATGAATCCCTGTGCTATAATTATGATGTTATATTATGTATTGTTGTCATATGTTGTTGTCTTGTGAGTCGTGTATGTGACTGCTATGATAAAACTCATATATTGGTATCTCACCTTTGCATTATTTATGTTTTGTTTCTTTTTGTGGTATTCTGTTTTTAGTGTACATATGATGCAGAGGGGTTCTCTGTCCCACTCAGAGGGATTGGTCCCAACTTCTGAAGAAAGTTGATTTACTGGAATAACCATGGGGTCTTTTCCAGTAAGAGTCTCATAGTGCGACCAACTTAGTTTATCGAGTCAATTTCATTTGGAGAAGGTCATAGTTATATGTATTATGACTCTGAGAGTCTTTTATTGGATTACTATTGTGTTTTTGAATGTCTTTTAGAACGACCAGCTTAGGTTTTTAAGACTTTGTTGATTTATGATAATATGTATGTTTATGGCTCGAAGAGCCTCTATTTTGGATAGGATGTTTATGGCTCGGAGAGCCTTTCTTTTGGATGAAAATATAAATATATTAGCAGGTGTTTTTGTTTGGGATGTTGGAATTATCACTACAAGAAAATCAGCTTTTGGCGTAGGCCAAAAGCCCATGCTAAAAGGCAAAAGCTGACTCTAATGGCCATTTTGCCTCGGCTTTGCGTCGGTTCTGTGGCCGATGCTACCAAGCTCGACGCAACGTTTAGCAGCGGACAATTAAAGCCGACGCTAACATTAGTGTCGGCCAAGCCGACGCTAACTGGCAGCAAAGATCATATAGGAAATGGCCGACGCTAAATTTAGCGTCGGCTGATGTGTAGGCCATAGCCGACGCTTTGGTAGAGAAAGTTAGTGTCGGTCGAGCCTTCGCAAGAATTACCGTCGGCTTTAGCCGACGCTTTATCACAGCATTTTAGCGTCGGCCTAGCCTTCGCAAAAATTAGCGTCGGCCAGGCCTTCGCAAGTTGTCTTTGCCAAAGCGTAGGCTTTAGCATCGGCCAAGCCTACACTATGTTTTTTTTAAAAATAATTTAGTATCTGTATTGTTATTATTACAAAACCTGGAAATATAAAATAAAAATATACTTAACATATGAATTAAATGCCAAATCAACATAACTGAAATAATATTTAAGACAGTATATATCAAAATATTTTCTTTTTATAAAACCTGATTTTATATAAAGAGTACTTGGGGGTCTCAACCCTTTAACAAGTCTAACATACCAACCAAATAAAGCATACAACCTGGCATATCATCGCAATAAAAAAAAAAAAACATAGTAGACCCAACTCTAGTTTCTCCACTTAAGCTCCTCTCTTTACAGACCACACTAGCTCAAAAACCATTATAAGATACTTCTATCTCAAGGACAGCTTGCATAATTGTTGATGAACCAAAATTTTCTCTATTCGCACCCACACAAAGTACATGTCAAAAGTAAATAAACACAAACTTCAAAGTACTTGAAAAGTAAATGAAAAATGTCTAAAGTAAATGAAAACATCTGCAAGGGACCATGTCATGATGCCTAATCTAACGAATGAACGTCAAGATCGGTATCATAATCAGAATGCGGATGATGCCGGCTACTATGACGCTCTAAAGCTGTCATTCGTTCCATCATAGCACGAAATTGACCCTCCAAATTGGCAGCCTACTCCCTAGCTGAGGCTGCCTCCTCCCTAGCTCTGGCTGCCTCCTCTCTAGCTCTTGCTGCCTCCTCACTAAGTGCAATGACCTCCTCGGTCTCAAACCCATTACCATGACTAGGAGATGCCCGAGACTCCTGAGTTAATGAAGACATACCACGACGAACGTTCAAAGACAAGTCTGCAGTGCCGTAACATCGTCCCCGGGTCCTACCCCCAACAACTTCCTGCCACAACTGAAGCTTCCTTGCCCCATCCACCTCCTGCATCAAATCTGTGGATGTGTCACCAACCTGCATCTATATCTGGCTCAAACGCTCACGATACTCTTCCTAATAAAGAACAGAAACAAATCTTATTAAGATACATACTTTAATGACCAAGTTATATAAAAATAATGTATAAGACCAAATTACATATGTTCTTTGTGAGCGGCTATCAACCCATTCACCAGAACTCTTCTGGTGGGTGGCCCTAAAGAACTCAACAGGATCCACATGCCCCTCACTTGTTTCGTCCTACCCAAAAAGCCAGCACATATTAATTTACAAATAAAATCAGTATATGATAATGGACTAAACAATGAGTATTGAGTAAATACATACCATGTCTAGTGCCACCTCAAGGTGAGCCCTGCGGCCTGTCTGAAATAACCAAAGTGAACACAAGAAGGGGGGGTTGAATTGTGTTTACCAACTTTTTTGGGTTACTTAAAAAGATTTTCGCAAGCACAGCAAGAAGGTTTGATTAAGAGAGGATTAGACGAGTGAAACGTCTAATATTAAAACAGAATAGCACACACAAATCAAGAGGGTTAAAAAGAGTTTGATAACCACAGTATTAACTCCCCAAGTTAAAAAGCTAAGACTGAAACAATACTCAAACAAATTAAAAGATAAGGGAGAAGAAATATCACTCAAGAGATTTATACTGGTTCACCCCAAAATCCACAGGGCTACGTCCAGTTTCTTGGCAGCACCAAGTTTCCACTATAACTGAGTAAATTACAGTACAAGTATTCTTTGCACACCTAGCCTCTTCAGGCTCAACACTCAAACAAGTATTCTTTTCTCACCTAGCCTTTTCAGGCTCAAAAACAGTAAGAGATAGAAGGTTTGTATAGTTAATACAACTTGCAAGTCTTTCAGATCACACTCAGAGAGTGGAATAAATATGAAGTATGAAAGACTGCGAATTTATATCTAATGATTGAGTATGTATTCAATGAAGGAATGAAGAAGTTAATGAAGAGAGTAAATGCTTCTGTGCAGAGTTCTTTTGATATTCAACTTCTTATCTTCATCTTCATTGTTTGATCTATTTAAAGGCTTCAATCAAGAGATCCGTTTGACACAGCTTCAGAAAGTGTGTTCATCTGACTTGAGCTTTCTGAGACACCATTTAATGCCAAAGAGTCGTTCTGAGTATTCATTAAATGCTTGAAAACATTGGGCATTGTCAAGAGTGTCCAAGAGTACACTTTAAACTGAGTAGCTGTTCTTTTCAGAGTATATGGCAGCAGGCTTCTTGTACTTGTTGCAGAGAGCTTTCCTCTTTCAGTGCAACATCGGTTTACTTTTCCATAAAGTACTTTTACTTTGTACTGGAATAGGCAAAAGGTTACTGCAGTGGTGCAGAGATAGCGTGTTTATTCCTTAAAACCTTGAAACAACGTTCTTTTATTCTTTGTCCTTTGAGCTATTGTCCAGAGGTCTTCGAGGTCCATAAGGATGGCCTATAATTTTGAATATGGTGACTTGGACTTGATTTCTGACATACTGACTTGGTGTCAGTAATGAGAATTTTTAGACGGGTGAAAGTCATCCAAAAACTTAGACGGGTGAAAGCTTGTTCAGAAACTTAGACGGGTGAAAGTCATCCAAAAACTTAGACGGGTGAAAGCTTGATCCAAAAGTTAGACGGGTGGTCAGCTGAGCCAAACTTAGACGCATGCTTCTTGCCACGTCATCAACTGAGCTTAGTCTTTCTTGAGCGTTGACTTTCTTTGACTCATTTTTTAGACGAGTGAAACTTAGACGAGTCACTGCTGAGCTTCTACTAAAAAGTAGACGGGTGAAATTTAGACGAGTGACTTCAAGTCTATTTTCCTGCACACTTATCAAATATATCAGAAATTTCATTTGGTTCAATATTACCATACTTGAACTATTTGGAATCATCAAAACATAGAGGATTTACACTTTGAATGTGTTTTAGACTTATAAGGTCTCAACATTCTCCCCCTTTTTGATGATGACAAATATCTTTTCTGATTTTATTGAACATCAACAGATATAAATGATCATAGTATGTTAGGCTCCCCCTTAGTTTATGCACTAAGTAAGGACAAATATGAGGTCATCATGATATTAGAAAGAATAACATACAATAAGAAATATAAAATCATGAAGGCTTAATTATATTTCCTCCCCCTTTTGGCATCAATCAAACAGAAAAAAAAAATAAACAGAGAAGATAAATTGCCAAAAGAAAAGCTCATTGCATTTAATCAAAGTCATGAAAGATTACAAGTGATAGACATCACTGACTTAGTACATTGCATGACTCAAAAAAAAAAAAAAAATTTCTAAGCACTAAGAGCTAGGGCCTCCTTGGCTTTTGAAGAAAGCTTCCATCATCTGCTGCATTGCTTGCTGCTGAGCCAACATCTGAGCTTGAAATGCAGTCTGTTGAGCAATTGCTTCATCCTGTCTTTGAATGACAGTCTGCAAACTTGCAGCCATTTCATCCAGTCTCTGATGTGCAGCAGGATCAAATGCAACAACTGGAGCAGAAGAATCTGTAGTGGCCAGAGAAGTTCCAGAAGCTGATGGACAAGGAGGAGGGGTAGGAGGTAACTCTTCAACAACAATATCATCCTCAGGGTGAGGATCTAGAAATACATTTGTTGACAGAGTGGTTTCAAAATCATTATTAGGGTGGAATTCCCTTAGAAAGGCATGAATTCTGTCATGATGTAGAGGGGAATTTGTGATAGAAAGAAGGAACTCATAAGATCTCCTAATGAGATTTATGTGAGTAAAAGGAGCCTTTTCAGGAAAGTTTATGACAGAGAAAGGGAATACCATGAAGAAGGAAGGGATAAAGTAAATAGAGGGTGAGACGGGGTAGAGGGCATAGGCTTGGCTACCTCTAATTGGAATGTCTGCCTTCTCTTCTTCTGTCAACCCAGAACTGCAGCCACCCTTAGAGAACATCTTCTCTTTGAATTTCAGCTTCTGATCAGTTCTCTGGATAAGGGAAAACTTCTGCTCTACTGCCAGGGATATTGTCTTCTGCTTCCCTTTCAACACCATTGAGTCAGGCATCACTTTTATGGCAGTGGAGGGCTTCATGAAGATGTGAGGATTAAATAGCCATTTTCCTATTGGCTTCTGCAACCTTTCCAGCCTCACAACCTGCCTTTCAGCTTCCAGAGAAGCAATCATGTCCAGAGTCTTGCCATCAAAGTAAGAGGGACAGAGATCATCTGTTACAGAGAAGGGTGTGGTTCTGGAGGATGAGTTGTAGGGTGGTAAAGTGGCTAAGGGGAGAGGGTTGTGTCTGGTTTCAGAGGATAAGTATGGAAAGACTATTCTCAGAGGCACTTGGCATTGGTTTGAGATATGGTCAGGAATTGGTGATTGTGGTGAGGGTGGTGAAATAGGGTTGTCAAAGTACTCAAAGTCATTGATATCCTCAGTTTGAGGAATATCAGAATGGTGAGATATTTGTGGTGAGGGTGGAGCAGGTGAGTGAGTATCAGACATGTGAGGTTCTGATGTGGTAGGGTTAGGTTCAGGTGAGTGTTGGTTAGGTGATGTATGTGGTGGAGTTTGGATTTGTGGTGAAGTATGTGGAGTGGGAATTCTTGGTGATAGAGGTGGTGTTGGAATTTTTGGTGATGGAGGTGGTGTTGGAATTTTTGGTGATGGAGGTGGTGTAGGTGATTTGTGTGGTGGTGTAGGTGATCTGTGTGGTGGTGTAGGTGATCTGTGAGGTGAAGGTTGTGGAGTTGGAACTGTGGTGATAGAAGGTGATGTTTCCTGAGGTGGAGGGGTTGAATCCTTCTGAGGTGAGGGTGATGGTGATGGAGATGAAGAGGGAGGCAAGACAAGTTTCGTCTTTGTAACAGTTGTCCTCTTCTTCTTAGGGATCACAGTCTCTTCTGATTGAGACTCCCCCTCAGTTTGTACTGTCCTCTTTCTCTTGAATACCTTGGTGATCTTAGGTACAGTGGCAGTAGCTTCCTCAGCAGCAGCAGCAGGTTCAACAACCTGAGTAGACTCTTCTGTCCCATCAGTTTCAGCAGTGGTTTTTGTAATCTTCCTCTTCTTCCTCTGAAGCTGATCAGTAATTTCTTCAGCTGGTTCCTCAACCACTTCAGATTTAACACCAGGAATGGAAACAGTTGCTTCCATCTGAGCAGAGGCTTCAGCATTGCCATCCAGAGTAGGATTCAGGTTCATTTTCATTAGGGCCAGGGTTTTTGTGGTAATCTCAGTACAGAGATCAGCAGAAACAGCCCTTCTTAAGTCCAACTTACAGGCCCTGAAGATCCTAGTCATAACCATTCCAAAGGGATAATCTTTATCTTTTCCCTTTACAGCTTTCTCCATATGAATAAAGATTAGATCAGTTATGTCTATCTTTATTCTTTGGATAAGATGGAATAGGGCAAACTTTTCCAATAAATTGACATGGTTTCTAGACCCAGTCCTAGGCATTACACAGTTTATAAGCAAAACATGTAAAAACCTTGCCTTGGGGGTCAGATACTTGGAGTCCATGTTGCCAGGGTTTGCAGTCCCATAGAGTACCAAATTTACATTGGCTTCCCCTTGATCCTTCATCCAGTCTTTGTAGTGCCCAGCTCCTTCCCTAGGGCATCTCGTTACTTCAGCGAGTAACTCGTGAGTGATGAAGATATGATCCTCACCAACATCCCCAGAAATCATGTGGGTGGTGGAGTCCTTGGTGATCTTCGCTGTAGTCCAGAAATCCCTAACAAGAGCAGGGAAGACAAGTTCTTGCAGTTGAAAGAAAGGTAACCATCCAGCATGGTTAAGTTCAGGGAGTACGTCTAAACCTTTGGTTCTGAGTTCATCAAAGTTTGGAACTCTTCCAGGGAGCACCTTCTTCAGCTCAGTAACAGATACCTTAGTCTTCTCAGATAGCGTCTCAAGGAGGCTTTTGGGTGCCATTGATTTGAGAGAAGAGATTAGGGTTTGACAGAGAAGATTTCGTGAAGGTGAAGACGAAGAGAGCTTAGAGAGAGAGTTTGTAAGCAAGAAACTTTTTGAGTGGGTAGTTTTTGAAAAGACACGGGTTTATGCTAAAAACGTTTGAGTGCTTTTTGCATTGGGAAAGAGGAAAGAGAGTGTTGCCATAAATGACAGATAATCAAATTCAAATAAAATAAAATATTTTAGAAAAGGAGGGAAAAATGCAATGTACGTGTGTCTCAGTCAGAATTTAGCACTGAGTGCTTTTAGCCACGTCATTAGACGCTTGGCTAAATTAGACGAGTCAAGTAATCATAGAAAATATAGACAAGTAATTTTTCTGACAACACAGCAAAACATTTAATCAGGTACATTATGCATGTTAAGATTTCTTCTTATAAAAACAAATCTGTCTTCACTTAAGGGTTTGGTAAAAATATCTGCCCACTGATAATCAGTGTTTACAAACTTAATTTCAAAAACACCTTTTTGAACATAGTCTCTAATGAAATGATGCTTTATTTCTATATGCTTTGCTCTAGAATGCTGTATTGGATTTTTAGACAGATTAATGGCACTAGTATTATCACACCAAACAGGTATATTATGCTCAAACATTGAATAATCTTCAAGTTGATATTTTACCCAGAGTAGTTGTGAACAACAACCAGCTGCAGATATATATTCAGCTTCTGCAGTTGATAGAGCAATGGTGCTTTGCCTTTTGCTTGACCAAGAGATTATATTTGTTCCAATGAAGTGACATCCTCCACTGGTGCTTTTCCTATCAATTCTGTCTCCAGCAAAATCAGCATCACAAAATCCAGCTAACCTGAAATCTTCAGATTTCTTATATAATAGACCAAGGTTAGTGGTTCCAATTAAATATCTGAAAATTCTTTTGACAGCCTTATAATGAGATTCCTTAGGGTCAGATTGAAATCTAGCACAGAGACAGACACTGAATTGAATATCAGGTCTGCTAGCAGTTAAATATAGCAGAGAACCAATCATACCTCGGTAGACAGTTTGATCTACCTTTTTACCTTCCTCATCCTTGTTTAGAACAACGGTTGGATGCATAGGAGTACTCATAGGCTTTGAATTTTCCATTTTGTACTTTTTCAGAAGCTCCTTGGTGTACTTCTGTTGATGGATATAGATTCCATCATTTGACTGTTTTATTTGAAGACCAAGGAAGAACTTCAACTCTCCCATCATGCTCATTTCAAATTCATTCTGCATCAACTCAGAGAACTCTTTACAGAGCTTTTCATTAGTAGCACCAAATATAATATCATCAACATAGATCTGTACTACTATAAAGTCTTTTCTTGAACATTTCTTGAAAAGTGTAGTGTCTACTTTTCCTCTAATGAAGTTATTTTCCATTAGATATGTGCTTAATCTATCATACCAAGCTCTAGGAGCTTGTTTGAGTCCATATAGAGCTTTCTTAAGCTTATAGACATGGTGAGGATTTTCAGAGTCCTCAAAACCTGGAGGTTGCTTGACATAAACTTCCTCCTCAATTATTCCATTTAGAAAAGCACTTTTAACATCCATTTGATAAAGAGTTATATCATGTTGTGCAGCATATGACATGAGAATCCTAATTGCTTCTAGTCTAGCTACAGGAGCAAAAGTTTCAGTGAAATCAATACCTTCCTGTTGATTGTAACCTTGGGCAACTAGTCTTGCCTTGTTTCTTACCACTTTTCCATCTTCATCTAGTTTGTTTCTAAACACCCATCTGGTTCCAATAATGGTTTTCTCTTTGGGTTTAGAAACTAGTGACCAGACATCATTCCTTTTGAACTGATTTAGCTCTTCTTGCATGGCTAGAATCCAGCTTTCATCTTGCAGAGCTTCTTCAATCCTTTTAGGTTCCAAATCTGATATGAAGGCCATGTTGTTGTTTTCATTGAAGGCAGATCTGGTTCTAACTCCTTGAGATGGACTTCCAATGATGAGATCTTCTGGATGATAGGTCTTGAATTTCCAATCTTTCTTTAGAGTCTGAGTTTCAGACTTATCAGCATCAGTCTGTATTTCAGATACGTCTACTTTTGACTTGTCTAAAGATTCTTCTACTGTAGGATTGAGTTCAATACCTGCAACATCATCTTCTAGATCTGATAGTTCCCTATCAGTCTTCAAACCATCATTAAACTTTACATGAATTGATTCTTCTATAACAGAAGTTCTAGAATTGAAAATTCTAAAAGCTTTAGACATTTCAGAATAACCAATAAATATTCCTTTATCTACTTTAGAATCAAATTTACCAAGATGATCTTTTGTGTTAAGAATATAACATTCACAACCAAATGCATGAAAATATGATATGTTGGGTTTTCTGTCTTTCCACAATTCATAAGGAGTCTTATTTAGAATAGGCCTGATCAGTATTCTGTTTTGTACATAACAAGCAGTGTTAATGGCTTCTGCCCAGAAGTACTTAGGAAGATTATTTTCATTTAGCATTGTTCTTCCCATCTCTTGAAGAGATCTGTTCTTTCTCTCAACTACTCCATTTTGTTGTGGAGTTCTAGGTGCAGAGAAATTGTGAGAAATACCATTTTCCTCACAGAACAGTTTGAACTGCTCATTTTCAAATTCTCCTCCATGATCACTTCTAATAGCAGAGATACAGAAACCTTCCTCATTTTGTACTCTTTTACTGAATACTGAAAATGCTTTATAAGATTCATCCTTGTGGGTTAAGAAGAGTACCCATGTAAATCTAGAATAGTCATCAACTATGACAAAACCATATTTCTTTCCACCTAGGCTAGCTACACTAACTGGTCCAAACAGATCCATGTGTAACAGTTGCAAAGGTCTAGAGGATGTGACTTCTTTCTTAGATTTGAAACTTGATTTTACTTGTTTACCTCTCTGACATGCATCACACAAAATATCTTTCTTAAAAGAAATATCAGGCAATCCTCTCACAAGGTTATGCTTTTTCAATTTTGAAATTTGTTTCATACTAACATGTCCTAATTTCTTATGCCACAGCCATTTTTCATCCTCTTTAGACATAAAGCATGTTACACTTTGATCTGAAAGTTCAGTCATGTCAATCTTATACAGATTGTTTTGCCTTTTAGCAGAAAAGAGGGTTTTTCCATTACAGTCATTGACCATGCATGCATCCTTAGAAAAAGATACAGAGAGTCCACTGTCACATAATTGACTTATGCTAAGCAGATTATGTTTTAATCCTTTCACAAATAACACATCATTAATAACAGGTAAGGGAGGTTTACCACCAATTTTACCTAAACCAACAACTTTTCCTTTCTGGTTGCCACCAAAAGTTACATGTCCACCTTTCTTAGGTTGGAGGTCTAGGAACATAGACCTTTCGCCTGTCATGTGTCGCGAGCATCCACTGTCCAGATACCATGACAGGTGTTTGCTTTGTTCTGTTGAGAATGTCTGCAACAGGAATGATCATGACCTTAGGTACCCATATTTTCTTGGGTCCTTTTTTGTTAGTGTGAGGAGTCTGTAAAGACTTCCTTCTCTTTTTGTGAATACACTTAGACATGATATGTCCAGCTTTTCCACAGTAGGAACATATAGATTTAACAGCAACATTTGAAAACTTTGTTGATCCTTTATGATGTTCTTGATTGGAATATCCAATACCTTCTTTGTTAAGGGAGTGCCTCTGACTTCCTAAGAGTTTAGTCAGATTATCTCTACCATTAACAAACTTGGCAAGATCTAAGGTGAGCTCTTCTACTTTCTGTTGAAGTTTAGTTACTTCTTCAGATGGTAGAGTTTCAGCTAAGATCTCAACTTCAGACTTTTCAGTCTTAAGTTTACTATTTTCTTCAGCTAACTTTTCACACTCTAGAGATTTCTGTGTGTACTCATTAGAGAGTTTAGCATACTGTCTCTTGAGGGATCTAAAAGCTTTAGATATATAGTTGGATTCTTCCAAAAGTTCATCATAGGCATCATTCAATTTTTCAAGTTCAGAATGTACCTCAGTTTCTGATTCTGAATCTGTATCAGCCATAAGACAGAGGTTTGCTTCAAGCTCCTCTCCTTCACTTTCAGTGGAGCTTTCATCAAGATCTTCCCAAGTAGCCATCATTCCTTTCTTTTTCTTGTTGAAGAATTTCTTGGAAGATTGCTTTTTGATTTGAGGGCATTCTGCCTTGATGTGACCAGGCTTTTTACATTCATAGCATACAATGACATTTCTGTCATTAGATCCACCATCCTTGTTATGCTTGTCTTTGTTGAAGCGCCTGAAGGGTTTGTCTTTTCTGAAGTTTCTTTTCTTCCACAGCTTCTTCATTTTTCTGGTGAAGAGAGACAGTTCATCATCTTCATCATCTGAGTCATCCTCATTTGATTCTCCAGATTCTTCTGAAGATTCATCTGCTTTGAGAGCTTTTGAACTTGCTCCCTTAGATGACTTCTTGTCAGCTTTGAGTGCAATGGACTTGTTTTTCTTTCCATTGTTCTCTTCAATCAATTCTTGTTCATGAATCTGAAGGGTCCCAAGAAGCTCATCAAGCTTCATTGTTGTTAAATCCTTGGCCTGAGACACAGCAGTTACAAGTGGTCTCCATTGTTTTGGAAGACTTCTGAGAATCTTTTGAATGTGTTCCTCACTCTTGTAAATTTTTCCCAGAGATTTCAATCCATTGGTTATGGTTTGAAATCTTCCATACATTTGGCCAATAGTTTCACCTTCCTCCATTTTGAACAGCTCATACTTTCTGACAAGCATGCTGACTTTTGTTTCTTTGACTTTGCTAGTTCCTTCATGAGCAATAGCTAGTGAGTCCCACATTTCTTTTGCAGACTCACAAGCACAGACTTTTTCAAATTCTTCTCTGCTCAGAGCACACATGATTGCATATCTAGCTTTGGCATTAAGCTGCCACTTTGTTCTTTGATCAGTGGTCATGTTTGCTTTAGGAACTTCCTCTCCTTTGTCATCTTTAGGGACAAAAGGACCTTCATCAATAATATCCCAAAGATCAGAGTTGGTGGATTGTAAAAACCACTTCATCTTTTCTTTCCAGTAGATGTAGTCCTCTCCATTGAAGAAAGGAGGTCTCGACATTGAGGATCCTTCTCCAGCATGGTTCTTGCTTCCACTGGTTTCTCCTGCCATCTCCAAGATCTTTTCCTCTACACTGTTAAGTGCTCAACCCAGAGGCTGAGCTCTGATACCAACTGAAATAACCAAAGTGAACACAAGAAGGGGGGGTTGAATTGTGTTTCCCAACTTTTTTGGGTTACTTAAAAAGATTTTCGCAAGCACAGCAAGAAGGTTTGATTAAGAGAGGATTAGACGAGTGAAACGTCTAATATCAAAACAGAATAGCACACACAAATCAAGAGGGTTAAAAAGAGTTTGATAACCACAGTATTAACTCCCCAAGTTAAAAAGCTAAGACTGAAACAATACTCAAACAAATTAAAAGATAAGGGAGAAGAAATATCATTCAAGAGATTTATACTGGTTCACCCCAAAATCCACAGGGCTACGTCCAGTTTCTTGGCAGCACCAAGTTTCCACTATAACTGAGTAAATTACAGTACAAGTATTCTTTGCACACCTAGCCTCTTCAGGCTCAACACTCAAACAAGTATTCTTTTCTCACCTAGCCTCTTCAGGCTCAAAAACAGTAAGAGATAGAAGGTTTGTATAGTTAATACAACTTGCAAGTCTTTCAGATCACACTCAGAGAGTGGAATAAATATGAAGTATGAAAGACTGCGAATTTATATCTAATGATTGAGTATGTATTCAATGAAGGAATGAAGAAGTTAATGAAGAGAGTAAATGCTTCTGTGCAGAGTTCTTTTGATATTCAACTTCTTATCTTCATCTTCATTGTTTGATCTATTTAAAGGCTTCAATCAAGAGATCCGTTTGACACAGCTTCAGAAAGTGTGTTCATCTGACTTGAGCTTTCTGAGACACCATTTAATGCCAAAGAGTCGTTCTGAGTATTCATTAAATGCTTGAAAACATTGGGCATTGTCAAGAGTGTCCAAGAGTACACTTTAAACTGAGTAGCTGTTCTTTTCAGAGTATATGGCAGCAGGCTTCTTGTACTTGTTGCAGAGAGCATTCCTCTTTCAGTGCAACATCGGTTTACTTTTCCATAAAGTACTTTTACTTTGTACTGGAATAGGCAAAAGGTTACTGCAGTGGTGCAGAGATAGCGTGTTTATTCCTTAAAACCTTGAAACACCGTTCTTTTATTCTTTGTCCTTTGAGCTATTGTCCAGAGGTCTTCGAGGTCCATAAGGATGGCCTATAATTTTGAATATGGTGACTTGGACTTGATTTCTGACATACTGACTTGGTGTCAGTAATGAGAATTTTTAGACGGGTGAAAGTCATCCAAAAACTTAGACGGGTGAAAGCTTGTTCAGAAACTTAGACGGGTGAAAGTCATCCAAAAACTTAGACGGGTGAAAGCTTGATCCAAAAGTTAGACGGGTGGTCAGCTGAGCCAAACTTAGACGCATGCTTCTTGCCACGTCATCAACTGAGCTTAGTCTTTCTTGAGCGTTGACTTTCTTTGACTCATTTTTTAGACGAGTGAAACTTAGACGAGTCACTGCTGAGCTTCTACTAAAAAGTAGACGGGTGAAATTTAGACGAGTGACTTCAAGTCTATTTTCTTGCACACTTATCAAATATATCAGAAATTTCATTTGGTTCAATATTACCATACTTGAACTATTTGGAATCATCAAAACATAGAGGATTTACACTTTGAATGTGTTTTTGACTTATAAGGTCTCAACACTGTCGTGTGAACTGCCCCACCCTTTTCTGAAGCCCGATTTTTCTTATTTTGAGTTGATATCTTTTTGAAGGCACCACTCTGCCAATATTCAACAAAGTACATGTGCCATGATGTTGCTTTTGTCATAGGACCCCAAGCTAATGCCTTTATGTCTGTGTTGATCACCCCATTCCTCTCATCATAAACCTACATAGAAGAGACACATGCTTAGAGAGTGTGATTATTAACAATTTCATCATTTGTGTACATTACACTTACATATGCCTTCAACCACGTGGGAAATTCTGCATGTATACGACCAGAAGCATCTTGATCATTGATGGAGTAATTTTGCAAGAATGCACTGACATCAAGCACATAATTGATAAGTAACTCTACAATACTAATACGTCAAGCAAACACTTGATGTGATACGAAATTTACTTACTCAAGATATGGTTTAATCTCATGACAATTGATTAGCACATGCACATGAGCGGATTTCCATTCATCATTTGTAAGCCAATGGGTTTGAGGCTTCCCGCTAGGACGACCGGATTTGTTCAAGAGTGACAGTGTTGGGTGGACGCTTTCATGTCCCGATCGAGGATCGTTCCTAAAACTTGTGGTTGGCAACAAGCTAAAGGTCTTGAAATAGTGAGAGCAGAAATAGGTTGTCTCACGTTGTAAGTAGAATGCGCATATGGAACCTTCCACTCTAGCTTTATTTTTCACAGCCCGCTTTGAGTCTCCCATGAATCTACATGTAAAATGACCATATATCTCTGAATTCGAAATAATTCAATATGTAAATACTTTAAAAAAAAATAACTACCTTTCAAATGGATACATCCACCGATATTGAACCGGACCACCAAGGATTGCTTCATTGGGCAGATGAATCGGAAGATGCTCCATTGAATCAAAGAAACCCGGTGGAAAAATCCTTTCCAACTTGCATATGATGGGAATATTTTGCTCCAATCTAACCAAGTCGTCCATCCTCAATGTATTACAACATAGATCTTTGAAGAATTGACTTAATTCAGTTAGTGCTTTCCATACACATTCCGGCAAGGAACGAAAGGCAATTGGGAGTAAACACTCCATGAAAACATGACAATCATGGCTTTTCATCCCATGCATCTTACCCTTGGAGACATCGGCACACCTAGCAAGGTTTGAAGCATAGCCATCCGGCATTTTCAGTTCCCTAATCCATTTACACACTAACTTTGCATCTTCTGGTGACAAAGTATACTTTGCCTTTGGCTTTCCCATCTTTCCATTAGGTAAGGGTTGCATCTCCAAGTCCCTGCGTGCACAGAACACAGATATATCCATTCTCGCCTTTTCATTGTCCTTTGTTTTACCCTTAACATTCATGACAGTGTTAAGCACATTATCAAAGAAATTCTTCTCTATGTGCATCATATCAAGATTGTGCCGTAACAAATTGTCCTTCCAGTATGGAAGATCCCAAAATATACTTTGTTTGGTCCAATTATGGTACTCACCATACCCCTGCAATCTGCCCCAACCAACCTCTATCACTTTTGGGAAATCACGAACTAATTCCCAGATTTGTTGCCCTGTTAACACGTAAGGCGGACCACCTTTCTCATCCTTGTTTCTTGTAAAGCTCCTTTTACTTCTTCTGAAAGAATGATCTGCTGGAAAGAATCGACGATGACAATCGAACCACGAATTTTTTCCACCATATTTCAAGGTGAAAGCCTTTGTGTCTTCCATACAATAAGGACATGCCAATTTACCTTGTGTTCCCCATCCAGATAACATACCATAGGCCGAAAAATCATTGATTGTCCACATTAAGCATGCTCTCATGACAAAGTTTTGTTTCGTGGAGATATCATAAGTCAAAACACCAAAACTCCATAACCGTTGCAAATCATCAATCAAGGGCTGCAAGTAAACATCTATCTTTGATTTTGGGTTAGATGGTCCAGGAATAAGACAAGTCAAGAACATGTATGGTTTGGTCATGCACATTTCAGGAGGGAGATTGTAAGGCGTAACTATGACCGGCCAACATGAGTATGGAGAAGTAGACGCTTGGATGTAAGGTGTAAACCCATCAGCACATAGACCCAGTCTTACATTTCTTGGCTCACTGGCAAAATCTGGATAAACATCATCGAAGTGTTTCCACGCCTTCCCATCAGACGGATGGCGCAGAACATTCGAACTTGCCTTATTTTCATGATGCCACCTCATTCGAGCCGCAGATTCCATTGATGCATACAGTCTTTGTAACCTAGGAATGATTGGCAAATAAAACATTCTCTTCACCGGAACATTTTTGTGTTTTCCCATCCCTTTCCGTGGAGGAACATACCTTGCAGCTTGACAAAATTTGCACTCAGATAAGTTTCTATCTAGTTTGTAATATAACATGCAACCATTTACACAACAATCAATCTTCTCAGCCTTTAACCCTAACTTAGACACCAACTTCGTTGCTTGGTAATGGTTCTTGGGCAAGCATTGTTTTGATCCTAGCTCTTCAGCTATGTTGGCAATGATTAGGGCAAAATGATCTATTCCCTTTTGAGGAACATGCCAGTTAGATCTACCTGCCAAAAGTTTAACAGATATTGATAACCTAGAGTCAGTAGCTCCCTCGCAAATGGGCTGGTTTGCAGAGATCAATGTATCATAAAACCGTTGAGCTTCGGGATTTGGCATCTCTTCTTCATTGAGTGTCTCGTTCCCCATGTTAGCATTGACATGGGAGGCATCGACAAATGGCCTTAAAGCATCATACACCATCTGATTAATTGACATAAATTCATCTCCATCATCCACATGATAAGCATTGTTTGAATGACCCCCTAAGTCCATATCTGGCTCCACTTCTCCATGTTCAGTCCAGATCAAATAGTTTGCCTTAAACTCGAACTTGTACAAGTGAAACTTCACCTCGCTTGCAGTTAGTAGCTTCATGCACTTACATTTTGCACAAGGACATCTGATCCCTCCTTCGGACAAAAAGTAGGGTTGTTCCTCAGCTTGGTTGACAAACTCATCAACTCCTCTAACAAACTCATCTTTCAAGCCTCTCCTATCAGGATTGACCCTATCATACATCCAACTACGATCCATGTTCTACGTGGCAAACATACAATTATCAGCCACTAGTGTCAGTGTCAATTATATATATATATTTTAGAGTATCACATTTAGCTAGAATGATCAAATTTAGAGCACCAAGGTGATATTATTACTCGGCTCTTACTTCATTTACTGCCCAATATAATTATTTGCAAGAGAATTATTTGCATGCATGGCAAAACAACTTGTTACCTCTAGCTATAGAAAATTCAGCAACTCTTGAACCACACAGGTGATGAACTTAAGAAACAAACAGAGCTGCACTCTTCACAAGTAATCCCTAGCAAAGATATTCCTGCCCAACGCATAAATAAGTGAAGCTTACACTGCAGGAGACACAAAATCAGGTTACTTTCTTCATGCAGTTAATAGCGCCATGCTGCTAAAACCTAAGGAGTATTGGATCAATCAATTAGCACTAGGCCCAAAAAGCTATAATGGATGGAAAGGTTGCAATTTTATTTCCTTCAAGATATTCAGAATCACATTAAGCTTTAAGAGGCACCATGGGCCGCCATGTTAAACCCACAAATGCTATGGAAGACATTGGCCAAATAAGCCCATTAACGAGGATAGGGAAAAAGAGAAATTCACATGGACACACAATTTTAAAGAACATTTCCTACATAACCTAAGTAACATGGCCCAGACATCACCATTCTAGGCCATATGCAACAATAGCAGCTTGTGGTGCTTGGTGGTCTTTATAATACCTAGCATATTAATTTTATTGGGGAAGACCATTGTGCATATGAGCAAAATGAATTTCCTGCATTCAAGAAAAATCATGCTTTTACATATTAGTATACCGTTTGATCAATCTTAGACTTTTTCAAATATTTTTAGTGATTGATCTAATTATACATTAATGCATGAATATGTGATTTTTTTAATGCATGAAATTGGAACCCTCATCTCAGTTGTCTTGAGATCAAAAGTTTGTATGATATTAGAAACGTTCAAGTCTTTAAGATGAATAGTAACATTCATGCTTCGAAATCATGATAAAATATATAAATCAATATACAAACTGTTATAAGAAGAAGGAAAAAGTTTCAAACTAATAGAACAGAACTTAGTCAAAACTACAATTTCTCCACAAGGATTAACACTGTCATGCCACAAGAGTCTCCACTGCAATTGACCTTGCTGACTTTTGTTTACATGACTTTAGGTTGCTAAGTTAGGGGTGTGAGGCAGAGTAAAACAACAAAAGCCAAACAGAGTCAAATAGCCATTAACCCAGATTTCACTTAATAAGAAGACCATACTACTTGAAAAGCAATGTGTGCACAGAAAACAATTAAAACCTAACGTAAGTGATGCACTTCACCTACTTGAACTTCCTTAGCTATAATCACCTTTCATAGATGCTATAGAAAGGCAAGGAAGTTAATATATAATTACTAACATAGATCATTTTGATAACAAGTTCGCTGTTACCGGAAATAATTATTAATTGTATCCAAACAGATGAGTTTAGCCGTAAGCAAATAATATGTCTGTCACATGCTAAACAACATGAACAATTAAAACAAAAACAACAATAGGTGACATGGGCACAGTGGACACGTCTGTAATGTAAAACACATCAAATTCCATACTATTATAGCAAATAATATTATATCAATCTATAGAAGAGATAAAAAAAAAATACAGCTTTTGAACCTTCTTTTGAAATAAGAGATGAACTGTTTCAATTAGAACACTGTGAGCCAAGGAGGACAACTGTGTAAGGGTGAGATTTACAAAGGAAATAGATTCAAAATTCATGACTATTCGATTGAACAAGTTGGAAGACATATTTATAAGCATATGCCTCAATTATACTAGACTGGCTGTAGAACATAACCATATAATATGATTATGAGGATTTTCTTCAACATAAACAAATGAAAACATTGTGCTCCTATGACTAACCATTTGTTAATTTTTGTGCAGATTTATGAAAATAAAAAATGCTTGCTCTCTAATCTATCAAAACTTTCAAAAGGTAATACAAGTGGAAATCCTTGAGGATGGTCAATATATACCAGATTCTCACAATCAACTGCTTTGGATCCTTATGCAGAAAGATTGACACTGAAATGGCTTTCGGTGGCTGTGAGATTCTGTGTTGCACCCACCAACTTTTATGATTCTCTCACACTTAACAGCATAATTTGAGACTATACATATATGCAACACTTACACAGTGTTCTTACATGCGTAGATGAGCACACGGATGGAATATAATGCAATATACAATTATAGTAAAAACAGAAAAACCTTTGCCCTTTGAGAAGAAGATGGAAAGAATCCCCTTCCTTTAACAAGCCAACAAAAGAATTCCATGTGTCAATACCACTACAGAAATACATATTATAGACACTTTAGTTTTGGTTTGATGAATATGTTCCCTAATTGTAGTAATAAATATGCATATATAAATTATTGGTCGTTGTGCATGTTTGATTGCACATAGTGCTCATGCAGATAACTTATTTTATAGAAAATTATGCCTTTGCATATATAATCTTCTCATGCATTGAACTCATTCAAGAAAATTATATATACTGCTTTGTGCATATGGAGGAATAAAACAGCAGACAAAAAGTTCTAGGATTAATTACCTTTATATCTCAAGCTTAGGAAGGCCACATGCATGTTCCTTAGTACAAAGTTTGGAACTGCATAACACTAAGTGATGCACCTACTTGATGATCATCCCTCGTACCAGGGGCCCAAATTGAGTGGTGAGGAACCTAGTTATCCATAAACACATGGAATAGAAATTATAACTTTATATGCAATGACTTTTATGAATCAAGGGATTATTAATTTTAACTAACTAAATGAGATTCCACCTTATAGACATTTAAAATATCATTTTGGTCCCTTAACTTATTTTTTAGATTCAATTTGGTCCCTTAACTTTTAAAATGTTCAATTTGGTCCCTTAACTTATTTTTTTAGATTCAGTTTGGTCCCTTAACTTTTAAAAGGTTCAATTTAGTTCCTTAATTTGTCTATGTTGACTCAAGTTAGTCCTCTCCCATCAATAATGTGAGTAACAGTGTTAAATGAGTTTCAAATTGGTCCTTTAAATTATTAACTTGTTTCAAATTAATCATTTAAATTGTTAACGAGATTCAAACTGGTCCTTTAAATTGTTAGCGAATTTCAACCGGGTCCTAAAAAATTAACACTGTTAATGACTCCTTGATGGAGATGACTAACTTAGGTCAACAGACATAAATTAAGGGACCAAATTCAACTTTTTAAAAGTGAAGGGACCAAACTGAATCTAAAAAATAAGTTAAGGGACCAAATTGAACATTTTAAAAGTTAAGGGACCAAACTGAATCTAAAAAATAAGTTAAGGGACCAAAATGGTATTTTAGCCATTATGTTATTTTGATAACCTTATTTTGATTTGGTGCCTATAAAGATTTCAACCAGACCAGACCAAGCTCTTCAAGCATTCATGGACCATGTTATTCTTTCAAGAACCATGGATGCAGAAAAATAGGCATTTCAAAGCAATTAAGAAGTTGGGGATTGGCTGGAGTTCTATTGGATCACAACAGGAACATAAGGTGCTAGATTCTTTCACAACAGGAACATAAGGTTCTATAGATTCTTTCCTGTGCTTTCTCAGTAACCAAACATAAACTGATAAACCCAGAAAAAAAAATTGAGACTCATTTCTTAAACAACCCAAAGATTTCAAATTTCCCACATTAAAAAATAATTAAAATCGTCAAAATCAAGTAACTTCAAACTTGCCCAGAAGTTTTTATCACTCTTTGCATAATCGGAAAACTAGAATCAATGCAAATGCCATAAAAATTGAATCTGGATTATGCCTAAACTTCCCTATTTATGGAAAGTAAGAAACGACACTGATAAATGACAGATACTATAGAAAATTAGAAATGTTAATCTCATAACTAAACTAAAATATCATTCTAACGATAATGAGAGAAATGCATAACAGTAACAACATTGATAAGCTTATATATAACTAAAAATAATGTTATATAACTGAAATCAAATCTAGAAATTGAAGAGAGAATAATTAAAATAGTACCGTGAAGTGATGAGGTTTTGGGGGCAGAAGTGGAAAGAAGCGGTGAAGGAAGTGTTGGTATCAACAACAGCAGCGAAGAGGAAAGATGCGTTTGGTGGGTGGTTTATTGAAGGAAGAAGAAGATGATGGGTTGTAGGGCGCGAAGAATATGATGGGTTCAACAACAGCAGCGAACAAGAAACGGCGATGAACCTGCGAAGGGCAGGGACGGGCGGTGACGGCGGCGGGATGGTCAACAACAGCAATGACGACGGGATGGTTAACAATAGCAGCAGCGACGGTGGCACACAAGGGTTCCCGCGACGGCAACGACACTAGGGTTGGGAAGAGAATAGGATAAAGAGGGAAGAAAACACCTGGTCCCGCGTTTAATTTGGTTTCTCAAAACTTAGCGTCGGCTTATCCGACACTAAACATAAATTCTACACTAGCGTCGCAAAAGCCGATGCTAATACCCAAAAAATAGCGTCGGCTTGGCCCACACAAAGTTAGATTCATAAATAAAAATTAAAAAAACTGGTTTGAGAGTGTTGCGTCCACTTTGCGTCGTCTTGGCCGACGCTATTGCGTCGGTGTCGGGGCCGATGCTAAATTTTCGACTCTAAATCAGCATTTTCTTGTAGTGTATAGAGGAGACTCTGTCGAAATTTTTGTAAAAATTTCTAGATCTTTATTCAAGTATAATGTAATTTTACTTTTGTGACGTGTGTATCACTTTTCCGAAGAATTCAGAAAGAAACTTTTTACACTCGAGTTTTCTAACTTAAAGTAATTTTTTTTTTCCGAAAGCTAAACCAGCAACTTTTATTTTATTTTTTCATTTTTGAAAGGAGTTAGATATGTAACGCCCAAGGGGGTGTTACATTAGTGGTATCAGAGCTGGTCGAGTCTTTCGGGAACCTTGGGGAATAGGTCTGTTATGTTTTTGTTGTGTGATCTCTGGTTGGATCTTGTTTGAATTGTTTCCTTGTCGAAGCAATGTGTGTTGGATTATAAGTGTGTGTTTTTATATTGATGGGTTATACGAGTTTTGACTTGTAGGAAGCCGTGGCCAGTAAATTGTGTTTTGGTCAATGTGTTGTCTGTTATCCATTTGGATTGTGTCAGACATTTGAGTAGTATGCCTCTTAAGGTAGAATTTTTTTGGAATGTTCGCTGAGAATGTTCCAGGTTTATCGTTTGCAAAAAGGATTTTCTGGGAGTGTTTCCTGGAAATATTCTAGGTTTACTGCTAGCAAAGGATATTGATTTTCGATTGATCTAGTTTATAGATTCGGTCCGATTTCTAATTTCCTTGTGTAGGATGCCGCCTACAAAGTTAGTCGAGTTAGATGGCTTGACATAACGAGAAGGTCTGCCGTCAGAACAGTTTGTGGGACCAAGTGTGTACTATGGGGGGCATCGGTGTTATTCATAAGGATGAAGCAGTACTTTCGTGGAAGCGACTGTAGACGGTGATTGAAATTCGTAGTTTGTTAGGTTAACCGATTATTAATAAAGGTTCATCGAGGGCCTATCTAAGATTTTGGAGCCGTTGACTCAGCTTACGAGGAAAGATCAACTCTTCGTATGTCTGAGAGACTGACCAAGTTGTCCGTGATCGTGCCCGATTCGGAGTGACCATACTAAGCGTGTCTGGAAAGACCTCTGTGTTTGTTGGAACCAAGGAGAATTGAATTGAATTTTCAACCTTAGGTGAGTGTCTCATGATCAAGAAGCTCTTAACTGTTCTATTCGATCCTTTGTGGGTTTGTAGATTGACAATTGTTCCTCGAGTCCCTATGATTGTATTAAACAATCACGGTGATCAAGTTTGTATGTGTCAGACAGACTTTTCTAATTCTGATTTGAAATCTATCAGGACTCATACATTGATTATGCTAGTCCGTAATCTCAATATACCCTAATGGATTTCCTTGCATGTTAGAATTTGTACTCACGCTTCTAAAATACCTGTCAGTGTATTAGACATTTGAGTGGAATTGTTTGATAGTATCCATTGGTCTGGATATTTTCACATTTCGTAGAAAAAAATTGGTTATGACTATTTCTTGAGTCGTAACACAAATGCCTTATTGGTAACAGAAGTTTCTTGATAAAACTTAGTCCAGTCACATTTACTTTTGGTAGACGTGATCCAGCCTGATTTTTGGCCAAACTGTTTTCATTTTAAATCGTCGTTTCATATATGCGCTATACTAAGAACGAATACTGTTGGGGTTAGAAACTGTTCATCGTTTGATTTCCTAATCTGCTGGAAGTTATTGTGAAAGAAGGGACTTTATTAGAGTCATGATTGTAAACATGTAATGGCCCTACATTTTTACACTTACGAACCTAGTAAAGGCATTTTTTTTACATGTCGAATACTTCTTTATCTTCTATATGGTAAAATTTCCTCTTTCTATTTTCTTGTGGAAATAGAGTTTAGAAGAATTTCTTTCTTGAAAATTCATTCTCTTAATCCTTAAGAGCTTGCCTTATCATAGTTCGATAGAACTTATCACTTTTGATCAATTTTATCCTGTATTCTTTTTCAAAAACGTCATTGATGTGCGAACTATCTCATAAGTCATGAGGATGGGTATCTGATTCATATCAGGATGTCAGAGTTAGTCGTGTACGGTGAAAAGGAGATAACTTGATGCTTGAGACCTTTCTTGTTAAGATGATGGAGTCATAATGAATTTTCGTTATGAGTTTACCGAAGACCTCTAAAATTTTTGATTAGTTTCGAGTGATCGTGGACAGACTGATGAAGTCGACACCCTACTTACATGTTAAGATCAATTATACAGTGGAGAAGCAAACAAGTATGTATCAGAGAACTGAACAGACTTCATGGAGTATCTTCAAGTATCTTTTCAAATGAAGACTCGAAGTTTACTAACGATTATCGGTAAAGTTCGCTCTAAGTGTTGAGGGCCAAGTTGAGACTATGTCCAACTGATTACCCTCAACTAGATGAGAAAGTAAGGAATGATCTAATCCTTAGAAGGTGGATAAAGAGTAAGTGTAGTACTTAAGTACGATCATCCCTATAGTTGGATAGACGAGACGTGATAGGAATTTTGTTGGGTTGTAGATGTGACTAGTAAGATGAGAACCCCTAGGGTCAACATCATCAAGTAAGACTATTACAATAGATCTTAATTATCATGATTTCAGATAGAATGTTACTAAAGGAATCTAGAGTAATGATCAGATGCTTGCAGTTAAGATTGATTGTATGAGTTTGGAAGTTTAAAAGGAAAGTGTTTATAGTAACTTAACATAAGTAGATTTAAGCGAAAGAGATAAGCTCTTGTATAAATTAAGGTTGTTAGAGAAATTCAAAGTTGATGAAAATAGATCATCCTATCTGGCGTGTTGTATTTTGATTTTAGTTATCTTAAGAAATTTTATGGTGTTTTGATTGGAGACTTGTGATATGTGATTTTGTTATGACTTGGAAAGGTAGACTATGTTCAGAGGGGCTAAGACTACAATTGGATACCCGGAGTAGGAAATGGATGCTTGTTGCGGTAAAGTTAGTTTGATCTTGGTGATAACTATGAGAGTTAGATGGGTGGAAAGCAGTTTTTCTAGTTGACCAGTAATGGAAAATAGAAGTGATTAAGTTTTGATTTTGCTCTTCATGTAGGAGGAACTAAGATAAAATGTCATGGACAGTGGATACATATGGTGGTAGATAATTTCGAGAATGAAAGAGAACGACGTGAGAATTGATTATGTTATGGAATCAGCAATAAGAGGAATGAAGCAATTAGGAATCCAACATAGAATCTTGGATATGAACTGATATGTGAAAGATTAAGGTAAGATTGTTAAGGACAGGAAGTATGGATTGAGAATAAGTGAATTAAATTTTGAGGATTAGTATAATGAAGAGTAAGTATGAAATGTGTTATTAAGTTACAAAAGTTATCTGAGGGAAAATGAATACGAGAAGTACAATGTAGGATCTTGGAATTAAGATGTAATTACAAGATCCTGTCTAGTTTCGAATCACGAAATTTCGAGGACGAAATTTTTTTAAGTGGGGTATTAATCTAACACGCCGGTCTTTTACTGTTCTTTAATAACAGTAAATATATATGCTTATATTATTTTAATTGGAAAGATTAATTTTCTGGATGTTTAACTTTGGTTATTTTATGTGGTTTAGTTTGAGTAATTTTAATTACTCGTTTAAAATGATTTTTATTAAATGCGTTAACACTGCTTTATTTCAGTACATGTACGCTTACAAGACAATAATTTACGTTATTGTCACTATTAGTATTTATTAAGAAAAATATTTTAAATGATATGATTGAAAGAAAATTATTTTCATATTTTACTCTATTTAATTTTATATTTGGAAATAAATTGGTTTGACATTAATTGGAGATTAAATGTTGGACCATGGATTTTCTTAGTTGATCAATTCAACTATATATCAATCTCTACTTTATTTCAAATTTTGAAAGTACATGTTTGTCACCCTTTATTTTTAGATTCAAAAACTAAAAACGTGTTTATTTTTAGGTTTAATATTTATCACTCATTTTGTACCTACTCACTAAGACAATGAATTTACTCCTTATATATCTCTCTCTCCCCCCCACTCTTTTCTTCTTTTCTTCTTCTGCTATTATCTCTTCCTCCTCCAAAACACAAAAACCTCCTCCTTCTCTCATGCCATCTTCATCAACCACCCTCCACCGCCCCTGACCGCGCCACCGCCCCTGAGGTCACCATCCGGACTCCACCGCTCGACGCCAGGGGAGAAGACTGCGCCGTCCTGTCCAGCTGCACCTCGCGATCTCCGACGCACGAAGAACCATCTCCGCCACAGTGAGCCGCCGCGGTGAGTGTTCTCAGCTGTTGTTGATGGTGGTTCTGCCACCTTGGGTTGCTAATAACCTTCTTCCTTTCTTTCTAAAAACTTATGCTTTTGTTCATGAATGTCCCAGAAAACGGGTCCCTGTCGCTGCCGCCACGTCTGGGTCGTCAGCCGCCGTGCTAGTTGGCCATCCAACCATCATGTTCTCTCTTCTTCACTTTGGGTAAGTATTTTACCCTTAATCTCTTCTATTTTGTAAAATCCCGCGAAATCAGTTTGCAAACCCTAACCATAGCTCTTTGATTTCATATTGTAATTTGAAATTAAAACTTGTTTTTACGCAATTGGGACTATGAATTAGTGTTTCCCAAACTAATTTCATTGTTATTTGGTTAGATTGATTTCCCCCAAATGATGTTATGAACCCTAAAGCCCCAATCTGATTTTATTTGAGATTGATTCTGTTTTTGTGAAATTAACAATGTTTTATTTCAATTAGGATCTCTAATTGATGATTTCTATGGTTAATTTTGTAATCCTCATATCAAATCTCATTTCCTCCAATTTTAGTGATGAACTTTTTTTACCCAAATTTGATTTATTGGGAAATTGATTTTGTTTTGTTAAATTAAATGTTTGAACTTATTAGATTATATGTGATGTTGAGTTATTAATTATTATGTTGTTCGGTTGTTGAATGTACTTGGATGCTTTCTTTGGATGATTGCTTGTGACTGCGCTAGTTTGAGGGAATCTGAATTTCATTTTTTGAAAGCTGTTGTTGAGTTATCTGAGGGCGTTGTGAAGTTTTAGAGGAACCCGACACGTCAAGTCAAATCGTTAGTGGGTGTTCAATCTTGCGAAATTTCGTTGAGCAGGGAGTAAACTGTGGAACCCGGAATGAATGATCTTTTTCTGGTCTTCAAAGGTAAAGGGAGTTTACCTAAGGAGTTTTTCCTAGTCGTGTACCTTGTTGTGTTTTGATTGATTATATGTTGATTTGAAAATGTAGTTTGATGTTATTTGGAATTGTTGAACATGTATATGTTGTTGTTGGATTAGTATGTATTGGATTGAGATTTATTGCTTGATTGTGATTGTGATTGGCTGAGGGCATGACATTGGTCATTGCTTGTTAATAAAGATTAAGACATTAAAATACCTTAAGTCAGAAATATTGAAAAAAGTGATGTTTTGTTTTGAAAGTGAGAAGAATTCTAATGATGAAAGTGTGGAGATAGAACAAAGTTTAGGAACAAGAAAGAAAATGGAAAATGTCAAAATTTGTGAAAATGTTTAAAGGGATTATTGAAAGGAAGAGTCTTTTGAGAACAAAGATTTTCATTTAGGTTTTACAGAAAGTTGTTCAAAAATGGAAATATATAGAGAAAATGCTCTCTTTGATAAATCTATTCTCGAAAGTTTTGTATTTGGTTCTAAATCGAGAAAAGATTTCAATGATTTTCTAAGTTTTCAGAAAATGGATTTCTAAAAGAAAAAGTTTTGGTGAAAGTGTATTTCTAAGTACCAAAGAGTATTTATGGCAAAAGTGGAGAAGACTTTTGTATTTGTGTTTTTCGATTTAGTTTTCACTGAACGAAAACGAAAATCAAGTGGAAAGAAGTGAAAGTGGAAAGGATGTAGTTACCGAAATGACGGGTTAGAGTTCTTGTTTTGAGTTTTGAGGAAAGGATAGGACCTTGATTTCTGATGCTGAGATTCGGGCTGAATCTGGATTGCCGAGATATAGGCTGGATTCAGATTTCCGAGAAGCCGGACTAGTGTTCCTACTGAGAAGAACCTAGATTATCGAGACGTTGGGCTAGTGTTCGAAATGAGAAAGAGATTTTAAAATCTTGTGTTGGTATTAAAATGTATTTAATACCTGAATAAGAAGTAGTAGGGAGCTTTAAGCCTCGACGAAGAAAGAACGACGCGAAAAAGAAAAACAAAGCGAAAAACCATGGTTTTACATGCATAGTCTGGCCAATGTGCCGTTGTGGCAGACGTGCCATTGTGTATTGAGCTACAGTTTCACAAAGGGTGAACTGACAAACTGAATAGTTACGGACCAAAGACGGCTCCTTTAATTTTTGGGTCTTCAGGGACATTCGGGTTTGATGTAACACCCCGATTTTTGACTTTCTAATATCGGTAATAATTATATAAATGATTATATTTTTATCCGAGATTTAGAAAATGACTTTGGATAACCGGTCTGTGTTTTCTGTATTTTCACTGATAGTAAGATTTTAATGATCAGGAATCATAATTTCGACTCGTGAACGAAACTATTAGGTTTTATATTTAGCCCCGAACGATTTTCCATATTTCGGAAAAATTAGTTAGAGATGAAATAATACTATTTTATTCGGGCGTAATCTCTAAAGAAAACGCGTAAAACCTAAGTCCAGGGATAAGTCGAGAGACAACGGAGTCGATTTTGGAGCAGAGGTATTAGGAGAGGACTTGTTGTTGGATTTTGTGTTGTTTGGTTGTGTTTTGACAATAGTTTTGGTTTGTTTAAGCTTTTGACGCGAGCCAAAATTCCTTGAGCTTTTGACGCGAGCTGAAATTCCTTGACGCGTGCCGAAACCAAAACCGACGATACGTGACAAAGTTCTTTGTGACTTCAAGAGGTAAGGGGAGCTTACCTGAGGGATTTTTCCCAATAACTATTTATGATTAGTGTGTGGTCTGTATATTGATTCTGTGATTGTGTGCTTTTCAGTTAATTTGTTTTCAGTTGTTTTGTTTAATCTGTGGTTGGTTATCTGCTTTTAAATTATTTATCTGCAGTTATTTGTTATGTCATTGTGATGTATAATCTGTCTAGGTGCGACACCCCATTCCCAAGGGATCACATTTACGTAACGTATTATAAAAACTCGACTTTCATAAAATTATAAATTTGCTGGTTTCCTTCTGAAAAGGAATAAGTTTACTTATTCTTGTCAAAAAGGTGATAAAATTTTTTCTTTTTCTTCACTGTACATACAACTAACACCTAGTAATATAATATACAACTATATCATACATATGCCTCAAAGTTTTATACAAGACCCTTGTCCTACCAGGTCACCATCTACTGTCACACCTATATCACAACAACTGAAAAACAACATAACTATGTCATAGTGGAAGTCTGAAAAAAACACTACTAAAAAAGGTTGGCTCTCTGTAGCCAAACAGTCAGACTATCTAAAAGTCCCACTCTACCCAACAGACTACACCCTACAGCTGGTCATCACCTACAGAAACCCATTGGAGAGTCCAGTGTAAACTCCCCCACCTCCAGGAGGTGTATCAGGAGGGGATGCATCATCTCCCACTCCGACATCAGGGACAACTCCATCATCCTCCGGTACATAGTCTGGATCAGCTATCGGATCCTCCTCAGGATCCTTCTCCATCTCCTGTGGTGCATCCTCTAGTATCAAGACTATACTATAGGCCCTGGAGGAGACTCCGGGGCAACCTGCTGTAATGGCTGAACATGCGGAGGCGGCTGATGCTCCAGATCTCCGTGACGTACCAAGTGCTGTAGAATCATCCATATGGGAGGCAGTGAAACTTCTATCGTCTCCCTAGTATGTATCAGTTGCTGGGGTCCATCAGCTACGGTCCCTCGAAGTGTCCGCATTGGACCCGTGTATGTTGCACTCCGAGCTATTGGGTTGATCACCCAGGCGTTCCCCTGATCAGCATTATCGAACATGAGGGCTCGGACCCCCGAGTAATACAGATCCACCGCATTCGGGTCCATCTGAACGTATATACATAGATTCCACATACATAGAAGAGAAACAACAAAACAGATATGCAAGGGTGAGTTACCAATATATGAGTTTTACAAAGACAACCCCGTGCACAACACATAAAACAGCACATACCATATAATTACAGTATACAGAATTATCTAAACAGTACAATAATTCAAAGGATTTCATATCCGACAGTCGTCGTCATTTTATAAAAATGCATGACACTTCAATATCTCGGCTCTATTTTGATACCTAATCTCATGAGATCCCACAACTTTCTGTTTCGTTTTGAGCTGATCAAGCTCTACACATGGCCCATTGTAAAAACGAAATAAAACAATGTCCAAGAGAACACATAACACACTGGTCACACACAGTACACCAAGGTTATTATTCAAAAATGTAACTCATTGGCTCACACAGAATCCCAATGGTCACTGCGAACAATGGAGTTTATTGTCCATAACCTATTGCATCACTCCGAATCACAATAGTTATCGCACAAAATTGGACACACAGTCCAATAAAATACATTGGCTCACACAGAGTCCCAATGATCAAATGGAAACTTAGTCCACAACAGATACATTGATCCACTCAGGACTCAATGATCAAAACACATGACACGTCTGCCAGCTATGCATGAGAAAAACTTTTATTCTCGTTTTGTTTTCTTTGTCGTAATAATCTCTCCTTGTCGAAGCACAAAGCTAACGACCATGCTTAATTTCTTATTAAGACTTCCCACTTAAACAAACATAAGACACACAGTCCAAATGTTTTAAAATCAACACAGGACACACAGTCCGAGTGCTCAATTGCAAAGCCCTAAACTGATGCACCAGTCCTAGGCTCGCGGATATGGAACTCACATTTTCCACATCAAATTAGGACACACAGTCCACAAAAATCATTACAGGACCCTCAGTCCAATGACACAGATCCTAGAGCTACGTGTCCACAGAATACTAGAACCCCGACGTCTCGGTTCCTAGGTTCGTTTATCCTTCGGAAAATAGTTCGCTCAGTGAAAAACAAATACAAAACCAAATCCCGAAAACTTATCCAAGTTTAACGGAATTATTTTCACTGAATAAAACTCTTTACAGAAATTCTTTTCTGTCAAAACATTGATAAAACGTAAAACTGTAAACAAATTCTTTTCTGTTTAAATTATTTATTTCCAAACTTTGTTCTCAAGAAACATCAACTTTTAAAATCTCAATTAAATAAAATTAATAATTCCAAAATATAAACCTTTTCCTCAAAATTTTCCATAAAAATCTTTTAATAGTGTAAATAACTGTTATGCTTCGCGTAATTATTCTGACAACTAAAATACGTTATTTTCGGAACTTAATCACTTTAAATAACATTTTATAATAAAATTGAATTTATTTTGAAAAAAACTAGAGCCTGTGAAAAATTTCACAGTTTCGCCCTTACTGTCACTTTAATGACGTATTTTCCCCAAAAATATTATTAAAATAATATTTTTTCACTTTTTCTCAAAATTACACAAATTAATCACTCTGATTAATTTATCAAGCTTATTAAGTTTTTATCCTAAAATTAATTTTAAACACTGACCAATGTCAGGTTTCATAGTCTAACAGTCAACAGCAAATAATTTTCATCACAGAATAGCATGACAGATATCAATTCATGACATGCACTACAATTATAATATAACAAAATATAATCAGATACATTCACATATCATATAGCTCATATAGCTCAATTACTCAAGTAAACAGATAATCAACAAACAATCAATTAAAACATTAACAGTAGATAATTTAAAACATAGTAAATTACTACAGTCAATACAGAAGACTCTAACAAATAAGCATGTGGTTATCTTATACTCCTCAGGCTTACCCCCCCTTACCTCTTGGAGAATCAAACTGACGTTTTCACGAAAACTCCTGATTCGATCCGGTTTTCTCCGTCGTCGTTAGTTTAACTCAATCCGATCGATTCCTTCAAAGGAATTGCAACCAAAATAAATCAAAATCAAACCATCATCATACTCATTCATGAGGTCTAGGGTTCGGCCTCATCTAATGATCTAGGTTAGGAATCATTAAAATTTCTAACTAATGGATTTATGATCCTTAAGTAACTTAAACAAAATTAAGCACTTAATTCATGATCATAGACTTAAGAACTTTGAATGAAGCTCATCTAGTTTCAAGAACTAGATTTCGGCCTTGACTCAAAAAGTGAGATTAAAATTTCACTTGATTTCTATCACTTGGATTTTACACAAACTTATGGTATATGATTAGATTCAAGTGTTACTCAACAACTTTGAATCAAAACTTTTTCCAAAAGTTCAAGCTAGGGTTTCGGTTTTCACAAGGATCAAAGGCTAAGATTTTGAAATTTTGCTCAACTCTTGGATTCAATCAACTTACAAAACCTAAAGTTGGATTCAAGAGGTTTTAAGACAACTTTGGAATCAAAAATTCCTTCAACCACAAAACATAGGGTTTCGGCCCTATTGAAAAAAATAGGCTTGGATTAGATTCTTGGTTTTCAAACTATTAACATACAAGAGCTATTAATAAGTATCAAGAGATTGAATCATGAATCAAGACTTGAAAATGAAACAAAACCCATGAACTCCATTTTTTCATGGATTCGGCCAAGCTTAGAAAAATAGGAAGGAAATTTCTCATGATCATATGCTTCTAGATGATGAATATAGAATGATTATGAGATCATAGCAATTGGTTTCATGTCAAAAGGATTTTTCTAGAATTAGTTATGGATTTTTGAAGAACTTGTTATGAACTTTGAATAAAATCAAGAACATGATGAACATAAGCATGAATCCATAAAAGTTGTGAAGAGAAAGGCTTAAGATGATGAGATTAAGAGATGTTACCTCTTGTTGATCTAAGAACTTGATGGATTGGATGATGTTCTTCACAAATCTCCTTGATGTTCTTAAGCAACTTATGAACTTTGGATGAACTTTTGAGAGAAAATTTGTTATGGAAAATGAAAATTTTTGCCTAAGTGTGGCTAAAAGGGAGGGGAGCCGTGAATGGAGGGTCCATTTGGTCCAAAATTACAATGGCAAACTTGCAATTATCAAGACCAACTAGGGGTAAAATCATCCTTTCCACGCAAAAATATCCATTTGTCATAAATGTGCCATTATGACCATTATGATACTGATAGGATTGTCATTAATGCTAGTCACATCAGTCATCTGAGCTCCGTTGCTGACCCTTTTAGTTCATCTGACGTGGATTTCCTAGAGATATCTCGACATATACGCTCGCAGCAAATATAATATTTTAATTTTTCTGCTAAAATTTTCAAAACTTCCAGTATCGAAGCAAATATGATAAAAATATTTTTCATCTCGTTCACGACTTAAAATTAGGTCTTTTGAGAAGTAAACTTTTACTGTCAGTGAAAACGCAGATCGGGCTCCATCTGAATTTTCAACCCAAAATTTTATCGTAAGCTTATAAGACTAAGCATAACATGGAAATGACGTTGGTTTACCCAAAATCATTTTCTAAGTCTCGGATAAAAATATAATCATTTATATATTTGTTACCGATATTAGAAAGCAGTAAATATCGGGGTGTTACACTAGGAGTATATTGTTATGTTGTTGACGAATGTTGTTTGAGAAGCCTGACAGTGGTCAGTGCCCAATCAATTAACCAGATAAAAGCCTTAAGAAGCTTTATAGATTATATTTAATATTTATGAGAGAAGTATTGGAGTATAATATTGATGGAAAATTTTAATTGGAAAAAATAAGAAATGTTGGAAAATGTATTTATTTAATAACTTATTGGTGTAAGATTGAACTATGAGTCACAGTGAGGACGTAAACGTGAGAATTCCAAAATATTATAAAAAGTAATTGTGAGAAAGTAATTTTCGAAAATAACTTATTTATTATATGAGAAAATTATTTTAGACGAAAGGTCAAAGTTTGGCTTAAAAATGTTTTCTTTGAAAATGCCAAACGACGGCAAGTTTTGAAATTATTTAAGGCAAGGAGTTTAAAAACAACAGTACTTATTTTGGAAAGAGATTTAATCTCAAATGATTTATTTTTTTTACAATTGAAGTTTCAGAAAAAGTTTTCAGAGGAAAAAGAGTTTATTGACGATTTGACGTTATTTCAGGAAAAACGAGTTTCCAAAGGAAAATGGATTTTATTATGATTTGACGTTTTACAAATGAATTTCAAGTAGAAAGGATTTTCTGTAAACGAGTTTTACTCAATGACGTATTTCCGGTAACTTGGATAAGTTGCGGAGATTTTATTTTGGATTTGTTTTTGACAGAACGAAAACGACGATATGGAACTTAGTAACCGAGACATCGGGGTACTAGTGTTCTTATGACGAGAAAATGATACGGAACTTAGTAACCGAGACGTCGGGGTGCTAGAGTTCTTATGACATTATAGACTTGGTGTTTAGTAGATGGTGTCTACTTCACGACGTAGTAAACGATGTTAAAAGACTAATGTTGTTTTCTATCACCACAAACCTAAGACTGATTGCAAGGTCTAGGGGTTTCGTGATTGAGCATTCGAACTTTGAAGTCCCGTGTTATTAATGAAAGTTTTAAAGATGTCTAAAACTATGATTGGTCGTAAGCTTTTGAGCTTCGGCAAGGAAAGATTTAACACAGAAAAATGACGAGAATAAAATGTTTTGCATGCATTTTGGCAGACGTGCCTGCGAGGTTAATCATGGTATCTTGATGATAGCATGTAATCGACGTACTTGTTAATTATGGTATCTTTATGATATTCATGTAATCGACATATTCATTGTGCCTTCGGGCAATCGACGTACAATGAAAAACCATAAACTGACGTTCTCACTATGCCGGACAGTGGGCTATGGTAAAATCGACGTGCCTCTTTTGGAAATCGAGCCTGATCAACTCATTTAAATGACGTTAGGGGATCTCCGGAGATTAGGTAAAAGTTAGACGACGATTATTGAAGTGTACATGCATAGTTTTTCCAAACGATGATGTTTCGGGTATGAAACCCAATGATGACTACTTGTTTATTTCAGAACTGATGTTGTATGAAAATATATATGTTTATATGCTTTCCTTACAGCTGTCAAAAATGTGTTAAGAGATTCATTGTCTAGCTATTTTAAAATAAGACATTGACTATCCATCATTCTGAAGGACATAATGCTTTTGGCTAAATGAACAAGCAACTCATAGAGATAAACAGGTATAAGGAAAACAAGGTATACAAACACAGGAGAAAAACCGTACCACAAAAATTATCATTAACATGAGAAGAAAATATAACTGTGGCTTGCTCCCTAGGTTTCTACAATAAAATTTTCCTGTTGGGCAAGCTGAAGTTCCTGTAATTAAATGAACGACAACCTCTTAACAAGTTATAAATGGTATGAAAGTCAAGTAAGAAAATTGTTACATTGAAAGCACAACCATACTATCAACATTTATACAACAAAATTATAAAACAATAAAAAAATCAAAATGTTTATATATATATATATATATATATATATATATATATATATATTGATAGTAATAATAATAATAATAATAATAATAATAATAATAATAATAATGAGTTTTATTGTCAAATTTTCGTTGTGCCCTGAATAATAAATAAAACTATACTGGGGAAGCGAATAGGGAATAACAAAGCCATAAAAATCATGATTGGCCTTATCGGGCTCATTAGTGCCATCAGGGCAGTCACAGAAATTGTCATTGAGATGGTCTCTGGAGATTGATTTTGATCCATCCTTGTACTTGATCACCTCGGAGCTATAATATTTCTCATCTGCATTACAAAACCCAGTTCAAGTTTCATAAAAAATAAGAAATTTATTACAAATAACCAACAAGAATTCAGCTATACCCTATAGTAGACAAAATACTGAGTTTGCTGGCTGCTTGGAAAGGAACTCTCCTCTCAATCATGGGCAAGGTTGAGCTTGTGAAGTCTGTGATTCAGAGTATGCTCCTATATAGTTTTCAGATCTATGGATGGCCTACTTCTCTTCTCAATCTCCTTGATAGAAGCATAAGAAATTTCATTTGGGCTGGAGATATATCTTCCAAGAAAATTGTCACTGTTTCTTGGAATCAAGTGTGTTCTTCCTATGTAGAGGGTGGGCTGGGTCTTAAATCCCTCAAAGCTCTAAACAAAGCTGCTCTTCTCAAATTAACATGGGACTTGGTGGCCTCGGATAAAGAGTGGGCAGTCTTCCTCAGAGGCAAATTCCTTCATCACAACAAACCAATGATCAAATAAATAAAATCCTCAATTTGGCCAGGTCTTAAACTGAACTTGCAGACAGTCATAGCCTCTTCTATGTGGTTAATTGGAGATGGGAGAGATATTAATTTCTGGATCCATAATTGGACTACTAAGCCCTTGGTAGATGTGTTCAATATCCCTAAGAGCATGCACAATTCCTTATCTGCTGTTGTTGCTGATTTTATTGAAGAGGGTAAATAGGTTGTTCCTGTTGAATTATCCACAAAGCTATCCCTTGCAGGCATTAACCTATCTCAAATCCCAATTCCCACTTTCTCTGAAAAAGACAAGTTGATTTGGATGCACTCAAGCTTAGGTATCCTCACTCTTAAGGAAGCATGTGCTTATTTTAATCCTCCAAAACCACGTGTTAATTGGCATAATCTCATTTGGAGCTCCCTGATTCCTCCTTCTAAATCTGTGGTGGCTTGGAGATTGATGAACAATAAGCTGCCCACAGATGATCAATTGCAAAGGAGAGACTGCACCTTAGTTTCTATCTGCAGCCTGTGTTATCAATATGCTGAAATATCTGAGCACCTATTTTTCAATTGAGCTTTTGCTAAGTCCCTATGGAATTGGTTCTGTAATGTCATTAGCTGCAGATGTGACACTACTTCTTTGTCCTCCATTCTTTCTTTATGCTCTAAAGGATGGAGCCCGCAAGTTAAGGATCTCATCTCAGCAGTCATAATCAACATAGTCTGGGTTATTTGGTTTTGTAGGAACAAATTAAAGTTTGATAATAAGAGAATTTCTAGCAGTGCTGCAATTGCTTTAGTAAAGTCATCCTCCTCTCTTTCTGGCAATTTATCAAAGAAGTCCTTCTACCATTATAACAATGAATTGTCAATATTAGAATGTTTTAAGGTTGGCGGTCATCTAGGAAAGGCACCAAAGATCATTCCTGTTTTTTGGATAGCTCCAGGTTGTGGCTGGATAAAAGTCAATTCTGATGGGGCAGCAAAGGGTGGCTCTGAATCAGCTGGTGGAGGAGCCATTTATTGAGACAAAGGTGGAGCCATATTAGGTTGTTTTGCTGACTTCTATGGTTGTTATGATTGTTGACAAGTGACCTCAAACACAAGAGGGGGGTGAATTGTGTGTGAATTGATTTTTGAAAACTTTTTGCAAATTAAACTAAGTTCAAAACTTGTTTTGATAAACAATAACTTAATAATGAAACTTTATGAAATAAAGCGTATGGAAAATAAAAACGTTGTGATAAATAAAGAGATAGGGAAGAAGATGACACAGTGATGTATCCTGGTTCGGCCACACAACTACCCAAGTGGCCTACGTCCAGTCCCCAAGGCAATACGACCAAGGGATTTCAATCAACTCTAGTTTTTAACAGGATCAACTAGAACCTTTACAATATAGAGCACTCCTCACAGACCAGGGATATCACCTCCCCCAGTGAAAGAGTCTCAAGACAATAACCCAAGAGATATCACCTCTCTTGTCAACCACAAGGAATATCACCTCCCTTGTAAACACTTGGAAATCACATCCAAGAACACCCCAAGAGATATCACCTCTCTTGAAAAACAAGGTGTAGAAAAGAATGATTTGAGTCACACGACTCTTACAATAATATGCACTCTTAATAGTGCTGATAAACAAATTGAAGAGCAAATACAATACCACCTATATGGTGTATAGAATACTCAAAATAATATGATCACGTGTAAGTGCAAGAGTAAAAGAAAATAGTAATCAGAGTTTAAGCACAATAGAGAGTAGAAAAGAGTAGTAGATGGGGCATTTTACAAAGGCTGCCAAGCTTCCTATTTATAAAGAATAGGTTAGGGTTCAGTGTGAAATTAGGTCAAGCCTCTTAATTCACATTTCTGCCGCAGCATAATCGATTATTCAAAACTTATAATCGATTATTTAATGTGTTTCCATGAAGCGCGCGTCTGGACAGAAAGGTCATAATCGATTACCATAATCGATTATGTCTTCACTGCTTTTTCCCCAAAGAAGATAATCGATTGCCTTAATCGATTATGATGTTACTGACTCTTTCATAAAAGGCTATAATCGATTACAGGGTTTCGGTTGAAGCATAATGGAAGTCAGTAAGGTCATAATCGATTATCCAGATTCAATAATCGATTATTATATTTCAAATTTGAAAACAACGGCTTTAATATCATAATTACTCATTAACACTCATTAAAGCCATTTAACCACGACTCATAATCGATTATAGCATTTCCATAATCGATTATGGTGCGTATCAGGTGGTTTTTCAAAAACTTGACAATTAAGGAAAGGTTGCCCAATTAAGCTCAATTTTAATTGTCAGTTTTAATCACATGTTATTATTTATTTAATCACATGATTTATCTTTTAAAGCACATGTTAAATATGTGTGTGTGTGAGTGATCATATTAAATTGAAAACCCTACTTACCATTTACACACTTTTTCTAAAACACACAATACACTTAATGAAATTCCCATTTTGCCCCTTGTGCTTGCTTGCTTTATAACTTTCCGCTTTTTGCACTTTAGTCCTTCTGGACCTTTCCCTTTTGTCATTCATCAAAACTTAGAGTACCTGTCAAGGCATATATTCACATTCTCCCCCTTTTTGATGATGACAAACATCTCAGGAGGGATTTGCTAGAAAGATCGGGTTAGAGCAGTTCAAGCAGATATATCAGAGTTCTAAGTTCTAAGCGCAGTTTGCTCTACTCCCCCTCACTCTATGCATACATTCAAATCCACTCCCCCTGAATCATGCATTCAGATAACTCTCCCCCTTTTGGCATTATCAAAAAGCGGGAAAAATATTGATAAAGCAAGGCATATATTCATAGTAATACATATAGTAAAAAAATATATATGCAGGCATCAGTGTAATTAAAACATGTGTGCGGAAGCGAGTGCCAGGATAATAAAAGAATTGATTCCCCCTTTTGCAAGTGTATGATAATTTCCCTTAAGCATGCAAATAATTCTCCCCCTTTCTAAAATAATTTTTCAAAATAATATTTCAATTTTATAGGGCATTTGAGAGAAGAATGTATAATGATAAAAAGATCTTTTTCAAATAATTTTGAAGAGTTAATCATGTAAAATGTTCTACCATGCATAATCGATTATGTAATCGATTCTGACTCTTCTGAAAACATACCCACTTGTATAATCGATTATGCTAATCGATTAGAGGCATTCTGACTTTTGCCTTTCTGCTCCTCGTCCAAGAGTAATCGATTATGTTAATCGATTACTACCTTACTGACTTTTGCTATTTTTCTCCTTTCTGCTCATAATCGATTCCTTTAATCGATTTTGGCCTTTCTGACTTCTCATAATCGATTATTGCTATTCTATAATCGATTATGGGTTGAAAAATTGTGCTTTTGAACGACCATATTGAAATTCCAGTTTTTGTTCTTGGTCTTCAAGCACTCCTGCAAAACAGAATCATATTTTGGCTTTTGGTACCCAAACCATTTTGGGTCCTTGAACATTAGTCTTGGACAATAAGCCCTTTGAAATCCATGCATTTTTAACATTTATGCCTTTGTTTTTCCTAATATTGCAAATAGAGGCAGTGTGACCTTTTCTACCACAGTGAAAGCATTTAACAAAGGGACTACTGGACTTGTTGCTTGGACTAAAAAATTTCTTAAAAGATTTTTCATGAAATTTCGGTTGATAGCCCAAACCAGCTTTGTCATACATTCCCTTTTGATTTCCCAAAAGAACATTTAGGTTATCCCTTCCCATTGTGAATTTCGCAAGCGTGTTATATAAGTCTTCAATTTTGATTTTCAAAACGCTGCATTCATCACATTTAGAAACTTCATTCTTTTTATTTTCACAAGATAAGCATGATGAGGTTTCATTAAAAACATCTTGTTTTTCTTTAAGAACTTCCATCTCTTTGTTTAAAACATCTATTTTTAGCTCAAGACTAGAAATGGTTTTCTTTGATGAGGAAATAATTTTTCGTAGTCTAATAGTTTCATCATTTAATTCCTCACAAGCAATAAGCAAGTCATCATAAGATAAATCAGTTTCAAGTTCAGGGTCGTTTACCTCAACTTCCTCATGATTTGCCATGAGACATAAATGTGCCTCCTCATTATCCGACTCATCGGATGAGTCCATATCATTGTCTTCCCAAGCAATATAGGCCCTTCTTTCTCTTCGGTCCTTTTGTGGCCTTTTCTCTGATTTCTCATACTTTCTTTGGCCTTTAGGACAGTCGGGTTTTATATGACCCCTTTTGCCGCACTTGTAGCATGTTGGGATGAAAGAGGTCTCTTCTTCCTCATCTTTCTTTTTAGGATTGGAGACTTGTTTTGCAATGCCTTTTCGCCTTAAGAACTTTTTGAATTTGCGGATCATTTGGCTCATCTCCTCCTCATCTTCATCAAGGCTATCACCATCATCAAAGTCACTCCCTTCATCATTTTCAATCATGCGTGCTTTGAGTGCATGGCTATTCTTTATTTTATTATCATTCTCCTCACTTTCCATGAGGCGATATAATTCAAGCTCGTGTTCCTGCAATTTCCCAAACAAAGTAGCCAAAGACATAGATGATAAATCTCTAGATTCAGATATAGCAGTTACTTTGGGTTGCCAATTTCTACTCAAACATCTAAGCACTTTATTTATCAAATCCTCATTATTAAAAGATTTCCCAAGAGCCCTAAGATGACTTATAATATGGGTAAAACGTTTCTGCATATCTTGTATGCTTTCACCCTGTATCATCCTAAATAGCTCATACTCATGGGTCAATGTGTTCATCCTAGCCCTTTTGACCTCGGTAGTACCTTCATGGGTCAATTGAAGGGTGTCCCACATTTCTTTAGCGGTCTTGCAATTTGAGACCCTATAGAACTCATCGTAGCTTAAAGCTGAAGTGATGATGTTCCTAGCTTTCAAATTGTATTGGACCTTTTTCTTTTCCGCATCGGTCCAAAGATTTTTCGGTTTATCCACTAAAGCACCATTAACTTCATGCTTAGGGACAAATGGACCATTTTCCACAGAATCCCAAATATCAATATCAGAAGCTTCTAAAAAAATTTGCATTCTTTCTTTCCAATAACCATACCCTTCACCATTGAAAGATGGGGTTCTGTTTACGGAGTTTCCCTCGTTGCAAAAACGGTTTGAAGTCATGTTACCTCTTGAGGCGGTTTCGCCCTTTATATCCAAGAGTTAAGCTCTGATGCCACTTGTTGACAAGTGACCTCAAACACAAGAGGGGGGTGAATTGTGTGTGAATTGATTTTTGAAAACTTTTTGCAAATTAAACTAAGTTCAAAACTTGTTTTGATAAACAATAACTTAATAATGAAACTTTATGAAATAAAGCGTATGGAAAATAAAAACGTTACGATAAATAAAGAGATAGGGAAGAAGATGACACAGTGATGTATCCTGGTTCGGCCACACAACTACCCAAGTGGCCTACGTCCAGTCCCCAAGGCAATACGACCAAGGGATTTCAATCAACTCTAGTTTTTAACAGGATCAACTAGAACCTTTACAATATAGAGCACTCCTCACAGACCAGGGATATCACCTCCCCCAGTGAAAGAGTCTCAAGACAATAACCCAAGAGATATCACCTCTCTTGTCAACCACAAGGAATATCACCTCCCTTGTAAACACTTGGAAATCACATCCAAGAACACCCCAAGAGATATCACCTCTCTTGAAAAACAAGGTGTAGAAAAGAATGATTTGAGTCACACGACTCTTACAATAATATGCACTCTTAATAGTGCTGATAAACAAATTGAAGAGCAAATACAATACCACCTATATGGTGTATAGAATACTCAAAATAATATGATCACGTGTAAGTGCAAGAGTAAAAGAAAATAGTAATCAGAGTTTAAGCACAATAGAGAGTAGAAAAGAGTAGTAGATGGGGCATTTTACAAAGGCTGCCAAGCTTCCTATTTATAGAGAATAGGTTAGGGTTCAGTGTGAAATTAGGTCAAGCCTCTTAATTCACATTTCTGCCGCAGCATAATCGATTATTCAAAACTTATAATCGATTATTTAATGTGTTTCCATGAAGCGCGCGTCTGGACAGAAAGGTCATAATCGATTACCATAATCGATTATGTCTTCACTGCTTTTTCCCCAAAGAAGATAATCGATTGCCTTAATCGATTATGATGTTACTGACTCTTTCATAAAAGGCTATAATCGATTACAAGGTTTCGGTTGAAGCATAATGGAAGTCAGTAAGGTCATAATCGATTATCCAGATTCAATAATCGATTATTATATTTCAAATTTGAAAACAACGGCTTTAATATCATAATTACTCATTAACACTCATTAAAGCCATTTAACCACGACTCATAATCGATTATAGCATTTCCATAATCGATTATGGTGCGTATCAGGTGGTTTTTCAAAAACTTGACAATTAAGGAAAGGTTGCCCAATTAAGCTCAATTTTAATTGTCAGTTTTAATCACATGTTATTATTTATTTAATCACATGATTTATCTTTTAAAGCACATGTTAAATATGTGTGTGTGTGAGTGATCATATTAAATTGAAAACCCTACTTACCATTTACACACTTTTTCTAAAACACACAATACACTTAATGAAATTCCCATTTTGCCCCTTGTGCTTGCTTGCTTTATAACTTTCCGCTTTTTGCACTTTAGTCCTTCTGGACCTTTCCCTTTTGTCATTCATCAAAACTTAGAGTACCTGTCAAGGCATATATTCACATTCTCCCCCTTTTTGATGATGACAAACATCTCAGGAGGGATTTGCTAGAAAGATCGGGTTAGAGCAGTTCAAGCAGATATATCAGAGTTCTAAGTTCTAAGCGCAGTTTGCTCTACTCCCCCTCACTCTATGCATACATTCAAATCCACTCCCCCTGAATCATGCATTCAGATAACTCTCCCCCTTTTGGCATTATCAAAAAGCGGGAAAAATATTGATAAAGCAAGGCATATATTCATAGTAATACATATAGTAAAAAAATATATATGCAGGCATCAGTGTAATTAAAACATGTGTGCGGAAGCGAGTGCCAGGATAATAAAAGAATTGATTCCCCCTTTTGCAAGTGTATGATAATTTCCCTTAAGCATGCAAATAATTCTCCCCCTTTCTAAAATAATTTTTCAAAATAATATTTCAATTTTATAGGGCATTTGAGAGAAGAATGTATAATGATAAAAAGATCTTTTTCAAATAATTTTGAAGAGTTAATCATGTAAAATGTTCTACCATGCATAATCGATTATGTAATCGATTCTGACTCTTCTGAAAACATACCCACTTGTATAATCGATTATGCTAATCGATTAGAGGCATTCTGACTTTTGCCTTTCTGCTCCTCGTCCAAGAGTAATCGATTATGTTAATCGATTACTACCTTACTGACTTTTGCTATTTTTCTCCTTTCTGCTCATAATCGATTCCTTTAATCGATTTTGGCCTTTCTGACTTCTCATAATCGATTATTGCTATTCTATAATCGATTATGGGTTGAAAAATTGTGCTTTTGAACGACCATATTGAAATTCCAGTTTTTGTTCTTGGTCTTCAAGCACTCCTGCAAAACAGAATCATATTTTGGCTTTTGGTACCCAAACCATTTTGGGTCCTTGAACATTAGTCTTGGACAATAAGCCCTTTGAAATCCATGCATTTTTAACATTTATGCCTTTGTTTTTCCTAATATTGCAAATAGAGGCAGTGTGACCTTTTCTACCACAGTGAAAGCATTTAACAAAGGGACTACTGGACTTGTTGCTTGGACTAAAAAATTTCTTAAAAGATTTTTCATGAAATTTCGGTTGATAGCCCAAACCAGCTTTGTCATACATTCCCTTTTGATTTCCCAAAAGAACATTTAGGTTATCCCTTCCCATTGTGAATTTCGCAAGCGTGTTATATAAGTCTTCAATTTTGATTTTCAAAACGCTGCATTCATCACATTTAGAAACTTCATTCTTTTTATTTTCACAAGATAAGCATGATGAGGTTTCATTAAAAACATCTTGTTTTTCTTTAAGAACTTCCATCTCTTTGTTTAAAACATCTATTTTTAGCTCAAGACTAGAAATGGTTTTCTTTGATGAGGAAATAATTTTTCGTAGTCTAATAGTTTCATCATTTAATTCCTCACAAGCAATAAGCAAGTCATCATAAGATAAATCAGTTTCAAGTTCAGGGTCGTTTACCTCAACTTCCTCATGATTTGCCATGAGACATAAATGTGCCTCCTCATTATCCGACTCATCGGATGAGTCCATATCATTGTCTTCCCAAGCAATATAGGCCCTTCTTTCTCTTCGGTCCTTTTGTGGCCTTTTCTCTGATTTCTCATACTTTCTTTGGCCTTTAGGACAGTCGGGTTTTATATGACCCCTTTTGCCGCACTTGTAGCATGTTGGGATGAAAGAGGTCTCTTCTTCCTCATCTTTCTTTTTAGGATTGGAGACTTGTTTTGCAATGCCTTTTCGCCTTAAGAACTTTTTGAATTTGCGGATCATTTGGCTCATCTCCTCCTCATCTTCATCAAGGCTATCACCATCATCAAAGTCACTCCCTTCATCATTTTCAATCATGCGTGCTTTGAGTGCATGGCTATTCTTTATTTTATTATCATTCTCCTCACTTTCCATGAGGCGATATAATTCAAGCTCGTGTTCCTGCAATTTCCCAAACAAAGTAGCCAAAGACATAGATGATAAATCTCTAGATTCAGATATAGCAGTTACTTTGGGTTGCCAATTTCTACTCAAACATCTAAGCACTTTATTTATCAAATCCTCATTATTAAAAGATTTCCCAAGAGCCCTAAGATGACTTATAATATGGGTAAAACGTTTCTGCATATCTTGTATGCTTTCACCCTGTATCATCCTAAATAGCTCATACTCATGGGTCAATGTGTTCATCCTAGCCCTTTTGACCTCGGTAGTACCTTCATGGGTCAATTGAAGGGTGTCCCACATTTCTTTAGCGGTCTTGCAATTTGAGACCCTATAGAACTCATCGTAGCTTAAAGCTGAAGTGATGATGTTCCTAGCTTTCAAATTGTATTGGACCTTTTTCTTTTCCGCATCGGTCCAAAGATTTTTCGGTTTATCCACTAAAGCACCATTAACTTCATGCTTAGGGACAAATGGACCATTTTCCACAGAATCCCAAATATCAATATCAGAAGCTTCTAAAAAAATTTGCATTCTTTCTTTCCAATAACCATACCCTTCACCATTGAAAGATGGGGTTCTGTTTACGGAGTTTCCCTCGTTGCAAAAACGGTTTGAAGTCATGTTACCTCTTGAGGCGGTTTCGCCCTTTATATCCAAGAGTTAAGCTCTGATGCCACTTGTTGACAAGTGACCTCAAACACAAGAGGGGGGTGAATTGTGTGTGAATTGATTTTTGAAAACTTTTTGCAAATTAAACTAAGTTCAAAACTTGTTTTGATAAACAATAACTTAATAATGAAACTTTATGAAATAAAGCGTATGGAAAATAAAAACGTTACGATAAATAAAGAGATAGGGAAGAAGATGACACAGTGATGTATCCTGGTTCGGCCACACAACTACCCAAGTGGCCTACGTCCAGTCCCCAAGGCAATACGACCAAGGGATTTCAATCAACTCTAGTTTTTAACAGGATCAACTAGAACCTTTACAATATAGAGCACTCCTCACAGACCAGGGATATCACCTCCCCCAGTGAAAGAGTCTCAAGACAATAACCCAAGAGATATCACCTCTCTTGTCAACCACAAGGAATATCACCTCCCTTGTAAACACTTGGAAATCACATCCAAGAACACCCCAAGAGATATCACCTCTCTTGAAAAACAAGGTGTAGAAAAGAATGATTTGAGTCACACGACTCTTACAATAATATGCACTCTTAATAGTGCTGATAAACAAATTGAAGAGCAAATACAATACCACCTATATGGTGTATAGAATACTCAAAATAATATGATCACGTGTAAGTGCAAGAGTAAAAGAAAATAGTAATCAGAGTTTAAGCACAATAGAGAGTAGAAAAGAGTAGTAGATGGGGCATTTTACAAAGGCTGCCAAGCTTCCTATTTATAGAGAATAGGTTAGGGTTCAGTGTGAAATTAGGTCAAGCCTCTTAATTCACATTTCTGCCGCAGCATAATCGATTATTCAAAACTTATAATCGATTATTTAATGTGTTTCCATGAAGCGCGCGTCTGGACAGAAAGGTCATAATCGATTACCATAATCGATTATGTCTTCACTGCTTTTTCCCCAAAGAAGATAATCGATTGCCTTAATCGATTATGATGTTACTGACTCTTTCATAAAAGGCTATAATCGATTACAAGGTTTCGGTTGAAGCATAATGGAAGTCAGTAAGGTCATAATCGATTATCCAGATTCAATAATCGATTATTATATTTCAAATTTGAAAACAACGGCTTTAATATCATAATTACTCATTAACACTCATTAAAGCCATTTAACCACGACTCATAATCGATTATAGCATTTCCATAATCGATTATGGTGCGTATCAGGTGGTTTTTCAAAAACTTGACAATTAAGGAAAGGTTGCCCAATTAAGCTCAATTTTAATTGTCAGTTTTAATCACATGTTATTATTTATTTAATCACATGATTTATCTTTTAAAGCACATGTTAAATATGTGTGTGTGTGAGTGATCATATTAAATTGAAAACCCTACTTACCATTTACACACTTTTTCTAAAACACACAATACACTTAATGAAATTCCCATTTTGCCCCTTGTGCTTGCTTGCTTTATAACTTTCCGCTTTTTGCACTTTAGTCCTTCTGGACCTTTCCCTTTTGTCATTCATCAAAACTTAGAGTACCTGTCAAGGCATATATTCACAATGATGCCTTTCATGCAGAATTGTTTGTTGCCATGGCAGCTATAGAAACCGCCTTTAGAAAGGGTTGGACAAGGCTTTGGCTTGAGTGTGATTCTTCTCTTGTAGTCCAAGCTTTCTCCTCTCCCAACATTGTTCCTTGGAATATCAGAAGCAAATGGAAAAATTGTCTTCAGCTCATCCTTAAAATGAACTTCAAGGTCTCTCACATTTACAGAGAAGGAAACTGTTGCGCTGACAAATTAGCTAACTGTGGAGTTGAATCTAAATGTTTCACTTGGTGGGATCTTGCTCTTGATTTTATAAAGGCTGACTTTTTCCATAATGGATGGGGTTTGCCTATGTTTAGATTTTCTTGACTTAGCTTTCTTCCATGGGTTTTGGTTTATGTCCCCCCATGTCTTCTTTGTTTTCTTTTTATTTTTCTTTTAATAAATTCAAGTATGCTTCAGATGATTGATAAAGCCTAAGGTGCCAACCTAGTTGGAATTTCTTGCTTTACAAATAACAGCAACATGATTTGTGGGTGCTGCAACATATGAGTTGGTTTACACACCCACTTGAGAAAAGATTGAAACTTTTGGTGTTTGAAGCAAAAGGGGCATATGGGTGGGGAGGTAGGTATGTACCTAGAGGATGAACACCAAGGAGAGAAGGGTGTGAAAGGCAACATGCAGCAGAAGCGGAGAGAAGGAAACATGCGGAGTAGAAACATAGGAAAAAAGGGGATTCCATGTCCATGCCTCTTGTGAGTTGTGACTTGTGAATCTGTGAGAGAAACCACTTCAGTCTCTGCATTTTGAGGCCGGGATTTTGTTAATGACTTGGGAGTGTTGGACTTCACTTCAGCTCAGTGAAATGAAGGTATTTATTTCTTTGGGTGAAAGAATAGAATAAAAGGGATTTATTTTCTTATAACTTTTTTTTTGGCAGGATATTTTCTTATAACTTTTAAATACCAAAAGTTATAAAAAAGAAAAAGAAATTACTACATGGAAATGATTGTGGATGCTAAGTTGAGTTGAGTAGCTAGCTTTATTTTGAGTTTTCTATTTTTGTATTAATAATTATAAAATATTATCTTTATTTGATTTCTTGATTTAAATATTCATGTTGAAGACACTGAAAAAATAACAAAATATTGTTTCTTGTTGATAATCTATTATTTATTTTATCTAATTTCATCTGTGATTTTAGAATTTAATAGAGTGAATTGCATCAATTTAGTTGAATTTTATATTCATTTTGTCCATAAATTGGTTTTTATATTTGAAAATAGAAGATAAAATAAAAATAAGTTATTATTTTTGTAATTATTAATAAAAATATAAAAAAAATTTAAACTAAAACAAATGGTGTTGAAACAAAATAAAAAAAATGATAAAAATATTTCTTTGACAAATAATAAAATAAATTTAAATTAAATGTTAAAATTAATTATTATTAAGAACATTTTTTTTTGGTCCCCTAGGTATCTCAGGCGCGTAACTACGGAGACCAATCCCTCGAACTGGATATACTAAGAGTGCATTTTAGGGATACAATTTATTTAAGCGTTTTTGCAATAAACTCTTTTTCAAATAAGCTAAAAACATCTTATTTTCATCAGCTTCTCTGACAAGTTTATGGAAAAGCTAAAAAGAGCTTTTGGAAACATTATAAATTATAAGCTTAGGTTTGTTATCATAAGCTATTTTCATAAACTTCGTATAAGCTCTTCCAAACGCATCATAAATATTGACAACATATTTTAAAAAAATCAATATATATATATATATATATATATATATATATATATATATATATATATATATATATATATATATATATTGAAAAATTTATACTTGTGCTCTACTAACCTGGTGGGTTGAAACAAAATCATGGGGTTGTTGCTTGCTAAAACCCTGCTGGTCCTAGTGTTAAGTGGTGGGTTGAAGTGCTAAATCCCTAGAATCTGATATTATTAGTGTAAATAATATTCGCATGGTGCAAAATTGCTGAAAACGGTGATGCTGGTTCCTTTTCTTCTTCGTTCTTTCTGCTCATCCACCGCTAAATCATTTCCCTCTTCCTCTTTCACTCTATTCCGCTTCTTTCCTAAACCCATCGCCGCCAGCCGCGGCGCCTTCATTTCCATCTCCAACCAACTCCATCGTCGCACCATCTCCTCAAAGGTTGGTCCTTTTGTTCACAATTAAATCAAATATTTCTGTTGAATGTTCTGTGAGAATTACTATCAGTTTTACAATTGAGTTGGTTAGGTCATGAATACTTGAATAAGCTATGGTTTTCTCTTGAAACAGTGTCATGATTTTTCAAATTACCTATATTTCGCAAGTTACTTCCATTTCATGGAAGAAAATAAGCTGAAAATGGATCATACATACTCCTGGACATGCAGATTTTGGTGGTGAAGTAAGTTTCAATTTGACTGGGCTTTGCAATTGACATTGGGTTTAACATCAAAATTGTTTACCCAGTCAATCAGGAATTGCTTCTATGGATTGGAAATTGAAAACTAATTACATAGTCTAACATGGTTGATGACAAAATTGTTTCAGTTATTACAAACATATGCTATAACATGTTATTTTTTTTAGATGAGAAATGCAGCTCATACTACACACACATCACTTAACATATGCACAGTTTTTAGTTTTTATCATCCAATTACACCCACCTGTTAGAAATTTTGGGTCACATATGTAATGTTTAAATGTGTTAGGGCCATTATTTTAATTAGCCAAATCAAAGTGATCTAATTCATGTAAGGTTTATGGCTAAGGACATAATTGTCATAAAAAATATTGTGTAGATACCTAAAGTCTTATTTCTATTTTTATGATGGGCTAAAATAGAAATAGGAAAAGTCTAAGAGTCTTGACTCTTCATGAAAGGGCATGAACTCATTATAAAAGGTTATGATCCCCAAGTCATATGCAATCAGTTTTCTTTTCTAACATCCCATCATTAGAAAGGAGAAACTCTATATGGTTTAAGAGGAATTGTGTATGCTTGACTTGGAAGACCAAGAACTACAAGTTCTCCATCATATTCTCCATGGGTTCGGGTACGCTTCCACTATAGTCTTTATTTCTATATTCTTGATGATTGAACATGACTTGTTTTGATTGATGATGGTTTTCATCTTTAAGTATATCTCCCATAAAGTTTTCCAACAAGTGGTATCAGAGCCACAAGTTTATGTTGAATCATTGAGAAAATTTTGTTTTATGAATGATTGAGTGTTCTTAACGAATTCATGGATTGTTTCTGATCTATGGTATCAAATCATAAATAATGATTTCAAATATTATGTTAATGTATGGACTATGGATTTGGTTTTCCTGGTTGAGTAATGATTGCAATTTTTAAATCACTATGGATTTGATGTTCATTTCTCACCAAGAATGTTGGGCATGATGAACTGTTGTAATTGTATTTGAATTGGTTGCTAGTTGTGTCTAGTGAAGGATACAGTGTTTATATTCATCATGAGTTTTGATCATGAAACTGTTGTGCGTATGTTCAAATATTTCATTGGCAACAACATTCAGCAATTTGGTTTGGTGTTGTAATGGTTGGGCACCTTATTTTGCACCATTTGGGAACCGGTTCGATCCCATCTTTGGACACTAGAACAATGTTTTCAGAACCAGACTGGTCATTGAACCGGTGAAGGCACTGGTTCAAGGGTCAATGGTCCAACCGAGATTGAACCGTGGTTGGACCGGTGCTAAGTAAATATATATTTTTAATTTTATATAGTATATTTAATGATAAAAAAATATTAATGATTAAGTTTTATAATGAAAATAACTATATATAAAATACTTTTCAATGGCTTACCAAATAAACACTGCAACACAGTGGTAGAGCGCCTTTAACTTTGCCTTAGGGTTGTGAGTTCGAGACTCACCAGAGGCAGTTTTGGTGACATTGGTAAAGGTAAAGGTAAAGGTAAAGGTAAAGGTAAAGGTAAAGGTAAAGGTAAAGGTACAGAATGTGAATCGGTAGACCGATGGACCAATTGGTTCCACCAGTTTTCCACCGGTTCTTTGCCAGCACGGGTCACAGGGTGTTCCGGTCAGGGGTCCGGTTCCCGGTCCCACTTGTCAACCAGCCGGTCCGGTCCGGTATTGACAACTATACTGGAAATGCAGCAATATTTAAAAAAAAAAAATCGGTTTTCGGTTCCAATTTGAATATACATTTTGAAGTTCGCTATTTCCAAAGAATGTTTGATAGCCTAGTGGTATCACGAGTGCAACGCTTCCAGAGGTTTGGGTTCGATTCTCATGGCTGCGCTATGGCTCGTCTGGCTCGTTTTGTTTTATTATTAAAAAATGTAAAAATTCAGAGTGCGTCAGGAGGGATCGAACTCAAGACCAATATATGCACATATATGCACATATGGATATAAGATGACCACGAGGCTGCCACTACAGTTATGTTTTTTGATGTTCAACCATTTTGTTAAATGAGCGAAACGTCTTGAATGATGCAGAAATTTTTTTTGTTAGTAGCGTAGTTTCAACACAGACACAACAGTCTTTGTTGAAATAAATAAAATTAATTTTTGGATTAAGTTTTGAATCAAAATTCAAATAATTGGTTATATTTTGGATTACTAAATTGTTTGACATTTTAAGTGAACCAATTAAAGCAAGAAGTCGCCAAAGTGACTTCTCTTGTGTAGATTGCTCATGAGAAATGTTGAATGTTAGTGTATATGTGTGTCCATGCGGGTATTAATCGGCCCAAAGGAAGATTAATATTTGGCCGAATTACATGTACACCTGTGATGATAAACATGTGATGATTATAATGTTGTACATGTGAATGATAAATCAGTCCAAAGAAGGGTTTATTATTTGACATGCATTATTGTCAGTGTTTGATCAATACAACAAGAGTACTACTAGCAATTAATATTACTGTCCAAAGACTTGATATTAATGTTGCACTAGGTATCTTGAGATTGGGTATGCCATTATTTGAATTTATTAATGATTGAATTTTGGTTATGATGTGAGTATATTTATGTTATTTATTTTGTTCTCTCTTGAGCTACTATTGCTACCATATCTGCTAACCTAAATTTGGTTCCAGTCCTTAATGGTACCAACTTTAAGGATTGGAAAGAGAACATCTTGATTGTTCTTGGCTGCACGGATCTTGACCTTGCACTAAGGATGGAGAAACCCTATTCTCCTACGGACTCAAGTGCCTCTGATGAGAGGAAAATTTATGAGAAGTGGGACCGCTCCAATCGCATGAGTCTAATGATCATTAAGCGCGGCATTCCAGAGGCATTTAGGGGTGTTATATCCAATGGGATAACAAGTGCCAAAGAATTCCTTGCCGAAATTGAGAAATGCTTTACCAAAGGCGATAAGACAGAAACAAGCACACTTCTTCAAAGCTTGATTTCTGTGAAGTATAACGGCAAAGGAAACATACGGGAGTACTTTATGGAAATGTCTAATATTGCTTCCAAGCTTAAGGATCTAAAGCTCGAGCTGTCTGAGGACTTACTCGTGCATTTAGTTTTGGTTTCTCTTCCTGCACAATTCCGTCAATTTAAGGTCAATTACAACTGTCAGAAGGAGAAATGGTCTTTTAACGAGCTCATTTCATATTGTGTGCAAGAGGAAGAGAGGATAAAGCAAGAAAGAATAGAAAGTACTCACTTGGCAAGTACCTCTAATGAGGGCAAAAATAAAGCTGCTAATATTGAAGTTGCTAAGGGTCTAACACAAAAGAAGCAAAATGAGGGTGAAGAAAATTGCTTCTTATGTGATATGAGTGGACATGACAAGAAGGGATGTACTAAGTATCACGCCTGGCGTGCAAAGAAAGGTATATTCCTTACTTTGGTCTGTTTTAAGGTAAATTTAGCTTCAGTACCTAGAAACACTTGATAGTTAGATTTTGCTGTTACTACTAACATCAGTGTTTCAATATAGAGTTGCCCAAGTTATCGAAGGCCAAATGATGCTGAAAGATGCATTTATGTGGGAGATGACATGTCGGTAAAAGTAGAGGCAAATATGGCATTTTAGGTTGTTGTTTAGTACTGGTTATCATTTGGATTTAATGGATACTTTTGAATTACCGTCGTTTAGACAAAATTTGGTTTCTGTTTCTCGAATTGGACAAATTTGGTTATCATTGTTCGTCTGGAAGTGTACTGCCCGAGGTGGTAAGCTCGGCCGCCGAGCTCGGAAGCTTAACTGCTTCAAACTATACACTTATCTAGTACTCGGCTAACAACCTTACTTTAGATAAGAGATAACTCTTATCAATAAAAAGAGATGGGAGTTGAGCTAAAATAGATAAGTTATAAGTGATAAGAGATGAACTAGATCCTAGAAAATAGGATCAGCTTATCCCTCTATTCCTCTATAAAAAGAGGAAGAGTCTAAGAGGAAAGGGACTTTTAACTTTTACTTGAGTTTGGTGTTCTCTCTTGAGCGTATTAGAGGTCCCGGTTGTGATCAAGAGACTACCAATAAGTCCTTGCCCACCGGAGTACATCAGATACAAGATTAAGAGATTGATGCACCACGTGATCAAGGGTTGAACACAGAACTACGTTTAGCTTTGATTCCCATTGGGATACGTAGGACCGGAATATAACCATTCTGTCAAGCCACGGTCTAAAACAACCCCAACGTTCAACCTTGGTCTGACATTTACGGCGAGATTCCGGTAACTCGGATCTCGGCAGGAAGATAAGTGATAAGAGATGAACTAGATCCTAGAAAATGGGATCAGCTTATCCCTCTATTCCTCTATAAAAAGAGGAAGAGTCTAAGAGGAAAGGGACTTTTACTTTTACTTGAGTTTGGTGTTCTCTCTTGAGCGTATTAGAGGTCCCGGTTGTGATCAAGAGACTACCAATAAGTCCCTGCCCACCGGAGTACATCAGATACAAGATTAAGAGATTGATGCACCACGTGATCAAGGGTTGAACACAGAACTACGTTTGGCTTTGATTCCCATTGGGATACGTAGGACCGGAATATAACCATTCTGTCAAGCCACGGTCTAAAACAACCCCAACGTTCAACCTTGGTCTGACGTTTACGGCGAGATTCCGGTAACTCGGATCTCGGCAGGAACATTTGGCGCCCACCGTGGGGCCGAGGAAAAACTTTCCCCGGTTCCATAAGATCTAATGGTGACTACACGGAACGGACCGAAGGGAGGGGCCCACAGTGCAAATCATGTCGAAGAATCAAACTCCAATCATAACAACCCCCCTCCCTTCGATGAAGGTAATCCGCAACTGGGAGAGATCATGGCACAATTGAGACAGTTGCGACAGGAGAACGAGGAAATTCGTACGGAGTACCAAAGGCTGTTGGGAACTCGGAAAAGGGGAAGATCGGCAACTCGTGCCGAGGAAGAGCATTCCTCACCCGAGGACAGCCAGAGAGACCCAACTTATGTACCTTCTCGTGATGACAGAAGCCGACCTTCCAGAACTGGACCCGAAGCCTCAAGGGTCCGATCTCGTACTGAGGAGACCGCTCAGAGAGAGAAAGCATGGGACAGATGACCGAGATTACCTTTCACTGATGCCATTGACGAGGTAATCATACCTCGGCATTTCAAGTCTCTTAATATGGATAAGTACAATGGCACTACTGATCCAACCGAACATGTGGAATCTTTCATTTCATCCGTTTACCTGGTGACCGATTCGGAAGCCATCATGTGCAAGATCTTTCCAACCACTTTGCAGGGACCTGCCTTGACTTGGCTCACGAATCTTCCACCTCGGTCAGTGGATTCTTTTGACATGTTGGTTACAAAGTTCACTGCACAATTCGCAGCAAGCCGAAGGCATAGAAAGCACTCGGTCTCGCTTGTGAATTTCAGGCAGGAGAAGAATGAATCACTCAGGGATTACATGGCTCGCTTCAGTGCTCAACAGGTTTTAATCCCCAATATGAGCTCAGAACTTTGTCTCCATACCGTTATGAATGGTTTGAGGCCAGGACTGTTCTTTGAATATCTATCTCGGAAGCCACCGAGGGATTTTGAAGAACTCCAAGAAAAAGCCACAGGGTTCATGAACTCGGAAGAGATGGTGGAATCAAAGAAAAGAAGTTTTGAGGAAAAAAGCATAATCTCAAACAAAGAAAGAGATAAAGGGGCCAATTCACAGAAGGCTTTCAGGAGTAGTGACAGAGGGTTTTCAGAAAGGCAGTACCAACCCCGACACCAGTCTTACACTCCACTGAACCGATCCCGAGCCGCTATTCTTCAGGAGGTGTGCAATACCGAGTTGATCACTTTGCCAAGGCCATCCAAAACCCCAGCTCAGGCCGATATAAGTAAAGAGTGCAAGTGGCATCAGAACTATGGCCACTCTACTGAAGACTGCAAAACAGTCCAGGATAAAATTGAAGAATTGGTACAGGTAGGCCGACTTGATCGGTTTGTCCACTGAGATGGTGATGGCGGTGGCCGAGCTAGCAGAAGGCGAAGAAGACGGGGTTATGACAATCGTAACCGAGATGAAGATCATCGAGATAATAATCAGAACGGGGATCGAGATAGCAGTCAGCGACCCCCAAATGTTGAGGCAGAGGTTGGTGTGAGAGGAGTCATTAATACCATCTCGGGAGGTTTCGCAGGAGGAGGCACAACGAGTTCAGCTCGGCGACGCCACATAAAGGCTATCCGAGCTGTCAACTCGGTTTCCAGAAAAGCCGCAAAGTCGAGACCACCAATTACTTTCTCAGAAAATGACTTCCAAGGAATAGATCCCAATCAAGATGACCCAATGGTAATAACAGTAGAAGTGGCCAATTACTCGGTCAAGCGTACACTAGTTGATCAGGGTAGCTCGGCCGACATTCTGTACTTGGCAACCTTTAAAAAGCTTGGAATTCCAGAAAAGTTGATAAAAGAATAGGAAGACAAGCTAGTGGGGTTCTCCGGAGAGCAGGTTAAAACTCGAGGATATATAGACCTCTTGACAACATTTGGTGAAGGCAAGCTTGCTCGAACCATATCAGTCAAATATGTCATTGTGGATGCTAACACTTCATACAACATCCTCATCGGAAGACCGACTTTGAATGAGCTCGGAGCAATTGTCTCTACCCCTCACCTCACCATGAAATTTCCAGTTGATTCGGGTGAGATAGTTGCAGTCCGAGCTGATCAGAGGATGGCCAGACAATGCTACGCAGATAGTTTGAAGGTAACTCGCGAGCCAGATATCACCGAAAATACTGAAGATCATCAGGCAGAAGTAGTGAGCTCGGTCAGTTCAGTCAGCTCGGCAAGGTCAGATGACATGTTTGAATTGGATCCAAGAATAGAAATGTATGAATCCAGAGTAGAACCGACGGAGTCATTGGAAAAATTTCAACTGGGAACCCAAGTCGGTCAGTGCACAAGCATCGGCAGTCAGCTCGATCCCTTGCTGAAACAACAGATACAAACAGTCTTGAGAAAGAATGCCGACCTGTTTGCTTGGAAGACATCCGATATGCCTGGCATAGATCCCAATTTCCTGTGCCACAGGCTATCTATATGTCCAGAGGCCAAGCCCATAGCTCAGAGGAAAAGGAAGCTCGGTGAAGAGAGAAGGAAAGCTGTAGCCGAAGAGACTGCAAAACTGAAAAAGGCCAACTTTATCAGAGAAGTAAAATATACTACTTGGCTAGCCAATGTCGTGTTGGTTAAAAAAGCCAACGGCAAGTGGAGAATGTGTACTGATTACACCGATCTCAACAAGGCGTGCCCAAAGGATTCTTATCCTCTTCCAAACATTGACAGACTAGTAGATGGAGCTTCGGGTTACAGAGTCTTAACTTTCTTGGATGCATACTCGGGGTACAACCAGATAAGAATGCATCCACCAGATGAGGAGAAAACGGCGTTTATGACCGAGGGGGCAAACTACTGCTACCGGGTAATGCCCTTCGGTTTAAAAAATGCTGGTGCAACATATCAGAGGCTCATGGACAAAGTGTTTCTCAATCAGATCGGAAAAAATCTAGAGGTTTATGTTGATGATATGGTGGTAAAGTCTGATGACCCAAAACAACACCCTGCCGACTTGGAGGAAATCTTTGCCCAACTCAGAAAATACAACATGAGGTTGAATCCTGAAAAGTGTTCTTTCGGTGTACAAGGAGGGAAGTTCTTGGGGTACATGCTAACACACAGAGGGATTGAGGCCAATCCAGATAAATGCAAGGCTGTCATTGAAATGCGGAGTCCGCAAACAGTGAAAGAAATACAGAGGCTGTCAGGCCGTTTAGCTTCCTTATCTCGGTTCCTCCCCAAATCGGCCGAAAAAGCAAGGCCCTTTTTTCAACTCTTGAAGAAATCCAAGGAGTTTGTTTGGACCGAGGAGTGTGAAAAGGCTTTTGAGGAATTGAAATTGTTTCTAGCCTCGCCTCCGGTTCTAACTCGGCCAGAGCTCGGTAAGGAGCTATATTTATATTTATCTGTCAATGATTACGCAATCAGTGCAGTAATCATCCAAGAGGAGGAGAAGCAACAGATGCCAGTGTATTACATCAGTAGAATCTTGAAAGATGCAGAGACACGGTACCAAGTCATTGAAAAGCTTGCCCTCGCTTTGGTAATGGCAGCTCGGAGGCTAAGACCTTATTTCCAGTCGCACCAAGTGATAGTCAAAACAGATCATCCAATTAAGCAAGTGCTTCGAAAGCCCGACCTGGCAGGACGAATGATAGCCTAGTCAGTTGAACTATCAGAATTCGGTTTACAGTACGAACCGAGGGGACCAATGAAAGCCCAATGCCTCGCCGACTTCATTGCCGAGCTCTCTTCAAAGCCGAGTCCCGAACCCATTAATTGGCTTCTATATGTAGATGGCTCATCAAATTTAAAAGGAAGCGGGGCTGGAGTAATTCTTGAGGGCCCGGATAACCTTATCCTAGAGCAGTCCTTGAAGTTCGGGTTCAATGCATCAAACAACCAAGCAGAGTATGAAGCTCTTATTGACGGGCTGGTTTTAGCTAAAGAGGTTGGAGTCAAAGGATTGAAGTACCGGAGTGACTCACAGCTTGTAACAGGGCAAGTCTCGGGGGATTATCAAACAAAAGATCCTCAATTAACCAGGTATTTGTGCAAGGTCAATAGTTTAATTTCAGAGTTTGACAACTTCACTATTGAGCATATACCTCGAGAGGAAAATGCTAGAGCTGACCTGTTGTCTAAGTTGGCTAGCACCAAGAAAACTGGCCAGTTAAAAACTTTCATACAGGAAAATCTCCCTGAACCGAGCGTAAAAAGTGTCGAGGTAATGATAACCGAGCACTATGATCGAGGCTGGATGATGCCATTCTGGGAATTCCTGACCTCGGACAAATTACCTGCTGATCCCAAAGAAGCAAAGAAAATTCGTCTGAAGTCTTGTCATTACACTATCCGAGATGGAGAGCTGTACAGAAGAGGATTTTCAGTGCCTTTATTGAAATGCATAAACAAGGAACAATCCGAGTATGTAATGGACGAGATGCATAGAGGAATCTGTGGAATACATTCTGGTGGTCGATCCCTAGCAGCTCGGGTTCTGCGAGCAGGCTTCTACTGGCCGACTATGAGATCAGACTGTGCTTCCTGGACTAACAAATGTGATCCTTGTCAGAAGTTTGCTACGGTGGCACGAGTTCCAGGGGAAGAGCTCCATTCAATAATGTCACCTTGGCCCTTCACTATGTGGGGAATGGACATTGTGGGCCCTTTCCCTGTTGCTAAAGGCCAAGTAAAGTTCTTGCTGGTTGGAGTGGATTATTTCACTAAGTGGATCGAAGCCGAGCCATTAGCTATTATAACAGCTAAAAAGGTCCAGAGTTTTGTATGGAGAAACATCATATGCTGGCATGGTCTACCTTACGCGATTGTCACTGATAATGGAAAGCAATTCACGGGCAAAAATCTTAAAGAATTCTACTCCAATCTCGGAATCAAACATAAGGTGACCTCGGTTGAGCACCCACAAACAAATGGTCAGGCAGAGGCAGCTAACAAAGTCATCCTGAATGAGCTCAAGAAAAGGTTGGGCCAATCAAAAGGAGCATGGACTGAAGAATTACCGAGCATCCTCTGGTCTTATCATTGCTCTCCACAATCATCAACAGGAGAAACGCCGTTCAGGCTAACCTATGGAACTGATGCAATGATTCCAGTTGAGCTCGGTGAACTTTCTTTCAGAAGGCAGCATCATGACCAAAGCAAAAATGAAGAAGAAATCCGAGTTGAGCTTGAGATGGTTGAAGAAGTCCGAGATGAAGCAAAGATCAGGGAGGAACTATGCAAGCAGAAGGCAACTCGGAAGTACAACTCAAAATTGCGACCGAGAGAGTTTGTTCAAGGAGACCTAGTACTAAGATTGCAGAATGATGCAAGGAAGGACTCCAGAGAGGGCAAGCCCGCAGCAAACTGGTCTGGCCCATTCAGAATCGTTGAAAATCTTGGGAATGGTGCTTATAGGCTAGAAGAGTTATCAGGGAAGACTGTTCCAAGAACTTGGAACACTTCTCATCTCAAGTTTTATTTTAGTTAATGTAAAATTAGGTAAGGCACTCTTTTTCCTATCCTGGTCTTTTCCCCATGTGGTTTTGGTCAGGAAGGTTTTAATGAGGCATACCTGAGGAAATAAATGAATAAGGTCCGTTTCAATTACAGGGCTAAAAATTCACTTGTTTTACATTTTAAAATCAAAACCTAAAAGGGTTGACCGAGCTAAAATCGACCGAGTTGAGGTCGAAATGCCGGACCCAAAGGTAAAAACCTAAAAGGGTTGACCGAGCTAAAATCGACCGAGTTGAGGTCGAAATGCCGGACCCAAAGGTAAAATACTAAAAGGGTTGTCCGAGCTAAAATCGACCGAGTTAAGGTCGAAATGCCGGACCCTAAGAAGTACAAGCATCAGCTTAAAAAGGCTAAACGAGCTAAAATTGACTGACTTAAGGTCGAAATGCCGAGCCTAAAAAAGCAAGTAAAAATTTAAAGGCCGAGCTTATAAAGCCCAAGGCCACACGCAACGCTAAACAAAGTTGGAAAAACCGAGCTTCGCATGGTAAAAGAACTTTGAAAGCAGTAAAGAGCTCAGACTATCCGAGCTAAGAAAAACTTGGAAAAAATATTCCAAGTTATCAAAGGGAGAAACTTGGAAATTTTTAAAGCCAGCAAAAAAGCAAGTAGACATGCAGGCAGTGTTTCATTAATAAACTTAGAGGACAAAAGCCCACTACAAAAAGGGGGCACGGCCCAAAAAAGCAAATTACATCAAATTTTTTCCAAGTTACTCATGGGCATCCCCAGGAGCAACTGTTTCAGTAGTAGCCGACGTGGAGGCGTTGTCATTAGGAGAAGCACCACCCAAGGTTGGATCAGGAGTAACCCTGATACCACCTTCATTCAAGCCTCCCTCCTCGGCAACTTGCTCCTCGGCTCCTTCTTGCTCTTCTTCTTCTTCATCCTCAAGCTCGGACAATGGAACCAAGACTCCGTCTTTGTTGAAGTCCTTGTCCACATCAGCTTGGGAGAAGTCAGCATCAGGGTTGAAGCGTTCAAGCTGCTTCACAGCACGAGAAAACCCCTTAACATGCTCCCGCATAATGCTGTCTAGAGCCTCATCTAGGTCGGCTTGGAGCTTGTAGTTAGCCTCCTTTTCAGCCTCCAAAGACTCTTGAGCCTGCGTCAAGGTAACCCGGGAGTCTTCCGCGGTTCTTTGAAGATTGGCTCTCTCTGACTTCTCCTTGTCCAACTCGGACTGAAGAACACCTTGAACTCTTTCAAGCTCGGCTTGCCAGGCCTTCAGCTGCCCGATAACTCGGCCTTGTTCTTCACACTTGGCAACAGCCTGAGATAGCTCGTCACGAACTCGCAGAGCACGGGCAGCATCGGCCCTCATAGCTTCCATTTTCTTGGTGTTCTCAGAGAGTTGCCGACTCCAGAAGCGGGTAATGGAGGCAATACGCAATGCGTAAGCAGCAGCGGCCTCCATACTCTCATCAGGCCCTTGCTCCAGCAGAAGCCGAGCATCGGCAGGTTTTAGTACTTGGCCATCAATGAGTGGTCCGAAGTTACAGTCGTTACTCCAAAGAGAGCCGTAACCCGGGTTACAGTTGCCATTGAACCACTTGGTGTTCAAGGTAGACTCGGCTACCATTGGACCTTTGCCGGTTCTTCTCTCAACAACAGGCTCCTCTTCGACAACCGGGAAGGGAGAGGTACTTCTTTGAATCTCGGTCGGGCCCTCTGGCCGACCCCGTTTGAGAAGGCGTGGGCTGGGATCCGAAGCCTCAGCAGCTTTCTTCTTCTTCCCCCTCACATCGGCAGCAGGGGCCGATCCACCGGCTAGGTGAGCCGACTTCTTGATCAGTGCCTTGTAATTAAACTTTCCCATTATCACTGCAAGAAAGAAATCAGTCAGATTGTAAGAAGTATGTGATAAAAACTTGGCAAATACAAAAGGACTACTTACAATCAAAGTCGGCCTGCCGAGTGGAAGAGGTCGGCAGTTTTAAAATTTTCCCACAAGGCAGTGGCCGAGGGTAAAGCTTAAGAGCCTCAACGTCGGCTATCTCTTGATCAGTCATACAACCGATATCAAACCCACGGAATTTCGAGGGGTGGGGTTGCCAATAAAAGGGAAATCTGGGTTTCCCATCAGTGTCAAAAAAGGCAGATTCATTCCCATCAGTAGGTCGGATTTTAAAGAAATCCAATCCGACTTAAAAAACTTATACGAGCTTTTGTAAAGGCCGATAATGCCTTTCCTCTCAAGTCCGCTGAGGGAGATCCATCCGATTCGATCCCCAAACCGAACCTTATAGAAGTATAAGAACTTCGGTGCGGTGGCCTCCATTCCGACTTGCCTACACAAAATCTGGAAAGCTTTCATGAAGGCCCAGCTGTTGGGATGAAGCTGAGTAGGGGCAACATTCATAACCCGTAGCACATCACATTCAAACTGGGTGAAGGGAAAAGAGATGCCAATTTGTTCGAAGAGGGTTTTATACACATAATTAAAATGTGTCTCAATGGGTAAAGGTTTCAAAAAAACATGTTCATTATCTGAGCATGGGAGACAACGAACAATGTGGGGACTAGGGGACACTTTGCTCTTCACAGAACGAAGAGACCCGTAACTCCTGAAGTTAGAAAAGAAAGCTCCAACCTCAGGCCTGACCCAAGAATACCCAGGGATGGTGATGTCTGGGATAGGTTCCTTTGGAACCCTTGAAGCACGACGGCGGCGCGGTGGAACCACGGTGGCTGGAGGAGCATTAGAACTACTTTCCCCAGATGAGGAAGAAGATGCTTCATCTGGGTTACCCTCATCACCGTGTGAAGGAGAAGGAGAAGGAGAACCCCCAATAGGGTTAATCCCAGATTCCACGATTTGAACATCTGATGAAACACTTTGGGAAACCTCAAACGAAGGCTCCATGATCCACAGAACGTATAAAATGAAAGAAACAAAGGGGCAGTGTTGGAAGCAGGGGCGTACCTGGAGAAGAAGTGAAATTGCAGAAGAGAAAGACACAAAAGCTTCAAGAGTAAAATGTGAGAGTATGAGGGCAAACGAGCATCTGCCTCCGGAAACTCCACAATTTATAGACAACGTTTGAAAAATTAAAACGTTACTGTTGGGGCCAATAATGACACCGTATGGGAGAAGGGAAACGTCTCTTCAAACCGGCGTAAGTTCGGCACACCTATCATGGAGTAACACGTGGCAAGGACATCGGAATGCACGATGCCACTTAAGAAGGTTATAAATGCGCAATGGCAAAACAGACCTCGGAAGTTGGACCAACAGCCACGTGTCACAAGCAAAATTGGTCTTGAAAGTAGCATAACGTCTCTTTTCATCTCGGTTAGTCAGAAACTGAAGTCACAAGAAAAGATTGACATGACCGTTCCTATCTCGGTTCAGCTCGGCTCCTTCAATGAAGCTTTCACGCTTTATAAAGCTTAAAAGCTTGGGGGGTTATGTCATAGCCGAGGTGGTGCACGAGCCGAGGGGTATAAAACTCGGCCAACAAACTCATCAAACCGAGATAGCTGTGAACTAAAAGCAATATGTTAAGTTCGGCCAAATGAGGCCACCGAGCTCATAAATGGGCCGAGGTACAATATCGGTCATGGAGAACATGGCAAAAAGGAAAATAAAAACCTAGGCCATGAGTTCAGAAAATCTCCAGAAGGCAAGCTCGGCACTTGTCATGAAAACTTCTTCGCTCTTTTGAGCTCGAAGCTTGGGGGGCTTGTGTACTGCCCGAGGTGGTAAGCTCGGCCGCCGAGCTCGGAAGCTTAACTGCTTCAAACTATACACTTATCTAGTACTCGGCTAACAACCTTACTTTAGATAAGAGATAACTCTTATCAATAAAAAGAGATGGGAGTTGAGCTAAAATAGATAAGTGATAAGTGATAAGAGATGAACTAGATCCTAGAAAATAGGATCAGCTTATCCCTCTATTCCTCTATAAAAAGAGGAAGAGTCTAAGAGGAAAGGGACTTTTAACTTTTACTTGAGTTTGGTGTTCTCTCTTGAGCGTATTAGAGGTCCCGGTTGTGATCAAGAGACTACCAATAAGTCCTTGCCCACCGGAGTACATCAGATACAAGATTAAGAGATTGATGCACCATGTGATCAAGGGTTGAACACAGAACTACGTTTGGCTTTGATTCCCATTGGGATACGTAGGACCGGAATATAACCATTCTGTCAAGCCACGGTCTAAAACAACCCCAACGTTCAACCTTGGTTTGACGTTTACGGCGAGATTCCGATAACTCGGATCTCGGCAGGAACAGGAAACAATCACTTCGGTTTATCTATTAATTCAAATGTTGTTGGAACTAGTACTATTATGGTGTATGACAATCTATATTTGCATGATATTGTAAGAACCCTTGAATGTGGAATAACATGGTACTAAGCGTAAAGTGTGACACCCTTCTACCCCGCATGTTAAAAGCCATTTAAATTAAAAACATTTAAAGGAAAACATGCAATTATTAAATAAAATAAACAATTGTCCATGGGTAGAAAAGTCCCACATGAACCGTTTACAACGCGGAAATAAAATAAGTTTTAAACAATAAAACATAACCAACCAAAATAATATAACCCAACCCCGATGTCACATACAGAGCTAGTATAACCGTTCCGGAATAAAATCCACGGAATTAGAACTGAAACTAATGACTACGAAACATAACTAGCCCTACGATGAGTGGCGGTTCCTCAGAGTCACTCCTCTCCGGGCTGCTCGTCATCCTCTGCAAAGTGCCAATCAGGCCAAACACAAACAACAAACATATATAGGGAGTAAGAATCGTATAAACATAATAGCATGGAGATAGGCAGTAAAGTAAACATCAAGCATAGCAGCATCACATCAAACATCAACATCATCATCATGCTATGCAATGCAATGCAGTCCTACTCCGCTAAACCATCAATGCATGTGGATCCACTAAACTCGGGATGAACGACTTCGGAGTTACATATCCACATTGAGAATCTACTCAACGCCGGAGAATCTACTCCTTGGATAGCCAACGCATCAAACCAACGAATGCCTCATCACGGGGGCGCTAGGAGAATCTACTCCAACCGTGGATGGCCGGATCGCCGTACTCTAGGACGATCTCCCCTATGTCGAACATCCCTAAACAACATCTCCGATGCAATGCGTATGCAACACAACAACAACGGCAACACCACCTCCATAACTCCAACGGAATCGACCGAAGGTAACAGCGGGATCAACCGCACCAACTTGCCTCGCGGAATCTACCTGAGGACTTAAGCGGAATCAACCGCAGTACCTGGGGCAAACTCTCGGCCACCAAGGTACGTAACAACAACACCTTAGACCCAAACCGTGGGGTCAAGGCCTCCTTGGCCAAAAAGCACCAAGGCACAACTCATCAGCTTGCGGCACCCCAAAGGGTATCGACTTAACATCTCATCATCTCATCATCTTTATTTATCTTATTTAACATTTACCAAGTTGTCTAATCAGTTACCATCATAGGGAAGTGGGGTTTAAAACCCCTTAAGTCCTTTAATCTGGTTCTGTCACAGTGGGTTGAGCACGGTCGTGCTCGTAACCCAGCACAGTCGTGCTTAAGCACGTGAGGGGCGTGCTCCCCTGTAAGTGAAGCACGGTCGTGCTTCTTAATGAGCATGGTCGTGCTCAGCAGCACGATCGTGCTCTTTGTCCTGTACGGCCGTGCTCAACGGCGCGGCCATCTCCCCAGAATTCAACTGGGAGCACGGTCGTGCTCCCTGTTCAGCACGGTCGTGCTCATCGCGCGACAGTGCTGTTCTGGGCAGGAACAGAGACTGAAACTTAGATAAATTACCAGGGTTTTTATTCAATTATTCCTAACATCAATTATCAGCATGTTTTCGGGTTTAAACTTGTCATCGTAACAGCAATCAACTCAATCATGGCATCAACCCAACAATAACATTATCCTGTTAATAACAACGATAACAGAAGCAACCATAACCATATGCAATCATAACACCATTGCAAAACAACCAGAAACATACATTAAACATAGCCTTAAATCACGTAATCATCAACATATTATCATGCAAATCCAACCGGGGTTATGGGAACCCCTTTACTCTACCCTAACTCCGAGCCTATGATCATACTACCCTTCTCCCCATACCTGGATTGAAGGTAGCTCCAACGACGTCCCAAACAACGAACCTGTTCCTCCCTTTACAGCGACTCACACCGAAACGAACCTTGGATCAACAGAATACCAAAGGTTAGTTCCCTATTCACAATAATGGAAAGAGGAACTTACATAGGAAAGAAACGTTACCTATGCACTACCACAGTTGAGCTAGCGGTCTCCCAAGGTCTCCAACTCTCACCAAAACTGATCAAAAGGAAGAAAGACGGAAGAAGTTCGTTCTGGCCGCACACACAAGGCTGCTGCTATCAAAAACTAGGGTTAAACGTAAACCCTCGAATTCTGCTTCGTTAATATAAATCTCAGACTTGAGCACGGTCGTGCTCCTCATTGAGCACGGTCGTGCTCAACTTAACGTTACCAAACGCGGTCAACACATTGAGCACGGGCGTGCTCCCTGTTGAGCACGGTCGTGCTCAACTTAAAAATCAGAGTCATGCTTCTGACTTTAAGCACGGGCTTGCCGACTGATGAGCACGGGTGTGTGCTCGTGTACCAGGAAGGGACTTTTAGCCAAAAATCCCACTAAGCCCTTAAACGATAAATCCAACTTAATACAACCAGCTTAAATAATAAATTCTGAAAAATAGGGTGTTACAATTCCACCCCCCTTATAAAAATTTCATCCTCGAAATTTACACTTACCTCAAGGGAAAAGATGCGGGTACGCTTCCATCATCTTGCTCTCCAGCTCCCAGGTAGCACTTTCCTCAGTCGCTCCACTCCAAACCACTTTAACCAAAGGAATTTCCTTGCCTCTTAGCTGCTTCACCCTCCTATCCTCGACTCGAAGAGGTAACACCTCAAACGTCAGGTTCTCTTTCAACTGTATAGCGTCGGGTACTATCACGTGACTAGGGTCATGAACATACTTCCTGAGTTGTGACACATGAAAAACATTGTGGAGACTTGACAAGAACTTGGGTAAGGCTATTTGGTAGGCGACTTCGTCGACTCTTTTGAGGATTTGGTAAGGACCAATGAACCTCGGAGTAAGTTTCCTCGCCTTCATCACTCTACCAACCCCAGTCATCGGGGTAACTCTCAAGAATACATGATTGCCTTCCTGGAATTCGAGCGCCTTCCTCCTTTTATCATGGTAGCTCTTCTGCCTACTCTGTGCAACTCTCATCTTTTCCTGAACTAACTTAATCTTTTCTGTTGTTTCCTGGACTATCTCTGGCCCTAGCACCACACTATCGCTAGGTTCACTCCAACACAAGGGTGTCCTACATCTCCTCCCATACAGAGCCTCATAAGGTGCCATCCCAATGCTGGAATGGAAACTGTTGTTGTAGGTGAACTCTATTAGGGGCAAAAACTTGTCCCAACTTCCTGACTGTTCTAACACACAAGCCCTCAACAAGTCCTCTAAGGACTGGATGGTCCGCTCAGACTGCCCATCAGTCTGTGGGTGGTAAGCTGAACTAAGCCTAAGCTTTGTTCCTAAAGCCTCTTGCAAACTATTCCAAAACCTAGAGGTAAACCTCGGGTCTCTATCTGAAACTATGCTAGAGGGTACACCATGAAGCCTAATTATTTCCTTGATGTACAACTTAGCTAACTTCTCTAAAGGATACTCCATGTTCATCGGAATAAAATGGGCAGACTTAGTCAGTCTATCCACAACAACCCAAATTGCCTCAAAACCAGCTGGAGTCCTAGGGAGTCCAGACACAAAATCCATGGAGATACTATCCCATTTCCATTCTGGGATACTCAGGGGTTGCAACTTACCCGAAGGCCTCTGATGCTCGATCTTAGCCTTCTGACAAACTAGGCACGCATACACAAACTCAGCTACGTCCTTTTTCATCCTAGGCCACCAAAACATTCTCTTAAGGTCCTGATACATCTTAGTGGCACCTGGGTGCACACTCAAACCACTCCTATGACCTTCTTCTAAGATCAACTTCCTAAGTTCAGGAACATCTGGCACACAAACTCTATCTTTGAACCTCAAAATACCATCACTGCCATCCTTAAAACTTAGGTCTCTACCCTGAGCGAGCAACTCTTGCTGGTCTAAGAGATACTTATCTAACTTCTGACCCTCTCTAATCTGATCCATCAAACTGTTGGTAACCTTCAAGGTACCAAGCCTAATACTCTTAGGGGTAAACTCACAAGCTAGACTAAGGTCTCTAAACTCCTCAATCAGGTCCATCTCCCTAACCATCAAAGCGGAGATATGTAGGGTTTTCCTACTCAGGGCATCGGCCACCACATTGGCCTTTCCTGGGTGATAGGTCAGCTCGAAGTCACAATCCTTTAAGAACTCCATCCACCTACGCTGCCTCATATTCAACTCCTTTTGATCAAAGAGATACTTCAAACTCTTATGATCGCTAAAAACCTCAAACCTCGCTCCATAAAGGTAATGCCTCCAGATCTTTAAGGCAAATACCACAGCCCCTAACTCTAGGTCATGGGTAGGGTAGTTCTTCTCGTGGGTTTTCAACTGCCTAGAAGCGTAAGCGACTACCTTACCATTCTGCATCAGCACACCACCTAACCCTTGCTTAGAAGCATCGCAGTAAACTACGAAGGGTTCACTAGGATCTGGCAAAACTAACACTGGTGTTGATGTCAACCTATTCTTAAGGGTTTGGAAACTCTCTTCACACTTAGAGTCCCACACAAACAACTGTCCCTTCTTGGTGAGACGGGTTAAGGGCAAAGCTATCTTAGAGAAACCTTCTATAAACCGCCTATAGTACCCGGCTAACCCTAAGAAACTCCTAATCTCGGTTACAGACTTTGGCGCTTCCCATTGGAGCACCGTCTCTACTTTAGCTGGGTCCACTGCTATGCCACCCTTAGAGATGACATGTCCTAAGAAGCTCACTTCCTCTAACCAGAACTCACACTTAGACAACTTAGCATACAACTGCTTCTCCTTAAGGGTCTGCAAGACAACCCTCAGGTGTTCCTCATGTTCCTCCTTACTCTTGGAGTACACTAAGATGTCATCTATAAACACCACCACGAACTTATCCAAGTAAGGGTGAAAGGTCTTGTTCATGTAGTCCATGAAGACCGCAGGAGCGTTGGTCACACCGAAAGGCATAACCAAATACTCATAGTGACCATATCGCGTTCTAAAAGCTGTCTTCGGGATGTCCTCAGACTTAACCCGAATCTGATGGTACCCTGACCTCAAATCTATCTTTGAAAAGACGCAAGCGCCCATCAACTGGTCCATAAGATCATCAATCCTAGGGAAGGGATACCAATTCTTTATGGTCACCTTGTTGAGCTATCGAAAGTCGACACACAACCTCATACTACCATCCTTCTTCTTCACCAACAACACAGGTGCTCCCCACGGAGACACACTCGGCCTAATGAACTGCTTCTTCATCAGGTCTTCCAACTGTTCTTTCAACTTAGCTAGCTCTAGAGGAGACATTCTATAGGGTGCTATGGAAATTGGCCCGGTGCCAGGCACTAAGTCTATGGTAAACTCAACATCTCTCTCTGGGGGTAAGTTATAAACATCCCCCGGAAACACTTCAGGAAATTCTCGCACAACAGGCAAGCTGGCGACATCAGGAGGGCTGCTCTCTACTTCCAGGGAAGCTAACATCATGTATACTTGGGCTTCGTCTTTCATCGAAGCTTGAACTTGGCTGGCAGAGAGAAGGTCTGGATTCTTAGACTCCTTTGGAGTTCCAAAAACTAGGGTTTTATCAAAACAGTTCAGAAGGACATGGTTGGAAGATAACCAGTCCATACCCAGAATAATGTCCAGGTCTTTCAAAGGTAAGCATACAAGATCAGCAAGGAAAGTTTTATCATTTATAACAATATGGCAGTTCTTGCATGCATAAGAAGTAGAAACAGGTTTATTTGTAGGTGTAGAAACCAACAAATCAAACTCAAGGAAGGTAACAGGAAATTTTAGACTCTTGACCCTATCATGCGATATAAACGAGTGAGTAGCACCCGAATCATACAATACAGTTAATCGAGTTCCATCAATTAAACACATACCTTGGATCAAGTCATCAGACTCGGAGGCTTCGGCTCCACTAAGAGTAAAGACTCTCCCAGTGGTCTTCAGTCTGTTGGCCTGGGACTTCTGATTCTTGCTAGCGCTGGGAGGCTCGGCCTTAGCTCCATCACACTCGCGGCTGATGTGGCCTGGCTTGCCACACTTGAAACAGATGACCTGTGTTTCCTTGCACTGGGACGAATAGTGGTCCTGTGCTCCACACTTCCCACACCTCATAGCTCTAGGGGCATCAGAGAACCCACCCCTGAAGCTACTCTGCTGAAACTGGGGCTTCCTGCCACATTGCTTGAAGTCCTTGCCCGAAGGGGCATACCGCTGCTTGCCCTTATCCCTCTGATCAATCCTCTTGCCACTCTGATTGTCCGATCCTCTGGAACTAGCAGCTCTGAACTGGCTGGCATCCTCATAGATTCTGCACTTGTTGACCAGAATAGGGAAGACTCTGATCTCCTGATAGCTGATGGCCTGTTTGATCTCAGGCCGGAGTCCCGCTTCAAACTTCACACACTTGGAGCGATCGTCCGTCTCATGCTGGTAAGGAGTGTAGTACCTCGCCAGCTCTTCAAACTTAGCCGCATAGTCACCGACCGACAGCGACCCCTGCCTCAAAGACAAGAATTCCATCTCCTTCTTGTCTCTGATGTCCGCTGGAAAATACTTCTCCAGAAACCTCTGCCTGAACACAGCCCAAGTCACCGCTGTGCCCTCTGCCTGCATCCTCTGCCTGCAGTTATCCCACCAGTGCTCCGCCTCTTCAGTCAACATGAAGGTAGCGAAGATGAGCTTCTGCTGATCATTACAGTCCATTGCACGGAAGATCTTCTCTGTCTCCCTCAGCCACAACAATCCTCCCTCTGGGTCATACGCTCCCTTGAACGACGGAGGGTTGTTCCTTTGGAACTTATCCAGTCCCTGGAACTCAGCTGGCCCACCGTTGTTAGGGTTGACCTGTCCGATAGCATTGGCCAGAAGTGCCAATGCGTCAGCAATCGCCTGATCGTTGCGTCCTCTACCGGCCATTAGTTCCTGTACATGCCCAAAACAGCCTTCAATACAGAAACTTAGCGAGTAAAAGCTACAGGCAACAAACTTAAAACATCATTATCTATAACAAGCATAGACAATTCACACAAGAGTCACACAACAGACTCACAACAGACTCATACCACGCCCGAACAAGGTCGAACTGCTCTGATACCACTAAATGTGACACCCTTCTACCCCGCATGTTAAAAGCCATTTAAATTAAAAACATTTAAAGGAAAACATGCAATTATTGAATAAAATAAACAATTGTCCATGGGTAGAAAAGTCCCACATGAACCGTTTACAACGCGGAAATAAAATAAGTTTTAAACAATAAAACATAACCAACCAAAATAATATAACCCAACCCCGATGTCACATACATAGCTGGTATAACCGTTCCGGAATAAAATCCACGGAATTACAACTGAAAATAACGACTACGAAACATAACTAGCCCTACGATGAGTGGCGGCTCCTCAGAGTCACTCCTCTCCGGGCTGCTCGTCATCCTCTGCAAAGTGCCAATCAGGCCAAACACAAACAACAAACATATATAGGGAGTAAGATCGTATAAACATAATAGCATGGAGATAGGCAGTAAAGTAAACATCAAGCATAGCAGCATCACATCAAACATCAACATCATCATCATGCTATGCAATGCAATGCAGTCCTACTCCGCTAAACCATCAATGCATGTGGATCCACTAAACTCGGGATGAACGACTTTGGAGTTACATATCCACATTGAGAATCTACTTAACGCCGGAGAATCTACTCCTTGGATAGCCAACGCATCAAACCAACGAATGCCTCATCACGGGGGCGCTAGGAGAATCTACTCCAACCGTGGATGACCGGATCGCCGTACTCTAGGACGATCTCCCCTATGTCGAACATCCCTAAACAACATCTCCGATGCAATGCGTATGCAACACAACAACAACGGCAACACCACATCCATAACTCCAACGGAATCGACCGAAGGTAACAGCGGGATCAACCGCACCAACTTGCCTCGCGGAATCTACCTGAGGACTTAAGCGGAATCAACCGCAGTACCTGGGGCAAACTCTCGGCCACCAAGGTACGTAACAACAACACCTTAGACCCAAACCGTGGGGTCAAGGCCTCCTTGGCCAAAAAGGACCAAGGCACAACTCATCAGCTTGCGGCACCCCAAAGGGTATCGACTTAACATCTCATCATCTCATCATCTTTATTTATCTTATTTAACATTTACCAAGTTGTCTAATCAGTTATCATCATAGGGAAGTGGGGTTTAAAACCCCTTAAGTCCTTTAATCTGGTTCTGTCACAGTGGGTTCAGCACGGTCGTGCTCGTAACCCAGCACGGTCGTGCTTAAGCACGTGAGGGGCGTGCTCCCCTGTAAGTGAAGCACGGTCGTGCTTCTTAATGAGCACGGTCGTGCTCAGCATCACGATCATGCTCTTTGTCCTGTACGGCCGTGCTCAACGGCACGGCCATCTCCCCAGAATTCAACTGGGAGCACGGTCGTGCTCCCTGTTCAGCACGGTCGTGCTCATCGCGCGACAGTGCTGTTCTGGGCAGGAACAGAGACTGAAACTTAGATAAATTACCAGGGTTTTTATTCAATTATTCCTAACATCAATTATCAGCATGTTTTCGGGTTTAAACTCGTCATCGTAACAGCAATCAACTCAATCATGGCATCAACCCAACAATAACATTATCATGTTAATAACAACGATAACAGAAGCAACCATAACCATATGCAATCATAACACCATTGCAAAACAACCAGAAACATACATTAAAGATAGCCTTAAATCACGTAATCATCAACATATTATCATGCAAATCCAACCGGGGTTATGGGAACCCCTTTACTCTACCCTAACTCCGAGCCTATGATCATACTACCCTTCTCCCCATACCTGGATTGAAGGTAGCTCCAACGACGTCCCAAACAACGAACCTGTTCCTCCCTTTACAGTGACTCACACCGAAACGAACCTTGGATCAACAGAATACCAAAGGTTAGTTCCCTATTCACAATAATGGAAAGAGGAACTTACATAGGAAAGAAACGTTACCTATGCACTACCACAGTTGAGCTAGCGGTCTCCCAAGGTCTCCAACTCTCACCAAAACTGATCAAAAGGAAGAAAGACGGAAGAAGTTCGTTCTGGCCGCACACACAAGGCTGCTGCTATCAAAAACTAGGGTTAAACGTAAACCCTCGAATTCTGCTTCGTTAATATAAATCTCAGACTTGAGCACGGTCGTGCTCCTCATTGAGCACGGTCGTGCTCAACTTAACGTTACCAGACGCGGTCAACACATTGAGCACGGGCGTGCTTCCTGTTGAGCACGGTCGTGCTCAACTTAAAAATCAGAATCACGCTTCTGACTTTAAGCACGGGCTTGCCGACTAATGAGCACGGGTGTGCTCGTGTACCAGGAAGGGACTTTTAGCCAAAAATCCCACTAAGCCCTTAAACGATAAATCCAACTTAATACAACCAGCTTAAACAATAAATTCTGAAAAACAGGGTGTTACATAAAGTTAAGAGTGCAAATTCAAGAGCATGAAGTGCCTAGGTTACATCTCTAGAAATAGAGTGGAGTAATATGTGTCAGATGGAATCGTGGATTCCATTGACTATAAAGTCTTTGATTTCTCTGTTGAATGCATTAAGGACAGATAGACCAAACAAAGAAATTAGGTGCCTAGCCACTATCATGTATGGGGATGTATAGATAAGGCAAGTCCTTATAGGCCAAATTAAAGTTAATTGGAGTCCCAAACAATGAGCAACTACTTTATTGGCTATTCTAAACGATCCAAGGGGCTATAAGTTTTATGATCCCAAATTAAAGACAACTTTTGAGACGAGTAATGCCACATTCTTTGAGGATATTGAGTTTGGGGGAGAAATAAGGTTAGAGATTTTGTCCTTGAGGAAGAATCGATTTCAATTCCAAAATCAATTCATACAGTTGTTTTAATGAAGCAAGTCCGGAACCTCTTCAAGACATTGTTGTTCAAACTCCCGTTCAAGATGAGTTAGTTGTTCCAGAAGAACAAACTCAAGATCCTCAAGAACCAGTGCTTAAAGAACCAATGCCTTTGTGACGATCCACTAGAGAAAGGAGAAATGCTATTTCGGTTAACTATGTAGTATTTCTTCAGGAACATGAGGAAAATGATGGTATGATGGAAAATGATCCAATCAATTTCCATCAAGTCATGCAAGATTCCAACTCAAAAAAGTGGATTAAAACAATAAATGAGGAGTATGAGTTCATCCAAGACAATAAGGTTTGGGAACTTGTCCTATTACCAGAAGGTGTGAAACTCTTTGGTTGCAAATGGATATTTAAGACCAAAGGGATTCCAAAGGTAATGTGGAGAGGTATAAGGCTCGTCTTGAAGCCAAGGGCTATACTCAAAATAAAGAGATTGACTATAAAGAGACTTTCTCTCCGGTTTCATTGAAGGACTCTTTTAGGACAATCGGACTCTTGTTGCACGTTATGATTTGGAGCTTCATCAGATGGATGTCAAGATGATGTTTCTCAATGGCAACATTGACGAAACAATCTGTTCCTGCCGAGATCCGAGTTACCGGAATCTCGCCGTAAACGTCAGACCAAGGGTGAACGTTGGGGTTGTTTTAGACCGTGGCTTGACAGAATACTTATGTTCCGGTCCTACGTATCCCGAAGGGAATCAAAGCCAAACGTAGTTCTGTGTTCAACCCTTGATCACGTGGTGCATCAATCTCTTAATCTTGTATCTGATGTGCTCCGGTGGGCAAGGACTTATTGATAGTCTCTTGATCACAACCGGGACCTCTAATACGCTTAAGAGAGAACACCAAGCTCTAGTGAAAGTTAAAGTGTCTATTCTCTTAGACTCTTCCTCCTTTTATAGAGGAGGAAAGGAGTAAACCAATCCTATTCTGTAGGATCTGGTTTATCTCTTATCACTTATCACTTATCTTTTTAACTCAACTCACATCCCTTTTACTGATAAGAGTTATCTCTTATCTAAAATAAGGTCGTTAGCTGAGTCTTAGATAAGTGTATCGTGAAAGTAGTTAAGCTTCCGAGCTCGACGGCCGAGCTTACAATCTCGGCCAGTACACAAGCCCCCCAAGCTTCGAGCTCAAAAGAGCGAAAAAGTTTTCATGACAGAAGCCGAGCTTGTCTTTTGAAAATATTTCTGAAATCATGGCTTATGTTTTCGTTTTCCTTTTTACCGTGCTTCTATGGTGACAGATATTGTACCTCGGCCAACTTATGATCTCGGTGGCCTTAGTTGGCCGAGCTTAACATATTGCTACCAGTTCGCAACTATCTCGGTTTGACGAGTTTCTGGCCGAGTTTTATTCCTCGGCTCATGCACCACCTCAGCTATAATATAAGCCCCCCAAGCTTTAAGCTTCATAAAGCGTGAAAGTTTTATTGAAGGAGCCGAGCTGAACCGGGATAGGAACGGTCATGTCAATCTTTTCTTGTGACGTCAGTTTCTCACTAACCGAGATGAAAAGAGACGTTATGCTACTCTCAAGACCAGTTTTGCTTGTGACACGTGGCTTTTGGTCCAACTTCCGAGGTCTATTCTGCCATTACGCAATTAAAACCTTCTTCAGTGGGATCGTGCGTTTCGATGTCCTTGCCACGTGTTACTCCATGATAGGTGTGCCGAACTTACGCCTGTTTGAAGAGACGTTTCCCTTCTCCCATATGGTGTCATTATTAGTCCCAACAGTAACGTTTTAATTTTGAAAACGTTGTCTATAAATTGTGGAGTTTTCCGGAGGCAAATGTTCGTTTGCCCTCATACTCTCACATTTTACCTTTGAAGTTTCTGTGTTACTCTGAATCCTTCTGCAATTTCACTTCTTCTCCAGGTACGCCCCTGCTTCCAACACTGCCCCTTTCTTTCAATTTATACATTCTGTGCATCATGGAGCCTTCGTTTGAGGTTTCTCAAAGTGTTTCATCTGAGGTTCAAATCATGGGATCTGGGATTAACCGTATTGGGGGTTCTCCTTCTATTTCTCCTCCTCCTTCGCACGGTGATGAGGGTAACCCAGATGAAGCATCATCTTCCTCATTTGGGGAAAGTAGCTCTACTGCCCCTCAGGCCACCGTGGTGCCACCGTGCCGCCGGCGTGCTTCAAGGGTTCCGAAGGAACCCATCCCTGACATCACCATCCCTGGGTATTCTTGGGTCAGGCCTGAGGTTGGAGCCTTCTTTTCTAACTTCAGGAGCTACGGTTCTCTGCGTTCTGTGAAGAGCAAAGTGTCCCCTAGTCCCCACCTTGTTCGTTGTCTCCCATGCTCAGATAATGAACATGTTTTTTTGAAACCTTTTCCCATTGAAACGCACTTTACCTACGTGTATAAAACCCTATTCGAACAAATTGGCATCTCTTTTCCCTTCACCCAATTTGAATGTGATGTGCTACGGGTCATGAACGTTGCCCCTACTCAGCTTCATCCCAACAGTTGGGCCTTCATGAGTGCTTTCCAGATTTTATGTAGGCAAGTCGGAATGGAGGCCACCGCACCGAAGTTCTTATACTTTTATAAGGTTCGGTTTGGGGATCGAATCGGATGGATCTCCCTCAGCGGGCTTTAGAGAAAAGGCATTATTGGCCTTTACAAAAGTTCTTACAAGTTTTTCAAGTCGGATTTCTTCAAAATCCGACCTACTGATGGGAATGAATCTGCCTTTTTTGAAACTGATGGGAAACCCAGATTTCCCTTTTATTGGCAACCACATCCCTCGAAATTTCATGGATTTGATATCAGTTGTATGACTGATCAAGAACTAGTCGACGTTGAAGCCCTTAAGCTTTACCCTCGGCCACTGCCTTGTGGGAAACTTTTAAAACTGCCGACCTCTTCCACTCGGCAGGCCGACTTTGATTGTAAGTAGTCTTTCTGTATTTGCCAAGCTTTTATCACATACTTCTTACAATCTGACTGATTTCTTTCTTGCAGTGATAATGGGAAAGTTTAACTACAAGGCACTGATGAAGAAGTCGGCTCACCTAGCTGGTGGATCGGCCCCTGCTGTCGACGTGAAGGGGAAGAAGAAGAAAGCTGCTGAGGCTTCAGATCCCAGCCCACGCCTTCTAAAACGGGGTCGGCTAGATGGCCCGATCGAGATTCGAAGAAGTACTTCTCCCTTCCCGGTTGCCAAAGAGGAGCCTGTTGTGGAGAGGAGAATCAGCAAAGGTCCAATAGTAGCCGATTCTACCTTGAACACCAAGTGGTTTAATGGCAACTGTAACCCGGGTTACGGCTCTCTATGGAGTAACGATTGTAACTTCCGTCCACTCATTAATGGCCAAGTACTGAAACCTGCCGATGCTCGGCTTCTGCTGGAGCAAGGGCCTGATGAGAGTATGGAGGCCGCTGCTGCTTACGCATTGCGTATTGCCTCCATTACCCGCTTCTGGAGTCGGCAACTGTCCGAGAACACCAAGAAAATGGAAGTAATGAGGGCCGATGCTGCCCGTGCCCTGCGAGTTCGGGATGAACTATCTCAGGCTATTTCCAAGTGTGAAGAACAAGGCCGAGTCATCGGGCAGCTGAAGGCCCGACAAGCCGAGGTTGAAAGAGTTCAAGGTGTTCTTCAGTCCGAGTTGGACAAGGAGAAGTCAGAAAGAGCCAACCTTCAAAAAACTGCGGAAGACTCCCTGGTTGCCTTGACGCAGGCTCAAGAGTCTTTGGAGGCTGAAAAGGAGGCTAACTGCAAGCTCCAAGCCGACCTAGACGAGGCTCTAGACAGCATTATGCGGGAGCATGTGAAGGGGTTTTCTCGTGCTGTGAAGCAGCTTGAGCGCTTCAACCCCGATGCTGACTTCTCCCAAGCTGATGTGGACAAGGACTTCAACAAAGACGGAGTCTTGGTTCCAATGTCCGAGCTTGAGGATGAAGAAGAAGAAGAGCAAGAAGGAGCCGAGGAGCAAGTTGCCAAGGAGGGAGGCTTGAACGAAGGTGGTAGCAGGGTTACGCCTGATCCAACCTTGGGTGCTTCTTCACCTAATGACAACGCCTCCACGTCGGCTGCTACTGAAACAGTTGCTCCTGGGGATGCCCATGAGTAACTTGGAAAAAATTTGATGTAATTTGCTTTTTTGGGCCATCCCCCCCTTTTTGTACTGGGCTTCTGTCCTCTGATTATTAATGAAATACTGCCTTCATGTCTTACTTGCTTTTTTGCTTACTTTAAAAATTTCCAAGTTTTTCCCTTTGATAACTTGGAATATTTTTTCTAAGTTTTTCTTAGCTCGGATAGTCTTAGCTCTTGCTTTTTTAGGCTAGGCATTTCAATTTTAGCTCGTTTAACCTAGGTTATGCTCGTATGTCTTAGGGTCCGGCATTTCGACCTTAACTCGGTCGATTTTAGCTCGGTCAACCCGTTTAGGTTTTTACCTTTGGGTCCGACCTTTCGACATTAACTCGGTCGATTTTAGCTCGGTCAACCCTTTTAGGTTTTTACCTTTGGGTCCGGCATTTCGACATTAACTCGGTCGATTTTAGCTCGGTCAACCCTTTAATGTTGTTGATTTTACCTTTGGGTCCGACATTTCGACCTCCACTCGGTCGATTTTAGCTCGGTCAACCCTTTTAGGTTTTTGATTGTAAAACAAGTGAATTTTTAGCCCTGTAATTGAAACGGGCCTTATTCATTTATTTTCTTAGGCATGCCTCATTAAAACCTTCCTGGCCAAAACCACATGGGAAAAAGACCAGGATAAGAAAAAGAGTACCTTACCTAACTTTACATTAACTAAAATAAAACTTGAGATGAGAAGTGTTCCAAGTTCTTGGAACAGTCTTCCCTGATAACTCTTCTAGCCTATAAGCACCATTTCCAAGATTTTCAACTATTCTGAATAGGCCAGACCAGTTTGCTACGAGCTTGCCCTCTCTGGAGTCCTTCCTTGCATCATTCTGCAATCTTAGTACTAGGTCTCCTTGAACAAACTCTCTCGATCGCAATTTTGAGTTGTACTTCCGAGTTGCTTTCTGCTTGCATAGTTCTTCCCTGATCTTTGCTTCATCTCGGACTTCTTCAACCATATCAAGCTCAACTCGAATTTCTTCTTCATTCTTGCTTTGGTCATGATGCTGCCTTCTGAAGGAAAGTTCGCCGTGCTCAACTGGAATCATTGCGTCAGTTCCATAGGTTAGCCGGAATGGCATTTCTCCTGTTGATGATTGTGGTGAGCAATGATAAGACCAGAGGATGCTCGGTAATTCTTCCGCCCATGCTCCTTTTGATTGGCCCAACCTTTTCTTGAGCTCGTTCAGAATGACTTTGTTAGCTGCCTCTGCCTGACCATTTGTTTGTGGGTGCTCAACCGAGGTCACCTTATGTTTGATTCCGAGATTGGAGTAGAATTCTTTAAGATTTTTGTCCGTGAATTGCTTTCCATTATCAGTGACAATCGCATAAGGTAGACCATGTCGGCATATGACGTTTCTCCATACAAAACTCTGGACCTTTTTAGCTGTTATAATAGCTAGTGGCTCGGCTTCAATCCATTTAGTGAAATAATCTACTCCTACCAGCAAGAACTTTACTTGGCCTTTGGCAACAGGGAAAGGGCCCACAATGTCCATCCCCCACATAGTGAAGGGCCAAGGTGACATCATTGAATGGAGCTCTTCTCCTGGAACTCGTGCCACAATAGCAAACTTCTGACAAGAATCACATTTGTTAGTCCAGGAAGCACAATCTGATCTCATAGTCGGCCAATAGAAGCCTGCTCGCAGAACCCGAGCTGCTAGGGATCGGCCACCAGAATGCATTCCACATATTCCTCTATGCATCTCGTCCATTACATACTCGGATTGTTCCTTGGTTATGCATTTCAATAAAGGCATTGAAAATCCTCTTCTGTACAACTCTCCATCTCGGATAGTGTAATGACAAGACTTCAGACGAATTTTCTTTGCTTCTTTGGGATCAGCAGGAAACTTATCCGAGGTCAGGAATTCCCAGAATGGCATCATCCAGCCTCGATCATAGTGCTCGGTTATCATTACCTCGGCACTTTTTATACTCGGTTCGGGGAGATTTTCCTGAATGACAGTTTTTAACTGGCCAGTTTTCTTGGTGCTAGCCAACTTAGACAACAGGTCAGCTCTAGCATTTTCCTCTCGAGGTATATGCTCAATAGTGAAGTTGTCAAACTCTGAAATTAAACTATTGACCTTGCACAAATACCTGGTTAATTGAGGATCTTTTGTTTGATAATCCCCCGAGACTTGCCCTGTTACAAGCTGTGAGTCACTCCGGTACTTCAATCCTTTGACTCCAACCTCTTTAGCTAAAACCAGTCCGGCAATAAGAGCTTCATACTCTGCTTGGTTGTTTGATGCATTGAACCCGAACTTCAAGGACTGCTCTAGGATAAGGTTATCCGGGCCCTCAAGAATTACTCCAGCCCCGCTTCCTTTTAAATTTGATGAGCCATCTACATATAGAAGCCAATTAATGGGTTCGGGACTCGGCTTTGAAGAGAGCTCGGCAATGAAGTCGGAGAGGCATTGGGCTTTCATTGGTCCCCTCGGTTCATACTGTAAACCGAATTCTGATAGTTCAACTGACTAGGCTATCATTCGTCCTGCCAGGTCGGGCTTTCGAAGCACTTGCTTAATTGGATGATCTGTTTTGACTATCACTTGGTGCGACTGGAAATAAGGTCTTAGCCTCCGAGCTGCCATTACCAAAGCGAGGGCAAGCTTTTCAATGACTTGGTACCGTGTCTCTGCATCTTTCAAGATTCTACTGATGTAATACACTGGCATCTGTTGCTTCTCCTCCTCTTGGATGATTACTGCACTGATTGCGTAATCATTGACAGATAAATATAAATATAGCTCCTTACCGAGCTCTGGCCGAGTTAGAACCGGAGGCGAGGCTAGAAACAATTTCAATTCCTCAAAAGCCTTTTCACACTCCTCGGTCCAAACAAACTCCTTGGATTTCTTCAAGAGTTGAAAAAAGGGCCTTGCTTTTTCGGCCGATTTGGGGAGGAACCGAGATAAGGAAGCTAAACGGCCTGACAGCCTCTGTATTTCTTTCACTGTTTGCGGACTCCGCATTTCAATGACAGCCTTGCATTTATCTGGATTGGCCTCAATCCCTCTGTGTGTTAGCATGTACCCCAAGAACTTCCCTCCTTGTACACCGAAAGAACACTTTTCAGGATTCAACCTCATGTTGTATTTTCTGAGTTGGGCAAAGATTTCCTCCAAGTCGGCAGGGTGTTGTTTTGGGTCATCAGACTTTACCACCATATCATCAACATAAACCTCTAGATTTTTTCTGATCTGATTGAGAAACACTTTGTCCATGAGCCTCTGATATGTTGCACCTGCATTTTTTAAACCGAAGGGCATTACCCGGTAGCAGTAGTTTGCCCCCTCGGTCATAAACGCCGTTTTCTCCTCATTTGGTGGATGCATTCTTATCTGGTTGTAACCCGAGTATGCATCCAAGAAAGTTAAGACTCTGTAACCCGAAGCTCCATCTACCAATCTGTCAATGTTTGGAAGAGGATAAGAATCCTTTGGGCACGCCTTGTTGAGATCGGTGTAATCAGTACACATTCTCCACTTGCCATTGGCTTTTTTAACCAGCACGACATTGGCTAGCCAAGTAGTATATTTTACTTCTCTGATAAAATGGGCCTTCTTCAGTTTTGCAGTCTCTTCGGCTACAGCCTTTCTTCTTTCTTCGCCGAGCTTCCTTTTCCTCTGAGCTATGGGCTTGGCCTCCGGACATATAGATAGCCTGTGGCACAGAAAATTGGGATCTATGCCCGGCATATCCGATGTCTTCCAAGCAAACAGGTCGGCATTCTTTCTCAAGACCGCTTGTATCTGTTGTTTCAGTAAGGGATCGAGCTGACTGCCGATGCTTGTGCACTGACCGATCTGGGCTCCCAGTTGAAATTTTTCCAATGACTCTGTAGGTTCTGCTCTGGATTCATACATTTCTATCCTTGGATCTAATTCAAACATGTCATCCGATCTTGCCGAGCTTACTGAACTGACTGAGCTCACCACTTCTACCTGATGATCTTTAGCATTTTCCGTGATATCTGGCTCCTTAGTCACCTTCAAACTATCTGCGTAGCACTGTCTGGCCATCTTCTGATCAGCTCGGATTGCCACTATCTCACCCGAATCAGCCGGAAATTTCATGGTGAGGTGAGGTGTGGAGTCAATTGCTCCAAGCTCATTCAAAGTCGGTCTTCCGATGAGATGTTGTATGAAGTGTTGGCATCCACAATGACATATCTGACAGATATGGTTCGGGCAAGCTTGCCTTCACCAAATGTGGTTAAGAGGTCTATATAACCTCGAGTTTTGACCTGCTCACCGACAAACCCCACTAGCTTGTCCTCCTGTTCTTTTATCAACTTTTCTGGAATTCCAAGCTTTTTAAAGGTTGCCAAGTACAGAATGTCGGCCGAGCTACCCTGATCAACTAGTGTACGTTTGATCGAGTAATTGGCCACTTCAACTGTTATTACCATTGGGTCATCTTGATTGGGGTCTAATCCTTGGAAATCATTGTCTGAAAAAGTAATTGATGGTCTCGGCCTTGCGATTTTTCTGGAAACCGAGTTGATAGCTCGGATAGCCTTTATGAGACGTCGCCGAGCTGAACTCGTTGTGCCTACTCCTGCGAAACCTCCCGAGATGGTATTAATGACCCCTCTGACACCGACCTCTATCTCATTAGTAGGTGGACGCTGACTGTTATCCCGATCTCCGTTCTGATTATTACCTCGCTGATTCTCATCTCGGTTATGATTATCATAACCCCGTCTTCTTCTTTCGTCGGCCAGCTCGTCCGCCACCATCACCCTCTCGGCGGACAAACAGGTCAAGTCGGCCTGCCTGTACCAATTCTTCAATTTTATCCTGGGCTGTTTTGCAGTCTTCAGTGGAGTGGCCATAGTTCTGATGCCACTTGCACTCTTTACTTTTGTCAGCCTGAGCAGGAGTTTTGGATGGCCTTGGCAAAGTGATCAACTCGGTATTGCACACCTCTTGAAGAATAACGGCTCTGGATCGATTCAGTGGAGTGTAAGACTGGTGTCGGGGTTGGGACTGCCTCTCTGAAAATCCTCTGTCATTACTCCTGAAAGCCTTCTGTGGATTGGCCCCTTTATCTCTTTCTTTGTTTGAGATTATGCTTTTTTCTTCAAAACTTTTTTTCTTTGATTCTACCATTTCTTCCGAGTTCATGAACCCTGTGGCTTTTTCTTGAAGTTCTTCAAAATCCCTTGGTGGCTTCCGAGATAAATATTCAAAGAACAGTCCAGGCCTCAAACCATTCATAACGGTATGAAGGCAAAGTTCTGAGCTCATATTGGGAATTAAAACCTGTTGAGCGCTGAAGCGAGCCATATAATCCCTGAGTGATTCATTTTTCTCCTGCCTGAAATTCACAAGCGAGACCGAGTGCTTTCTATGCCTTCGGCTTGCTGCAAATTGTGCAGTGAACTTTGTAACCAACATGTCAAAAGAATCCACTGACTGAGGTGGAAGATTCGTGAGCCAAGTCAAGGCAGGTCCCTGCAAAGTGGTTGGAAAAACCTTGCACATGATGGCTTCCGAATCGGTCATCAGGTAAACAGATGAAATGAAAGATTCCACATGTTCTGTTGGATCAGTAGTGCCATTGTAATTATCCATATTAAGAGACTTGAAATGCCGAGGTATGATCACCTCGTCAATGGCATCGGTGAAAGGTAATCTCGGTCGTCTGTCCCGTGCTCTCTCTCTCTGAGTGGTCTCCTCAGTTCGAGATCGGACCCTTGAGGCCTCGGGTCCAGTTCTGGAAGGTCGGCTTCTGTCCTCACGAGAAGGTACATAAGTTGGGTCTCTCTGGCTGTCCTCGGGTGAGGAATGCTCTTCCTCGGCAAGAGTTGCCGATCTTCCCCTTTTCCGAGTTCCTAACAGCCTTTGGTACTCCGTACGAATCTCCTCGTTCTCCTGACGTAACTGTCTCAATTGTGCCATGATCTCTCCCAGTTGCGGATTACCTTCATCGAAGGGAGGGGGGTTGTTGTGATTGGAGTTTGATTCCTCGACATGATTTGCACTGTGGGCCCCTCCCTTCGGTCTGTTCCGTGTAGTCACCATTATATCTTATAGAACCGTGGAAAGTTTTTCCTCGGCCCCACGGTGGGCGCCAAATGTTCCTGCCGAGATCCGAGTTACCGGAATCTTGCCGTAAACGTCAGACCAAGGGTGAACGTTGGGGTTGTTTTAGACCGTGGCTTGACAGAATACTTATGTTCCGGTCCTACGTATCCCGAAGGGAATCAAAGCCAAACATAGTTCTGTGTTCAACCCTTGATCACGTGGTGCATCAATCTCTTAATCTTGTATCTGATGTGCTCCGGTGGGCAAGGACTTATTGATAGTCTCTTGATCACAACCGGGACCTCTAATACGCTTAAGAGAGAACACCAAGCTCTAGTGAAAGTTAAAGTGTCTATTCTCTTAGACTCTTCCTCCTTTTATAGAGGAGGAAAGGAGTAAACCGATCCTATTCTGTAGGATCTGGTTTATCTCTTATCACTTATCACTTATCTTTTTAACTCAACTCACATCCCTTTTACTGATAAGAGTTATCTCTTATCTAAAATAAGGTCGTTAGCTGAGTCTTAGATAAGTGTATCGTGAAAGTAGTTAAGCTTCCGAGCTCGGCGGCCGAGCTTACAATCTCGGCCAATACACAATCTATATGGTGCAGCCTTCAAACTTTGTGTTGGGAGACACATTGTTCAAAAAGATGTGCAAGTATACACAGTCAAACAAGTAATAAAGAGTGAGTAAAGATCGTTCCCACGAGGATTTAAATGAATTAATATCACTTCTAGTTATAACTTTTTCTACTCAGCTCAATAAAAATAGAATGTGACTTTGAGCATGTAAAGTAAATGGAGTAATTGGGTGACAGAACAGTAATTAATAAGTGCCAGAATTTACTGTAAATAATTATGGGTATTTAAAAACAGAGATGGAAACAGCTAGGATTCTAATCCTTTATAATCTTAAAATCAGGGTAATCGATGCTTCAGAGTGCTACAACATTTAGTCCAGGAAAATGAGTTTGCTTTCCAGCAGTGAAACTGAGTTCATTAAATGCTTCTTATTCCTAATTTCATATTAATTTCCCTCAATTGTCAGATAAATGCGGCCAGCTACTTAAAGACTTGAAGGCTATTCCTAGCTCATTCAACACAATTAATTTTCCAATTAATTGCTATATCTTTATCCTTTAAACAAGCCCACTAACTTGGTTTTTCCAAACCTTGTTAGCTGATATCTCAGATCAGTTGATCAAGCTAATGCTGAAATTAAACATTTAAGTAGAGAAGAGGAAAATGTATAACATTCATTGCATTGAATTACCCATCAATTTGATTACAAATTCATAGAATCCTAACTTGAGAGAATTAGCTCATAATGAGCTTAAAGATAAAACAAGATAAAGAAATGGAGAATAAAAGCATAAACTAAAAATGGAATTACAGAGAGGACAAATTGCTGACGGTTGCTGCACAGTACAGATTGCTACAGTCCCAGCTGACCTAAAGCAAGGTCACGTATTGCTATTTGTACTACTCCCCCAAAAATAGGGCTACACACTGTCTCTCATGCTTCCCCTTTTTGGGCTATTACAAAATTCAAGTACTCAAACATTCCTTGGCCCAATTTCCAAGTACAATCAGCTGCTGCCTTGTATTTTCTCTTTCCTCGTTTTGGGACAGGGCAGCATGCTCTTTGTCTTGTAGTGAAATTGTACTGAGCTGACATTTCTTTTGTCTTGTAGTGATTCTCCTTCCAGACGATGCAGCATTCCATATCATTCCAGAGCACTCCTGTAGTAATTTCACTTCTAAATTCTGCTCAAAACTCAAGCAAACTGTCAGTAGAGATAATTCAGTTTAGAGATCTTTTTCAGCATTTTAATCAATACAACACAGATATTCTCTAATTGAGGCAAAACTTGAATTTCTTTTCCAAAATTAATCAAAACAAGAACAATGATAAAGCTAAAAGGATGGTAATAACTCATATTTCTAAGAGTTATCACACCCCCAAACTTGAACCATTGCTTGTCCTCAAGTAATGACGCTCGAGATCATGAGCAATTTAAGAACAAACTGAGAACAGCTTAAGCAAAATCCATGGCAGTCTTCAGATGCAAACTGCAAACTCATCACAAAAATAGCCCATTCTTAATCACCTTCCAAAGTGTGTGTGTGATCCTTAAGCTTTAAACTCAGATTTAGCAAGGAGCTCCAATTAATCCACCTCTCAACAGAGCTTAAGGTACATTTTCCCCATTATCCTGTAGATGCAATGGTGAAGACTTACCAGATTGTCTTCCTAAGAAGAGGGTCTTAACACACTTTTAAATTTGTTACATCACTCTTATCACTCAGCTTTGTGTTCTTGTTGGTGTTCCACTCAATCAACATTCACATACCGCTCTGCCATAGACTTGACAAATTTCTAACAATCAACAACACAAACACAAGTTGCACACAGCAAGAGGGCTTTATAGGATGTAACGGGGCTGAGGTTCAGGTATGGAAAATTTGGGATAGTAGCTAACTTAGGTAGAGTTCAAGATCTCTTGTCCAAATCACCCACCCCCCAACTTAAGCAATTATGTATTTCTGCCCACATTTCTAATGACAAGGAGGGGTATTATTATTATTATTATTATTATTATTTTATTTTTTTTTTTTTTAAAAGAGAAGGAAAGACAAGGCACTTTGAATGTAACATATTCTGCAGTGTACAGATTCCATGTTTTTATTTTGGTGCCTTACCTAGCTCTCCTCTTATTGCATATACAACCCCCTCCCCCCCCCCCCAAACTTACATTAATGGTTGTCCTCAACCATTTTGGTAAGGACCCACAATTCAAAAGATTACACCAACATTCTTAAACTCCACCTAAGAGGGTATTGCATTGTTTTTCATGGAGATTGGCTTGTAATGTGGTTTAAAACAAAAAGAGGGGCCCAGGCTCAAAGGGGTTCACAAAGGGTAATACTTGAGGGTTGGCCTTTTAAGTTTCAGTATCTAAATCAACAAAAGTGCCTCAAGCCAATATGTATGCAGCAGTGAAATGTGCAATCAATCACAGAAATAAGGCAAGTTCTGCAGAGAAAATACATGAATGCAATGCATGATGAAAGAAAATGTTGAAGCTCAAAAGCTCACAGGACTGATGCTGCAGAGTGTTGCAACATCTTAGTAAAGCCTCACACACCCCCTAACTTAGGTTGCAATCTAATTCAGATTTCACCCTGCATCCTTTGGATAAGGGTCCTTGCAAACCAATTCCCCCAATTGATTGGTGAATTCGAATGAAGTCCTTTCTTTTAAGTTCATTTCAAGCTAGGGATGTTGTGTGGGGAAGGAATTAATCATGGCATTATAGTGCTTTGCATGCATTAAAGAACAATTAAACACATTTTCTTCACTAGATGCACATGGACAGCCAACACAATTCATTCATTCATTCAAATCACTAACTGAAAGGGGGCCCCACTATTCATTAATCATAGTTTTCTTGAAAAAGTGGGGGCAGACATACTCCTATTAACTTGAAAACAGCACAAATCTCTACAACTAAAACAACCAAAAGCACACTAAAATCAGCAAACAGAAGAGATGAAAAAAAAATCCTAGTCATTTGATGCTGTAGAGGGCTACAGCATCATGGGTGGAATTTCTGCTCAAGGTTGAGCCAACCTGGCACTGCTCCTAGTGCCCCCTCCTCTGGACATCTGCTTCATGGTTGGCCTGCTGGTTGCTGGGTTTTCCTTTATGATTTCCACCTCAGCACTGTGCTCCTGCTCTTCAGCTCTCTCCACTCCTCCACTAGCTTTATTCTTAGAGGCTACTGCCCCCTTTGAAAACTTCTGACTTAGAGGAATGTTATCCTCTGAATCATCACTAGAGTCAGAGTGTTGTAGAGCTGCCAATTGTGCCTTGGTTAATCGTGGCCTACGGGGAGCCGTATGCTTGATTCTTCCTTTCTTGGGTGGAGGAGGACCTTCAGGCTCAGCTTCAGCAACCTTCTTCTTACCCTTTTCCTTGGTGCTTGGTTGTGCTGCAGTTGGAGTTGGATCTCTCGGAGGCGCAGGAGGTGTCCAGTCTGAGCTAACCTCATTGTTGTTCACTGAGTGCTCACTGTGTGCGGGGTCCATAGGAGGCATTTCTGGCTCAGGCTCTAGTATGTTAGGATTCTCATGGGATACAGCAGTGCCTTGCATTGGGGCTTGGGGGCTTCTGGAGGCTTTCTTTTTCTTGGGTTCAGGAGCAGTGTACTGGAATGGCTCAAAAACAGATTTAGGAAACAGAGGAGGATTGCTACCTTGTCTCATCTTGTTAATTCCCAGGTTCCTCTGCTGCCAAAGGTATTGTTCCTTGGAGAACTCCCAAAAGATTTGCTGCTGCTTCAAGGTGTGCTGCAGCAATTGATAGCACAGGTCTAACTTGGAATTCACATCATCTGGGTGATCCTGCTGCCCAGGTGGAGGAACTGAACCATGCACTTTTGCTGCTGAGATTCCAAAGCGCTTGATAGCCAACCAGTCAATGGCACCTTTGTTGCTCTTAACCTCATCTTCAGGCCTGGCCTTCACTCCACATTGCATACACAATGAAGTGATTAGGGAGGAGAAAAATAACAACCCCTTTGGCTTGAACGCACAAGAGATGATTTCCCTCTCAATCAGCCTGCCCACATTGATTTTCTTCCCCTTATGAATGCAAAACAGTAGAATTAACCTTTCTCTGGTTACTGTTTCCAAATGAGCAGTGGGTAGGATTTTTGTTCTGATTATGTGGTACCACACCTTGGCTAAGGGTCTAAGGGTGTGAGGTCAGGCCTGGCCACTTTCCAGTTGTCCCCTTTCTGAATCCAGTCTGCTCCTTCCACTGTAACCTCCCTCATCATATTGTTCAACTCTGTCTCTTCCGCATCCTTCAACTCTTGATACTCATCGTGAACTTCCTTCAAACCCCACAGTCGGTTTAAAGCTGAAGCTGTGAACACAACTTTGCAACCCCTCACTTTCACATATTTTTGTTCAGGTGAAATGAGGTTTGCATAGAACTCCCTGACAAAGTGAACAATAGGTTCTTGTGGATGCACTGCAAATTTCTTCCAATTGTGCACTTTGATGAGCTCAGCAACTTCCTCCGTTAACCCGAAGTGTGGCGAGTCAAGGAGGAAGAAACCCTTCTCTAAGTGGAAACTGCATTTCTTCACTTCCTTCTCAAACTTTCTTTTTGCTTCATCACTGACAAAGCGCTTGTCAATGCTCTCAGAAGACGAAGAAGAGGTGTAAGCAACTGGCTTTTGGAAGATTGGCCTCTTGTTTTACCCATGGTGTTGAAGGTGGGGTTATACGGATTTTTGGGTGATGATGACAGACATGGATGGATGGTGACAGGAGAAGATGAAAAGTTGAAATGTGGGGTTACGTGTGGGGTTAGGGCAGAGATGGTGGAAGGTTTAATAGAAGAATTGGGAAGTGGTGATGGGGGGGTTAGGATGAACGTGAGTGGTGGAAAGAATGGGTGAAAATGAGTGGTCAATTTCTGTAACTTCTCCTCTCCCTCAAACCATTCAGGAATTGAGATAGCAAGCCCCAATTCTTGCATTTGACCATAAGCCTTGTAACTGTCCCAACTGGAAAATGAGACGCCCCGACGTCCCATTAAAGAAAAACCCAAAATATTAAAGCCTAATTTCTTTATTATCGTTAAGCATGCATATTCAAAAACAGCAGAAAATTTAAAACTTAAAAGGTAACTAGATAACATGCAGTTACATCAACATACATCACATATATATACATATAAACATATACATCATCTCCTGATACATAACTGTCAAGGGATTCTCATCAGTAGGATCCCGATATATATACAAAACGGTGATACATACCATAAAGGAAATACATCAAAAGTCAAAAGAGCAGACCTCACTAACTCTCCACACCCAGTCCCTTCTCAAAATACATAAAATCCTCACTCATACCTAGAATGATGGCACTAGCCTGAGTCATCACCAACTACTACCCTCGCTACCACCCGGGAATCTCGAAGGTCCTGCTACTCCACCACTACCACTGGAGGAGCTCCCGTCTGCTGGTCTCTAAAACATCTGTCTATAAAGCCGACTGTCTCTGGAATGTAGTCGAGGAGAGACTCGGGAAGACTGGGAAGCTGTAACTCTGACCTCGTGGGGTACTGGTACCTCAGGAACAAGCATCGGGTTCTGAACTGGAGCAACTAGGTCCTCGTCGAGTGCAGGTGCAGGCACTAACCCTGGTGCCGGTACGGGTGCGGGTGCAACTCCTGGCACAAGTTCCTCGAAAGGCACCAAAAAGAGAACTGGAGCCATACCGGGCATAGGCGGTACCGGTGGTACCTGCCCATTCGGCGGTCCGATGGGGAAGGGAAGTGTCATGCCCGCTCTGAAAGTGCCCACTAAGCCTAGTGGGGCTCCCTGCTCTGATCCGGATGTCACCGATACTGGACCCGTATATACAGCAAAATGAGTGGCTGGGTCCACTAGCCACCCGTTAGGATCCACGAACTCAAACTCAAATTTCCCCGTGAGGGGAAACCCCACGTCCTGGGTCATCCAAGGATGATCCCAATGCGCCATCTCCTAGGTCTGGATCTGAGATACAAAACATACATATACAAACACCATAAAAGAAAAAGGGGATAAGAATCCATATAACATCAAACGTGGAAAGGGTTTAGCGACATTTAATTCTATAACAGCACGATAAACATCCATCTCCCAAAATATAGTTTATATATATATATAACACAAACATCCTCAATCCACATCTAGGGTCTTTCCTCTACTCCCATCATGATGCAATGCAAATGCTGTATGAATCTTCTCAAGTAGTCGGCTATATCCGGATATCACAACAATCGACACGTCCCAGAGGCCCCGGCGCACACCCTCGTCCGCGGCTGGAAGGTGCCCATGCAAAGCAATGGCACTATAGCTACACAACCGGTGCACACCTCTGGACCCCGGCCAGGGTGCTCATGCAACGCATGAACTATAGCTGCAACTAAAATGTAATCATGTCTGGGACGGTCCGCCGTTAGCCTAGATTCCGGGAATTCTCCCTCCGAGGAATAGACCCCAACGACCATGTTTCAGGTCCACTATACGACCATGTTTCAGGTCCACATATCACAGACCATGTTTCAGGTCACCCCCTAGTGCCCTAACCGCTCATCATCACCTCATAAATAACCTCAATAAAATCTTATCATTATATAACATCAATCGTCTCAGTTAGGCACTACTAACACATAAAGTATGATTTCCCCAATACATCATCAATGCTCATCATATCACATCACTTACTCGAACTCTACTCATAATCATTACACTCATGGTATTATAACATCATTCCATCAAATCATCATATTAATCATGGCATCAATTTCCAATATAATAATAATAATTTTAAATTAAATAAAGTACTTATTTTATCAATCATCAATCATCATAATAATTCAATCAATCCAAGCAGTCACAACAGCCAGTCATAAAATAATATAATAATATATAATTATCGTATCGACGATAAACGCACAATTTCAATATCATTATTGGTACCACTAAGTAGTCCCCAATGTGACATGGACATTGTCCGTTACTCGCTCTCGAGTATGGTTTAGGTCGCCCTACGCCATTATCGAACTAAATGTAACTGCGTCGTTTCCGACATTAAATGGTTTCTTTCCCCCACCTGAAAAACGTATGGCTACGAAAACGAAGCGAGACGACTCCTTCCCGACTTCTCACGACTCTGTTTCACTTCAGCCGAGGCCTGCGATCCTCCAAAATTTCACCTAAAGGCAAAGTTTGAAAACCCAACTTAGAAACTCAAAATCTGCCAACAATATTGTTAAACCCGCCTCTGTTTTGGCTTCGAAAAATACAATCTAGACCTCTATTCATAAATTCAACCGTTCAGTTAAAAGAACGACATCTCCTTTACCTTCTCTAAAAATTTCAACACGATCCAACGGTAAATGAGTCTGGATCGAGCCTCTCAATGTGGCTGGTCAGGGGCTACTCGGGTTGGCTTTCCTCCTTGCTTCTGAGTTGAATAACTCGAATTATGGAAGTCCTGAAGAAAATTCAACCGCTGGATAAGCAATACACTCAGTTTCGAACCTCCCTCTGAAGTTTGAGCGAAATCCAACGGTGAACGAAAGTGTGGGAGACGATTTTCAGAGGCTGCTTCACCCAAGTTCTAAGCTTCCACCCATGGGGTTTGAGTTTTTGTGTTGCTTTCACTCTCCTTTCTCCCTATTTCTCTCTGGTTTTCTCTCTTACTTCCTCTCTATGAAGCCCTCTCTGGTTCCTCTCTAAGTTTGCTCTGAGTTGCAAGAGGAAAAAATGGCTCAAATGAGGCTGGAAGCCTCTTTTATTTTGCTCCTCGGATGGCCTGGCGCTCAGCGCCTGATACCCAGCGCTCAGCGCTGGGTTTGGCCAGAGACCACTGCATGCGTGACACATCAGCACCACGCGTCAGTGTGCATGTCTACCCGTTGGGCGCTCAGCGCTAGGAGTCCAGAGCTCAGCGCTGGCTTCTGGGCAGCAACACGTGTTCGCGCATTTCGTCGCGTTCTGAACTCGTTCGACGTCCGATTGATCCTAAATTTGGGATATAGGCTCATTAGGACCTAATAAACAATCTCCAACCATAAAAAATGCCTAATCTCATCTCTAACTCCAAATTTATTGTTCCACCCTCAAATATCTAAAAGACATTAACCGGGAAACCCTAATTGGTCTCTACGTTCAAACTCACACGGAAAAGCTGCGTACTTAACATGAAAAAGTCTCTATGCCTCATACCACATCTCAAAAATGTAATTCAAGTCCTAAACCTAATCATCATACGTAAACCACACATAAAATAATGGATGTTACATTTCTACCCCCCTTAAAAGAAATTCCGTCCCTGGAATTACATACCTGAGAACAAATGGGGGAACTGCTGCTGCATATCTGCCTCATGCTCCCAAGTAGCATCTCCGGTAACACTATCCCAGATGACCTTGACCAGGGGAATCTGTTTACCACGGAGTTCTTTAATCCTTCTATCTGCAATCTTAGACGGTAGAGCCTCATATTCTAGATTCTCTCGAAGTTGTATTGACTCTGGCTCAATTACATGAGAAAGATCGGGGAAATATTTTCTCAATTGGGAAACATGAAATACATCGTGGAGGTTGGAAAGGTAAGGGGGTAAGGCTATCTGGTAGGCTACTGGACCAATTCGTCGAAGAATCTGAAATGGTCCAATGAATCGGGGAGTGAGCTTTCTAGACTTTATAGCTCTGCCAATTCCAGTCTTCGGAGTGACTCTCAAGAACACGTGATCACCTTCTTGGAACTCTAAGGGTCTCCTCCTTTTATTACTATAGCTCCTTTGCCTGTCCTGTGCTTCCCTCATTTTCTCTCTTATCTTCCTGACTTGCTCCGTTGTTTGCTGCACCACATCGGGACCCAACACTTGGTTCTCGCCAGTCTCATACCAACACAACGGAGTCCTGCATTTTCTCCCATAGAGAGCCTCATACGGTGCCATTCCGATACTACTATGGAAACTGTTATTGTATGTGAACTCAATCAAAGGTAGGAATTCATCCCAGCTGCCAACGTGTTCTAACACACATGCTCTTAAAAGATCCTCCAATGATTGAATTGTTCTTTCTGACTGCCCATCCGTCTGAGGATGATAAGCTGAACTCATCCTCAACTTGGTTCCCAAAGCATTGTGTAACTGTCTCCAAAATCTAGATGTAAATCTAGGATCCCGGTCGGAGACAATACTCGATGGTACACCGTGCAGCCTCACTATTTCCTTGATGTAGATCTGGGTCAACTTCTCAAGGCTATAACTCTCACCAATAGGTAAGAAGTCAACCTATCAATGATAACCCAAATCGCATCAAACTTCTTCGGAGTTCGTGGTAATCCAACCACAAAGTCCATCGCTATTATCCCATTTCCATTCTGGGATATCCAAAGACTGTAACAACCCTGCAGGCTTCTGATGCTCTATCTTAGCTTTCTGGCACACTAGACATGATAGAACATACTCTGCCACCTCCTTCTTCATCTTTGGCCACCAAAACATCTTCTTCAAATCTTGATACATCTTGGTGGCTCCCAGGTGAAAACTCAGCTTACTCTTATGTGCTTCCTCTAAGATCATCTTCCTAATCTCTAAGTCCTCGGGCACACATATTCGATCTCTAAACCTCAACACACCATCGGATCCTTTCCTAAACTCTGAAAATTTTCCCTCATCTATGCCTCGACTTACCTCTTGCAAATATTCATCCTGAACTTGTTTAATCCCGAGGTCTCTCAAAAACTCACTACTGATGGTGATCATACCTAAGCATATTCTGTCCTCAGCCAAATCCATACCTAGGTTCAAATCTCTAAATTGTTCAAGCAATCCCATCTCTTTCACCATCATCGCGGATACGTGCAAAGATTTCCGACTCAGTGCATCCGCTACAACATTAGCTTTCCCTGGATGGTATTGAAGATCAAACTCATAATCCTTAATAAATTCCATCCATCTACGCTGCCTCATGTTCAGCTCCTTTTGATCAAAGAGATACTTTAAACTCTTATGATCGCTGAACACATTGAACTTGGCTCCGTACAGATAGTGTCGCCATATCTTCAATGCAAACACTATGGCTGCCAACTCCAGATCATGGGTCGGGTAATTTCTTTCATGAACCCTCAACTGTCGGGAAGCATAAGCCACTACTCTTCCTTCTTGCATCAGAACACCACAAACCTTGATATGACGCATCACAGTACACGTCAAACTGTCCTAATGGATCTGGTAATGTCAGCACAGGAGATGTGGTCAACTTCTCCTTTAGCTTTTGAAAGCTCTCCTCACATCTTTCTGTCCAAACAAACGCCGTACCTTTTCTCGTTAACTGCATCATAGGCAACGTAATCTTGGAGAAACCCTCGATAAACCTCCTGTAATACCCGGCTAATCCTAGGAAACTCCTCACCTCCGTCACTGACTTAGGCCTCTCCCACCCAATCACTGCCTCTACCTTAATTGGATCCACAGCTATCCCTTCTTTATTGATTATATGACCTAGGAACTGTACTTCCTCTAACCAAAATTCACATTTGGATAGCTTAGCGTACAACTGCCTATCTCTCAACACTTGCAACACCACTCTCAGATGTTCCTCGTGCTCTCCCCGGCTACGGGAATAGATAAGAATATCATCTATGAACACCACTACAAACTTATCGAGGAACGGTCTAAAGATCCTGTTCATGTAATCCATGAACACTGCTGGGGCATTGGTTACACCAAAAGGCATAACTAGATACTCATAGTGCCCATACCTCGTCCTGAAAGCGGTCTTAGGTATATCCTCTTTCTTTACCCTAATCTGATGGTATCCTGATCTTAAATCTCTCTTAGAAAACACCGAAGCTCCCTTCAATTGATCCATCAGATCATCTATCCTAGGCAACGGATATTTGTTCTTGATTGTAACCTTGTTTAACTGCCTATAATCCGTACACAACCTAGCACTTCCATCCTTTTTCTTCACAAACAAGACTGGTGCTCCCCACGGTGATACACTCTGTCTGATGAATTCCTTTTTCATCATATCATCTAGTTGTTTCTTTAACTCTGCCAACTCCACTGATGACATCCGATAAGGAGCTACTGATATAGGTCCTGTCCCTGGTATGAGATCTATGGTGAATTCAACCTCCCTCTCTGGTGGCAAACCTGGAACATCAGGAGGAAAAACCTCAGGAAACTCTCTCACGATAGGCATAGAATCTATACTTGGAGTCTCCTTAACTTCCAAAGAGAAAAGCATCATATACTGCTGAGAATCATCACTCTTCATAGTTGCTCCTTCATTGGCAGATACTATGCTAGAAGGCTCAAGAAAGGATAGAGTCTTTTGGGCACAGTCTAACACTACATGGTTAGCCGATAGCCAATCCATGCCAAGGATAACATCTATCTGTTGCATAGGCAAACAGATGAGATCTACGAGGAATGCCCTATTTTCAACCATGATAGGACACTGTAGGCAAACAGACATAGTGATCAAAGGATCACTGGTAGGGGTAGATATGGTCAAAGTATAGGGTAATCGAGAAACGGGCAAATGTAAATGATCTACACACTCATGTGAAATAAACGAATGTGTAGCGCCTGAGTCAAACAACACACACGAGAGTCTACCAGATAGTAAACACATACCTTGAATAAGATCTGCAGACTGAGAGGACTCAAATCCTCTCACCGTAAACACCCTCCCCGTGGCCTGAGGTCTGGCGGTCTGTCGTCCTGCCGCTGGAACTCCTCTCCCAGCTCCACCTCTAGAACTACTAGCTCCTCTACCGGCAGCTGGCTGCTGCTGCCCTGTTCTCTGTCGGCAATCCCTAGCAAGGTGACCGGGTTTGCCACAGACAAAGCAACCCGATCTATCTGTACAATCTCTTATGTAATGCGGACCTCCGCATCTGAAACATGCTGGGCCTCTCTGCTGCTGGCCCTCTCTACTCGCTGGTACTGGTGGTGCAACTGCATGAGTACTATGCCCGGGTATAGCGTATGGTGCTCTCCTCCACTGAGAACCTCTATCCCTTCTCCTCTGATTACCTGCTCTGGTAGGACCCCCACTCCGCTGCTGTCTCTGCTCTGCAGCCTGCCTCTGGTCCATACTCTCAATGGCACTACACCTCTCTACTAGCTCTGGGAAGCTCAAAATATCCAAGGGCACTATAGCCCTCCTCAGCTCATGCCGTAGACCCTCCTCAAATCTCCAGCACATCCAATCCTCATCTGGAAATCTCTGGTAGAACTCAGAAAACTGAATCAGGGCCTCAAATCTGGCCGCATAGTCACCAACAGACCTGTCTCCCTGTTGGAGACTCATGAACTCTCTCTCCTTCTCGCGTCTGACTAACCACGGAAAGTACTTCTCGAAGAAACACTTCCTGAACAGATCCCAACTGATAATCCTGCCCTCAGTCTCAAGCAATCTCCGCTTGCCTCTCCACCATGACTCGGCTCCTCCAGTTAGCATGAAGGCGGCATAAGTCACCTTCCTGTTATCTCTCCAGCTCCTGTATCCACCACTCAGCCCGCTCTGGGTCATACTCTCCTCCGAACTGTGGTGGCTTACCTTTCAGAAAGGTAGCCAAACCTGCATCCTCAGCCTCAGCAGCTCTCCTCCTATCCTACTAGTCCTGTAACTCTGCCTCTCTCTGCATCCTTTGAGCGTTCTGCTGTGCTTGCTGCAACAGAACGGATGCTAACTCACGGATAGTCTGGAGAGTCTCGGATGACTCCCCTCCACCACCAACTCCTGCTGCTGGCTGATGCTCATCCTCAGCACCCTCGATAGCTATACCACCACCACGTCTACCACGTCCTCTACCTCTGCCTCGAGCCATGATCCTGTCAAAAGAAATTACTAGCCCACATCAATATGACATATAATACTACATAAAACTGAAATATAAATACTATATGCCATAAAGATGTCGTGTCGGACTCACTACCCAACTTCTAAGCATAGCCGTTATCCGATGTGGATCCAACTAAATGGCCAGTTCACCCTAATCACAGTCCTCACAGTCCGTTTCAGAACCGAACTGCTCTGATACCACCAAATGAGACGCCCCGATGTCCCATTAAAGAAAAACCCAAAATATTAAAGCCTAATTTCGTTATTATCGTTAAGCGTGCATATTCAAAAACAGCAGAAAATTTAAAACTTAAAAGGTAACTAGATAACATGCAGTTACATCAACATACATCGCATATATATATATATATATATAAACATATACATCATCTCTTGATACATAACTGTCAAGGGATTCTCATCAGTAGGATCCCGATATATATACAAAACGGTGATACATACCATAAAGGAAATACATCAAAAGTCAAAAGAGCAGACCTCACTAACTCTCCACACCCAGTCCCCTCTCAAAATACATAAAATCCTCACTCATACCAAGAATGATGGCACTAGCCTGAGTCATCACCAACTACTACCCTCGCTACCACCCGGGAATCTCGAAGGTCCTGCTACTCCACCACTACCACTGGAGGAGCTCCCGTCTGCTGGTCTCTGAAACATCTGTCTATAAAGCCGACTGTCTCTGGAATGTAGTCGAGGAGAGACTCGAGTAGACTGGGAAGCTGTAACTCTGACCTCGTGGGGTACTGGTACCTCAGGAACAGGCACCGGGTTCTGAACTGGAGCAACTAGGTCCTCGTCGAGTGCAGGTGCAGGCACTAACTCTGGTGCCGGTACGGGTGCGGGTGCAACTCCTGGCACAAGTTCCTCGAAAGGCACCAAAAAGGGAACTGGAGCCATACCGGGCATAGGCGGTACCGGTGGTACCTGCCCATTCGGCGGTCCGATGGGGAAGGGAAGTGTCATGCCCGCTCTGAAAGTGCCCACTAAGCCCAGTGGGGCTCCCTGCTCTGATCCGTATGTCACCGATACTGGACCCGTATATACAGCAAAATGAGTGGCCGGGTCCACTAGCCACAAGTTAGGATCCACGAACTCAAACTAAAATTTCCCCGTGAGGGGAAACCCCGCGTCTTGGGTCATCCAAGGATGATCCCAATGCGCCATCTCCTAGGTCTGGATCTGAGATACAAAACATACATATACAAACACCATAAAAGAAAAAGGGGATAAGAATCCATATAACATCAAACGTGGAAAGGGTTTAGCGACATTTAATTCTATAACAGCACGATAAACATCCATCTCCCAAAATATAGTTTATATATATATATATAACACAAACATCCTCAATCCACATCTAGGGTCTTTCCTCTACTCCCATCATGATGCAATGCAAATGCTGTATGAATCTTCTCAGGTAGTCGGCCATATCCGGATATCACAACAATCGACACGTCCTAGAGGCCCCGGCGTACACTCTCGTCCGCGGCTGGAGGGTGCCCATGCAAAGCAATGGCACTATAGCTACACAATCGGTGCACACCTCTGGACCCCGGCCAGGGTGCTCATGCAACGCATGAACTATAGCTGCAACTAAAATGAAATCATGTCTGGGACGGTCCGCAGTTAGCCTAGACCCCGGGAATTCTCCCTCCGAGGAATAGACCCCAACGACCATGTTTCAGGTCCACAATACGACCATGTTTCAGGTCCACATATCACAGACCAAGTTTCAGGTCACCCCCTAGTGCCATAACCGCTCATCATCACCTCATAAATAACCTCAATAAAATCTTATCATTATATAACATCAATCGCCTCGGTTAGGCACTACTAACACATAAAGTGTGATTTCCCCAATACATCATCAATGCTCATCATATCACATCACTTACTCCAACTCTACTCATAATCATTACACTCATGGTATTATAACATCATTCCATCAAATCATCATATTAATCATGGCATCAATTTCCAATATAATAATAATAATTTTAAATTAAATAAAGTACTTATTTTAACAATCATCATAAGAATTCAATCAATCCAAGCAGTCACAACAGCCAGTCATAAAATAATATAATAATATATAATTATCGTATCGACGATAAACGCATAATTTCAATACACATCAGCACCACATGTAACACCCCGATTTTCCGCTGTTTTCCTTTTTCGATAATGAGTGAATTTATGTTAATATATCTAATGGAACGTTAGAAAATTAGTTTAATTAAACAGAGTTCACCACTCAGCTTCAATTGAGTGAAGGAACTTATGATTAAATTTTGGGTCGAAAAGTCAGACGGAGCCCGGCTGCTAATTTCACTGACAGTATAATTATACTGCTCAGAAGACCTAATTTTTATCTGCGAACGAAACCATTAGGTTTTATATTTTGCCCCGGTCATTTTTCCACGTTTCGAAAAAATGCATGAGCTCTGAAATAATAATATTTGATTCGGGCGAAATCTTCAATCGGGTAAACAGCGGAGCAGATTACGGGATTTCCGGGAACCGCTAACAGATAATATCGGCGACTCACACAAGATGACTCACATGGTGAGTCACAATGTGAACACATTAAGTGTTGCACATGGTTATCATTACAAACTATTAGGAATTTGCAAACTAGTCCTTATACTTTTGGAATTTTGCAAAATGGTCCCTAGGAGTTATTTGCACCTAAGTCCTTGAAGAAGCCACCTCCTTTCCACTTAATCCCTCCCTTGGACGCAGCCCTCTCTATATATATGGACAATCACACTTCATTTTCTTCCTATTACAAGTTTAACACAAAAACACCAAAGTTCATAAGTCTTAGAATCATTTTGTGAAGCAAGTCATTGGATCTTCACTTGTTTTTTATCTTCAAGAGGTGAATCATCTTCTCCTTTCCTAATCATTTTTATGTTCTTCAATAATTTTCATGATTCAAAGCTTTATTCATCTATGTTTTTCACTTTTAAGTTTCTAGATCTAGAACTTTGAAAATCCATAACTAATTCTAGAAAAATCATATGATGTTGAAACCACTTCCTATGTTCTTATAATCCTGTATATTCTCTAGATCTAAGAGCATGTGATGATCAAAAATTTCTTTCCCCTCAAACCCATCTAGGCCGAAACTAGGAGGTATTGGATGGATGGTGTTTTGTCCTTGTTTTTCATGTATGATCATGTATCCTTTATGACATGCTCTAATCCATGATTAGCCAATCAAAATGAAGTCTTTAACCCTAGGTTGATGTGTTGGCCGAAATTGTAGAGGAAGAAATGGATGAGTTTTGTTCATGATTTTTGATGTATGTTCATGTCTTTCAACATACATACATGTACACTTGTTAAATCCTAGTTGATTCATGAAAACGAAAACCCTAGCCCTTTGATTTTGTCTTGGTCGACCTTACCTTTGAAGAGTTAGGATGGATTTTGATTCTAATCTTTGTTGTTTAGTCTTAATCCATTGTCTTAAGTGCATTTGGATCATTAATCCATGACTTAAGTAATTTTGAGAATTTTTAGCAACTAAACCCTATTAGGCCGTGACCTATATAGGTGTATTAGTGATGTTTTAATTGTTTGATTAAGGGATTGTTTGGTTGTGTGTTGAAGGTTAATTGTTTTACGGCGTACGAGAGTTTCCGACAACCGACAAAGTTCTTTTAATTTCGCTGAGGAGCTTCGAGAGGTAAGAGGGGTTACCTGACGGGTTATTCGGATGGCCATATGTTCATGTTTGTGGTCTGAATTTATGTGTTTATGTGGTTGTGGTGTTTCTGGTTTATTTTATTTGGCTATGCGTGTATAGCTGTAAGCTGTTTATCTGTGTTTCGGTTATTTATCTGCTTTTAATTTATTTGATTAACTGCATATATATCTTATAATGCTATGATGTATGATTTGTCTAGTAATATAGTTCTGATGATGATGTTGGATGTTGTTTGTGAAGCCTGACAGTGGTCAGTGCACAACCGATTAATCAGATAAAAGCTTTAATAAGCTGTATGAATTATATTCAATGTTTTATGGGAAATGTTGGAATATAATGTTTATGGAAAATATTATTTGAAAAAAATTAGAAGTATTGGAAAATATTATTATTTTAATAATTTATTATTGGAAAAGTGAACTATGAGTCACAGTGAGGACGCAACCGTGAAAATATTTTACTACTGCTAATTTTTACATAAGATATTCCGTAATATTATAAAAAGATATTTTGTGAAATTAATCTGCGAAAATAACTCAACCATGAATTTAGAAAATTGTTTAAGCGGAAAAGGCTAAGTTTTACCATAAAATACTTTAAAATGTCTTAACGACGGCAATTTGGAAAACCAACGACGGCAAGTGTTTTAAAACGACAATACGTATTTTAAGTAAGTTTTCAACCTCAAGTGACTCATCTTTGTGAAAACTAAGTTTTGGTATTTTAAAGTTTCATGGAAAGAATTTTCCATTTGAAAAGATTTTCCGAAATTAAGTGTAACTCAATTGTGTTGAAAGTGGTATTGAACTTAGTAACCGAGACGTCGGGGTACTAAGGTTCGTTGTGTTATGGACTTGAGGTCCTTTGGACTTTGAGGTCCTGTAGACTTGGTGTCTACTGTATATGTGGTGTATACTGTTTAAACATTTAAGATGTTTTCTATTACCACGAACCTATGACTGGTGCATCGGTCTAGAGGTATCGTGATTGAGCACTCGGACTTTGAGGTCCTGTGTTATTAATAAAAGTTTTAAAGATGTTTAAAACTCTGTTTAGTCGTAAGCCATTTTGAGCTTCGGCAAGGAAAGATTGAACACAAAGAAAAGTGTCTTGAACAAAGTGTTTTGCATGCATTTGGCAGACGTGCCCGTTATGTTCTGGCTGTGTGCCTGGTGTTCTGGCTGCGTGCCTGTGTTCTGGCTGTGTGCCTGGTGTTCTCGCTGCGTGCCTGTGTTCTGGCTGTGTGCCTGTGTTCTGGCTGTGTGCCTGGTGTTCTGGCTGCGTGCCTGGAGCCTGATCAACTCATCACTTGTTGGGATATCTCATGAGATTAAGTGTGAATGTTTAGTTGGTGTATATGAAGTGTTCATGCATATTTTTCCAAGGATGATGTTTGGGGTGTGAAACCCATTATGAGATTACATACTTTAGTATGAATACTTGTGTAGACATAACATATATATGTGTGTTTTTTTTGTTGTGTCGTACATATGGTTTTCGCGTTATGATCCAGTTGTCGGTTTCTCACTCTTGCATGTTTTATTTGTGTTTTCTCTTCTGGGTTCTATGTGGCGGAATTCAGATGAACCTCTTAAGGGGTATGGCGTCTACAAGAAGAAGAATGTTTAGTTCGAGGCATGCTGATGCTATTTCTTTTTGTCGTAGTGATTGACCAGCTTAGGCTTACGTTAAGTTATGTTTTGGGGAAATACATATACTTATAAAGTTCAAGTGTGAAAACATATGATGCAAAATAGTTGTATGACTTATATATATTTATCGATATATCTAAGGGTGGTTATGTGTTTGTCATTGTAACGATGTCGAAAAGAAAAAAATTTATCACAATATTTTGAGTAAGATAAACGTTGAGAAAACTTTATTTTCCGAAAGCAACCAGCGAATTAATGATGTTATTTTCAGCAAACGGGTAACCATGTGATGACCCAAGTTAGGGTGTCACACCACGCGTCAGTGTGCATGTCTGCCCGTTGGGCGCTTAGCGCTAGGAGTCCAGCGCTCAGCGCTGTCTTCTGGGCAGCAACACGTGTTCGCGCATTTCGTCGCGTTCTGAACTCGTTCGACGTCCGATTGATCCCAAATTTGGGATATAGGCTCATTAGGGCCTAATAAACAATCTCCAATCATCAAAAATGCCTAATCTCATCTCTAACTCCAAATTTATTGTTCCACCCTCAAATATCTAAAAGACACTAACCGGGAAACCCTAATTGGTCTCTACGTTCAAACTCACACGGAAAAGCTGCGTACTTAACATGAAAAGGTCTCTATGCCTCATACCACATCTCAAAAATGTAATTCAAGTCCTAAACCTAATAATCATACGTAAACCACACATAAAATAATGGATGTTACAGAAAATCTCCTGGCTTCTGAATAATGGGCTGGACCTGCCAAAATCCAACTCCAGCACAACCTTGAAAACCCAGAACATGCTATAGCTCACTGCTACACAAGTGACAACAGTTATTTGATTCAACTAAAATAACATAAAGTAAACTAACAGTAAAATTAAACTGAAATTAAGATTAACTAAATAAGCTAAATATAAAAAGTTGGTTTGCCTCCCAGTAGCGCTTGGTTTACTGTCCTTTAGCCTGACTCCACACTTGGATTAAGGGTCTGTGAGATGAATGGTGGCCTTCTTCCTTGCACAAGGTTCACCCCAGTATTGCTTTACCCTTTGACCATTGACCTTGAACTCTCTTCCAGAACTTTCATCCAACAAATCCACAGCTCCATGAAGGTACACTTTGGCTAATTTAAAAGGCCCAGACCACCTTTGTAACAGCCTGATTTTTATTATACTGTTTAACCAATAAAAAAAAAAAAAGTAATTATATTTTAATATGAAGTTTAGAAAATGTTTTTAATAAAATAAAAATCATATTCTTGATCTATCTTATGATAATAGCTCACAATAAAATTTTCGGCTGAAAATTCAGACGAAAGCCGGTCTGCATTTTCTCTACCAGTATAATTTTACTGAGCCGGAAACATAATTTTGACTCGTGAACGAGATGGTTAGTGTTTTTAGGATGATTTGTGTGGGTATGGAGATTTTCATAAAATCTCGTTCGGGGCCAAATTCTAAGTATTACCCGGGCGAAATCGTCGGGAAGTACGATCGGGGAAGTCATCTGATACGCGATGGAGCAGAGCACAAAGGCAAGGAAAGGACTAGAAGAGACATGATGTGATGGCAAATAGTAACCACCATCACTCACTTTTTCAAAATCTTACTTTTTCAACCAATTTCTCTCTCCAACCATACCTCCCCACCATACCTCCCATACCTCTAAACTTCCTCAACAAGCCTTAAGACCAAACTTGCTCTCCAAGCACCTCCCTTCCTCACAAATTTCGTGCTTCTCTCCCCTCTATCTATATAAACTCACTTCATCTTCATTTACTCACTTTTTCTTCTCCAAAACTCCATTAACACTTACACTTTTCATTTCTTCTTCTTCCTTCTACTAAAGCTCTAATTTTTTTACTTAGCTTTTGCACTTGGTTCCTTCATCAAATTTGTTCATCTTGTTGAGGGTAATACTCCTATGTAGTTTATTTTCAAGTTCTTGTCTTTATTTTCATAGTTATGCTTTATGTTTTCTTTAACCTTTCAAACTTCTAAAATCTCTTAAAAATGGTAGAAAACTCCGTTTGAGTTGAAACCACTTTCTATAGTCTTGTATTAACCTCTATTTTCACATACTATGAGCTTGTGTCAAACAAAAATTTCTACCTCTTCTCTCCAAGGATGGCCGAAACCTAACAAAAGTGGCCTAGGAGGTTTTGTTTCAACTTTTGCTTGTATGAACTTGTATTTGAGTTTCATTTCCAAGATGATCATGACAAAGGCTCCTTTATACTAAAGGGTGTTATGTCTAAGTGATTGGAAAGTTTAAAGCTTTTTACACATTTTTCATGTAAAGGCCAAAACTTTAAGAGTTTAAGGTAAAAATGTTTAGTTGTTTTTCCAAAATGATCATGGATTAAGGCTCCTTGATGTATAAGGATGCTAAATCCAAGAGATTGGAAAGTTTGAAGATTTCTAACCTTTATTTCATACCAAGGCCGAAACTTTAATAGTTTTTGGCAAAAATGGTAAGTTTTATTTTCTTCCAAAATGATTATAGATTTGAGCTCCTTAATATCAAAGGATGCTATGTCTAAAAGATTGGATGATTTAAAGATTTCTAGTTTAAAAATCCTATGATGGCCGAAACCTAAGGTTTATGGACCTAGGATGTTTTGTTTTCATTTTCCGAAATGATCATGGTTTCAAGCTCCTTACTATGTATGGATGCTAGCCTAGAGAGATTGGAAAGTTTAGAAATTTTTAGCCAATTCATTTATGTTGGCCGAAACTTGCACTAAAGAGAATAAAATGTTTTTGATTTGGTTTGTGAAAACTAGTACTTGATTCCTACTCCTTAATACTCTAAGATCATTGATCTAAGAGATTGTGTCGATTTGAAAACCCTAGCCTATTTTTGTCATACAAGGCCGAGTCTAGGCTTTCAAAAATAAGGATGAGTTTGTTTGATTTAGTTATTTTATGTCGTGTGGTTGAAGGTGGTGTTAACACATATCGATCGGATAACGAGGAGCTGCGGGCTCAAACCTTCGGTGATCACTCAGGTGGGGGAAAGAACCAACCTATCATCGGAATCGATAAGTAGTAAATTATCTAGTAATTATGTAGGGCGACCTAAACCCTACTAGTAGTCGAATAATCGACAAGACCAAAATCACTTTAAATTGCTTTTGAAACACCCATAGTGATTCGGGGATTGTAGGTTTATCGATATCAGGTTGATATTTATTAACTGTTGATGGATGATCTGTTTTTATTATTTATACTGAATTGGTTGTATGCCATGTTTATGTTTGGAATATCTTGAATTGTTCTATATGATGCATGATCTGTTTGGTGTACTGTATGCTTAGTGGATAAGTGATGATATATGTGATGTTTAAGAGATGAGTTGTTTTGGGTGCGAGGATCATAATGACTGTTAGAGGTGCCTAACCTAAATAATTTGTGATAATGAGGTATTTTGACTTAGAGCTTGTGTTGAGGTTTTGATCTGAGGTGAAGGCACTAGGTTACGACTATAAGAGTCTATGAGGTTCATGAGTTGGGTTGTTTCTACAACCGAAGTCCTTGTGGGACCGTCCAAGGGTAAACTTAACAAGTGCAGCTATGAGCGTCATTGCTTTGCATGAGCACCTCCGGGAGTGGTTGAGGTGTGCGCCGGGATCATCGTGCAGCTATAGTGTCACGCTTAGCGTGAGCGTTCTTACCATGGTTGAGGTGTGCACCGGGATCATCGTGCAACTATAGTGTCATGCTTAGCATGAGTACCCACGATCGGGGTATGCACCGGGAGCTTCGTGCCACTAGGAGTGTCATTGCGCAGCATTGAGCATCTCAACATGACTAAGGATGTGCACCGGGATTGGGACGTGTCGCTTGGACGATCGATCAAGAATCACTACTGTGATAAGGAATTCCGTATCCGCTTTGACATCAAGGTTTAGTTTTTGAGTGAGGGTAGAGGTGAATATAAGAACTTTAATGAAGGATGGATGACTTTGATTGATGTTGTGTCTGTGATAATTACTGTTTAGTTTACTATGAATCTTTTCCGCTTTTGATGATAGCATGTTTCTTATCCCCTGTACTTTTCTTTGCTTTGTTCTATCTTTTATGGTTCGTGTTCAAAGATCCTGTTGATGAGCCGAACGAGGAGGAGCTGGACGGAACTCCTTACGAGCCGGATGCCGGAGGACGAGCTGTGACCCATGATGAGTAGGGTCTAGTCCTAGTTATGGCCAGTGCGTCCGTGTCACGACGCTTTATCTTTTCCGCTTTTACGTTTTGTATAACTTGTACACCTGTTAGGGCTCCTATTGTCGGGATGCCCTAAAACAGTGTTTTGTTTAACTCTGATTGCACTTACATATGTTTAATGTGGTCATGTTTTCTTATTCCTATTCTACATGAATATGTTTACTTAATAATTTAAGTTTTAATTCCGCCGTATTTTCATGTTAAGTTTAAGAATAAGAACATAATAATCAAGTTTATTTCCAAATAAAACACCGAGGCACAGCGGGGTGTCTCATTATGGTATCAGAGCAGTTTGATTCTGATCGGACTGCTAAAAGTTAGGGTGTTGTTACTGGCCGTGTCTAGTTGAATCCACATCGGATTTAGACTATGTTTAGAAGTGGGGTAGAGTGTCCGAACCTAACACAAAAGTTAATATTAGTATGGCATATGGTATTTATATACTGGCTTATGTAGTATTATATGTCATACTAATTAGAGCGGATGATTTCTTGCAACAGAATCATGGCACGTGGAAGAGGACGTCCAACTAACAGTGGAGAAAGGACTCCTGAAAGGGTCATTGGAGCTGTCAACGATAATACTAACAATGGAGGAGGATCATCTTCGACTCCAAACACCATGGAGACAATAGCTGCTGCTATGCTATTGCAAACCCAACAGAATGCTGAGATGCTGCAAATGAACAAAGAGCAGCTAGAGATCAAGAACCAGAGAAGGGCAGTGGCAGCTGAGGACGCCGGATTGGCAACCTTTATGAACGGGAAGCCACCTCAATTCCGAGGAGAATACGATCCAGAGAAGGCAGAATGGTGGATACAGGAGATTGAGAAGATATTCGATACTATGCGCTGCCGAGAGGATAGAAAGGTGACTTATGCTGCCTTTATGTTGACTGAGGGGGCAGAATTCTGGTGGAAGGGCAAGAGAAGGTTATTGGAGGCTGAAGGTAGTGTAATTACCTGGAAATTATTCACTGATTGCTTTTTCGAGAAGTATTTTCCGCGTATAGTTAGACGCGAGAAGGAAAAGGAATTCACAAACCTCAAGCAAGGTAACATGTCTGTTGGTGAGTATGCATCAAGGTTTGAGGCGCTGATCAAGTTTTCAGAATACTATCAGAGGTTCCCGAATGAAGACTGGCAATGTAGAAGATTCAAGGAAGGGCTCAGAGATGAGCTGCAGAGGGCTGTAGTGTCTCTTGACATACAGTACTTCCCAGAGCTAGTCGAGAGATGCAGTGCCATCGAAAGCATAGATCTGAGGATGGCTAATGAGCAGAGACAATTGAGGATCGGAGGCCCTAACAGATCAAGTTTCCAGAGGCGCGGGGGAAGTGGTTCTCAGTGGAGACAGAAACCATATGCTAGACCTGGGCAGAAGCAGGGACCAGCACCAGCGGCTAGAACTGGTCAGCAATCGCAAAGTGTAGTGTGCTTCAGATGTGGGGGACCACATTATGCAAACAACTGTTCAAGTAGACCCAACTGTTTCAACTGTGGGAAACCAGGTCACATGGCACGAGACTGTAGACAACAGGCTATACAACAACTAGCAGCTACAGGAAAAGGTACTGGAGATAATAGAGGTGGAGCTGGAAGAGGTGTCCCAGCAACCAGACCACAAGCCACTGGAAGGGTGTTTACCGTGAGGGGAGCTGAATCCTCTCAATCTACTGAACTTATACAAGGTATGTGTCTGATAGCTGGTAGACTCTCTAATGTATTGTTTGACTCAGGCGCTACTCATTCTTTTATCTCGCATGAGTGTATGGATCATTTGAACTTACCTGTTTCCAAATTGCCTTATACCCTAATGGTATCTACTCCAACTAGTAATCCTTTGATTACCGTATCTGTTTGCTTAAAGTGTCCTATAGTGATTGAAAATCGAACTTTTGTTGTAGACCTTATCTGTTTGCCTATGCAACAGATAGATGTTATCCTTGGCATGGATTGGCTTTCGGCTAACCATGTAATGCTAGATTGTTCTAGTAAGACCTTATCATTTCTTGAACCTTCTAGTATAGTGTCTGCCAACGAAGGAGTACCTCTGAGGAGTAACAACTCTCAGGAGTTTGTGAGGCTTTGTGCAATGGAGGCTAATGAGACCCCCAGCATAGATTCCATGCCTATCGTGAGAGAGTTTCCTGAAGTTTTCCCTCCAGACGTTCCAGGTTTGCCACCGGAAAGAGAAGTGGAATTCACTATAGATCTCGTACCAGGGACAGGGCCTATATCTATAGCACCTTATCGGATGTCACCGGTTGAGTTAGCTGAGTTGAAAGAACAATTGGACGATATGATGGGGAAAGAGTTCATCAGACCGAGTGTTTCACCTTGGGGAGCACCAGTGTTGTTCGTTAAGAAAAAGGATGGAAGTGCGAGATTATGCACAGATTACAGACAGTTGAATAAGGTGACAATTAAGAACAAGTATCCGTTGCCTCGGATCGATGACCTGATGGATCAGCTGAAGGGTGCAGCAATATTCTCGAAGATTGATTTAAGATCTGGGTATCATCAGATCAGGGTAAGGAAGGAAGATATACCCAAGACGGCGTTTAGGACAAGGTATGGACACTATGAGTATTTAGTCATGCCTTTCGGTGTAACTAATGCGCCAGCCGTGTTCATGGATTATATGAATAGGATTTTCAGACCGTTCCTCGATAAGTTTGTTGTTGTGTTTATTGACGATATTCTTATCTATTCTCGTACACGAGAGGAGCATGAGGAACATTTGAGATCAGTGTTACGAGTCTTGAAGGATAGGCTGTTGTATGCTAAGCTTTCCAAGTGTGAGTTCTGGCTTGAAGAAGTGCAGTTTCTAGGTCATGTGATTGATAAAGAAGGAATAGCCGTAGATCCAGCTAAGGTTGAGGCAGTTCTTAAATGGGAACGACCCAAGACTGTAAGTGAAGTACGGAGTTTCTTAGGACTTGCTGGATATTATCGGAGGTTCATAGAAGGATTCTCTAAGATTGCATTGTCTATGACGCAGTTAACGAGAAAGGATACGGCTTTTGTATGGACGGACAAGTGTGAGCAGAGTTTTCAAAAGTTGAAGGAAAGGTTGACTACATCACCTGTGTTGATCTTACTAGACCCTCTAGGACAGTTTGATGTATACTGTGATGCATCATACCAAGGTTTAGGTTGTGTTCTGATGCAAGAGGGAAGAGTTGTGGCTTATGCTTCCCGACAGTTGAGGATTCATGAGAGGAATTATCCGACTCATGATTTGGAGTTAGCAGCAATAGTGTTTGCATTGAAGATATGGCGACACTTTTTGTATGGGGCAAGGTTTAATGTTTTCAGTGACCATAAGAGCCTGAAGTACCTATTCGATCAAAAGGAATTGAATATGAGACAGCGGAGGTGGATGGAGTTCATAAAAGATTATGATTTTGAGCTATTGTACCACCCTGGGAAGGCCAATGTGGTAGCAGATGCCTTAAGTAGGAAGTCCTTGCATGTATCCACAATGATGGTTAAGGAGTTAGAATTGCTTGAACAATTCAGAGATCTAACCTTAGGAATGGAGTTACGGGAAGACAAAGTTTGCTTAAGTATGGTCACTATTAGTAGTGATTTCTTAAAAGATCTTAAGGATAAGCAAGTTCAGGATCTATACCTTCAGGAGATTAGTAAGGGGATAGACGGGGGTAAAGCTTCTGAGTTCACTAGGGGAGCAGATGGTGTGTTAAGGTTTAAAGATAGGATATGTGTGCCAGAGGATGCAGAACTTAGGAAGATGATTTTGGAAGAAGCACACAAAAGTAAGTTGAGTTTTCATCCTGGATCCACAAAGATGTATCAAGATTTGAGGAAAATGTTTTGGTGGACCAGAATGAAGAAGGAAGTAGCAGAGTATGTTTTGTCTTGCTTAGTGTGTCAAAAGGCGAAGATTGAACATCAGAAACCAGCAGGATTATTACAATCTCTAGACATCCCAGAATGGAAATGGGATAGTATAGCTATGGATTTCGTGGTCGGATTACCACGAACTCCTAAGAGGCATGATGCGATTTGGGTTATCATTGATAGGTTGACGAAGTGTGCTCACTTCTTACCTATTAGAGAAGGTGATAAATTAGAAAAGTTAACCCAGATTTACATCAACGAAGTGGTTAGGTTGCATGGTGTGCCATCAAGCATTGTCTCAGATCGAGATCCTAGATTTACCTCTCAATTTTGGAAACAATTGCAACATGCCTTGGGAACGAAGTTGAGAATGAGTTCTGCCTATCATCCCCAAACCGATGGGCAATCAGAGAGGACAATTCAATCATTGGAGGATCTATTGAGAGCTTGTGTGTTGGAACACACTGGCAGTTGGGATGAGTTCTTGCCATTGATTGAATTTACTTATAACAACAGTTTTCACAGTAGTATCGGAATGGCACCGTATGAGGCTCTGTACGGCAGAAAGTGTAGGACCCCGTTATGTTGGTATGAGACTGGTGAGAACCAAGTTTTGGGTCCGGATGTGGTGCAACAGACTACGGAACAAGTCAAGAAGATAAGGGAAAAGATGAAGGAAGCACAGGATAGGCAAAGGAGCTATAGTGACAAGAGGAGGAGACCATTAGAATTCCAGGAAGGTGATCACGTATTCTTGAGAGTTACTCGGAAAACTGGAATTGGCAGAGCTATCAAATCTAGAAAACTTACTCCTCGTTTCATTGGACCTTTTCAGATTCTTCGACGAATTGGTCCAGTAGCTTACCAAATTGCCTTGCCACCAAATCTTTCTAACATTCATGACGTCTTTCATGTTTCTCAGTTGAGAAAGTACTATCCTGATCCATCTCATGTGATTGAGTCTGAGTCGATACAACTGCGAGAGAACCTAGAGCATGAGGCCTTACCTGTGAGGATCGCAGATAGACGGATTAAGGAGCTTCGCGGTAGACAGATTCCTTTGGTTAAGGTCATATGGGATGAAACTACTGGAGATGCTACTTGGGAACGCGAGGCGGATATGCAACAACAATATCCACATCTTTTCTGAGGTACGTAAATTCCGAGGACGGAATTTTCTTTTAAGATGGGTAGTAATGTAACAGCCTGATTTTCATTATACTGTTTAACCAATAAAAAAAAAAAAGTAATTATATTTTAATATGAAGTTTAGAAAATGTTTTTAATAAAATAAAAATCATATTCTTGATCTATCTTATGATAATAGCTCACAATAAAATTTTCGGCTGAAAATTCAGACGAAAGCCGGTCTGCATTTTCTCTACCAGTATAATTTTACTGAGCCGGAAACATAATTTTGACTCGTGAACGAGATGGTTAGTGTTTTTAGGATGATTTGTGTGGGTATGGAGATTTTCATAAAATCTCGTTCGGGGCCAAATTCTAAGTATTACCCGGGCGAAATCGTCGGGAAGTACGATCGGGGAAGTCATCTGATACGCGATGGAGCAGAGCACAAAGGCAAGGAAAGGACTAGAAGAGACATGATGTGATGGCAAATAGTAACCACCATCACTCACTTTTTCAAAATCTTACTTTTTCAACCAATTTCTCTCTCCAACCATACCTCCCCACCATACCTCCCATACCTCTAAACTTCCTCAACAAGCCTTAAGACCAAACTTGCTCTCCAAGCACCTCCCTTCCTCACAAATTTCGTGCTTCTCTCCCCTCTATCTATATAAACTCACTTCATCTTCATTTACTCACTTTTTCTTCTCCAAAACTCCATTAACACTTACACTTTTCATTTCTTCTTCTTCCTTCTACTAAAGCTCTAATTTTTTTACTTAGCTTTTGCACTTGGTTCCTTCATCAAATTTGTTCATCTTGTTGAGGGTAATACTCCTATGTAGTTTATTTTCAAGTTCTTGTCTTTATTTTCATAGTTATGCTTTATGTTTTCTTTAACCTTTCAAACTTCTAAAATCTCTTAAAAATGGTAGAAAACTCCGTTTGAGTTGAAACCACTTTCTATAGTCTTGTATTAACCTCTATTTTCACATACTATGAGCTTGTGTCAAACAAAAATTTCTACCTCTTCTCTCCAAGGATGGCCGAAACCTAACAAAAGTGGCCTAGGAGGTTTTGTTTCAACTTTTGCTTGTATGAACTTGTATTTGAGTTTCATTTCCAAGATGATCATGACAAAGGCTCCTTTATACTAAAGGGTGTTATGTCTAAGTGATTGGAAAGTTTAAAGCTTTTTACACATTTTTCATGTAAAGGCCAAAACTTTAAGAGTTTAAGGTAAAAATGTTTAGTTGTTTTTCCAAAATGATCATGGATTAAGGCTCCTTGATGTATAAGGATGCTAAATCCAAGAGATTGGAAAGTTTGAAGATTTCTAACCTTTATTTCATACCAAGGCCGAAACTTTAATAGTTTTTGGCAAAAATGGTAAGTTTTATTTTCTTCCAAAATGATTATAGATTTGAGCTCCTTAATATCAAAGGATGCTATGTCTAAAAGATTGGATGATTTAAAGATTTCTAGTTTAAAAATCCTATGATGGCCGAAACCTAAGGTTTATGGACCTAGGATGTTTTGTTTTCATTTTCCGAAATGATCATGGTTTCAAGCTCCTTACTATGTATGGATGCTAGCCTAGAGAGATTGGAAAGTTTAGAAATTTTTAGCCAATTCATTTATGTTGGCCGAAACTTGCACTAAAGAGAATAAAATGTTTTTGATTTGGTTTGTGAAAACTAGTACTTGATTCCTACTCCTTAATACTCTAAGATCATTGATCTAAGAGATTGTGTCGATTTGAAAACCCTAGCCTATTTTTGTCATACAAGGCCGAGTCTAGGCTTTCAAAAATAAGGATGAGTTTGTTTGATTTAGTTATTTTATGTCGTGTGGTTGAAGGTGGTGTTAACACATATCGATCGGATAACGAGGAGCTGCGGGCTCAAACCTTCGGTGATCACTCAGGTGGGGGAAAGAACCAACCTATCATCGGAATCGATAAGTAGTAAATTATCTAGTAATTATGTAGGGCGACCTAAACCCTACTAGTAGTCGAATAATCGACAAGACCAAAATCACTTTAAATTGCTTTTGAAACACCCATAGTGATTCGGGGATTGTAGGTTTATCGATATCAGGTTGATATTTATTAACTGTTGATGGATGATCTGTTTTTATTATTTATACTGAATTGGTTGTATGCCATGTTTATGTTTGGAATATCTTGAATTGTTCTATATGATGCATGATCTGTTTGGTGTACTGTATGCTTAGTGGATAAGTGATGATATATGTGATGTTTAAGAGATGAGTTGTTTTGGGTGCGAGGATCATAATGACTGTTAGAGGTGCCTAACCTAAATAATTTGTGATAATGAGGTATTTTGACTTAGAGCTTGTGTTGAGGTTTTGATCTGAGGTGAAGGCACTAGGTTACGACTATAAGAGTCTATGAGGTTCATGAGTTGGGTTGTTTCTACAACCGAAGTCCTTGTGGGACCGTCCAAGGGTAAACTTAACAAGTGCAGCTATGAGCGTCATTGCTTTGCATGAGCACCTCCGGGAGTGGTTGAGGTGTGCGCCGGGATCATCGTGCAGCTATAGTGTCACGCTTAGCGTGAGCGTTCTTACCATGGTTGAGGTGTGCACCGGGATCATCGTGCAACTATAGTGTCATGCTTAGCATGAGTACCCACGATCGGGGTATGCACCGGGAGCTTCGTGCCACTAGGAGTGTCATTGCGCAGCATTGAGCATCTCAACATGACTAAGGATGTGCACCGGGATTGGGACGTGTCGCTTGGACGATCGATCAAGAATCACTACTGTGATAAGGAATTCCGTATCCGCTTTGACATCAAGGTTTAGTTTTTGAGTGAGGGTAGAGGTGAATATAAGAACTTTAATGAAGGATGGATGACTTTGATTGATGTTGTGTCTGTGATAATTACTGTTTAGTTTACTATGAATCTTTTCCGCTTTTGATGATAGCATGTTTCTTATCCCCTGTACTTTTCTTTGCTTTGTTCTATCTTTTATGGTTCGTGTTCAAAGATCCTGTTGATGAGCCGAACGAGGAGGAGCTGGACGGAACTCCTTACGAGCCGGATGCCGGAGGACGAGCTGTGACCCATGATGAGTAGGGTCTAGTCCTAGTTATGGCCAGTGCGTCCGTGTCACGACGCTTTATCTTTTCCGCTTTTACGTTTTGTATAACTTGTACACCTGTTAGGGCTCCTATTGTCGGGATGCCCTAAAACAGTGTTTTGTTTAACTCTGATTGCACTTACATATGTTTAATGTGGTCATGTTTTCTTATTCCTATTCTACATGAATATGTTTACTTAATAATTTAAGTTTTAATTCCGCCGTATTTTCATGTTAAGTTTAAGAATAAGAACATAATAATCAAGTTTATTTCCAAATAAAACACCGAGGCACAGCGGGGTGTCTCAACCTTGACTTCAGTTTCCCAGGAAATAGCTTTAATCTGGAATTAAATAAGAGCACTTGCATGCCTTCAACCAATTCCCTGGGCTGAATTTTCTGATCATGCTAAGCCTTGACCTTGTTTTTGTATGCTTCAGCATTTTCGTAAGCAAAGAATCTAAACTCTTCAAGTTCATTCAATTGCAACATTCGTGCTTCCCCAGCTGCTTGGGCATCAAAATTCAGCTTCTTTATGGCCAAGAATGCCCTATGTTTCAGCTCTATTGGTAAATGACAAGCCTTTCCATAAACCAATCTATAAGGGGACATACCAATGGGATTCTTGAACACTGTTCTGTAAGCCCAGAGAGCATCATCTAGATGTAGGGACCAATCCTTTCTAGAAGGATTCACCATTTTCTCAAGAATTCTTTTTATCTCTCTGTTGGAGATCTCAGCTTGACCACTAGTTTGAGGGTGATAGGCAGTAGCTACTTTGTGTTTCACCCCATATTTAACCAACAAGTTGGCAAACATCTTGTTGCAGAAATGAGAACCTTCATCACTTATTATAGCTCTAGGAGTGCCAAATCTAGTAAATATGTTCCTATGCAAGAATTTTGTTACTACTCTAGCATCATTCGAAGGCAATGCTACTGCCTCTACCCACTTGGAAACATAATCCACTGCCACCAAAATGTAAGAATTGCCATAGGACATAGGAAAAGGTCCTATAAAATCTATCCCCCATACATCAAACAACTCAATTTCCAGGATGGTGTTTAGTGGTAGCTCTTGTTTGTTGGAAATATTTCCCACCCTCTGACATCTGTCACAATTCTTGGCAAATTCCTGAGCATCTTTAAACAATGTGGGCCAAAAATACCCTGATTGCAGTACCTTAGCAGCAGTTCTTTTCCCTCTAAAGTGACCACCATAAGGAGCTGTGTGGCAATCACTAAGGATGTCATGTATTTCCTCCAGCAGCACATCTTCGCAAAATCTGATCTTGACATCTTTTGTACAGAAAAGGTTCATCCCAATAAAAATGTTTGACTAAATGTAAAAACCTCTTTTTCTGTTGAGAGTTCATTTCCACTGGGATTACTCCACTGACCAGAAAATTCACAATATCTGCATACCAGGGTGCTGCAGCATCTTCTATCTGCAATAGATGTTCATCAGGAAAATTCTCCTTGATTTCTTCTTGAAGTTTGGCTTCTTTTTCCTTCACGATTCTGGATAGATGATCAGCCACCTGATTCTCAACACCCTTCTTATCTTTGATTTCTAGATCAAATTCTTGAAGCAATAACACCCATTTGATCAGCCTTGGTTTTGCATCTTTCTTGTCAATGAGGTATTTGATAGCTGCATGGTCTGTGTATACTACTACTTTGGTACCCACCAGGTAGGGTCTGAACTTATCAAAAGCAAACACAACTGCCAATAATTCCTTTTCTGTAGTGGTGTAGTTGACCTGAGCATCAATGAGGGTTTTGCTAGCATAATAGATGGTATGGAAGATCTTGCTGTGCCTTTGACCTAACACAGCCCCCACTGCAAAATCACTTGCATCACACATCAATTCAAACGGCTTTTCCCAATCTGGAGCTACTATTATAGGAGCAATGACCAAAGCTCTCTTCAAAGTTACAAATGCTGACAAACATTCATATGTAAAATTGAATTCACTGTCATGCTCTAGCAGTTTGCACAAGGGCTTGGATATTTTTGAAAAGTCCTTGATGAATCTTCTGTAGAACCCAGCATGGCCTAAAAAGCTTCTAATTCCCTTGACAGAATTGGGTGGGGGAAGTTTCTCAATTACCTAAATCTTTGCCTTGTCCATTTCTAAGCCCTGCTTTGACACCTTGTGTCCTAACACAATGCCTTCCTTGACCATAAAATGGCACTTCTCCCAATTAAGAACCAGGTTAGTTTCTTCACATCTGTCCAACACCTGCTCCAAATTATCCAGACATCCCATAAATGAATCCCCAAACACTGAGAAATCATCCATGAAAATCTCCATAGTCTTTTCAATAAAATCAGAAAAGATGGCCATCATGCACCTCTAGAAAGTTGCTGGAGCATTACAGAGCCCGAAAGGCATTCTTCTAAAAGCAAATGTACCATAAGGGCATGTAAATGTGGTCTTCTGCTGATCTTCTGGTGCCACTGCTATCTAATTATAGCTTGAATAGCCATCTAGGAAACAGTAAAAGTCTCTCCCAGATAACCTATCCAACATTTGATCAATGAATGGTAGAGGAAAATGATCCTTTCTAGTGGCTTTGTTCAGTTTCCTGTAGTCCATGCAAATCCTCCAACCAGTAACTGTCCTTGTGGGAATAAGTTCATTCTTTTCATTTCTCACCACAGTAACTCCTCCTTTCTTGGGAACACATTGTACAGGGCTTACCCATACACTATCTGAAATGGGGTACACTATTCCTGCATCAAGCCATTTTATTATCTCCTTCTTAACCACTTCTTTCATGATTGGATTCAATCTTCTCTGACCTTCAATAGAATTCTTGGAATCCTCTTCTAACAATATTCTGTGCATACAGAGACTGGGGCTGATTCCCCTAATATCTGCCATTTGCCATCCAATAGCCTTCTTGTGCTTCTTCAAAACTGAAATGAGGTTTGTCTCCTGCTCAGAAGTTAAAAAGGAAGAAATAATGATGGGCAAGGTCTCTTGCTCACCCAGATAAGCATACTTCAAGTGTAAAGGAAGTTGCTTTAATTCAAGGGTGGGAGGCTTTTCAATAGAGGACACATTCTCCTTGAAAGTGTCTGCGGATACATCTAAAGATTCGTATTTCCTGATCCAAGGTCTTTGCACCACATTCCTGTCAGCCAGCAGCTTCAACCCTTCAACACCAAAATCAGTCTCATTACTCTGTTCAATTTCATCTTCTGAATTCTCCCCTGATGCTAACAACTGCTCTTGCACCAAAGATTCAATACTGTTAATAACAGAACAGCTCCCCATATCTTCATCAGGATAATGCAATGCATTAAATACATTGAAGGTGAATTGTTGATCATTGACCCTCATAGTAAGCTCTCCCTTTTGCACATCTATCAATGTTCTCCCAGTTGCTAGGAAAGGTCTTCCAAGGATAATTGGTACTTCCTTGTCAGCTTCAAAGTCAAGAATAATAAAATCCACTGGGAATACAAACTTGTCCACCTTAATTAGAACATCTTCAATCTTTCCTTCGGGGTAAGCAATGGATCTATCAGCAAGTTGCAAGGTTACAGTGGTAGGCCTTGCCTCACCAATCTGCAATTGCTTGAAAATGGACATTGGCATTAGATTGATGCTAGCTCCCAGATCACACAGAGCCTTCCCACAGTAAGTATTCCCTATAGAACAAGGAATTGTGAAACTGCCTGGATCTTTCATTTTCTGAGGGACCTTATTCTGTAACAGTTGACTACACTCCTTTGTCATTGCTACTGTTTCAAATTCTCCCAACCTCTGCCTCTTGGTCAAAATGTCTTTCATAAATTTGGTGTAATTTGGCATCTGCTGCAAGGCTTCAACTAAAGGTATGTTAATATGCAACTGCTTCAGAATCTCCAGAAATTTGTTGAACTGTTTTTCTTGATTTGCCTTCCACAACCTTTGTGGGAATGGAGGATGTGGCCTCTCTAGGATCAGCTTAGTCTCCTTCTGCTTGGGAACTTCCAGCACTGGTTCTTCAACTACTAGAGTTACTTCAGGGGTTTCCTTTCCTGCATCAGATGTATCAGTTTCCTTTGTTACTGGCTGCTTGCATGCTACAGCATCTGACAGCTCTTTACCACTTCGCAGATTTATAGCTTTTACCTGCTCCTTTCCTTTATCAGTTGAAGATGATGGAGTTTCTGTAGACGCAGGCAAAGTTCCAGTTGGCCTATTTGTGAGGGCAGTAGCCAACTGTCCTACCTGATTCTCTAAGTTTCTCATAGCTACTCCCTGGTTCTGAATTTGTGCCTTAGTTTCACTCATGAAAGCCTTCAGAATGGCTTCAAGAGATTGATCCTTAGCTGGAACTTGATTCTGCTGATACTGGTTGCTCTGATTTTGTTGCTGATTTTGCTGTGGATTATTGCCAGGAGGTGGATTCAGAGTGTTGTTGTAATTGCCATAACTAAGATTAGGATGAAGATGCTTGAATCCAGAGTTATAATTGTTGTTGTAGGCATAATTTCCCCTATTTCCCACGTAGTTTACTGACACAGGATTACTTGGACATGCTTCAAACAAATGCCCTTCTCCACAAAAGACACAGGATAGAGCGTTTACAGGAGCTGCTGCTTCAGGCTTGACAGTTTCTTGGCTTGAGCTGGGGGCAGTCAAATTCTTCAGCATGTTTGTGATGGCAGCTAACTGAGCAGACATTACAGTCATTTCTTTGATCTCATGCATACCAGCTGCATTTTTGGGTGGGTTGGCTCTGCTGGTGGGCCATTGATAGCTATTAGCTGCTATGCTTTCAATAAGGTTGAATGCTTCATTATAAGACTTTATCAGAAGTTGTCCTCCAGAAGAAACATCTAATATTAGCTTTGAAGGAGGAGATAATCCGTTGTAGAAAGTTTCCAACTGAATACAAGATGGAATTCCATGGTGTGGGCATTTTCTCAACATATCTCCTTGAACCTCTCCCATGTGTCATAAAGAGTTTCGTCTTCATTCTGCCTGAAGGAGTTGATTTCACCCCTCATTTTTACATTTTTTATGGGAGGGAAGTACTTGTTTAAAAACTTCTCAGCCAGAGCATTCCAAGAGGTGATGGAATTAGATTCCAATGAATCCAACCAAGTTTTAGCTCTATCCCTCAGAGAATAAGGGAACAGCCTCAACCTGAATGCATCATCACTGATTCCAGGTATTTTAAAATTGTTGGCCACTTCCAAAAATTGCCTCAAGTGCAGGTGAGGATCTTCACTAGGATCTCCACTGTACTGCCCAACAGTTTGAAGCATTTGGAACATCATAGGCTTGAATTCAAACTGCTGAGTAGTTATCTCTGGTCGTACTAATGCAGTGCTCATGGTTTGGGGATCAAACACAGCATAACCCCTGATGGGTCTATCTTTGTCATTAGCCAGCTCAATCATTCCTGGTTGCTCTTCATCATCATTTCCCAGAATGTGAGCCATGAAGCCTAAATCAGAGTTCTGGTCTCTAGTTCTTTGTTCTTTAGTTCTCTTCCTTAGCCTCTCTGCTGTTTTCTCTATTTCCAAATCTATTTGAAACTCGGGTGTACCTTTGCTGCGCATACAGATGTACACCTGTTGCTGAGCAAATCACACAAAACTTTAAATACAAGCTGTATAGATAAAGTTAAAGAAAAGAAGTTAAATATTCAACACCATTGCTAATCCCCGGCAACGGGGCCAAAAACTTGTTGTTCAAAAAGATGTGCAAGTATACACAGTCAAACAAGTAATAAAGAGTGAGTAAAGATCGTTCCCACTAGGATTTAAATGAATTGAATATCACTTCTAGTTATAACTTTTTCTACTCAGCTCAATAAAAATAGAATGTGACTTTGAGCATGTAAAGTAAATGGAGTAATTGGGTGACAGAACAGTAATTAATAAGTGCCAGAATTTACTGTAAATAATTATGGGTGTTTAAAAACAGAGATGGAAATAGCTAGCATTCTAATCCTTTATAATCTTAAAATCAGGGTAATCAATGCTTCAGAATGCTACAGCATTTAGTCCAGGAAAATGAGTTTGCTTTCCAGCAGTGAAACGGAGTTCATTAAACGCTTCTTATTCCTAAGTTCATATTAATTTCCCTCAATTGTCAGATAAATGCGTCCAGCTACTTAAAGACTTGAAGGCTATTCCTAGCTCATTCAACATAATTAATTTTCCAATTAATTGCTATATCTTTATCCTCTAAACAAGTCCACTAACTTGGTTTTTCCAAACCTTGTTAGCCGAAATTAAACATTTAAGTAGAGAAGAGGAAAATGTATAACATTCATTGCATTGAATTACCCATCAATTTGATTACAAATTCATAGAATCCTAACTTGAAAGAATTAGCTCATATTGAGCTTAAAGATAAAACAAGATAAAGAAATGGAGAATAAAAGCATAAAGTAAAAATGGAATTACATAGAGGACAAATTGCTGACGGCTGCTGCACAGTACAGATTGCTACAATCCCCCAGCTGACCTAAAAGCAAGGTCACGTATTGCTATTTGTACTACTCCCCCAAAAATAGGGCTACACACTCTCTCTCATGCTTCCCCTTTTTGGGCTATTACAAAATTCAAGTACTCAAACATTCCTTGGCCCAATTTCCAAGTACAATCAGATGCTGCCTTGTATTTTCTCTTTCCTCTTTTTGGGACAGCGCAGCATGCTCTTTGTCTTGTATTGAAAGTGTGCTGAGCTGACATTTCTTTTGTCTTGTAGTGATTCTCCTTCCAGACGATGCAGCATTCCATATCATTCCAGAGCACTCCTGCAGTAATTTCACTTCTAAATTCTACTCAAAACTCAAGCAAACTGTCAGCAGAGATAATTCAGTTTAGAGATCTTTTTCAGCATTTTAATCAATACAACACAGATATTCTCTAATTGAGGCAAAACTTGAATTTCTTTTCCAAAATTAATCAAAACAAGAACAATGATAAAGCTAAAAGGATGGTAATAACTCATATTTCTAAGAGTTATCAAGACACAAAGAACATGGTTTGTAAATTGACAGAATCCATCTGTAGGCTAAAATAAACGTCTCATCGGTGATGCCACAAGTTCTATCAGGTAATTCTCTCATTCAGATTTGAGATGAATGTTATTAGCAATTGTGTGCAACATAAATTCAGCGGGTGTAAGAATATTTTCCTGTTAATGTATGTTGATGACATACTACTTGGGATTAATGATATAGGCATGTTGCACGAAACCAATAGATTTCTATTGAGAATTTCGAGATGAAACATCTTGGTGACGTCTCCTTTGTATTAGGGATCCAGATACACCGAGACCAATCTTGTAGTAGTCTAGGATTGTCACAAAGGAGTTATATCAATAAATTGCTCAAAAGTTTTGGCATGCAAGACTATCAATAAGGTGATGTCCCAGTCGCTAAGGGAGACAAATTTAGTCTCAATTAGTGCCCAAAAGAAATCTTAAGATTCAGGAGATGCAAGAGATTCCTATGCATCAGTTGTAGGAAGTATAATGTATGCTCAAGTCTGTATGCATCCGGACATAGCATACATTGTTAAGTGTTAAGCAGATACTTAAGCAATCCAAAAATAAACTGCTAGAAAGCAGCCAAGAGGGTTATGGTTTATTCAATAGAGAACAAAGAACTATATGCTCACAAAAGGAAAATCAGATCAGTTAGAGATCATTGAGTATTCAGATTCTGATTTTGTTGGATGCCATACAGTTGCAAATCCACATCGGGTTATTTTTATTTATGGTTATAAGGCATCCAAATTATGGAATATGGCTGCGGAATTTTGTCACTGGGTTTTGAAATTTAGATTTATTGAAAGTCCACTATAGTTATATTGTGACCATAAGTTAGCAGTGACATTAAGTTCCATATTGATGTGGAAAGAGTTCAGAGTGATAGATATCTATAAAGCATATTGGGACAAACTCCATGGTTGCGGATCCGCTCACTAAAGTTTATCACCCAAGGTCTTTCATGAGCATAGTGCTCGAATGGGTGCTGTATCACTAGATGATATATATTTGTCTAGTGGGAGTTTGTATTTGGATGCTTTTCTAAGGAAGATATACTTTATTATTATTTCTGCAGAATACAGTTTTGGTTTGTTTTCACTTTGAGGTTATTTTGATCTCGTTAAAGAATAAAGTAGGACCAGTTGAAAATCAACATGTATAGATCATCTTCATGTGATTTTCATGCTGCATATTTCATGATTAATCTATGTCATTTAGTTGTGTTAATATTAGTGATCATTGATGGGTTTAGTTATGATTGATATAACGAAAGCCGCTTTGGTTCTATATATTGGTATAACTAATGGACGAGACAATGATATTGGTATAACTAATGTGACCAGTGGGAGATTGTTAGAAAATTTTGGGTCACACATGTAATGTTTAAATGTGTTAGGGCCATTATTTTAATTAGCCAAATTAAAGTGATCTAATTCATGTAAGGTTTATGGCTAAGGACATAATTGTCATGAAAAATATTGTGTAGATACCTAAAGTCTTATTTCTATTTTTATGATGGGCTAAAATAGAAATAGGAAAAGTCTAAGAGTCTTGACTCTTCATGAAAGGGCATGAACTCATTATAAAAGGTTATGGTCCCTAAGTCATATGCAATCAGTTTTCTTTTCTAACATCCCATCATTAGAAAGGAGAGACTCTATATGGTTTAAGAGGAATTGTGTATGCTTAACTTGGAAGACCAAGAACCACAAGTTCTCCATCATATTCTCCATGGATTCAGGTACACTTCCACTATAGTCTTTAATTCTATATTCTTGATGATTGAACATGACTTGTCTTGATTTGATGATGGTTTTCATCTAAGTATCTCCCATAAAGTTCTCCCAACACCACCTTGTTTTTACACACTCGTACCTTGATTTCTGTCTCTGAAGAGTGAAGATAGTACCTCCTGTTAGTGGTCTTACACTCTTCTGCAATAAGCTAATAATGCTTCTTTTTTTACAATGTGAAGTATTTTACTTCCGCCTTTCAACTTTCAATTTATATAACCTGCTTTTGTGTGGTTTAACTTCAATTTTCAAACTTGTGCTTACCAAATGTTGTTTACTTAATTGAACAGGTGTCAATGGATTATGGTACAGTCACAACTCATGTGACTCTTTTGACTCGATGTTCATGTTCGCAAGCCAGCAACAAAGAACAGTTTCCATTTCCCTTTCCCCAGAAAACCAAAACCAAAAGCAAATTGCTCATGAGCAGAGACATGGTGCATTCCACCCTGTCCAGGTGCCCCTCTAATTTGATTGCTCTCTCCTTTTTCCTCTGGTCTGCCCAATGCCATGATTGCTTTGACGACTCCCTCTCCTTTGATTGCATGGTCACTGTGCTTCGATGCCTCATCCAGGCTATTCTGTATGAGCTGGAGAGCATTGTGTGTGCCACAACGCCTAAAACTTTCCTCCTTCTATTGAGGATTTTTTGGCGAGGAGGAATGCATGCCATGGTTTTTGAGGCTTATCACCACATGGAAACTTACGGTTTTGTACCAAACACCTTTGCTCGTAATTTGCTTATGGATATTCTATCTAGGATTGGCCGAACCGACCTTGCTTTGAGGGTTTTCAAAGACACTCATACCCCAAATTTCTTGACCTTCAACACTGCCCTTCTTCATCCATCTAAGTTAAGTGATGTTAATCATATCAATCCTATTGCTAGAGGTATGCTGAGGATGGGTTATTATCCCAATCCTAGTACATTTGAGATGCTTCTCAATTGTTTTTGTAAGACACATAGAGTAGTGGAGGCATATCAAGTGTTGGGTCTCATGATTACTTTAGGGATCAAAATGTCGGTCAATGTTTGGACTATACTTATCCATAAGTACTGTAATTTGGGTAGACTTGACATTGCCAGTAAAATGTTATGGAAAATGTCTGGAACTGGTTGTTCTCCTAATGTCGTGACATATACAACCTTATTTAAGGCATTAATGGAATCCAACATGGTAATTGATGCCTTTGATTTGTTAAATGTCATGTTATCTAGTGGCCAGATTCCGGATTTAATTCTTTGTAATGTATTATTTGATCGCCTTTCAAAGGTTGGAAGGTACCAGGATGCAATTGACGTTTTTGTCAGTTTGTCAAAACAAAACATAAAACCTGATTCTTATACCTTTAGTTCATTGTTATCCACAATCAGTTTGTCTAGAATGTTTTATCTCTTACTCAAACTAGTCTATGGACATTTAGATGCTGATTTAGTGCTTTGTAATGCGCTTTTAAGCTCTTTTATTAAGGCTGGGCTTTCGTCTCTTGCTGTTGAATTCTATAATCATATGACTGATAAAGGCTTTGCATCGGATAAGTATAGTTTTGCTGGACTGCTAAGTGGACTTTGTGCTGCAGGAAGAATTGATGAAGCAGTTAATATGTACCTTGGTGTTGTTATGACTTATCATGATACTGATGCTCACAGCCATACTGTGATAACAGGTGAGCTTATAAAGGTTGGTAAGTATCATAGGGCTGCTGGTGTTTTTAGATTAGCATTAATGGAAAAATGCCCACTTAATAGTGTAGCATACACAATTGGCATCCGTGCATTTCTTAGAGGTGGAAGAACTCAAGAGGCTTGCACATTGTATGACCAGATGAAGGACAATGGTTTGACACCTAATGTTCATACATGTAATATGATGTTTTTCACTTTTTTTAAAGAAAAAGATCTTCAAATGGTGAAACGGATGTTACAAGACATGATTGATTCATGGATACAGCTGAGTGACAGAAATTTCTTAAACTTATGTAAATTTCCATGTAGTTTAGACAATTATCATTCCGTTTTGAAGTTGTTGGCCGAAATAGGAGATTTGGGGTTATTATCTGCCAAAGCTTTGCATGCCTTAAGCTTTGATATGCATGTTGAAGGTGTACAAGCAAAATATAAACATTATGCAGAAGCTATTACAGAGAATCGAGCTCTAAATTCATCATGTTCTAAAGATATATCGGATGTATCTACTTCAGTTGGTTGAGCTCTTATGCTTAGCATGTAGCCCACTTCTGCTTGAAGGGTTCATTCAGTTTCTATACCACGAAACTCAGCAATCTATACACACCCTGGTAATAGTTCGTATTAAATTTTATATATAATAATATGTACGTTTTAGGGATGGAGGTTATCATATGCCAGCTAGTAATATATTTTTGGAGTGCTTGTATCTTTTTGAATCTCGTATTTTTTTTATGGTTTCTTTATTTTTTAGTCTTTAATTATAGTATGCATTATATATTTGGTTTTTGGTTCAATGGCGACAGATTTCAATGACATTTTTTATTGGAACTCTAGAAATTTGAACATAGCACAGTAACTTTGAAAATGTGTATTTGACATTGCATGAAGTTGATGGACTGAGCTATATTGCAAACCTCGTATTTATAAGTTTGTTTCAAATCACTGACTAATGTTTTACTATGTTAAAAATGTTTGTTGATTAGGTTACTCTCTGAAGAATGAAGATTCTTGTCCCGTGCAAGTTTGCCTGCCTTCTGATTGTTGCAGGGAATATGGCCAACAGCTTCCGTACAGTCTTTGTCTCTTGAAGATAGTTTACACTCAAGAAAGGCTGCAGTCCAGCTTGTTTCATATATTTTCTTGATATAAGGTTGAATGAATTAGTGAAAAAAAGACTGGGATAAGGTATATCCATGCTATGAATATTCAACAAAGTTTTACATTGGCTACCAAGGAAAAGGTATAATCTTCCTAAATATATTTTGAGTTTTGTATGGGAGCTTTCGTTACTATTTCAAGGTTTGTAGAAACAAAGATTAAATTGTTGGCAGAGTTTTCTTAATGCATTTATTATCTTGTGTAACATCAGATTGCATGCTTGTCACACAGCTCGTAGATGATGTTGGAAGGGATACCTTTGATATTACCTTCTTCATTGACGTTTGACTCCTTCAGGTACAACTCGAATTTATTTGCAATGAATAAATTATCTGTTTGCTCTGGTATCCTGCAATCTTGGAAGTTCTTTAATGCTTATATGAATATCGGCTTCAAGGCTGTAATTACCTGAAAATGGTGCATTCAGTTTAGTTGCTGGCAGTTTTGATGTATTTCCATTTGATAGATAAGGTTGTTCTTATGAAAGGTGTGAAAATTTCTGGTTATGATGCAAAGTAATATGTTATTGCCTTCACACTTTTGCATTGATGCTGGTGAATTTGGGGAGAGTGAACTTCTCCATGACTTCTACTTTATTTCAACTAGGGCCTAAACTAATTATATTGATAATTTGTTCATCATGGCTCAATAATAATGATAAATTTGAGGTATGGGTGCACTTAGGAAGATTCATGTGTTCATCATTGAATTAAATACAAAGTTACTTATGCCATTTGTTGGTACAATATTGGGATCCCTCTAGGAAAATTGTGCCTTGGACCCCAATATTAACTTCCTTGAAGTGTAAATGAGACCCTCAATTTTTTAGCAGAAGTTTTTTAATAAGTATACTTTTTTACTTGTGGAAGGGAACTTGGGTACTTAACCATATATTGGTGAATCCCTTAGTCTACCATTAAAGATTTGCTAGTCCTTAGAACTGTATGACTATAGGTCTGTGATATGTACCAATAATTTTATCCAGATACGTGTAAATTATTTTGTAAGGAGGTATATTGTGATCTTACAAAGCTTTCTGTTGGTAAACGTGTCAAATTAGAACAGTTTCAAATATTTGTTGGATTTGATACAGTGAAAACACCTTTATCTTCTGGTGTGTTGAAATTCACTACAAAAAAAAAGTCATTTTAGCGACCAGACATTTAGCGACCACACTAAATCGGTCGCTAAATGTGGAATTCGGTCGCTAAATATAAAAATTTGGCCACTAAATTGGTTGCTAAACTATTTAGCGACCACTAAACGGTTTAGCGACTAGGCAATCTGCTACCACGTCCGGTAGTCGCTAAATCAGTCGCTAAATGGTTTAGCGACCGAATTTACACATTTAGCCACCAAATGTGGTGGTCGCTAAACACATCTTTTTTTGTAGTGATTGGAGGTTCATTGAGTGGTGATAGTGATGCTGAACAATGCAAGAAGCACAATCTGAAGACGGGTAATAAAGGGTTGGTGAAGGCTGGTTTGTAAGTAGAATTTTCAGTTTGGTACGTGTGCCACTTAATAGGTAACACCTGATAAAAAGGTGAACGAGCTTTAGTAATTTTTTGGTCTAAGGATTAAGTGCAAGTTCTTTGTACCCTTGAGCTCGGTTGATTAAGCCGCGAGACATAAATCTCGCGGCATAAATTGTGAGCGCATGGATTTAAACCTCCCCATGTGCTCCACCCTTATCCAATTTCGTCACCCCCCCCCCCCCCCCCCCCCCCCCCCCCCCCCAAACAAAAACAAATAATAATAATAATAATAATAATAATAATAATAATAACTCCATGTAATGTAAGGCCTCTTATGTGTCTCCCCTTGGGAGGGAGGGAGTGAACAAAATAAATGCTTATATTAGATGAAATAAAGCTCCTTTAATAAAATTCATAGACTCGCTTCGTTCATTGTGATTACTAGAATATATATCCTTTTTCTTGTATCACCAGCTGAATTATTAACACCGGTAATGCCATGAATTGTTGCTTTCCATGAACCTGACTTAAAAAGAATGGTAAAATTGACTTGAGACATGCATTAATGACTTGAATTTTATATATAATTAATTATTATATATATACTTAAATTAAATAAATGTTAGTAAAATTGACTTGAGTTTGTAAGATGTATTCATGACTTAAATTTTATGGTAAATTGCACTTTACTCCCCCCTCTCCCCAAGTGTGATGTCTCAGAAATATTTTGTCCCCTTGTATTATATCATTTGACATTTTACCCCTTGGCTCAAAAATACTTTGCCCCCATGTCCTATAAAAATGATACTTTACTCCCTCATACTTTGACTGAAAAACACTGATATAAAATCATTTTGTGACTTTAGAAACAATTAATTAGTCACAGAATATTAATAATAACAAAAAAAATTTTGTGATAAAATAAAGTTTAGATTGGGGGAAGGCATGCCCCTTGCAAGGTCAGGGAATACCACTAACCTCAGCGAGGATTTATAGTGGAATTTATATATTGCCTACTGTCGCAACCGAAAATCACGACGAGGATAACCATAAAAAAATTTATTAAGAAAAAGTAGAGTCGCCACCAATTTTATTTATTTAGGATAAAAAATTGGAAAAACCCTAAAAAACGGTCTTTGGAACCAAAATGAGTTCGGAAGTCGGTTACGAGTAGGGAAGGTGTTAAGCACCCTACATCGCTCATTCTAAGAATGATACCTTAAATAAATTGCGCAAAATTAAATTATTTATTTTTACCCCAAAAATATTTACAAGGAAGAAATTATTTATTGATATATTTTATTTAATATTTTATGTTTCTTCAATTCTTTTTTTTTAAAATAAATAAATATTATTGATAAATCTTAAATAAGGTTGAACATGGCACATAAGTCCATAGGGCAACCTCGAAGCTAAAAATTGAACATGACACTTGTCATAGAGCAACCCATAAACATTAAATGATTATTAATTAATTATCTAAATTAGCAAATTAAAAAGACACAAAAATAAAGGAAAAATTAATTTCGGTTTGACGGGATGATTGACCACGCTCCTACGTATTCCCTGCTGCAATGGGAAACTCAAAACCACGTAGTTCTTGTAGAAAATAATTGTTTGTTGGTTGCTTTTATTTTTTATGAAAAGGTTTTTTTATTTTATTAAAGAAGGTTTTTTTTATATTTCATTTTTTTAAAAAAAAAAAAAAGGAACCCCTAAACGAGATAGAACATGGCAGATACGTCCACAGAGCTACCTCGTACTTAAAGAATTGAGTGTGAAACATTTCACAAAGCAATCCCAAAATTTTTAAATATTGCTTTTTACATCATCTTATTTGTTTATTTCAACATAAACAAGTCATAAGAATGGAAAATCATATTCAATGCCTTTTTTTAAACCCTTTTTTTTTTATGCATCAGACCCACTTGGCTTGGACCAATATACTAACCCACTAGCCCAATAACATGTTCAAATTAATTCTACACTAATAACTGAAAGGAATAATAATGGATGAAATAAATTGCTTAAATATTAAACATTAAACATAACGTAATATACCCAAAACCTTCTCTGTGTTTCACCTGCTTGCAAATGAGAAGACAAAACCAGGGGGGTGGTGACCGATCGGTGTGAAATCGTGTTCGCCTTGGTCAACGGCGGTGACGATGGCGATTTGGGTCTGTGACACGACGGCAGCGACTACAGGATCTGGGGGGAGGCGGCGTCTTGCGGATCAGGCGGAAAAGGGCGGCGTGCGGTGGTTCCTGTACAGGATGGTGGTGCAGTGGACGTAGGCGGCGCTGGTAGAGGTGGGTGGCGACTACGCGAAGGGGACGGCGCGAGGTGGTTTCTCCCAGTGGCGGCGACACGCGATCGGAGATGGGTGGAGTGGGACAAGACTCCTCTTCTATTTTTTCTACTCTGGGTATTATATTGGGTTCATAACCCTCTCACTCTCAGAGACATTTCGAAATCTTCCCTACTGCTCTCACTGTTGTTGTCTTTGTTACTCTCTAATTCGTTCCTTTTATAATGCTAATTCACTATGATCTGATCCTAAAAATATGCCAAATCTTATCTGCAAAAATTATGGATCAAGAGATTTCTATCTCTAAATCAAAATGTTGGAGAGGAAACAAACATGGCTGCTAGGGTTTGAGTAATAGGTTTAACTGGTTTGGCCCACTAACAAAAATAGACCCAAGTGTTTAACATAAAATTAAAATCTTTTTTATTATGTTTATTTTTTATTTTTTATTTTCTCTACATTTTTATTTTTTGAAATTTCTAATGAAAACTAAAAGACTCGGTCAAAATAGGGTGTTCACAGTTGCCCCTCTTTACTTGTTCATTACTAGAATACATGAAGAAAGAATGATTTTTCATGTAATAGAAGTAAGGAACTAGTAAAGAAAATGAACTCGCATTTTGGCCGGGATGGGAAACAGGCTGGAGAAAAATTCAGAATTAAGCTTTAGAGCTTGGAAAATAAAAATTACAGTGGGCCTCAGATCCCTAAAATGAAATTAGCAGTGAGCCTCAGAGCTCGAAGAATAAATTTGCAACGGGCCTCAGATCCCAAATAAAAAATTAGCAGTGAGCCTCAGAGCTCGAAAAATAAAATCGCAGCGGGCCTCATATCCCAATTATAAAATTAGCAGTGAGCCTCAGAGCTCGAAAAATAAATTTGCAGCGGGCCTCAAATCCCAAATATAAAATCAGCGGGCCTCAGATCCCAAAAATAAAAATACTAGTGAGCCTCAGAGCTCGAAAAATAAAATTGCAGTGGGCCTCAGATCCCAGAAATAAATTTGCAGTGAGCCTCAGAGCTCGAAAAGTAAATTGCAGTGGGCCTCAGATCCCAGAAATAAAAACACAGTAAGCCTCAGAGCTCCAAAAATAAAATGCAGTGGACCTTGAGTCAAAATATGTGAGCCTGGAGCCAAAAACAAGTAAGCCATGAGCCTTAAAAATGGACCATTGAGTCAGAAAAATTTTATGATTGGATCACGACCCAAGAATGCAATGGACCTTGAGTCAAAACAAATGAGCCATGAGCCTGAAAATAGAGCCTTGAGCCAAAAAAAAATTTATGGTTGGGTCATGACCCGAGAAATTGATGCACTTTGAGTCAAAAAGCAAAGCCATGATCCTTAAAAAAAATAGACCATTGAGTCGGAAATTTTATGATTGGGCCATGACCCAAGAAATTTATTGAAAACTGTCTTTTAGAAAATGTGGAACCAAACGCTTCTCAGTAAAGCTTTCACTAATCAAACTCATATTCAAATGGAACTTTCTGCAAAATTGATCTTGCCTATATCCCGTTTCACTTGATAATGCCTCCTTGAGGCTTGCTACTTCCAGAATATCCATTTCTACCTCTCAGTCTTTATTGTCCATAAGGATGTCATTTCCTTCCATTACTGAAACTTCAGAGCTCTTTTGATCTGGACCGTTCATCAAAAGATTACCATTAGATGGTTAAATCATACTATTATGTCCAGTTCATCTTTCTTGAAACATAATATAACAGATATGCATTGATTCAGAAGTATGATGAAAAAGGATTTGATTGACTCGATAACTTTGACTTGTGCGTTTGACTTCACAAGATACGGAAAATAAGGAAAGAGACACAAAGGATGGTAGGGATTTCAAAGGGGTTGTTTTCTTAATCTGGATTGTTCTGATCTTAATGAGATTGACCTTTTCTCAACAAATGGATATCACAAACGAAATTTGCCCCAGTGTAAGGTATTCCAAAACAAAAACTCAAACATGGGTAAACCTTTCAAGAATAAAACTGCCCCAGTGTAAGGCGTTCTAGAATAAAACACAACCAAGGGTACACCTTTTAAGAACGACATTGCTCCCAAAAAAAAAATTTTTTTTTGCCCCAGTTTATGGTTGTGAGGATAAAGCTATCCTTATTCAAACCAAATCTCGCCCTAACTTTTGCTTAGACCGCCCTTTCGAGTTTTCAGTCTAATGGGCTCTTTTTTTTTTTTTTTAAAGAGCAAAGTGCTTGGAAAGGAAAGTGTGGATACCTTGTCTCATGATTAATATTTTATGAAAATAAGAGTAATTCCTCATTGATCAGAATGGACTTTTAAGGCTTGTAACGTGGCCATGGTTTAAGGGTTAAGCAACAAAAAGGTATAAAAGGCTCAAACAAATGTTTAAGGGTGAATGAGACAAAGGATCTTACATCATCAAGAAAATTGCTTACCTTAATTTGCACACACAACTTTTTTATTTTTCATTTCATTTTTCTCCTTCTCATCCTTTTTTTTTTAATTCAATTACATTGCCAACATTGTCCCTTCTTACTTTCAGCATCACCTTTTCCTTCTTTTTTTTTCTTTTTATTCTTCTTCTTCTTATTCTTTCTTTTAGTATCTCCTTCAGATTCTTCTTCCTTTTTCCTTCACTTATTGTGGTTGCAATCAATCTTTTATACGAACCCCCTTTTGCAGTGGTGATCCTTGTCCAAAGTTATTTTGAAAGAATATATAAGGCTCAACAGGGGTAACAAAGGATAATGATTTTTTTTTTTATAAAGGATAGAGAAAAATGGCCAATCTTCATTTCAACTTAGGATTACTCATTTTTCATAAAGAATTAAACTTAAGACATGGTAAATTAAAAGTGCACCTTCATTCATTTGCTCTCATTTTTTTTTTCTTTTTCTTCTTTTTTTTTCTTTTTTAAAAAAAAATTTCTTTCCCTGGGGCAAATAGGACATGCACAAAGGGCTTTATCAATGGGGAAAAAAAATTCAAAGGATGGATACCCACATAGTTCCAATGTCAAAGAAGAAACCAACAAGAAAGATAGAGGTAAACATATAAATGAAGAAGCTAAACTATGATGGAATCCATGCAAATTTATTATAGTAATGCTTCAAGAAGGATGACAAAAACTTAGATCTCAACAGATTCTAATCACTAAACACAACAAATAGTTAAACCATCATCATGACAATCTATCGATGAACAAAACAAGATGCCAAATATTGTCTTTCCTCAACTATTGTCAAAAGAATCATTTGTAATGATAAGCTCTTCCCCTTGAACACTGACTAGTCCAGATGCTAACAGCCTTCTCACAGTGGTTTTGAAATCTTCACAATTATCAATAGAGTGACCACCTATCCCCATGTGAAACTTACAAGTGACATTTGGGTCATACCATGTTGGAAATGGGGGTTCCCTTGGGCGCACACGCTTCTCTGAAATCATATGGACATCAAATAATCGTTGGAATAACTCATCCTTGGAAATGGATAGCCTTGGGAAAGGTGGTAAGGTTGATGGAAGGTGAAAGGTTCTTCTCATTTGTGGGTTTACTTTGGGTTGGAATTGGCTAGGGTGATTTGGTGGCGAAACAGTAGGATATGATGAGTGTGGTTGTGTGTATGGATAAGATGATGATGGAGCTGGGAAAACATTTGTGGGATGGAAGATTTGGTGAGGTGGGTATATGAATGTAGGTGTCTGGTATGGAAAGTAAGGATTAGGATCATATGGTGGTGTTTGGTATCTTGGATACAATGTTGAATGTTGGGGAATGGTGGTTTCTTGGTGTTGTATGTGATTTGCCTCGGCTTCCTTCTTCCTTGGGTCAACCACTTTTTTTGGCTCTCTACCTTCTGCATCATCAACCGGCAGCGTCCCAGCTTTAGCCAAAATTTCAATTCTCTCCCCTGCAGAGATCAAGTCTGAAAAATCTTTATAAGCAACTCCTGCCATTGCCCATAAAAAGGGTGCTCCCAGAGTTCCCAAAAAATACGAGCATGTCTCAGATAATGTTAATGGGGGTTGAACTTGTGCTGCCAAACTTCTCCACCTTTGTGCATACTGCTTGAAGGATTCCTCGTCTCTTTTTTGCATCACAATAAGTTGTTCACGGGTGGGAGCCACATCCAGATTGTACTTGTATTGATCCATGAACATATCAGCCAATTCCGTCCACCTTGAGATCTTAGAATGATCTAATTGAAAGTACCATTCTAATGCGAGACCTGTCAAACTTTCATGAAAAAAACTGATGAGGAATCTGTCATCCTTAGACCAAATTGCCATTTTGGTGGCATAGCTGATTAAGTGAAATCGTGGATTTCCGCTTCCGTCATACTTGGAAAAATCGGGAACCTTAAAATCCTTGGGGGTCATGACTTCCGTGGCAGGACACAGTTCCTCTATTTTGAGGGAGCCATAAGCACTAGAACCTCTGATTGCCTTGATCTCCTTTTCAACTTTCTCCATCCATTCCTCCTCCCTTTCATCCTTGAGAATTGACACATGAGGTTGTTTCCAGGTGAGTCCTGCATATCCAGGAGTTTTGTGATAGGCATTTTCCAAAGATTGATATCCTTCTCCGATGGGAATTGCTATTGGCGTTGTGCAATGCAACTGCTCTTGGTAAGGCAACCCCTGAGTAAAGCTTGTACTTATGCTTGAGAACATTGGTGTTGTTACCATGGAAGAGGTTTGTTGTGAATTCATATATGGACCAGCTTCATTTGCACTTCTATTTGTACTAAGGAAGCTTAGTGACTCCCTCATATCCTGCAAAATTGCTTCTAGTCTTGCTTGGGTCTCATTCATCTCATCTATTCTTCATCTCAGTCCATCCATTTCCAAACTCAGATTCCTTCCCACTTCATGATTGCTAGCAGCCATTGTAGTTCTAGTATTGTGAACACAAGTTTGATTGGTGTCTTCTTTTCTGGGACGTGCAATGGTTTAACTTTTCTTCTGTGAGAAAGTCATTCTTGGGATTAAAATAGATAAAATCATTGTCCCTGCTTTTTCTTAGATGCAAAACTTATGTTGAGGTGAGACGCAGATATATATTTTTCGCTGAAAATGAATCCTTTTTTCTCAAAATAGTTTCAATTGAGCTTCTTTTTTTTTGAATTTTTTGAATTTTTTTTAAGAAATAAAAAGAAAAATAAAATAAAATAATGCATGGCATGTTTGGAAAGAAAAATGCATGTTTGTGCATGTGGCGAGTCCTTTTTTTTCTATTCAAAGTTTAAAAATGCATGAGATACATGAAACAAGTTTTTTTTTTTATGAGGAGAAATTTAAGGGGAAAAAAAAAACATGAAATCAAATTGTTATTATTTTTTTAAAAAAAAATAATAATAAATTGAACATACATCCTTTTTTATTTTTTTAGTTTTACATGTGCAAGAACATGTAGGATAGAGGAAAAAATGCTCTCTCTGTCCTAAAATGGTATAGCATGCCGTAAAGGGTCCTTAGGTCATGACTCTAAGGGGATTGGTCACTAAGTTGAATTATTAGTGAAAATTTCAGGGTGGATCTAGAATTCTAAAGGTCGTGATCCCCAGATTGCCCCTGTCTCGAAAGGCAAGGACCTGGCTCATGACCCTAGCCACAAGTAGGATAAACCCTCACAGGATGACTAGTCCATGATACCAGTAACAATCTGAGTGATGACTCAACAAATATCAGAGAGGCACTAGGCCGATCAATGACAATGTTGAGACACTGCCTAGTCCTAAGTTATCCACAAGCTCGGGTATAGAGCTAAAAAGTGTGTGAAAATGAGTGTCGGTGTTGTGTGTGCTGAAGGCATACAAACCTGTACAATCCTAAAACAAAACTACTTGAACCTGTAAGACAAGCACACAACAAATAGCATTGTCTTCTATCCTAATGTAAAATAATTATTAAAGGAAAAAGGATCAAATATATACAAAAAATAAAAGAAAAAAAAATAAAAAGGGGTAAACAATAAATACCAAAATGCGCAATTCATTACTTAGGCTTGACTCTCAAAATATCCCCAGTGGAGTCGCCATCTGTCGCAACCGAAAATCGCGACGAGGATAACCATAAAAAGATTTATTAAGAAAAAGTAGAGTCGCCACCAATTTTATTTATTTAGGATAAAAAATTGGAAAAAACCCTAAAAAAACGGTCTTTGGAACCAAAATGAGTTCGGAAGTCGGTTACGAGTAGGGAAGGTGTTAAGCACCCTACATCGCTCATTCTAACAATGATACCTTAAATAAATTGCGCAAAATTAAATTATTTATTTTTACCCCAAAAATATTTACAAGGAAGAAATTATTTATTGATATATTTTATTTAATATTTTATGTTTCTTCAATTCTTTTTTTTTAAAATAAATAAATATTATTGATAAATCTTAAATAAGGTTGAACATGGCACATAAGTCCATAGGGCAACCTCGAAGCTAAAAATTGAACATGACACTTGTCATAGAGCAACCCATAAACATTAAATGATTATTAATTAATTATCTAAATTAGCAAATTAAAAAGAACACAAAAATAAAGGAAAAATTAATTTCGGTTTGACGGGATGATTGACCACGCTCCTACGTATTCCCTGCTGCAATGGGAAACTCAAAACCACGTAGTTCTTGTAGAAAATAATTGTTTGTTGGTTGCTTTTATTTTTTATGAAAAGTTTTTTTATTTTATTAAAGAAGGTTTTTTTTATATTTCATTTTTTAAAAAAAAAAAAAGGAACCCCTAAACGAGATAGAACATGGCAGATACGTCCACAGAGCTACCTCGTACTTAAAGAATTGAGTGTGAAACATTTCACAAAGCAATCCCAAAATTTTTAAATATTGCTTTTTACATCATCTTATTTGTTTATTTCAACATAAACAAGTCATAAGAATGGAAAATCATATTCAATGCCTTTTTTTAAACCCTTTTTTTTTTATGCATCAGACCCACTTGGCTTGGACCAATATACTAACCCACTAGCCCAATAACATGTTCAAATTAATTCTACACTAATAACTGAAAGGAATAATAATGGATGAAATAAATTGCTTAAATATTAAACATTAAACATAACGTAATATACCCAAAACCTTCTCTGTGTTTCACCTGCTTGCAAATGAGAAGACAAAACCAGGGGGGTGGTGACCGATCGGTGTGAAATCGTGTTCGCCTTGGTCAACGGCGGTGACGATGGCGATTTGGGTCTGTGACACGGCGGCAGCGACTACGGGATCTGGGGGGAGGCGGCGTCTTGCGGATCAGGCGGAAAAGGGTGGCGTGCGGTGGTTCCTGTACAGGATGGTGGTGCAGTGGACGTAGGCGGCGCTGGTAGAGGTGGGTGGCGTGACTACGCGAAGGGGACGGCGCGAGGTGGTTTCTCCCAGTGGCGGCGACACGCGATCGGAGATGGGTGGAGTGGGACAAGACTCCTCTTCTATTTTTTCTAATCTGGGTATTATATTGGGTTCATAACTCTCTCACTCTCAGAGACATTTCGAAATCTTCCCTACTGCTCTCACTGTTGTTGTCTTTGCTATTCTCTAATTCGTTCCTTTTATAATGCTAATTCACTATGATCTGATCCTAAAAATATGCCAAATCTTATCTGCAAAAATTATGGATCAAGAGATTTCTATCTCTAAATCAAAATGTTGGAGAGGAAACAAACATGGCTGCTAGGGTTTGAGTAATAGGTTTAACTGGTTTGGCCCACTAACAAAAATAGACCCAAGTGTTTAACATAAAATTAAAATCTTTTTTATTATGTTTATTTTTTATTTTTTATTTTCTCTGCATTTTTATTTTTTGAAATTTCTAATGAAAACTAAAAGACCCGGTCAAAATAGGGTGTTCACACCTACCAACAGGGGATATCTAGGAATCGAACCCAAGTCACAGCTAGTGTGAGCGGAAGGCTTGATCAGATGTGCCAACATCTGTTGGCAATAACAACAAAATCATAAAAGGAATAGAAGAAGAAAAAAATTCTTTAACATAGGTTTGTCTTTAAAATAAAAAGTTAATGATATTTTTTTTGATCAAACAGAAAGATAAACAAAGCAAAAAACAAAAAGAATTAAGGTCTTAGCCTAACAATTCCCATGGCATCAGCAAGGAGAGTAGAAGAGAGCTGAGGCCAGCAAAAGTCCCAAAGAACAAGATATTGATCCAAAGAAGCATGCTTAGCTAACCAATCCGCGCAAGCATTACCTTCTCTTAACACATGTTGAAAACGCAGGTTCCAATGCAAGGACATAAACCTTCTAATGTTGTTGATAAGAGCAGCATGAGGGTGAAATTGCTGAACTCCATCACTGACCAAGTCAAGAGCAGATTGCGAATCAGATTCACAAATGACGTTAGTGTAACCAGAACTCCAAGCTAAACACAGACCATGAAACAAAGCCAAAAGTTCTGCATTAATATTGTTGGTTATCCCACAAGAGCCTGAAAAACCAATGATCCAATTCCCATTCATATTTTTAATAAGGCCCCCAAAACCTGATCTTCCTGGATTACCCAAGCTACTACCATTCACATTCAATTTAAAGTAGTTCTCTCCTGGAGGAAACCATCTAACCACCCTAGACAGCTTGCAATTATTAACAATGCCAAAAGCTTGGGAAAAGGAGTCAATGGTTGATCAAATTTTGCTAAGAGTTGTCCAGTCACTTCATCTACAATCACTGAATAACTCCTCATTCCCGGCCTTCCAAATAAACCAGCAAGTAACCATGAAAACAATGCCATTTTCCTCTACTGAATTCAACTAAAACCAATCCCAGAAATTAGCACAATGAAAATTGCTGTTGTTGTTGAGCCTTAACAGACTCCAAATTTAGCTAGCATGCCTATAGTCCCTTAGAGTGTGAAGAAGAGATTCAGCAGCTAAGCCACACCTTTGACATGAGGCATCTATTGACAGATGATGATCAACCCGAAATTGGTTTGTTGGGAGGCTACCATGAAGAACTTGCCAAATGAAGAGTTTATAGTTTTTAGAAACTTTGCTCTTCCAAATCCAATTCCAACTCTCCACTTCTGCAGCATCTATATCAGTTTGAGAAAGAAGCCAATTATAAGCATTCTTGGCAAAATAGGCTCCATCTGAAGCATGCCCCCTAATCAGAACATCCTCAGTCAATGAATCTGCAAAAATGCTCTGAATGTGGAGCTGAATTTCTCTAGGAATATCAGTAGCTATTGTATCAAAATGCCATCTGTCATTAGCCAAAATATCTTTGACCTTTAGGAGAGTATCTTGAATATTAACAAAAGGTATAAGATCACAAATTCTACCTCCATCAAGCCATTTACCATACCAAAGGGAGATGTCACCCATACCAATTCTATATTTGAAACCTGGACATAAGTGCTTGGCAGCTTTCAAAAAAGAATTCCATGTATAAGAGCATCCAGTTACAGATTGGCAAGAAAGAATGCTATTTCCATTAAGATACCTGGCAGATAGAGTTTTCACCCAAAGTTTGTCCTGATTATGCAAGATGTCCCAAACATGCTTTCCCAAAAGAGCTATATTAGTCTCCCTAGCTATGTGAATTCCTAAACCACCTTGGTTGAGCAACTTTATTCCATTTCACCCAATGATTGGATTTTCCTCCCTAAATAAATCTTTTGATACAACTATCAATGCTGTCACAAGTGCCTTTAGAAAACCAGAGATTTTGCATGGTATAAATAGGCATGGAAGAAATAACTGAATTTGCAAGAGTTACTCTACCAGCCCTGCTCAAAAGCTTGATCTTCCAGCCTGCAAGTCTCCTATTAATTTTGTCTAAAATGAAAGAGAAATCTGATTATTTACTCTTCCTGATAGTAATGGGAAACCTAAGTATCTGCCAATGTTTAGAGTATGCTTGAACTCAATGATAGCTTCAAATTTAGAAACTTTAGACCTAGGAACATTCTTGGAGTGAAGGAATCTAGACTTCTGGACATTAACCTTCATCCCCGAAGCAACACAAAAGGAATTCAGAACCTCTTTAACCAATCTAACCTGACTAGCTTTAGCTTTTGTAAACATGAGGTAGTCATCTGCAAAGAATAAGTGTGAGATGGCTGGACCATACTTGGAAACTCTGATGGGATGCCACAGCCTATTATCAATCTTCTCTTGAATAAGTAAGGCTAGTTTTTCCATGCATAGGACAAACAAATAAGGTGATAAAGGGTTCCCTTGCCTCAATCCCCTCGTAGGTGAAAAACTTTCCAACTTCTCATTATTCCACTTCAAAGACAAGCTAGAAGAGGTTATGCAGTTCATTATAAGCTCCATGATTCGGCCAGGGAAACCAAATTCATTAAGGGTTAACTTGAGGAAGTTCCAATCCACTCGATCATAAGCTTTCTCAAAATCAATCTTAAACATCAAATAACCTGCCTTGCCTTTCTTTTTATGCATGTAATGAATGATTTCTTGGGCAATAAGAGCATTATCAGACGTACCTCTATTTGGAATGAAGTTACTCTGAAGTGGCCCAATGAAAGTGTCCAAATATGGCCTCATCCTTTTAACCAAAATTTTAGATATCAATTTGAGCAAGACATTGCATAAACTAATAGGTCTAAAATCCTTTAGAATAGAGGGATCATCCACCTTAGGTGTAACACCCCCTTGGGAATTACCTCCTAATCACATGCAGAAATAATTTAAAAGAAAGTTTACTGGTTGCTTTCGGAAAATAACTTCTAATATTTTTCATAATGTTTGAAAATAGGGGCAAAATTTTTCTTTCAGCGGAGTACTAAAAAAAAATAGTTCGCACAACACAAATAGTACAAATTATATTATACTCATCAACATACATACACTGATTTCATTCACAAATAAACTCTTCTATTATGTACAGATTTCTCTTGAAAATACTTCATTGTTCACAACAGAGTTTCAAAAAGGTTTTCAAACCACATAAACTGACTTTCTCAAAAACACACACAACCCAAAGAAAAATCCTAAGCTGATCGTTCTAAGAGACAACTACTGGAAAGAACTCCGTAGTTCTCACCATAATTTTTCACCAACATCTTCAAGGATCAGGAGTAATATCCTTAAGTGAGGTTAGGAACTTCTCGGCATCACTTGCCCTCGTGTAACAAAGCACAACAGCAACGGGTCAGGAAAACCTGATATATTGTAAGGTTGAGATACCAATATATGGATCAATTATGATAACTACATGAACACGCACACAAAAACAATTATGTACAAATAATTATTCATATTCAACATAAAATTTCAACAGATAGACATAACATTCAATAATCATCGTCGTTTTTGAAAAAAAAAAAAAAAAACATGGCACTTCTATATTCAATGTTTATCCTAATCTCCGGAGATCCCAACTTCGGTTTTAAGAAATGAGCTGATCAGGCTCGATTTCCAAAAAGGCATAATGTCACAACTAGGGATGGCAATTTTATCCGTGCCTGCGGGTACCCGCGGATAAAATCCGCAACGGGCATCGGGCGGGTAGGTATACGGGTACCCTCCCGCGGGGCAAAATAAATGGGGATTTTTATTACCCGTTAGTTAACGGGAGGGGACGGGGACTGAGATACACGTGCTCGCGGATACCCATGCCCGCTTGTGAAATTACTGAAATACCATTATTTTTAAAAACCTAACCTAAATTGCTCTCATATAGTCATTGACTCATTGTCCAGACTTTTCTATCAGACCGCGCCGTCACCAAACGTCTTCATCTCTTACCATCTCATCTCATCTATCCCCAATCTCTACTCCTCGTCTCCTCCGCCTTTGTCATCCCGGCCGCCGTCGTCCCTTCCGGCCACGCGCAATCCACCGCCGTTCATCCTTTCTGTTCGCGTGCTCCCTCCTCGTCACGACCCCATCGCAGAAAATAGAACCAGTCATCGTGTTCCTCCATGTTTCTCTTCCCAGTGCCACCTAGATGCAGCCGATCTTGCCGTCCTCCACGTTTCTCTTCCCAGTGCTGCCCAGACATAGCTAATCTCGCAGTCCTGACACGGTTCCGAGTTGACCTACGAGATTTTGATTCGCCGCGAGCCACTTCCAAGTTGTATTCGTCCGTCGCGCACTTGCTGTTGCCAACGCGGAACACCAGCCACCACCGGTCGTCGTCTCTGCTTTATGTGTTCAATCCCTTTGTTTCTCTTTTCTAGTGTTTGGCAACAAACCAGAAACACCTTCTACTTTTTTCTATTTTCTTTCTTTTATTTTTTGTTTTGTGATTAGTATATATGGTTGGGCTTTTAATGCTTTGTTTATTTTAGCTGCAAATATTTTTGGTTGAGCTGTTATTGTGATGATTACTGGGCATTGTGTTCATATGTTGATGCTTCTCTATAGCAAGTGCTTGGTTGTGTCTATGTCCAACAAGAATCAAAGTCATCTTTTTATTTTTTTTATTTGACATATTACATTTTTTTGCATTTTCTTTTATACTTGTTTAAGAAATTAGAGCATTTTTTCAGAAAAATATAATTACTAACAAATATTCATGGGTGCCCATCGTACCTGCGGATATCTGTGATACCCGCAAAATACCCGCTCTGCTGGTACCTGCACGGGTGGCAGGTGGGGACGGGCACAGATTTATCCACCGCAGGCGAGGGCGGGTGAGGTGGTACCCGTGCCCGCCCGGCCCCGTTGCCATTCCTAGTCACAACGTCCATTGGTTTTGTACGTTAAGGTTCCAAGTTCCAACTATTTAAGTACGTAACTTAGTAGGACACAAGCTCTAACCATCATCGTACGTAGTTCACAAGAACATCCAACGATAGTCGTACTTAACTCGGCCTATAAAATATCACTAATATTCGAGCTCTAGAAATAGTCGTACATAGCCCGGCCTTTCCAAAACACAATGTATCACTTAACATGGGTACCTTGTCCATAATACGTTGGACAATACACATGACACCATGTTCTACAACACATGGCACGTCTACCAAATAATGCATGTAAAAACATTTTAATTTTCACAGCTTTTCTTTGTGTTTCATTCTTTCCCTGTCGAGGCTCAAGGCCCACGACCATCCATGAATTTTTTTCTATGTTTTAAAACTTTTCATTGTCAACACAGGACGTTTTAGTCCGAGTGTCCAATCACAACAGTCCTAGACCTGTGCACTAGTCTTAGACTTTATGGTCATAGAAAACAACATTCACCTTTAACCATGTTCATCACGATGTATATGGGACACACAGTCCACAACAATGTATGTGGGACACACAGTCCACAACAATGTATGTGGGACACACAGTCCACAACAACGTATATAGGACACATAGTCCACAACAACGTATATAGGACACACAGTCCACAACATCCTGATACGGATCATAGATCCACGTGCTTTTTACTACATAAATACTAGTGTCCCGACGTCTTGGTTACTAGGTTCATTTTTCAATGTTATTTTTCGTTCAGTGAAAACACAAATACAAAACAAAACCTCCGTAACTTATCCAAGTTATCGGAATATTTTCGATGAGTAAAACTTTTGGAAAAGAAAAACTTTTTCATTTGAAATTCATTTTTAAGACTTCGAGTTATAGAAAATCTATTTCTTTTCCAAAAATCTATTTTATTTTGAAACTTTCTTTTTCTGAAAATATTTGAAACTTTTAAAGTAAATCTTTTGAAAATCTTAAAAATAAACTTGTTTTTCTTTATGGTCTTTCACCATAAAATATTGTCAAAAGTTAAATTTTTCTTGATGATAAAATCATTTAAATCTTCACATAATTTTTCTTCATAAAAGAATATTTTTAAATTCTTAAATTCCCATCAGATTTTGAAAGGACAATTTACTTTCTCTTTTACCAAAATTTTTCTTCAACTAAAATTTTATTTTTGATAGTCTTCGTATAGTTTTCTTAAAGCTTTTATCTTTGATTATTAATTGAGTTCTAACAAATGTTAGCCTTTTTAGGCCATCAACTAAACAGTCTCATAACAGATATAGCATAATTCAACTATATTCACATATATTCATGAACAATATATCAAACATACAAATCTAAACATGTTATTCAATCAAATAAACAACTTAAATTATCACATCAAAACATTCAAACAATCGCATTAAAACAAACACGAACAATATATAGTTATCAGATCAAGCAAACAACTTAAGCCACCAATTAAGAATAAGCAAACACACATAAAATCAATCACAAACAACATGTAGTTATCATAAAGAGTATCCCTCAGGCAGTCTCCCCTTACCTGACTCGAAAGGTAGAAAAGTCTTTGTTTCCGCGTTGCCCAAAGCAAACCTCCTTTGCTCGCAACGTGTCGCAAGTCTAAGAATCAAGCACATAACCTAAGTTAAAATAACAAAATCATCTTTCCTCTCTGTGCATGGTTCTCGGTTACGGCTAAGAAAATAAGACTAGGGATTTTATTTGATTTTTAAACTCTTGGATTACATTTTTGTCCAAGACTTAATTTTTATATATACTTTAATCCCACATTTTTTTATAACTGTACATTAACACTTGTTTATAGTCCATTTTATACTAATTTTTTTGTTTTGATCATGTTAAAGGATGTAATTTTCAAAATCATATTTTTCATTCAAAAAAAACTAGGATGAAAGCATTTTTCAGAACAGCAGTGGGTTTAAATTGTGAATGATCACTCAAATGACCTTTAAAATTTTTGAAAATTTAATTGGAGGTACCTAACTCACACACCAACACAGCGCAGTTGGTCCCATGTAAAAATTTGAAAGCATTAATTCATTAAAAATCACACACTGCCTTTGTTTGCACAGGATTTTTCCAGAAATCCGATTTCACCAATATGTAACATTATGAAATTGTTTCTCTTCATATACATATGTAAAAATTCGAAAACTTCAACCAAACTTGAGTTATACTTCAATATCAACCCAGAAAATTTTATAAAGAATTTAACTTTCAAAATCATATTTAGAATCATCATGCAACCAATTATGTGCATATTTTCGCAGCCAGAACTTGACTCTAATTTGATAGGGGTTTTGACCTAGAAACTCTTATCCGAATACTTACATATTATATATAAAATTAAAGCCCCAAAAAGTCTTCTTTCCAAATATGTACTTAGTTTTCAGAAATACATTTTGTATAAAAATTTATGGGCTGACGAATCACTAAAGGTCATGCTGCCAGATTTGTGTTTTCATATGTTCATCCACACCAAGTTATTATTTTCATTCAAACCATTATCCCCAAGTCATAAAATCAAAATGCAAGGGCTCTAGACCCTTAAACACATGCATGCAACCAAATATTCAAACATAAAAAGGCTTCTAATGAAGAGTATAGTGAGGATTTAAGTAAACATCTTTCTTAAAAAAAATGAAACAAGGATTCCTTAATTCCCATAGCTAGGGTTTCGGTTACAACAAGTAAAATAGGAAGGAAAACTCATTTTATTGATTGAGTTCATGAACTTAAAATGCATGAATCAAAGGATTTTAAATCAAGCTTGTGAAAATTTAACAACAACACCTACTTTGCTCTATCTAGGGTTTCGACCACCCTATTAAAAATGGGTTTCAAAATTATTTTTGTTACATGCAAATACATAAAATTAAAGTAGAGGTGTGTATGAGTTTATAGAAATTTGTTTCCTATTAAAAAGATTTTTCTAGGAGTTTCTAAGAATTTTTTAGTAAAGCTTTTAAACATGCAACCAAGAAAATGCACATGCATGTAGATGAAAAGAACATTTTTTGAAAAAATGAAGAGCAAAAGGTGAGAATCATACCCTTGATGATGAATAGAAGAAGATGAACAAAGCTTCCAATAGAAAAAGGATGAAGAAGGTAAGAGTGAGTGTGTGTGGGTGAGTTTTTGAGAGAGAAATGAAGAAAGTGAAGAATGGTGTAGGAAGAGAGAATTTATAGAGAGTGAGGGGCGGGGGGGGGGGGGGGGGGGGGCGGGGGGGGGGGGGGGGGGGGGGGGGGCGCAGCTTGAGTGGGGAGAAATTGAGAGGATTTTTCAATTTTTGTTAAAAATAAAAATTTAGATTTAAGTAAAATAATGATTACTTGTCAAAATGATGATATTCTTATCCGAGATTTAGAAAATGACTTTGGATAAACTAAGGTCATTTCCCTGTCATACTTATTTTTATAAGGTTATGGGGAAGTTTTGGGATGAAAATTCAGACGAAAGCCGGTCTGCATTTTCTGTGTTTTTACTGACAGCAAGTTTATACTGATCAGAAACCCTGATTTCGACTCGGGAACAAAACCATTAGGTTTTATATTTTACCCCGGACGATTTTCCACATTTCAGAAAAATTCGTTAGGAATGAAATACTATTATTTATTCGGACGTAATCGTTAAGAAAACGCGTAAAACCTAAGTCGGAGGATAAGTCGGGCAAACAACGGAGTTGGTTATGGAGCTGAGATATTAGAAGAGGTTAATATAGCAGAGAGGACAAGGAGTCCGGCCTCAAATTTTATTGATCGGGAATTTTCAAGTGAAATGACCAAAATACCCCTACGCTTAACCTAACCGACATCGAGTTAAATTTTAACCATGGTCAAGGAACCAAGGTTAGTTCTTGTTGTCTAAAATCAGCCACACCTCCCATGAATTCTTGACCACATGATTTTAATCATGGTTATCAAAGTAACCTTAGTTAAGTTAATTATTAACTATGGTTAATTATTATATGTTATTTTATTCCTAAAAGCTATTAATCTAAGCTTACTATGCCAAACAAGGCATAAGCCCTCCCCTATAAAACCCGATGAGGTCGCAGTCCCCTCCCCCTTTTTCTCACTTCAGCTATTCTATTTCTTCTTCATTTCCTTCATAAACTTTATTATCATCTTCAAAAGCTTTAAGTGTTTCCATTGAAGAAGTTGCCAAGATCATCATCTTCTCTTCATCTTCTTCACACTATTAAGGTAATAGGATTATCCATGATCATCTTCTCTCTTTGTTAAGCTCTTGTTCTTCATTTTCATGAGTTTTCATTTCTTAGATCTAGAACTTTAAACAATTCTATAAAATTGTAGAAAAATCCTAAAACTGTGAAACCAATTTCTATGATCTTATAATCATCTATATATTCATAATCCAAGAGCTTGAATCAAACCAAATTTCCTCCCCACTTTTCACTTCATGGCCGAAACCTTGCTTTTTGGGTGGAGGAGATTTTGTTCATTTTCTTTGGCAAGTGAACTTGGATTTCACCTTTCCATATCATGTATATGTTGGATCCAAAGTGTTGTATCAAAATAAATTTTCTAGCCTAATTTTCATGTCATGGCCGAAACCTCACTCTTTGTGGAGTTAGAGGATTTTGTTTCACTTGTTGTGTTTTGATTCTTAATCATGTATCTCTAATGCTTAGGATCCTTAATCCAAAAGCTTGCAAAATTTTAACATGTCTAGCCAATTTAATTAGAGATGACCGAACCTCATCTACAGGATAAAGGTATCACTAGTTGTTGGATTTATGATTTATTTATTGTGATTTGTTGAAGGATAAATCTTAGTAGATTATCCTGAGTAGCGCGGAGGAAACCTGATTTGAATCGGAAAGTCGTTCGTGAAACCAAAGCTTGAATCTTCAAGAGGTAAGGGGAGCTTACCTGAGGGATTTTTTTTATTAACTGTATGTGATTAGTGTGTGGTCTGTATTATTTATCTGTGGTTGTGGTGCTTGTTTAATTTGGTTCAAGTTGTATTATTTTTATCTGTGCGTTTATTTGCATTTAATTATTTATTTGTAGTTATATATTATAGTGATTGGATGCATGATCTGCCTGGGATAATTGCTATGATATTGTTGTTGATTGTTGTTTGAGAAGCCTGACATTGGTCAGTGCCCAATCAATTAACAAGATAAAAGCTTTAAGAAGCTTTATAAATTATATTCATTGTTTTTGAGAGAAATGTTGGAATATAATATTGATGGAAAATTTTATTTGGGAAAAATAAGAAATATTGAAAAATATCATTATTTTAATGATTTACCGGTGTAAAAGTGAACTATGAGTCACAGTGAGGACATAACCGTGAAAATATTTTTGTACTGCTAATTTTTACGTAACAAATTCTGAAATATTATAAAAAGTTATTTTATGAAATTAATCTTCGAAATTCTGAACAGGCAGCTGAAGGCAAAAATCTAACTGCTTTTATGAATTCAGGAGCTAGAGAAAATCTTTGAACTAATACACAGTCCAGAGGGAGTGAAGGTATCTTATGCTACTTTTCTGTTAGTTGGTGATGCTGAGTATTGTTGGAAAGGCACCAAACAGCTGCTAGCAGCAGAGAATCAGGAGATTACTTGGGAAGTATTCTGAAACATGTTCTTGAACAAGTATTTTCCTCAAAGTGTGCGAGGTGAGAAGGAGCAAGAATTTCTGCGACTTCTATAGAGAGATTTAACTGTCGGAGAATACGCGGCAAGGTTTGAATCGCTTGCCAAGTATTTTCGTTTTTTCCAGAACAACCCAAATGAGGATTGGAAGTGTGAGTGTTTTGAAGGAGGACTGCGTTTCGAGATTAAAGAATCGGTGCTACCATTGGAAATCAGGAATTTCCAAGCTTTAGTTGAGAAATGTAGAAAAGTGGAGTTAATGAGGAAAGGAAGAGACAATAGAGGAACTGTTGGAGGACCCTCTCGTTTTAAGAATCAATATCCAGATCAGAATCAGAAAGGGAAGCTGAACCAGAGGGAACCTTATTTATGACCACCGGGAAATAATTAGAATCAGCAACAATATCGTCCTAATTTTGCTGCATTAGGGAATGGAGGCCAAAAGAATCAAAATCAAGGCCAATTTAGAAAATGTTTTAACTGTGGAAATATAAGACATATGAGGGATACTTGCCCAGTGAGGAGGGCTAAGTGTTTCAACTGTGATCAAGTGGGACATTTGGCGAAGGATTGCAATGCGCCTAATCGTGGACCAATTGTCAATAACACCTCAGGGATTGGTAGACCCACGACCAAGGGAAGAGTCTACACCGTGAGTGGCGCTGGAGCTTCACAATCTGATGATCTTTTACATCAGAAGTAGTGTTGAAAACTTCACAACTTGAAAGTCTTATAGAAGACATTGTTAAGTATAAGAATCCTATATATGAAGTAGGTACTTTAATGACCTATAATTATAAGTTTGTAATGGAATTCTAAGTATAATCGTATTTTGACACCCTTGAGTATTTGACTCTCTAGGGTCTCCTATGTTATTAGTCTTTTCGGTGGATGTATGTCATTTATGACCTTTTGGGAATAAAGGTTTCTTGAAGAAATTTATTCAAGTTCTCTTTTCTTTATGATTGTTGTGACCAGTTTAGATTTTGGGTCAGATCTTTTCTTTTCTTAAAGTTGTGAATTGTCCTATTGTTTTTCGGGATAGACCTTTTCTTGACAAAAGAAGTTTCTCGATGAGACTTAGTTTAGTCGCTTTTACTTTTGGTGGAAGTGATCTAGTCTGAATTTTGTCGGACTGTCGTTCTTTTAAAACATTGTTTAGTAAAGACCTTCTGAAAGAAGGAACTTTATTAACTCATGTTTGTAAACGTGTACCGATCATGCATTTTTACGTCCACAAACCTATTAAAGAATCTTTTACGCATGGGATATTCCTGTATTTTTTCAAATTGATTAAATTCTTCTATGTACTTACTCGTAAGAGTAAGATTTTGGGATTAAGAGATCCTATCGAGTTTCGAGTCACGAAATTTTAAGGACGAATTTTTTTTTAAGAGGGGTAGTATGTAACACCCCGATTTTTCGGCTTTCTAATATCGATAATAATTATATAAATGATTATATTCTTATCCGAGATTTAGAAAATGATTTTGGATAAACTAAGGTCATTTCCCTGTCATACTTATTTTTATAAGGTTACGAGGAAGTTTTGGGATGAAAATTCAAACGAAAATCGGTCTGCATTTTCTGCGTTTTCATTGACAGTAAGTTTATACTGATCAGAAACCCTAATTTCAACTCGGGAACAAAACCATTAGGTTTTATATTTTACCCCGGACGATTTTCCACATTTCAAAAAAATTCGTTAGGAATGAAATACTAGTATTTTATTCGGACGTAATCGTTAAGAAAACGCGTAAAACCTACGTCGGATGATAAGTCGGGCAAACGACGGAATCGATTATGGAGATGAGATATTATAAGAGGTTGATGTAGCAGAGAGGACAAGGAGTCCGGCCTCAAATTTTGTTAATCGGGAATTTTCAAGTGAAATGACCAAGATACCACCACGCTTAACCTAACCGACGTCGAGTTAAATTTTAACCATGGTCAAGGAACCAAGGTTAGTTCGTGAGGTCTAAAATCAGCCACACCTCCCATAAATTCTTGACCACATGATTTTAATCATGGTTATCAAAGTAACCTTAGTTAAGTTAATTATTAACTATGATTAATTATTATATGTTATTTTATTCATAAAAGCTATTAATCTAAGCTTAATATGCCAAACAAGGCATAAGCCCTCACCTATAACACCCAGTGAGGCCGCAACCCCCCCCCCCCCCCCCCCCCCCCCCCCCCCCCCCCCCCCCCCCCCCCCCCCCCCCCCCCCCCCCCCCCTTCTCACTTCATCTATTCAATTTCTTCTTCATTTCCTTCATAAACTTCATTATCATCTTCAAAAGCTTTAAGTGTTTCCATTGAAGAAGTTGCCAAGATCATCATCTTCTCTTCATCTTCTTCACACTCTTAAGGTAATAGGATCATCTATGATCATCTTCTCTCTTTGTTAAGCTCTTGTTCTTCATTTTCATGAGTTTTCATTTCTTAGATCTAGAACTTTAAACAATTCTAGAAAATTGTAGAAAAATCCTAAAACTGTGAAACCAATTTCTATGATCTTATAATCATCTATATATTCATAATCCAAGAGCTTGAATCAAACCAAATTTCCTCCCCACTTTTCACTTCATGGTCGAAACCTTGCTTTTTGGGTGGAGGAGATTTTGTTCATTTTCTTTGGCAAGTGAACTTGGATTTCACCTTTCCATATCATGTATATGTTGGATCCAAAGTGTTGTATCAAAATAAATTCTCTAGCCTAATTTTCATGTCATGGCCGAAACCTCACTCTTTGTGGAGTTAGAGGATTTTGTTTCACTTGTTGTGTTTTGATTCTTAATCATGTATCTCTAATGCTTAGGATCCTTAATCCAAAAGCTTGCAAAATTTTAACATGTCTAGCCAATTTAATTAGAGATGACCGAACCTCATCTATAGGATATAGGTGTCTCTAGTTGCTGGATTTATGATTTATTTGTTGTCATTTACTTTGATGGATAAATCTTAGTGGATTATCCTAAGTTACGCGGAGGAAACCAGATTCGAATAGGAAAGCCGTTCGTGAAACCAAAGCTTGAATCTTCAAGAGGTAAGTGGAGCTTACCTGAGATATTTTTCCCAATAACTGTATGTGATTAGTGTGTGGTTTGTATTATTTATTTGTGGTTGTGGTGCTTGTTTAATTTGGTTCAAGTTGTATTATTTTTATCTGTGTTTATCTGCAATTAATTATTTATTTGCAGTTATATATATAGTAATTGGATGCATGATCTGCCTGGGATAATTGCTATGATATTGTTGTTGATTGTTGTTTGAGAAGCCTGACATTGGTCAGTGTCCAATCAATTAACAAGATAAAAGCTTTAAGAAGCTCTATAAATTATATTCAATGTTTTTGAGAGAAATGTTGGAATATAATATTGATGGAAAATTTTATTTGGGAAAAATACAAAATGTTGGAAAATATCATTATTTTAATGATTTATCGGTGCAAGAGTGAACTATGAGTCACAGTGAGGATATAACCGTGAAATTAATCTTCGAAAATAACTTAATTATGACTTTAGAAAATTAATTGAGTGAAAAAGGTCAAGAATTGACTTAAATGACTTTAAAATTGCTAAACGACAGTGATTTGGAAAAATATTGACGGCATGTAATTCTAAAGCGGCAGTACGTATTTTAAACCAAGAATGAGCCTATAGTGACTCGTCTTTCTGAAAACTAAATTTTTAGTAACCGATGATTTTATGAAAGAATTTCTTATTTGAAGTGATTTTCCGAAATCAAGTTTTATCAACTGTGTTAAAAAATGTTTTGGAACTTAGTAACCGAGATGTCGGGGTACTAAGGTTCTTACTATGTGATGGACTTGGTATCCTTTGGACTTTGTGGTCTTCTAGACGTGGTGTCTACTGTGTTAAAATATTTAAGATGATTTCTATTATCATGAACCTATGACTGGTGCATCGGTCTAGAGGTTTCGTGATTGAGCACTCGGACTTTGAGGTCCTGTGTTATTAATGAAAGTGTTAAAGATATTTAAAACTATGTGTGGTCGTAAGCTTTTGAGCTTCGGCAAGGAAAGATGGAACACACAGAAAAATGACAAGCACAAAATGTTTTTGCATGCATATGGCAGACGTGCCTGCGATTTTATGTATCAGTACCTTGCGGAGTCAGGTATCTCATACTATTGTTTTTTCTTCATTGTGCCACGGTTGGACAATGAAACCTCATTTATGATGTTATCACTGTGCCTTGGTTTTGGACAGTGTGCAGTGGGTTTGGCTGCGTGCCTTTGCCTTGTATGGCAATCGAGTCTAATCAACTCATCACGGTTGGGATATCTCATGAGATTAAGTGCGATTGTAGATGATGTATATGAAGTTTCATGCTTAAGTTTTCAAACGATGATGTTTGGGGTGTGAAACTCATTGATTAATTATTGCCTTGTTATGAATGCTTATGTTTTTATGAAAATGTATATGTGTATGTTTTCTGTTATGTTTTACATGTAGCTATTGTGTTACATCCATATATTGGCGTCTCACCCTTACAAATATACCAGGTTTATTCTAGACTACGGTAGTACTTTGGTATACTAGTGCGGATGAAGCGAAGGAATTCACTAAGTCATTCGAGGACTTAACTTCTAGATGCTTGAAGAAGTATTCGTTAGTGGGAATGTCACGAGGGTATTTCAAATAACTGTCTTGTAGAGTGACCAGCTTAGGAATTTTGGTTGAGTTGTATAATTAAAAAGGTATTTAACTGTGAGATTGTAAGTTAGTCTTTGTTATAATTTTCTCTTTTGAAAATGAGACTCTTTGAGAAAACATGGTATGTCGTGGCAACCTTGCTATGAATGTGTAAAGATATGCAATATGACTTCACTACTTTAATTTATGTATCATGCTTCTAGAGCTTCCCGTTAAAGAAAATTTTACACCCGAGTTTTCTGCCTTATAATAAATTAATTTTCCGAAAGCAACCAGCAAATAGAATTTGTAATTAATTTCTGCATGTATTATGAAGTAATGCCCAAGGAGGGTGTTACAGATTTCCCGACTGTGAAAACCGATCGTATTTTCTTCGTAAATTTTCGCCCCAGAAAAATTAATTATTGAAGTAATTTGAAATGAAAAATTTTAAAATCATGGGAACCGTTGTAATCATGTTAAAAATTTTACAGTTTCATTTTACGAGTTGAAATGCGTTTTCTGTATCAGTAAAGTCTTACTGACAGTGAAAACGCAGACCGTTTTCGTCTGAAATTTCAACCGGAATTTAAATAGTAGCTTCCTACTATAAAATGTATCATAATTTCAGTTTATCAAAATAATCTCTCAAATTTAAAATAATAAACACACATATACATGCATAACCACATATTATTAAGAAACGGAAAAATCGGGGTGTTACATTACGAATATTCACACTTGAATCATTTTATTAGTAAATAGAAAGTATGATACATTTTATTGAATTAAAAATAAATACTTAATTACAATTTTACTTTCAACATAAATTTACCTTTTAAATCTCTGAATTAAAATAAGTTCTCTAACTAAATCTTCACATCATCACACCTTAAAGATCATCATCACTATCATGCCTTAATCTTCTAAATAAAACATCAACATCATCTAAGATGGGAGTTGAGAGTATCTTAAGATGAGATATTCTTGATTCTCAATTAAAAAGTTAGATATTCTATAATCAGTAATAGCAAACTTAAACATTCTCTAGCAAGAGATATTCTCAGCAACAATGATTGTCATCACAAATGATGTCCTCCTTGTTTTTGTTATTTCACTGGTTGAATTGATTACCTGTAATATTGCAAAATATAAAATAAGTTAGTAATTAACCTGATAATATAGCTCGAAAAGTTGGGAGGACTCAATCCTCTTCCCTAATCCCCAATACTTCTGAATTCAACCCTCGCTCCTCTTTTCATCTCTCTTTCAGTTCCTCAACCACATTATATATACCATGTTATTTGCCATTAAATATTCAATCAAAAATTTAATTTAAAATATTTAAATTTGTGGAGTTATAGGCTTTGTTTGACAAATTTAATAAGTTAGTTTTTACCTTATTTTATTAGCTTATAAGCTTGTTTGACCAAAATAAAGATGTTTGATAAATAAGCTTATCTCATTAGCTTATAGTATCATAAACTAACTTATATAAGTTAATAGCTTATAACCTATAAATTATTAACTTTTCTCTCATTTTTTATTAATTAAATAAAATTCCTATTTTATATGGTCTCTCATAAAATAAAATTTATATAAAAATCATATAAACATATAATTTATTTATATTATTTAATAAAAATATTTTAAAATAAAATTAAAAAATTAATATACTAATTATAAAGCTTTAATTAGAATTATATATATAAAAAATCATATAAATATATCCTTCTATGTCATTTTATATTTTATTTTATTTTTTATAAAAAAAAATTAGGGTGAGGGGATGGTGTCCTAGTCTAAGGTAGGGAAAACTTTCAGGCTCTATGAGCACTTACAAAGGGATTTACATTTATCTCACCACAAGGAGACTAGTGGGGCTCGAACTTACAACATGTCAGATACACTATGTCATGCTCCACTAGACTAACCCCTTAGGATTTATGTCATTTTATAATTATAAGTTAGTTCAACCGTTAGTTTTATCAAATGATTCAAATTTAATTATCTAATTTTTTAGCCATCAGTTGTAAGCTAAAAATTAACTTATGTTTTTTAAGGCAGGGCCATAATACTTGAGAATTTCACATGGCAATTTTTTTCCCTCTTTTTATTTTATTTTATTTTATTTCAATCACCAATGCTCAGTGTACCACGATAAGAATGTATTCTTGCGAAAATCAATATGAAGTTGCATGTGGAATTTGGAGAAACCAACCTTCCCCTTTTAAACCCTTATAATCTCAATGCCATATAGATCTTGACAAGTGGATTGTCACATCATCAATACCACATGTCAAAAAATACATAATTCTATACTCGACCCCATCATTTTCCTCCACAATGACACATAGGGATGAACAAAATGGGCTTAGTCTGGTTGTGCCAAAAAAGCTCGATTTTATTCAAACAACAACATTGTGCAATAACAACATTTTATATCACATTGGATATGTTTGCACCAAAAAAAAAATGAATATGTTATTTGCACACACGTTAAAGGTGTTATGTCTGTATCATTTTAACATTTCACTCCTGAAATCTCACCGACTGTTTGAATTTAATGAAATATATTGCTAACTGAACCAATCAAGAGAGTAATACTAATTGAGGAGAACCCAAACCTCATAATTATGGACTATAATTGTATTCAACTCATCAATTTAAAATGTGAATTTTTTTATTTTTTTTTTCAGATTGATACCTGTGATATAGTATGGCTGAGAGTGTTGCTGAAATGGGATGACAATTTCTGGCCTCGTATTGTCTAACTCCAACTCTTGCAAATAATTTGAACAGTAGGTATTATAAATGGTAGAATCAATAATACTAATATTCTTATCCTCCTTAAGATAATCTAGTGCATTTTCAACCACTTCTGCTTTGTGTTTCCCTTTGGTCTCATTGCATGCAATAAAATCTTGTACACAATTTAATCCTTGATGAGAGGGCAATTGCAATATTTGGTGGTTTTGGCTTTTGATTATCTTAAGTTCGTTGAACAATTTTTTATATTCATTGTAAACTTTAGTGTACTCTCCAAAGGTGCCATTTATAGGATCCCTTTGTCTACAACATGCTTCCCATATCAACGAATCCACAACTATTCTTCGATCTTCCTTTTTAGCATTCTTTACCAACTTGGTTATGTTGCTAACACCAAAAACCTTGTGAACAACATAGAAATCATGGCTTCTGCTTGATGGAAAATAAGGTGCTAATATGCAATTTTCACTACATCTCTTCCTTTGATGCTTGCATGCTGCACATGCTGGATGCATCCCGTTATTATTTCTTTGCATCCTGTAAATATATAAAGGAATATCATATTCAAATGATACAAATAAATAAAAAAAAGTTTTTGGAGAATTCAATTATCTAAATGTGCTACAACAATTTACATGTCTTCTAAATACCATATCAAATTATCAATACTATGCCACACTCTTGTTTAGAAAATTTGATGACTTTATTGTAAAAAAGGTAAAAAAAAAAAAAAAATAAATAGAAGAAGATAGACTACGTATATTAATGTTGATTTCATATGTAGCACAAGCTGGATGCCCCTCATAATTTTAAAATCGATCTAAATATGTTAAGGCTCTTAGAATGCACTTCTTCTTTTTGAGAAGAAAAACAAGTGGACAAAACAGAAAGTTAAAGGGGATTTCAAGTTACAAACCTCGGGCAATCGTTATTATCTTCAAGGGAATGAAAAAGAAAAAACCAATACATGTATAAATAAGATATAACTATTTCTGTTTAGAAAGGAAACTGTTTTGTGTAGGAAGAGCATGGAAAGATGGTCACAGTTCATGTCTCTTGGAGTGATTATTATTTTAGTCAATAGGAAGAATAATAATAATAATAATAATAATAATAATACTAAATAAACAACAACAACAAATCGCCTGGCACTCAGTCGACTGACATTTGTTTTTAGATCAACAAAGTTTTGTACTTTTATATTTATAAAATGATTAAATGAAAATTATTTTTTATAATTATATTTCAATCTTTAAATATTTTTGAAACCATTTTGGTATACACATACATGAATCCCATAATTTGGGCATGGAAAAGAAAAGAACCGAAAAGGCAATTGGACGCAGCAACATGTAGCATATAACGTTGGCGGATTCTACAATCCTCCATCCATTGAGTTGTGTATCGATCCTCCATTCATTGTTCACGGATTAAGCCGGTTCCAGGTAATTTTAAATTAAATCTTTTTTGTGCACATCCGGTTATTGCCAGTCTCAGTAGGTTGATTGACCGCATCCATTGCATTGATTGTCATATATTTCGAGATTAATTTATAATGTGCCACACTGCCACGTGCAGCTCTGGTCAGTTACATTACGTAACCTTTTTTTTTTTTTTTTTTATAGCTACGTTGTGTAACTTTGCTCCAAATTAACTATATCAATTAACCTTATATTAAGGAGTGGCTTAATATGAAGCCACGTTCATATAATTAAGTAATTATATAATTACTATCATAATTTATAAAAGGAATGCTACTAATTTAATAATAAATATTTAAAATAATACGAATTAGCTAAACAGTCAATAAAATATTGTAGTATTGAATGATGAAAATATTTTTAGGCTTAATTATATTTTTAGTCACATATTATTGGTTATATGCGATTTTGGTCTCTAAAGTTTTTTCTATGCACATTTGGTTCATATTTTTGAATGCTACAAATTTAGTCCTTCAGTCCAATGTCTATCAATTTTTCAATGATTAATAGAGAGTAACTGCTGCTCGAAGCGCATAGAACCCCTGGTTGAACTTCTGTGATAGAATAAAAAAAATGTCCCGAAAAGGAGGGACAAAACCAGTAAATATCATAGAGGAACCATTAAATCATATCGAATCGGAGAGACAAAGGAGGCAGAATCTCAACTATAGATTCTGTACGCTTAAATGAGTGGTTTATCTATGTTGATCATTGAAAAATGGACAAACATTAGATAGAATGAACGAATTTGCAAGATTAAAAAAAAAAAAAAAAAAAAGAGGGACTAAATGTGCAAAAAAAAAAAATATGGACCAAAACCACACATGATCAATAACAGGGGACAAAATTGTAATTAAGCATATTTTTATTAAGGCTTTCTAATTAATCTATAGCTTTAGAACACATGACACTTTATTTTAATAGTCACTAGACAATATACCCGTGCGATGCACAGATAAATAACGTGTGATAATATAAATAATATAAATAATTATTATTTTAAAAGGCAGTAGTCCATGAATTTATTGTTTTAGATATTTATTGTGATATTTACTGGTTTTAGATATTTTAAATGTTTTTATTTGGTTTAATACTTTGATTTGTAATGTTTCATGAATAGATTTGAAAGATCTTTAGATGATTTTTTTTACTTAAGTTATAATGTTCTTTATGTTATTTATTGCTTTTTCTTAATTAAAGTTGACTAAATTATACTTTTGGTCCCTTATCTTTATTTTAGGTTTCAATTTGGTCCCTCTATTATTTTTTTCCAAATTGGTCCCTTATTTTACAAAATTATGCCAATGTGGTATCTTTTTTTTTTTCCTTCGAAACAACACCTTAGTTTACAAAAGTTATATCAATGTAGTCCCTGTTTTGTTCTGAAATGGTCACTCTTTTATTTATTTTGTTCCGAAATGGTCCCTTATTTTTTAAAAATTATATCAATATGGTCCTATTTGTACTACAATTTAAACAAAAAGGACTACATTGAAATCTAAAATAAAGATAAGAAACCAAAACAGAACAAAAAATAAAAAAAGGACCAAATTGAAACCTAATATAAAGATAATGGATCAAATGTATAATTTAGCCATTAAAGTGCGGGTAACAAGTGCAGGTATGGGTAATCAGATACCCATAGGGTACAGATAAAGATACTAAAATTGCTACCCACACAGATGCGGGTCCATACATCGGTGTTTTTTTACAAATGTGGATAAAGGGACAGGTACTATAGTACCATACCCTAGGGGTGGTCGTCAACTAATTCAAACCGCAAAAACCGAAAACCGAAAAAACCGAAAACCGCAAAAACAACATTTTTTCATTGGATTGGATCGGATTTTGGATCTTTTAATGAAATCCAATCCAATCCAAACCGATCTACTATATACATGAATTATTATTTTTGAAATTATAGTATTACTCATATTTAAACATTGTTTTTCATATTTTTATGTCTCTCATTCTCTTTTATATTTTTATTGGAATGACATATATGAGACTACTTAGAACAAATATTAATTTCTTGAAGTTATATTTTGCTAAAAATTTTGTTTCATAACACATATATACTTGATCGAGTAAACATGAAAAATAGAAAATCAATTAAGTAACTTTGAAAAATAATTAACTACAATTTATTTGTAGCCGATTCAAGGGGGAAAAAAAAGGATAAGTCAGAGTAGAGATAGATAATTAACGTAAAAGAACATGTTAAAAAATATCAATAATTATTTTTTCTCAAACTCCTAACTTAATTTTGCCAATAATTCTGAAGAATTTTCCTCACTCGTCATCAAATCAAATGATGATTAATAAGAAATAAATAGTTGTTGTCTTTCATAAAGGTTCTACTATTCTAATATAAAAATAGGTTAAAATAAAATTGGGCACCCTAAACTAGCTCATTTAAATGAAGATTATATTTTGTACATTATTAAATAATAAGTAGAAAATATACTTGAAATAAGGAAAAAAAATTAAAGTACGACAAAAAACCGAAATATTCAATCCAATCCAATCCAAATCGTATTTTGTTGGATTGGATTGGATCGGATCAGATTTTTTAAAGAAGCAAATCGATCCAATCCAAACTGCACATTATTTTTATCATTGGATCGGATGACTTTTTAACTTAAAACCGATTCAATCCAATCCACGAACACCCCTACCATCCCTATCCCTATCCCTACCCTTGAGTACCATAGCAATTAACATGTAAATGTAACGTACGATAAAATGGCAGGATAACATTATTCAATTGTGTTATTTTAAAATTTCCAAATTCAAAATATGTGGCAACTGAGGTGTAATTCCAACCAAATAACATTTTTTTGGAAGACATTGCAAACAAAGATAATCAGGTTAACAAATAGTTAATACATGAAGGTGTTGGAGAGATTCAACGATGCCCAAACACAGTTCTTTGTGTTTTGGATAAGTTGGTGGAATATAAAAGAGACTTTCAGCAATTTAATTGAATTTTGTATGTTGAATCATGTGTAGTTGAAGTGGAAATCTAAATTAAACTTTAGAAAAATGGCTAAAAAATCTGTGTTTGAGTTTAGGATAAAAGAGGAACAGTATGTGGCGATTTGGAATGGGGGCGGTGGGTTGGAATTGGAAACCAGATGAACATGGTTTATGGCAGTGACATATTTTGAACAGTATGTCACGAAGATGTGTTCCACCCCCATTCCATGATTGTTCCGCCCAAACACAATGGTAAATGGTAAATCAGAAACAAAACAGAGGGAGCACGCCATTTTCATTGCAATGGGGTCGAAGACGTGTTGTTCCGTGTGACTGTTACTTATTCAACGATGAGTCGTCGGAGAGTGCTCCAATGGTGCAGCCGTACAAGGTGATGCCTTTATCGCCGCATCGGTGGAACTAATTGGAGATTGCCAGGCGGAGACCTCCGGTGTTTCATTGCCAAGACGGAGTGACCAAGGTTGAAGACAAGCATGGGGATAAGCTCCAGCCAATCTCTCTCATCGCACGTGTTCCAATGTATAACAGTTGCAAATGGTCTCCGGTTGCCCAACTTACTTCTTCAACCGGTTGCTTCACAATTAATCTAGACCGCTCATTATTAATATTAATAAATCAATGGTCATCTAGCAGGGAGGATCCATCCTCCAACTTTAGGAGGGAGTATTGAAGACAGCGCCTATAACGTTAGCCATTTTGCAACACGTGACATATGAATTAGTAAATGCTGCACTGACACGTCTAGAAGCTCCTATAGCTCAGCGGATAGATCGTCTGTTTCCTAAGCAGAAAGTCGTAGGGTCGACCCCTATCTGGTCCGATTACTGATTAATTTTTACTGTACCGTCTTTTTACATTTTAAAAAAATCAGTGTAATAATGTTTAGGCTAAAATATATAGTTTAACGATAAATAAGTTGATCAACCTTGTTAAATTTATTTATTGATTACAAATTCTGACGTAGCAGCTTCAATACATTCAATCATACACATCTTTCCTTGTTATAGCTTAATGAGTTCTACAAAAACACGATCTTTTTTCTCTACTTAACAATGATCACGTCTTTCTCGTACGAGGTAAGTAGACGACCTTTCTAATTTGAGATTGAGTATAATCTTCTACCAATAGTAAAGTTCACTTATGATGATATATTACACTACTTTAATATGTCGTGTGTGAGAGGAAAGTTAATGGTCATCTCGACTTATATTTATGTTTGCTGTGACAGAAAGAATAAGTTTTTGAAAACTTAGAGAAATAAAATATTAAAATGATTTTTAAAAAAAAATAAAGGGCCAAAATGAATTATGACCAAAAGATTCATGATAAGAAGTATATTTTAGCCTAATTGTTAAAAAAATAAGAAAAATGAAAATAAAAAAAAATAAATGAAATGAAACAAGAAAACATGGGGCATTGATCCGAAAAGCTAAAACCCTGTCTTGTGCTGAATAAACCCTTTTCTCTTTGGTCGTGATTTGTGATATTTACCAGCATCCACAACACACTGGTAGGCAGGTATGTTGAATGGTGCATAGTAGCTGACACTTGACCTCATGGCGGGTCCTATTCTTCTTCGTTCTCTCTGGTCTTCCACCTTCCCTCTCCCTCTTCACATTTCACTCCATCTCGCCTCTTTCCCAAACTCAACTTCTCACGCGCCTTCTCTGTCGCAGCTCCCGCCGCCGTTTCCCCCACCTCCACATCTGGCTCCCTCGACCCCTGCCACCTCCGAAACGTCGCCATCATCGCCCATGTCGACCACGGCAAGACCACCCTCATGGATCGCCTACTCCGCCAGTGCGGCGCCGACATCCCACACGAGCGCCCCATGGATTCCAACTCCCTCGAACGAGAGCGCGGCATCACCATCGCTTCCAAGGTTCGAATTTAACATTTCTGCATCCTATAGGTTGTGGTTTTCTCTTGAAACGGAATCGTGATTTTTTATTTTTTGAATTACCCTTTTCTTTATTGCAGGTTACAATCATTTCTTGGAAAGAAGATGAGCTGAACATGGTTGATACTCCTGAACATGCAAATTTTGGTGGTGAAGTAAGTTTCATTGGCTTAAACATCAAAATAATTCACCTAATCAATCAGGAATTGTTTTTATGCATCGGGAACTGAATAAAATATTTTTTTTGTTGATATCAAAATAACTTACTTTTAAAACAATTTACCAAACTAACCTACTTTTGAATAATTTTTTTTTTTGTTGAGCCATTGAATTGTTGGCCTGCCACGTGGCAGGTCCTGATTGGTCCCGAAAATCTCCAAAAAGAAAAAAAAAGTTTACAAAAAAAAATTTGGTAAAAAAAAGAAAAGGAAAATCAGCTGAACATGAGCTACTTTTGAATAAAATATTTTTTTTTGTTGACTAGTGGCGTCATTGACTTGTTGGCCTGCCATGTGGCAGGTCCTGATTGGTCCCGAAAATCTCCAAAAAGAATAAAAAAAAGTTTACAAAAAAAAATTTGGTGAAAAAAAAAAAGAAAAGGAAAATCAGGTCAGCGCCACGTGACGCACTCTGATGGAGTGGCGCCAGTCAAAAAGAAAAGGAAAATCAGGTCAGCGCCAGGTGACGCACTCTGATGGAGTGGCGCCAGTTTGACTGGCGCCATTGACCTGCCACGTGGCAGCTTCCTATTAGTCCGTCAGTTTTTTATGAAAAAAATTTAAAAAAAGGTTTTTTGGGGTTAAAAAAATTTAAAAAAAAAGAAAATTAGATTATTAATTAATTAATATAATTATACTAATTAATAATATTATTAATATAATTAATAATTAATTAATACCAATTAAATTTTATCATTATATAATTCTACTAATTAATAATAATATACTAATTTTTAAATATAATTTTACCAATTAAAAGGTTTTTGGGGTTACAAAAACTTAAGTAAAAGAAAATTATGTTATTAATATTAATTAATATTAATAAATTCTAATATAATTCTATTAACCTTTTTTTTTTTAAAATTCACAATAGAATTATATTAATTAATTCATAGAATTATATTAGTATTTATTTAATTTTTTTAAACATCAATGAGGAATTTTTAAAATCAATTCTCCCTTTATTAGTAATTATAACTCTTTTTTTTAATACAAAAATAAGATAATTAAACTAAATTAACTAACTTCCTTAATAAGTGTGAAATTAGTTATTTTTGTTTATAATTAAGTCCGGAGGTAGTAGTTATTAATATTAATTATATAATGATAATATTGATAATTATAAAATTAGTATTTAATAATATAATTATATTAATTATATAATTAATGATAACATTTAATAATATAATTATGCATTAATAACATTAATATAATATTTTTCCCCTTAATTACATTAGTATTTTTGTTTATAATAATATTAATATATTAATATTATTAATAATTAATTAATATAATTATATATTGATAAAATTTATTAATAGAATTATATCAATTAATTAATAATCAAATTTTCTGTTTTTTTTAAAAAAAATTTCCCCAAAAAAACCTTTTTTTAAAAAAAAAAATTTCCATAAAAAACTGACGAACCAATAAGAAGCTGCCACGTGGCAGGTCAATGGCGCCAGTCAAACTGGCGCCACTCCACCAGAGTGCGCCATTTGGTGCTGACCTGATTTTCCTTTTTTTTTTTTCACCAAAAGAAATTTTTTTTTGTAATTTTTTTTTTTTTTTGCAGATTTTCGGGGCCAATCAGGACTTGCCACGTGGCAGGTCAACAAGTCAATTGCACCAGTTAGTCAACAACAAAAAGATATATTTTATTTAAAAGTAGGTTAGTTTGGTAAATTGTTTCAAAAGTAGGTTATTTTGATATATAGTTTCTAAAATGGGTCACTTTGGTCAACTAGATGTCGAACTAGATTGTCTTTGACTTGTCCATCAACGTTGGCTTAGTTGTCTCTCTCTATCTCGAATTTATCTTTGATTGGTTTTTCCCCCTACACATCAATGGTCATAAATTTTATATTGTAATATTATGGGTGTGTGCATTGGAAACACTACACATGCGCATGGTTTTGGCAAAATCACATCTTAGGTCTTTTGTTTCTTTTCTTATTATCATTTGCCCCTTTCTTGGGGATGATGATAAGTTGATAACCTGTTGCCATCCCAGTGGCTTTCTTTGAGAACCTTGCTCTGAGACTGAGATGATCAGAAATTAGCAAGGGGAGGAATCTCTGAGTAAGTGCCTCTTCAATAATTGGACATCAGTAAAATTTTTTTTTTTTGGAACAAGTCAGTAAAATACTTAAATCTGGCTTTATATAGTTTTTCTTTCGCTCAAAACTAGCTTTTGGCAACCTAATTTAAAGTTGAAACCAGTAGACATATGTTAGTAATTAAGTCCAAATTTCTGGTTGCCTCCTTATTGTAGCTGGATTACAGCCCATAGAGCTACTTGAGTAATGTGAGCTTCCGGATTTCAGTTCATAGCTGGATATTAATCATCATCTTATATCTCCATCGATTGAGATATAAATTTTCTGGCACTACAGTTATAGCTAAACCAAATCTTATGCAGTGTTCAAGAAATCTAGTGAGTGACTTCTTTAATACTGTTTGTTCAGGGGCCTGGTTGGTTACATGAGTGTGTTCAGCAGTGACACACGTGGAATTGGATTTATGCATCGTGCTTTCTTTGGTATGCAGTCTCTGCTAAAGATTTATCTCTTTCACTTCCAACTTGCATGTAATGATGTCGATTTTCTTTGTGTTTGCTATATGTTTTTGTAAATTGTGCTGTTTAGCTACCCCTTTGAGTTAGGTTTTGGTTTTTATTTTATTTTATGTTTGTGGAGCTTTATGCTTGGTTATTTTACTAATTCCTCCCACTTTTTATGAGCATTTCTATCTTTGCAATGAAGGTTAGTTAAGTTAGCATCATAATTGCTTATATTTTTTATAATATTGTTATTTTTATTTTGCAGCATATGAAAATTTTCGAGGCCCTCTTGGCAATGTTAGGAAAGGAGTACTGGTATGTTTCTCTGCTGCTGTACCTACTTATGATGACTTGACAATAATTCATTTACGTTGAGTTACTGTTAAGTCTCTAAAAATGTCTGTGTGCATTTCCCTAAGTTTTGATGAAAACTAAACATTGGTTAATGATTTAATTAACCTACTTTGTGGTTGCTAACCTGTCTACTTAGTGTACAGATCAGAAAATAGCAAAACTCACCTGTCTGTCTACCTAAGTAACAACCTGTCTGGATAAGCAAAAAGTCAACCTTCCTGCTGACTAGGATTGTTGACTTTGTACAAATTGGTTTCAACCTGTCTCTGCTCTGCTCTCATACTCGTCTAAGGTTCTTTGTTAAGAACTCGAAGTACACGAAGCTTTTGGAAGCTGTCCCCTCAGGCAGAAGACTCTGAATCTCTCTCTCACGCTTATCAAGAAATTCAGAAGTTCTCTCTCTCTCAAGCAACCTAGGAAGTCAAAAACAAACTTCCAGTTAAAGAATGTTTCCAACATGTTTTATTCCCTAGTACTTTCGGTTATTACACAAGGAGGGAAATGTACTCTACAAAAGTACAAAAGCATTCTGCACAACTCTGATTTGGCTACTGCTCGATGCATAAAGCCATGATCCTTCATGTTAGAGTACAACCAACGTTTCCATTGCATTCATGGCTGCCCAGAACGACTCTATTGCATTTAATGAAGCTCTGCTTGAAGCCATCGTTGCAAGGAATGTCTCTAACAGAAGTCATTGAAGATGAACTATCAGAGATTACAAAGCATTAAAGAGCCATTACTCTGTTCATTCTTTCTATCTGTATTCTTCAATCATTTGAAGTTATTACGCAGTCTTTCCTAAGCTTTACATTTAAACCACTCTCTGAGTGTTAGTGAAAGATCTGTCTGTCTGATATTGTATTTATTACAAACCAAATTTCTCAAACAAATCTGAGTGAGCCTGAAGAGGCTATGTGTGCAAAGAATACTTGTCTTGGAGCCTGAAGAGGCTAGGTGTGCAAACAATACTTGGAGTCTGTAACCTGATCAGTTATAGTGGATAAATCTTGGTGCTGCCAAGGACTGGATGTAGCTCTTTGTGTTAAAGAGTGAACCAGGATAAATCATTGTGTTAATCTCTCTTCCCTTAATCTCTTTAGTTGTTTTGATTATATATCATCTGCTTTCTAACAGAGGGGTTAAAAGTGTTTTTATCAAGCTTGTTTTCATCTGTGCGCTAGTGTGGTTTTCTATGAAAATACAACAGACAGGTGACCTGTCTGTGTAACTTATTTTACACCTGTCCGAACCTAGCTTCTGTGTGCGAAAAGTTTTCAACTTTATTTTAATTTCTGATAAACACAATTCAACCCCCTTCTCGTGTTTATAGTTGTCTATTTCAGTTGTTATCAGAGCTCAGCCTCTGGGTTGAGCATCTAACAGTGTAGAGGTAAAAGGTCCTGAAAAATAGACATGACTGCTGGAGTTAGTGGGAGTCACTAGACTGAAGGAGCTTCCTTAACCAGACCTCCATTATTCAATGGAGAAAACTACAACTATTGGAAAGATATATTTCAATGGTTTATTCTATCTACAAACTCTGATCTCTGTGATGTCATCACAGATGGTCCATTCATTCCTAAAAATGATGACAACACTGACAAGCCAAAAGCTCAGTGGACCCCTGCAGAAAAGACAAAGTGGGAGCTGAATCACAAAGCCAGATACAATATCATTTGTGCTCTCAGTCCTGATGAATTTGAAAAGGTCTGTGCCTGTGATTCTGGCAAAGAAATATGGGACACCTTAGCTGTCACATATGAAGGAACAGCCAAAGTCAAAGAATCAAAAATTGACATACTTGTCAGAAAGTATGAACTGTTTCTCATGGAGGAAGGAGAATCTGTTGCTCAGATGATAGGAAGATTCTAAACTATCATCAATGGCCTAAAGTCTCTTGGCAAAGTTTACTCTAATGCTGAGAAGGTTGGAAAGATACTAAGGAGTCTACCTAAGCAGTGGAGACCCTTGGTAACTGCTATCTCTCAAGCCAAGGATCTTACCACTTTGACTATGGATGAACTTCTTGGTACACTCACTATTCATGAGCAAGAACTTGGAGATGAAATCACAACAAAGAAGGGCAAGTTAATTGCTCTGAAGGCTGATCAAAAGTCTTCAAAAGCTTCTAAAGCTTTGAAGGCAGACGAGTCATCTAGTGATGCTGACCTGTCTGAACCCGAGGATTCTGAAAGTGATGAAGAATTATCTCTCCTAACTAGAAAGATAAAGCTTCTCTTACAGAAAAAGAAGTTCAGAAAGGATAAGCCATTCAGAAGGTTCAACAAAGACAAGAACTTCAAAGAATCCACTTCAATAGACAAGAACTCAATTGTCTGCTATGAGTGCAAAAAGCCAGGTCACATCAAAGCAGAATATCCTCAACTCAAGAAAGCCCCTTTTAAGAAGTTCTTCAAAAAGAAGAAGAAAGGGATGATGGCTACTTGGGAAGATCTGGAGTCAACATCTTCTGATGAAGAGACAGAGGAAGAAGCTAATCTGTCTGATGGCCAACACTGACTCAGATTCAGATAATGAGGTACATCCTGACAATGAGGAATTACTTGATGCTTATGAGGAATTGCTGGAGGAATCCAACTGCTTATCTAAGGCTTTCAAATCCCTCAAGAGAGATCATGTTAAGCTCCTCAGTGAGCATAAACAGAAATCTCTAGAATGTGAGAAATTTGCCAAAGAGAACAGTGAGCTGAAGACTGAAAAGTCTAATGAAGCTAAGATCTCTAGTGATACACCACAGTCTGAAGAAGTTGAAAAACTTCAACAAAAAGTGGAAGAGCTCACTTCTGATCTTGCCAAATTTGTTAATGGTAGAGATAATCTGACCAAGCTGCTTGGCTGTCAGAGGCACTCCTTTAACAAAGAAGGTATTGGATATGTCCATCAGACACATCATAAAGTATACTCTAAAAACTCTAAAGTGTCTGCTACATCTACTTCTATTAAATCCATACCTGTCTGTAATTTCTGTGGAAAGACTGGACATGTTATGTCTAAATGTCTTCATAAGAAGAGAAGGAAGTCTTCACAGACTCCTAGAACTAACAGAAAAGGACCCAGAAAACTATGGGTACCTAAAGATCAAATAATCTCTGTTGTAGATGTCCTCAACAGCATAAAGAAAACACCACTGCTGGTACCTGGACAGTGGTTGCTCGCGACATATGACAGGAGAAAGGTCTATGTTCCTAGACCTCCAACTTAAGAAAGGAGGACATGTGGCATTTGGTGGAAATCAGAAAGGGAAGGTTATAGGAATTGGTACTATTGGTGGTAAACCTCCTCTTCCCTCTATATCTAATGTTCTTATGGTTAAAGGATTAACACACAATTTGCTTAGCATAAGTCAATTATGTGACAGTGGATTTGATGTCTCCTTTACCAAGGATTTATGTATAGTTAAAGATCTCAGTGGCAAAACCCTCTTTTCAGCTAAAAGGCAACAAAATCTGTATAAGATTGAACTGACTGATCTCTCAGATCAAAGTGTAACCTGTCTGATGTCTAAAGAGGATGAAAGATGGTTATGGCATAAGAAACTAGGACATGCTAGTATGAAACTAATTTCAAAATTAAAAAGGGATAATCTTGTGAGAGGATTGCCTGATATTAGTTTTAAGAAAGATGTTTTGTGTGATGCATGTCAGAGAGGTAAACAAGTAAAATCAAGTTTCAAATCTAAAAACCAAGTATCAACCTCTAGACCTCTTCAGTTGTTACACATGGATCTGTTTGGACCAGTTAGTATTGCTAGCTTGGCTGGAAGAAAATATGGATTTGTCATAGTTGATGACTATTCTAGATATACATGGGTACTCTTCTTAACCACAAGGATGAGTCTTTTAAGGCTTTCTCAGTATTCTGTAAAAGAGTACAAAATGAGTAGGGTTTCTGTATTTCTACTCTTAGAAGTGACCATGGGGGAGAATTTGAAAATGAGCAGTTTAGACAGTTCTGTGAGGAGAATGGAATCTCTCACAATTTCTCTGCACCTAGAACTCCTCAACAAAATGGAGTGGTTGAGAGAAAGAACAGATCTCTGCAAGAGATGGCTAGATTTATGCTCAATGAGAATAATCTCCCTAAGTACTTCTGGGCAGAAGCAGTAAACACAGCCTGTTATGTACAAAACAGAATACTCATTAGGACTTTTCTAAAGAAGACACCTTATGAACTGTGGAAAGGAAAAAGCCCCAACATTTCTTACTTTCATGCATTTGGTTGTGAATGCTTCATTCTAAATACCAAGGATCAACTTGGAAAGTTTGACTCCAAAACAGACAAAGGAATCTTTTTAGGATATTCTGATATGTCTAAAGCCTTTAGAATTTATAATTCTAGAACATCTGTTATTGAAGAATCTGTTCATGTCAAATTTAATGATAGCTTAAAGACTGATAAGGAATTATCAGATCTAGAAGATGATCTTGCAGGTCTTGATATAAACAAGTCAGAAAATCAACAACCTAACTTAACCAAATCAGAACCTGAAGCTGAACCAGACAGACAAGTGGAGCAGACAAGTCATCAGACAAGTCAACAGACAAGTCAAGATCTTCATGATGATCTTCAAAGAGACTGGAAATTCAAAACTCATCATCCTAAGGATCTCATCATTGGAAATCCCTCAGAAGGAGTGAGAACCAGATCTACTTTAAGAGAATCAAGCAATGTGGCCTTCATGTCAGAAATAGAGCCAAAGTACATTGAAGAAGCTCTTGATGATGAAAGCTGGATTCTTGTTATACAAGAGGAACTCAACCAGTTCATCAGAAATGATGTCTGGACACTTGTCTCCAAGCCCAAAAACAAGTCTGTCATTGGAACAAGATGGGTCTTTAGAAACAAATTGGATGAGGATGACAAAGTTGTCAGAAATAAGGCAAGGTTAGTAGCTCAAGGCTATAACCAACAAGAAGGTATTGACTATACTGAAACCTTTGCACCTGTAGCTAGAATAGAAGCTATTCGCATTCTAATGTCATATGCTGCACAACACCAAATCACTCTTTTTCAAATGGATGTGAAAAGTGCTTGTCTCAATGGAATAATTGAAGAAGAAGTATATGTTAAACAACCCCCTGGTTTTGAGGATACTGATAAACCAGATCATGTTTTTAAACTTAAAAAGGCATTATATGGTTTAAAACAAGCACCTAGGGCATGGTATGATAGATTAAGTTCTTTTCTCATGCATAATGGTTTTACTAGAGGACAAGTAGATACTACTTTGTTTAAGAAAAGTTCTAAAGAGAACTTCATTCTAGTCCAAATATATGTTGATGATATTATTTTTGGAGCAACTAATGAAAAGCTGTGCAAGGACTTTTCAAAGCTGATGCAAGCAGAATTTGAGATGAGCATGATGGGAGAGTTAAAGTTCTTCCTTGGTTTACAAATCAAACAGACAAGTGATGGAATCTACATTCATCAACAAAAGTAGATCAAGGAAATGCTTAAGAAGTACAAAATGGAAAGTGCTAAACTTATGAAAACTCCCATGGAAACCAATGGAAAACTAAGTAAAGATGATGAAGGTAAAAAGGTAGACCAAACTATCTACAGAGGTATGATTGGATCTCTACTATACTTAACTTCAAGCAGACCTGATATTCAATTTAGTGTCTGTATGTGTGCTAGATTTCAATCTGACCCAAGAGAATCTCATCTTAAAGCTGTCAAAAGAATATTTAGATATTTGCTTGGGACTACTAATCTTGGTTTGCTATATTTAAGAACTAAAGAATACAGATTAGTGGGATTCTGTGATGCTGACTTTGCTGGAGACTGAATAGAAAGGAAAAGCACCAGTGGAGGATGCCACTTCATTGGAGCAAATTTAGTCTCTTGGTCAAGCAAAAGATAGACAACTATTGCTCTATCTACTGCTGAAGCAGAATACATCTCAACTGCTAGTTGTTGCTCTCAACTTTTATGGGTGAAACATGAACTTGAGGATTACTCTATTTTTGAGCATAATATACATGTATGGTGTGATAATTCTAGTGCTATTTGCTTAACTAAAAATCCAATTCAACATTCTAAGGCTAAGCATATTGAAATCAAACATCACTTTATAAGAGATTATGTTCAGAAAGGCATCTTTGATATTAAGTTTGTTAAAACTGAAAATCAATGGGCTGATATTTTCACTAAACCTTTAGCAGAAGAAAGATTTTTATTTATTAGAGATAATTTAAACATGCATTGTATTGTTGAGTGAAATGTCTGAGTTTTTGAACTGTCTATGCTACCTGTCTTATAGCTTTATATCACATGTCCGTGATTACCTATCTGACTCTGCTGAGTCACTTTGCTGAATCTCAACGGTTTTATTAAAATGGTTATTATTTATTTAATACCATTCACTAATCTGAAGCTAATTATGGGCACGGCAGTTTTTATCTCGAAACCATGTTTTCATTATGTCTTAAGTGGGCACTACAGTTCCCCACAAAATCGTGCCGTTTTGAATTGAAAATGTTTTATTTCTCTCTCCTACCTTTATTGCTATAAAAGCCAATTTTTCAGAAAGATTCAAACTTTATCTTTTTCAAAATCCCTAAAGTCTTTCTATCTTCGTCTTCTCCTCTCTCAAACCCTTCTCTCTTCCAAGACCCTGGTAACCTCTTCTCTGAAAAATGGCATCTTCAAAGCATCTGTCCTCAAAAGAAATTGCTGAGAAATACGAGATGAGAGTGGCTGATGTTGAGAAGATTCTTCCTGGTAAGACTGTTGATCTTCAACAGATGAAGAAATGGGGTATGGATGTCACTGAAGGGTTGGAATACTCTAAGTGGACTGCCTTCTTTGACATCAAGGAGCTTGTTCATCCCAAGCTTGTCAGAGACTTCTGGAGGAATGTTGTGGTCATCACCAGTGTGCTTGATGGAACCAAGAGCTTTAAGGCTCAAATGTCGTCTGACAAAACCCTCATTTTCCCTATTGGATCTTTGGAATTAGCAACAAGTTGTCCAAGGATTGGAACTGCCTTCAAACCTAACTGGGAAGATCAGGTAGGAGCTGATAATGTGAACATTGCTGTGTATGGAGTTCCCAACCCTGAGAACAAGAAGCCTGTCAGCATGGTGCCCAAGTGCAGGTTCTTGCACAAGCTGTTGCTGGAGTGTGTGATGCCAAGAAAGGGATCACGAGACAATGTGACCAAGATGGACAAATTTGCTCTGTACCACTTGATTCACAAAATCAAGATAGACATCAATGACCTCATCTACATGTATCTTGAGTCTCTGATCAGGAGGACCAACATGCAGACCTATCCTTATGGAATGCTGTTGACAAGAGTATTCAGGAACAAGCTGTTTGTTCCAACTGATGTTCACTTTGTGGACATGTCTCTTCCCATAGACAAGAAAGTCCTGTCTATGATGGGGATTGAAGGAATCCCTCTAGAGGATGAAGAGGAAGACAACAACAACAACAACAACAACAACAACAACAACAACAACAACAAGAAGAAGAAGAAGAAGAAGAAGAAGAAGAAGAAGAAGAAGAAGAAGAAGAAGAAGCCTGCTGCTGAGCAGAAGCAGAAGGAGAAAGTAGAAGAACCAGTGGATTCTACTGGTGAATCTGAAGTTCCAATCTCTGAGAGGATCTGGAAACCTGCTGGAAAGGTGGCCAGACAAGACCAGAAGCCTGAGGAACCCTCAACTTCTGAAGAATCTGCTAAGACAGTTGAGCCTCTCAGGTTCAAGCTGAAGAAACTCTCTCCCAAGAGGAAGATAAGTGAGGCTGGCAAATCTGTTGCTGCACTAGCACAACCCACCAAGAAGAGAAGACTGGTGAAGACCTTTACCAAGGTCGGACAAGTGGAGTCTGAACCTAGTAAAGAGGAAGCATCTGCTCAGGTGGAGCAGACATCTCCACCCTTAGAGGAGCCAAAGGAGAAGAAACCTCTTGATTTGGGAATCATTCCCAGAAAAAGAAGGTCAGGCTACCCTATGCCTTTAGTGGCCATTGCTGGAAGGGAAGAAATCCCTGCAGAAGAACCTGCTGCTGCTGCAACTTCTGCTGACCTGTCTGATGGGACTCAGACAGTTGATCATCCTGAAGCTGCTGCTTTGTCCTCTTCAAGGAAGAAAACAAGACTCTTTGAAGATCAGTTTTTCACCTTTCCTTCTACACCATCCTTTCCCCTTCACCAAGGTATCCCCAGTTATGTTGTTTCCTCCCCTTCTGCCCTTTTCATTAAACCTTTGTCAGTTGCCTCCCCTTTCCATTCACCTGTCTCTTCTCACCCAACCCAAACATCTTTTGATGTTGTGTCTGATATATATCAATACACAGTTGTTCACAGGGACTCAACTCCCAAAGAACAATCTGGCATATCATCAAGACTGTTTGTGAGTGATCTGCAATCTCTGATGACTGCAAGTGTCTCTCACTTATCTGTCATTCCTTCTCCTCCACCTCATATTCTTCACTTTTGTAGGGAAATTTTCTTTTGTCCCCCTACTGTTGTGTTCATTAGAACATTGGAAGGTTAAAATTAAACTTTTGATCTCTGACATTTTGAACTTAAGCTGCTGCATATTTCTCTGATACTGATATTCGAACTCAAATGCACCTGTCTGCATGTATAGAAAATTTCAACCTGTCTACATTATGTTATTCTCTAAGTTGATATTTTCTAAGGTTTATTAAATCATCTGAATGTTTGTCATCATCAAAAAGGGGGACATTGTTAAGTCTCTAAAAATGTCTGTGTGCATTTCCCTAAGTTTTGATTAAAACTAAACATTGGTTAATGATTTAATTAACCAACTTTGTGGTTGTTAACCTGTCTACTTAGTGTACAGATCAGAAAATAGCAAAACTCACCTGTCTGTCTACCTAAGTAACAACCTGTCTGGATAAGCAAAAAGTCAACCTGTCTACTGACTAGGATTGTTGACTTTGTACAAATTGGTTTCAACCTGTCTCTGCTCTGCTCTCATACTCGTTTAAGGTTCTTTGTTAAGAACTCGAAGTACACGAAGCTTTTGGAAGCTATCCCCTCATGCAGAAGACTCTGAATCTCTCTCTCACGCTTATCAAGAAATTCAGAAGTTCTCTCTCTCAAGCAACCTAGGAAGTCAGAAACAAACTTCCAGTTAAAGAATGTTTCCAACATGCTTTATTCCCTAGTACTTTCGGTTATTACACAAGGATGGAAATGTACTCTGCAAAAGTACAAAAGTATTCTGTACAACTCTGATTTGGCTACTGCTCGATGCATAAAGCCATGATCCTTCATGTTAGAGTACAACCAACGTTTCCATTGCATTAATGGCTGCCCAGAACGACTCTATTGCATTTAATGAAGCTCTGCTTGAAGCCATCATTGCAAGGAATGTCTCTAACGGATATTAAATGTTTGAAGGCTATAAATACAGAAGTCATTGAAGATGAACTATCAGAGATTACAAATCATTAAAGAGCCATTACTTTGTTCATTCTTTCTATCTGTATTCTTCAATCATTTGAAGTTATTACGCAGTCTTTCCTAAGCTTTACATTTAAACCACTCTGAGTGTTAGTGAAAGATCTGTCTGTCTGATATTGTATTTATTACAAACCAAATTTCTCAAACAAATCTGAGTGAGCCTGAAGAGGCTATGTGTGCAAAGAATACTTGTCTTGGAGCCTGAAGAGGCTAGGTGTGCAAACAATACTTGGAGTCTGTAACCTGATTAGTTATAGTGGATAAATCTTGGTGCTGCCAAGGACTAGATGTAGCTCTTTGTGTTAAAGAGTGAACCAGGATAAATCACTGTGTTAATCTCTCTTCCCTTAATCTCTTTAGTTGTTTCGATTATATATCATCTGCTTTCTAACAGAGGGGTTAAAAGTGTTTTTATCAAGCTTGTTTTCATCTGTGTGCTTGTGTGGTTTTCGGTGAAAATACAACAGACAGGTGACCTGTTTGTGTAACTTATTTTACACCTGTCCGAACCTAGCTTCTGTGTGCGAAAAGTTTTCAACTTTATTTTAATTTCTGATAAACACAATTCAACCCCCCTTCTCGTGTTTATAGTTGTCTATTTCAGTTACTACTCACGATATACATGTGTTTCAATTTGTAAAACTTTTTTCTGAGTGTGGTTTAACTTCAATTTTCAAACCTGTGCTTACTGTATGTTATTGGCTTAATTGTACAGGTGTCAATGGGTTATGGTACAATCACAGCTCTTGCATTTATGAGCTTAGAAGCTCGTGGGACTCTTTTTGTAGCACCTGGAATGGAGGTTGGAACTTCCCATCTCTTGCTTTTTCATGTAGTATAATTTATATGTAATATGACTTTGTTCTAGGTCCTTTTTTCCCTTTTAATTTGAAGTTCTGTGATAGAAACCCTTATTAACATTGAAAATGATTAATAAACTCAAGGAGCACGAATTCTGTTACAATTAGAAAACTTAAAAACTAGTAAAAAGTGGAAAAGATAGAAAATAAGAGCTGTAGGCAACGGACTCTGTCCCTTTGCATAAGCCACCTAAATGATTCCCGAAATTCTCCTCTGCCTTTCCACTCCCCACCTTCCCTTTTATTCTCTCTTCCAAGCTTTACTCCTTGCCGTGTAGACAAGGTTGTTACGGCCATTTAGACCCCATTTTCCTCTTCTTCTCCTTACTTAATACTTAAAATTGTCCCTGAGGTAGTAGTCGTATTAACACCTAACATTCTGATTTTTGTTAAGAAAATATTATATGCTGCTATGTTGAATTTACAAAACAGGATTTCAAGATAAACAATTTTTTGCTACTAATCTTGGCATGAATTTTCTTGCTGAAAACAAGTAGGGTATTTGATGATCAAATTGTGGTTAAACACTTTGACCTTGGAGTGATAGTGAAACATGTTCTTTAATTTAGAGAACTTCATAATGTGCATCTAGCTTTTGCTTATGGTACATGCACAAGTTTTTAATATATGCTGCCTATAATTACTTATTGTTCATTGGTTTACAGGCATGTGATGGAATGATTGTTGGAGAACATTCAAGGGATACAGATCTCGATGTAAGGAGAAGTGTTCTTAACCTGAATGCAAGTGTTATGTCAAAGTTGGTGCTTAACTGACAACGACCGTGATATTGCAGGTCAATCCTGTGAGAGCGAAAGAACTTACAAATGTGCATGCTGCTTCAAAGGATGAGAATGTGAAGCTGACTCCTCCTCGCCTTGTATGTATTTATGTGACAAAATTATGCTTGTACATCTTGCTCATTTTAGACAAGTTAGAATTCTGAGACCTACATAACAGAGTAGGGTTCATGATTTCTATGCATTCATACATTAGATGTCCAGCATGGGTTGTAGGATTCATGATTTGATGAGACATAGGAGTTCACATGCCCTGATATTTTCAAATACCAGTCTTATAACTTGCTGTATGAAGCTGTGTATACAAATTTGCATCTACCTGCTGTAACATAAATGCTTTGGAACTTCAAATTAGTATTCATCTTTGACTGACTAGTGAATTTTTTTTCAAATTCCTGTTTGTTTAGTGTGGGATGTGGTTTTCAAGTGTAGGAACTTGTAAAAGCATAGATGAATTTTGAAGTATGATATTATAGGGTGAAATAGCAAACTATCAATATTCTTCTTGATTCCACCATGCGTTTATACCAAAATCTTTCAAGGAATCTAGCAAGTTTTATATTTTAGACGTGGCATCTCTTTGAGGCTGTATGAAATATTTAGCATGTGATCGGAAAGTAGTTAGCTGAAAAGCTGCAATATGATAATGGTGCTCAAGGGTAACGTGTAACACATGTACTTACATCTGATGGTCATTTGGTTGTCGATGATGCTTGAAGAAGCTATTGGATATGTAGCTTCCAATGAGCTTATTGAGGTAAGCTCCAGCCTATGATTCGTTATTGTGTTATACAAAAGTTTTTCCTTATATTTTATGATGAAGAGATCTTTTGGATGCTTCTTCCCCCAGTCCCCCTCCACCCGATGCTCAATACTCAATAAAATTTTATCTATATGTTCCCTTATAATTCTTCCATTTAACATGCATGTTGCGCTACACTGATAGTGCTTATAACTTTTATATGATGTTCATTTGGCCACAAAAATAATTCTTGATTATTTTCACTATAACATTTCTCTTACGTTTTCTTTTGTTTTCATGAAGGTTACACCAAAGGCCATCCGGTTACGGAAGAAATACCTTGATGTTAACAAGCATAAGACCATGAGTAGAAGACCAAAGGAATAAGTTTTTCCTCGACTAAATTTTGTAACATCAATTTATTCGGTGTATGGTATAGTCGTTACAACCATTTTTTTTACTTACAAGCATTTTTACCTTAATTCAAGTAATGTATTACATCCACTGCAGAAAGAAATATTCTTTGATAGTGATAAGGTAGCTCAATTTTGTATTTCTAAGAAATGATCAATAATTGGCGATGGAACAATTTACTCGTTACTGTGTAATATTTAAAACATTTGTTTCAAAGATTAAGCTGTAAAAGCAGGAAATAGTCAGAAAGGGTGTTTTATTTGCTTATGCTAGTTGTTTATAGTTGACATTTACCACTGCTTTTGCCGTGTTGTTTGATGCCATGGTTCTCATATCAGTCCAATTTTCATTTTTCCCAGTCCCAAATCTCTCTTCTTCTTTTTTTTTTTCCTTCTCTCTCTGTAAAAGAAAAGTGAATTTTTATTTGCTTTATGCCTATTCTCTACTCGTGCATGAGTGTCATTAGCATCAATGTAGCATTTTCACATTTTGTCTAAATTTAAAATGAAGGGCGGTTTTGTTCGCAGTGTGTGATGTTTTCATTGATCGTATAATTCAACTTCCAATATTAACTAAAACAGTGGTTAAGATATCAAATTACTTGAAGGTGTGGCATGCGCAAGTCCTTGAAGAAATTGTCATGTTTTCTGATTTTAGTCGTGTTTCTGTACGAGAAAAACGGTTCCAAAGTGTAAAAATTTGATGCACAAAGATAGGGTGAATCATTTATGTCATGGAAAAACAATGGCGACAGCTGAGTGTGCATGTACTTTTACTGTCTTTGATAACTTAGGTGCCATTTTTTTTATAAAATAAAATATCATGTTTTTAAGAAAATAGATTTTCTTAACTACGAAGGGTTTTGGCTGGTCAAACGGGATTTTGTTCAGATATCCAAACAGGCACGAAAAAGGGTTGTAATATATTTTGGCTGTTAAAATTCTCTATTTTATACTTTGAAGTAGATGCTTATGAGACAGAAATCGCATATTTTAGTAAATGCTATTCATATTGGATCCCAAACTTAAATCAAGAGCCTCCAATTTGGATAAATAAGCAGATAGATTGTTGATGTCAAGTTGAGCATTTATTTGCTTACACCACCTTGCTCAAGTGATGGAGAGGAACCTGGATATCATTGACATCAATGACTTGGGCATATTTTTGCTGTCTAGTAGAGAGTGAAACTGACGATAAATCAGCGTTGAAGAATACAGTTTGATTTCCAAGCTAACTAACTACCCAACGAGAAAAGAAATGTACGGTAGAATTATTTATACCCAAGTATAGTATTTTTCAATCTCCATGAAATGCCCGCCTATTTTAGCATCTAATCTATACTATAATTAAATCTCATCTATTCATCAAAAAAAAAAAAAAAAAACTCATCAAATGTTGCTACAGTACGCTACAGTCATCTATATTTTATTTTATAGTACAATTATCAGTAAAAGCATTGAACTTGTGGGAATACCTTGAAAAAATGATGACTCCAAACCTTTGGCTTTGTTAACTGTATATTTTTTAGTAATTTTTCCTTTGTATTCCTCCAAGAGATGACTGTCAAAAGTCAATAGACAAAATTAGTGGCAAAATTAGGATTACGAGCCTATGATTTTGGTGTAGAGACATTAAATTTGAGAGTGGAGTTGATATTGACACATACCTAGGAAGACATGTCAATTACTCAATTGTCAACAATATGCTTCAAAAAATCCAGTTTCATAAACCCTCAGTTATTTGCTTGCTCTTTGAGAAAACTGTCACAAGAAGTATTTTCATGAAGGGATGTGCCTGTGACAATTAGAAACAGTGAAACTATAGTAGGACGAGAAAATATCAAAACTTATTTTCTACTCAACTTGTGTCTTTAAATAGTGTGTGGCGATTCCAAGTTTGTTCCCTAGCGGTTATAATTAAAATCTCACTTTTGACATGTTTGGTATTAGGTATACTACCTTGTAGATTTGTGGCAATGAGGAGAAATGCTTGAGGATCAACTGGACGATGCAAAGATAGCAATTGACAATGCTGAAACAGAATTGAAACAGCTGAAACCAAAATAAGCCAATGTGAAAAGGAATTGAAAGATAAAACAAATCAATTAAGGTCAAAAGTTATTTTTGCAATTAGATGCATGGCATTAGCTTCGATTCTCTATTATAGATTTCTCCAATCGAGGTAAAGATTGTAGTGATATAAATATGTATTTTTTATTTTTAGTTCGGCTCCAACTGCTGATTTTAAATTTAATTTGTTCTTTTGTTTCTATAAAGTTGATTGTCACAAAATTTTGAAATTAAGTTTCTAAGAACTCTTAATTCTTTCAAATATATATATATAATTCCAATCAAGTTACTATTATTGTATTTGAATTGAATTGAATTCGCTCATAAATAAAATTCTTATACTCATTATATTTTTTACTTCTTTAAATTGAATCAGTAGTCCAAATCTTTTAAAATATGAATTGAATTACATGTATTTGATGTTTTCTATGAATGAATGAAAAATGAATAAAACATGGAATTTTTACTTCATGAGTCTGGATGAGTTTTGTCAAAATAGTTTCTATGGTTCCATGATCATGTCGAACTCTACCAAGGGTGAATTAACAAACGAAGTATCCTTGAATTTCTAAAATCGTTAGACACTAATGAGTCACTAAGTCCTTCATAGGTGAGGGAGGCAAGATGACCGTTGGATATATCAATTAAAAAATGGATGGATGAGATCAATCAATGACTACCTGTACTGGAACCCTAATTTCGTTCAGCAGCAGCTTCATCCCACGACCACCGTTGTCGTCAACCATAAATGCAGGAAGGGTTTTGTCGTCCACTGTTACTAGATGCGCTTGTGAAGGTTCAGCCGTTGTTGGTAGGATGGTGTGTGAAGATCACAAAAGGGTGTGGGGATTTTACCTGAGAAATTAGATGAATGAAATGAACCACTGTTTGGCTTTGCTGTGTGAAGGAAAAAAAGGAAAATGGAGGAAATACTGCGAACAAATGAATAGGAGTTGCATGTCTATGGAACAAGATGAGACGTTATGAGATTGCCAAAGAGGAAATATTGAAGTATGTTCCTCTAGAAAACATATTAATAACTAATAAGGCATATTTGTTTTCCTCATTCTCCTTATGTTTTATGTTCATGTCGAGATCCGACTTGCCGGAATCTCGTCGTAAACATCAGACCAAAGTGAACAATAGGGTGTTTTAGATTATGGCTTGACAGAATACTTGTGTTTCGGCCCTACGTATCCTAATGGGAATCAAAGCCAGACGTAGTTCTGAGTTCAACCATTGATCATATGGTGCTGCAATCCTTTAATCTTGTATCTGATGTGCACCGGCGGGCAAGGACTCTTTGATAGTCTCTTGATCGCAGCTGGGACCTCTAATACGCTTAAGGGAGAACACCAAGGTTGAAAGTGAGTCTTCTCATGGGCTCTTCCTCTTTTTATAGAGGAGTAATCCGATCCTATTTTCTAGGATCTGGTTTATCCTTTCTTATCACTTATCTCCTTTAGCCCAACTCCAACCTCCTTATCTGATAAGACTTATCACTTATCTAAGGTAAGGTTGTTAGTTGAGTTCTACATAAGTGTTATCATTAAGTTAGTTAGGTTTCCGAGCTCGGCGGCCGAGCTTGCCACCACGGCCAGTACACAAGCCCCCCAAGCTCCGAGCTCAAAAGAGCGAAGAAGTTTTCATGACAGAAGTCGAGCTTGTCCTTTGAAAAATATCTCTGAGAATTTAGAGTTCATGGCTTAGGTTTTTGTTTTCCTATTTACCATGCTTTTAGTGACTGAACTGCACCTCGGCCAACACATGAGCTCGGTGACCTTAGTTGGCCGAGCCTACCACCTTGGTGCATTTTGTCATTCAAATTAGTAAAGTAGGTGACCGAGCTTTAAACCTCGATCCATATATATATTTCAGCTCGGTAAATCCAGTGGCCGAGCTTTACACCTCGGCTCATACCCAAGCCCCCCAAGCTTTGAGCTCCGAAGAGCTTGAAAGCTTTATTGAAGGAGCCGAGCCAAGACAGGACAAGAGCGGTTGTCTCAGTCTTGTACTGTGACGTCAACTTCTTAGTTCCCGAGATGAAAAGAGACTTTGCTTTTATTATTAAGACCGGTCTTGCTCGTGACGCGTGGCCTTTATGGCTATATTTCCGAGGTCTGCTCTGCGGCTGCATATTCAAAATCTTAGTTGTTGCAGCGTGCATTCCGATGTCTTCGCCACGTGTTACTCCGCAATTGGTGTGCCGAATTTGCGCAGACTTGAAGAGACGTTTCTCGTCCCTCACACGGCAACCAACATCATTACTTTCAAAAAGGAACGTTTCAAATTTTTCTGAAACAACATGTTGCTTGCTATAAATTGAGGGATTTATGAAGACAGGCCCTTACTTGCCTTCGTATTCATACTTTTCTCTCTTGAAGCTTCTTCTTCTCTAAACCTTTCTTCTCCAAGCATTTCTGTAGTTTCTACTCTTTCCAGGTACGCCATTCCTTCCTCCTTCATTTTTGTTGAGCTCTGCTTCGTCTCTACTCAACCATGGAACCCTCTTTTGAGGTATCTCAAAATGCCTCCTCTGAGGTTTAAATTATAGAACAAGAAATTAGCCCTATCGGGGGACTCCCCCCCATTCTTCACCTCCTCCTTCGAAGGGAGATGGAACTAACCCCAGGGCTTCTTCTTCTGCCTCCTCTAATGAGAGTAGCTCCGCTGCTCCTGAAGCCATTACTGCCCCCAAACGCCGTCAGTGTGCTTCTAGGATGCCCAGGGTTCCCTACCCCGAGATCACTATCCCTGGGTATTTCTGGGTTAAACCGGAAGTTTGGGCCTTTCATTCTAATTTTAGGACCCATGAATCTCTTAGAGCTGTTAAGCCCAAGGTTCCTTCATCTCGAGGGACTGTTCGCAGCTTGCCTTGCTCAGACACGGAGCATGTTTTTCTGCAAGCTCTTCCGGTTGAAACACATTTCACATAGGTTTATAAAACCCTTTTTGTGCAAATTGGTGTCACCCTTCCATTTACCAAATTTGAGTGTGATGTTCTGAAAATTATGAATGTTGCTCCTACTCAACTGCATCCCAATAGCTGGGCCTTCTTGAGGGCTTTCCAGATTCTCTATGGTCAAATAGGGATGGAGGCTACTGCTCCCAAATTCCTTTATTTTTACAAAGTTAGGTTTGGGGACCGAGTTGGTTGGATCTCTCTTAGTGGGGTTGAGAAGAGAGGTATCATCGACCTCTACAAGAGTTCCTATAAATTTTTCAAGTCGGACTTTTTCAAAGTCCGACCTACTGAGGGGAATGAATCTATCTTTTTTGATTCTGGGGGAAGACCTAAGTTTCCCTTATATTGGCAACCTCATCCCTCCAAATTCTCCAGCTTCGACCTCGATTCTATGACTGCCCAAGAGTGGGCCGACATCGAGGTTCTGAAACTTTATCCTCGGCCGTTGTCTTGTGGAAGGCTTTTGAAACTCCTCACTTCTTCCACTCGGCAAGCCTACTTTGAAAGTAAGTAGGTTTTTATTTAAAGGCATTTTAATTTACCATTTTGCTATATTCTGACCGATTTCCTTTTTGCAGTGATAATGGGAAAATTCAACTACAAGGCTTTGCTGAAGAAGTTGGCTCATCAGGATGCCGGTGCTTTAGCTCCGACTACCGACGCGAAGGGGAAGAAGAAGAAAACTGTTGAAATGTTTGACCCTGACACCCGTCTCCTTAAGCGGGCTCGAGCCGATGTTCAACTAGAAATACCGAGGAGGAGTACCTCACCCTTCCCAGTAACCCACGAGGATCGTAGTGTTGAAAAGAGGGCTGACAAAACACCCCACGTGACCGATCTGACCGCGGACACTAAGTGGTATAATGGTCACTGTAACCCAGGCTTCAGCTCGCTTTGGAGCAATGACTTCAACCCCGGTTCCCTTATTGATGGCCAAGTGCTCAAACCTTCTGATGCTCGGCTTTTGTTGGAGCAAGGTCCTGAGGCGAGTATGGAAGCTGCCACTGCTTATGCCCTTCGGATCTCATCCATCACTCGCTTCTGGAGCAATGAACTTTCCACTAATGCGAAGAAGATGGAGGCGATGAAGGCCGAAGCAGCTCGTGCTCTGCTGGTGAGGGATGAGCTAGCCCAAGCCATGACCAAATGTGAAGAACAGGCTCGGTTAATTGGACAACTAAAAATGAAAAAACCCGAGCTTGAGAAAGTCAACTCCTTCCTCCAGGCTGAGCTGGACAACGAGAAAGCTGAGAGGTCTAAGTTTCAGAAGGTCACCGAGGATTCTCAAGCCGAGAAGGAGGCCAACCTCACGCTTCAAAAGTCTTTGGATTCCGAGAAGGAGGCCAACCTCAAGCTGCGATCTGAACTGGCTGAAGCCGAGGCTAGCATTATGAAGGAGCATATTACTGGGTTCTTCCGAGCTGTGAAACAACTTCAACGTTTTTACCCTGATGCTGATTACTCCCGAGCTGATGTGGACAAGGGCTTTAACAAAGAGGGGGTCTTGGTTCCTTTGTCTGAGCTCGAGGACGAAGAAGAAGGAGTTCAAGAGGAGGGGGAAGTTGAGGAGCAAGTTGCCAGGGAGGAAGGGAACAACGGAGGTGGAATGGTTGTACCTGATCCATCCTTGGGTGTTCCTCTGCCTAATGAAGATGTCCTCACTTCCGCTCCTACTGAAACAGTTGCTCATGGGGATGCCCATAAGTAACTTAGAAAAAATCTTTTTCTTTTTTCATGATGTATTTTGTTTCTTGGGCTGTGCCCCCTTTTTTGTGTACTGGGCTTTGCCCCTTAAGTAATGAATATTGCAACTTTTGCTTTCAAATTGTAACTTGTTTTTCTTTTGATAACTTAGAAATTTTTTCGAAGTTTTTCTCAGCTTGGATGTTTACTTTTAGCTTTCTACTATATATTAACACTCGTAGTTTACCCAAGTTTTTCATGGTATGGAGCTCGGTTTTTCAACCCTTCATGCATATTTTTGGGTTTTGCGCTCGGCCTATTTGAGCTTTTGAACTCGGCCCTTTTAACCTTTCGCTTTGCTTTTTTAGGTTCGGCATTGCGACCTTAACTCAGTCGTTTTTAGCTCGGTTAACCTCCTTAAGCCCATGTTTATCTATTTAGGTTTTTACTTACCTTTGTAAGTTTTGTTAACCTTTTTGGGTTCGGCTTTTCGATTTTAGCTTTTTTAGCCAGTCAGGCTTTAGCATTTCGATTTTAGCTCGGTCAACCCTTTTAGGTTTTGATTTTGCCTCTTTAGGTCCGGCATTTCGACCTCAACTCGGTCGATTTTAGCACGGTTATCCTTTTTAGGCTCGACATCTTTCATATGCAAAAATAAGTGAATTTTTAGTCCTGTAACAAATAAATGTAACTGAAATGGACTTTATTCATTTATTTACCCAGACATGCCTCATTAAAACCTTCCTGGCCAAAACCACGTGAGAAAAAGACCAGGGTAGGAAAAAGATAACATCACCTGCTTAACAAAACTTAACTAAAATGAAACTTAAGGTAGGAAGTGTTCCAAGTTCTTGGAACAGCCTTTCCTGACAACTCTTCTAGCCTATAAGCACCATTTCCTAGACTTTCAACTATTCTGAATGGGCCAGACCAGTTTGCTGCGAGCTTGCCCTCTTTGGAGTCCTTTCTTGCATCATTTTGCAATCTTAGCACTAGGTCGCCTTGCACAAACTCTCTCGGCCGCAACCTTGAGTTGTACTTCCGAGTTGCTTTCCGCTTGCATAGTTCTTCCCTGATTTTTACTTCATCTCGGACTTCCTCTGCCATGTCAAGCTCAACTCGGATTTCTTCCTCATTTTTGCTCTGGTCATGATGTTGCCTTCTGAAAGAAAGTTCGCCGAGCTCAACAGGAATCATTGCATCAGTTCCATAGGTTAGCCTGAATAGCGTTTCTCCAGTCGATGACTGTGGTGAGCAATGCTAAGCCCAGAGGATGCTTGGTAATTCTTCAACCCATGCCCCTTTTGATTGGCCCAACCTTTTCTTGAGCTCGTTCAAAATGACTTTGTTAGCTGCCTCTGCCTGGCCATTTGTTTGTGGATTCTCAACCGAGGTCACCTTGTGTTTGATTCCGAGGTTGGAGTAGAATTCTTTAAGCCCTTTGTCGATGAATTGCTTTCCATTGTCGGTGACAATCGCATAAGGTAGGCCATGTCTGCATATGATATTTTTCCATACAAAACTCTGAAGCTGTTATGGTAGCTAATGGCTCGGCTTCAATCCATTTAGTGAAGTAATCTACCCCTACTAGCAAAAACTTCCTTTGGCAACAGGGAAAGGGCCCACAATGTCCCCTACAAGAATTTTTGCTATTTCCCAGGGTCAAAGGCCCTGGGAAATTCAACAAATTCATGGGAAAATGCACATTTCTCACGGATGACCCACGGATCCAGCATTGGAAACAGTTTCCCACGGGGAAGCCCTGGGAAATTTCCCACGGTCACGCCCTTGGGAAATTTCCCACGGTATAATCCCTGGGAAACATTTCCCAAGGCTTTGATTCTGGGAAACATTTCCCACGGTTTCAACCCTGGGAAAAATTAAACATTTCCCAGGGCTTTAGCCCTGGGAAACCATATCTTAAAGCCCTGGGAAACCATATCTTTTTTTTTTTTTAAAGTTAATTTATAGCTTAATAATTAAACTAAATAAATAATTATATTTTTTATATTGATGGATCAACACAGAAATTAACATCATAATTCAAACCACTAAAGTAATTCAAACACAACAAAAAAAGTAATTAAAGCCATTTGTTCAACAAAAAAGTAATTCAAACCATAATTAACACCATAAGTAAAAGAAAAACATAAATTCATACAAAACATAACAAAAGTCTAAGAACTACTATGTGGACTGTTATGGCTGCAACTGTTTCACTATCTCCATCATCTGTCGCATCGTATCCATCATATGACGATGCTCCTCATCCCACTGTCGCGTCGTATCCATCAGACTCGGTAATCAAAATTTGAACAACCACGTTACAATGTAAATTATGCAGAAAATCGGACAGAGTTTCCCCTGAAGCTATAACATCCCAAAGTTTACAAACAGAGTACCACAATTTAAATCCATAAGTCATCATTTTAATAGTTAAGATGTAATTCATTGTTTTTTCTTTAAGTAGGTGTCTAATACAACATTTTTTAAGAAACAATTTAGGCCAATTATTACCTAAATTGTGCCCACCTCATATTTAGACAATAAAGCAATGAATACAGTCATTCCAACCAGCCAGGCAACTACACTCCATAATCCAATCACAGCTTGTGCTTCTGAAGCATTGTCACCACCTTAATCATCCTGACCAATTCATGATGTTAATTAATTACTAATAAGATATTGGCATTAGTTAGAATTGCATTCAACTCCACTATTTCATAATTCTAGAAAGCATACATCTTGAGCTTCAAACAATTGTCGGTGTGTCCATAGTTGGAAAATAATGTAAGCAAAATATCCAATCAACATCACAATGCTAGTTGCTCTCGACAAGTGCAGCGATGGATCTACGGTGAGAGGAGCTGAAGCACCACCATATATGAAGAGCAGTAAAAGCAAGTAGCACAACAATGCTAACAGCAGCATAAGTGAGTTCACATCTGCTTGTCTCTACAAATTCAATAGCCAAGAAAATAGCAGAACATTCAATACTTAACATTAGTCATCATTTCACTATAAAGAAGATAAAGAACTAAAAAAACATGCACTTAGTAGATGAAATTTTGAATGTATTTCAGGGCCTTACTCTGTCAAACTTTTGTTCCACTCCAAAGTTTGCAATGCCACCACAAAATAGAGATGTTCCAAGAACTAGAAGAAGGTTCCAAATTGAAAAGTTACTAGTAATGGACATTTACATTGTGTCACGTGTGTGACAGACTCCAAAATTGATATAGTAGAAGTTCATACCTGTGGAACCTGTGTAATAAGCAACTCTGCAATAATAATTGAAGAAACAAACACCAACAAAACAAATTAAAAAAAAATATTGAATCAGCAATCAACCCAAAACAAATAGCTTATTGCATGAATTATACAAAGATAAACAAAGGGTGCAACAAGTTCAAACATGTACTTACTCTGACAGGAAGCTGACACGTTCAGCAAGTGGGGTAAGCCCTAGTAAGCTCAATGCAAAAACCCAGGGATGTATACAATATAAGTGATTAGTCATAATCACCATAACATAATAAATACAATTGACCATAGACAACACGATTTGCAACTTCTTAATTATGCCTTTTGTAATGAAAAACATTCATCAATTTTTACATGTCAACATATGCAGGATAAACATTCATCATCAATTTCTAAATTATGCCTTATTTTGAAATAAATATTAAATGAAGGATAAAAATAAAATGAAAAAAGGTTGTCAACATATGCATGAAAAACACCAATTCAGTCTCATAATTAATAAAATTCAGGTTCAAATCAGCATGGACCAAGCACTCTTAACCGATTGGACAGGCTAGTCATGTTTTCATTATATGTGGATTATTTTTATAATATTTAACTATAATGTATCAGAGATAAGAGCCAAAAACATAGGAGAACAAACCCATAATACTAGAAGAACCTCAATACTAAAAGGAGAAACAATCTGCCAAACTAAACTCAAAGAGCCTCATCAGTGATTTCAAAAATCGCAGCTTGAGCCAACACCATTTTGTAGTGCAAAGCATAAATTAAGAATCAATTACAGAAACGCAAAGGGAAACTGGCATTCAGCAAAATCCATCTTATAAGAGACATTAAATATTCATTCTTGTTTCTGCATGAAACAGGATAAGTAATTTTTATGTGGGTCCAAGGAGAGAGCACCAAAGCTCAAGCATAAGCATTTCAACCAAATTTCTTTTTCCAACCATCTAAGCTTGGGATAGGTGTTAGCAAGAGAACAATATATGCAAATACTAGATATTAAAGGAACTTAGGTTTTGACCATTAAGATTATCTCAGTTTCCTATACATCTGAACACACCCTTAAAAACAAAAACTGTAAAATTCCAAGTTTGCATGGAAATCATAGGTCATGAACCTACCCATTGTGTCTCCTGCAAATTCATAAAGGTTAAAGCACAAATCACGTTCAGGGAGATTGACATCAAATTCATAAAGTTTGCCATCTTGAATTTTAATAAAGCATATTCAAGAATCAATTGAAGAGTATATTCTAGTTAATCTCTTCATAATATTGCAGATAGAAAAAAGGGAACGAAGCAATTGACAAGTGAAGTATGGCCACAGAAAGTTAGGGAAAACAATATTCACAATTCCCTGATTCAGAGTCTAAAATTCACAATTTCATAAATCGAAACTTAATTGCTGCAACGCCCTAAGCCGTAACTAAGAAAGGAGAAAGTAATGGGAAGGTGCTATGACAACAGTGAAGAAAAAATAGCAAAAGGAAAGAGAGAACCAGCTTTCCGGACAAAGGATGGAGGCGCGACCGGATGACGGAGTTGTTACAGAGGAGCGCGGCGCGGCCTAACAGGAAAGGGGCTCGGAGGGGCGAAGGAGGGTGGGGGCGGTGCTGTTTGGGTATGGGAGGTGCGAAGGAAGCCGTGAGTGAGTGAATGGAGGAGGTGCCTTCTAGATAGTGGGCTAACACCACTTTCCCACGGCTTAAAGCCATGGGAAATTCCGCTCTTTTTGCGACGGCAAAGGCGGTGGGAAACGCCGCACATTTTGGGACTGCTACGGCCGTGGGAATTTTTGTGTAAGGTTAACACGGCCCAATCCGTGGGAAACATAAACCTTTTCCCAGGGTTCAGTCCGTGGGAAATAGCGCAATCTGGTAGTTGCGGCCCAACCCGTGGGAAAGCAAGCGGGAATATTTGGTGCCTCTGTTTCCCAGGGCTTAGCCTGTGGGAAACCGAGTGAGAGGTTTACGAGGGCTTTAACCGTGGGAAATGTTAAAATTTCCTAGGGATTTATTTCCATAGGTAAAAAGCCCTGGGAAATAGCTTAATTTCTTGTAGTGGTCCATCCCCCACATAGTGAAAGGGCAAGGTGATAACATGGAATGGAGCTCTTCACCTGGTACTCGCGACACAGTAGCGAATTTCTGACAAGGGTCACACTTATTAGTCCAGGCAGCGCAGTCTGATCTCATGGTTGGCCAATATAAACATGCTCGCAGAACCCGAGCTGCAAGGGATCGGCCACCGGAATGCATTCCACAGATTCCTCTATGCATCTCGTCCATTACGTACTCGGATTGCTCCTTTGTTATGCACCTTAATAAAGGCATGGAAAATCCTCTTCTGTACAGCTCTCCATCTCGGATGGTGTAATGACAAGATGTCAGACGAATTTTCTTTGCCTCTTTGGGATCGTCAGGCAATTTGTCCGAGGTTAGAAACTCCCAGAATGATGTCATCCAGCCCTAATCATAGTGCTCGGTCATCAATACCTCGGCACTTTTTATGCTTGGTTCAGGGAGATTTTCCTAAATGAAAGTTCTTAGCTGGCTAGCTTTTTTGGTGCTAGCCAACTTAGATAACAGATCGGCCCTGGAATTTTCCTCCCGAGGTATATGTTCAATAGTAAATTTGTCAAACTCTGAAATTAAACTATTGACTTTGCACAAATACCTGGTTAATTGAGGATCATTTGTTTGGTAATCCCCAAGACTTGTCCGGTTACAAGCTGTGAGTCACTTCGGCACTTCAATCCTTTAACTCCAACTTCTTTAGCCAATACCAGCCCGGCAATAAGAGCTTCATATTCCGCTTGATTGTTTGAAGCATTGAACCCAAACTTCAAGGATTGCTCCAGGACAAGATCATCTGGACCTTCAAGAATTATTCCGGCTCCGCTTTCTTTTAAGTTTGATGAACCATCCACATACAGAAGCCAAGTAATGGGTTCTGAATTTGTCTTTGAAGAGAGCTCGGCAATGAAGTCGGAGAGGCATTGGGCTTTCATTGGTCCCCTCGGTTCATATTGTAAACTGAACTTTGACAATTCCACTGACCAAGCTATCATTCGTCCTGCCAGATCTGGTTTTCTAAGCACCTGTTTTATTGGATGATCTGTTTTGAGTATAACTTGGTGTGACTGGAAATAAGGTCTTAACCTCCGAGCTGCCATGACTAGAGCGAGGGCGAGCTTTTCAATTACTTGATACCGTGTTTCTGCATCTTTCAGGATTCTACTGACGTAATACACTGGCATATGTTGCTTCTCTTCCTCCTGAATGATTACTGCACTGATTGCATAATCATTGACAGATAAATATAAATACAAATCCTTACCGAGCTGTGGCCGAGTTAGAATCAGAGGGGAGGCTAAAAAAAGTTTTAGCTCTTCAAAAGCCTTTTCACATTCCTCAGTCCAGATGAACTCCTTTTTTTTTCTCAGAAGTTGGAAAAAAGGTCTTGCTTTTTCTGTTGACTTTGGGAGAAAACGAGATAGGGAAGCTAAACGACCAGCCAGCCTCTGTATCTCTTTCACACTTTGCGGACTCCGCATTTCTATGACAACTTTGCATTTATCGGGATTGACTTCAATTCCCCTGTGTGTTAGCATGTACCCCAGGAATTTACCTCCTTGTACACCGAAAGAACATTTTTCTGGGTTCAATCTCATATTGTACTTTCTGAGTTGGGCAAAAATCTCCTCCAGGTCGGCGGGGTGTTGCTTTGGGTCATCGGACTTTACCACCATATCATCAACATAAACTTCAAGGTTCTTTCCAATCTGATTGACAAACACTTTGTCCACGAGCCTTTGGTATGTTGCACCAGCATTTTTTAAACCGAAGGGCATTACTCAGTAGCATTAGTTTGCCCCATCGGTCATAAACGCCATTTTTCCTTCATCTGGTGGATACATCCTTATCTGATTGTAGCCTAAATATGCATCCAAGAAAGTCAAGATTCTGTAACCTGAAGCTCCATCCACCAATCTGTCAATGTTGGGAAGAGGATAAGAATCCTTCGGACATGCTTTGTTAAGATCGGTGTTGTCGGTGCACATTCTCCACTTCCATTGGCTTTTCTGACCAACACAACATTGGCTAGCCAAGTGGTGTACTTCACTTCTCTGATGAAATTTGCTTTGATCAGCTTTGCAGTCTCCTCGGCTACAGCCTTTCGTCTTTCTTCGCCGAGCTTCCTTTTCCTCTGGGCTATGGGCTTGGCCTCAGGACATATAGATAGCTTGTGGCACAGAAAATTGGGGTCTATGCCTGGCATATCCGACGTCTTCCAAGCAAACAAGTCAGCATTCTTCTTTAAAACTGTTTGGATTTGTTGCTTCAGCAAAGGGTCGAGCTGACAGCCAACGCTTCTGCACTGATCGGCTTGGGCTCCCAGTTGAAGTTTCTTCATAGATTCTGTAGGTTCAGCTCTAGACTCATACATTTCCATCCTTGGATCCAACTCGAACATATTGACCGATCTTGCCGAGCTAACTGAACCGACCGAGCTTACCACTTCTGCTTTATCATTTTTAGCATTTTCTGTGATATCCGGCTCTCGATTTACCTTCAAACTATCTACGTAACATTGTCTGGCTCTCCTCTGGTCAGCTCGGACCGCGACTACCTCTCCCGAATCAGCTGGAAATTTCATGGTGAGGTAGGGTATTGAGACAATTGCCCCGAGCTCATTCAGAGTTGGTCTTCCGATGAGGATGTTGTATGATGTATTGGCATCCATGATAACATACCTGACCGATATGGTTCAGGCGAGCTTACCCTCACCAAATGTTGTCAAGTGGTCTATGTAACCTCGGGTCTTTACATGTTCTCCGGCGAACCCCACTAGCTTGTCCTCTTGTTCTTTTATCAACTTTTCTGGAATTCCAATCTTTCTAAAGGTTGCCAGGTACAAAATGTCAGCCGAGCTACCCTGATCAACAAGTGTTCGTTTGACCGAGTAGTTAGCTAACTCTATCGTTATCACCATTGGGTCATCTTGATTAGGATCCAACCCTTGGAAGTCATCATTTGAGAAAGTAATGGGAGGTCTCGGTCTGCCAGATTTTCCAGATACCGAGTTGACAGATCGAATAGCTTTCACATAATGCCTCTGATCTGAACTCGCTGTACCTCCTCCTAAGAAACCTCCGGAGATAGTATTAATGACTCCTCTAATTCCAACTTCTGCCTTATCATTAGGGGGTCTCTAGTTGTGCCCCTGATCTCCGTTCTGATTGTTACTTCGCTGGTTTTCATTTAGGTCATGATTGTCATAACCCCGTCTTCCTCGTCGTCGGTCAGCTCGTCCGCCCCCATTATCATCTCGGCGAACGAACCGGTCAAGACGGCCTGCTCGTACCAATTCTTCAATTTTATCCTGGGCTGTTTTACAATCTTCAGTGGAATGACCATAATTTTGATGCCACTTGCACTCTTTGCTTCTGTCAGCCTGAGCAGGAGTTTTGGATGGCCGTGGTAGTGTGAGCAATTCAGCACTGCACACCTCCTGAAGAATAGCGGCTCTGGGTCGGTTCAGTGGTGTGTAAGATTGGTATCTGGGTTGCTTCTCTGAGAACCCTCTTTCATTGCTTTTGAGAGCCTTGTGTGGATTGGCTCCTCTATCACTCTCTTTGCTCGGGACCTTGCTCTTGTCTTCAAAACCTCTTTCCCTCTTTTTAGACTCTACCATCTCTTCCGAGTTCATGAACCCTGTGGCTTTTTCCTACAATTCTTCGAAGCCTCCGGTGGTTTCTGAGACAAATATTCAAAGAAAGGCCCTGGCTTCAAACCATTCATGACAGTATGAAGGCAGAGTTCCGAGCTTATATTGGGGATTAAAACCTGTTGAGCGCTAAACCGAGCCATATAGTTTCTAAGTGATTCATTTTTTTCTTGCCTGAAATTCACGAGTGAGACCGAGTGCCTTTTATGCCTTCGGCTAGCTGCGAATTGTGCAGTGAATTTAGTTACTAGCATGTCAAAAGAATCTACTGACCGAGGTGGAAGATTCGTGAGCCAAGTCAAGGCAGGCCCTTGCAAAGTAGTTGGAAATATCTTGCACATGATGGCTCACGAATCAGTCACCAAGTAGACAGAAGAAACAAAAGATTCTACATGTTCAGTTGGATCAGTGGTGCCATTATACTTATCAATATTAAGAGGTTTGAAATGTCTAGGCATGATCACCTCATCAATGTCATCCGTGAAAGGCAACCTCGGTCGTCTGTCTCTTATCCTTTCTCTCTGGAGAGTCTCCTCAGCACGAGATCTGGCCCCTAAACCCTCGGGACTAGGTCTGGTCCTGGAAGGTCGGCTTGTATCATTACGAGAAGGTGCATATGTGGGGTCTTCCGGGCTTTTCTCGGGTGAAGACTGCTCTTCCTCGGCAAGCGTTGCCGATCTTCCCCTTTTCCGAGCTCTTAGTAGCCTTCGATTCTCCACATGAATCTCCTCGTTTTCCTGACGCAATTGTTTCAGCTGTGCTATAATCTCTCCCAGCTGAGGATTATCTTCATCGAAGGGAGGAGGTGGAGGATTATCATGGTTCTGATTAGAGTTTGATGCCTCATGATCAACATAATTCGCATTGTGTGCCCCTCCCCTTGGTCTGTTTCGTGTAGTCACCATTAAATATTCTTATGGAACCGGGGAAAGTTTTTCCTCGGCCCCAAGTGTTCCTGCCGAGATCCGACTTGCTGGAATCTCGCTGTAAACATCAGACCAAAAGTGAACAATGGGGTGTTTTAGATTATGGCTTGACAGAATACTTGTGTTCCAGTCCTATGTATCCCAATGGGAATCAAATTCAGACGTAGTTCTGAGTTCAACCCTTGATCATATGGTGCTGCAATCCCTTAATCTTGCATATGATGTGCACCGGCAGGCAAGGACTCTTTGATAGTCTCTTGATCACAGCCGAAACCTCTAATACGCTTAAGGGAGAACACCAAGGTTAGTGAAAGTGAGTCTTCTCTTGGGATCTTCCTCTTTTTATAGAGGAGTAATTCGATCCTATTTTAATTTCTAGGATTTGGTTTATCCTTTCTTATCACTTATCTCTTTTAGCCCAACTCCAACCTCCTTATCTAATAAGACTTATCACTTATCGAAGGTAAGGTTGTTAGTTGAGTTCTAGATAAGTGTTATCATTAAGTTAGTTAGGTTTCTGAGCTCGACGGCCGAGCTTGCCACCTCGGCCAGTACATTTTACTTTGTATAATTGAAGGCTAGTGAAAAAAGCTCTGCAAAAGATGAAGTGGAAGATTCGCAGGCTCTCAAATTTCTTCTCGTGTTCTTCAAGTATTTTTTTTCCTTTCATATTGTTAAAAACATATTTACAAATGTGGACCATTAAGGCTTTAAAATAATACATAAAACCCCATGTTTACATACTATTCCAGGTCATTTTGTCTCCCTCACCCATATGGGACATAGTCACTCCCTCACGTTAGACACCACCCTAATGAAAATGAAATTTTCACGTGCTCTCGAAATTGAATGTTATGGTACTATTGTATTTATAGATGTCAAATGGTCCAAAATTATCCTTTAGGTGATATTATTATCCTTGAATTCAATATTGATATTGATTATATAGTTGATTTTTTATATCACCTTATTGTTTATGAATATGGTTGCATGTTCTCTTGACTATATCTTAAAGTTGTGCAATGAAGGAAAAAATTGTATCAATAAAAAATATAAATGAAGATTCCTTTATTGTATTATTTGGTTGGAAAAGTATTATCATAATTATTCTATGTAATGATGTAGATGCACTGTTCATAGGGTAAGGAAATGCTAATTTCGTATGGAGTGAAAATTAATAATTGACACTTTCATTGGAAATATTCAATGTTTATTAATTTATATGTAAGGGTCTTTATTATTTTGCAAATTTTATGTATTAAGTGGAGACTCTTAGAACAAGTTGATACATTTAATCTATTGCACATGTTTTTAGAGTAACACCTTTAATCTATTGCACATGCTATTAGAATAATGTATCTGAAGAGTAAAAACAAAATGGAAAGGATGCAACTCTTAGTTTTTTTTTTTTTTTGTAGTGTAATGAAAGAAGACAAAAGCAAACAAAAAGTTACAAAATGGATGTCACAAAGGGAGCATCCTCCAGCAAGTAGGAACCCATGTCCCCAGGGGGGTTTTTTCCAGATCCTGTAGTTATCATCCGAAGCAACCCCAGCCTTCGCAAGGTGGTCTGCGCATCTATTCGCTTCACGGAAGACATGTTGAACTTTGATGCTCCAATGTCGTCATAAGAGGTTCATGATTTGCTTAACTTCAGTCGCAAAAGCATGGCAATCTAGGTGAGAAGGATTGTTCAGTACTTTGACAACATCCTGTGAGTCACTTTCACAAATAAGTTTCTTGATTCCCATACCCCACACGAGAGTTAGACCATGTTTAAAGGCAAGAAGCTCAGCTAGAAGAGGCTCCCCTGGGCCATCAAAGGAGGAAAAGCCAGCGACCCAACTGCCCTTGTCTGTTCTGATAACACCTCCAGATCCCATTCTATTATGGTATTCATGGTAGCTACCATCCACATTCAGCTTAAGCCATCCATTGGGAGGTGGGTTCCATGTAGCTACCAGCCTGCTACTAGAATCCGGTTGAAGATTCGAAGATAGGAACATTAAGAACTCATCGTGGGATCTATGCACCATGCGAATAACCATGTTGATGTCCCAAGTATCCTCTCCGAAAATCATGTTATTACGCCATCTCCATATCCACCAAATTCCGGCTGCGAAAAGAGTGGAGTCATTGTTTTGAAGAAGGTCAGTAATCCAAACTGCAACATTGTTGGACGTGAAGAGGGTATTATTATTAGAGAAGCCGAGTCTCATCCAGACTTCCTTAGAGTGAGGACAGTCTCTAAGACAATGGAAAATGTCCTCCTTGTCAGCTGAGCATCGTTGACAGTTTGGAGTGAGAGCTAAACCTCTCCTATGGCGCAAATCACATGTTGGTAAAGCTTCATGTATGCATAACCAGAAAAGAAAATGCAACTTGGCAGGAACGCTTAGTTTTCAAAGCCATCTCCAGTCCTGAGCATTATCCCAAGCACGGTTCCTCTCCAGCAGCCAAGAATACCCAGAACCAGCAGTATAAAGGCCTTCCTTGTTCCCCTTCCAGGTCCAACAGTCAGATACATCAACAACAATATGGTTGGGCACTGGAATGTTGAGGATTTCAGTGTGAATATCCTGAGTGATATTGGTCATTAATTTATCTAGACACCAAGCACCATTAGACCATATATCACGAAGCATAAGGTTAGTGTCCAAGATGTGAACAAAAAGGATTCTATCACAAAGTCTGCCACTCCCTAACCAGTCATCATACCAAATGGAGGAAGTACCCGCTCCTAGTTTCATGTGAAAACCCTCACGAAGCTGCGAACAAGCCTTCATTATGCCTTTCCAAGTAACTGAAGCGCGGGTTCCAGCCGTAGATGTCTAAATTGAGTTGTCACCAACATATTTATGATTAAGAACTTGAACCCATAGTTTATCTTTGTCATAGAGTAAGTTTCAGACCAATTTGCCCAGCATAGCAAAATTGTTCAATCTAGCAGATCTAAGACCCAAGCCACCAAACCTCTTAGGTGAAGTCACTATGTTCCAGTTCACAAGATTAAAACCTCTATGATCTGAATTTTTTGACTAGAGAAAGTTTCTTGTAAGGGAATCTATCCTGTTGCACACACTAGATGGCAAGAGCTGAGTTTGCATAGTATATATTGGAATGGCTGTTGTTACAGATTGCGCAAGGCATAATTTTCCAGCCTTGTTGAGGAGTTTACCCTTCCATGAGGCAAGTCTGTTTTGGATTTTCTCCACGACATGATCATAAACTTGTTTAGTCACTCTACCATTCACCAGAGGGAACCCTAAGTAAGTACCCAGGTCATTCACAATAATAATAGAACAAAGCCTTGCAAGTTCAGTTTTACGATGTCTAGGAACATGCGCTGAACACATGGCTCGAGATTTAGTAAAATTAACCTTGAGACCGGAAGCTTTACAAAAATCTTGCAGGGTGTTTGAAACTAGACGCACCTGAGCATTAGAGGCTTTACTAAAGAAGAGGATGTCATCAGCAAAGAATAGATGGGATATGCTTGGGCCCCTTCTAGACACTTTAACAGGTTGCCAACAACCAGAATCCACTTTGCTTTGAATGCTTAGAGCTAATTTTTCCATACAAATAACAAAAAGATAAGGGGAAAGGGGGTCCCCTTGGCGAAGACCTCTTGAAGGTTTAAACCCATCTAATCTAGAGCCATTCCAAAGGATAGATAGATGCGAGGATCTAACACACCACATAATAAGATTAATCGTGTTCTCCGGGAAGCCAAAAATCCCTTAAAGTCAATTCAAGAAAATCCCAACAAATTCTGTCATAGGCCTTCTCAAGATCAATTTTGAAAGCAATAACCCCCTGCTTAGACTTGCTATGATGCATATAGTGAACCACCTCTTGAGCTATAATAGCATTGTCCGTAGTTCTTCTTCCCGGGATGAAGCTATTTTGGAGAGGACCAATCAACTCATCAAGGAAGGGACGTAGCCTCTGGACCAAAACCTTTGTAATAATTTTGTAAGCCACATTACAAAGACTAATAGGTCTAAAATCCTTTAACTGAACTGGATGATCGATTTTTGGAATTAAGACAATAAGAGTTTCCACCAAGCGGTCATCCGAGTAACCCATAGAGAAAGCATGACTAACCAACTGCCACAGATCATCTCCCACCATACCCCAGAAATGTTTGAAGAACACTGGTTGAAATCCATCTGGCCCTGGGGCTTTGTATGATTTCATGCTGAAAGTTGCTTTTCTAACCTCTTCTTTGCAAACTAGGGGCGTAGTCCCTGCTTCAGCAGTGAAAAGATCCTGAAAGAAAAATGGTTGAGAGAGCATTAAGTAAATTTGAGAAAATATGATATACAAAATGGTTTTTCAATTATTGTGTGTATATGTTTACCAATATAATTTATTGTAAAAAAAAGTTGAGTGAACATAAATATTTATAATTAGTTTAAATGTTTTCAAATTTTATTTAATGTATATAATTTTATATGAGTGGTGTTTATATTTTAAACTAGGCAATTAAGCCTTGCTTTTTAATTTTCAAACTACAAATAATTTTTAAAATTTATATATTTTTTATATCATCGACGATCATCTTTACACCCAGTGCATCGCACGGATAATTTGCTAGTAATGATGATATTTGGTGCTAAATGTTTCACAATTACACTACTAACCTTCTATATTTTATTAATATATTAATAAATATCTTTTCAGACAAAATCTAGTTGTCTATATTATATTTGATTAGTTGATTAATAAAAAAAATAACTATGGCTTATAAGAATTGGCTCAACTAAGTCTCCTTTTAATGACAAATCACCATTTGATTCTAAATTAACTTGCTAAGGAATTGAAAAAAAGATATTTTATTGAAAAAATTAAAAATATCACTTCTCAATAATATATTGATTACACAGTCTACATCATATTTTTCATGCAAAAAGTTATATTTTTAATCTTTTAGGATCTAGTTAGCATTTTCCTTAAATTAATGGTATTAGGTTGGTGAGTTATTTATAAGTCTAATAAATGCTTAAAGGATCTCCTTACCCCAAATATATATCTATTGAAAATAAAAAAAATGTCATAAACCGAAAAGCAAACCTTATTTTTTACGTTTAACTTTGATTACAAAAATTAAGTTTAACTTTGATTAAAAAAATTTATACTTTGAATCAATCACAAATTATATTTTTTTTTACTTTCAAGATAATTATGATGAGAGTGAAATATTTTTAATAATATGACAATTTCTTATTTAGTAACGATGTAATTGTCTTTTTTATGCTCATAGTGTATATCAATTAAATCAATTTTTTTTTTGGTAACTAAAACAAACCTATTTTGAACTGGGAAATGTCTAACATGGATTAGAAATAATTTCATGAATTGATAAATCAATTAAAAAATTAAAAAAATTAATTATACAGTACTTAACTTTTCATTTGACACATATATGCCCTCTCTTTTAAAAATAAAAAATAAAATAAAATAGAGGATTATTTATCAAGGCTTGCCCTTTATTTTCTCAAATAACAAAAAAATTTAAAATTAAAATTTAAAGGCATATAGGTTGTAGAATAGAAAAGTAAAAATAAGCAAGCCATTTGACTGTGTTTTCAATCTGAAGGTAGGTAGAAACGGAGACCCATTTGAGCTTTGAATGTTTCTCCCTCCTTCTGCAACAACACGACATCACGCTTTTCCTCCAATGCTGAAAGTTCCAAGCTTTAAACGCTGTCACCAAATTGAACGCCTTAAAATAAAAAAAGAACCCAACCCATTTCATTGAATTCCGATCTAAACAAAAGCCCTCTGAAATCGAAAAATGGGTGCGTACAGAGCGGACGATGATTATGACTACTTGTTCAAGGTGGTGCTGATCGGAGACTCCGGCGTCGGAAAGTCCAATCTGTTGTCTCGTTTCACCAAAAATGAATTCAGTTTGGAAACCAAATCCACCATTGGCGTTGAATTCGCCACTCGCAGCATCCACGTTGATGACAAGATCGTCAAGGCCCAAATTTGGGACACCGCTGGACAAGAAAGGTAACCCGTAACCCCCTTTTTGCCTATGATCTCATTCCATTTATGATTTCTTTATCTTTTCTGAATTTTTTGATTTGTTTATGTTGATGTTGATGTTTTTATTTTTACTTTTTTTATTTGTTTCTGGTCATTTGGTGATTGGAAATGCGTGAAAGGTATTTGTGTGGTCTAAAGTTTAGTGGGGTTTGATTGAATTTTAATGGGTTTTTTCTAGTTTTCTTGAATAGGATTTGGTTTGCAAATGATGAATGATGCACAATGCACGATCCTTTTGGTGGCTATGGGATTCATGCTTTTGATCTGGATGATAATGACATCCTGATCACAAACAATGTTCTTTTTTTATCGTTGTATCAAGCGCTTACACTAGATGAAGATTTGTTGTCTCACTTTGTTAATACATACTTTGTCTCTACCAATATTATGTGAACAGTATTGGTGCGGACAGGGTGTGTGACGGCAACGTGAGACAGCAAATCTTCATCCATTATCACCACATCAATTGTTTGTTACCGAACTTAAGTAGAAAAGGTTGCATAGCTTCTGACTTAATGGTAAGCACCTGATCCAACACATATTTTTTAAGAATAGAAACAGGGATGATTATGTATTAGACTTTGTCCTAGGATTGAGAATGGCACCCAAATTTATTTTGGGGTGGGATTGATTTGTGTACTGCAGTACAGATAATGTTGCTATTCCATCATTGATCCTCCTTATGGGTTAGTGGATGCATGTATAAATCAAGTTGAAGAATTGATGATTCTATAAATTAGTAAATGGATTGAAGACTGTTTTCCTTCGATGCCAAATGTTGCTTCTTCCATTTGTTGGGTTTTCAATTTCAACCCATGGAAGCTGGTGGAGGGGATACTCATACCACAGTTTTGTCTATGTAGCCAACTCCACTTGGTGGAAAAAGGCTTTGCTTGTTGACTGTTGTTGTTTGGGCATAGTTTAGGATATATCTCCTTGTATCTATTAGTGGACGAGTATGACCATTGTTTAATTCTTCCATTATCCACTATCCATTATTCTTCCAAAATTTGCAATTTGTTCAATGTGTCAATTTACTTTTTGTGATAATATGTTGCTCTAGAAATATATTTCAATTTCTTTTCTTCTAAAATGAATCGTACTTCCCAAGTAAAACATCTTTAAAGTTGTGAGAATATGGCATAAGAGAAATGAAGTTGACTGCATGAGTTCTCAAGTCTGGCTTGCTTTATTTTGTTCATGGCTTCTTACTTCAGCCATTTATTTGAAATGAAATGAGACAGAGCTTTTGAGACTTTGACCAGTTAACTCTAAAATATCATTGTCTTTGTTTTATGATCGATACTTAATGAAGTGGACTCGTGTGAAGTGTAGGAGAGTTGCTTCTATTTTGAAGTGTGATTAAATGTATTACTTGGTTTAGTTTTATCTGCCAGTGAGATTATGCACATACATTGTATACAATAAGAAAACTTGTGAATTTAATGGAAAAAAAATCTTTTTACGATGATCGTAATCGTAACCTACTTGTGCTCCTAATTTCTGAACTATAAATTTAATTATAACCATGCACTGATTTTTCATCTGCAACATGCTTACATGTATGCTGTATATATGTAAAACTAGATAGATTATATGTATTCCTGAATCCAGAATGTTGTATATATCAATTTCATCCTTGTTATTTGCCACAGATATCGTGCAATCACGAGTGCATATTATCGAGGAGCTGTTGGTGCATTGCTTGTATATGATGTCACCAGACATGTAACTTTTGAGAATGTGGAGAGATGGTTAAAGGAGCTTCGAGATCACACAGATGCCAACATTGTAATTATGCTTGTGGGAAACAAGGCAGATCTTCGTCACTTGCGTGCTGTGTCCACTGATGATGCCAAGGCATTTGCTGAGAGGGAAAACACATTTTTTATGGAAACGTCCGCTCTCGAGTCCTTGAACGTTGACAATTCTTTCACAGAAGTGCTCACTCAGATATATCGCGTTGTTAGTAGGAAGACTCTTGAGATTGGGGATGACCCTGCAGCCTTGCCCAAGGGGCAGACAATCAATGTTGGCAGTAAGGATGATGTCTCAGCTGTTAAAAAGGTTGGATGCTGCTCAGCATAGTTTGAGAGGGGAAGGTCTTTACAGCAAAATACTTACCATGTTACTTCACTGTAGGTGTTATTTGTAGGAAATACTAGATGGGGAACATTTTTTGGGTTGGTGCTTGTTGCAATTAGAACAATTCTGATCTGCAGCAAGTTTGTAAAGATTTTCTTGGTCCTTTGTATTTGGGTTAGTGTATCCTTAGTACTCCAATTAATATATTTTTGGTTTATCTAAAAAAAACTAATCCTCAACCTTTTGGGATCCATGTGAAATGTTTTAGTACCTTTGCTTTTTTTTTTTTTTTTGGGTGTAATTTTTTTGCTCACTTATTTTGCCAAGTCTATTATTTGTTTCATTTTTTTCCCTCTAAGCATTGTTTGGTTGTAGGAATGATGTCATGTTACCCTTATACATACGAAATATATTTTTTCTAATGAATGAAAGCGATATCCGGTTCTCAGACTGACCAGAACTTACAATACTCATCAGTCTTCTTCAAATTTTCCTGTCAAACACATTCTTTTGATAGAGACAGTATAAAGCGATTAACTTTCAAAAGATTTATGTTTTGGTTGCTGGTAAATATAAGGTCCTCAATCCAGGAGATAACAAACTTTAATATGTAGAATTGTAGATACTTCCACAGATAGTGCTCAGCACACAAGAATAGATTGCAATAAATTACACAGCCCCCACTTGCAGCACTCCCTTGTTACATTAGTCCTTTACACTTTTGCTATTTTTCATATAGGTTCCAACAGCTTGATTAAAATATCTCCACCAGCTTCAGTCATGCATATATTAGTAATACTAGCATTTATTCACTTTTGCCTTGCAAAGTTCCATGTTTCCAACTTCCCATATACATAATCACAAAAATTCACAAACACGTGCAGTCGGCTGAACTTGATTTCATGTTATAAATTTTCAGAATTGATTATATCCTATGTCAAACTTGATTTTAGTAATAAAAAAAACAAACAAATGGGATGTTTGATTATTTCAAGTAGAATCAATTTTGCTTTCAGAAGCAATTTTGATTAAAAGCTAAAAAAAATAGTTTTTGCATTGGGTTGAAATTTTTATATTAAGTTTTACATCAAACTTGTTTTCAAAATAAAAACATTCAAACATAAATCACTTCTCTTCAAACTCAATTCTAACTAAATCAACTTTACAAAATTAATTCCATTTAAAATCACTTTTATCAAATCTTTATAAAAAAAATTGAATTATATGAACTTGACTTCGATGAGCATTATTTGGAAAGCAAGGAAAATGTGACATTTTTGGAACAAGAGGGAAAACATATCCGAATATTAACATTGGGCTAACCTTCGCTAAACTCCAATAGCGTGCCACACATGACAGTCCATTAAATTCCAATAGTGTGTCAAATTGGAAAAAATAATTATACTGATATTGTAAAAATCGATTATAATCAAAATCTATTTTTGTTTAGGTGTGTTTGTTGAAAACAATTTTAAGATAACATATTTCATTTTGATGATACAAAAAAATTAATTTTATATAGTAAATTATGAAAAAAAAAAAAAGAAGTATGAAGTTATTTGGTTATATTAATGTCTCAAAAGAGGAGAGGGAGAAGAAGCGCCTTGTATGTTTTTTTTTTTTTTTTTTGGCTGACAAAAGAAGCGCATTGTATGTGAGAGTGAGAGAAAAGGTTTTGTCCCCAAAAAACAATCCTTTTTTTAATGGAAAAAAATATTTTTTTCTAAAAAAAAAACCTTTTATAAAAATTTAAGCTATATACCAAATATATTAGATTATCTACAAAACAGTTTTTGATAAAAAAAAAATAGCTGCAAGATGAAAAATACATCTTTCCCAGACATGCTTTAAGAGCACATGCATCGGTGCATATTGAGGAGTACTTATCTTATCAACTTAAGAAGGGATGCTTATTTTTGGAGACCAAAGCACCCCAAAATTGAGGGATGCTTCCACAAGCACTTGTGGATTTTCTTTGACTTTTGCCTTTTTTATTATTAAAATATATTGAAGAGTGAAGATCCAAAGTAGTTCATGAAAAATTTAAATGACCCACTTTTGGTTCCTGAAAAAATAAATTACTCATTTAGTTCCTCAAATTTATAAATGCGGGATATATTATTCTCTCTTTCACTTCCAACGTCCATTTACTTGCCTATGTGTCTCGTTAACCATTTAATTTTTTTTAAGAAACATTCCTCGAAAATAATTTTTTTTTTTTAGGGAATTCCTCGGAAATAAAGTATAATAAATAATACCCACATCTCTCTGTCATCTTTTCCCACAGTCCAAATCTCTCCCTCTCTGTTATCCATCAATCATCATCTTCCGCCATGGACGACCGCATTTCACGTCAAACCAAGGTCCTCACCGACCACCTCCTCCACCACCACCACCCTTCCACCACCTCTCCCACCCTCTCACCCACCCCCTGCCTCAGCTACTCTCCCCCGGAGCTCTCGAACCCGTTCGCATTCGACGTGAGGGAGATGCGGAAGCTCATGGACGCTCACAACTTGGAGGATCATGACTGGTTGTTCAATTTGATAATACAAAGCAACCTCTTCAACCGCAGAGAACAAGGTGGAAGGGTCTTCATCTCCCCATATTTCAACCAATCAATGGAACAACAACGTGTTGGAATATTTTATTCCAATATCATAATGTGGGCAGATATCGGTAATTAATTATATTAATTATTTATCTCTTAGGGGTTTTAATTGATATGTGATCAAATTAAGAGATAAGCCAATCAGATTTCTTATTTGATAATTGATTATATCATTAATTATCTGATATGGGCAAAATATGAGTGGATGTCATTGATGGCTAATTTCGGAATAATGAGAACCCTAATTTGCCATCACCCTATATATAGGCTATGGTCCTCAATACACCGGATACAATACACACCGCCTCTTCTTCCCATCTGAAGAGCGACTAAGGCATACAGAGTCCAGGTTGAGGAAAAACCATAAAGTCACCGCTAACCATATATTTGTTATCATCATCTATGTTAATTGTCAAGCTATTCCACACAAGAAGACGATCAACTTGTTCATGATTGATTCCCGCTCTTTGTACAAGAAGGTTGGTGATTAAGTCCATCTCTGAAGAACGCTTAAGATCATAAACCCCTACGGATCCAGATATATTCATAACATTTGAATCCTAATAACTTGGCATGATGTAGATCCTAGGCTATGTGGTAATTATGCCCTAGGGTATATGCCTATAGATTTAACGCTTCCGCATAAAGAATAAAGAACCTAAAGAATTAAAGAAATATCTAACAAGTAATATCAGAGCAGTCATTATTGTTAGATTATTAGGATCTGTATATATATATTTTTTTTAATATATGGATCCCATGGCTGGACATGAATTTTCATCTTGCCTTCATTTTTTACAATTCATTTGTAGATTTGTTTTCTTTTAAATGCCTATTGACATAAAAGATGAAAATCATGTTGCCTGAAACTAGGGGTATTCGCGGATTGGATTGGATCGGTTTTGAGCTAAAAAGTAATCCGATCCAATGATAAAAACAATGTACGGTTTGGATTGGATCGGTTTGCTTCCTTGAAAAATCCGATCCAATCCAATCCAATCAAATGCGGTTTGGATTGGATTGGATAATTCGGTTTTTGTCATATTTTATTTTTTCCTTATTTCAAGTGTCATTTCCACTTATTTAATAGTGGACAAAATATAATTTTCATTTAAGGGAGCTAGTCTAAGGTGTCAAATACCTATTTTAATATATCTCTATACTAGAACAGTAAAACCTTTATTAAAGTCGGCAACTATTTGTACCTTATTAACCGTTATCTGATTTGATGAAGACTGAGAAAACTGTTATAGAATTCTCGACAAAATATTGGAAGTTTGAGAAAAAAAATAGGTATTAATATTTTTTAACACGTTCTTTTATGTTAAATATTCTTTATGTTAATTTTCTATATTTACTCTCAGTTATCTTATTTTGTCCTTGAATCAGCTACAAATAAATTGTAGCTAATTATTTTTCAAATTACTTAATTGATTTCCTATTTTTAATATTTACTCAATCAAGTATATATATGTTATGCATCAAAACTTTTAGCAAAATATAACTTCAAGACATTAAAATTTATTCTAAATAATCTCATAAATGTCATTCCAACAAAAATATTAAAGAGAATGAGGGTCATAAAAGTATTAAAAACAATGTTCAAGTATGGGTAATACTATAATTTCAAAAATAATAGTATATGTCTATAGTAGTTCGGTTTAGATTGGATTGGATTGGATGTCATTAGGGGATCCAAAATCCGATCCAATCCAATGAAAAATTGCGGTTTTTTCGGTTTTCGGTTTGTTCGGTCTTCGGTTTTTCGGTTTGGTTTTTGCGGTTTAAATCGGTTTGGATCGGTTGATGAACACCCCTACCTGAAACCTATACCGAGTGCTTAGAATATACCTACCGGTTTTTTTTTTTTTTTTTTTTTTTTTTTTTTTTTTTTTTTTGGTGCTTTAATTGTAAGCACACTTTTAAGAACTATAGTACCTTTTGGTGTTTGCAAATTTTTTTTTTTTTTTTTGGCTTCCTGTATGTGATTGCAGATATACGTTTGATTTGCGATTTCTATATATGGCTCTCGGTATTTTTCTCTCTTGCAATACTTGACTTGTACATTAATATTCAAATGAGGTCATGATATTCTTTGAACATATATATTATTTGGCTGACAGTTGTTTTTTTTTTTTTTTTAAATAACAATAATAATAAAAAAATTGAAAAGAATATGATCTCTATTGCACGGGAAACCTTTCATATTTTATATATATGAATGGAAAGGATTAATGGATGAATGGTAAATTACTAAATTTGCAGCAGGACACGTGAAGCTTTTAAGTTTTTTATGGTATGTGTATAATATTATATATTATATTATGAGTGGAGATCCACCTACTCCAAGAGTAACTCTTGTTATAGTTACTCCATTTAATAACTTATCGGGGACATTGAATTTCAACAATCCAACCGTTGAATATTGTCATATTATCCTATCAATCATGCACACCAAATTTCATAAAAATCAGACATTCATCGTTATATAATCTTATACTCGACATTTACTCATATTTTTAGAAAACGTATATTATGAAAATTTGAGGAGTTGATCTACTCAATAAGAAGTTTTGATCTAATGGCTGAATTGTTGAAATTCAATGTTATCGATGAGTTATTAAGCGGAGTAACTTTACAAAGAGTTACTCTTGGAGTAAGTATATCCCCACCCATTATTATATTATTATATAAAGATGGTGATCGGCATGAATCAAGGTTTTTAAAACCGGACCGGTCATTGAACCGGTGAAAGTACCGGTTCAAGGTTTAATGGTTCAACCGTAATTGAACCGGTATTAATTAAATAATATTTTTAAATTTTTTAATATAATATATATAGTAATATTAAATAAAAAATTAACATGATTGAGGAATAATGAGTGCAAAGGTTATGAAACACAGGTGTCACTCCTGATGGCTTTTGGCCCCACACAAGTTGTGGTAATAATATAGAAATGTTTAATATGATTATTATATTATTATTGTAAAATCAGATTTTTATCTTTGCAACATGTTTGGATAAGTTCTAATACGGTGGATTTTGTCTTGTCTCAAAGATTTCATTATCCAATTTGCCTGAGAGTGATCATATTGCATTTGAGTGAACTTTGTACTTTGGCTGCATACATAAACCTGATCTAATACCTCTCATAGTCTCATCCCATTAGTGCGAGTGTGCAAACAATGTACGTATTCTCACTCTCACTCATACTTGACTTCGTCTTTGGATATGCTAGCAGCGAACATATAGAGAGCAGCACATGCGTCATGATTTTTAACAATCAGTATTTATATACAATCAGGAAGAAACAAACGGGGAGCATTACTAAAGCTTGCACGCCATATCAGACACCAAGAAATACAATTGAAGGAGTCCCACCTACCAGTGAATCCATCCTCCTTTTCAGGTGTTCGAATGTTGAAGTCCAGAAATGTAAAGAAGACTTGGAGCCCACATCGATAGAGTAGGTGGATTGCTGTGAAAGGATGGGTTATAAAACTGAACGGGTGAAAATTTTTCACTGGCCAACAAGGACAAGTTCAATTTTTCGAACCGGCCCAAACCAGATAATTTCTGGTTGTGACCGGTTCCACCGGTTGTGCACCGGTTTGTACGGTTCAAGGCTGGTTTTTATAAAGTCCGGTTTTTGTGGTCAACCGGATCGGAAGTAGGGTCGGTTCCTGGTCCAACCGGTTCGATCGGCCGATCCGGTACGGTTTTGACTACCTTGGCATGAATACATTGTTAAGTCTCTAAAATGTCTGTGTGTATTTCCTTAAGTTTTGATGAAAACTAAACATTGGGTAATGATTTAATTAACCTATTTTGTGGTTGCTAACCTGTCTACTTAGTGTACAGATCAGAAGATTACAAAACTCACCTGTCTGTCTACCTAAGTCTCACCTGTCCGTATAAGCCAAGAAGTCAACCTGTCTGCTGACTAGGATTGTTGACTACGTGCAAACTGATTTTACAACCTGTCTCTACTCTTCAACTTGTCTAAGGTTCTTCGTTAAAGAACTCGAAGTACAGGAAGCTTTTACAAGCTGTCCCCTCATGAAGAATACTCTGAGAACTCTCTCACGCTTATCAAGAAACTCAGAAGTGCTCTCTCTCAAGCAACCTAGGAAGTCAGAGATAAACTCCCAGTTAAAGAATGTTTCCAACATGCTTTATTTCCTAGTACTTTTAGTTATTACACAGAAAGGGAAATGTACTCTGCAAAAGTACAAAAGCACTCTGCACAACTCTGAGTTAATGTCTACACGATGCATAAAGCTATTATCCCTCATGTTAGAGTACAACCAACGTCTTCATTGCATTAATGGCTGCCCAGAACGACTATATTGCATTTAATGAAGCTCTGCTTGAAGCCATAGTTGCAAGGAATGTCTCTAACGGATATTAAATGTTTGAAGGCTATAAATACAGAAGTCATTGAAGATGAACATCATCAGAGTTTTACAAAGCATTAAAGAGCCAATTGAGACACCCCGTTGTGCCCCGGTGTTTTATTGGATTAATTCTCTCTTAAATTATTTCTTAACTGCGCGCTTAGCGTGAAAAATACGAAAAAAATTAAAACTTATTTACTAAACATATAACTTCTGCAAATTAAACATATCAACATTGTAATATATAAATACACACCTGGTTATTTATTACATTACCAAAACACTGTTGAGGGTATCCTTTCGATAGGATCCCTCACAGGCATAAACTTAAATAAGAGTCATACTTAGCGGAAACATATAAAAATACTCCTTAGACACACTGGCCATAGTGTCTATACTCTAATCACCGTGGATCACAGACCGACCTCCAGCGTCTGGTTCGTAAGGAGTTCCATCCAACTCGTCAGCAACCTCTGTTTCATACAGATCTCCGTCCTGCTCCTCAGCAACATAATCCTCCATTGGTTCTTCTAATGTAAGTAAAGTAGCCCACAAGAATACAGAAATATAGGGGATAAGAAGCAGTTCTATCATCAAAAGCGGAAAAGAGTAATAGTAAACTATACAGTAATTGTTACAGACAAATCATCATTTAACACCTAACTAGCACAACATCCTCAAAATCATGTATCATCCTCTACCCCAATCTCGTACAACTAGACTTTTATACTGACGTGGCCACCACTGATTTCTTTCACGCATTCCTCTCGGGGAATGTCAGTCAATTGTTCAAGCGACAGGTTCCAAATTCCCGGTGCACATTCTCTTCCATGGTGAGAACGCTCATGCAAAGCATGACACTATAGCTGCACGATGCTCCCGGTGCACACCCCGTCCACTCCCGGGGGTGCTCAATGAAATTCAATGACACTATAGCTGCACAACCTATTTCTAAGGTGGAACGGTCGAGCGAGAACTCTTGACCTCGTGTATTATATTACCAATACACGGTTGTGAACAACAACACCGACCTTGTGTATTATATTACCAATACACGTGAATCTCACCAACCCATTTTAACAACATCCTAGTGCCTTAACCTTCCACTAGAACTCAACATATATTCTAGGTCACCATACCTCTTTAAAATAAATCATCTAGGTTAGGCACTTCTAAATCACCATTATTCTCACACCCAAAACAAATAACTATCTCTCGAACAACATATATATCTTTTAAAATCCACTAAGCATCATATTAACCACCAGACAGATCATGCATAACATAACATCACAAAATATTCAAATACCACAAAATATCACATAAGCAATTCAATAATAATAATAAATTCAATCAACCTCAAATAAGATAAAAATCATCCTAACGTCGATAAGCCTACAATCCCCGAATCACCATTGGTTTTACAGAAAAGGTTTCCAATGTGATTTTGGTCTTGTCGATTACTCGACTACTAGTAGGGTTTAGGTCGCCCTACACAATTATCATATAATCTACTACTTATCGATTCCGACGATAGGTTGATTCTTTCCCCCACCTGAGTTAGCACCGAAATCGCGAACTCGACGTTCCTTGCTATCACAGCTTAATAGTATCACCTTGAACCAAACAACATAACTATAATTAATCAAACAAACCTAACTATACCCACTTTATGCTAGATTCGGCCATTCAATTCCAAATAGGGCTAGGATCATTTTCTCATTCTAATCTTTTGGGTACTAACTACTTAGGTCTTAGATAGCTTAGGATAAATTACTATAAGTTGAAAATATGGAATAAAAATCATCCAACCACTTAGGGTAGGATTTCGGCCTCAAATATAAACAAAATAGGTTAGAAAATTTCTTTAAGCTCTTGGATAATGAAAGTAGAGATCATAACTAGATCATAGAAATTGGTTTCACATTTTTATGATTTTTCTACAATTTTCTAGAATTATTTGAAGTTCTAGATCTAGGAATGAAAATTTATGAAAACTTGATAATCATGGCTTGATCTTACAAAATAAATGAAGGAAAAGACTTAGATGATTAAGGAGAAGAGGTTTTACCTCTTGAAGCTTGAAGAAATGAAAGGAATTGATGAAGTTCTTCACAACTCCGATATGGTGTTCTTGGTGTTCTTGGAGAAATGAAGAACAAGAGTGAAGGTGTTCTTGGTGTTCTTGGTGAATGATGAACACTTGAAGAAATGAAGAACAAGAATGAAGAAAAGTGAAGAGAAGTTGAAGAAGAAAAATGAAGGAAGAGAGGGGATGGGTGAGGTTTTGGTGTGGGGGGAGGAGGGTATTTATAGATAGGAGGTTGGCTTTAACTAGGTTAGGTTTAGGTTAATCATGGTTAAGTTAAACTAAATATCTAGATATTTTCCAATAAATATCTAGATATTGTCATTAAATATCTAGATATTTTCAATTAAATATCTAGATATTTATTTTACTAAATATCTAGATATTTTTCTATTATTTGCTCCCGGCTCCGTCGATTACCCGATTAACGACCTAAAAAGCCCGAGAATCGTCTAATATCTTATTTTTTTACAAAAATTTCAAGATACCCTATCTTGTTGGAAACGTGATAAAAATCTACTTTGCTTCGTTCACGAGTCAAAATTAGGTTTTCTGATCATTAAAATCTTACTATCAGTGAAAACACCGACTGATGAATTTTCGCCAAAATTCGCCCGAATACACATAATTTTTTATTTCTGATTAGAAATTTGGAAAGTAGACTTCCTCACGGACAAAATATAAAAAATCTACAAAATTTCATTTTTCGAGTCAAATTAGGGTTTTCTAACAGTATAAAATTATACTGTCAGTTAAAAAAAATGCAGACCGGTTTTCGTCTGAGTTTTAAACCCAAATTTTAACCATAGCCTCCTACCATAGAGTAAGTTCTAGATATGATTTTGTTTTCTCCAAAATCATTTCCTAAAGTCTCAAATAAAAATATAAATAAATATATTTTTACTGTTAAAACAGCGTAATTAAAAACAGGCTGTTACACCAATACTCTGTTCATTTATTCATTCTATATTCTTCAATCATTTGAAGTTATTACGCAGACTTTCCTAAGCTTTATATTTAAACCACTCTCTGAGTGTTAGTGAAAGGTCTGTAAGTGTATTTATTACAAACCAAACTCTCAAACAAATCTGAGTGAGCCTGAAGAGGCTAGGTGTGCAAAGAATACTTGTGTTGGAGCCTGAAGAGGCTAGGTGTGCAAACAATACTTGGAGTCTGTAACCTGATCAGTTATAGTGGATAAATCTTGGTGCTGCCAAGGACTGGACGTAGCTCTTTGTGTTAAAGAGTGAACCAGGATAAATCTCTGTGTTAATCTCTCTTCCCTTAATCTCTTTAGTTATTTTGATTATATATATCATCTGCTTTCTAACAAAGGGGTTAAAACTGTTTCTGTCAAGTCTGTTTTCTTATCTCTACGTGTGTTGTTTTTCTGAGAAAACTACAACAGACAGGTGACCTGTCTGTGTATCTTTTTACACCCGTCTGTGTTTAGCTTCTGCATGCAAAAAGATTTTAACTTTATTTTAAATTCTGATAAACACAATTCAACCCCCCTTCTCGTGTTTATAGTTGTCTATTTCATACACTCTTATTATTAATTTTTTCTTCTCTCTGAAGCTTTACGTGATTGACTTTGGAACAATTTTCCTTGGAATTCAATTTCCTAGTGTATGAAAGGTTTAACAATTGTTACAGTATTGTGCCCATATTTGCTTGGGAAAGCTTTCGCTACCTCACGGCCGCCCAATGGCCCGGCTCTATAATTTTGACGTTGTAGATTTTGCTTCCACGCTTAAATGTTCATATTTTCATATTGGAGTAATGATATTTGCACATCCAAAGTTGACATCCAAAGTTAACATTTTGGTTAATCGGTACAAATATTTGGTTAATTCAGTTCATTATATGGTTAATCACGTGTAAATATTTAGTTAATTCATGATGACCCATTAACAATATAAAAAACTAAATTAACTAGATATTTGCATGTGATTAACCAAATATTTACATGATTATTATGGAAAATAAGCTTCATATAACCCATTAACCATATAATGAATTGAATTAACCAAAAATTTACACATGATTAACCAAGGTGTAAACTTTGGGTGTCAAACCCAGGTGTTCAAATATCATTACTCTTCATATTGAGCCATGATAATTAAACACACGGGTCGACACCAAATACACGACATCACGCTACAGTGGCGCACTATAGCAGCCACTGTAGCATTACTTTCTTTTCTTTCTTTTTTTAAATTTGCCTTTTTTTTAAAAATACAATTTTATTTCTCAAAAAAATCCATTCACCAGATAATGAACTGAATTCACCAGATATTTGTACCTGATTCATCAGATATTTGCACATACTTAACCAAAAATTTTATCTCAAAAAAACACATTCACCAGATAATGAACTGAATTCACCAGATATTTATACCTGATTCACCAGATATTTACACATACTTAACGAAAAATTTTATTTCCCAAAAAAAAGCATTCACCAGATAATGAACTGAATTCACCAGATATTTGTACCTGATTCACCGGATATTTGCACAAACTTAACCAAAAAATTTATTTCTCAAAAAAACCAATTCAACAGATAATGAACTGAATTCACCAGATATTTGTACTTGATTCACCAGATATTTACACATACTTAACGAAAAATTTTATTTCCCAAAAAAAAGCATTCACCAGATAATGAACTGAATTCACCAGATATTTGTACCTGATTCACCAGATATTTGTACCTGATTCACCAGATATTTGTACCTGATTCACCAGATATTTACACATACTTAACGAAAAATTTTATTTCAAAAAAAAAAACGCATTCACCAGATAATGAACTGAAGTCACCAGATATTTGTACCTGATTCACCAGATATTTGCACATACTTAACCAAAAATTTATTTCTCAAAAAACCATTCACCAGATAATGAACTGAATTCACCAGATATTTGTACTTGATTCACTAGATATTTACATATACTTAACCAAAAAATGTATTTATAAAAAAAACATTTTAAAAAAAAAACAATAATTTTTTTTAAAAAAAAAAAAAAAAACCGCTACAGTGCAGCTACAGTGCCGCATATACAATGTCGCGTATTTGATGTTGGAAATCTGTGTTCAATTAGCATTTTTCTTTCATATTCAAGTGTGATTGGGTAAATTTTAGACCTCCCATTTTATTATTAAAATTGTCTAGTATTTTTGATTGGATTGGTTGAAGCATCACGTTGCCAAAGTAACCTTTGTTGTGTAGATTGATTTAATTGAATTTACTAAGATGTGCATGAAGTTATTTATGCGGACTGAACTTGGCCCAAAGGTAAAAGACAGTTTGGCTGAATAACGGAGTGCCCGCAATAATAAATGTGTGGTGATTATAAAGGTATTTTCCATGTGGATAATAGGATACCCGAAGGTGACCATTATTTAACAGGACTTATCATCAATGTTTGATCATTGCGTGAGAGGGCCACTGATAAGCCTCTGGCTGATCTAGTTTTATAACTAGTGAGACTATGGTTTTTGTGCTAATTATTCGAGTTTAATCTCGTTTTCGCCCAAATTTAGCATTAATTGTCCCTAAGCAACATTTTGGGTCTTTTAAGTAGTTTTTAATAATTTATGCTATTTTTGAGTCAAATAAAGTATTTAATGCTATTTTATATTTTCAAGTTAAAAGTGAAGCTCAAAGAAACTTGGAAAGTTGAAGAAAATAAGAAAAAGGGAAATTTCAAGGTCTCGCCCCGTGAACCAGACGTAGGAAATCTGAGAGCGTTCTGTCTCGCCCCACAAGACAATTTTCGCCTCTCGAATATTAAAATCTGCTTGCAGCCAGATTCACGTGAAGTAATGATGCAGGGGCCTAATTGATGGATTTGAAGATTTGATATTAATGGCTTATCATAAAAATAGAAGATGGAGATATTGATTTGACAATTAATTTGAAGATTGAAGTCATTAAAGAATATCAATAATGGAATGGAATTGATATTGAAGACACTAAAAAGATTTTGGCAATGAATTACAAGATGGATTGAAGATTGACTAAATTGAGAGGTAGCTGCATCAAGCAAATTGTCGCTGGACCCACAAGTAATTAGTGATACAATTGGATTCACTTATGAATAATTCACGTGCAGGAAGCTACAACCATATTTGTTTGGCAATTTGACTTCAAATAGGAAGATGGTTAATTGCAAGACAAGTGGGTCCATGACCAAATAACAAAGGAATTGGTTTGGCAGCAACGTGAAGAACAAAGTGCCAAGGGTCCCACGTGAATTGGAATGCAATTGGATGGAAGAAGCTGCTTGGCCAATTGGAAGCATGGTCAACGTAAAATGGCAGTGACCCATGCAAAAGATTTGGTTATGTGCATATTATCTAATCTTGCTAAAGATATGATTGGATTGGGATAATAATTGTTTAACAGGATAAGTAAATTAAGAGATAGCAGCATGTAAAGGGGCCCATGCAATTGATCCAAATTGAATTAGGAGATTGAAGCTGCAATATATATATATATATATATATATATATATATATATATATATATATATATATATATATATATGTGTGTGTGTGTATGCACATCAGCACGACAGACCGGGGAGCGCACAACACAGTCCCAGTAGTGTAGTTTGAGTTCTCTGTTTTCTTCTCTTTGTTTCTCTTGGAGCTGCGTCTCCATTAGTTTAGGAATATTTTCTGTTCTCTTTTTATTTATTTAGTTATGAACGTGATAAGGAGCTAATCCTCTTTCTCTGAGGGATCGATAAAGCCATCTTTGATGACATAGTGAATTCAAGTAATATTTTCATATACCCTTATCTCTTTTTTTGTTTCTTAATTCTGATTTATTTGCATTAATCATAAAGGCATGTGATTAACTAGTCTAGTGCATTGAGGCTGGCAGACAAGTCGTGCTTAGGATTTGAATTAAGAACACTGTTTGAATATTGCTAGGCATAGAATAGGAAAACGGTGCAATTGCTATAGGGAACCAAGAACTTAATAAATCTAATTGTGGGTTGAATAGGTTGGCAGATTGACAACTTGCAATTGTAGAAATTTCCTTTTGAAAATCGGCAGTGATATTAGGATAATTGAGGGTTCCTGATTGACAAAGAAATTAAATTGAACATAGGGATAAGGAGATAAACACTTGGGTAACTTGCTTGATAGGATAGATTGATTCGTGATCTTAGAGCTCACTATCATAATCTAAATAATTAATTAGATAACTCTTCTTTTTATCTTGCTTTAATTAGATACTTGTTTAGATAATTGATTTACCCCAACAAACTCTCTCTCTCTGTCTCTCATCTTTGACTTAATCAATTATTAGTTATCTTCTTCAAATTTAGATAAATTGGTCACCCAATCCTTGTGTTCGATACTCGGTAATTACTTACCATTTTAATTATTACTTCCTTCGATCCGGTACACTTGCCGGAACCCATCAAGTTTTTGGCGCCGTTGTCCGGGATTGGTTTAACCAATTTTCTTTATTTGAAGAAAATAATTATTTTTGAAAAAGTCAAAAAAAAAAAAATTTAATTTTTTCTTGTTATATCTTTCTTGAATTTCCTTGATTTCACTTGGTCTTGTGAGTTTTTGTTGTATGCGAGGTACCATTCTACCGGGAGATTTGCTATACAACCCAGGAATTCGTAGGACCAAGAGAAGGTGAATGCAACACATGGACCATCTATTCTATCCAAGCGGGGAAGCTCAAATTGATTGGATCGTGTTTGATGGTATTGTTTATGAGCATGTGAAGATATACTCCAAGGATGAATGGAGAGCCCATGTGTTATTTTTGCAACAACCACCACACTTCAAGCTGAATTTTGAATTGCTAGAGTTTCTTTGGGATATAGATGTTCAACTTTTGGGCCAGAGCATAGAGCATTTGAAGGAAGAATCGATTGACTTGATTCAGAGGCATAAAATGCTTAAGGAACGTTCTCAAGAGCTAGCGGCAAGACTAAGTGACAACTTTCGGAAGTTAGAAGAGCAAGCTAGTGAAATTTATAAATTGCTAGCGGAAAAGCCGCAAGAGACCCAAATTGAAGAAAATGTTTTTGCTAGCAAAAACTTTATTGAAGATAAAGTTGTGGAGGAAGATGATTCAAGAGGTGAGGATCATGAAGAGGAGTGCAAGGAGGAAATATCTCCTATTGTTCCTTTGCAAGGGACAAATGAGACTAATCATGAAGAAAATACCTTTCTGACCATTCCTACTGAGGAGCATCAAAATCCAGAATTAGATAAATATGTTGGTTTGCATGCATGTGGATATCAAAAAGTTGGTGCCGTCTATTTGTCTATCACATTACTTTTTGAAAATAGCAACTTTGGAGTTCGAGTCATTGCCTACGCATTGGGAGTTTTCATCAATAGCAACAAAGGTTCTAAGGTCGCCTTAAAAAGCTATGGTCCTAATGCTTCATGGAGGATCTATTTACATAAAGGTCATTCTTGGAGAAGGTGAGTTACCATTTGACCCGGGAGGAAGTGAGCTCATCATAGCAATTAAAGAGGTCAATGGAATCTCCTCCCACTTGTTTATTCCATCTCCACTCCACAAGCCATGGGATCTAAGAGGGAGATCTGACATTTTGAGCATTCCTTGGCCGTTGTACCACAGGCTATGGGATCTGGGTGGAAGCGTCTTCAATGAGTTTTTCTAAACCCTTCTCTTTTTAATTAGCTTTCTTTTATTTGCTTGAGTCATATGTGTGTGAGTCCTGTGTTGGTAAGCTTGAAGGGGTTTTATTGAATTTTGCATAAATGGTTTGCATGAAAAAATGTTGATTTTTTATGATTTCCCCTAATGATTTGAAATTTGAAAATTGATCTCCATGTGAAAAATTGAAAAATATACTTTGAGACATTTTATTGTGATTGCATGATTTATGACAAGTTTGGGGTGAAGAGGTGCACACATTAGGAATGTATCTCGGTCAAATAATTTGCTAAAAATGTCCAGTGAGGAAATTGAGTCTCCAACATTGTTTTTGAATTGTGTGAATCACTTTTATGTTGCATTTTCCCGGATTTGCTTGAATCTCTTCATGGTTTGCATGTTTATATGTTTGCATCAAATGATTTAGGCAATTTTCTTTGAAATAGCTACTTGGCCAAATATGAACCAACCTTGATACATGATCCCTAGTTAGCCACATTGAGCCTTAAAGCCTATTGTTCTTAATAACCTTACAATACAAGCCATAAATCTTAAAAAACCATGTTAACCAAATCGTAGGATTTAAGAGAGCATTGAAACTTAGCAATGTAAGTGTTGTTTGGAAACTAATTAAGTTTGGGGTGGCTACAAGGGTTTATTATGTTATTGTGGGTTGAGAAAAAGAAAAATAAAGGTTGAAACCAAAGGCAAAAAGAAACAGAAGAAAAGTAAAAAAATGACAAAAAGGGTATTAAAAGGAAAAGGTTGTAACCACCCAAAGTGAATTTTTTTTTTTTTTAAAAAATGGAAAAAGGAATTGGAGTGAAAATAAAAGTGTAAAATGTTTCATGCTCTCCTAGTTCTAGGGTCTTAGCCTTGTACCTTTGAATATCCTACCTTTAGCCAGGCCTTATTACAACCCTTAAGACCTTTTGATGTTGCATATATGTTTTCATGGGAACTATTTTTGAGATGAAAATCAAATTCATGGAAAGTGCTCTTAAAATATGAAATTGAGTGAAAGTTGAAAACCTTGACAAAACTGAGCGAATGAGTGAATTACTATATGCCCTTGTGAGGAAGACAATTGTTTGAAATTGGCAATCTCCCTTTTATGTGTATGTTGGATCCTTGACTTAGATTAATGATTGCATGAATGATAGAATTTTTCTTTGTTTAAAGTAAATGAATATGGGGATTACATTGTTGAAAAGGGCGAAACATTGAATTAAAAAATTGAATTCTTAAAATTGCATGAAATTTGTTCGAAAATAATTGAGTCCATTGAGCTTACCCAGTTTGGAGTCTTTTTGAGTTTTAGTTTGCTTGGAGACAAGCAAAGTTTAAGTTTGGGGTATTTTGATAAGCCTCTGGCTCATCTAGTTTTATAACTAGAAAGACTATGGTTTTTGTGCAAATTATTCGAGTTTAATCTCGTTTTCGCCCAAATTTAGCTTTAATTGTCCCTAAGCAACATTTTGAGTCTTTTAAGTAGTTTTTAGTAATTTATGCTATTTTTGAGTCAAATAAAGCATTTAATGCTATTTTATATTTTCAGGTTAAAAGTGAAGCTCAAAGAAACTTGGAAAGTTGAAGAAAATAAGAAAAAGGGAAATTTCAAGGTCTCGCCTTGCGAACCAGACGCAGGAAATCTGAGAGCGTTCTGTCTCGTCCCACGAGACAATTTTCGCCTCTCGAATATTAAAATCTGCTTGCAGCCAGATTCACGTGAAGTAATGATGCAGGGGCCTAATTGATGGATTTGAAGATTTGATATTAATGGCTTATCATAAAAATAGAAGATGGAGATATTGATTTGGCAATTAATTTGAAGATTGAAGCCATTAAAAAATATCAATAATGGAATGAAATTGATATCGAAGACAAGAAAAAGATTTTGGCAATGAATTACAAGATTGATTGAAGATTGACTAAATTGAGAGGTAGCAGCATCAAGCAAATTGTCGCTGGACCCATAAGTAATTAGTGATTCAACTGGATTCACTTATGAATAAGTCACGTGCAGGAAGCTACAACCATATTTGTTTGGCAATTTGACTTCAAATAGGAAGATGGTTAATTGCAAGACAAGTGGGTCCATGACCAAATAACAAAGGAATTGGTTTGTCAGCAACGTAAAGAACAAAGTGCCAAGGGTCCCACGTGAATTGGAATGCAATTGGATGGAAGAAGTTGCTTGGCCAATTTGAAGCATGGTCAACGTAAAATGGCAGTGACCCATGCAAAAGATTTGGTTATGTGCATATTATCTAATCTTGCTAAAGATATGATTGGATTGGGATAATAATTGTTTATCAGGATAATTAAATTAAGAGATAGCAGCATGTAAAGGGGCCCATGCAATTGATCCAAATTGAATTAGGAGATTGAAGCTCCAATATATATATATATATATAAAAGTAATGATATTTGCACACCCAAAGTTGACATCCAAAGTTGACACCTTGGTTAATCGGTACAATATTTGGTTAATTCAGTTCATTATATGGTTAAACACGTATAAATATTTGGTTAATTCATGATGACCCATTAATCATATAAAATACTGAATTAACTAGATATTTACATGTGATTAACCAAATATTTACATGATTATGGAAAATAAGCTTCATATAACCCATTAATCATATAATAAACTGAATTAACCAAAATTTTACACATGATTAACCAAGGTGTCAACTTTGGGTGTCAAACCCAAGTGTTCAAATATCATTACTATATATATATGCACATCAATGCGACAGACCGGGGAGCACACAACACAGTCCCAGTAGTGTAGTTTTAGTTCTCTGTTTTCTTCTCTTTGTTTCTCTTGGAGCTGTGTCTCCATTAGTTTAGGAATATTTTCTGTTCTCTTTTTATTTATTTAGTTATGAACGTGATGAAGAGCTAATCCTCTTTCTCTGAGGGATCGATGAAGCCATCTTTAATGTCATAGTGAATTCAAGTAATATTTTCTTATACCCTTGTCTCTTTTCTTGTTTTTTAATTCTGATTTGTTTGCGTTAATCATAAAGGCATGTGGTTAACTAGTCTAGTGCGTTGAGGCTGGCAGGCAATTCATGCTTAGGACTTGAATTAAGAACACCGTTTGAATATTGCTAGGCATAGAATAGGAAAGCGGTGCAATTGCTATAGGGAACCAAGAACTTAATAAATCTAATTGTGGGTTGAATAGATAGGCAGATAGACAACTTGCAATTGTAGAAATTTCCTTTTGAAAATCGGCAGTGACATTAGGATAATTGAGGGTTCCTGATTGACGAAGAAATTAAATTGAATATAGGGATAAGGAGATAAACACTTGAGTAACTTGCTTGATAGGGTAGGTGGATTCGTGATCTTAGAGCTCACTATCATAATCTAAATAATTAATTAGACAACTCTTCTTTTTATCTTGCTTTAATTAGATACTTGTTTAGATAATTGATTTACCCCAACAAACTCTCTCTCTCTCTCTCATCTTCGACTTAATCAATTATTAGCTATCTTCTTCAAATTTAGATAAATTGGTCACCCAATCCTTGTGTTCGATACTCGGTAATTACTTACCGTTTTAATTATTACTTGCTTCGATCCTGTACACTTGCCGGAGCCCATCAGCCACTTACAGTTATTCCTTACTAGTCCAAAGATTGGGGATTAATGTTGTGCTAGGCATCTTGTTGGGTCTTTAATTTGCCAATTTTGATTTCGAGTGAGCCAATTAAAGTATGAAGTCACCAAAGTGACATCTCTTGTGGAAATTGCTCATAAGAGATATTGAATGTTGTGTGGGTGTATATCCATGCTAGTATTAATCGGTCCAAAAGAAGGTTAATATTTGGCCTGATTATATTCACACCTATGATGGTAAACATGTAGTGATTATAAAGATTATTTTCATGTGAATAACAAAACGTCCAAAGATGGCTGGTGTTTGACAGAAATTATCATTAGTGTTTGATCATTACATCAAAATACCTCTAGCAATTAATATTATTGTCTCAAGACTTGATGTTAATGATGCACCAGGTATTTTTTTTGTGAGTATCTTTATGATATTTTTGTTCTCTTTAAGGCTATTATAGCTTATGTATATGCTGATTTGATTTCGGTTACGATCCTTAAAAGTTTTGACTTTTAGGATTGAATGGAAAACAATAAAGTTGTTCTTAGATCTAAACCTTGTACAAAGATGGAAAAATCCACATTCTCTCACTCAATCCAGTACCTTTGATGAGAGAAACAAGTATCGAACATGGGACTGCTGTTGGTGTAAGCCCTAGTGGCCAATCTATTTTGAATAGATCATCATTTGTATCATGAATTTAATCATATATTTGATATATGAATAAGGCATTCATTTATTATGTTTATTAGTTTATAACATAATAAAGTCCTTGGAATAGACAGTTCATTTAATGAGACATTAAGTACGATACTTAATCGTGAGACCTCATTAAATAATAATAAGAATGCTATTCTTAAATATCCATTAGTCGAGTATTATTGTTAATTAGGACGACAATAATACATAGAGACTATTGTGTGAGTAGACTGATGGCCACATCTCACGGGTCATGGATATGTGATATCAAGTCAGCACACAGGTATAAATATTAGGAGTAATATTTATACCGGATGACCCATTATGAGAATACTTCATAATAGTTATGTAAGTGTCATAAGTATTCTCATGGCGACCATAGTGAAGTAGTCCTTCGACTTGAAGTCACTACGATTCCTACATGAGGAGTTGTAGGCTTTAATGCTATCAAACGTCACGCGTAACAGGGTGATCATAAAGGTAGTTATTGGGCCTACAATAAATCATGTTGAGGAGTGTGAGTGGTGTAGACAGGATTCGTCCCTTCTATATAACAGGGGTAATGTCTTGAGCCCCTCGATAGAGTGAGACGTGAAATATGCATGGCCATGCGAAAGTGGGTGAATATGTGATATTGGGCCCATTTGTGATTACACGTCTCCTCGCGGATCGAGGAATAAATAATTGAACATAACAAGGATGACACTCTTATGTCTTGTGTTCAATTAAGACATTTGGACGAAGGGGCATGTATTACACGGTAAATTTTGGTTACGGTAAGGCTAAAATCGGATCACCGATACTCTCGCTAATTGGGTAGTAATGATACATTGCTAGATACCGCTCATTATTTATAATATTTAATATTATAATTAATATTTGATATTATTATAATATTTAATATTATTGCCAACTTAGTCTGAGCCTATAGGGTCACACGCATAGAGCAAATGCGGAGCAGTTATATTAATTAAATATGATTTATTTAATATAAGGACAATTGGGCTTGTAGTGTACAAAGCCCAATAGGGTAAGCAGTTAGGTTAAAGGGAGCTGCCAACTTATAAATAGAAGTGCTCTCCTCTCTAACCTGGTCTGACTAACCGTTCCTCCCCGTAGCCGTCAGCTAGCACAAGACGCATAACTCCGACGTCCATTTGCTTGTGTGGACTAAGTAGAGGTGCCGCACCTTGGTGGCACTAGTGATCCAAGCGAAAAGCACGCTTCAAGAGGTAAACATAATAGCCCTTGTGTGATTCATGTTAGTAATACGAGATCCGTGGATATGGTTTTCTTCCGTATTGAGATTTGATTTTAAAAGTTTTAAAAGAGGATAATCTCATGAAAACCTAACAGTGGTATTAGAGCGTATGTGCTTGTTTGCATTCTTTGATAACAAGTTTTATTGCTTTTGAATATGACTCAATCGAATACATGTTATTTTTATGAGCACATATTTGTTCTTGTTTAACATATATGTTGATATACATGTATGCCATTTTCCGAACGAGTGCTGTTCTACGAAATTGGGCGTTGATAGCTTTCCAAAAAAAAAAAAATGAGCGTATGTGTTCTTTGGATATACACACATGGTTTTATTTTCCAGTACGTACGCATTCCGCCTGGGGCATTTCTTTTTCATTGGTTTTTGAATTCAAAAGAAATTTGGTTGAATCTCTTGTTCGGCCTTTGATTTCAAGATCAGATGAATTAAGTGGAATTTTAATTGTCAATTAATTACATACATGATTTTATTTCTCGTGAATCTTTTGATTTGGAAATCAATTGTCATGATCACGTCAGATTGCTTTTCAAAATTCTTTTGAAAAATACATGCTTTTGGAAACCAAATTGAATTCTCAGTCAATTGAATTCATGTGTAGCCATATTTCATGTCAGAGAACTTGTGCAAATTGAAATGTTCAATTAAAAGCAATCGATCATACTCTTTGCCTGGTATCAATGAAAGGAACCTTTTTGGCATTTCTTTTAAATTATGAATTCAAATGTCTCGCACTTGGAATTAGTTAGGGGAATCAGGAAAAGAATTGGTTTGGTAAATCTTTTTGAAATTATTTAATAACAAAAATGATAATAATAATAATAAATAAATGTTTTATTTTATTATTATTGTTTGTCAATTTTAAGGTATATGGTTATGGCTTTAGATTTTAGTGTCATTTATTTTGGGTAAATACGATCTGCGTGTCGTGATTTATTTATTTATTTAAATACGGCCTGTGTGTCGTGCCTTTTATTTATTTATTTATTTATTTATTTTATAAATAATGTAATTGTTCGAGTTGAAGAGGAGGCAATACCATGACGTCGTGGGAGAAGCTTAAGAAGCTTGCTCGAGGGTCAAAGAGTTGTAATAAATTAATTATTTAATTCTTGTACATTAGGAGGCCATAACCATAATACCTTATCTTATATATTTATGTATGAGATGCATGAAATGTATGAGATGTATGTTTACGCATGAGATGCATGAAATGTATGGTTGTATGCATATATGTCTTGTATGTTATATGTAATAATTAAATGTATGATAGCATGTATTTCATGTATGCTGAGAGACGCTTTGTATGTGATACAACGTAGGTGAGATCAATTTTAATAAAAATCCTTCAAAAGGAAATATTAAGTTTAAGAGCCTTCCAATGCGTGGCACTCATCAAGACTAATATCGAATGAGTGTAGGTCCGCCAAAGCGGAGTGCATTTTTCTATACTAGTAAGATGCGATGGGACAATATTGTAATGTCCAACTGCCAACCATTGGACTTGACTTAACTGGGCCGAATTCAATAGGATTGAAATGGGCCTAGAGGCAGGGAGTTGGGCTTTGATTCATAGAGATGAATTAGAATAAAGTTATTCACCCAACTGATACAAGAGTTACATGAGATGTAATTGGAAATGAGTTTCCTACCTAAATAACTGAGTTTTGGGAGATCAGCCAAAGTTGACTCAAAACGAGGTGAAATATGGATCTTGATCTCACTAGAAAATCTTCCAAAGGGATTTTCCGAGTCAATGATGAGGGTCATTGATTTGATTAAAATAGTGGGAGCTATTTAATAAAAGACCTTATTAAATATGTTTTTATCAGGATATTTATATTTTACATGTTTCTGTAATTAGAATTACCATGAAATAAAACACTATAATTAATTACTGCGATTTGTCCTTCAGAATGGCAAGATATTCAGAATTAAATTTCTGGATTGGTACAAGAATTTGAGGATTGTCCTCAAGTACGAGAAAGAACTATATGTTCTTGAGCAAATGATTCCTAAGCAACCAGTTCTTGGATCGAAAGGATGCTTACGAGAAGCATCAAGTCGATGTCTTGAGTGTAGGAAACCTCATGCTTGCAACCATCAAGAAGTTTGATATGATCATGAACCTCATGATGCTCTATTAAGAGCAGACAATGCATAAGAACCACAAGTCTTCCCGACCCTTTTTCAGTCACGAACTGGCAGAAGGAAATCCAGACACTTACCATGTGCTTCATGCTATTGAGTACATTGCGAACCTGGTAAGCCGGGCTTTCCTTTAGGCAAAATGTTGGCCATTGATATGATCTTGCAATTGTTGCCAGATAGTTATAGTCAAATCGTTGTCAACGATTCTGACAGACCTCTACTAGAGATTTCAATGAAGTTGAGAGCTACCGAGTAGAGTCTCTACAGTAGAAAAGGGTAGACTATTTTGATAGTCTTGAAAGGGAAAGCCTTAAGCATGCTAAACAAGGAGAAGAACAAGGGCAAGAACAAGTTCAAGCCCAATACTTCAGTCTTGAAGCTAATTGGCAGGGTTGCAAAGGAAGGCAGTTGATTTCATTGCGGTTTGACCGGACATTTGAAAAATGCTAGAGATACCAGAAAGAGTATGAGAAAAAAAAAGGAAGTACGACTTCTTCTTTGTGCGTTGTGTTGTAGAAGTCAACTTACTTCAAAATAATGGGTATTTGATACCACATGTGGATCTCACAATAATGTGAAGGATCAAAGGGAGTAGGACGTTGACTAAAGGCAAAGTCAACTTGTGAATTGGAAATGGAGCAAAAGTTGCTATATTAACTATAGAAGTTTTTGACTTTGCCTTCGGGGCTTATTTTAGAACTCAATAAATGTTATTATGTTCTAGCTATTGGTAGCAACATCAGTCACTTGATATTTTCTATGCTAGCATGTTTATGGATAATGGACTTGGTGTCCTTAATCTCGATATGCCCATCTATAATATAAATGCGATAAGGGTCAAACCAAGTGATTTGAACCCTACATGCCTTTGGTATTGTCGTTTAGGCCATATATGTGAGAAACATATCTCTAAGCTCCATATGGATGGACTCTTTGGACTCATTCGATTGTGAATCGTTTGATATATATGAATCTTGCTTGTTTGGGCAAGATAACTAAGGCCCATTCACTGGGCAAAGTGAAAGGGCCAATGATCTTTTGGGCTTGATACATAGCGATGTATGTGGGCTCCTAAACAAGTCGGCTAGAGGTGGTTATCCTTACTTTGTCACATTTACTGATGATTTCAGTAGATATGGATTTGTGTCTCTTATAAAACACAAGTCTGAAACCTTTGAAAAGTTCAAAGAGTTCAAGAATGAAGTGGAGAACCAACTTGGCAAAAGTATTAAGGTCATACGATCAGATCGTGGTGATGAATACTTAAGCCAAGAGTTTGATGACTATCTGAGAGAGTGTGGGATAATGTCCCAACTCACTCCTCCTGGAACGCCACAATGGAATGGTGTGTCCGAAAGGCGGAATCGCGCCTTGTTAGACATGGTACGATCCATGATGAGTCATTCAGACCTTTATGACTCTTTCTGGGATTTCGCTCTTCTTACAGTTGCATTCTCTCTTAACTGTGTTCCATCTAAGGCGGTTGAAAAGACTCCATATGAGATATGGATGGGCCGAAGGCCCAGTTTTTCATTTAGAGGATTTGGGGATGTCAGGTTTATGTGAAACGTCTTATGACGGATAAACTTGGGCCCAAATCGAATAAGTGTATATTTGTGGGATATCCTAAGGAAACCAAATGATATTATTTCTACAGCCCCTTCGAGGACAAAGTGTTTGTCGCTAGGACTGGAGTGTTCCTTGAGAAGGAATACATCTCCAAAGGAGACAGTGGGAGAAATGTAGAACTTGGAGAAATCCAAGTGCCACAAAATACTGACCTGCCTACAATGGAACAAGAACCGGTTTCACAAGATGTTGGGGTTGAACCGTATGTTCAAGTAACACAAGACTTGCGTAGGTCTGACAGGCCACGTCACCAACCTGAGAGATATGGACTTCTCCTTACTCAAGTAGGGGATGTGTTGCTCATGAATCAAGATGAGCCTGTAACCTACCAAGAGGCTGTAATTGGCCTGAGTCTGAGAAGTGGCTTGAGGCCATGGTATCCGAGATGGAATCCATGTACATGAACCAGGTATGGACCTTGGTTAAGGCACCCGAAAACCCATAGGATGCATGTGGGTCTTCAAGAAGAAGGCTAACATGGATGGTAAAGTGGGTACCTTTAAGGCGCTACTGGTTGGGAAAGGTTTCAAGCAGATTAATGGTGTAAACCATGATGAAACCTTCTCCCTAGTAGCGATGCTTAAATCTATTCGGATTTTGCTTGCTATTGCTGCATACTATGACTATGAAATCTGGCAGATGGATGTCAAGACTATATTCCTTAACGGGAATCTTCTCGAGGATGTGTACATGACACAGACCGAGAGTTTTGTCGATACAAAAGATGCTAGAAAGATATGTAAATAGCAGAGATCCATTCGTGGATTAAAGTAAGCTTCCAAAAGCTGGAATCTTCGTTTTGATAAAAGCTGTCAGACAGTTTGGATTTATCAAGAACGATGATGAACCTTGTGTGTACAAGAAGGTTAGTGGGAGTGAGATTGTCTTTCTCATATTGTATGTAGATGACATGCTGCTTATCAGAAATGATATCCCTATGCTACAAAATGTGAAACATAGTTAGGGAATTGTTTCTCTATAAAGGACTTAGGCGAGGCTTCCTACATGTTAGGAATTAGGATCTATGGAGATAGATCACTGAAGTTGTTGGGCCTTAGTCAGAGTACATTATGTACTACACTAGTTATCTTATATGCTTTGAGCATGACAAGAAGGTACCAATTGATATCAATGAAGGTCACTGAACTGTAGTCAAGAACATTCTTAAGTATCTGGGAAGAACTAAGGATACACTCTTGACAAATGAAGATGAGGAAGAAGTCGTTGTAAGGTATTACATCAACATAGTTTCCAAACCGATAAAGGTTATTCCAGATCGCAGTCTGGATTTGTGTTTTATCTTAATGGTGGCACTATGAGCTTGAAAAGGTTCCAAACGTGAGACGGTTGCAGAATTCATTACAAAGGCCAAGTATATAGTTGCCTTAAATGCAGATTTAATGGCTGTTTGGACTGAGAAGTTAATTTATGAACTTTGAAAAATTTCCAACTTTACGAAATCCATTGATCTCGTTGCGATGATGACGGAGTAATCGCATAAGCTAAGGAAAGTTGATCTCACCATCGATCCAAACATATACTTAGGTGCTTCCATCTCCTTCAATATATGATTGATAAAGGAGAGATGTGAAGATGTGCAGAATGACAACACTAAATAATCCACTACTGGAGTCTCTTTCTCAACAGTGGCATGACACCCACACTAGATCAATGAGTGTTAGATTGATGCACGATTTGCTCTAGTGCTAGTGGGAGATTGTTGGTATAAGCCCTAGTGGCCAATCTATTTTGAATAGACCATCATTTGTATCATGAATTTAATCATATATTTGATATACGAATAAGGCATTCATTTATTATGTTTATTAGTTTATAACATAAGAAAGTCCTTAGAATAGACAGTTCATTTAATGAGACATTAGGTGCGATACTTAATCGTGAGACCTCATTAAATAATAAGAACGCTATTCTTAAATATCCGTAGTCGAGTATTATTGTTAATTAGGACGACAATAATACATAGAGACTATTGTGTGAGTAGACTGATGGCCACATCTCACGGGTCATGGATAGGTGATATCAAGTCAGCACACAGGAATAAATATTATGAGTAATATTTATACCGGATGACCCATTACGAGAATACTTCATAATAGTTATGTAAGTGTCATAAGTATTCTCACGGCGACCATAGTGAAGTAGTCCTTCGCCTTGAAGTCACTACAATTCCTACATGAGGAGTTGTAGGCTTTAATGCTATCAAACGTCACGCGTAACAGGGTGATCATAAAGGTAGTTATTGGGCCTACAATAAATCATGTTGAGGAGTGTGAGTGATGTAGACAGGATTCGTCCCTCCTACATAACAGGGGTAATGTCTTGGGCCTCTCGATAGAGTGAGACATGAAATATGCGTTGCCACGCGAAAGTGGGCGAATATGTGATATTGGGCCAATTTGTGATTACACGTCTTCTCGGGGATCGAGGAATAAATAATTGAACATAACAAGGATGACACTCTTATGCCTTGTGTTCAATTAAGACATATGAACGAAGGGACATTTACTACACGGTAAATTTTGGTCGCGGTAAGGCTAAAATCGGATCACCGATACTCTCGCTAATTGGGTAGTAATGATGCATTGCTAGATGCCGCTCATTATTTATAATATTTAATATTATAATTAATATTTGATATTATTATAATATTTAATATTATTGCCAACTTAGTGGGAGCCTATCGGGTCACACGCATAGAGCAAATGCGGAGCAGTTATTTTAATTAAATATGATTTAATTAATATAAGGACAATTGGGCTTGTAGTGTACAAACCCAATAGGGTAAGCAATTAGGTTAAAGGGAGCTGCCAACTTACAAATAGAAGTGCTCTCCTCTCTAACCTGGTCTGGCTAACCGTTCCTCCCCGTAGCCGTCAGCTAGCACAAGACGCATAGCTCCGACATCCATTTGCTCGCATGGACTAAGTAGAGGTGTCGCACCATCGTGGCATTAGTGATCCAGCCGAAAAGCACGCTTCAAGAGGTAAACATAATAGCCCTTGGGTGATTCTTGTTAGTAATACGAGATCCGTGGATATGGTTTTCTTCCGCCTTGAGATTTGATTTTAAAAGTTTTAAAAGGGGATAATCTCATGAAAACCCAACAACTGCTCCAATCGCTTGAGTCTTACGATCATAAAGCAAAATATTCCGGAAACCTTTAGGGGTGTTATTTAAGATGACATAATTAAAGTCGGAGATTTCATTGCTAAAGTTGAAAAGTGCTTTCTAAAAGCAATAAAGGAGAAAACAAGCGCTTATTGGAGAGCTAGATTTTCATTATGTATAAAGGCAACAGAAATTTAAGGAGCATACTATGGGAATGTCCAATCTTGCTCATAAACTTAAGGCGTTAAAGCTCGGGCTGTCTAATGACTCGCTCATGCATTTAGCATTTGGTATTCTTTCCTACTCAATTCAGTTAGTTTAAGTCAACTTATAGTTGTCGAAAGGAGAAATGATATCTTAATGGATTCATTTCATAAGGTGTGCAAGAAAGGAAAGAATAAATCAAGAGAAGACAAATGGTGCTCATTTGGTGAATACCTCTAAAGATAAGAGCAAATAAAAAAAATAAAGGATAAAGTTGCTGAGGGCTCGTCTTAAAAGAAACAACTAAGGTCACAATTTTTTATTTTATAAAGACATCGGGCATCTAAATAAGAAATGTCCCAAATATCATGTTTGGCATGCCTAGGAAGAATTGTTTGAACCGATGAAGGTTAAGTGGTGCTGAAAGATGCATCTATATTGAACCAATTCAGTAAAAGATAAGGCTATTGACATTTCAAATTATTGTTACTTGCTAATATTTGGAATTTATAGACATTTTTGGTTTAGTCATTCATTTAGATGAAATTTGGTTTTGGTTTCTTACTGAACAAATCAAGATAATTTTGTTCATTTAGAAACGATGGATTCAGTGGCTTTAAATTCAAATATTGTTAAAACCAGTTAAGCTATGACTTGTGATGATCTATAATTGCTTGATATTGAAACCTCTTGTGGTAAAACATTGAGTGAGGAATCATACGCCACTAAGCATAAAGTTAATAGTAATTAAAATTAAGGACCATTATGATACAAACATTCAGGGCACATCTCTATAAATAGAGTTGAGTGACTTGTATGAGGGAATCCTAGATTCCATTGGCCTTATACATTTTATTGTTTGTCTTAAATATATTAAAGTTAAATAGATCAGAACATGACTATCAAGAATATAGTTAAGTCCCAGTAATGACTCTTAAAGATATGGTGAAGAGTATGATTAGTCATTCTACCTTACTAGAGTCACTATGAGATTAACATTAAAGATTGCAGCTTAAATACTTGACAGAGTACCAACTAAAGTAATCGACCAATCGCTTTTAAGTATATCCAGCTAAGGCACGGCCTTATAAGCCTCGCGAAGGAAATTGGAGTCCCAAACAGTGAGTGGCTGCCTTATTGGTTACTCTGAAGGGTCAAAGGGGTATGAATTTTTTAAATCCCAAATTAAAGATACATCGAGACAGAAACTAACTAGTTCTTTGAGGATATTGAGTTTGGGGGAAGATAAGGTTAGAGACATTATCTTTGAGGAAGAATTGGTTCTAATCCCTGAACCAATTCATATAGTTTCTATTTGTGTCGCAAATTTGGATCCTTGTGAGGATATTGTTATTATTCTTCCTATTCAATATAAGGAAACTATTCCTGAAGGTCAAACTCAACACCCTCAAGAACTAGAGCATCAAGAGTCATTGCCTTCTGCCATGATCTACTAAAGAAAGGATGAATACTATTTTGGATAATTATGTAGTATTTCTCCAGGAACATAAGGTAAATGGTGTAATGGAAGATGATTCTATTAACTCCCATAAAACCATATGAAGTTTCCATTCGGAAAAGTATATTGAAGGAATGAGTATAAGCTCAAGCTAGACAAATAAGGTTTGAAACTTATCCTATTACCTTAAAGTTTCATGGGGTAATATGGAGAGGTATAAGGCTTGTCCAGTGACAAAAGGCTATACTCTAAAGAAAGGATTGATTGTAAAGAGAGATTCTCTTCAATACCTTAGGACAATCATGGCTCTCGTTGCTCGTTATAATTTGGAGCTTCATGAGATTGATGTCAAGAAGGTGTTTCTCGATGGCCACATTGATGAAACAGTTGTATATAGTGCAACTAGAAATTTTTGTGTCGAAAGGCCCAAAGAATATGGTTTGCAAATTGGCAGAATATATCTATGGACTAAATAAGGTGTCTCATCAGTGATACCACATGTCCCATCAAGTGATTGTCTCATTTGGTTTTGAGAAAAATATTGTGGACAACTGTGGGTATCACAATTTCAGTGGGAGCAAATTTATATTCTTGGTATTATATGTTGATATTTTTACTAGCCAGCAGCGATGTAGGCTCATTGTGCTAAACCAAGAAATTTCTAATCAAAGTTTTGCGAGATGAAAGATCTTGGGGAGGCCTATTTTGTCTTAGGAATTCAGGTACTTAGAGACCACTCTCGAGGTATCCTTGGGTTATCACAAAAGGGCTATATCGATACAGTTTTGGATATGCTCAGCATGAAAGATAGTAAACCGGGAAATATCCCGATAGCTAAGGGAGACTATTTTAGTCTCAATTAATGCCCAAAAAGAATTCTGGAAATTCAGGAAATACTAAAAATTCCCTATGCTTCAGCTATGGGAAGTCGGATGTATGCTCAGGTTTGTACGCATCAGGACATAGTGTACATAAATGCAGTGTTAGACAGATACTGGAGCAATCCGGAAAAGGATCATTGTAATGCAACCAAAATGGTCATAAGGTAGTTGAAGAGAACAAAAGGATATATACTCATGGATCGGAGATCTGACAGTTTAGAGATCATAAGGTATTCTGACTCTGATCTTGTTGGGTGCCAAGATAGAAGGCATCCAACCTTGGATATGGTTGAGGAATTTTGTCATTGGGCTTATGATGACAATAAGTCAGTCGTGTTGTACTCCAATAATAATTGGAGTTCAATAAAGTTGAAGGTTATCGACAATCAAGTTTCCAATTATTTATTGAATATATAGGACAAACTTTATGCTAGCTAACCCTCTAACCAAAGGCTTGACACCTAATGTCTTTCATGAGCATGTTGCTCACATGTGTGTCGGTTTTGAGATTACCTTAGATTAGTGGGAGTTTTCCTTTTGTTATTTTGTTCTATGTTCTATGTTTTGGATTTGGTACAAACTTTATGCTATGTTTGATTTTCTGCAGAAATAAAGTTATTTTTTTTTTAGGTTATTATTATAATAACTGTCTTAAGTTTTGTTTATGTGCAAATATTTAATTTGCACCTAAGGAACTTCAGTATGATCTCACTAAAGAACTAAGTTGGACCAGTTGGAAATAGGCATGATTTAGAGATCACATTGCATGAAATTTCCATGCCACTCATCCATATCGATCTATGTCATCAAGTGCATTGCTATGGTGGTCGTCGGGGTTTAGTCACAATATACATTAGTGGCGACAGCCGTGTGGTCCCATCATTGATGTATGAGGTAGACCAGATTGTAAAGTGGAAGCCTGAGGATAAATAGCATTCGGATGCACGACTAAAGAACTCTGATATAATTATTACAATATATTGCCCAAGTAGGAGATTGTTGGAATATTTTATTCCAATATCATAATGTGGACAGATACCGGTAACTAATTATATTAGCTATTTATATCTTAGGGGTTTTAATTGATATGTGATCAAATTAAGTGATAAGCCAATCAGATTTCTTATTTGATAATTGATTATGTTATTAATTATCAGATATTGGCAAAATATGAGTGGATGTCATTGATGGCCAATTTTGGAATAATGGGAACCCTAATTGGCCATCACCCTATATATAGGCTATGGTCCCCAATACACCGGACACAACGCACACCGCCTCTTCTCCCCCATCTGAAGAGCGACTAAGGCATACATAGTCCAGGTTGAGGAAGAACCATAAAGCCACCGCTAACCATATATTTGTTATCATCATCTACGTTAATTGTCAAGCTATTCCGCACAAGAAGACAATCAACTTGTTCGTGATTGATTCCCGCTCTTTGTACAAGAAGGTTGGTGATTAAGTCCATCTCTGAAGAACGCTTAAGATCATAAACCCCTATGGATCCAGGTATATTCATAACATTTGAATCCTAGTAACCTGGCATGATGTAGATCCTAGGCTATGTGGTAAATGTGCCCTAGGGTGTATGCCTATAGAATTAACGCTTCCGCATAAAGAATAAAGAACCTAAAGAATTAAAGAAATATCTAACACAACGAGAGATAACCATGAAGAGAATCATGTATCTGTTGGATCATGGTGTTTTCAAAGGGTGGCTCACCGGTGATGGACCCGAAGCTGAGTTGAGGAAATTGGTGCTTCATGAGATTATTGGGATGTATGATCATTCCCTTGCAGTCAAGATTGGAGTCCATATCTTCCTATGGTTTTCACTAACTAGCTTTTCTTCATGCCTCAATTTCATGCTTTTTTGTTTTTGTTTTCTGGTTAATTGGGTGTGCTTGTTTGTTAAGGTGGAGATTTGAAGCGTAATAAGTTGTAAGTGAAAGAGGGTGGATGTCGAGTTTTAATTTTTCACATGATAAATTTTTTTGGTAGCAACTTCTTTCTATAAGCACTTCTAAAGTTATGTGGGCCTCTTTGGAATTGAAATAGACAACTATAAATACGAGAAGGGGGGTTGAATTGTGTTTATTAGAAATTAAAATAAAGTTGAAAACTTTTCGCACACAGAAGCTAGGTTAAGACAAGTGTAAAAAATACTTACACAGATAGGTGAACTGTCTGATGTATTTTGACAGAAAAGCATACAATCATACAAATGGAAAACAAGCTCGATATTTACACTTTTAACCCCTTAGTTAGAAAGCAGATAATATAATGAAAACAACTAAAGAGTTTAAGGGAAGAGAGATTAACACAGCTGTTTATCATGGTTCACTCTTTAATACAAAGAGCTACGTATAGTCCTTGGCAGTACCAAGTTTTATCCACTATAACTAATCAGGTTACAGACTCCAAGTATTGTTTGTGCACCTAGCCTCTTCAGGCTCCAAGACAAGTATTCTTTGCTTACTTAGCCTCTTCAGGCTCACAGGTTTGTTTTGAGAAGTTTGTTTGTAATAAATACAATCAGACAAACAGTTCTTTCACTAACACTCAGAGAGTGGATTAAATGTAGACTTAGGAAAGACTGCGTAATAACTTCAAATGATTGAAGAATACAGATTGAAATAATGAACAGAGTAGTGACTCTTTAATGCTTTGTAATCTCTGATATCTTCATCTTCAATTACTTCTGTATTTATAGCCTTCAAACATTTAATATTCGTTAGAGACATTCCTTCCAACGATGGCTTCAAGCAGAGCTTCATTAAATGCAATAGAGTCGTTCTGGGCAGCCATTTAATGCAATAGGGACGTTGGTTGTACTCTAACATGAAGGATCATGGCTTTATGCATCGTGCAGTAGCCAAATCAGAGTTGTGCAGAATGCTTTTGTACTTTGCAGAGCATATTTCCCTTTTCGTGTAATAACCAAGAGTACTAGGGAATAAAGCATGTTGGAAACATTCTTTAACTGGATGTTATCTCTGACTTCCTAGGTTGCTTGTGAGAATGACCTACTGAATTTCTTGATAAGCATGAGAGAGAGATTCAGAGTCTTCTGCATGAGGGGACAACTTCCAAAAGCTTCTTGTACTTGAGTTCCCATCGAAGAACCTTACACGAGTAGGAGAACATAGCAGAGACGGGTTGAAACTAAATTGCAGAAAGTCAACAATCCTAGTCAGCAGACAGGTTGACTTTTGCTTATCCAGATAGGTTGTCATACATGTGGACAGACATGTGAGTCTTACTATTATGATCTGCGCATTAAGTAGACAGGTTAGCAACCACAAAGTAGGTTAATAAATCATTATCCAATGTTTAGTTTTCATCAAAACTTAGGGAAATGCACACAGACAATTAGAGACTTAACAGGAATTACACCCATTTTAAAAAATGGGTTTTAGATTCTCGCTGCCTCCCAAGACAGGATACAATCCTGTTTGAAAGAGAAGTATACAAATACAAATTTTTTTAAAATATGATCAGTGGGCCCTATAATCAAACAAGGTGAGTCCATGCATGCTAAAAGTTATGTCTATATTTTCTCTAACATGACCCTCATGTTACCTTAGGCTATGTTTGGATTGGTGGAAGGGGATGAGATGGAATGGAATAGAACATAATTGAATGGAGCGGAATGGAAAGGAAGAGAATAAGAACTCCATTCCATTGTTTGTATTCATTATTTAGAAAGTGATGTAATGGAATGAGTTATAATTTTTTATTACCGTTACCCTTTTCTAAAAATACTAACAATCACATGTCTTCAACTTAGTGATGCTCTCATTCTTGGTTGCCTCACCACAGCTTTATCATTTCCTCCATTAGATTCTAAAATATTATTTTATATATGCTCATGTTGTATAGATCAAAATAATTAGCTCGTTGAGTCACCCAATTTTTTTTACACAAAAAAATACACTGCTGAGTTGATGTACATGTTGATAAGGGGAGGTCATTAATCAACCAACAAGTCTGCTGTTTCATTCAAGCAGTCAAATATACCAATTATGATTTCTACCTTCACCATGAATAATAGTCTTTTGAAATGTAAAAATATTTACGCTAGTGTGTTGTTTCATAACTGTTGTTGTTCTACTCCAATAATTTCTGCTACTTAAATTTACAAGCTATGACAATTACAAGGCAGCAAAAGTTTTGTGAGTAGTGTGAACAGAGTGTCTTCAGGAAGATGGGTTCTGCAATTGCTTAGCATGAGTGAGTAGCTGTGAGTAGCAGCAGAGTAAAGTGTGATGATTGTGTATGACAAAATGGTAATTTTATGATTTTATAAAGGTGTAATCTTTTGTTCCACCCCATTCCCCCCAATTTGGGAGGGAAGAAAAATGAGGGTAAGTGATGGAATATGGTCCATTGGATTCCATTCCATTCCATTCTTTTTTATGCAATTCAAACAATAGAACATTATGTCATTCCATTCCATCCCCTTCCATCAATCCAAACATAGAGGATCTCCATTTTCAAAATAATATTATACATATGTCTACTAATGATTTATGTCTCGTGTTAACAAGTCACTTCCTAAGAATTTGATAATCTCTTTTACACATTGAAGTTTGAAGAAGCGTGGAAATATAGTACAAAATTTTGATTTTTCACGTGATAATTGTAATACTCAAATCATCAGACGTTTTTCTTGTCCTAAGAGAGTGTGAAGTATAATTTTTTTTTTAAAAAAAGAATAGAAATTGCATCTCATCAAACACTGTATTCAAATTCAACAAAAGATAGCTCTGGGATTAAATCTGTCTGAGTGTGTTCTGGTAGGGGGGTTACAAGGGGGTAATGTAGGTGTTTGAATTGTTCTCCCAAAGAATACAGTTCGGATTTTTAATGCATATCTGGCCTTGTTAGAAGACATACTCTTTACTTGTCTAACTTTCAGGACATATGATATAATGTCATTTTGTGCCATTTCGCAATTTTCCTTTTTTTTTCCTCCTTAATTTTTTGTTTAGGTGGAGGTAGAAAACAAGAAAAAGAATGATAAATCTGTTCATGACTCCACCTCAGTTGATTTCTTTTTTCTCAAAAATATCATTTCTAATAGTTGATGGTCTCTGATGTATAATGGATTTCAGGGGTAGAGCTGTAAAGTTTCTTGGAACCATGCGCCATCATGACAAATGGTTGAGATCTACTGAAAACTATGAGCTGAAGGGCTGTTTGCTATGTCTGAGTTGGGCCATGGAAGTAATGTATGTGAAGGTTGCTCAATAAGTAGTTTGTTGTGCTTTTGTCTTATCACTTTCAATAATTCTTTCCAGACTCATTTTCATAGGTCCGAGGAGGGTGCTTATCTAGTTTCGGTGCTCCTCTTTTTTTTTTCTTCCTTCTTTTGTTTAGGCTTGTGTAATACAAATGTTGTTTTGTAAGGAATTAGTATTTTAATTACATTGGCCTCACATATTATACCCATTGTGCCCCCATGTCAATATACTCTTTGGCTTACCCAAAAAAAAAAAAAACAGTCACTACCTATGATTCAAAAAATGGAGAGTTTGTCATCAATACTCCATGTGAATCGGGTCAGCCATGTCATAAGATTGTTTTGGTGCTTTGCTTTTTTCTCTTGCTCCAACTTTGTATATATTAACATTATATTCACTTATTTTTCTATTCAGTACACTATAGTCTTTTCACAGCTCAACATAAATGGAAGCAATCAAGGGGTGCATGCATTTATTGCCCAAATCAGGGATTCAGATGGAAACATATGTCCAAACATCCGAATAGCTGAATGTAGCCACAAAATTGGTTTAAATGGAGTTGATAATGGCCGTATCTGGTAATATAATCTATTTTAAAACAAGATTTCACCTTGTAAATTAAAATTATTAAAATGAGTAAACTCAAGTTCTGGACATGTGAGAATACCAAGAGAGAATTTGTTGAATTCGGTAGCCGATGTTTCACCAGATGGTGAATATTCGAGTGCAATTAAAAATGCAGATTAGGTGATCATTTTCTCAAAGAAAATATTCTCTCTGGTCTGCTTGTGTTCTTTTCTCTTCACATTAGAAAGCTTGCTCACATCTTTTATTTATGGCATTCTTGCTTTCTAGCCCCTTTGACCTCTGGTTGTGTAACCATTGTTGTCAGTGTTGTTTACATCTCTAAGGTAATGATGCTATCTTTATTTGTGGAATTGATGACCTCTGTTTGTGTTTTCTTTATGTATTTAACACACTCATACCAAACTCTAACATCTTACATTATAATTCTATTCATTTTGCTGTTGTTAGATTGGCTTAGCCATTGCTATAAGATATGCATTAACAAGGCGGGCATTTTCTTTCACACCAAATGAGCCTGAAGTTTTACTACTTGATTACCCAAGTCATCAGCGGCGTCTGTTACCTTTACCTGCAAAGATGTAAGTGTAACACCCATTTTCTCGAAGAAGGAATCAGACAATAATTAAGTTGGTGTGAGAGCTTAATTTTGTTCGTTAGGAGTTAATTAGTATGTGTTTCAAATTTGAGGTTAATCGAACTTCAAACGAGTTCAAAACGCGACAAAACATGTGAATCAGAGATTCTGGTCAACGCGGATTACGGCGGGCTCAGGTATGTTGAGCCGAGCTCAGAAAATTAGGCCAGGCCCAGATTTGTTAGGCCGGGCGCAACTCAAAGGCGGTGATCTACGCATTTGGGCCGGGCGCAGAAAACTTGAGCCGGGCGTAAGAGGCTGAGCCGGGCGCAGAAAACTTGAGCCCGGCGTAATCAGTGCTGACTCACCCCCTTAGGCTTTAAAATGCTAGAAACTTGTAGAACTTTTTAGAATTTTTGAGAGGGACCAGGAGAGAGCTCAAGAGTGAGGGGGAGAAAGTGGATTTTGGAGAGAAAAATTGATTCTGAGGAAAATCCGTCCGTCCGATCATAATTCCGACTTCGAATCTATGACCAGCGCAGTGAATACTACGAGTATTAGCTAATGTTTCTTCGATCCAACTGAGGTAATGCTCAAATCCCTAACTTGGCATTGTCATTTACTTCTCTTGGATTCTTGCTTCAATCTGAGTTCTATTTGAGAAACTGTCGCAAGATTAGAGTTTATGACATTGCTAGGACTCTGTCCATGTGTTAGGGCAAATTTTGGGGCATCAAGGAACTCCCTGGGGTGCAAGGCAGCAGCTGGTTAGAGAGGAAGAGAAGTTTGGACAACGATACCGGATAATCCAAGGTGGGGAGAAAGTAACCGTCATTGTCGGGGAGGCAAGCATAGAGTAACAGTCATTTATGCATATGTGTAGGGTGCCCCAGACCCTACTAGTATATTGAATAATCAACAATAGCTAAACCGTAATATAATAATATTTTTAAATATGGTCTTGGGTTTAGTTATTGTAGATTTATCAATGTTAGGCTTGAAACCCTAGGCTAGATAACTAATAATGATTGGGGTTGTTTGCTATGTCTGTTACTGTGATGACTGCTATAACATGCTTGGTTGTGATGATTGATGTGATGGCATGATATTTTATTACTATAATATATTGTTGATGATTATTGGATGAATGGGAATGACTGATAGTGTGATCTGGTTATATTAAGAGTTGACACCGTGGTAATGCCTTGAGACTGTGGCTTTAAGGCCAGGGATGTATTGCCATTCAATCTGAGACTGTGATTTTGAGATTTGGATTGTGAGAGAAGGTTCCGGTGTTAACTTAAGGATGGTTGTTGCATTGCATAATGCCAAGGTGGCGAGCCGTATGACAGGGGGTCATACGAGGTTAGTTGTACTCGAGTGCGAGTACGGATTACAGAAAGGTCGGTCTAGGGAGAGACCTTGGGGATGTACAAACTGGACTCGAGAGGCTCACAGTGACCATTAGGTAGCTCCTAGTGCGTCGTGTACCCCGGTAGAGCCTATTTGTCCCGACTTTGCCCTGAGTATCCACGTCTAAGGTTGACTATCCAAGGTGACCCAGATACCTCTGATGCAGCTGAGCTCACAGAGAGATGCACTCTTATGGGTCACGATGAGCGAAAAAGTTACCTAGACAAACTAACTGACATTCCTTAAGCAGCGAGGCTTGATAAGGGAATGTCTTGGGGTTGAGACCCGGATGAGATATATCGGCCGACATGCATAGGAGTGAGACTCCTTAGAGGAATGATCTGAGAGTATGACTCTTGAAGATGATTGTGTTGGTGTGACTGGATGAATGATTGTTTGTTTGTTGTATGATGTATATGTGACTGTTGATCTATGTGTCCCCATCCCCATTTTTATGACTATGATCTGTTGCTTATCTCCCTCTTTTCCTCTATTTCCTTGTATGTATATCCATTAGATGAGCAGTGTGAGTAGGACCACGACGTCACCGGATCTGGGATACAGACCGAATCATTACCTACATAGGATCCCTCCCAGGATCCCAATTCTCGGTGATGTGGAGATTGTGTATCGCGATGATCGTGGATGGCAGGTCGACCATTCACGATTCTTCATGACGTATACCGGCCTAGTCAGTTTGTATATACGTATGGGAGAGGGTCCGTACTTTCATTTGGATGGTCTATATCGGATTTCACAGAGATTGCCTTTTTCGGAGATATGGTATCCACCTCGTCAGAGGGAATTTTCTGATGACATGTGGAATATGGTGGATCGTTCAATAGCGAGGAGCGGAGTTGGCATGGTGCAGAGAGGTCATAGGCAAAGGAGTGTCCAGACGATGTATCACTATCATCGCCGACGTGTGGATATGAGCAACGATGAGTCGGTTTGGGAGCCTAGGACCTGTTATGGCAGGGTCTATCAACGCCATTACGGAGAGGGTGAGGGTAGCTCCAGGCGACCATATCGTCAGTGATATGGTTATGTCGGTTGTGCCTGTTAGGACGAGAGTCTCTGTGAGTTCTTTTTGCTTTTTGATGTATTTTGAGAGATGGGATGGGTAGTTGTAAGGTTAAGGATCCCTCGGTTGGGATCTATGGTACATTGTGGAGACTGCATGTATATATTATGTATATATGATCGATGTATGCTTTAATCCGTTGTGCATGCTTTACAACGAATTTAATTTTATTCCTTCCGTTATATTTATTTTCAAATGTAATAAACGCTTTAACGTTAATTACGGATTAAGGTATAATTAATTAGGGTTTTCTTAATGGGACATCGAGGTGTCTCAGTAAGTCCTCTAGTTACAAGCACTTTGGTATCTATTTGCTGAGACCTCAAAATGATCCAAGTCTTCTAGGTTCTTTAAACTCAGGATGCCACTTTAGCATTTATCCCACATGAGATGTAATGCCTCCTAGTGCTTTTATTTTTGTGGTAAGAATCTTATATACTCAATATTTCAGTATTTTTGTGCCTCAGCATTATCATTGAAGGCCTAGTGCCTCTCTGATATTTGTTGATTCACCACTCAGATTATTACTAGTGTCATGGATTAGTCATCCTGGAGGGTTTATCCCTACTTGTGACTAGGTTCATGAACTAGGTCCTTGACAAGGGCAATCTGGAGACCATGACCTTTAAAAGTCTAGACCCGTCCTAAAGTTTGCACTCCTAGATTGACTTAGTAGCAGCTCGACTTAGAAGTTGCCATCATAGGTACCTTTGATTAGGCCCTACCTCTTAAGACAATTGGAGGCATACCATATCTCCCTTGTGTTTTTCTATTTATTTACTTATTTTTTTTATTTTTATTTTTTTTTTTTTTTTTTTTACTTCCTTTCCTTTTGTGTTTAACAAATGAATAATAAATAAATAAAATAAAAAGAGGGGGCAATGCTTTTATGCGTCCCATGACCTTTGGGTTTATGACCCTACAAGGACATCTCTTTTTACATAATTTTTTATTTTCTTCATTTTTTTTGTAAATAATATCATTTTTTTGTATTAGGTGGTTCTCTTTTGTGGAGGAAAGACACTATCTGTGTAGCAAGGAATGGATATGTCTAACTCTAGCAATGCAATTGGCCTGAAGAAGAATATTAGAGTTGACGTGAAAATCAATGATGTGAAGCCCTTAATAGAAATCAGCCTTTTGATGCCAAAGGAAGTACGTTCTGAGTTTGCAAGCAAGTATGGGAAGATTTTGGACTTGTTACACATACCCGTAGATGCTTTGGGCTTGAGTGCTTTGGCCCAATATTGGAACTTGAATTTGAGATGTTTCGAGTTGCCGAATTTGGATACGACACCGACTATAGAAGAATATGCTTACATGCTAAGGATATCTCTTCCAAGGGAGTTTCGTGTTTATTTCTACTATGGGAAGGTAGCAGAGTTGTTAGGAGTTCTACCGAAGCCATCAGACAAAATGGAAAAGGGAGCTGTTAGAGGTCTGAGGCGAAGATTCCTTGAAGTTTATCTCTAGGAATTGGCGCGACAAAAGAATTGGGTTATCTTCAAGTGAGTGTTATCTTTAACCATTTATGGGTTGGTGCTTTTCCCCTTTATAGCAGACATGGTGGATTACGCAGTCATGGATGTCTACCACAAGGTCGAGGAATATAATGTGAATCCCATTCCTGCAATTCTGGCAGAAACTTTCCTCTCATTGCAAGTGTGCCACGAAAATCAACCAGGTAAATTACGATGTTGTGCACAAATGTTGTATGTTTGGATCGTGACTCACATGTATGCTCGAAAATATATTAGTGGGATTGATGACCCCTTGAGGAGATTCCATCACATTCCGATAAAGCCACGTAAACCTAATGAATGGAGGCAAGAATTTGATGAGGTTGATTCGAAAGCTTTTTGCTGGATGTGTCCTTGGTATAAAGGAAATACAGTCATCTTCAGTTGTGGGAGTTTCTCTAATATTCCTTTGATGGGACCAAGGGATTGCGTGTCATATTTTCCAGCACTTGTGATTCGACAATTGAAATGGACTCAACAGGAACCACTCGAAGAGGTGTTGGGTGGAATTTCTTTCTTATATCAAGAGTGCGAGGTTGTCAAAAATACAACAATAGCTGTTAGATTCGTCTAGAGCAACATCCGGGTACTAGGATCAAATGAGTTGGGGAGACAAATTATTTCTCATACTAGAAACTATGAGGCATGGAGGAAAGCAAGGAAAGGCAACCCTGTTGTTTCGAAACCAATCCGCAAACGGAAGCAGAAATGTTAAAGAAAATCGAGATTATGATGGCTCAGATGGGAGTGCTAGAGGAAAAGAACGAAACAGACCCCCATCATCACGCTTCAACACCAAGTCCAGAAGTTAAACATGAGGATAGAACATTTGAAAGATGAATGTGCCGATGCATATGAAGCCGCAAGTCCAGCAAAGAGAGCAAAGAAGTGGAATATGAAAGAATCAGAAGTTCGAGGATTACTAGCAAGGATAGAAGATCAAGAAAAAACGCTGGCACAAATCTTCAAAGAAAAAGAAGACTTGGGGGCAAAAATCGAAGTGCACTTTCAGACAATCAGGATATTGGAGGAAAGCATAGGATCTCTGAAAGAAGCCTTAACTCATACTGAGCGCTACTCTGATGAAGGTTGGAATGTAGCTGCAACTATGCGTGAGTCATTGAAAAAAGCACAAGAAAAAGAGCAACAATTGTAGATGAGGGTACGGATGTTCGAAAGGAGAAAAAATGGTATGAGGATGAGATCAAACAACAGGAAGAATGGCTAGAGAACTGGGAATCCGTGGCAAAAGATTTGAAGGTTGATAGAGATGCTTGGAAGAAAAGATATGAACACCTCTCAGGAAGTTTGCAATACCATACCTATCAGTTCATGGGTCACCTCGAGGAAGCATTAGTCCAAACTCGCATGAATGACGGATCTACAATACCTCCAGGAATAGCTCACTTCATGAAGTATTGTAGGGGTCTTGCTAGCGGATTCAAAAGGAAGACTTTAAAACTTTTGATGTAATTCTGTTAGATGGGAGACATTGTATTTTCGTTTCAAAGAAATAAAAGCCTTTTTTACGTCCATCAATGAATTCCGCTCTATCTTATGGTGTGTTACAAGTAGGCCTGTATGATTGCAATGCTAGTAAATGATGCTGTCTGTTGAGGGACACATGTTCCCATGGATTTGTCATCAACCACACATTAACCTAAGGGGGATGTGCCCCTAGAGTTATGTGTTGGGGTGAAGTTGCTTGCTACAAAAGTGGTCTTTCCTTTGCAAAAGAAAGAATTCATGGGTTTTTCCTTTCGAAGCATACTTTTATCTGTCTTTTATTTTTTTTAAATAAAAAAATTTAATTAAATAATAATAATAATAATAATAATAATAATAATAATAATAATAATAATGACAAAAATATATATATGTAAAAAAGGGGTTACTGATGATTTTTTTTATACAGAGCTGAAAATGCGAATCTGAGGGTTTGAGAACCATTGCGCGGTCTAAGAAAGACAACACCAATCAAACCCGAGTTTACAACACTAGATCTCGGACCAGAATGGCTGCCAACAGTCCTGAAACAGGAAGGAACTTGAGTTTAGAAGTAGACGAAGTGAGGGGAAGGGTGACAGAAATCTCTGAAACTCAAGCAAGGTTAGAGGCTATACTACAGGATATGAGGGAATCTCTTAGCAGGCTTGGTGCAAATAGAATTGGAAATGAAGATGGCCCACACGTAAGCGTACAACCGGCCCTCTCCATGGTAACGACACCAATGTTTTCAAGCATAAACAATAGTCTCACTCAGGGAATGTCAAGTTACACAAAGCCCATAGTAAACCCCATCTGGGAAGGATATCGCCCCCTCGAGAATGCGTATCATGAGGCTGCTGGTTATGCAGGGCTCACATGGGAAAAACCCCATGTATCCATTCCCGAACAATCCAGGGGAGTTCAGTTTGGGCTTGATAAGATGAAGGAAGAGTGGATGGAGAAGGTAGAAGAACAAATAAAAGAGATCAAGGGCTCAAATACTTATGGCCCTCTCAAGATCGAAGAACTTTGTCCTGCCACAAATGTCATGATTCCTAAGGATTTCAAAATTCCTGAATTTTCCAAGTATGACGGAAGTGGGAAACCACGATTCCACTTGATTAGCTATGCCACCAAAATGGCCATCTGGTCTAAGAATGACAAATTTCTCATTGGGTTTTTCCATGAAAGTTTGACCAGAATCACGCTAGAGTGGTACCTTCAATTAGACCACTTTAATTTGGACGTAGCTCCAACCCGTGAACAGTTGACTACAATGCAGAAGAAGAGTGATGAATCCTTCAAACAGTATGCACAAAGTTGGAGGAGTTTGGCTGCTCAGGTAAAGCCACCGCTGATGTTGTCCGAAATGTGCTCATACTTTTTGGGAACCCTGGGATCCCCCTTTATCGGAGCAATGGCAGGAGCAGCTTATAGGGATTTCTTTGATTTGATTGCTGCAGGGGAAAGAATTGAAATCCTAGCCAGAGCCGGGAAGTTACCAATTGACATGGAAGGCAATGCAACCAAAGAGGGGTTCCAGCCTAAGAAGAAGGAAGCAGAAGCAAATTATGTGCAACACCAGCAGAACTTTGGACCTCGCCATGTCCCTTCATACCCAAGGTACCAAGCATCATATCAGGCCCAAACACCATTTTACCCACCTCAACAGGTCTCGCCAACCATCAATCAGCCACAAAACCAAATAAATAACGTCCCTATCCCTCAGCCATACAACCCTACTCGTCCAACATATACTCATTATCCACCTACACCTCAACAAAACCATCCAAGCTACCCTCGACCTCGCCCAAATTTTCTAAATCAGGGTCGCTTCCAATCTCAAAATCTGCCACCTTTCCCAAGACTATCTATCTCCAATGCAGATTTGTTTAAACAACTATTCGATCGTCACCTAATCGCTGGAAACCCTGTACGACCTATGGAACCACCTTTCCCTGCCTGGTACAATCCAAACTTGACTTGCAAGTATCACATGGATGCCCTGGGGCATTCCATTGAAGAATGTGAGGCCTTCAAGACAGCAGTAAGAAAGTTGATTGCTTGTGGAAGATTGGGTTTCGAAGAAGATTCGGGGCCTAACATTGTTAATAACCCAATCCCAAACCATAATGCTGAAAACAGGGTAAATAACTAGGAATTGAAGGGGTCTCAAGTCAAGAGGGTCTTGGAATTGTGAACATCGATGCAAGAAGTTTTTGAGGGGCTCAAGAAAGCAGGATATGATATTGTCGCACCGGTGAAGCCGATCGAAAAAGAAGTGAAGTATGATGATGATTTAAGTTGTGACTATCATCATGGGCAGGTAGGGCATGATATTGAAACTTGTTGGGATTTTAAGGTCCGAGTCCAAGGATTGCTTACCTTAGGGGTGATCCAAGCCAGGCGAGGTACAACTGAAGAAGTTAATGTGGTTGAAAAAGTGGTGCTCCGGATACCACCCATGAATGATGCCCCGGCACCAGAAAAAGTGATTGTAAGGGTGAAAAAGCCAACTACTTTTGCTTATAATGATACACATGTTGTACCATGGAATTATGAACAGAAGGTTGAGCTAGTAGGAGGGATAGGAGAAACTTCAAGGGCCCAAGTTACTAATGTTGTGAGAATTGGAGGCATCACAAGGAGTGGGCGATACTACGACCATGTAGAAGAAGAAGCAAGGAAAAATGCCAAAGATAAGGAGATCATGAATGAAGGAAAGGAGAAGGAAGAAGAAGAAGAGTTTCTGAAGATCATGAAACAGAGTGAATACGATGTGATAGAGCAGTTAAAGAAAACACCGGCAAGAATATCACTTTTGTCACTCTTCCTCACATCAGAGATGCATCGTAAGGCATTATTGAAGGTGTTGAATGAAGCTTATGTTAATCCTGACGTCACGCCAGAAAATGTAGTAAACATGGTGGATCCGGTGAGGCGGGTCAACATGATCAATTTCTTGGAAGATGAGGTGTTTTTGAAGTTTAGAGGTAGTCCTAAGGCACTCCATATTACCCTAAGGTGCAAAGGATTTGTGCTTGCGAAGGTGCTTATAGATGGTGGCTCGACATTGAATGTGGTTCCGTTGTCCACTCTAGAGCAGATCAACATAGGCTTGACTGATTTGATACCCCAGGAGATGATTGTGCGAGCCTTTGATGGGACAGCAAGAGGGATCTTAGGGGAAATAACTCTGCCCCTCGAAGTAGGGCCTAGTTGTTTTCATGTTCTCTTTCAAGTCATGGAGATCCAGCCAGCTTATACTATGCTTCTAGGAAGGCCTTGGATTCATGAAGTTGGTGTTGTTCCATCAACGTTGCATCAATGTTTGAAGTACATTCAGAATGGTGCTGTGATTACCATCTGTGGTGAAGAGGAAATCATGCTTTCAAAGCCTGTTTCGGTACCTTATGTAGAAAGTGCAGTGCAAGTCGAGAATGATTCCCCGCGCAGTTTTGAGATCCTGAAGCCAGAAAGCAAGATGAAGGAGCTGCCAATGCAGAATGTGAATGAAGTGGTAGTCCGTATAATGGAAAGGAATGGGTATCAGAAAGGAAGAGGCCTAGGGGCAAGTCTCCAAGGGATCCCTCAACCGATTGCAGCAGCTACAATAGATGGAAGACATGGACTAGGGTACGATCCTTCTCTAGCAGAAAAGATGAAGTACTTGACTCTTGGAGGCAAGAAAGGAGAAGGGAAGGGATTTAATTATGTCCCCTACTTGACGGATACTTTCTCGGCATCAACTGAAATGATCTCCCTAGAGAAGTTGACTTCCCCTCATTTCACTATCAGTGCACTTGAAGAGGAGCAAGAAAGAAATCCTATTATTTATCTCTCTGCTGACAATGAGGTCCTTGGCAATTGGCGGTCTGAACCATTTGTTGATGTTATTTCCATGAAGTAATTACCTTTTTGTATCTCGAATAAACTAATGTTTACTTTAGTTGAGACATGAATAAAATGAGTTAGTATGATTTTTCAGCATTTTTTTGGTGTCTTCCTTTCTCTACCCCTTATCTTATATCAATCGCGCTTTATTTCTTGAATAATATCCTTGCCTATATTTCTATTGTTGCAAACATCTTCTTTCAGGAACCTCACCCTTGTCGAAGGTTTGTCTCACGAAAGGAACCTTGAAACCTCATTTACTGATTCCCTTGCGGCTGTTGACGAAGAGGATTCTGGGATTAGTGAGGAAGAAGAAGCTACTGAGGAATTTACAAAGTTGATGGATCGCTCAGAAGATGGTTTCACTTCAAATGATGAAGTTATAGAAGTGATTAATATGGGGACCGAGGAAGACAAGAAGGAGTTGAAAATAGTGGATAATCCAGAGCGTGCAGAAATGGTCGCACTATTTAAGGAGTATCTAGATGTGTTTGCATGCTTATACAAAGATATGCCAGGATTGGATCCAGAAATAACGTCACATAAAATCCCATTGTACGGACACGGTTGAGGAGGATGCATCCAGAGATGTCACTAAAGATCAAAGAAGAGGTAACTAAGCAGTTCGAAGCCGGGTTTGTGGAAGTATCGAGACACCTAGAGTGGGTAGCTAATATTGTACCAGTACCGAAGAAGGATGGGAAAGTAAGAATGTGTGTGGATTACAGAGATCTAAATAAAGCCAGTCCAAAGGATGACTTCCCGTTGCCTCATCTTGACGTCTTTGTAGATAGCACAGCAAGGAACCACAGGTTCTCCTTCATGGATGGGTATTCGGGATACAATCAAATCCTCATGGACGTCGATGACAAAGAAAAGACAACTTTCATCACCCCTTGGGGAACTTTTTGTTACAGAGTAATGCCTTTTGGATTGAAGAATGCCGGAGCTACTTACCAGCGTGCTATGGTAGCATTGTTCCATGATATGATGCACAAAGAGATAGAGGTATATGTGGATGACATAGTGGCTAAGTCTAAGGAGGGGGGAAGCCATGTAGCAGTTTTGCAGAAGTTATTTGAGATATTGAGGAAATACAATTTGAGGCTCAATCCCACAAAATGTGTATTTAGAGCATCAACTGGGAAATTGCTTAGTTTTGTGGTCAATAGAGAAGGAATACAGGTGCAGCCAGAAAAGGCAAAGGCAATCAGAGACATGCTGACTCCCAAGAATGAACGAGAAGTAAGAGGTTTTCTAGGGAGATTGAATTACATTGCCCGATTCATTGATAACTTAACTAGCACATGCGAGCCAATTTTCAGACTATTAAAGAAGAATAATCCAGGAAATTGGAATGAGGAATGTCAGGAAGCCTTTGAACAAATAAAGGCATACCTATCAAGCCCACCAGTGTTGGTGCCGCTCACTCGAGGTCGTCCCTTGATACTGTATCTCACTATCTTACCAACCTCAATGGGAGCAATGTTGGGGCATCATGATGAGTCTGGCAAGAAAGAACATGTAATTTACTATCTGAGCAAGAAGTTTAATGACTGCAAAGCCCGATACATGGCAATTGAGAAGACTTGTTGTGCGCTGGTGTGGACTTCCAAGAGACTCAGGCAATACATGTTATATCACACCACTTGGTTAATCTCTCGAATGGACCCTTTGAAATATATTTTTGAAAGTCCCCACATATCCTTAAGATTTTCAAAGTGGCAAGTGATATTATCAGAGTTCGATATTAAGTATATGACTCGAAAATCCCTCAAGGGAAGTGCAATCGCTGATCATTTAGCTGAAAATCCTCTCAAGGGTGGACAGCTAATTACATCTGAGTTCCCTGATGGGGAAATACTATCATTGGAGGAAGACGAAGTAGAAAAGGAGAATGTGTGGAAGATATATTTTGATGGTGCAGTTAATATGCACGGTTCTGGCATAGGAGCAGTGGTGGTTTCTCCGGATGGCAAACAATACCCAGTGGCCATTAAGCTTGAATTTGAATGCACCAATAATATTGCCGAGTATGAAGCATGTGCGAGCGGATTACAAGCAGCGATTGATCTTGGAATAAAACAGTTAAAGGTCTTTGGAGATGCAGCCCTAATTATTTATCAGATCAATGGTGAATGGCAAACAAAAGATCCCAAGCTCATCCCGTATCATAAATACTTGACTCAGTTAGTTGCAAAGTTTGATGAGATTACTTTCTCGTACTTAACTCGAGACAAGAATAAATTTGCAGATGCTTTAGCCACACTAGCAGCCATGACCAAGCTGGATCTCCATACCACCATCCAGCCTATTCACTCAAGTGAAGGTACAAGATGAGTCAACATACTGTGCACATGTAGAAGAAGAAGAGCACGATGGCAATCCTTGGTATCACGACATCAAGCAATATATACAAAGCAGAACGTACCCAGCGGGAGCAAATGAAGTGAATAAGAGGACGATTCGTAGATTATCAATGTCCTTTTACTTAGATGGTGAAGTTTTGTATAAGAGGAACTATGATGGGGTCCTCGTAAGTTGTGTTGATGCTCGTGAAGCCCGGACTATCATGATAGAAGTGCATGAAGGGATATGTGGAACACATGCTAATGGTCATATGATGGCACGCAAGATCTTACGAGATGGTTACTATTGGTCAACCATGGAAGCTGATTGTTTGGAGCATGTCTGAAGATGCCATAAATGCCAAATATATGCAGATCAGATCAAAGCCCCACCATTCCAATTGCACAATCTGGTGTCCCCTTGGCCCTTTTCTATGTGGGGGATAGACGTCATTGGACCTATCAATCCCAAGGCTTCAAACGGACATCGCTTCATTCTGGTTGCAATAGATTACTTCACTAAGTGGGTGGAAGCAGCATCATATGCCAATATAACTCAAAAGGTGTTTACCAAGTTCCTGAAAAGGGATATTATCTGTCGTTATGGAAAACCAGAAAGAATCATTACAGATAATGCTGCCAATCTTAATGGGGCGGAGATAAAAAAGTTATCAGAGACCTTCAAAATCAAGCATCATAATTCTGCCCCATATAGACCTCAAATGAACGGTGCAGTAGAAGCAGCCAACAAGAATATCAAGAAAATTGTTGCTAAAATGGTCGTAAATTATAAAGATTGGCATGAAATGTTGCCATATGCTTTGCATGCGTATCGTACCAACATACGATCAAGTACTGGGGCAATGCCTTTCTCATTGGTGTATGGAATGGAAGCTGTTTCTCCTATAGAAATTGAAATCCCTTCGTTAAGAGTGTTGATGGAAGCCAACTTGGAAGAATCTAAATGGGCGAAAGCTCGATATGATCAGTTAAACATGATTGAGGAAAAAAGACTGATGGCTCTCTGGCATGTACAACTATATCAGAAAAGGATGGCAAAAGCTTTTAACAAGAAAGTCCGTCCCAGGGAGTTTCAACCAGGTGATTTGGTGTTAAAGAAGATACTTCCCAATCAAGAAGATGCTCGAGGAAAATGGGCACCCAATTATGAAGGGCCGTACATAGTAAAGCAGGCATACTCAGGCAGGGCCTTAGTCCTAACAGATGAAAACGGACGAGAGCTATTGAGACCTGTAAATTCTGATGCTGTGAAAAAGTTTTAAGCCTAAAAAAAAAAAAAAAAAAAAAAAAAAAAAAAAAAAAAAGCCTGTTAGGTTGAAATCCCGCAAGGGCGACCTAAGCAAAAGTTAGGGCATTAAAATAAAAAAATAAAAGAAGCCCGTTGAGTTGAAAACCCGCAAGGGCGACTTAAGCAAAAGTTAGGGTATTAAAAAGAGTCTGTTAAGTTGAAAACCCGAAAGGGCGGCCTAAGCAAAAATTAGGACAAAGAAACTGAATCTTAGGCTGAAAACCTGCAAGGGCAGCTTAAGCGATATCTTAATGTTCACCACACTGGGGCAATTTTGCTTATGACTTGCTACACTGGGGCAATTTTGTTTGAGACTTGCTACACTGGTGAAATTTTGTTTGTGACTGGCTACAATGGGGGAAAGAAGGTCATTGAAATGTGGAAGCTAAAACCATGATTTGCGACGTCAAATAGTTGTTGGGAATCAAATAAGAGGATCAAGGAACCAATACTGGGGCAAATTTTTAGGCGGTGTTCTTCTGTTCCATTATCCCTTTTCATACAATTCCCATACACCCCTTTGTATTTCCCCTATTTCTTTCCAAATTCCTTGTGTGCAATATAAATTCTCATATTAAGGCAAGGATTTTATTCATCCATTTTTCCCTATTGTGCTTAAATCATGTTTATGCATTGAAATCATGTCTCAATTTAAGTAAATTGAAGTGTAATAGTATGATTTGATAATTCTAATGGTTACTTCAATGAATGGTTTGAACCAAAGAAAGCTCAGTATTTCAAAGAGAGATAACGGTGTACAATGGGGAGAAAAGTAAAGCAATAATGAAAGTCTCCATGGATCCTGGTCTTGAATGAAGCAATCGCTCTACGCATTCCACCGCTTTGAAAGAGAAGCCCTTCCTATCGAAAGGAGCTGACAAGACCTGACTCATAGCTTTCGGTAAACAAGGGTTTGATTGGTCGAAGTCTTTCCATGGAGCGTGTGGTACAGCTTTAATTGAAGCAAAGTTAAAGAAAAGAAAATAATAATAAAATGAAAGAGAGAGAGAGAGAGAAAAGAGAAAGCAAGTTGCCATCATTTTATTTCTGGGATCTGAGGCCCATTGCAATTTATTTTGGAGCTTTGAGGCTCACTATGTTTTTACTTCTAGGATCTGAGGCCCACTGCAAGTTTATTTTCAAGCTCTGAGGCTCACTGTTAATGTTACTTCCGGGATCTGAGGCCCGCTGCAATTTTTTTTTCGAGCTCAGAGGCTCACTAGTATTTTTATTTTTGGGATCTGAGGCCCGCTGCAAATTTATTTTTCGAGCTCTGAGGCTCACTGTTAATGTTATATTTGGGATCTGAGGCCCACTGCAAATTTATTTTTCGAGCTCTGAGGCTCACTGCTAATTTTATTTTTGGGATCTAAGGCCCACTACAAATTTATTTTTCGAGCTCTGAGGCTCATTGCTAACTTTATTTTTGGGATCTGAGGCCCGCTGCAAATTTATTTTTCTGAGCTCTGAGGCTCACTGCTAGTTTTATTTTCGGGATCTGAGGCCCGCTGTCATTTTTATTTTCCGAGCTCTGAAGCTTAATGTTATGAATTTTTTTTCCAACCTGTTTCTCATCCCGGCCAAAATGCGAGTTCATTTTCTTTACTAGTTCCTTACTACTATCACATGAAAAATCGTTCTTTCTTCATTAATTCTAGTAATGAACAAGTAAAGAGGGGCAACTGTGAACACCCTATTTTGACCGTATCTTTCAGTTTTCATTAGAAATGCAAAGAAAAAAAAAAGATTTTAATTTTATGTTAACCACTTGGTTTTTTTTTTATTGGGCCAAACTAGTTAAACCCATTACTCAAACCCATTTTATCCTTCTCCAACAAACCCTAGCAACCACCCTTTTCTTCCCTCCAACATTAATTTCAATTCGAATCCAGTCAACAAATCCTTTGATTTTTGCAGATGAGGCTCACAAATTTTGATTCTATTTCAAATCAGAGATAGAAATTTTAATCCTTACAGATTTTTTGGATCAAAATCAAAACGAATTTGACATTATAAAATCATAAGAAAGGCTACTGAAAAGGGGAGGAAAAATTTCTGAAGAGGAGAGAACATACACACAGCAAGAATTCTGAAAGAAAATTTTCTCAGAGCAAAAACAAAGGAAGAGAGAAATCAAAAGAAGGAAGGAGAGTTACCTCTTCACCCTATTCCTCAGATCGCCCCCCCCCCCCTTCCCCCTTCCCCCTTCCCCCTTCCCCCTTCCTTCCCAGGTCACCGTCGCTGGCCGGAACCGTTTCGCCGCCGCATGCATAGCGTCGTCGCACCCCTGCACAGATCGCGTATAAGCGATCATCGGCGAGCTTCGACCTTCGTCGCACCGCCATCCTGAACCGTGCTCCGCGAGCCGCACCACCATCCCTCGCCACTGGCCTCACCGTCCTAGAGCAACCCAGATCCGGTCACGAGCTCTCCTGCCGCCAGCATCTCCTCCGTGATAGCTCGACCAGATCCGCCTGGCTCAGCCTCGACTCGAGCTTCGACCTTCGTCGCACCACCATCCTCTGCTCTTGCTTCTGTTCATACGCACACCAGGTGAAGGGCAAAGGAACTTATGATGTTTATTTCTCTTTTGGTCATATGTTCTGATATATTGTATTTGGTCTTATTAGTTTATTTTTTTTCTTTGTGTTATTTTTGAATAGTTTAAAATGGATTAGTTGCTGGATATAACATGATTTAAAAGGGGTTTGGGCTGATAAAATTTTTTGTGAGATTGTATTAGGCTATGTTGAAATAAATAAATAAAATGATGTAAAAAGCAATACTGGAAAATATTTATTTTGGGATTGCTTTGTGAAATGTTTCACATTCAATTCCTTACATATGAGATCGCTCTGTGGACGTATCTGTCATGTTCTATCTCGTTTATGAGTTTTCAAAAAAATTAAAGATATAAAAAAAAAACCTTTTTTTCAAAAAAAAATAAAAATAAAAATAAAAAAACCTTTTCATAAAAAATAAAAACAACCAACAACCAAAATATTTTCTACAAGAACTACGTGGTTTTGAGTTTCCCATCGCAGCAGGGAATACATAGAAGTATGATCAATCATCCCGTCAAACCAAAATTAATTTTTCCTTAATTTTTGTGTTCTTTTTAATTTGTTAATGTAGATAATTAATTAGCAATTTAGTTAATGTATTTGGATTGCTCTATGACAAGTGTCATGCTCAATCCTTTAACTTTAAGGTTGCCTTGTGGATTTACGTGCCATGTCCAACCTCTTTTAGGATTTATCAATTTTTTTAAAATTTTTTTTTAAAAAAAATACAAAAAAAACCAATAAAGAAACATAAAAATAAATAATATATAAATAAATAATTTCGTCCTTGTAAATATTTTTTGGGGTAAAATAAATAAATAATTTATTTTCACACAATTTATTTAAGGTATCATTCTCAGAATGAGCGATGTAGGGTGCTTAACACCTTCCCTACTCCTAATCGACTTCCGAACTCATTTTGGTTCCAAAGACCATTTTTTAGGCTTTTCCAATTTTTTATCCTAAATAAATAAAAATTGGTGGCGGCTCTACTATATTTTTTTTTCGTCGTTCCCGTCGCGATTTTTCAGTTGCGACAAGAACCACTCTTCAAAGTACACAAAACCTCCGGTTTAGGTTCTCCCTCTTCTGTGCCTCCAATTCAACACGATTCAGTTGTTCCTCTCTGCTATTTACTGGTTTTGTCCCTACTTTCCGGGACCTGTTTTGGGTCCACCATGTGATTCTTTACCACAAAAGCTAAACAAGAGGTTTTACACACTTAGAGCAGTGATTCTATGTTCTTAGATAAGTGATTCTCTATGTTAATCATCGAAAATATTGACAAACATTGATAGAATGATCAAATTTGCAACATTAAAATAATAGGGGAACTAAATATGCACGAAAAAAACTTTAGGGACCAAAATCGCACATGACAACTACTGATGTGCCTTACCCTTTACATCCACTTATCATGACTGCCATGGATCTAACTCAACATGACATTGAAACTCATCTTACTAACCTCAAACTTGACCTTGTCTTCTATGATTTCACTCATTGGATCCCATCCTTGGCTCGACGTTTAGGTATGACACAATGTTATATTTACACACTAAAACACACATCACTATATATTTGTACAATTTTTATTATTTGTTATAGTTGATTCTACCTTTTTTTTTTTTATCCACACTCTGATTCTATGACCTCTATAGATGTAATGAAATGGGATAAACATCCTCTGAACTGAAAAAAATGTAGGATGAGAAAATAAGGGTGTATCCATTTTTTACTAGATAAAGTAAGTTAAGATTTCGATATACTTCAATGATGCTATAGCAACTATAGCAATTACACAAAAGTTGACGAATTCAGTCTTTGACCAATTAAAATAAGAATGCCTTTGACAGAAATCACGCAAGGTTTTAAATTATGGTTGTGGTCACGATTGCATTGAGGTCGTTGTGGCCAGATGCAGCCCAATTGCGACCGATACGTTCCACAATCACGGTCTGTTGCGATTGCAACCGGGATGCTACGATCGTATCACGTGATGCCGTCCGCATTTTGAAAGGAATGGAATGAAAGACAAATATTGAATATCACTATTTATTATTCCATCATGAAAGTGGTACGAAAAATTAATTCATACCAAATGACAAATAAATTATCTTTCTCATTTTACACTTTTACTCATTTTATAAGAGCCCGATCCGAAGAAATGTAGCTGACACTAGATTTGTAACGACCATTTTTCTTTAGGTATCAAGGCTGTCCACTACTGCACTGCTAGTTCTGTGATGGTAGGTTACGCTCTTACTCCTGCGAGATACAATCAGGGAGACAACCAAACTGAATCTGACCTTATGAAGCCACCTCCGGGCCGGGGTACCCTGATTCATCTATCAAGCTTCATGCACACGAGGCACGAGCCTTTTCTGAAAAAAGGAAAGAAACATTTGGAAGCAATATTCTTTTCTATGATCGGCAATTCATTGCCTTGAATCAAGCTGATGTATTAGGAGTCAGAACATGCAGAGAAATTGAAGGGCCTTTTCTTGATTACCTTGGAAACCAATTTAAAAAGCCTGTGATTGCTTCAGGACCAGTTATACTAGAACCACCTACCTCTAGTTTGGAAGAAAGATGGGTTACATGGCTAGGAGGGTTCAAACCAGGCTCAGTAGTTTATTGTTGTTTTGGAAGTGAGTGCAGGTTAAAAGCTAAATCTGTTCCAAGAGTTGTTGTTGGGTCTTGAGCTCACAGGTACGCCATTCTTAGCAGCTTTGAAACCCCCCTTTGGGTTTGAGTCTGTTGAAGAAGCACTTCCAGAAGGGTTTGAAAAGAGGGTTCAAGGAAGAGGGGTTGTGCATGGAGGATGGGTTCGGCAGCAATTGATCTTTAAACACCCTTCTGTGGGATGCTTCATTACACATTGTGGATCAGGTTCTTTGTCAGAGGCATTGGTGAATAAGTGTCAGTTGGTGTTGTTGCCAAATGTTGGTGACCAGATCCTGAATGCAAGGATGATGGGAAGCAACTTGCAGGTTGGGGTGGAAGTGGAGAAAGGTGAAGATGGCTTCTATACCAAGGATGAAACATGCAGAAAAGTGAGAGCTAACCATACTAAAGTCAGAGAGATGTTGCTCAACAAAGATTTAGAGTCCAATTACATTGATGAGTTCTGCAAGAAGCTTCAAGAGATTGTTCAATGATCCCAAATTTACTGAGAGCCTTTGTTTGATATGGGCTGCAGTTTATGTCATAGACATATTCATCTGCATGAAATGCATTAAATGTATGGGCAGTGCTATTTACATCTTGCAAATTGCTATTTGCACCTTGCAGGTTTAATTTAATTTTTATTTTTCCAAAAATACCCTTTTCACTCATTCACTTTCAGCAAGTTTTTTACATAACATAACTTCCGGAAATTACTTTCCGGAAGCTTTCGAAAAATGAAATTCGGACACTTTTTACACCTCCGGAATTCAAAATCCGGATGCATAAATTGCATATTTTTTACAATTGTACATCCAGAAACAGTTTTCCGGAGGTGTTAAATTTGCAAATTTTTTTATGCAATGTAACTTTCGGAAATTACTTTTCGGAAGCTTCCGGAAAATGAAATCCGAACACTTTTTACATCTCCGAAATTCAAAATCCGATTGCATAAATTACATATTTGTTTAAATTTAACACATCCAGAAAGTAAATTCCGGATGCGTTTTACGCAAAAAAGCATGGGTAGAAACCGGTATTGACCGCACCGCGCCACCGCAGATCCGCTAAGCGTGGTATGATTTCAATGAGTTTAAGGTGTAGTACGTACACCAGCACCTTAAGACATACGTGTAAAGAAAAAGAAAACTCCATCTTTATTTTGTAGGGAAGAGTTTTCTTAACTATGAACAGAAGTGAATTGATAGGAAATTTATTTGTAAACCAAAACATAAAAGCTTGACTAGAATGTATTACTACAGTATATAGTCACAATGTTCTGATAAGCATTCCACCTGAAACAAAATAGAAGGTGTATCTATAGTTTGGCAATAAGAAAACATCCGCAATTTACTTTTCGGATATATAATTTATATATCCAGAAAATAAATTCTGGATATGTTAAATTTGACACATTCGGAAAATTGTATCCGGATGCATAATTGTAATAAAGATGCAATTTATACATCCGGATTTTGAATTCCGGAGGTGTAAAAAGTGTCCGGATTTCATTTTCCGGAAGCTTCCGGAAAGTAATTTCCGGAAGTTACGTTGCATAAAAAATTTGCAAATTTAACACCTCCGGAAAACTGTTTCCGGATGTATAATTGTAAAAAATATGCAATTTATGCATCCGGATTTTGAATTCCGAAGGTGTAAAATGTGTTCGGATTTCATTTTCCGGAAGATTCCGGAAAGTAATTTCCGGAAGTCACGTTACGTAAAAACTTGCTGAAGGTGAGTGAGTAAAAAAGGTATTTTTGGAAAAATAAAAATCAAATTGAACCTGCAAGGTGCAAATAGCAATTTGCAAAGTGTAAATAGCATCACCCTAAATGTATTGATTGAACTATTGAAGTGATATGGTCAGTACTGTGTTCTTTAACCTGAAGCCTGAAAGTTCAATTCAAACTAGTTCTTTTTTTGAATAGTAACATACTCAGTCATAGTTAGATGTTAGTGTGATTGAGTGCTCTGGTATGCCATTTGCCAAGCTAAAATAAATATACTGCCTGCAAATGTGTAGTTATTCAAATAATTGAACTCTTATAGTTGTGTTACTTTCAAGTTTCAAACTAAATTTAAAGCTTTGATTGCTGGCACTTTCCACTTCCTCTGTCATTTGCATTTCTTTCTAAAAAGAATCCAATGTTTTCTTTTTCAAAACAACACTTTTAATGCTATCCTTCTTTTGTCCACAAAGAGTGAGTCGAGGGGGTAAACAAACTTGAACCTTCCTAAGACAACTTTTGTAAGTAGATTGCATAACGCTTGTGCTCTCACCATTAGTCTCATAACTAGTTCTAGTAAGCTAAACTTGTAAAGATATTTTGTGATATAAAAAAATTGCTATCCTTTTTCAAGCAAATGAAGAGAGCAAAGCAACCAGAACGAGAAGAAAATGAAGATTGTTCATTTGTTCTCTTGATGTCCACGTTGTCCTCCAAAAAAAAAAATCCACAGAAGTTGCAGGCACAAGAGGATAAAACTAAGACCAAGGATGTCTCGTTCAACAGATGGTGCAGTGCATGCATGCTTTATCTGTACAGAAACTATTTTGCATCCCCCATGGAATTGCAGCATTGATACTAGCAATCAAGCTAAACTGACTATTAGAGAATCAACTCATGTACAACCAACTGAATGCTACACATTTGAAGAACATGTCAGTACACAAGAACTCGAATACCTTCTACCACAAGAAACTGATGTTAGCTTGTCCAGGGAATGTTAAAAAGTTTCCTCATGCTGTGATCCATCTTCATATATGTACACGTTAGTCAGTCATTTGGCAAAATCACCCCATGGAGTAGATATTTAATTTTCAGGAGATCCAACATTCTCGGGCTTGGCCTTTGTTTTCCCCTTGACAGGGGTTCCATCATGATGTAACAGCAGCAGTTAGCTTTCCCATCTTGTCTTGTAAATCAGTAAGAGATTCCTTAGTCACTTTTCCTTTAGGACTTTTCTTTTTATCCACAAGCTTTAATTCTAGTCTGTATAATCATGGTTACTGATCTCAGATCTCGTACTCATGCCACTCAAGATAACTAAGAGGCTGAGGGTCCATGTAATACGACCTCTTCTGTCCTCCATGTTCCTTCATCACCTGTTTCCTTGATTCATGCCAACCACGCCCGCTGTAATCTGGGAGCGATCTCTGTTTCCTATTTCCACTTTCAAATGCTCTTCTTGGCTTGTCAAAGAAGAGCCACTCCCTTAGAGTTTCACCCTCTAGAAAAGAAAGATCAAATAACTCTGCAACAGGAAAGGGACAAATATCAAACCTAAACAATATATAGATATAGATTAAAGTAATAAGCATGGACAGACCAATTTCTTCTACAACAAACATGATAAACAATCCTGATGCTAGAAATTGCAAGATCTAATGAATATAATTATATAGTGAGGTACATAAAAAGTAATAACCTTCTTGCATAATTACCTGGAGCATTCCAAGGGGATTTAGTTGAAGCTGCACCTTCACATTTAGGGATGCCCACTTCCTTTCCCTGTCTTTGTGAGAACAGCAGCAAACAAAGGACCATCTTTTACATCAATGCCCCCAGGTCGCAAAATTGGTGTCATGCCTGGAAGACCCTCAGTTTTTGCCAAAAGCTCATGACCACTACAACAGTAGTACTGGCACCATTGTAATCCTTGAGCAGGTCTGAAACAATCCCATAGTGCACACTTTGGGGCTAAGAAGGCAGAAGGTGGAGGACGGATATTTGGAAGAATGTTAGGAACAATTTCCTCTCCACACTTCTTGGTGTCATCATCTCCAAAAAACTGGCTACAATCAAAGCCTCCTTCAATAATAAACTGAGTTGACTCTCAGATTTTAATTTCTGTCTTGTGCTTGAGGTCCTGGTATGAATTAAACTGACCAATCAAATCAGAGTTGTGACCTATCGTGTTGTGATCCAAATCTTGATTTAAACTGAATGGATGAAAATCCAGCTGATTGATCATATCTGAGTTATTAAAAGCATTGTTGTACTGAGTAGAAGCAGAGCCTTCAAAAGTATGATCTAGTTGTTGGTTACCGTCAAATATCTTCTGCAAGATACCAAGTGCTAATAAATTATCTATTAAAGAAAAGCAGAGAAATGATAAATTATCCAGCAAAGCACAAAATATGACAAAACATAAATAATTCAAAGTGCCCATGCAACATAGTGATAAATCATGTCCTGTGTTGGTATGATATATATAACTATGCCAGAAAAAATAAACATATGATCCTTTGACTTTCAGTCCTCTGGTATCCAGACTGGGCAAAGACAAGCTTCACCCGAACATGCAAAAAGTTCCACATGGTTGGTGTCATTTAGCAAAATATTAAATAGATTAACAAAACACATACTGTACATGATATCTTTCACCTTTAACTGTAAGAAATTATATTAACAGCATACAACGGAGAAGCATAATAAATGAAAATAATACACATAAAAGTTCTGTTTCAAATTAAGAACCAGGAAGGCAACATACTACAAATATAAAAAGGTTTCTCCATAACTGGTGATAGCAACTTACCTCCTGAAAAAATGAAAAATTGCTATCATCGATGTCATTTAGATGGAGCTCAGTCTTCAATGACCCAGGCTTTGTTAATGGGCTAGTTGCATCGTCTTTCTCCTCAATTGCTAGCAATATCTGGGCTAGTTCCCCAGTAAACGAATCAAGGCTTCCATCCTACAGAATACCAGCATATATTATGAATCCAAAAACATATAGCTACACAGAGATATTATAATCAGCTATATCTCTACAAATCCAAAAACATACAGCTAAGGAGGTGGCCGGAGTCTCCAGTTTGGCTTTCCACTCTCGAAGCAGCTGATGCATCTGCTCCTCAAATATAACAATGTCAATAGCCCTGCTTTCCTTTCTTGCAGATTGAAGATTGGTGAAAATTGCTTGAACTTTATCAATCAGGTGTTTTTCCTTCTCTTTCATGGATTGATGAGAAGAATACCCACATTTGCTCCTGGAATTTTCTTTCATCATAACTTCCTTGAAATGCTATACAAAATCTGATACAGGTTCACATAATCAAAGATTGTTGAAGAGTATAGAATAATAGCATGTTAAAAAGCTCCACCACTAAAATTGACCACGATATTAGGCATTAAAGAATGCTTCTATAACAGAAACTGGGTTTAACTAAGTGCATGATAGTGATCAACTATAATCTACAATAAAAGTAAAACTCTTCAGCAAAAATAGGCATTCACATTCCAGCACATAAAAAGAAAGAAAAAGGGAAAAAATCCAAATTACATTTACCCTAATCACATTAATGGACACATGTAGATAGCAATACCCAATTCACCAAGTTTGGGGCTTTCTGCATCAAAATTGGATTTACAGCATAATTAAGCTGATGGGTAATTTGTAATTTACCTTGAGAATCAAAAGGGCAGAAAACTGAGATGAAAGTTCCGATTTTGGTTGGAGAATGGAATGATGAAAGTGGGTTCGGATCAGCGTATTTGGATTATGGAGAGATGGTGTTGAAAATGAACACCTCAAACTTGAGCGACACAGGAGAGTGAAATTAATGATGCGGTGATTTGTTCAAAGTCCAAACTTGAGATAGACGCAACAATTTATTGAAAGCAAAAATACTCTTTCTGTCCATTGTCTTAGTTTTAGCTGGGTCACCTACTTCACCTTTTTTTTTTGTCTAAACCCAGTGAATACGAACCAGGCGCGACGGGAGAGAGGGGAGGACGGGATGGAGCGGGCGGCCACTGATCAGTGATGGAGCGGCGGCCCTCCGACGATGGCGGCAGCGGCGGCGATGGGCTCTCACTACAGGGGGGTTCGAAGGATGGGGGAAGAAGGATACTGAGGCAGGGAAGGGTCGGAAATAACAAAAGAATTAGGTTTTTTATTATTATTATTTTATTTTTTAAATAAATGCCCATTTAATCTGGACCATCCTGTCTTGACGGACGGTCTAGATTCAACCGCAGGAGGGGCGCTGGACCGCTCCTGCAATCCGCGGCAGTTGAAAAAAGCACCGTGTTAATTAAACATTGAAAATGTTGAAGACGTATCAACAGTGTATATATTGGGATCTGCTGCTCTGATTCTGCAGATTCGTAGCAGGAGCAGCACACTATCACAGATTTTCCCAACCAAATTGTAAACTATTTTAATAATAATTACAGTATAACTAAGTACAAGAAAAATGAGACTCATCGGCCTTATAATTTAAGCTAAAAATACCTTTTTGTTCCTTTATTTTTTGGGTTAAAAGTGATCCAAAATGGTCCTTTCCGTCATCTCCCATCTAAACTCCGTTAGAAATTGGTGACGTGACCGTTAAAAAAATTCATTTTAGTCCTTTATGTTTCAAAAGTGACCCAAAATGATCCTTTCACGTAGGTTATGATTACCGAAAAAAGTAACAGAACTTACGGAAAGGACTATTTTGGATCACTTTTGAAACATAAAGGACTAAAATGAATCTTTTTAAAGATAAAGGACCAAAATAAATTTTACCCAAAAGATAAAGGACATAAATGGTATTTTAACCTATAATTTATCTTAACTACATCTTACATTATTTTAGTTACATATGAGATTTATAAATCCTTATTATAAACTAGGATTTGATAAATTAAAGTATAATTAAATATAAAAAAAATACACTTATCCCTTAAAATTTAACTTAACTCCTTTTTTCACTTTTTTTGTTTTTAAAAATGCATAACTTGCCCCATGGACTTTCTGCATTTTGACAGAGAAGATTGACCATGTTAGCAGCCAAAATAGGAAGCATGAAAAAGTCCCTACACACATTCTTTGATATTGTCATTATACTTTTATTTATATAGTGTATTAAAATTACACTTACGTTCCCACAAAGGAAGCCAATATACTTGAAAAACAAAAGAAAAATATGAAATGTGGCAAATTCTAGGGTGAGCAACCTTGACAAGTTGCTCACCATGAGAAAGCCCCTTTTTTAAATAAAAAAAATTATTTTTAAGTCCCTAAATTATTATAATTAAAAAAGTTACTACATCTTCTCTCTCACTCATCCCTCTTTCCTTCTCAGCCACCCCTACGAGTCCCCCGGCCCCTCTTCAATTTAGATCATTGCCATTTGCCAAAGACTTCAAAGCATTAAAAATAGGTGGCTTCTACCATGAGGAGCCAACTAAGTCCCTCATGAGTCAAGGATGATCATTGACCGTTGGATATAATAATTTTTTAATTGAGTGGCTGAGATATCCCTTAAGTAACCTGATGTTCCGGTTACTAACATTTTTTGCAAATAGACCCCTAAATTTACTGGAAACTACTACATGCATAAACAAAAAACAACCCTAGTTGTGTCATCTTGCTCAATTCCTTCCAAACCGAATTTAAGATTTGCTCGTGTGACTATCAGTTCGAAATAACGATGAGGTTCTTCTTCTTGTGCGATTAAAAACCCTAGTTGTGTCATGTTGTTCGATTCACTTCCCTGCCTCGCGCCATTGTCTGCTTCTCGAGTAAAGGTTGATGGCATGATGGATGGGTACTCGCGTTCCCTCTTTCTTCCTTCGGTCAGATGGGTCACTTGGCTTCTTCCATCGTACCTCACATACAGAAATGGAGGACTGTCTTCGGCGGGTCTCAATCTTACATGCGTGTAAGTACCGGAAAATCCCTCACATCTTAGTTTTTTTTAATTTGGGTTTATGTTGCTGAACCTAATGAATGTTCTCAGTCAAAAGCCTAAGATCCATCATTAATAGATGTATATGAGTTATTATAGTTGGTTTTATCAATATTTATATTTCTGTGATTATTCTTAAATTATTTTGAATAGATGGAGGAAAAAAAAAAGAGATGAAAAGTTCCATTTATACGTGCAAGTTCACACCTTGACACTGGATAGATTGTTTGAGAAGAAATCCGTTAGGGGGGTGCTGGAGAAACTGATATGCCAAGAGAAGAAATTGGTTATGGTTAGGTTAATTTTATGTTCTTGAGTGATTATTAAGTATGGTAGATATAACTACTCAAATTTTGTGTGAATATGCTTCAATTGGTCGAGGTTTATGTTTACTGCTGATAGAATTTTAGGATAAAAAATGTTGGAGTTCAACTATTTGGTGTTGTTGCACGGGCACAGTCCTTTGTCTGATTCAACTATTTAGGATAAAAAATGTTGGGGTTCAAATAATATATGTAGGACTTTGTGTTTCATCAATTATCATTAGCAATTTGCGCCGGCTCATGCCTTAAATCTTGGATTTTCTGTGATTCTGAAGCTTATGTATTTATTCTCCACTGGGTTTGCCTTGCACTTTTAATTTTGGGAACATTTGTGACATTTCTTTTTTATGATGGCATTATCGTTTGTCTGATTCATTTGTCATGTACATTTCTTTTCCAAGGCTATTTTCGTTATCAAGCCACAAGGATGCGACAGTTAGTAATTTTGGGAGTTGGTAGGGTGAAGCTTGGCATTGGAGGTGGGTTTGGAGAAGAAATCTTTTGGCATGAGAAGTGGAAATCCAGGAAGTTTTTGCATAAACAATGGTTGGGGCATTCATCAATAAGAATGAGGAGGACAAAGGTCACGATATTTGTTTAGAGCAGAAAGTGAACACTTAAGTTCAGTCTCAGGACAGGGATTTATTCCGTAAATTCTAGTTCAATAGTGTTCACACGAAGATCATGGTGTTTGCATGGCAAATGATATTGGATAGAATCCCTTCAAAGTGCAATTTGGAGTTGAGAAACATATTGGGGCAGCAATAAGATTTATTATGTGTTTTTTGTCAACAACACAATGAATCTTCCTTGCACTTGCTTTTTAATTGCAGAGTATCTTCCACAATATGGCAAAAGGTATATGCTTGGCTGGGGTTCAATGTTGCTCTTCCTTCGTGAAGAAAAGGCTCATTTCACCAGTAACTACGGCATGGTACATGGGAGTAAGCTCAAGAAGGTATGGATGATCACTTGGTTTGGAACTAAGAAACAGTTACTGGTTTTACTATCTTCTTTGTTCTGTTATGGTTACAACAATTGATGTTTTTCCTAGATGTTTAAAAGCTGTCCCTATTTGTAGAAACCAGTTTTGTAGGGGCCTTGGGGTTGTAAGTTACACCTTCAACCTGGTTATTTTTTATGTTTATTTTTTCTGCTCTGTTTTGGGCAGTAGAAGGGAGCCTGGCACGTTGGGTATATCTTGCAGGAGGAGTTGGACAGGCTCACACCAATGACAAAGGACCTGTATGTAAGCTATGCTAGGAGAGTTCTTCTTTGGCATATACAATAGGACTACTGCTATGCTTGCATCTTGCCAACAACTGTTTTATGCTTTACATGTGGGTTTTTTTTTTTTTTCCAATAGGATCTGTACTTGGTGGAATTTATAGGGTAGTTATGTATGAACCATGATGTTCTTTTTAGGGGCTTGGTTGATATTATACCTTCCCTTCTCCCCCATTTTGTTGTTTTATTACTATAAACACACTTGTATATGGGTGAGTACCCCTAGTACTACATTCAATAAACTTCTTTTGGGTTTAACTCTGAAAAGTTGCAGTTCTTTGGTTGGAATTTTGAGTAGTTGGGACTTCATGTGTTTGGTTGGGACTTGCTTTGAGGATATTTGTTTCCCTGGTGTTTATCTTGAATTTAATTGCACATTGCACAAGTGATAAATCAATGGACATCATGTTTGATGGTTTTGGGTAGGGTAACCCCTCTATAACCAATTAATAACAATTCTTATTAAAGGTGAGACCTCAAACAAATGATTGTCAATACTCAGGAACCTACATACTGCAACCCAGTATTGATGTTACAGGTACCTAAACCCAAAAAACAAGCCAAAAGGACTAATTTATATGAGGTTATATTCCAACCCAATACTGCAACCCACACTGGAAGATGCTGCAGCTTATAGGCGCCTCCCACAAAAACCAAAAACTTGCTACTTTGTGTAAAATCCTGAAAGTAGACGCCTCTTGAATAGGCTGAGCTAACATTATAAACCAGATCATAGACACGAGACTAGGGAGCATCAACTTGATTGAAAGACAGCAACCAAAGTGTATAATAGTCCCTGTCCTTTGCCAGCCCCCAATATTCTATGAAAGTAACCTTTACAGTGAACCAGACAACATAATTTATCACTATATTGTATCAATCAATTAATCATTCTATGGGCACATAGGAATACGAAATTAAACCATAAAAGGGTTGACAAAGTGATAATTGGTCCTTAAATTGGAAAATATATCAATACATGGTGCATAATGTTCCCCAAAGCATATTATCATCACCATTTACACAAAAAACCCTTCCTAATTATTAGTCCTAGCTACAAAGTGAGATTGAAATTGAAACATGCATAAGTAGAGATGATACAACAGAAATCCAATTGAGCAAAATGATAGGTAATGTAGTCCTAATCTTGTACAAGCCACCCATGTCCAAAAAAGTTGTTTGCTATGTTGTTCATGCAAATTTCCTTGTTTGCCAAGCATAATCAGCATTTCTCTCCAAAGTTTCCTTTTCCTCATTATGGTCTCCTAATAACAAGTCCATTGCCAGCATCATCCTAAATTTGTCTTCATTACCCTGTTAATGTCAATAAAGTAAATGTGGTCAATATTCATTCATCAATTCTTATACAAGATGAGCAAGTTTTATAATGATGTACTAACCATTACATGGATGTTTGGGTGAAAACCATATTCCATACATAACCAATCTATTACATGCAAAGCAGAATGTTGGCTGCAAACAGTGAAAATTAAACATATGTTAATCATAGTATACTTGTGACTCACAGTGGTACATAAACCAATAAGGCATTGAAATTGAAGTCTATTTTGTTACCAATAAGTGCTGCTAACAGGGCCAATTGGTTCAGATATATCAAAGTTATCAAGCTGAAGTGTATTGAGCAGGAAGCTGTCAGGGAGATAGCGAGATTGGATCATTCTAGTAATGACTTCCCACTGCAGTTGTACATTGGTAATTTAAGTAGAGTAGCGTGTAGTTTAATAAAAAAAAATATAATAATAAGAGTAGATAGAATAATCTTACTAATTCCTTAATCCTTTCTTGCCTATGAAACACGTTTTCCTTTTCAAAATAGGGGTCCGTGTGGTACAACATTTGGTGTTGGATTGAGGCCACCATTAAGTACCAATGACCACCAGAGGCCTCTATTGATACATAAACCTACAACCATAAAATGTTCTTAGGTCACAGCTTCAAGGAAATGACTTATATATGACTAGTTGCTATTTTGTAGTACAAATAAGTGGATTCATCTTACATGCTTCAGCTTATCAAAAGGAGGCATCCATTTCTTAGCATAGTCATCTATGAGGCCGTGAACTGGTTCCTCAAGGGTAGCCTCGATCTATGAATAAACCGAAACATGATTTAATTCACTATGCTAAGGATCATGAGGTGCATGTTAACTAATTTTATTTTTCTCAGTCAATGGTCCTACCGCAAATGAAGGGGGAGCGACCAGATAGTACCAGTTGATATTTTCCTTTGAAGCCAAGTGGCCCTCAAGGCCACTAAGTGGATGATTTGAGATACATGGGGATAAAAGTAAAAAACATAAAAATATGGTTTCAAACAGAGTGTGTGTAATCCTTTGCTTCATTGGACTAACCTTTGGGTCTACGGTCTTCTCAGGGCAAAGTGATTGAAAATGTTTTCGAGTGGCAGTGAAATTATCCAGCTTAAACAATACTTCGCTATATGGATTAAACGTTAATGAAGAAAAATAATGAGGACACAATTAAGACATAGATTAAAAGTTACATACTGTAGTGATGATAGATGGAATAGTAAATGAAGTCCCCACAGAGTGAATGTAATATACCTTGGATTCAAGTTGGGATTGAATACATATGCTGAGACATGAACTCTCTCAGGTGAGAGTTCCATTTCTGGTGTTACTGGGAAGTTTGTCTTCACAAACTATTAAGAGCAAGTAAAGAGAACCATTAAATGTTGATGTCAATGCATTATTTGAAACATGAGAAATTTAAGTAAAGGATAGAATGTGTCAAAAAGTTTGTTTACCTTGGTCATGATTTGCTCAAACTGTTTGTTAGTATTGGAGGTTTCAAATGTTTTTCTGGTAATTGAATTCCTTCCCAAGGTAGGCATATTTGAGATAACTTGTTCATAGCATCCCTTTTTTTGTGTTGTATCGTCGTTAGTTGGCTCTGCTTTGGGAACTTTAAGGGGGATATTAGGGGGTGACTTTGTGAAGGACAACATCCTACCCACTGTAGATGTTGTGACATATTGGCTATTTCCCATATCATCATCATCTTGTGACAAGTCCACCAAGTCAATGTTCTTGCCATTGCTTCCAATGGGACAATGTTCTTACCATTGCTTCCAATGGGACATCCTGAGCGATTATATTGAGGAGATACCAAATCCCTTCGCTGGTGTGCCTTTTTAGTTGATGGCGTTGCACCCTTGGTGTTGGGAGTGCCTGATGCCTTTTTAGTTGATGGCGTTGCACCCTTGGTGTTGGGTGTTTCTGATGCTTTTGTTGGATTTCCATGAGTGGGGTGTGAGAGCATGGTCTCTAGGTTTGCAAGCTTAGTGTACATTATATTGCATAAACTGTGTAATACTGACATAGAATTTGTAATCCTCTGACATTGAAAATGACAAATAATGGGATGAGAACACTATAAAGATTGACTTAGTTAACTAAGAATAAGTGTAGTGTGAGATGCATATGACTAGAATAGTTACCTTAATAGACTCCAAGGCATTATTAAGGGTGCTTGTAAGTCCATTAAGTTTGGATATTATCTCAGCCAACTGGTGAGAATGTGCATCCTTCATAGAATGTGCATCCTCTATGACAACATCACTACATACGATACCAGCAAAAAACAAACATAAGACTCAATAATTGCTTGAATGGATAGTTCAACTAACAAATTTAATGCTACGCATCATACTAATCGTGTGGGATGCAGCTCAGGTGTGGGATCAAGTGACATCGAATCATCCCCTCCCATTACTGAACAACCTTTTCAGATACCACAAGTTAACAATACTGGATTTAAGGTTGGTAGGGTTGAAACGAGTACTGAGGAATATGGGTTTGAGCAAATGCATTTATAACCTTTACAACGTATAGCATAGCCCATCCACGTTGGCTGAAGTCTAAGATCTAAGATCACATACAATGCAGGAATCGAATGTGTACATTATGTATTTGGGGTCCAAGCAGCAGAAATTTCTAATTCCATGCTAGTTCCAATTAATAAAGATATCTCAAAAAGTCGACATATGGCTGAGAGATCTCCCTTTTGCGGTTTACTTCGAAAGAGGAAGAGAAAGAAGAGATTTATTTGCTTCATTTGTGTCTCCTTTTGTGTTCTTTCTGTAAGGTATTACTTGCACTGCTTGAGGTTTGCACAAGATAATGCAAAAGTCATTAACTTTCAAAGAACAACCTAGGTTTGTTCATAAAGCATGCCTTGTAGCTATCTTTGATTTGTTCAAGTATCCTTCTTAGTTTGTAGTCAGAATGAGGACAACACTTGTTAATCCTTGGTCAACTATCGTGTAGTAACTCTTTAACGGAACGAAATTTTTAAATGGGACGTTGGTTCAAAGTAATGGAACGCTCGTTATGAATGGGACCTTGGTTAAAAGCTAACAAATTTAAAAACAATATTAAGCTCACATGACAGCTATTGTACATGGGTTTGAAGCGATGACACGCAACAGGGCATGCGCAAAGCTATCCATTTTGACCTTTTGTGGAAATTTTGAAGCATACTATATCATACCAAGTGGGATCTCACATTTGTAAACCTTTCTAATTGCATGCCCCGCGCAAGTGCTAGTAAAAAATAAAGAGTAAACACCCAATTTGGTCCCTGAAATGTGAAGTAGTATCAACTTGGTCTCTTAAATTATCGAAATTCTAAATTAGTCCCTGAAGTTGTAAAACGGTGATCAACTTAATCCTTCCGTTAAAAATCATATAGACTAAGTTGATATTAAGTTTGCAGTGTCAGTGATTTAATTGATATCAAGTGAGTAAAATGAGGGAACAAATTGATACTAATTTATCATTCAGGGATGCTTTTGGAATTTCAATAATTTCAAGGACCAAGTTGATACTACTTCACAATTTCAAGGACCAAATTGGGTATTTACTCAAAAAATAAGGGTCCATGCGTGGGCGTGGTACTAACTAGATATTTATTAATCTATCAACATTACTGCATACATGCAACCTTATGGTATAATGATTATATGATTAAATAATAAAAATGAAATAATGACCTAATCTCAATTTAATCACTATTTCATAAGCATGTTAGCTTAAGTTTGAATGTGGGTAACTAACTCCTAATATAAAGTGTTAAAGAACTAATCTCAACTTAATCACTATTTCCTAAGCATTTTAGATTCTAATTGGATTATGGTCAAGTAACTCCTAAACATGAGATAATAATCAAAGCTCAACTTAATCACTATTCATAAGCATGTTAGATACAAATTGGATATATGGTCTAGTAACTCCTAAACATGAGTTAGTGACCTAAGCTCAACTTGATCACTATTTCCTAACTATGTGAGCTTAAGTTTGAATGTGAGTAACTAACTCCTAAAATAAAGTGTTAAAGACCTAAGCTTAATGTAATGACTATTTCATAAGCATGTTAGATTCTATATGGTATAGTAATCACTATTCAGTGTAGTTCTACTTGCGACTGTTTCAGTTATTCTTGGTTTTTTTTTTTTTTGGGTCATTCAGTTTAGTTTTGGGTCATTGCATGCGCCCTTACTAAATCTACCATTTTATTTTAATGTGTTACATATTAGTTAACCTGACATGATGTATTTTTTCAATATTCTTCAATCAGTTGCCAGTATAATCAATGGCTGTAAATAGAGAATTTGAGACTGGGCTGATTATGGGACAGGTATACAGGAAAATCTCAATATATTTTGAATCACTTTGCTACAGTTACACATATGCTTACCATGTTACCTTCACTACACAGGATTTAATTTCTATCCCTCACCCCCTTCTATAATCATTGGGGGGAACGTCCTTCATGAAAAAGTGTCATTTGAAGACATTCCTGGAAACAACTTTGAAGCAGAGATTTTAATCGTGCGAGGATGTCCATATTTTAACACAGACACTGCATTTATTAGGAATCTCTACAGGATTCATATTGGATGTCTTATGAGGTTTAGATACTTGAGCGGTTCACGGTTCCCCATTTTCATTCCAATGCACCATGGGATTCCTAATCCTAACATACATGAAGAGTTCGAATCTAATTCCGAATAAGAGAGCGAATCTGAGCTCGAACAAGAGAGCGAATCTGAGACCGAAGAAGAGAGTGATTTTGATCCAGAACAAGAGAATGACAGTGCTCAAGAAGGAGAATCCGACTCGGACCCATCCAGCACTGTGACCATGTAGTCTACATAATGACCAATTTTATATAATCGGTAGGACATAGTAAATCCATTATCTTGCCTTGTAATCCTATTGCTACTATCAGTCTTGTAGATTTGTTTCCTCATGTATGTTTGTTTAACTATCCTAGTTGTGATATTTTATCAAATGATCCTTGACTGTTTTCAACTTTAACTTCATGAATCAGCTTAGTATTGGGTTTCTTGAGGATAGTGATTTTTTTTTTTATGAATTAAAAAAATTGTATTGACAGAGTACTGGATATACTCAATAGTGAAAACAAGACTGCCAATTTGGGTTGCCAACACCATTTACATATAGTAAGAAGCATACACCTAAGGGAATTACTTTATCTAGATACAACATAGGTGCCCCAAAGTAACAACCCCACAGTAACAAAGAATTTTTTTTTGCACCTAAGGAATGACCGAAGCTAAGGAATGGCAAATACCAATCTCAAAACATATAGTAGGATTTAGAATGACTGTGTCAGGATTCCAGATTTTTAATTTACTCACATTTTTTATGGTATGGCAGTGTGACACTAGCACAAGTCGCCACAATCACATAACCATTCGTATATCAGTTTCACTTATATAACAGAGGAGCATTAAACAAGTTACTAAAAAATGTTTCCCCTGTTTCTGTCCTGCACCTACTAGGATCCCCTCTTTTCACTCAAAATCTGCATTCACTCCACACCATATAAACATAACTCAGAAGCAAAGTTTTAAAATAAATGATCATAACACCTAATCATAATTATAATAATAAGCATATTCAGTTTTATAGAAATGAGCAACAACAGTACTGAGAAGCACAAGGGTAACACTAATAACCAAATTACAACATCATAACAAAAATGTCCTCCTAAGAACTCATTTTGCTAAACGAAGTAATTCCATTGTCCACCAGCTTACACTTCAACGACTAACACCCTCTCCACAACGCAATCTCCATTTGCATATTTACCCTACCAACTGCAAACATCACAATAAGGCAAAGGTAAGTCCAGAAAACTCAACAGCGTGCTAATATATTCAAAATCAATAGAATTCTAGCGTTGAATATGCAATTCCATGCATAAAAATTGATGCATAAAAACAAGACTGCTTATCTCACTCAACTGGATGTCAAACAAGCTAACAACAAATTCATTATTGACGCACAACTGTGAGTCCAACTTTAGCATCAAATAAATAAAGCCAGCAGCACAACAGTAAACAAGATCTCAGTACTATGTAGAACCAACTTTCCAAAGTGAGTTTGTGGGCAACTACATTTCAATGTATAAAACAGAATAGCTACTAAAAGACAAATGGACCAGTTACAGCAGATCCAGTTAAAATACCTATACAATATGTCATATCTCCATACATCTATATCTATATGAGAACATAATTGTCATTATCCCAAACAAGTGCACATACAATTCAAAACAACCATATAGCTTCGGAATAAAATTTTAGCGGGGCTGCATCATTATGTGTAATCACAGACTTATGATCACAAAGAATAAAAACCATAGTTGCAAACAAGAACCATCCAGAAATCCCAGCGCCCAAACAATAAGGCAACAACAAAGCAATAACAAATCATTACACATCATTGTAACATACCTCCTCCCCATCCCAATCAGTAGGATCAGGCACATGGTTATTTATGTGAGATGATTGCGTATTAACTGCACCATGCGTATGTGTCATGCATGTTTTCTTGTTATGCCTCGGCAGTCCACATGAAGAACGATGCAGTGCTCTCTCACCATTCTTGGGAATAGTCGATGAAGACGCAACATATTTACCTCTTCCTTTAGTTTTACATCTGGTCGGGTCCCCTACTATGTCTTCGCCATTATGCACACTGCTACTATCACCAGCACCAGAAACCCCTTTTCGTGCTTCAATCTTTTTAATATTAGCAGCACATTTATCCATATATTCCACAAAATCATCATGGTTTTCACTAACTAAAGCACTCAACTTCATGTACCGAAACAACAAAGTTTTATATCTTGCTGCACTGTGTGAGTCCCAATACTTCGAGCGCTGAGTAGACATGGCACAGACTGCCTCCTTTGCTTTCTTTGTCCACCGACTTAACACCAAACATGCTGGTAATTCTCCGAAATCAAGATAAACCAACACAGCAAGAAGATGGTCACATGGAAGTCCATAGGACTCCATCCTCTTACAAGAACATTTAAAGATGTTGTCAGATGGATAAAATGATACATGCCATTCTAAGTCACCACGCATATACTTGGATACAATGTATATGGAACAAGTGCAAGTTTCTTTGCAACCATTGACCACCATGGCAGTAGACCGTTGAAGCACATCGCGAAACTTCAAGAATAACTCCTTTGTGAATAACTTCAATGCTTTGGAAATTTGTTTGTAGGACTACCTCCCTATAATGAGATCCAAAATCATCCTCAACTTCTTTATATCGCATAAAATTTAGTGCTCGGTGGAAATGTAGTAAAAAATCAGTCAAGTTATAGCGGTGCTTCAAATATTTACCTAATTCTGAACGGAGGCCCTCGCATCAGGAAGTAATTCGGAAGCCACCAAAAAATGTCCCCCGAATATGTGCAGTAGCCCACATCTTCCTTTTTTCATATGTTTCCTGGACCCACTTGTTGTCATGCAAACCAAATTCATCAACCATTTGAAGCCACTTGCGTCGAAATTCCCCGGGTTCATATTCACGAAACATGCACTTCTCAAACTTTGAAACAAAGCCGGCCTTCCCAACCTTAGAGGTTGCATTACTGGCCAAATGCCATGCACACAATCTTTGATAAGCATTTGGAAACACCCTTTTAATGGCATTCCTCATTGCATCATCACCATCAGTTATCACTGAAATAGGCGGCTTTCCTAACATGGCTTCCAGAAATTGTTACAGAACCCAGAAATAAGTCTCCTCGGTTTCATTTGCAACAATTGCAGTGTCGTAACCAAAAATCACGACAGGGACAACAAAATAAATATTGCTTTAAAAAAAAAGGAGTAGAGTCGCCACCAATTTTATTTAATTTAGGTAAAATTGGAAAACCCTTTTTTAAAAATGGTCTTTAGAACCAAAACCGAGTTCGGAAGTCGATTATGTTTAGGGAAGGCATGGAAATTGAACCCCACGGCACCCTAGAACATCCATTAAAATGGTTACCCAAATTGATTGTACAAATTTTTAGAAAATACTTATTTTACCCCAAAAGTTATTTTTATTTTTATGATACTTTGTATTTCCTTATTAGTCTTGCATTTTAAAAATTATTATTGGTAAATCCTAAATGAGGTTGAACATGGTACTTAAGTCCATAGGGCAACCTCAAGTCTAAGGGATTGAGCATGACACTTGTCATAGAGCAACCCATGAATAACATTAATTCAATGATTGATTAATTATATAGGAATAAATAAAATGTCGTTTCACGATTTTATGTTTTTAATTTGCTCTATTTTTTATTAAATATTGAAAAATCCTAAGCAAGGTTGAACACGGCACATAAGTCCATAGGGCAACCTTGCCTCTAAGGGATTGAACATGGCACCCGAGTCCAGAGGGCATCCCTAAATAACACAAGTTCAATCGTTTATTTATTCGAAATGGTTTTTATTGTAAAACAAATCGATTGAGAAGAATTTAAATGGTCATCTTTTATTTTGTGTAGAAAAGATTTTGCTCTATTCTTAACGTGAGGAAACTTTGGATGGTGGATTAAATAAGCATAAATGCCAATCAAAAGATTTTAAGAATCAATCAATTGTATAATGAGACTAATTCATTATTGTTAAGTAAATCAACACAATTTATACCACTCGAACAGGTGCCATGTTGGGATTGACCCATGATGATGATTTATATGGTTCCCATTCTAATAATCAAATAGAGTTCATATATCTACATTTCTAGTTATCCTTGGAAAAAAAAATGAGGTGCAATATCACAGTAGCATAATGAGCATGATGTGTAGAAAGTCATATGGCATTGATTATAATTTTGGATGCTTAAAATAACCAAAAAATGAACATGACCATTCAGTCAAGCAACACAGTACTTCATAGCTTTTATCAAACAACTAATAGGCAAATTAAACAAGCTCTGCAACATATATCATATTTTGTTATTAAAATGAACAAGAACAGAATGATACCAATAGTGTATTATTTTTAGAAATTATCAATCACTATCATAACAAAGAGAGAATAAGAGAAGTGAAGAATTACCAAATGAGCTTTTCTCAAAATTGTATACAGTAGTAGCAACGGAAATTCCCTCCTTGCTCCAATTACAAAGACGAAACTCTAAATACAGAGGAGATTGGATCTCTAGTACAAAAATAAAAACTATAAATATTCGAAACTCTTTGTTTTCATAAACAAGAACAGGAAAAAAATTCATATTCCCTAAACTCCTCTCCAATTCGCTCTCAGAAATCACCAGATCTCTCCCCTTCCTTTTCGCTCTCAGTGCTCAGAAGTTCCTTTTCTCCTTGTTTGTGACTGCCTCTTCTTTTTATAGCACTCCAACCCTTCTTTATTTGCGAACCATATCTTCTTTAATCTGCAAACCCATAAAAAGGCATTGATTCCATGATTAAGAGTAAAAAGAGAAAGAAACGATGCTCACCTCGCATTATCCGCCTTGCTCCTTATCAGGAACGCGAGAAAGGAAAGAAACACCATTGATGTGCGCAAATGACGGAGCGATTCTAGTTTGAGGGAGGTGAGATGCGTGCGGCTAGGGTTCCTGGTTGGTCAGGAAACGTTTCTGATGGAGAGAAAGGAAAGATATGATTTGGGATGAAGGGAAAGAAAAAAAAAACGTGATAGACATGGAGGGAGGAGAGGGTGACGGCTAGGGTTAACAGGAGAGGGTGAAGAGTGTTTCTGATAGTGTAGAGAATGGGTTAAAAAAATGTGGGTATGGGTCATGGGTCATGGGTCAAAGAGATGGTATTGGGCTTGGTTATCAAACAAAAACAAACTAAAAGTATAGACTAAAAATTAAAAATCTTTTTGTGACTTTTCTTTTATAATTTTTTTTTGGACTTTGGGATAAAAAGAAATAAAGCAAAATATTTTTGTGATTTTCTTAGTCTTTAAAAAAAAACAAACATCAAAATTAAACATTTTTGTAAATATTTTTTTTTTTTTTTTTTTTTTTTTTTTAGTGAAAATTAAAAAGAGGTCCCGGTCAAAATGGGGTGTTCACAGTTGCCCCTCTTGTTGCTTACTAGAAATCATGAAGAGTCGTGACTCTCTATGTTATCATAGTAAGGAACGAGTAAAGAAAAAGAACACTCATTTTATCCGGGAAATGCATGCGACCACACAAAGAGATTAAATGCAAATGATGCAGGAACAACGACAAATAGCAGAAAATTAGAAGTGTGATGGGCCTCTGAACCCTGAAAAAAACAGAAAATTAAAAATGCAGTGGGCCTTTGATCCCGAAAAGTAAATGACAAAAAAAATTTAAAAGTGCAATGGGCCTCTGATCCCAAAAATAAATATGCAATGGACGGAACCAATAAATATGCAATGGACAGAACCTCCTCGTCCAACAAATAAAAAGATGCGGGCCTCAGATCCCAAAAATAAATATGCAATGGATGGAACCTCCTCGTCCAACAAAAATAAAATATGCAATGGACGGAACCTCCTCGTCCAACAAATAAAAAGATGTGGGCCTCAGATCCCAAAAATAAATATGCAATGGACGGAACCTCCTCGTCCAACAAAAATAAAATGTGCAATGGACGGAACCTTCTCGTCCAAAACACATAAATATGCGATGGACGGAATCTCCTCGTCCAAAAATAAAATAAAATATGCAATGGACGGAACCTCCTCGTCCAAAAATAAAATAAAATATGCAATGGACGGAACCTCCTCATCCAAAAAATAAAGTGTTGTGGGCCTCGGATCCCAAAAATGAAACTATGATGACTTATCTCCTCTTTCTCTTCCTCTCTTTTTTTCTTTCTTTTTTTTCTTTTTTTTTTATTACTTCCTTTTATTTATTTACCTTCGCTTCAATTAAAGCTGAACCATACGCTCCCTGGAAAGAATTCGACCAATCAAACCTTTGTTTACCGACAACTCTGAGTCAGGGTCTTGTACGTTCCTTTCGACAGGAAGGACTTCTTCTTGCAAGTGGTGGAGACACGTGGAACGATTGCTTCTTCAAGACTAGGACTTGTGGAGACTTTCATCATTGCTTTGCTTTTCTCCCCATTGTGCACCGTTATCTCCCTTATTGACTTTGAAACGCTGGGCTTTCTTTGGTTCAAACCATTCATTGAAGTAACCATTAGAATTATCAAATCACTCTATTAAACTTAAATTTACTTAAATTGAGACATGATTTCAATGCAAAAACACGATTTGAGCATGATAATGGATGAATAAAATCCTTGCCTTAATATGAGAATTTACATTGCACATAAGGAATTTGGAAAGAAAGAGGGGAGATACAAAAGGGGTGTATGGGAATTGTATGAAAAGGGATAATGGAACAAAAGAAGACCGCATAAAAATTTGCCCCAGTATTGGTTCCTTGATCCTCTTAACTGATTCCCAACAACTGTTTGACGTCACAGATCCTGGTCTTAGCTTCTACATTTCAATGACCTTCTTTGCCCCAATATTGTAGCCAGTCACAAACAAAATTGCGCCAGTGTAGCAAGTCACAAACAAAATTGCCCCAGTGTGGTCAACATTTAAGTCATTGCTTAAGCTGCCCTTGCGGGTTTTCAGCCTAAGATTCAGTTTCTTTGTCCTAACTTTTGCTTAGGTTGCCCTTTCGGGTTTTCAACCTAACGAACCTTTTTTTTTTTAATGCCCTAAATTTTGCCTAAGTCGTCCTTGCGGGTTTTCAACTCAACGGCCTTTTTATTTTTAATTTTTTTTTAATGCCCTAATTTTTTCTTAGGTCGCCCTTGCGAGTTTTCAACCTAACAGGCTCTCCTTTGTTTTTTTTTTTTATCAGGCATAGAACTTTTTCACAGCATCAAAGTTTACAAGTCTCGGTAGCTCTCGTCTGTTTTTATCTATTAGGACTAAGGCCCCGCCTGAGTATGCCTGCTTTACTATGTATGGCCCTTCATAATTGGGTGCCCATTTTCCTCGAGCATCTTCTTGATTGGGAAGTATCTTCTTTAACACCAAATCACCTGGTTGAAACTCCCTAGGACGGACTTTCTTATTAAAAGCTTTAGCCATCCTTTTCTGATATAGTTGTCCATGACAGAGGGCCACCAGTCTTTTTTCCTCAATCATGTTTAATTGATCATATCGAGCTTTCACCCACTCAGATTCTTCCAAGTCGGCTTCCATCAACACTCTTAATGAAGGGATTTCAACTTCTATGGGGGAAACAGCTTCCATTCCATACACCAATGAGAAAGGTGTTGCCCCAGTACTTGATCGTATGTTGGTACGATACGCATGCAAAGCGTATGGCAACATTTCATGCCAATCCTTATAATTTACGACCATTTTAGCAACAATTTTCTTGATATTCTTGTTGGCCGCTTCTATCGCCCCGTTCATCTGAGGTCTATATGGGGCAGAATTATGGTGCTTGATTTTAAAAGTCTCTAGTAACTTCTTTACATCCACCCCATTTAGATTGGCAGCATTATCTGTAATGATTCTTTCTGGTATTCCATAGCGACAGATAATATCCCTTTTCAGGAACTTGGCAAACACTTTTTGAGTTATATTGGCATATGATGCTGCTTCCACCCACTTAGTGAAGTAATCTATTGCAACCAGAATGAAACGATGTCCGTTTGAAGCCTTGGGATTGATTGGTCCAATGACGTCTATCCCCCACATAGAAAAAGGCCAAGGTGACACCAGATTGTGCAGTTGGAATGGTGGAGCTTTGATCTGATCTGCATAGGTTTGGCATTTATGGCATCTGCAGACATGTCCCAAACAATCAGCTTCCATGGTTGACCAATAGTAACCATCTCGTAAGATCTTGCGTGCCATCATGTGACCATTAGCGTGTGTTCCACATATCCCTTCATGCACTTCTATCATGATGGTCCGGGCTTCACGAGCATCAACACACCTTATGAGGATCCCATCATAGTTCCTTTTATACAAAACTTTACCATCTAAGTAAAAGAACATTGATAATCTACGAATCATCCTCTTATTCACTTCATTTGCTCCCGCTGGATACGTTCTGCTCTGAATATATTGCTTGATATCGTGATACCAAGGATTACCATCGTGCTCTTCTTCCACATGTGCACAATATGTTGGCTCATCTTGTACCTTCACTTGAATAGGCTGGACGGTGGTATGGAGGTCCAACTTGGTCATGGTGGCTAATGTGGCTAAAGCATCTGCAAATTGATTCTTGTCTCGAGTTAAGTGCGAGAAAGTAATCTCATCAAACTTCGCAACTAACTGAGTCAAGTATTTCTGATATGAGATAAGCTTGGGATCTTTTGTTTGCCATTCGCCATTGACCTGATAAATAATTAGGGCTGCATCTCCAAAGACCTTTAACTGTTTTATTCCAAGATCGATCGCTGCTTGTAATCCACTCGCACATGCTTCATACTCGGCAATATTATTGGTGCATTGAAATTCAAGCTTAATGGCCACTGGATATTGCTTGCCATCCGGAGAAACAACCACCGCTCCTATGCCAGAACCGTGCATATTAACTGCACCATCGAAATACATCTTCCACACATTCTCCTTTTCTACTTCGTCTTTCTCCAATGATAGTATCTCCCCATCAGGGAACTCAGATGTAATCGGCTGTCCACCCTTGAGAGGATTTTCAGCTAAATGATCAGTGATTGCACTTCCCTTGATCGATTTCCGAGTCATATACTTAATATCGAACTCTGATAATATCACTTTCCACTTTGAAACCCTTAAGGATATGTGAGGACTTTCAAAGATATACTTCAAAGGGTCCATTTGAGAGATTAACCAAGTGGTGTGATATAACATGTATTGCCTGAGTCTCTTAGAAGTCCACACCAACGCACAACAAGTCTTCTCAATTGCCATGTATCGGGCTTCGCAATCATTAAACTTCTTGCTCAGGTAGTAAATTGCCTGTTCTTTCTTGCCAGACTCATCGTGTTGCCCCAACATTGCCCCCATTGAGGTTGGTAAGATAGTGAGATACAATAGCAAGGGACGACCTCGAGTGGGTAGCACTAACACTGGCGGGCTTAATAGGTATGCCTTTATTTTGTCAAAGGCTTCCTGACATTCCTCATTCCATCTTCCCGGATTATTCTTCTTTAATAGTCTGAAAATTGGCTCACACGTGCTAGTCAAGTTAGCGATGAATCGGGCAATGTAATTTAATCTCCCCAGAAAAACCCCTTACTTCTCGTTCAATCTTGGGAGTCGGCATGTCTCTGATCGCCTTTGCTTTTTCTGGCTGTACCTGTAGTCCTTCTCTATTGACCACAAAACCAAGCAATTTCCCAGTTGATGCTCCAAATACACATTTCGTGGGATTAAGCCTAAAATTGTACTTCCTCAATCTCTCAAATAACTTCTGCAAAACTGCTACATGGCTTTCCCCCTCCTTAGACTTAGCCACTATGTCATCCACATATACCTCTATCTCCTTGTGCATCATATCATGAAATAATGCTACCATAGCACGCTGGTAGGTAGCTCCGGCATTCTTCAACCCAAAAGGCATTACTCTGTAACAAAAAGTTCCCCAAGGGGTGATGAAAGTTGTCTTTTCTTTGTCATCAACGTCCATGAGGATCTGATTGTATCCTGAATACCCATCCATGAAGGAGAACCTGTGGTTCCTTGCTGTGCTGTCTACAAGGACGTCAATATGAGGCAATGGGAAGTCATCCTTTGGACTGGCTTTATTTAGATCTCTGTAATCCACACACATTCTTACTTTCCCATCCTTCTTAGGCACTGGTACAATATTAGCTACCCACTCTGGGTGTCTCGACACTTCCACAAACCCAGCTTCTAGTTGCTTAGTTACCTCTTCTTTGATCTTTAGTGACATCTCCGGATGCATCCTCCTCAACCTTTGTTTCTTCGCCGCCATATCTGGGTACAATGGGATTTTATGTGATGCTATCTCTGGATCCAAACCTGGCATATCTTTGTAGGACCATGCAAACACATCGAGGTACTCCTTAAATAGCACGACCATTTCTGCACGCTCTGGATTATCCACTATTTTCAGCTCCTTCTTTTCTTCCTCGGTCCCCATATTAATCACTTCTATAACTTCGTCATTCGAAGTGAACTCATTTTCTGAGCGCTCCATCAACTTTGTGAATTCCTCAATGGCTTCTTCTCCCTCACTAATCCCAGGATCATCTTCGTCAAGAGCCGCAAGGGAATTAGTAAATGAGGTTTTAGGGTTCCTTTTGTGAGACAAATCTTCAGCTGGGGAGAGGTTCCTGAAATAGGATGTTTGCAACAAGAGCAATATAGGCAAGGATATTATTCAAGAAATAAAGCGCAATTGATATAAGATAAAGGATAGAGGAAGGAAAACACCAAAAAATGCTGAAAAATCATGCCAACACATTTTATTCATGTCTCAACCAAAGTAAACATTAGTTTATTTGAGATACAAAAGATAATTACTTCATGGAAATAACATCAACAAATGGTTCAGACTGCCAATTGCCAAGGACTTCATTGTCAGTAGAGAGATAAATAACAGGGTTTCTTTCTTGCTCCTCTTCGAGTGCACTGATAGTGAAATGAGGGGAAGCCAACTTTTCTGGCCAGATCACTATAGTTGATGCCGAGAAAGTCTCCTTCAAGTGGGGTACATAATTGACTTCTTCGCCTTCTCCATTCTTGCTTCCGAGAGCTAGGTACTTCATCTTTTCTGCTAAAGAAGGCTCATACCCCAGTCCATGTCTTCCATCTCTTGCAGCTGCTTCAATCGGTTGAGGGATCCCTTGGAGGCTTGGCCCTAGGCCTCTTCCTTTCTGATACCCATTCCTTTCCATTATACGGACTGCCACTTCATTCACATTCTGCATTGGCAGCTCCTTCCTCTTGCTCTCTGGCTTCAGGACCTCAAAACTACGTAGAGAGTCATCCTCGACTTGCTCTGCACTTTCTACGTAAGGTACCGAAACAGGCTTTGAAAGCATGATTTCCTCTTCACCACGGATGGTAATCACAGCCCCATTCTGAATGTACTTCAGACACTGATGCAACGTTGATGGAACAACACCAGCTTCATGAATCCAAGGCCTTCCTAGAAGCATAGTGTAAGCTGGCTAGATCTCCATGACTTGAAAGAGAACAGGGAAACAACTAGGCCCTACTTCGAGGGGCAGAGTTATTCCCCTAAGATCCCTCTTGCCGTCCCATCAAAGGCTCGCACAATCATCTCCTGGGGTGTCAAATCCGTCAAGCCTATGTTCAATTGCTCGAGAGTGGACGTCGGGATCACATTCAACGTCGAGCCACCGTCGATAAGCACCTTTGCAATAACAAATCCTTTGCACCTTAGGGTAATGTGTAAGGCTTTGGGATTACCTTGTGATTTCAGAGCTACCTCATCTTCCAAGAAGGTGATCATGTTGACTCACCTTATCGGATCTACCATGTTTACTACATTCTCTGGAGTGACGTCAGGCTTGACATAAACTTCATTTAACACCTTCAATAACGCCCTGCGATGCAACTCTGATGTCAAGACAAGTGACAAGAGGGATATTCTTGCCGGTGTTTTCTTTAACTATTCCATCACATCATATTCACTTTGCTTCATGATCTTTAGAAACTCTTCTTCTTCTTCCTTCTCCTTTCCTTCATCCATGATCTCCTTATCTTTGGCATTCTTCCTTGCTTCTTCTTCCACAGGGCCATAGTATCGCCCACTCCTTGTAATGCCTCCAATTCTCACAACATTGGTAACTTGGGCCTTCGAAGATTCTCCTGCCCCTCCTACTAGCTCAACCTTCTGTTTATAATTCCATGGTACAGCATGTGTATCATCATAAGCAAAAGGAGTTGGCCTTTTCACCCTTACAATCACTTTTTCTGGTGCCGGGGCATCATTCATGGGTGGTATCCAGAGCACAACTTTTTCAACCACATTAACTTCTTCAATCGCACCTCGCCTGGCTTAGATCACCCCTAAGGTAAGCAATCCTTGGACTCGGACCTTAAAGTCCCAGCAAGTTTCAATATCATGCCCTACCTGCCCATGATGATAGTCACAACTTAAATCACCATCACACTTCACTTCTTTATCGATCGGCTTCACCGGTGTGACAATATTATATCCTGCTTTCCTGAGTCCTTCAAAGATTTCTTGCATTGGTGTTCGCAATTCCAAGACCCTCTTGACTTGAGACCCCTTCACTTCCAAGTTATTTACCCCGTTTTCAGCATTATGGCTTGGGATTGGATTATTGATAATGCTAGGCCCAGAATCTTCTTCGAAACCCAATCTTCCACAAGCAATCAACTTTCTTACTGCTGTCTTGAAGGCCTCACATTCTTCAATGGAATGCCCTAGGGCATCCATATGATACTTGCAAGTCAAGTTTGGGTTGTACCAAGCAGGGAAAGGTGGTTCCATGGGTCGTACAGGGCTTCCAGCAATCAGGTGACGATCAAATAATTGTTTAAACAAGTCTGCATTAGAGATAGACAGTCTTGGGAAGGGTGGAAGGTTTTGAGATTGGAAGCGTCCCTGATTTTGGAAATTTGAGCGAGGTCGAGGGTAGCTTGGACGGTTTTGTTGAGGTGGAGGTGGGTAATGAGTATATGTTGGGCGAGTGGGGTTGTATGGCTGAGGGGTAGGGATGTTATTTATTTGGTTTTGTGGCTGGGTGATTGTTGGTGAGGCCTGTTGAGGTGGGTAAAATGGTGTTTGTGTCTGGTATGGTGCTTGGTACCTTGGGTATGAAGGGACATGACGAGATCCAAAGTTTTGTTGGTATTGCACATAATTTGCTTCGACTTCCTTCTTCTTTGTCTGGAACCCTTTCTTGGGTGCACTACCCTCCGCATCAACTGACAACTTCCCAGCTCTGGCTAAGATTTCAATTCTTTCTCCTGCAGCAATTAAGTCGGAGAAATCCCTATAAGCTGCTCCTGCCATTGCCCCAATAAAAGGGGCTCCCAGGGTTCCCAAGAAGTATGAGCACATTTCAGACAACACCAACGGTGGTTGAACTTGTGCAGCCAAACTCCTCCATCTTTGTGCACACTGTTTGAAGGACTCATCACTCTTCTTCTGCATCGCAGTCAACTGTTCACGGGTTGGAGCTACGTCCAAATTGAATTTATATTGATCCATGAACAAATCAGCTAACTCTGTCCACCGCGAGATCTTAAAATGGTCTAACTGAAGGTACCACTCCAGTGCGAGCCCGGTCAAACTTTCATGGAAAAAGCTAATGAGGAACTTGTCATCTTTAGACCAAATGGCCATTTTAGTGGCATAACTAATCAGATGGAATCGTGGGTTCCCACTTCCGTCATACTTGGAAAAATCGGGAATCTTGAAATCCTTAGGAATCACGACGTTCGTGGCAGGAAAAAGTTCTTCTATTTTAAAAGGGTCATAAGTATTTGAACCCTTGATCTCCTTTATTTGTTCCTCTACTTTCTCCATCCACTCTTCCTTCATCTTATCGTGTCCGACCTGAGCTCCCCCGGATTGTTCGGGAATGGATACATGAGGTTTTTCCCATGTGAGCCCTGCATAACCAGCAGCCTCATGATACACATTCTCGATGGGGCGATATCCTTCCCCGATGGGGATTACTATGGGCTTTGTGTAACTTGACATTCCCTGAGTGAGACTACTGTTTATTCGTGCCGTTACCATGGAGAGAGCTGGTTGTATGCTCACATGTGGGCCATCTTCATTTCCAACTCTATTTGCACCAAGCCTGCTAAGAGATTCCCTCATATCCTGTAGTATGGCCTCCAACCTTGCTTGAGTTTCAGAGATTTCAGTCACCCTTCCCCTCACTTCGTCTACTTCTAAACTCAAGTTCCTTCCTGTTTCAGGAATGTTGCCAGTCATTCTGGTCCGAGATCTAGTGTTGTGAACTCGGGTTTGATTGATGTCGTCTTTCTTAGGTCGCGCAATGGTTCCCAGAACCTCCGATTCACTTTGTTTTTAGCCTCTGTAAAAAAAATCATCAATTATTCTATTTAGTAAACTTTTTATATCTTTTTTTTTTGTATAAAAAAGACAAAAGTATGCTTAGAAAAGAAAAATCCCTGATTTTTTTTATTTTTTTATTTTGTCAAGGAAAGACCGCTTTTGTAGCAAGCAATTTCACCCCAACACATAACTCTAGGGCACATCCCCCTTAGGTTAATGTGTGGTTGATGACAAATCTATGGGAACATGTGTCCCTCAATAGACAGCATCATTCACTAGCAATGCAATCATATAGGCCCACTTGTAGCACACCATAAGATATAGCAGAATTCATTGATGGACGTAAACAGAAAAATGGCTTTTATTTCATTGAAGAGAAAATACAACGTCTCCCATCTAACAACATTACATCAAAAGTCTTAAAGTCTTCCTTTTGAATCTGCTAGCAAGACCCCTACAGTACTTCATGAAGCGAGCTATTTTTGGAGGTATTGTAGACCCGTCATTCATGCGAGTTTGGACTAATGCTTCTTCGAGGTGACCCACAAACTGGTAGGTATGGTATTGCAAACTTCCTGAGAGGTATTCATATCTTTTCTTCCAAGCGTCTCTATCAGCCTTCAAATCTTTTGCCACAGATTCCTAGTTCTCTAACCATTCTTCCTGTGTTGTCTGATCTCATCCTCGTACTGTTTTTTCTCCCTTTCGAACATCCGTACCCTCATCCACAATTGTTGCTCCTTCTCTTGTGCTTTTTTCAATGACTCGCGCATATTTGCAGCCGCATCCCAACCTTCATCAGAGTAGCGTTCAGTATGGGTTAAGGCTTCTTGCAAAGATCCTATGCTTTCCTCCAATATCCGGATTGTCTGAACGTGCACTTCGATGTTTGCCCCCAAGTCTTCTTTTTCTTTGAAGACTTGTGCCAGCGTTTTTTCTTGATCTTCTATCCTTGCTAGTAATTCTTGAACTTCTAATTCTTTCATATTCCACTTCCTTGCTCTTTTTGTTGGACTTGCAGCTTCATATGCATCAGCACATTCATCTTTCAAATGTTCTATCCTCATATTTAACTTCTGGACTTGGTGTTGAAGCGTGACGATGGTGATTTGATCTGTTTCGTTCTTCTCCTCTAGCACTCCCATCTGGGCCATCATAATCTCGATCTTATTTAACATTTCTGCTTCTGTTTGTGGATTTTCATCTTCATGCTGGATTGGCTTCAAAATAACAGGGTTGCCTTTCCTTGCTTTCCTCCATGCCTCATAGTTTCTAGTGTGAGAAATAATTTGTCTCCCCAACTTATCTGACCCCAGTACCCGGATGTTGCTCCAGGCGGATCTAACAGCTACTGTTGCATTCTTGACAACCTCGCACTCTTGATATAAGAAAGAAATTCCACCCAACACCTCTTCGAGTGGTTCCTGTTGAGTCCACTTCAATTGTCGAATCACAAGTGCTGGAGAATATGACACACAACCTCTTGGTCCCATCAAAGGAATATTTGAGAAATTCCCACAACTGAAGATGACTGTGTTTCCCCTATACCATGGACACATCCAGTAAAAAGTCTTCGAATCAACCTCATCAAATTCTTGTCTCCATTCATTGGGTTTACGCGGCTTTATCGGAATGTGATGGAATCTCCTCAAAGGGTCATCAATCTCACTAATATATTTTCGAGCATACATGTGGGTCACAATCCAAACATACAGCATTTGTGCACAACATCGTAATTTGCCTTGTTGATTTTCGTGGCACACTTGCAATGAGAGGAAAGTTTCTACCAGAATTGCGGGAATGGGATTCACATTATATTCCTCGACCTTGTGGTAGACATCCAAGGCTGCGTAATCCACCATGTCTGGTATAAAGGGAAATAGCACCAACCCATAAATGGTTAAAGCTAACACCCGCTTGAAGATAACCCAATTCTTTTGTCGCGCCAATTCCTGGAGATAAATTTCAAGGAATCTTCTCCTCAGACCTCTGACAGCTCCCTTTTCCATTTTGTCTGATGGCCTCGGTAGAACTCCTAACAACTCCGCTACCTTCCCATCACTAGCGTGTTGGCCATAGTAGAAATAAACACGAAACTCCCTTGGAAGAGGTATCCTTAGCATGTAAGCATATTCTTCTATAGTCGGTGTTGTATCCAAATTCGGCAACTCGAAACATCTCAAATTCGGGTTCCAATATTGGGTCAAAGCACTCAAGCCCGAAGCATCTACCGGTATGTGTAACAAGTCCAAAATCTTCCCATACTTGCTTGCAAACTCAGAACGTACTTCTTTTGGCATCAAAAGGCTGATTTCTATTAAGGTCTTCACGTCATTAATCTTCATGTCAATTCTAATATTCTTCTTCAGGCCAATTGCATTGCTAGAGTGAGACATTTCCATTCCTTGCTATACAGTCAGTGTCTTTCCTCTACAAAAGAGAATCACCTAAAAAAAAAATTATTTACAAAAAAAACAAAAAATAAAAAATAAAAGAAAATAAAAATAAATAAATAAAAAATAAAATAAAACTATGTAGAAAGGGGAGTCCTTGTAGGGTCATCAACCCAAAGGTCATGGGACGTCTAAAAGCATTGCCCCCTTTACGACCTATGTTAATAGGTCGTTTGGGCCCAAAGCGATACAAGCTCGCTAACTACTACGGATCCCATTCACCCTCTCGTTGTCTTTTGTTTATTTTTTTATTTTTTTTATTCATTTGTTAAACACAAAGGGAAAGAAAGCAAAAATAAAAAAAAACAAATAAAAATAAAGAAATAAGCAAATGGATAATAACAAAAAAAAACAAGAGAGATATGGTACGCCTCCAATTGTCTTAAGAGGTAGGGCCTAATCAAAGGTACCTATGATGACAACTTCTAAGTCAAGCGGCCACTAAGTCAATCTAGGAGTGCAAACTTTAGGGCGGGTCTAGACTTCTAAAGGTCATGGTCCCCAGATTGCCCTTGTCAAGGACCTAGTTCATGAACCTAGTCACAAGTAGGGATAAAACCCTCCAGGATGACTAGTCCATGACACTAGTAACAATCTGAGTGGTGAATCAACAAATATCAGAGAGGCACTTGGCCTTCAATGACAATGTTGAGGCACCTCCTAATCCTTAAGCTCCCACAAGCTCGGGTACAGAGCTGAAAGTGTGTGAAAATGGGTGTTGGTGTTGTGTGTGCTGGAGGCATACAAACCTGTAACACTTAGACTAAAAAAAAATCCTGCAAACAAAGATACACATGTATGTACAAAAATGTTAGAAGTCATCTACCCTATTGAAATATAAAAAGAAAAGAAGGAAAAAGGTTAGTAAAACATAAATGAAAATAAGACGAAACAAAAAAAAAATTATATAAATAAATTACACACTTTATTCACACAAAGAAAAGGTTACTTTTTTTTATTTTAATTTCAAGAAAAACAAAAACATAACAACACGAGACAAGACAAACATGACAAAAAAAAAGGGTAAAACAAATGAATTAAAATTTATTAAAAACTTGCACAATCAATTATCAATCGGCTTGACTTTCTAAAAACGTCCCCAGTGAAGTCGCCATCTGTCGTAACCAAAAATCACGACAGGGACAACAAAATAAATATTGCTTTAAAAAAAAAGGAGTAAAGTCGCCACCAATTTTATTTAATTTAGGTAAAATTGGAAAACCCTTTTTTTTTAAAAATGGTCTTTAGAACCAAAACCGAGTTCGGAAGTCGATTATGTTTAGGGAAGGCATGGAAATTGAACCCCACGGCACCCTAGAACATCCATTAAAATGGTTACCCAAATTGATTGTACAAATTTTTAGAAAATACTTATTTTACCCCAAAAGTTATTTTTATTTTTATGATACTTTGTATTTCCTTATTAGTCTTGCATTTTAAAAATTATTATTGGTAAGTCCTAAATGAGGTCGAACATGGCACTTAAGTCCATAGGGCAACCTCAAGTCTAAGGGATTGAGCATGACACTTGTCATAGAGCAACCCATGAATAACATTAATTCAATTATTGATTAATTATATAGGAATAAATAAAATGTCATTTCACGATTTTATGTTTTTAATTTGCTCTATTTTTTATTAAATATTGAAAAATCCTAAGCAAGGTTGAACACGGCACATAAGTCCATAGGGCAACCTTGCCTCTAAGGGATTAAACATGGCACCCGAGTCCATAGGGCATCCCTAAATAACACAAGTTCAATCGTTTATTTATTCGAAATGATTTTTATTGTAAAATAAATTTTAATGGTCATCTTTTATTTTGTGTAGAAAAGATTTTGCTCTATTCTTAACGTGAGGAAACTTTGGATGGTGGATTAAATAAGCATAAATGCCAATCAAAAGATTTTAAGAATCAATCAATTGTATAATGAGACTAATTCATTATTGTTAAGTAAATCAACACAATTTATACCACTGGAATAGGCGCCATGTTGGGATTGACCCATGATGATGATTTATATGGTTCCCATTCTAATAATCAAATAGAGTTCATATATCTACATTTCTAGTTATCCTTGGAAAAAAAATGATGTGCAATATCACAGTAGCATAATGAGCATGATGTGCAGAAAGTCATATGGCATTGATTATAATTTTGGACGCTTAAAATAACCAAAAAATGAACATGACCATTCAGTCAGGCAACACAGTACTTCATAGCTTTTATCAAACAACTACTAGGCAAATTAAACAAGCTCTGCAACATATATCATATTTTGTTATTAAAATGAACAAGAACAGAATGATACCAATAGTGTATTATTTTTCAGAAATTATCAATCACTATCATAACAAAGAGAGAATAAGAGAAGTGAAGAATTACCAAATGAGCTTTTATCAAAATTGTATACAGTAGTAGCAACGAAAATTCTCTCCTTGCTCCAATTACAAAGACGAAACTCTAAATACAGAGGAGATTGGATCTCTAGTACAAAAATAAAAACTATAAATATTCGAAACTCTTTGTTTTCATAAACAAGAACAGGAAAAAAATTCAGATTCCCTAAACTCCTCTCCAATTCGCTCTCAGAAATCACCAGATCTCTCCCCTTCCTTTTCGCTCTCAGTGCTCAGAAGTTCCTTTTCTCCTTGTTTGTGACTGCCTCTTCTTTTTACAGCACTCCAACCCTTCTTTATTTGCGAACCATATCTTCTTTAATCTGCAAACCCATAAAAACGACATTGATTCCATGATTAAGAGTAAAAAGAGAAAGAAACGATGCTCACCTCGCATTATCCGCCTTGCTCCTTATCAAGAACGCGAGAAAGGAAAGAAACACCATTGATGTGCGCAAATGACGGAGCGATTCTAGTTTGAGGGAGGTGAGATGCGTGCGGCTAGGGTTCCTGGTTGGTCAGGAAACGTTTCTGATGGAGAGAAAGGAAAGATATGATTTGGGATGAAGGGAAAGGAAAAAAAAACGTGATAGACATGGAGGGAGGAGAGGGTGACGGCTAGGGTTAACAAGAGAGGGAGAAGAGTGTTTCTGATAGTGTAGAGAATGGGTTAAAAAAATGTGGGTATGGGTCATGGGTCAAAGAGATGGTATTGGGCTTGGTTCTCAAACAAAAACAAACTAAAAGTATAGACTAAAAATTAAAAATCTTTTTGTGACTTTTCTTTTATAAATTTTTTTTGGACTTTGGGATAAAAAGAAACAAAGCAAAATATTTTTGTGATTTTCTCTTAGTCTTTAAAAAAAACAAACATCAAAATTAAACATTTTTGTAAATATTATTTATTTATTTATTATTTTATTTTTTTTTAGATTTTAGTGAAAATTAAAAAGAGGTCCCGGTCAAAATGGGGTGTTCACATGCAGCACCAAATATAATACTTTTATTATGGTTATTCACTCCAGAAAATACCACTAGAGGACAATGGTATTTGTTCTTTCCATATGTCGCATCAAATACTAACACATCTCCATAAACTTCGTAGTCAATTCGACTAAACCTATCACAGAAGAACAAATGCTGAAGCCTACCCTCTTCATCAACACTATGGCGATAAAACATCATTGGGTCATCTGATGCCAACCCACGAAGATACTTAAGAGCGCTTTTATTATCACAATGTTGTTCGCGACGTTGTTTCCCAATTTGATTGTATATGTCCTTTCTATGAAAACCAATTTTTTTCAAAACCTCCGCACTGACTGCCAAAAGAACCATAGATGTGTGGTGGATCTATACCAACATTCAACATACTGTTCATCTGCATTATATCTGACTCAGACATTTTCCTATGCACAGGAAGCATTCCATAATACTTTCCATCTAACAGCTCATGATTGTGCTTGTTTGTAAAACATGTTATATACTAACGCTCTGTGTGTATATCAATATGAAACCGGAAATTCGCTTCACAACCGCAATGTGTCTCCATTTTCGGTGCACGCTTACGCATCTCATTTGTTAAACCTCTATCCTCCTTGTATCCTTGCCTATGACAAACAAAGTCTCGCTGCAAAACCACTCTTTTGTTATTGTACAGTATCTTCCCTTTTCGTATGGAGAAGCCATTCGCTTTCCCATACTCATTGTAAAACTGATATGCTATCTCCAGACTTGCAAAATCAACTTTCCTTGCTAGATGTGGGCTTAACCCCTTCAAATCCATTGAAAGTATGTCATCCATGCTATCAACCTTCTTAATTTGCAGAACATCTTCCCTATTGAACACCACCATCATCGTCAACAACCTCAAATGAGTCATCGTCTTCAACTCCATCTGATAACGAATCCAGCCCCTGCAATATCCAAAAAAATAACGAATTAAATTAAAAAAAATAACTTTCCAACCAAGATAAGTTACAAAACAAAAATGCAACTTTCTAAGTTGATTAACTTGAAAAATCCCAACAAAAATCACATGAAAGAGCATTAGCAACTTTAAAAATTTACTAAATTGACATCATCCAGCATTAGCAAGTGAGTAGTAGGATGTTACATCTCCAAATGAATTCCTCCAAAGAAAGCCACAAAAACATTATGCAGGGGGATGTAAACAAAGACCATTTCAGTCTTGTCAATAGAAATTAAGTGTCACCATCCAAAGAAAATTAGTGTGACCATCCAAATTAAGTGCACACCAACTGAGTCTTCATAATCAAAAAGTGACAAAAACTCTCCACTCATCCTCACAAAGTTACACTTCACACAAAAACACTCCAGCCATTTAGGCCAAAATGATTTTCACTCCACAAACACTCATCTTTTTAAGTCTCTCAACCTCACCAAACATTCATTCCACACAAAACACTCCCACGGAATAGGCCAGAGTAGAGTTTTTGCTCCATATTAACCTCACCAGTGAAGCTTTCAAAATGTAAGAAAAGCCCCATAACCCCTTATTTACAGTTTATCTAACTCCCCCCCCCCCCCCCCCCCCCCCCCCCCACTCTGGCATGATATATTTAATCCTATGTTAACCACGTCAAGCAGCAATATATAAAGACCATATAAAAATCATTTGCTAACTGGACTCAGAAATGAAACTGAAATGAAATCTGTCAAAACCATATAACAATTTGTCTTATACCTTTGACATTGAGCTGGACTCCTCCATCCACCTACTTGCATCACCATTATCTTCCATTTCCTACATTTAAGATTAGATCAGGAAAATATTTCAAATTCCTCCCTTGAAATTGCTATCAGATCTACAAATAAGCTAACAAGACTCACTCTACACTATCATGACAATGGGTTGCTGGACAATGAAATCTTGAAGAAATAAGACCCTCGAAATCACAAAAAATGCTTAAATGGGTTACTAGACAATGAAATGGTGAAGGAATACTAAAAAAACGATAACTTTTTCAACATACCTCAGATCTTTGCACAAGGAAAACTCCCTCTCGAAAGTCCTCCTTCAAAAGCTGCAACTCCACACAATAACAGACGACCATAGCTGGGCAATGGAAAACAACTACTGGAAACCAAAAAAGTCCTTGCTTTTCCAAGCTAGGGGAGCAAAATGCCGGTAGCAGACCTTTGTGATGTTCTTTGTTGGGGTGCAGGGGAGCAAATCTCAGCACTTAGTCGTGCGCAGGGGGCCAAATCGCACCACTTAGGGCTTAAACTAAGAAATGAGTGCATTCTATTCAGGGACTATTTTTCAAAAAAGATATTTACAACATTCTATTATTAAGAGTTGGATTTTATGCAAAATTCCCCATGTAACTTGGTATAGCTGTCATTTGGCTCCCACATGAGGTGAGGGACTTTTTCACAACCTCACCCTAGCAGGCACCTTAAAAATAATAAACCAAACTTTGCAAAAGGCTTCTCCATATCTCTCTCTCTCTCTCTCTCTCTCTCTCTCTCTCTCTCTATTTGTTTATCAATCTTGAGCACCATCACCATGTCAATGTCAATGGCTGTAACTTCAACTAAAACTCATTTCCTTCAGCACCCTAACATTATCATCCACAACAACCATTTTCCTCAAACCTCCATTGGCATCACAACCACCTCCTTCAACCCCATATCCACCAAATGTGCCGCCGCCACCCAAATCCAGCAACCACCGCCACTAACCACCCAATCCCAAGATCATGTTTTTAGCCTTGCTGTTGGACCCGCCACCCTGCCGGAGAACGTTCTCCTCCATGCCCAGTCGAGCTATACAACTGAAATTTTAAAAAAAGTGTTTCCTGGAAAGTGATTATTCAACTCTGCAATGTTCAGCGTTTCAGCCCCACATGTGTTGGTAGTGAAAATTTAATATTGTTGACGAGCTCAATCCAAGCACTCAGTAATGAAGGAACAAGCAATACCAAAGTCCAAAAGTCCACTTCGCATTCAAGAATATGGACTCATCATCGCATTAACAAAATTAAGCATTAATGTAGAAATAAAAAAGGGGGGGGGGATGAATGTGGCACTCTATTTTTATAATCTTTTTTAAACACTATTTTCGTTGAGAGATTGTAAAAGAAGGGGTAGTTTTAAAGGGTGGTTAACTGGTTGTACTTATTGCCCATTTTCAAAGAAGAGAGGATCTTCTTCAAGAGGATTGAAGCTATCTCATGAGAGAATGAAATCCATACTATCAACAGAAGTTTCCCTTTCCTTGGCACATATTATGTAAGGGGATTCACCCAAAGAAGGGTAGCTGGAATCACCCAAGGATCCACACACCCCTTTCCTTCTCGAACTTGCCAACCTCCAAACCCTCCTCAAAAGCTCCGCCACAAAGAACCAACCTCTATAGTTTATCCCTCTCATTCTCTTCAATTGTGCCCCTTCTTCTTTCACCAACGCCTTCCATGTCGCTTCTCTAGTTCCAATCGGACCTTTGTGATGCCATTAAGAAACAACGAATCAAGGTTTTCTCATGGGTGTGGCAGAGTGAGGGAAGGGAAAGAGAAGGGGGTAAAATAAATATATTTTTTTGCAAATGGGGGTGGGGGGGGGTGGTGGCTTTTTTATGTCTCTCTGTTGGATAGGAATTTTAAGAATTCCTAATTTTTTTGTCAAATTGACAAAGGCAGGTTTATAAAGTGATAAGAAAATGGCTAAGTCCAGAATTTGACAAGAATCCCATTCAGTCGACAATTGATTGGTGTCGGAAAAGAAAATGTAGAATTGAAGATCTAGAGAAATGTTTAAGTTAAAAGTTCGACATTCAATTATCATGGATGACATGACAGACAACGAGACCGTCGAAGACAATGAAATTGACACGGAAACAATTCAAACAAGTTGAGCAGTTTGAAGAAGTTGTTGTCGAAAATAGTTAGATTTTGAATTTAGAAAACTGTCATACACATGGCAGATAGTAAATAGGAAGTTAGAATTAGAAGTTACTTTCTTTGTCTATAAATTATTGAATTTATGATGTAATAAAGGTTGGAAACTTGAAGCATCCTACACATCTCGATCACACAGCAGACTGACGGATTAATACTCCTTCCACCCCTTTGTCAAATTTCAATACAATTTCAATACAGAATCTTGTTTCTCCTTTCTGTTCCAAGTTTTCGATTTAATGTCTTTATCAGACTCATAATTATTCTTGCATTTGTCTTTTAAATTTTTCATCTTTACTGCCATCAATCCAAGATTGGTGGATTTGCAATAAGTTTCCTTGTTAACACTTATTTTCATTCAACTTTTATTATTCTTCAAGTCTCCTTATTTTTATTTCTTTACTATTTCTTAAAAAGTTTGGTTCTTTTGTCTACTTTATCTTTTAGAGTGTGTTTGGGAAAGCTGAAAAAAAAAAAGATTATGCTGATAATCTATTTTCAAATAATCGATTATTGTGATAATCGATTATAATCAGAATCTGTTTTTGTTTGGGTCCATTTGCTGAAAAGCGGTTTTAAGATAATCTATTTCGTTTGGGTGGTACAAAAATAATCACTTTTACATAGTAAATTACGAAAAATGGTATGAAAAAATTTGTTTATATTAATAATATTTGAATTTTTTAACATTAGAACTTTTTTATTTTCAATTTTTCCTCATAAAAAATTGAATAAAATTCATAACATTTTTTCATGACTTTAAACATTTTAAAACATGTTATGTTTAGAATAGTTAAATAAAAACAATATATATTCTAATTAAATAATATAAAGGATTTTAGCATAAAAAATATATTGTTCAGAACATTTTAAGATATAAAAAAATATACATTCATTTGAATAGTATTGAGGAAGCAGTGGTTATAAAAAAAATATAGAGGAAGCAGTAATAGTTGGTCACTTGGTCATTGGTCATGCGCAAATTTGAATAGTAATAGTGGCAGTAGGAAACACGGGTAATACAGGAAATGCACTTTTATCATTCCAGCGTAATCCAAAAACAGTTCACTCATGTAGCTGATAGCAAAACAGCTTATTTCACAAAAAAAAAAAAGCTTTTTAAAAAAATAAGCATGATACCCAAACATTATAGATTCTATATAAAACAACTTTTATGATGAAAAATAGCCGAAATGTCCCCAAATAAGTTGTCCCAAACATGCTCTTAGTTGACAAGTTTTTCTTACTATAAATTTTGAACTTCAATTCATGTCTCTTTGTATTTTCTATTGTTATTTTGTAAGGAAAAATGCTTCTTTTAACTTGTGTTTTTATTTATCAATATGAGTGCTTTATTCTAATTATTTCTTTCGTTATAATTATAGTCTACATTAATTTTGTCAATTGTCTTGTAAGCAAACAAAAGTCATTGCCATTATACTTATAATTTGATTCTTGTCAAATTTTGTTGTGACAGACATTTTCGTAGTAAACCACTGGAAACAAGATCACCTCATAACTTGTAGAAATATCTTAATCTCATGATTTTTTACTTTTATTATTTGATTTCGTCGAATTTAGACATTACAAAAAAAAAAAAAAAAAACCGTGTAAACACTCTCATGGTAAGAGACTTGTGAGGGTTGCTCACCGCAGAAGCAACCATGAAATGTAATCAAAACGAACAAAAACAATGTATCTTTTACCAATACCATGGGTCCCCACACCACTTGGGTTGGGAGACTAGGGACCCAATCCAATGCATCAGACGGCACAATTGCTTATAAATACTCCCAAATGTCCCCTACCACCGTCCTTCTTATTCTATGTAGCACACGCACCTCAACCACCAAAACCAAGTTCATCCAAAGTTTTCAATTGTTTTAAAGATTTAAACCGAAGTTGCTATTTTCTCCTCGTGCTTACGTCAGCAGGGTTGCCGGAATCTAGCGCAACCACCATATCCGGCGGTGTCGGAGAGGAACATGATCGTGGAGAGATTTCAAAGGGAAACGAGAAGAATAAGAAGAAAAGCATGGTGCGTTGTTTCAGCTTAGGGACCGTCCTGATCCTGGCGGCGTTGACCGCATCGATGGTGGTGCTGCCGCTGATGCTTCCTCCGCTTCCTCCGCCACCGTTGGTCCTCCTCTTCTTTCCCGTCGGGATCATGGCGGCGCTCATGTTGCTTGCGTTTTCGCCTTCTGATGCTGCGAGAAACGCCGTCGTTTACTCGTCCTAGGGAAAATAGGAATCGCAATCGCCGATCGATGCCACATTTTGGGTTTCTGGAATGTTCTGAAATTGGTTTCCTCGTTTAGAGCTCTCTTGTTGGGATAACTGGTTGTTGCTATTCTTCAATTTTTTTCTAATTTCTTTTTTAGTTTATATTATACTGTTGATATGAAAGGAAATATTTTGTAAAACCAGAAAGAGAAAAAATAGAAATAGAGGAGAAATAAAAAGGAAAGTTTCATTGTAATGCGGCATAGAATAAATTTCCTTTTGTTTGATTAATTAACATGCTTACTTGTTGAGAAGTGAGAACTAATTTGAAATAAACATTGATTATTTTTCTAATATCAATATAGAGCCATCGAGTACGGTGCACCTGACTACCCTTGATGTCTATTGGATTTGGACTTATCCTCTCCAATTGTGAGATGGACATGAACTGCACAACATATGATTTTCAATCTATCAACTTTTGGTATCATATGTTTAGGCCGAAGCCGTACTTTGATGTCTAACATGTTTTTTTTAATTCGTTATTTATCTAATAGACATTTTAAATTTGTCTTTAAATTTATATATTTCTAATAACGCCGTTCGAAAATTACTTGCTATTTTTAGGGAAAACCATGTTATTGATACAAACTATAAGCTCTTTAGGACCCGTCGTTGGTTCCTATCCATTAAGTGTCAACGTCTCTAATGGCATGTCACGTTAACATTGCCACGTAGGCCAAAATAATGTTACTTGAGTCCAATACTAGGAGCTTCACTCATATCATGTTATCACGCCTCAAAGCACCCTCTTTCCCCCCTTCGCCTCCGCTCCCATTAACAGAGCAACAAGTGGTCTCTAGTAGTTTCAATATACATTAGTGAAAATGTTGAGACCTGATTTGAAGAATTAAAAAAAAAAAAAAAAAAATTCTTTGGGTTATGTTGTGATTAGTGTTGGAAAATGGGTTAAGTATAATAAATATTAATATTAATAATTAATTTTTTATAAAAATATAAACATATTATATAGTACAACATGGCATTAAATAACATTATTTTGACCTACATGACTGTGCTAACATGACGCGTACGTTAGCCACGTTAACATTTAATGGATGTGAAGTGTGAACTAACGGCAAGGACTAAACTTAACTCCTTAAACTTCAAGACACCAAAACTTAAGGGGAAAAAAATGTAGGGATCAAAACAAAAGCACATCATATACCAAAAAAAAAAAAAAAAACTCACCATCATTGGTTGTGTCCAATGATAAAGTGTTGCATATGTGTCTATCCAAGCCTTTCTCCTAGAAACCAACTTTGTAAAATGTCGGCTCGAATCTATCGTGATATCTGTCATAGACCTTTTTTTTTTTTTTAAATTATGCTTAACCTAAACTAAACCCAAAAGTTTATTTGTATCTGTTAAGAACCCCTTAAAACTCATAAATTTTTATAATAAATTATTTTAATTAGGTATGATCTTTAACAAAATTATTTATTTTATATGAAATAAATACACTATAGTAATACATAATGAGTAAGTTATATAAATTTCATAAATTCATAATTATATAGATAGATAGGTCGATCTAATAGGCTAAATAAACTTGTTCAAAATGTTAAACATTTAACCTGCATAGTTAAATACACCTTTCAAAAAGACTAAGCCAAACTTGCTTGCAAAATAAACCAGGCTTGTATAGGTCAATGAGGTTTAAGTCATAAGCCCTTAATAAGTTGGAGTTTTCACGGTTCAGTTTTCAGTTCCACAAGAAAAAAATTTGAACCAATTGGTTTGGTTTGGTTTATTTCATATTTACGAGTTTCTTTCAAGAAATTCGAACTAACCAACATGATAAAAAAAATGGATTGATTCAGTAAAAAAAATTATTTAAAAAATATGAAAAAAAAAATGAATAAAATATTATTAAAGATATATGATCAAGAGTAAAATTTGCCAGGTTGATCCGAAACAACGAAGACCCGAACTGATAAAATATTTCTATCCCTAGCCACAACCAATATATGTGTTTTCCACCAATTTTGCATGCTTTAAGTATGCAAAATGAGGTCCTCTTACAGCGTTCACTTTGCCACCAGAATACACTGAATCAGTCACCAACTTTGAATAGAGGTTCTATGAATAGCGGAGGCTGCTTTGACCCTCCCCATACTTACACCACTACGAAGTTACCTTCATGTATCCTGTAAATACGACAATTAAAGAATAATACTAGAAAGAAATAACATGTAAGCTTCCTTATGGGGGGAAACCTGTTCCTTTGTCTACAGTTTTATTTTATTTTATTTTATTTTCCTAGGATGTTAGAAACCAGACTTGTCACTTTCAATTGTATCCCAAAACCTTCTTAGCAAGGTGACAGGATAAGAAAATTTAAGCAAATAAGCTCATATTTTATATTTGATTAATGTATTGTACATACATAAATTGTGTTAAAACGTCCTTGTATTTGACATGACATGTGATGCTACAAAATATGTCGAGCTCAAGGCTAACAAAAATTATCATACAATTCAAAAGCCAAAATCAAATGAATTGGGTAGGCGCAGTTCAATTCTGTCCTGAAGAGGCTACATTTACACCAGACAGCAAATTGCAGGATCCAGGAACACACCATTTCTGTCAGGTGAATCACATTTCCTTGTCAATGATATCCCTCATCATCTGTATTGGGATGAGTCCTTCAGTTCGAATAGCTTCTTTGCTAGGATCGGGACTAATAAAGAACAAGGTTGGCAACCCACGAACCTGAAGTACATGAAATTCAACTGTTCTTTAGAAGCTGCCACATCCAAATCTTAACTGAAAGGTAAAGGAATGATCTGCTGGTGTCTAGATCTGTTGCTAATAGTCCCTTTAAGGACTTGTTTGGTTATGAGAAGAAAAGGAGAAGAGAGAAAGAGTATGAGAAAAGAGAAAGATGTGAGAAATATAGTAGATTTTATGTGTTGTTTGATATAAGAGAAATATGAGAGAAATAGAGAAGAAAGGAGTATATTCCCTCTTCTTCATTTTCTTCTCATCTTTTGAGAGAATAAAATTTTGGGTGGGTCCCACCCAATTTAATCTCTCTTCTCTATTTCTCTTGCTTACCAAACAAGAGAAAAACATCTTTTCTTCTCCTTTTCTCTCCTCTTATTTTTTCTTACACCAAACACACCATTAAGGGTCTAATCTAAGCTTGAAATATCAAATCACAAACAACAAAATACTGAAACATGTCACCGATACAACAAAAGCAACATCAATGATCTAACCATTTATCAGGGTTATTATCCTGAATAAACATTAGAATGTCAACGAATAAAATTTTATTAGGTTAAGTTTAAAATAAAAATTTTTATTATGTGGTCAATATTTATTAAGATTAAGAATCTCATTAAAAAAAGTAAACGAATCTGCTGTTATGCCTATTCATGACTGTTGGCCCCTGCAATAAAGTTCTCCCTGTTCCATCCCTATTCAGATCTCTACCGACTGTAATGTGTTAAGTGTAAACATAAGTAGGCTTAGTACCTGCATATCACGTGCAAACTCATACTCGTCATCTGTATCAACCTTAACAATAATTGCATTCTTCTCATACTCAACTGCAAGCTGTACAAATTTAAATATGAAATGTTACTTCTGCGGATCAAATCAACTACTCACCATTGAAAAACGAGAGAAACAGTATCAATTGAAAGATGCTATCCTCATAAGTTAAAGTATTCCAAGCATGCAAATGTAAAAATAATAATTGATAGCTCTCAAGGAATGTAAACCAAACAGTTATGAAACAGATTCAAGAGCCCTGTATACCTAGATTACTCATACTATTGAGAATATATGTACATTCTAATAGAAGATGAGTTATTGCAACCAACAAATATACAGTGACTATCGGAATGCAATTTGCCCCTTAAGTTCAGTTCATCAAATATATCTCTTCTAATGATGGAAGTAAAATAAAATATTAGTTATAGGTAACACTCAGTTTTAATTTCAGTAGAACATATGTAAAACTATTTTGATTGTAAACTTCTAAAACTACATGCACTACCAATGATTCATGCTGGTTGGTTATAAGTCCACTCCAAGCAACAGGTAGAAAACACTACATTAACATAAGTCAAGCACATTAAATATATCCTCAACGTATTATGATGCCTTGAAACAGTTTCAGAAATGTAGCTAATAGAACGATAAGGGGGTATATGCATAAAAATTACAGCGCAATCACAAGATTAAGTGGTAAGCATAGCAGTTACAACTCAGAAATAAACCATCCATAAGGCTCATGCAGCCTAATTTCAGTCATGTTAAGCAATTGATCATTGTTTAAAAACAACCATAGAAGTTCCTTCAGATAGTGTTCAATAACATGCTGGATCTAGCAAGTTACATTCAACATCATTCTCCAAATATATAAATCCAGAATATGACACAAGCTCCATATCAAAGCGATTATTACATGCAACTAAAATTCCTTCATTATTATCAATGCATTTATGTGAAACAAGAAATATTGAAGAATATATGTTTAGAAGTGATGAAAACATCTTATGTAGCTGTCTCCAGGATAATGCACCAAAGGCAAATATTGCTTATTAAAATATCAATTTACAGGTAGCCTAGAATATGTAACATTCTTATTTATGCCGTTTAGGGAGCAAATAATCATTCTTCTTTCAAGACTTTTTCCCTTAATACTATTTTTTGTCGGTATATTCATTCTTACACTGTAAGAGACTACTGATGACGAAATGAAAACACAGTAGCCACTAATATAATAAAGTAGCTACAACTGTATACCGCTTATCCTCAGAAAATTTGAATCCTATATTGGAATAAATATGATAAATGATATAAAACAAAATACAATCAAAAGTTCAAGCAAATGAATTTTTGGTCATCCCATCTTCCTCTACCTAAACAAGAAGGATCAAAAGCTAAACATAATATGACTCTCCTTCCAAGTTCCAAATTTCTGCCTCCATACCATGAACAACTTCGATATAATTTGGAACACAACACAAGCCAGCTAACTATGGCTCATCCACATCATGGCAACAACTTAACATGGCTAATGAAAAACTTCGGTAAGAGATCAACGTTCTTGCAACAAATAAACCATATGTTGTTATTGGTCATGCCTAACCAAACAGACTATCCAACAGATGGAAAGCCTTAAGTTTGGACTTTTTGAAGCACGTATACTCCTAGCTTTTGGGGTGTCTAAGTGTCTGCCATCCGACACCGACACTCGTGCGACACCAACTCGACACATGTTCAGCACTTCTTGTCAGGTGTTCAATTTGAAAATTATTTTTTTGGCTCAGACACTTCGCTGACACTTCTATATTTGCCTTGGACACCTCAAGGACACATCTCAAATTTTTTTTTAAAAAATAAAGATAAATTAAAACATTTAAATAATTTAAAAAGTAAAGAATAAGACTCTTCATTGTCGTTTCTTTCATTTCATTAAACGACTTTTTTACTTCCTCACTCCTTCCTTCTTCCGACAGTCTCTGTTTATTTCCCGCACCTCCACTTGTAAAAAAACAAAGTGCTCAAATTATATAATGATGTCTCATTTTTTTTTGTGCTCTATAATGAAATGACAATTAAGACTTGAAATATAAGAGACTTCATTATACTGTCCATTAGCAACCAATTACTACAATATCTGCTCGTTTCTGTGAATAACTGAGGCAAATTTTGGAAACATTTGAATTTCCAAGTTTGCATTTTGCAAACTGGTTATGACTATTTTACTTTTGACAAATCTTTGTTAGATATTAAGGAATTTAATCTATTTTACAACAAAATCTACCAAATGATTAAAGACTCATAATGGTCGTCTTATACACTGTCGTCTTCTATATCAGAGACAGAGGTAAGAAAATTTCAAGTAAAAAAAAAAAAGTAAAGCATGCATTTAGCTAACATGAAAGTAAAAACCAAGAACAGATAGGCAATCGAGGATATATAGAACCAACACATCCTCATACTCAAATCAGAGCAATAGCTAAACATATTTAACATTAATTAAACAACATACCATTTCAAGTTCTTGAGCCATTAAGATGCATGGCCCACACCATGTTGCATAAAAGTCAATAATAAGGGGTACATTTCTTTGACCCTTAACCAGCTCTTGGATTTCCTGAGCTGACAACTTTTTCTGCAAATCCAAAATGACATGCAATTGCATTAATACAGCATCAAACTCCAATTAATTTATTGAAATAAGAAAGAGTAAATACCCAAATTCAATCCTAAGCAATGTTTTAAACTGCGGACCATGATGAGGTGACAATATCTCCGTTGCAACAGCATCAGGCCGTGAGCCACAACGCAACCTTGACCGCAATATAAAACCTTTTTTCTAAAAAAGCATCCCCAATTTAGTCCAAAAAAATTTCAATTTGGTCCCTGAAAATTTCAAATGTCGGTCAAATTAATTCTTATGAAGACAAATTTTAGGGACTCGTTAGTCCCTATTAGAATTACTTTTACCGGCATTTGATATTTTGGGATCAATTTGATATTTTTCATTTCTCCTGAACTGAATTGGGGGACGCATCTCTTATCAGGGACAAATTTTAGTATTTACTAAAAGAAAAATTCCTTCGTTCTCCTGTTCTAGAACTCCTATATTTATACGGTAGGAAGCTAAAAGGAAACAAATGAAAACAAAATAACAAACCCACGAATTGAAAGGAAAAAAAAAATCTGTTAAAGCTAGCGAAAACGGCTATAACCCACGAATATTCACAATTTTTTACACAGGACCCATGAAAGTTAAAAAGAAGACAAACCCAGAAATAATGAGCTACTCTATGTGGCATACCACAAGATAGTCTTCTCTGACATATTTTCCTTGGGGTGGCTTGCACAGCAACTTTCTGGGCAGTGTGTAGAGTGAAAGAGGATTATTGTTTAGGCCTGTAGTTGTGAAGAGAGGATAGCGTTGTTGACGATGGGTTACGGAGGAGGAGGGATGAGATAGAGAAACGCAGAGTGGTTTGGAGTTCGAAGCGAAAGTTGGGATGTGTGAGGGTGTGACCACGCTCTGATGAGGAGCATGACAATGGATAAGAGCCATTAAAGTTTTGGTGAAAAGGAGCGTCGGGAATTAGGATGGTAGAGGGTTTTTGAGTTCTGGCGCTCACCGTATCTTCATTTTAGGGCAGTTTCTTTTGGCTAGATGCATTTTTCTTTTTATTCTTTAAATTTAATGATAATATAAGGTTTTTTTTATATTTTCAATCAATCAAAAATAGATGCATCAATTTTATGCTTTCTGATTGGTTGTCAATGTAAAACGATGCATAGAAATTAAACTCTTATTATTTTGATACATAATTGATATTGTTACATTTTTTCCGATATTCATTGTCTATTTTTATTTGACAATCATTCATCATTAACTCATTATTATTTTCAGATAAAAATAATAATTATAAAATAAATATAAAAAAAAATGTGACAATTTCAGAATTCTAATTTTGTTTGTAAAAAAAAAGTTAAATCCTACTTTGTAGTGGCATACATAGATCATATTTAGATATACTCTAGGACACAGGTGGAGCATGAAAAGCATTTGAGGATTAGTGTTATTTATCTTGAGGGATGAGCATTCGTATGCCAAGCTAGAAGAGTGTGAGTTTTGGTTTGATGAGGTCAAGTTTTTAGGACATGTCATCTTTAAGACTATGTTTGGATTGATGTAAGGGATTGGTTGTACGCCAAGACTCTGAAGCTCTCCCTTAGGCTGTCTCACGCTTTTCAAGATAAGTCAGAAGTATTCTCACAAGTAACTTAGGAAATCAGAGGTGAAGTACCAGTGAAAGAATGTTTCCAACATGCTTTATTCCCTAGTACTTTTGGTTATTACATGAAAAGGGAAATGTGCTCAGCAAAGTACAAAAAGCATTCTGCACAACTCTGAATTGGCTACTCCACGATGTATAAAGCCATGATCCGTCATGTTATAATACAACCAACGTTCATATTGCATTAATGGCTGCCCAGAACAACTCTATTGCATTTAATGGAGCTCTGCTTGAAGCCAACCTTTGAAGGAATGTCTCTAATAGATCTTAAATGCTTGAAGGTTGTAAATACAAAAGTCATTAAGGATAGGAGAACACATAGCATTAAAAGAGCCATTACTCTGAGCATTTATTCCTTCATTCTTCAAACTGTATTCTTCAATCATTTGAAGTTATTTCGTAGTCTTTCCTAAGCTTACATTTAATTCACACTCTGAGTGTTAGTGAAAGAACTGTTTTTCTGATTGTATTTATTATAAACAAACTTCTCAAACAAACCTGAGTGAGCCTGAAGAGGCTAAGTATGTAAAGAATACTTGTCTTGGAGCTTGAAGAGGCTAGGTGTGAAAACAATACTTGGAGTCTGTATCCTGATCAGTTATAGTGGATAGAACTTGGTGCTGTCAAGGACTGGACATAGATCTTTGTGTTGAAGAGTGAACCAGGATAAATAGCTGTGTTAATCTCTCTTCTCTCAAACTCTTTAGTTGTTTTGATTATATTATCTGCTTTCTAACTAAAGGGGTTAAACGCATGAATATCAACTTTGTTCAAGATATGTGCTTGTGTGCTTTTCTGGGTTGAGCATCTAACGGTGTAGAGGAAAAGGTCCTGAAGAATAGACATGGCTGCTGGAGCTAGTTCAAGTGGAAGTCACCAAACTGAAGGACCTTCCCTAACCAGACCTCCATTCTTCAATGTAGATAACTACAACTATTGGAAAGATAGATTTCAATGGTTCATTATATCTACTAACTCTGATCTCTGGGATGTCATCACTGGTGGTCTATTTATTCCTAAAAATGATGAAAACACTAACAAGCCCAAAGCTCGGTGGACCCTTGCAGAAAAGACAAAATGGGAACTGAACCACAAAGCCAGATACAACATCATTTGTGCTCTCAGTCCTGAAGAATTTGAAAAGGTATGTGCATGTGATTTTGCAAAAGAAATATGGGATACTTTAGCTGTCACACAAGAAGGAACAACCAAAGTTAAAGAATCAAAGATTGCCATACTTGTCAGAAAGTATGAACTGTTTCTCATAGAGGAAGGAGAATCTGTTGCTCAGATGATAGGAAGATTCCAAACTATCATCAATGGTCTAAAATCTCTTGACAAAATATATACTTATGCTGAGAAAGTTGGAAAGATACTAAGAAGTCTTCCTAAGTAGTGGAGACCTTTAGTCACTGTTATCTCTCAAGCCAATGATCTCACTACCTTGACTATGGATGAACTTCTTGGTACACTCACTGTTCATGAGCAGGAACTTGGTGATGAAGTTATAACAAAGAAGGGCAAGTCAATTGCTCTAAAGGCTGATCAAAAGTCTTCAAAGGCCTCAAAAGCTCTGAAGGCAGATGAGTCATCCAGTGGTGCTGACCTGTCTGAACCCGAGGATTCTGAAAGTGATGAAGAGTTGTCTCTCCCAACCAGGAAGATAAAGCTTCTCTTACAGAAAAAGAAGTTCAGAAAGGATAGACCATTTAGAAGGTTCAACAAGGACAATAACTTCAAAGAATCCATTTCAACAGACAAGAGTTCAATTGTCTGCTATGAGTGCAAGAAGCCTGGTCATATCAAAGCTGAACGTCCTCAACTTAAGAAAGCCCCTTTTAAGAAATTCTTCAAAAAGAAGAAAGAAGGGATGATGGCTACTTGGGAGGATCTGGAGTCAACATCTTCTGATGAAGAGACAGAGGAAGAAGCTAATCTCTGTCTAATGGCCAACACTGACTCAGACTCAGATAATGAGGTACATTCTGACTACGAAGAATTACTTAATGCCTATGAAGAGTTGCTGGAGGAATCCAACTGCTTATCTAAGGCCTTCAAATCCCTCAAGAGAGAATATGTAAAGCTCATCAATGAGCATAAGCAGAAATCTCAAGAGTGTAAGAAGCTGGTCAAAGAGAATAGTAAGCTGAAGACTGAAAAGTCTGATGAAGCTAAGATCTCAAGTGAAACATCATAATCTGAGGAAGTTAACAAACTTCAACAGAAAATGGAAGGGCTCACTTATGATCTTGCCAAATTTGTTAATGGCAGAGATAATCTGACAAAGTTGCTTGGCTGTCAGAGACACTCCCTTAACAAAGAAGGTATTGGATATGTCCATCAAACACTTCATAAAGTATCAACTAAAAATTCTAAAGTGTCTGTTAAGTCAACGATAACTAAATCCATACCTGTTTGTAACTTCTGTGGAAAGACGGGACATGTTATGTCCAAATGTATTCATAAGAAGAGAAGGAAGTCTTCACAGACTCCTAACACTAACAGAAAATGACCCAGAAAATTATGGGTACCTAAAGACCAAATAATCTCTGTTGCAGATGTCCTTAATAGGACAAAGAAAACACCACTGCTGGTACCTGGACAGTGGTTGCTTGCGACATATGACAGGAGAAAGGTCTATGTTCCTAGACCTCTAACTTAAGAAAGGAGGACACGTTGCTTTTGGAGGCAATCAGAAAGGGAAGGTTATAGGCATTGGTACTATTGGTGGTAAACCCCCTCTTTCCTTTACATCTAATGTTCTTATGGTTGAATGATTAAGACACAATTTGCTTAGCATAAGTCAATTATGTGACAGTGGATTTGATGTCTCCTTTACCAATGATTTATGCATAGTTAAAGACTGTAGTGGCAAAACCCTCTTCTCAGCTAAAAGGCAACAAAATATGTATAAGATTGAACTGACTGATCTCTTAGATCAAAGTGTAACCTGTCTGATGTCCAAAGAGGATGAAAGATGGTTATGGCATAAGAAACTAGGACATGCTAGTATGCAACTTATTTCCAAACTAAAAAAGGATAACCTTGTGAGAGGATTGCCTAATATTAGTTTTAAGAAATACGTCTTGTGTGATGCATGTCAGAGAGGTAAACAGATGAAATCAAGTTTCAAATCTAAAAACCAAGTATAAACCTCTAGACCTCTTTAGTTGCTACACATTGATCTGTTTGGACCAGTTAGTGTTGCCAGTCTGGCTGGAAGAAAATATGGATTTGTCATAGTTGATGACTACTCTAGATTTACATGGGTACTCTTGCTAACCCGTAGGGATGAGTCTTTTAAGGCTTTCACAGTATTCTGCTAAAGAGTAAAAAATGAACAGGGTTTCTGTATCTCTACCCTTAGAAGTGATCATGGGGGAGAATTTGAGAATGAGCAGTTTAGACAGTTCTGTGAGGAGAATGGAATTTCTCACAATTTCTCTGCACCAAGAACTCCACAACAAAATGGAGTTGTTGAGAGAAAGAACAGATCTCTGCAAGAGATAGCTAGATCTATGCTCAATGAGAATAATCTCCCTAAGTACTTCTGGGCAGATGCAGTAAACACTGCATATTATGTACAAAACAGAATACTTATTAGGCCTTTTCTAAAGAAGACACCTTATGAATTGTGGAAAGGTAAAAGCCCCAACATATCTTATTTCCATGCATTTGGTTGTGAATGCTTCATTCTGAATACTAAGGATCAACTTGGAAAGTTTGATTCCAAAGTAGATAAAGGTATCTTTGTAGGATATTCTGAAATGTCTAAAGCCTTTAGAATTTACAATTCTAGAACCTTTGTTATTAAAGAATATATTCATGTTAAGTTTAATGATGGTCTAAAGACTGATAAGGAAATATCAGATCTAGAAGATGATCTTCCAGGTCTTGATATAAACAAATCAGAAAACCAACAACCTGATATGACCAAATCAAAGCCTATGATTGAGTCAGACAGACAAGTGGAGCAGACAAGTCAAGATCTTCAAGATGATCTCAAAAGATACTGGAAGTTCAAAACTCATCATCCTAAGGATCTTATTATTGGAAGTCCCTCAGAAGGAGTAAGAACCAGATCTACTTTAAAAGAATCAAGCAATATGGCCTTTATGTCAGAAATTGAGCCAAAACGCATTGAAGAAGTCTCTTGATGATGAAAACTGAATTCTTGCTATGCAAGAAGAACTCAACCAGTTTACTAGAAATGATGTCTGGACACTTGTCTCAAAACCCAAAAACAAATCTGTCATTGGAACAAGATGGGTCTTCAGAAACAAATTGGATTAAGATGGCAAAGTTGTCAGAAACAAGGCAAGGTTAGTAACTCAAGGCTATAACCAACAAGAAGGTATTGATTACACAGAAACCTTTGCACCTGTAGCTAGAATAGAAGCTATTCGCATATTAATGTCGTATGCTGCACAACACCAAATCACTCTCTTTCAAATGGATGTAAAAGTGATTTTCTAAATGGTATAATTGAAGAAGAAGTATATGTTAAACAACCCCTGGTTTTGAAGATGCTGATAAACCAGATCATGTTTTTAAACTTAAAAATGCATTATATGGTCTGAAACAAGCACCTAGAGCATGGTATGATAGACTTAGCTCTTTTCTCATGTATAATGGATTCACCAGAGGACAAGTAGATACTACTTTGTTTAAGAAAAGTTCTGCTCTTTTCTCATGTATAATGGATTCACCAGAGGACAAGTAGATACTACTCTGTTTAAGAAAAGCTCTAAAGAGAATTTTATTATAGTCCAAATATATGTTGATGATATTATTTTTGGCACAACTAATGAAAAGCTGTGCAAGGAATTTTCCAAGCTAATGCAAGAAGAATTCGAGATGAGCATGATGGGAGAATTAAAGTTCTTCCTTGGATTACAAATCAAACAGACAAGTGATGGAATCTACATCCATCAACAAAAATATACCAAGGAGATACTCAAAAAATACAAAATGGAAGGTGCCAAATTAATGAAAACTCTCATGCAACCCAATGCAAAACTAAGAAAAGATGATGAAGGTAAAAAGGCAGACCAAACTATCTACAGAGGTATGATTGACTCTCTACTGTACTTAACTTCAAGCAGACCAGATATTCAGTTTAGTGTCTGTATGTGTGCTAAATTCCAGTCTGACCCAAGAGAATCTCATCTTAAAGCTGTTAAAAGAATATTTAGATATTTTCTTGGGACTACAAATATTGGTTTGCTGTATCTAGGATCAAAAGAATATAAATTAGTGGGATTCTGTGATGCTGATTTTGCTGGAGATAGATCTCCTGGTCAAGCAAGAGGCAGACAACTATTGCATTGTCTACTGCTGAGGCAGAATACATTTCAGCTGCCAGTTGCTGCTCTCAACTCTTATGGGTAAAACACCAACTTGAGGATTACTCTATTTATGAGCATAACATATTTGTGTGGTGTGATAATTCTAGTGCCATATGCTTAACCAAAAATCCAATTCAACATTCTAAGGCAAAGCATATTGAAATCAAACATCACTTTATTAGAGATTATGTTCAGAAAGGTATCTTTGACATTAAGTTTGTCAAAACTAAAAATCAATGGGCTGATATTTTCACTAAACCCTTAGCAGAAGAAATGTTTTTATTCATTAGAGATAATCTAAACATGCATTGCATTGTTGAATGACATGCCTAATATTTAACCTGTCTATGCTACCTGTCTTATGTTTTCATATCACCTGTCTATGCTACCTGTCTGAGCTGGCTGAGTCAATGCTAAAACGCAACAGTTTTTGATAAAATGGTTATTAAGTATTTAATTCCATTTACTTATCTAAAGCTAATCATGTGCACGACAGTTTTTATTTTGAAACCATGTTTTCATTATGTCTTAAGTAGGCACTGTAGTTCCCCACATAAATCGTACAATTTTTGAATTAAATATGTTTTATTTATCTCTCCTGCCTTAATGACTATAAAAGAAAAGAGTCAGAAAGGTTCAACCTTTATGTTTCCAAACTCTAGAACTCCCTTCGTCTTCGTCTTAAGGATTTCTCCGTCTACTAGAAGGCATTCAAGCGCTCGTCCACTGACGTGGCACTTGAGGTAAAGAAAATCCTTCCAGTGGTAGAGTGCACTCGACCATTCAAGGAATCTTTCAATTAAAGAATTAGATAATATATGGACGCGGATTGTAATGTAAATAGACTTAACTTATATAGATTCAGAGATCCTTAAAGGGTGAAAGCACTTGTTAGATTACTTCTAACACTTTGTTATACAAATTTAATCCTTTTTGTTAAAATCAAAACTTAGAGATTATTTAATCCAAATTACTTTGGTTCCAACAATCTCCCCCTTTTTTATGATGACAAAAACTAATTAAATTTATTTTGCAAAGTCTAAGAGAGCTTACAAGGTTCCCCCTAAGACAAAGCATTCATAATTTCAAAGCAGTTAAGGCATATAAAACAAGTCTTATTTGCAAGATACTTATAAGTTATCAGACCAAGATAGCAGCTTATCAAACATTTGTGACAAAACAATTCAAAGCAGTATCAAAGCATAATTGGCTTTAGACAAGAAATAGGCATAAGAATAAAGTCAAAACATAGTATCATCAAGAAGAATATTTAACAGAATAAACTTATGCATATGCAGACAAATATGTACTTTTTCATAAAAAAAAAATGTCTCTGTATAAAATTTAATCTTTCCTTTCTCCCCTTTTTTTTGTCATCAGACAAAAAAGTAAAAGGAGTGGACCATCATTGTCAGCAAACAAAAAAAAAAAAAACAGAGAAGGAAAAAGGTTTAGGTAGAAGGAGGTAGTGAAGGGTGTTGGTTAGGATTTGGATTTTGGTTCTTTTGGAAGTCCATCAGCAGAGCCAACATCTGAGTCACCATGGCATTTGTAGGGGCCAAGGTATCTTGAACTTGCTTCTGCACCCGTTCTTCAAATTGTTGAGCCATCTGTTCTGTCTTTTCTTCAACTAGCTTGCCAACCTTGTCATCAACAATTCTTCCAATGATGTCTTCAAGATTTGGTGACAATGATAGTTGTCTTGAGCTCTTAGTAGTGTCAGAGATAGTGTCTTGAGCTTGGGCTGGTGGATTAACCATAGAAAGAGCTAATGGTTGAGAAGAAGTCTTAGCAGACTCAGCACCTTGCTTAGAAACACAGACATCAGCAGACTGCTCAGCTTGTACAGATAGAGGTTCAACAGAAGCAAGTTGAGAAGACATTTCAGCATTCAGCTCAGGACCTTCTACAATTAACTCCTCAGCTATAGGCTCAGAGGATGAGGTTGCTGGAGAGGCAGTGGCAGCTTTTACAGATTTCTTAGGGACATCCTTTGCCCAGTGGATAGGAGTAATTTCCTCCACATCCCTGCTGGTAATGGGGAGTGCCCACAGATCTTTGTAGATCATGTGCCTTAGCTTGGAGAGTCCACACTTTCCTCTGATCTTGGGAATTTCTTTCTTCTCTTCTTGAGAAAGACCAGAAGATGAAGCTTCCCTGGTGCAGTGGATTATGTGAGACTTCCAGTAATCAGCAGCTATCATCTCTCCTATATTCTTCACATCCTCCATATACATATAGTATTCAAGCTTGGAGTAATCAAAAGTTTCTTTAGATACATCCAGCATAGCAGAGTGAGCTTCAGGCATGACTCCCTTATTTCTTCTGCACTTCCTATCTTTGTCCTTGTTGAGATTTATCATGCCAAGCCTAGGATAGATAGGGTAGGGAGCAATGCCTACACATGTTTCCTTATCATGCCTAAGCCAGGTGAGAGGAACACAATGTGCAGCTCTTTCTACTTGGAAGTAGCTGAACTCCTATTTCAGTATATTATAGGAAATCTGATCTGTGAAGGGGTAGATGCTCTTCCATAGATGCTGGGATGTTCTAATTTCATCCATTTTGTGTTGCCATCCAGTATGATTGGATTGTGCTCAGAAGATCTAGCTCTTTTCTCTGGAATGGTAGGCAGCTTGTTCCTTTTAGAGTCAGTCTCCCATACTGGAATGATGTGCCTTTGTACTCCATCAGTATGAGGAATCAGAGGTGGGGTTTTGATGAGGTTGGGGTAAATTTTTCTTTTGGGGAAACGTTTGAGGGGTAGGTGGGTAAGGAGAGGTCTATGTTGGTTGTTCATTTCAGATGGAAAGGGTCCTTTGGGAGGCTGAGAGTTTGGATATTTGGTGGTCCAAGGGTAATCCTCACATGATTCATATTCATATTCAGCATGTGGATACCACCTGGTGAGAGGAATGTTAGGGTCAGTCTCAGGGTCTGGTTGGTGAGTGTGAGACAAAACTTTCCAATCTCTCTTGATCAGAGCCCAATTCTCAGATTTATTAGCAAAGAGAGTGGATGAGGGTACAAGGGGTGGAAAGAGTTTTCTGAGGGGTTTAGGAAAGGGGGCACCTGGACAAATTCCATCATCCTTTTGATGAAACCAGGGGTCAGAGTCAAGTATTATAGGAGGAAAGATGGTTTTGATTGGTGAAGGTTGTGGTATGGTCAGTTGATTTGGGGTGTTTTGTGGTGAGGATGGGGTTGTGATGTGGTCAGGTTGGGCTTTTTGTGGTGAAGGTTGGGGTGTGGGTAAAGTAGGTCTATATACATTATCAAAGAAACCTACTTCAGGAGTAGGGACACTATCACTCACAGTATTTACATTAGGAACATCTTTTGCTACATTTATAGGAATTTCAGCAGAAGTGTTTACCTCAGAGGATGCAAAGCTCCTTGCTTTTCTCGCAGGTTGCCTCCTCTTGGTAGGCACAGCAGCAGCAGCAGCACTTGCCTTCCTCTTCAAGGCTGTTCCCAGAGGAACATTATCATCTTCATCATCCTCATCTTGAGGCAACACCAACTTCCTTGCTCTCTTGGGAGCAGGTTGAGGATTAGGTTGAGGAGCCTCAGCTCTGGGCTCATTAATCACAATGCCTCGGGTAGGCCTTTTAGGGTTAGGCTTCCTGACGGCCATTGTTTTCCTCTTGGTTCCTTTCTTGAGACCAAGGGTTACAACAGTGTAAGCCTCAACTGATTCTTCTTTAATCTTCATTTTCTCCTCATGCTTGGCCATCTCAACTTGCTTGTAAGTGTCAAGATGCATGCCACTGAGGTTGCTTCTCCCAAAAACAGCAGCTTGCATTCCTTTCTCACGAAGGATTCTTTCCTGTTCATCCTGAGGCTTTGCATTTAGATCATCATACAAGCCTTATTGCTTGAATATTTTTGACAGAAGGTGAGTGAAGGTGATGTGAGAGGCTGTTTCCTTGTTGGTAATGGCATCCTTGAAGCGATGAAATAGGATCCATGGCAAGTTTATCTTTGTCTCAGACCAAATTGCAAAGACAGAATTTGTGAAGAGCTGAAAGATTGTCCTTAGACCCTATCTTATGTAGCACTACCTTGTTCAGGATTTGGTGAAGAATCCTGATGTGATCCTTCATCTCAGATGATTTCCATGAGTGAGTTCTCACTGTGTCTTGCCTCATCAGTGTAACGGCAATGGTCTCTGTACCGCCTAGGTCTTCTTCCCAATTCTCTGTGAAGACCAAACCCTCTTGAGTACAAACAATAGCGTTAGAAATGGTTTTCTCGGAAACTGTTATCTTCTTTCCCAGTACAAACCCTACTATCTCTGTTTCAGAAATCTTCGGTCTTCTCCAGAATTCCCTTATCAAGTCGGGATATATTGAGACCTTTTTCAGAAATATTCCATCCCAACCAGCAGCGTTGATAAACTTACTTACATCCAAGTTGTATTCACTCAGAATTTCAAAATCGAAATGATGTTCCACAGCAATAGTCATGATGTCGGTTGCAAAAGCAGGCACGGGAGTAGAGGTTGAAGCCATTGTTGAGAACAAGAGTTAAAGTTTTGAGAAATAGGGAGTTCGAAAATTTCAGAGAGTGGTTAACAGGGATGAAGAGTAACGAAAGGTTTTTCAGAGGGAAAGAGGTTACTTTTAAAGAGTTCCAAATACCAACAGTTTTCAAGGAAAATTCAAAAAGAAATAATTGACAAGACATGTCTTTAGACAAAAACGGCGTTGGTATATTGAGACCGTAAAAAGTTATGATGGGATTGATGGAAGTAGCTGACTCAGCAAGGAAATAATGAAAACCAAACGTTTTAAAATAAATATGTCCAGAGACAAATTAATGCCATTAAAATTTTTTTTATCCATAGACGAGTCCACACAAGATTGAGGTTGGACGCGTAGAAACATATGTAGTGGACGCGGCACACCAACAGTAGTGGACGCGTAAACTACACGTGATCTGGATGCCAAAACTAGTGGACGTGCAGTGAAATCATGCAATCAACACATATACTAAATCAAACCACATACAACATGTTAAGATGTTTTCTAATAAAAATAAATCTGTCCTCAGCAAAAGGTTTAGTAAAGATATCTGCCCATTGATGGTCAGTATCTACAAATTGAATATCAAAAACACCTGTTTGCACATAATCCCTAATAAAATGATGTTTGATTTCTATATGTTTAGCTCTAGAATGCAAAATTGGATTCTTAGATAAATTGATTGTAGCAGTATTATCACACATAAGTGGAATACTACTTACAAACACATTGTAGTCCTCCAATTGGTGTTTGATCCAGAGAAGTTGTGAGCAGCAACTTGCAGTTGAGATGTATTCTGCTTCAGCAGTTGATAGAGCAATGGTACTCTGCCTTTTGCTTGACCATGATACTAGGTTAGCTCCAACGAAGTGACATCTTCCACTGGTGCTTTTTCTTTCAATTCTATCTCCAGCATAGTCAGCATCACAAAAGCCAACTAATCTATAATCTTCATCTTTCTTAAAGCACAGACCAAGATTAGTAGTACCTTTTAAATATCTAAAAATTCTTTTAACTACTGATAAATGAGATTCTTTAGGGTCAGATTGAAATCGAGCACATAAGCAAACACTGAACATAATATCAGGCCTAGAAGCAGTTAGATATAAGAGAGATCCAATCATACCTCTGTATACCTTCTGATCTACCTTTTTCTCTTTATCATCTTTGTTCAGTATGGACGTGGGATGCATAGGTGTGTTCATAGGTTTGTAGTCATCCATCTTAAATTTTTTGAGTAATTCCTTTGTATATTTAGTTTGATGGATGTTCACCTCGTCCATAGACTGTTTTACTTGAAGTCCAAGGAAGAATTTGAGTTCTCCCATCATGCTCATTTCAAACTTTTTCTGCATTAACTTTGAAAATTCTTTGCACAAAGATTCATTAGTAGCACCAAATATAATATCATCTACATAAATCTGTACTACTGTAAAGTTGGATTTAATTGACTTTCTAAACAAGGTTGTATCAACTTTTCCTCTATTAAAACCATTATCCATCAGAAAAGAACTTAGCCTATCATACCAAGCTCTTGGGGCTTATTTTAGGCCGTACAAAGCTTTCTTAAGCTTGTATACATGTTCAGGTTGGGTTTCACTCTCAAAACCCGGAGGTTGCATAACATAAACTTCTTCATTGATAAAACCATTTAGAAAAGCACTTTTTACATCCATTTGAAAAAGCATAATATTATGATGTGCAGCAAATGAAAGTAAAATTTTGATAGCTTCTAATCTAGCAACAGGTGCAAAGGTTTCAGTATAATCTATACCTTCTTCTTGAGAGTAACCTTGTGCAACTAATCTTGCTTTATCTCTTATAACGTTACCATTTTCATCAAGCTTGTTTCTATAAACCCATTTTGTTCCAATAACATATTTATCCTTAGGTAGGGTTACCAGAGTCCAGACATCACTCCTTTCAAACTGGTTTAGCTCTTCTTGCGTTGCTAAAATCCAACCATTGTCCAGCAGAGCCTCGTCTACTGTCTTTGGTTCCAATTCAGAGACTAATGCAGAATCTTCTTGCTCTCTGAAGGTTGATCTGGTTCTTAGCTTATCACTTGGATTTCCAATGATTTGATCCGGTGGATGATAATTCTTGAAATGCCAAGTTCTCTGAACATTGTCTTGTTGAGAGGTGGATGCTTCTGGTTGATGAGAAATGTCTTCAACTTGATCATCAGCTTTAACTTCTGTTGTCTCTCCTGAGATGTTTAAGTCAAGATCTGCAAAACTTTTATCTAGCTCTGATAATTTCTTATCAGGCTGTTTGTCATCAAATCTAACATGTATAGACTCTTTTACTATTAAAGTTCTTGAGTTATACACTCTAAATCCTTTTGAGGTTTCAGAAAATCCTAGTAGAATTTCATTATCTACTTTTGCATCAAACTTACCAAGTTGATCTTTAGTGTTAAGAATATAACATTTACACCCGAAAGGATGAAAATAAGATATGTTGGGTTTTCTACCTTTTCACAATTCATAGGGAGTCTTATTCAGAATAGGTCTAATGTATATTCTGTTTTGAATGTAGCAGGCAGTGTTCACAGGTTCAGCCCATAAGTGCTTAGGGACAGAATTGTCATTGAGCATAGTCATAGCCATCTCTTGAAGAGATCTGTTCTTTCTCTTTACCACACCATTTTGCTGTGGTGCTCTTGGTATTGAGAAGTTGTGTTGAATACCACTTTCTTCACAAAACTCATGGAGTAGCTCATTGACAAATTCTCCCCCATGATCACTTCTAATTGAAGCTATACACATGCCATTTTCATTCTGTACACGTTTGCAGAATACAGAAAAGACCTTGCAGGACTCATCCTTGTGAGCAAGGGAACATAACCCATGTCCATCTAGTATAGTCATCTACAATGACTAGACCATATTTCTTACCACTGATAGAAGCAGTCCTTGTTGGACCAAAGAGATCAAGGTGTAGCAGTTCTAGTGGTCTCTTGGTACTAACAATATTCTTAGATTCAAAAGAACCTTTGACTTGTTTTCCCTTCTGACATGCATCACAGAGAGTATCAGATTTGAACTTAAGGTTTGGTAATCCTCTCACTAGGTTATGCTTATTTAGCTTTGAGATTAATCTCAAGCTTGCATGACCTAGCCTTTTATGCCAAATCCATCGCTCATCTTCAATGGACACTAAACATGAGACACTCTGATTTGAGAGGTCCTCCAAGTCAATTTTGTACAAATTGTTTTGCCTCTTAGCAGTAAATAAGATTGATCCATCATTCTTCTTGACATAACACATGTTCTTATTAAAAGAAACATCATATCCACTGTCACATAATTGACTTATGCTCAGTAGATTATGTTTTAAACCATTTACTAAAAGAACATTATCAATGGAGGGAAAATGATGTTTACCAGTTTTACCTATACCAGTGATCTTTCCTTTCTGGTTTCCTCCAAATGTCACCCAGCCACCATCCTTATGTCTAAGGTCTTGGAACATATACTTTTCTCCCGTCATGTGATGTGAGCATCCACTGTCCAAGTACCAGGACGTTTGTTTTTTTCCTGTTGTTAAGCAAATCTACAACAGGTATTATCTTGTCCTTAAGTACCCAAACTGACTTGGGTCCTTTCATGTTATTTTTCTTTGGACGAGAATATTTAGTATGTCTGTTATGTATGCATCTAGATGTAGAATGCCCACTTTTTCCACACACTTTACAAAAGGTGTTGGACGGGCCTGATTTGGCTTTATTATACCTAACTGGAGCTTTTGAAGCTCTTTGCTGCATAGGTGGTTTTGACTTAATGTAAGATGCCTCATGCTTCTTGTTACCAAGTGGCTTCAATCTCAAGATGGGGGGGGGGGGGGGGGGGGGGGATTGAGATATTAAAATTTTTGTCCCCTTTTTCTGACTTATACTAATTTATGAGAAATTGTAAAAGGATAAAGGAAGAGGAAATCACACAATCGATTTATACTGGTTCAATCACTCCCTTGAGTGACCTACATCCAGTCCCCACAATACATTTGTGAGTATTTTCCACTAAATCAAATTCAAGATTTACAATACTTGAGCACTCTTCACTTGGGATCCCCCACCCTTATGCAAGAGCCTCTAAATCAAACCAAGGGATACCTCACCCTTGTTATAATCACAAACTAGAGAGATTCCTCACTCTCTTTAACCAACAAAATCAAACAAAGATGATTACAAAGAAGAATACCTCAAAAGGTTGAATCAATACAAGTTGAAGCACTATGACTCTTGTGTAGGATTAGCTCAAATCTTGATTTCAAGAGTGAAAGATTGAATCTTGAGGTTAGAGATGATGTTCAAGTGTTGTAAGAGTGAAAACCTCGAGTTTCTCGGGCTGCTGTAGTGTATTTATAGTGGGGTTTCAAAATATAGTCGTTTTGCACAGCTGTCACGCATTTTCTGCACCAGAAATCACTTTTCTGCGAATGGTAATCGATTACAGAGGGTCGGGTAATCGATTACGGAGTGTCAGTCTGAAATACTGAGATTTCCAGAATGCTGGTAATCGATTACACAATTCTGGTAATCGATTACGGAGTGTCAGTTTAAAATACTGAGTTTTCCAGAAGGTTGGTAATCGATTACGGGATGCTGGTAATCGATTACCACTTACAATTTTAAATATTGACTTTTCCAGAAAGTGGTAATAGATTACAGGAATTTGGTAATTCAATTACAAGCTGTTCTTTTATCAGAAAAATGATATTTTTCAATCTAAAGAACATTCTAACACTTGTTAAAAACATTTTTCCAAATCTTTGAAAAACCTTAAGCCCATTTTCAATTTTAAAAACAATTTTATTAATTAATTCAATTTTAATAGCCAATCCTACATTTGAGTCTTACAAATAATCCTAAGACCAAACTTAAGCTATATACCCTTGAAGTTCTTCTCTTGGTCTTGGATGATCTTGCCTTGATCTTGCACTTTCATTATCTCAATCAATTGTTTTACTTTTGTTGCTCATCATCAAAATTAATTTCCTGAAAGTACATAGCATCCACACTTCTTATTATCATAACCAAGGCCATATTTATCAAACACCACCTATAATACCTTAGGATAAGACTATGCTTATATGAGCCTCCTACAAATTTTGACAGAGTGTCTGTCAAGTATGTTACATCTTGTTTCAGTTTTGCAACTTCACAAGAGTTGTCAGGCTCACATTCAGATTTGTCAGTTAGACTGACATTTTCTGATTTTAGCTTATCATTTTCTTGAACTAAACTTTGTTTTTTAATGCAGACTCTATCATATTCTTTTGTTAATTTTGTAAACTTCTTTTTAAGACTTTTGTATTCATGAGATAGTATGGATGAGTCATGCAGTAATTCATCAAAGGCATTTTTGAGAGTAGAAGGTTCAGAATCTGTTACCTCATCATCATCAGTGTACTCATTTTCTGATGATGTGTCAGCCATGAGGCAAATGTTTGCCTCTTCCTCAGCTTCCTCTTCCTCATCTGTTGAGGATAAGTCCAAGTCCTCCCATGTAGCCATTAAGCCCTTCTTTTTCTTGAAGAACTTCTTCTTCTCTTTTAAGTCAGGACAGCCAGCTTTGAAATGGCCTGGCTTTTTGCATTCAAAGCACAGAGGTGGACCTTTTTCTTTGGAGTCTGATTTCTCCTTAGAAAATTTCTTGTTGAACTGCTTTCTCTTGAAATTACCTTTCCTTCTCCACATATGTTGTATCTTTCTGGAGATGAAAGATAATTCATCTTCATCTGATCCTTCATCACTGTCTGAAGGTTCAGCATCATCTGAAGACTCAGCAGCTTTAAGGACTTTTGAAGAGCTGGCTTTCTTTGCTTTTAAGGCAATGGATTTTCCCTTTCTGGAATTGTCTTCTTCATTTAGTTCAAGCTCATGAACTTTTAATGACCCTAGAAGCTCTTCCAGAGAGAGAGTGTTCAGATTCTTAGCTTCTTGAATGGCAGTGACCTTTGGTCTCCACTACTTAGAGAGACTTCTCAGAATCTTTCTGATATGATCTCTATTCTCATACATTTTTCCCAGAGATCTGAGACTGTTTGTTATTGTTTGAAATCTTCCAAACATCTGATCTATACTCTCATGATCAGTCATCTTGAAGAGTTCATACTGGTGTACCAGCATGCTTATCTTTGACTCCTTCACTTGTGATGACCCTTCATGAGCAAGAGCCAGTGTATCCTAGATTTCCTTTGCTGTGTTGCAGCTGTGAACCTTATCATGTTCTGATCTGGTGATGGTACACATCAAGTAATGTTTGGCCTTGAGATTTAGTTGATGTTTAGACTTTTGATCTACACTCCAATTTGCTCTAGCCAAGACTGCTCCATCTTCACCTCTTGGCTCAGAATAGCCATTCTCAATCAGTTCCCAGATGTCTAAGTTCTGCGCATCCAGGAAGGCCATCATTTTCTTCTTCCAGTAGTCATAATCAGTTCCATCAAAGAGTGGAGGTCTGTTGATAGCTTGTCCTTCTGCATCTATGGTTGTGGGATCGTACTTCCTCAACACTTGTTAGATGCTCAACCCTTTCGAGGCTGAGCTCTGATACCAACTGAAGTTGACACAGGCAAACACAAGAAGAGGGGTTGAATTGTGTTTGTTAATATTTTTCGAAAACAACTTTTTCAGGAACAGTTTTCTCACACAAAGATAAAGAGGCAGAATCAAACACACAGAAAAACAAACTTTTGAAAGAATAACAAATTCAATTTCAAATCCCCACAGTTAGTATAAACACGTAAAACTAAAGAGATAAGGGATTAGAAGATTCACGTAAGTTGTTTTATCCTGGTTCACTCTCTTCCAACCAAGAGCTACGTCCAGTCCCTTCTATTTGAAGGTTTTCTCCACTATTCTCCAAATAGATTACAGCAAGTATTCAACACCTCTCCAGGCTCACAAGTATTCCTTTCTTACCAAGCCTCTTCAGGCTCTACCTCTAACAAAGAGTTTTTGGTTTCTTTGATCTTCTAACTCACTATATGTCAGAATATGAAAGTTTAAGATCAGATGAATATTATAGCAATATTCAAACTAAGATATTACAGACTTTTGCTTTCTGAAAGAATAAAAGAATGTTTGCTCGCAAGAGATTTCTTGAGATTTCTGTATATGCGCAAAAGTTCTTTCTTCAAAAGTCTTAGTCTTCTATTTATAGAGACCTTGCTCTAGTCTTCAAAATCATCAACGGTTGTATTTGAATTTTTCGTTTAGGGATGGAATCAACAATGTAATATCCGTTGTGACTCAACTTGCTCGTGGCCTTTGTACTATATGACAATATGGGCACACCTCTGAGCAAATGCAACTTGAAAAACTGTCTTGCCTTCCTTGTAGCTATTCCAGCTATTCCAGCGTAAAAGGTGACAGGGTACAAGTCGTTTTGCATTGTACTATATTGCTTTTTGCAATTCCTCATATGTACTATGTCTCTCTCATAGAAACAATACAATAAAACTGTTAATAAAAAATAAGAAGGACCATTATATATTTGAAATAAATATCAATCATATGAAATAAATTCAATAAGGTCCGGATTGCATTAAATAAGTTATCAATGCTCAAATTCTTCGTCCATCGAAACAATTGTAAAGGCAAGGTCAGTAAGAAGAGTTTTAAGGCTCCGTCCACTGGTGTGGCAAAAATTCTATGTCTACTTAAAACAACGGTCTTGCCAGAACTTGAGTTACTTAAAACTCCGTCCAGTGACGTGGCACTTGTAAATTAATGTTATTCTTGGAGAGCAACTCACATCTACTAGAAAGGGATTTCTCCATCTACTAGAAGGCATTCAAGCGCTCGTCCACTGACGTGGCACTTGAGTTAAAGAAAATCCTTCCAGTGGTAGAGTGGACTCGACCACTCAGGGAATCTTTCAATTAAAGAATTAAATAATATATGGACGCGGATTGTAATGTAAATAGACTTAACTTATATAGATTCAGAGATCCTTAAAGGGTGAAAGCACTTGTTAGATTACTTCTAACACTTTGCTATACAAATTTAATTCTTTTTGTTAACATCAAAACTTAAAGATTATTTAATCCAAATTACTTTGGTTCCAACTCTTTCTAACTAAAGGGGTTAAACGCGTGAATATCAACTTTGTTTTCAAGGTGTGTGCTTGTGTGCTTTTCTGTTTAAATCTCATCAGACAGGTCACCTGTCTGTGTAGAACTTTCTCACTTGTCTGAACCTAGTTTCTGTGTGCGAAAAGATTTCAAATCTATCTTAAATTCTGATAAACACAATTCAACCCCGTTCTTGTGTTTATAGTTGTCTATTTCTGCTTCCACCAAAATGACCCAGATTTCACACACCCACATTTTTCAACCTTTTTTTATGAGATTTTTTTCTTTGCAATAACTGGATGTTTTCGGATTGTTGGGGACGAGCATGGTATGAGTTTGGTTGTGGTGGTTGGGAAATCTTTGGTCAAAGGGAGGGATGGGGTAGAGTGGGGGGTGTAACACCCCGATTTTCGTATAAGGTATTATGTTACTATGGATGCCTAGTTGTTGTTGTTGTTATTATTATTATTATTTGTTGTTGTTGTTGTTGTTGTTGTTGTTGTTGCTGATGTTATTAGTGTTATAGTATTTTTATTACATATATTACATATGATAATATGTGTTTTAATATATGATTATTTGTATTAATATGAGATGGTGTCTCTTAATGTTTGATCTTATATGGATATATGATTTTATATGCTAATGTATAATATGTGTTTTTATTAATAATAAACAATTAAGAATGATATGATAAGATATCGTGTGATTTAATATTTAATATAGAGATAATGTTATTATTAGATTTTAGTCCCTCAATTAATCAGATTTGAGTTCTTATTAATATAGGATAATCATATTTTTAATTATCTATTAAGATCTTATTATAATCTCCTAAGGATCCTATCTAGGAATAACTACCAAATCTGTCGCTAACCTTCCGTCGAACTTTTGACCATCTTAGATTCCGATTTAGGATTCGATCATTAGACATTAATTTGTAGATATTTCTCTGAGATTTTTAACGACGCCTAGAACGCCTCAATCGGAAACTTGTAGCTCAAGTTATGGTCAAAATACCGAACAATATACAGTTTGGGCTGAAATAGGAACCCGTTATGACCCAAACTCATATATATACCATTAGACTCGACCTAAACCTAGTTTACACGACCCCAACACTCAGAAAACTGCCTCCCTCCTTCCTCTTTGAATCCTTATGGTTTTTCTCCCTAAAACTCTCTCTAGGGAACCCGTTCTTGCATCGTTCTTCACTGCTTCTTGATAGGAGAACATCGCTACAGATAGGGGTTCGTTGTGCTTGCTGTTTGGGACTTTAGAAAAGGTAAAATTCGTGCACCTTGTCCCTTGTGTTCTTTCCTTCAAGTTCTTGATCTCTTCCTTTTGATTTCTTGATCTTAGAGTTGAACCAAAGTGTCTGTTTGGTGTTCTTGAAGTCGTAGACAAGTGCTAGTGAGACGAGACCCTAGTGGATCTTCTTTTGAATCGCGAACCGCATATCAGGTATGGGAGAAGAATAGTGTATACACTAGGCTAGGGAATAGCATAAGATGAGGGGTTCCCATAGCCCCGTTTATTGTTGTTATAATGTTATTGATGCCATGATTTGCCTGGTTGTATGACTGAATTGTTTATATATTTAATTAGATTAATTTGTATGTTTATTTGTTATAATTGTTGAGTTGCTCATGATGTGGTATGCCTATTGAATTGTCTTATGCCATCAGTTTTCGTTGAATTGGTATGAATACCCATGATTATGAATGAATGTTGTTGTTATGACATGGATTATGTTGATCACATTGATTGGATATGCTGTTGATGATGATGTTACCGTTATGATAATGCACCAATAAAATGATGAATATTAGATAACTTAATTATATTAATTAAGATGTTTAAAGACGATAAGATGGTTAAGTCGGTACCTTATAGGTTACCGCACGTTGTTACGCTTTGGTGCTTTTGGGCCAAAGTAACCTCGATGCTTTTTGGTCGAGGTGTTGTTAAGTTGGACCTTAGTGCTTTTTGGCCAAGGGGGCCTTGACCCCATGGTTTGGGTCTAAGGTGTTGATGTTGATGTTGGTGATATGTCTTGGGTGCTTTTTGGCCCAAGCAAAGGAGGTGATTGACTTGTGTGTTGTTGTGCTCACGCATTCATACGTTGAAGTTGATTAGTGGGGGATGTTCAACATAGGGGAGGTCATCCTGTTATGATGATCTGGCCCAACTCTCGGGTGGTTCACCCATGGTTTGGTGAACCGTGCGCCCCGAGGTGGCATACCCCGTTATGGTACGTCGGCTATCCAAGGGATTCACCCATGGTTTGGTGAACTGCCGGCGTTGGTGCTTTTATGGCCAATGTGGATATGTAACTCCAAAGTTGACTTCCTGAGTTAGTTGGATCCACATGCATTGATGGAGTAGTGGAGTAGGGGTTGCATTGTATTGCATAGCATATGTTGGATGATTAACATGTTGTTATGATATTATATGATGATGTATAAATATTGTATGTTGTTATATTGTTATGCCATGCTTTGATGTATGTTCATCTTATTCCCTATTCCCATGCCGTTGTGTTTACATGATTTCTTACTCCCTGTTTTCCTATTTCTGTTGTTGCATGTATTTTCCTTATGCAGAGGACGGTGAGCACCAAGTGGAGGAGTGACTCTGAGGAGCCGCGACTCTAGTTAGGATTCTTAGCTATAGTTGTTAATTGTTTTCAGTTATTTCAGTCTGTTTCCGTGATGTATCCGGATTTTGGTTATACCAGCTCTGTATGTGACATTGGGGTTGGGTTTTTCTTTATCTGTCATGTTTATGTTTTACTGTTTTAAAACTATATTATTTCCGCGTTGTTTTTGTTGAGATGTGAAACCTTTTTATCCAAGTTTTTATTTATTTCAAATAAAGGCATGTTTTTTATAGTACCTCTTTTAAGTAAATGTTTTATATTAACATGCGGGGTAGAAGGGTGTCACAGGGGGCAGGGCAACGTGGGGCTATGTGGTTTTTCATAAAATATTTATAAAAAAATATGTTTATTTTTAAAATATTTACTAAAAGGTATGTTTATTTTTAAATTATTTACTAAAAAATATATTTTAAGTAATATTTATTATAAAATATAATTATTTTATAACATATTAAAAAAAAAATTTGTTATTAGATATATAAAATAAAAATAATACACAATTTTCTTTTAAAAATGAGGGTCATTTATGTCATTCTGTATATTTCCTCTTTTTTTTTTTTTTTATATATCTCTCATCTTCTTTCTCCTTATTTTCTTTCATATTTCTCTAATGAAAGAGCAGCTTATAGACCAGGAATTACAATCTCTTTTGGATCAAGAGAATTTTGTTTACTGACGGTAGTGTTGTTTAAGAATGGGATCGTTGTTCCTAAGGAGGGCAGTCTTAGAGAGAAAGTCTTAGAGGAAGTACATAAAGGAAATTTCACCATACAACAAGGATAACCAAGATGTACCAAGATTTTAAGAAGATGCACTGGTGGCCAGGAATGAAAAAGGATGTGGCTAGTTTTATAGCTAAGTATTTAGTGTGTCAAAAGGTTAAGATAGAACATCAGAGACCTTCTAGTTTATTTCAACCCTTATAGATTCTTCCTTAGTTGAAGCAGGAGAGGATCTCTATGGACTTTGTGTGGGATTACCGAGGACTCGTTTGGGTTTAGATGCCATATGGGTAATTGTGAATATGTTGGCTAAGTCTGCTCACTTCTTATCAATTAAGGCCACATATAGTTTGGGTAAGTTGGTAGACATATACATCGAGGAGATAGTTAAGCTTCATGGTATATCCACATGTACAGTGTCAGATATGAGACCCAAGGTTTACCTCTAGATTCTAGAGAGCGTTCCAGCAGGCTTTTGGTTCTAAGTTAAGTTTTAGCACAATGTATCATCCCCAAACGGATGGACAGTCGTAGAGGACCATTCAGACCCTTGAGGACATGCTCAGAGCGTGTGTTTTAGATGAAGGTGGGAGCTAGGATAAGTTTTTTTCTATCTCTTATAGAGTTTGCATATAACAACAATTATCACGCTAGCATAGCATGACACCCTATGAAGCTCTTTGTGGAAGGAAGTGTAGGTCTCCTTTATGTTGGTGTGAAGTGGGTAAGAATACCCTATCAGGATTAGAGTTGGTCTAGGAGACCACAGAGAGTATTAAAGTTACTAGGGAGAGGATGCGCAGTGCACAGAGTAGGAAAACGATTTATGCCGATAAGAGAATAAAGCCTTTAGAATTTCAGGAAGAGGAACATGTATTCTTGAGAGCCACTCCTAAGACTGGAGTTAGGAGGTCAATGAAAGTTAAAAAAAACTAAATCCTCATTTCATTGGCTTAGTCTTTTAAGTCCTCGTTTCATGCCTAAATCCTCGTTGAAATTCAAAATATGACCAAAGTATTGAATTCCTCATATTTAATAGAGTATTGAAATCCTCATATTGAATTATGTGGTGACCGTCCCGTCCGGAGCCGTAAAAAGAAAGTAAAAAACAAAGGAGTCGCCACCAGTATTATTATTGGGGAAAATCTTGGAAAACCTAATTATTTAAGGAAACTAGTCGTTAAAAAAGAGAGATATTTGGTCTGGGAGTCGATTACGATTAGGGAAGGTGTTAGCACTCTACAGTGCTCGTTTAAAAAACGATACCTCAAGTTAATTGTGCAAAACATTTTAATAACTTTTAAAATATTTTTTTCCCCCCAAACTTATTTAAAAGAAAGATTAATTTTTTTAATATTTTGTATTGCTTTATTAGTTTTGTACTTTTAAATTTATTTTTGATAAAACCTAAATGAGGTTGAACGTGGCACAAAAGTCCACAGGACAACCTCAAATTTAGGAAATTGAACATAATACCCGAGTCGACAGGACATCCCTAAAAATAGACAATAAAAAGGAAATTTTAGTTTTGACTTGACAAAATGATTGATTCTGCTCCTACGTATTCCCGGGTGCGATGGGAAACTCAAAGCCACGTAATTCTTTAAAAAAGCTTGATTGATTAGTTGATTTTAAATTTTTGAGAAATTTTTTTTTTATATTTTTTATATTTTGACTTTTAATTTTTTATTTTAAAGGATTTTTGGACTTAGAAATCTGAAAATATTTTTATCATTTATTCTTATTTTTGATTTTTCTTTTGGATTTTTTAGAAGAAAATGAAAAAAAATGGGCTACAATATTATTAAAACCCAAAACTGCTTTGACCCTACTAAAACTAGGGCCTTGCTATTAACACCTTGCATAAATGCTCCTTACACCTTGCAATTTATTATTATTTTTTATTTTTTATTTCTTTTCCAAAAATGCCCATTTTGTCTCTTTGGTGTGTTCATGTTAATACTCTCCGGAAATTATTTTCCGGAATCAGTCCGGAAATTAAATTCTGGACATTCAAAATATTATTCCGGAGTAAAAAAAAATCACTATCCGGAAACTTATTTCCGAAAAAGTTTCGGAATTTAAAATTCGGAGATTGAATTTTACATCCAGAAAATAAAATCCGGAAACACCGAAAAAAGAAATCCAGATGTTAGTATAAGAACCTGAACTGAATCTTCTTCCTTTTCTTCCTCTGTTTCATTTAATGCCTTCTTTGCTTCGCTTCTCAGTGTTTCAACACTAACAAACTCCCCAGTGAACCTTTCTTTGCTCCAAGCATGATTTGTAAAGCCACAATATGACGAACTTAACGCAGTAAAATGCAAATCGAAGGACGCATTATGATAGCTCTTGTTCGTGACTGGGGTGGGGAACGTGCTTAGCTAACATAATGCGTATGAAGGAATTAACTATCATAACTATGCAGATAGCCTCTAGTGTCCACATGTTGAAGCCGAATCCTCTGATCTTGCTTCCAAGTCTTCCCACTTCCTTCTATTACTAAAAAAAAATTATCATGACTCACTTCCAATAGTCCCAGGTGTCAGACTCAGATTCTCCTCCAAAGCAACTCACCTATTTTCAAATCAAATTGATAAACTTGGATATCCAATAGTCATGACAAGTCTAAAAAGTACTGTACTTGAATCAAAATTCTAACTTCAGTCACGGGCTAATTCAAACGAAGAGGAAATCAAAGAGTCAAAATAACATCCGGAATTTTCTTTCCGGAATGTTTCCGAATTTTATATTCTGGAACATTTCCGGAAATAAGTTTCCGGACAATGTAATTTTTTTATTCCGGAGTAACATTTTGAATGTCCGGAATTTAATTTCGGGACTGTTTTCGGAAAATAATTTCCAGAGAGTATTAACATGAACGCACTAACAAGATAAAAATGGTATTTTTGGAAAAGAAATATAAATTTTTTTTGCAAGGTGCAAGAAGCATTATGCAAGATGTTAATAGCAAGCCCCCTAAAACTAATACTGACCCCAATAATATCGCAGCATCAGCCCAAAGTGAGAAGCCCAAGCAAAAACAAAACACATAATAAGATAAAAAATTTAAGGGTAAAGGCCCATTTTGATCCCTGACAAAAAGTGCATGGGTCATTTTAGTCCCTGACAAAAAAAAAACTACTTCGTTAGTCCCTGACAATTAATAACTGGGACAAGTTAGTCCCTGACAATTACCATGGGACATTATAGTCCCTAACAATATTTAAAGTGGGACTAATTAGTCCCTGACAATTAGTATCGTGGGACAATTTAGTAACGGATGCTAACTAACGGAGTCAACGTAGGGACTAAATTGTCTTAGTTAGTAATTGTCAGGGACTAACGAAGTAGTTTGTTTTTTTTTGTCAGGGACTAACATGACTCACACACTTTTTGTCAGGGACCAAAATGGGCATTTACCCAAAATTTAAAAAATAAAAGGAGCAACTAAGGAAGCTTATGGTTTCCACAATTTACCAACGTGCAGAGTGAGAGAAGAAAGGTGATTGTATAGAGAAGGCCAAATGGCACGGTGGAGACGGCAGCGAGGCTGGGGAATGCGAGCGGTGGCGAGGCTGAGGCCCCGAACGGCGGTGGCTGGTACAGGTCATGGTTGTTGGGATTCTGGCTGGCGGCGACGGCGGTCCATGGTTGTGACGTGCGGCGATTCTGGGTGGATCCGGAGGGTGATGATGTGGCGGTCCGATGCGGAAGCGGGTCTGGGTGTTCTGTGGCTGGTTCGTGGTTGATGGCGATGGACGTGTGGTAGCTTGAGACAGAAGCGCTCCAGTTCGTCGAGACAGCGATGGTGGAGCACGGCGGAGCTGAAACCAGAATCTGATCTGTGTTTTGTGTTTCTATTTTTGGTTTTTGATTTGAGATGGTGGTGAAGGATGGTTATGTGGGTTTGTTTTGATGGTTGGAGGGTAATGTAAATAAAGAGGAAGGAGGAGCTTGAGTTGATAGAGAAGATGATAGGAGATGGTTAATGGATGATGATGAAGATGGAAGGATGAAGATGAAGTGAAAAATGAGAGAAAGTATGGTGAATAATAATGTGAGAAATTTCTCTCAAGCTCCCCTCTTTCTCATTTACAGTGTGCCAAACTTGTAGTAGCAAAATCAGTGAACAAGATGACAACAGGTTTGTTAGGCCAGCTGTTGTGTGTAGGTCCAAACAATAGGGAGCATATCAGCCTTTGTCACCACTACATTGCAGGAGGAGAGGGGTGGAATGTACTGTTGTCCTTCTTTTTTCTTTGAAATTCAAGAAGAGGACAAACTTGAGTAGTAGCAGCGTGGGAGCACACCAGCAGATGGAGGATAGAAATTTTTATTTTATTTTAAACAATCTCTCTCTCTCTCTCTGTTTTTTTTTTTTTTTTTTTAAACTTGGGTTTGGGACTGTGGGCTTAACACTTGTAACAAGAAAATTGGGCCAAGAACATAACAATAATATTTTTACATTTTTATATTTTTTTGTCTTTTCAAAATATTAATTAAAAAAAAAAAGCGACACTCGGACAAAATTAGGTGTTCACAAATTAGAGCAGAATCTCATATTGAATTCCTCCAGGAACAGATGGACTCATTGAGTGTCATGACCCAAATTTCGTAGCCATGATGGGTCGAAAAGGGAAACCTCAACTTTCCCTTTCATAACCTCACCAGCATAGACAATTTCATATTCATCCAAAGTTAAGAGAATTATACTCTCTAATACATCATATTAATAAATAGATTCATCAGAGTTAAGCAAAACTGAAGAAAATGATGTACATAGTCCTGAATTCAAATTAACAAAAGGTTGTCACCCTTTAACAAATCAGGTGTAAACTCCCAAAATAACAAGAAAGAAAAGCCTCCACAAGGCAAGCATGGCTCCTAAAGCAACACATATGTGTGAGGAGGTCCAGACCGATCAATACTTGTGCTTGCAACGTTTTAAAGGAGTGGGATGAGTATTAAACTCAATGAGGGTTTTCCACACACACCCACAAACAAGAACATAAATGAAATTATCAAGATTAAATATAAATAAATAATATCTATGATATGAGAAAGTACTTGTGGAATGACTAGTAACCTCATTAATAAAAAATAATATAAAGTTCCTCTCACAACGGAACTTAACAGGAATATCACATACATAATGATTGAGTCTTTGGGTTCCACTTTGGGTTGTCCACTAAAGGTCCCCCGTCTCGACGGTTTTAGTTTCTAACCTGGAGATATCACACCCTCCGGCCAACAACATTAACATCCCTCCTTAATGCCCGAGGTATCTAACGAGGTCCCCTCATCCCCGGTGGTGATATTTATATCCAGGAGCCTCCCGCCCCCGGTTGGATACCCAAAGATTCACACCATTATTTATCCAATCCAATCCATTCCACCAAGTACTTTTTCCAAAACATATAAAGAAAATATCATCAATAAGCCCAATAAGGTTCTCAATCATACATCTGCTATCTATTGGAACCAAAGTGGTTATGGTTAAATAATCTCTTAAGTTTTGATGCTAACAAAAAAATTAAATTTGTTTGGCCAAGTTATGTTAAAGGACTAACTCATCTACTCAAGTATGCAGGACTGTTTTTAGTATCGCTGGACGAGGGAACTGATTTAGAGTTCCTTAGAATAGCTCAAGAAGCATATTGGGTCCAAATTTTACTCGCTAGATGAGCCTTTAGAGCAATATGATAAATAGTAGTCCATAAGGTTATCGCTAGACGAGGTGCTAAAAATAACTAAGTTAAAAGGTACTAGACGAGAGTCTAAGTATACCTCTGTAATGAGCACTAGACGATTCTTTAAGTCTATCAGGAAAAATAGCAAGTCCAAAGACTTGTAGTCCAAAAGAAAATTAATGGACCACCCGATAAATAACTAGACGAGAAGTTTTCTGGACTAGCTGATGAAAACAGATCTAAGCTAAACTAGTCCACTAAGTTAGACTACCCATTTGGTTCTTAAAGTTAAAAATATATGCGTCCAAAGGCATACAGGAAATGAACCCGTCTATTCAAGTGAATTTGTTTCAAATGATTGTTTATTTAATACGAAGGTATTTATGTCGCTTACTTGTGAACTTGAATTGTTTATAACTTTGTTTCTTGGTAAGAGAAACATAGTACCATCGAAAACACAAAATTTTGTACTCTGACACACCAGCTGTCGTAAAAGTACAAAGAAGGAAAATCATAAAGCAACTTTCAGTGCGATAGAAAAGTAACAATACCACTTTGAGCATTTCTGATAACCAAGAGCCCATTTCGCAGAAAGCATATCAAGTTATCAGACTCAACGGATCTCAGCATTAAATGCTATATCTAAACAGATTTGTTCGAAGACCGTTGAAAAAGAAGAGAACTCAAACTGAAGAACTCTATAAATAGTGGACGACTCTAGTAAAGAAGATATAGAGACTCTAATATTCAAAAGTGCCAAAACTCAGCTAAAAGTTCTCTCGAATACCTTCAGTTGTAATCTCATTTGATCTTAAATTTTCATACCCTCGCACATAGTGAGTTCTCAAATCAATCTTTAAATCTCTTAGTTAAAGTTAGAGCCTGAAGAGACTTGGTTGAGAAAGAATACTTGTAAGCCTGAAGAGTTGTTGAATACTTGTAAAGCTATTGGATTATAGTGGAGAAAACCTTCAAGTAGAAGGGATTGGACGTAGCTCTTGGTTAGAATTGAGTTTGTTAACTCCTTTAAAAAGATATTTTGATTGTGTATATAATTTTTTTCTGCTTACAAAAAGATTTTAAGAAAAGGATTTTCGAAAAACTTTTAAGAAACATAATTCAACCCCACCTTCTTGTGTTTCCCTGTGTCAACTTCTGTTGGTATCAGAGCTCAGCCTTGAAAGGGTTGAGCATCTAGTAAGTGCTGAGGGAGTACGATCCAACAAGTAAGGATACAGAAGGACAAGCAATCAACAGACCTCCTCTCTTTGATGGCACAGACTATGACTAGTGGAAAAAGAGAACGATGGCTTTCTTTGATGCACGAAGTGTGGATATTTGGAAGTTGATTGAGGCTGGTTATAATGAACCCAGAGGTGCTGATGGAGCTGCTATTGCAACAGCAGATTGGACTACTGATCAAAAGGCCAAGCATTAACTCAATCTCAAAGCTAAGCACTACCTGATGTTTGCTATCACCAGATCTGAACATGACAAAGTTCATAGCTGCAACACTGCTAAGGAGATTTGGGATAATCTAGCCCTAGCACATGAGGGTCATCCCATGTCAAGGAGTCAAAGATAAGCATGCTAGTTCACCAGTATAAGTTATTCAAAATGGCTGAACAAGAAACCTTTTATCAAATGTATGGAAGATTCCAAACCATCACAAACAGTCTTAGATCCCTTGGAAAAGCTTATGAGAGCAAGGATCAAGTAAGAAAAATCTTGAGGAGTTTGTTGACAAGTGACTCCAAATACAAGGTTATTTAAAACAAAGCACTTACCAAGGTTATCTTTACCATTATTTAAAACAAAGCACTTACATTCGAATACGTGAAAGTGGGAGATGTTCGGCTTCCTTCCCTTGTAAATTTCATAGGGCGTCTGTTTCATAATAGGTCTTATGAGGACTTTATTCATCACATAGCATGCGGTGTTCACCACATCTGCCCAGAAATACTGAGGAAGTTTGGTCTCATTGAGCATCGTCCTCTCTAGCTCTACTAGTGACCTATTTTCCCTTTCCACCACCCTATTTTGTTGGGGACACCTTGGTGAGGAAGAATTATGCCCAATGCCATTTTCAGGGCAGAAAGCCTCAAATGACACTTTTTGGAACCCTCCACCATGATCACTTCGGACAGTTACAATGTTTAATCCCATCTCGTTTTGTATAACCTTGGCAAGTTTACAAAAAGCATCAAAAGGGTCATTTTTATGATAAAGAAATAATGTCCATGTATAACGAGAATAGTTATCCACAATAACAAGCGCATGGTAATTACCACCAAAGCTCATAGTTCTAGAGGGACCAAATAAATCCATGTGTAAAAGCTGTAAAAGCCGGTTTGTAGAAACAATATTTTTAGATTTAAAAGAGGCCTTTACTTGTTTTCCTTTTTGACAAGCGTCACATAATTTATCTTTTTCAAAATGAAGCTTTGGTAAACCAATTACTAGGTCCTTGCGAACCAATCTATTTAGATGGTCCATGTGAATATGAGCCATCCTCCTATGCCATAGCCAAGATTCATCCTCTTTACTAATAAGACAACATGCATCATTTGAAGGTAGGTCATCTAAGAAAACCACATAGATATTTCCAATTCTTTGGCCAATTAGTTTAGTTTGATTATTAGAATTCATGACCATGCATTTAGTATTATCAAACACAACATTATAACCTTTATCACTTAGTTGACTTATACTTAGCAAGCTGTGTTTCAAACCTTCAACATAGAGAACATTTTCTATGGTAGGATTAGGACTTTTACCAACAGTCCCAATTCCCAAGATTCTATCTTTGTTGTTGTCACCATAGAAGACATAACCACTTTTCTTGAGTGTGAGGGAGGAGAACTTGCTTTTATCTCCCATCATGTGTTTGGAGCATCCACTATCGAGATACTAATTTGAGCTCTTTACTTTCAAGCACACCTACAAAACAGATTCAGGTTTTAATTTTTGGTACCCAAATCATGTTGGGTCCATGAGAGTTAGTCTTGGACACATTGCCCTTTTGTACCCATACTTTCTTGCCCTTCACATTCTTGTTCTTTCTAGCATTGCAAATAGAGGCAATATGTCCTTTTCCACCACAATAAAAACATTTTACAAAAGGACTACTAGATGTGTTTGTTGGGCTAAAGAACCTTTTAAATGATTTTTCATGCAACTTAGGGTGATAAAACCCAAACCAGCTTTATCATAGGTTCGTTTTTTAATATCTAGCAAGATATTTAAGTTGTCCCTTCCACTAGTGAATTTAGCAAGTGTATCATATAAATCTTCAATTTTCACTTTCAAAACCTTGCATTCACTATAACTTAAAACTTCATTATTTTTGTTTTCACATGGCAAGTACAATGAAGTCTTATTCAACAAAACTTGTTTTTCTTTGATTTCTTCCATTTCTTTATTCAAAGAATCAATTTTCAATTCAAGAATAGAAATGGTTTTTCTTGATGAAGAAATTGTTTTTCTAAGACGTGCGGTTTCATCATTTAATTCTTCACAAGCAACAAGTAATTCATTATAAGATAAATCAAAAACAGTTTCATCATCGTCATCCTCATGATTGGCCATGAGACAAAGATTAGCTTATTCGTCCTCGGACTCATCGGTGTAATCTGTGTCGTTGTCCACTAATGCGATATAGGCCTTTCTTCCTCTCTTATCCTTTTGTGGCCTCTTTTCCATTCTTTCATTTTTCTTTTGAACTAGAGGACACTCGGGACGAATGTGACCTTTCTTTTTGCAGTTGAAGCATATTGGAGTATAGGAGTTAGTTTCTTCTTCACCTTTCTTTTGAGGGGTGAAGTTTTGACGAGCTCTCCCTTTGTTCCTTAAGAAACATTTGAATTTTGACGAGTTTTGACAAAGATTAGCTTATCCGTCAAGCTTATGTTTTCATCTCCATCATCAATTCCTTCGAACTCATCAAATTCGCCATCTTCCTCAATTGATTCATTCAAAATTGCCTTAAGAGCAAGCCCTTTCTTCTTCTTGTCATTTTCTTCACTTTCTGTGAGGCGATTCAGCTCTAGTTCATGTTCCTGCAATTTACCAAACAAAGTAGCCAAAGACATAGAAGAAAAGTCCCTTGACTCAGAAATAGTAGTTACTTTGGGCTGCCAACTTCTATTTAGACATCTAAGAATTTTATTTATTAAATCTTCATTTGAAAACGTTTTTCCAAGAGCCCTAAGATGATTAATTATATGAGTGAAACTTTTTTGCATATCTTGTATGCTTTCACCCTGTTTCATCCTAAATAGCTCATATTCATGGGTCATTGTGTTCATCTTAGCCCTTTTAACCTTGGTAGTACCTTCATGGGTCAATTGAAGGGTGTCCCACATCTCCTTGGCGGTCGCGCAATTTGAGACCCTATATAACTCATCGTAGCTAAAAGCTAAAGTGATGATGTTCCTAGCTTTCAAATTGTGTTGGACGCTTTTCTTGTCTTCATCGGTCCAGAGATTTCTCGGTTTGTCCACCGAAGCACCATTAACTTCGTGCTTGGGGACAAACGGACCATTTTCCACAGCATCCCAAATATCAATGTCAAAAGGTTCTAAAAATATTTTCATTCTTTCTTTCCAATAACCATACCCTTCACCATTGAAACATGGGGGTCTATTTACAGAAGAACCCTCGTTACAAAAACCGTTTGAAGTCATCTTTCCTCTTGAGACAGTATCGTCCTTTATATTCAAGAGTTAAGATTTGATGCCACTTGTTGACAAGTGACTCTAAACACAAGAGGGGGGGTGAACTGTGTTTTTTAAAAACTTTGTTAAAAATCAAAACTTTTTCCCTTTTAATATTTTATGAAAAACAGCTTATCAAAACACGCGTGCGATTAAAAGCGTTTTGTAAAAGATAAAGCAAAAAGTAAAGAGATAAGGGATAAGAAGATTGGCACGGCAATATATCCTGGTTCGGCCACAGACTACCCACGTGGCCTACGTCCAGTCCCCAAGGTAATACCACCAAGGGTTTTCACTCAATCCCTAGCTTTTAAACAGGCCCAGTTAGAACCTTTACAACAGCGAGAACTCCTCATAGACCAGGGATGTACTATCCCCCAGTGGCAGAGTCTCAAAACATGAGATAGCGACTCACAAGAATTCAGAAAAGGATTACAATCAGAAAGCACTCACAAGTGCAGATATGAACCAAATTGAAGCACTACAACAATCACCTATATGGTATGTATGTCTCTCTCAAGTAATTGATTTGCAAGTGTAAAAGTATGAAAGTGATTTAGATTATGTTCAAGGGTAGAGAGAAAGTTAGAAAAATAGTTCAAATTTGTTCAGAGTGTGTTGTGAACTTTCTCTGCAATAGACCAATATATATCTCTTTGAAAGTTAGGTCAAAGCTCTTGAAAACTCATTTTTCTCGAACCATAATCGATTAATAGAAAAGCATAATCGATTATTTTAGGCAAAGTAAAAAGGCGCATGAAGAAACAGTCTGGTCATAATCGATTACAATAATCGATTACTTGGTCTCGGTTAAAAAGCTCAGACTAAATCAAGTAAGCATAAATGATTATCCTAATCGATTATGAAGCCTCTGACTTTTGATCTGAAAAGCAATAATTTATTTTTGCAATACCATAATCGATTATAATTTGAATTTTAAACTCAATGGCTAAGACAAAATCAAATCTCCATTAAAGCATAATTAAGCCATTTAAAAGATGAGTTTAAGATGTGTTGAAAATAGCCATAATCGATTACCATAATCGATTATCATACTTTGAATTTCGAATTTCAAAAACCCAACAGCTCATTTATTTAAAGACTCATTTAAGCACAATTATGAGCTGCATAATCGATTATCATAATCGATTATTCTCCGTGTAAATTGGTTTTTGAAAATCTTTAAAGGTCTGAAAAAGATATGGTAAAATTAATTTCGAAGTCCTTTTTCCAAAACAGATTTTTGTGTGTGTGAATGATTTATTTTACCTTTGAGACATACACACCCATTTACATTTAATCTAAAACAAACAATACAGTAAAAGAAAATTTCCATTTTAACCCCGTATTTGTTAGTTGGTCCTTTTCACACTTTTTGAAATTTGATCTTTTAGTTGAATTTGAGTGTTGGTCCTTGGACTTGAAATTTCCCTTTTGCTCATCATCAAAACAAAAGTACCTGTCAAGGCATATATCCACAAACTCCCTCTTTTTGTGATGACAAACATCTCATGAGGGAATTTCTAAAAGATAGAGTTAGAGCAATATAATATATCACACATTTTAGTTTCGCTCTACTCCCCCTCACTTTATGCAGTTAGAGCAAGCAATAACTATATCTCATTTCATTATTTTTCTCTACTCCCCCTTAAGCATGAACTCATGTAACTTTCCCCCTTTTGTCATTATCAAAAAGTGGGAAAAGTATTATAATTTTAATATGGCATATATCCACTAAAGTTTGAGATATATCCCCTTCTAAGTTTGAGATATAAGCCATGGCATGCATATATCAGATATGTACGGAAGCAAAAATGCCAGGAAGGATAAGAATTGAAGTAATTAGTATGAAAGCTTATCTGATAACCATTTCCGACCAATAATCGATTAATTAATCAATTATCTGCTTTCTGGAATAGGGTTCATGGAATAAACGATTCCTATGATCGATTATTACTCCTCTATCAGGACTGCTCAAGGATCTAGTCGGGGCATAATCGATTCTTGTAATCGATTAATGCTTCTCTATTAAAACTGCTCGAGGATCCAGTCATGTCATAATCGATTCCTGTAATCGATTAGTGCTTCTCTGTTTTGAGAACTGAAAATTTTGTCCTCTCTGCCTACACACTTAATAAACACATTAGCAAACAACAAGGTGTAATATGCAGAGTTCAATCAGTGCATGATTGGTTCAAAATTCCTAGTTCAGTTCTTATGAAAAAGAAACTTTCTTTAGGTAGGGGTTTTGTAAAAATATCTGCGAGCTGTTTAGATGTTTCAACAAATTCAATTATGCAATCCCCTTTTGAACATGGTCTCTAATGAAGTGATGTCTGATCTCAATGTGTTTAGTCCATGAGTGATATACAGGATTCTTTGTGAGATTTATTGCACTGGTTTTTGTCACATTTGATAGGTACAGTTTTAAGTTCTATTCCATAGTCATTCAATTGCTGTTTCATCCAAATTATTTGTGCACAACAACTACCAGCCGCAACGTATTCCGCTTTGGCGGTGGATAAAGCCACACTTGCTTGTTTCTTGCTATGCCAAGAAACTAAGGCATTTCCTAATAAGTGGCAAGTTCCACTAGTGCTCTTTCGGTCCAATTTGCAGCTTGCAAAATTGGAATCCGAATACCCAATTAGGGTGCTGTCAGCCCCTTTAGGATACCATAAACCCATATTTTGTGTGCGAATAAGATATCTCATAATGCGTTTTACACCAGTGAGATGTGATTCTTTTGGGTTTGATTGAAAAAGTGCACACATGCAAACACTAAACATAATGTCAGGACGACTAGCAGTAAGATAAAGAAGGGATCCGATCATACCTCTATACTTACTTACGTCGACTGACTTACCATCTTCATCCTTGTCAAGATAACAAGATATGCTCATGGGAGTGGATAGCTCCTTTGAATTGTTCATCCTAAACCTTTTGAGCAGCTCTTTACAATACTTGGATTGGTTAATGAATATACCTTCCTTTGATTACTTGATTTGCAACCCAAGAAAGTAGTTGAGCTCTCCCATCATCATCCACATAAATTTGCACAAGTAAAATATCATGCTTTTTGTTTTTGATGAAAAGAGTGGTATCAACTTTTCCTCTTTGAAAACCATTTTCCAACAAAAACTTACTCAAGCGTTCATACCAAGCTCTAGGAGCTTGTTTTAAACCATATAAAGCCTTTTTCAATTTGAAAACATGATTAGGAAATTCAAAATCTGAAAAACCAGGAGGTTGTTCCACATAAACTTCCTCTTGTATAAAACCGTTTAGAAAAGCACTCTTAACGTCCATTTGGAAAAGTTTAAAATCCATGATGCAAGGAAAAGCAAGAAGCACACGAATGGCTTCTAATCTAGCAACGGGATCATAGGTTTCATCAAAATCTATGCCCTTTTGTTGGTTATACCCTTTAGCAATAAGCCTAGCCTTATTTCTAGTTATTATTCCATTTTCATCTAGATTGTTACGAAAAACCCATTTAGTTCCTATGATCAATGATCTTTAGGTTTAGGGACTAATTCCCAAACATCATTTCTCTCAAATTGGTTTAGCTCTTCTTGCATAGCAAGAGTCCAATGCTCATCAACTATGGCCTTATCAATATTCTTAGGTTCAATTTGTGATACAAAATCCATATAGTGACAAGCATGATTAAGAGAGTTTCGAGTTGTTACCCCTTTTGAGATTTCACCTATTATATTGTCAAGAGAATGGTATCTAGATGTTCTCCATTCTCTTGGAAGATCGGAATGAGGTGTCTCTTCTTCTTGTGGAGGTGTTTGATCTACTTTGTTCTTCTCTTGAGTTCCTTTCACCTCAAGATAAATGTTCCCCAAAATTTCTGCAAGATCATCAACACTTTCTTCCACTACAACTTTAGGGTTAGTCTCATCAAAAGATACATGTACAGATTCTTCAATGATTATGGTTCTTTTATTATAAATTCGAAAGGCCTTACCAGAATTGGAATATCCATGAAATATACCTTCATCAGCTTTAGCATCGAATTTACCAAGGTTATCTTTACTATTATTTAAAACAAAGTACTTACATCCGACTACGTGAAAGTGGGAGATGTTGGGCTTCCTTCCCTTGTAAATTTCATAGGGCGTCTGTTTCATAATAGGTCTTATGAGGACTCTATTCATCATATAGCATGAGGTGTTCACCGCATCTGCCTAGAAATACTGAGGAAGGTTGGTCTCATTGAGCATCATCCTCGCTAGCTCTACTAGTGACCTATTTTTCCTTTCCACCACCCCATTTTGTTGGGGACACCTTGGTGAGGAAGAATTATGCCCAATGCCATTTTCAGCGCAGAAAGCCTCAAATGACTCTTTTTGGAACTCACTACCATGATCACTTCGGACAGTTACAATGTTTAATCCCATCTTGTTTTGTATAACCTTGGCAAGTTTACGAAAAGCATCAAAAGCGTCATTTTTATGAGAAAGGAATAATGTCCATGTATAACGAGAATAGTCATCATCCACAATAACAAGCGCATGGTAATTACCACCGAAGCTCATAGTTCTAGAGGGACCAAATAAATCCATGTGTAAAAGCTGTAAAGGCCGGTTTGTAGAAACAATATTTTTAGATTTAAAAGAGGCCTTTACTTGTTTTCCTTTTTGACAAGCGTCACATAATTTATCTTTTTCAAAACGAAGCTTTGGTAAACCAATTACTAGGTCCTTGCGAACCAATCTATTTAGATGGTCCAGGTGAATATGAGCCATCCTCCTATGCCATAGCCAAGATTCAACCTCTTTACTAATAAGACATCATGCATCATTTGAAGGTAGGTCATCTAAGCAAACCATATAGATATTTCCAATTCTTTGGCCAATTAGTTTAGTTTGATTATTAGAATTCATGACCTTGCATTTAGTATTATCAAACACAACATTATAACCTTTATCACTTAGTTGATTTATACTTAGCAAGTTGTGTTTCAAACCTTCAACATAGAGAACATTTTCTATGGTAGGATTAGGACCTTTACCAACAGTCCCAATTCCCAAGATTCTACCTTTGTTGTTATCATTATAGAAGACATAACCACTTTTCTTGAGTGTGAGGGAGGAGAACTTGCTTTTATCTCCCGTCATGTGCTTGGAGCATCCACTATCGAGATACCAATTTGAGCTCTTTGCTTTCAAGCACACCTACAAAACAGATTCAGGTTTTAACTTTTGGTACCCAAATCATGTTGGGTCCATGAGAGTTAGTCTTGGGCATATTGCCCTTTTATACCCATACTTTCTTGCCCTTCACATTCTTGTTCTTTATAGAATTTCAAATAGAGGCAGTATGTCCTTTTCCACCACAATAAAAATATTTTACAAAAGGACTACTAGATGTGTTTGTTGGGCTAAAGAACCTTTTAAAAGATTTTTCATGCAACTTAGGGTGATAACCCAAACCGGCTTTATCATAGGTTCCTTTTTTTATTACCTAGCAAGATATTTAGTTGTCCCTTCCACTAGTGAATTTAGCAAGTGTATCATATAAATATTTGTAACACCCCGATTTTTACTGCTTTCTAATATCGGTAATAAATATATAAATGATTATATTTTTATCCGAGACTTAGAAAATGATTTTGGATAAACCAACGTCATTTCCATGTTATGCTTAATATTATAAGCTTACGATGAAATTTTGGGTTGAAAATTCAGATGGAACCCGGTTTGCGTTTTCACTGGCAGTAAAAGTTTACTCCTCAGAAAACCTAATTTTAATTAGTGAACGAGATGAAAAATATTTTTATCATATTTGCTTCGATTTTGGAAGTTTTGAAAATTTTAGCGTAAAAATAAAATATTATATTTGTTGTGGGCGAAAACGTTGAAATGTCTCTAGGAAATCTGAGTTAGATGAACTAAAAGGGTCAGCAACGGAGCTGAGATGACTGGTGTGACTGAAATGACGAGCATTTATGACGATCCTATCTGAGTCATAATGGCGCATTTATGACACTAGATATTTTTGGCATGGAAAAGACCATTTCCCCCCTAGTTTCACATAGAAACTATAAGCTTTGCCATCGTAATTTTGGACCAAAACACCCCCCAAACCCACAGCTCCCTCTTCATTACCATCACTTAGGCAAAATTTCATTTCATTTCAAGTCTTCTTTGTTCCAAAGTTCATGTCTTTTTCTTAAGAACACATAAGAACATCTTAGTAATTTTGTGAAGAACATCACCAAAAGCATCAAGTTCTTTGATCATCAAGAGGTAACATCTCTTCATCTTACCTTTCTAAGTTCTTATCTTCACAAATTTTATGAGTTTATGCCTTCAATCATCATGTTCTTCATATTTTTTTAAAATTTCATGATGCCTTCTTCAAATATTCATAAGAAATTGTAGAAAAATCCTTTTGACTTGAAACCAATTGCTATAATCTCATGATCATCTCTATATTTGTTATCCAAGAGCATGGGTTCAACAAAAATTTTCTTCCTATTCTTTCCCCCTTGGCCGAAACCCTCACAAATGGGTGTGTAGGGATTTTGTTCAAAAACTTGCTTGAATGATCACATGATTCATCTTTTAATCCTTATGGTTAATGAATTCATGTAATTAGAAAACCAAAAATCAAACCCTAACCCAAAATTTCTTAAGAGGGCCGAAACCCTAGCTTTGAATTTTGGAATGATTTTTGATTCAAAGTTGTTTTGTAACACTTGAATCTAATCATATACTATGTGTATGTGTTAAATCCAAGAGATGGAAATCAAGTGAAGTTTTAATCCCACTTTTGGTGTCAAGGCCGAAACCTAGTTCTTGGTACTAAATGAGTTTCATTCAAAGTTCTTAGTTCATGATTTTAGATTAAGTGCTTAATCATGTTTAAGTTACTTAAGGAATCATAAATCCATAAGTTAGAAAGTTTTTAATTTTCCTAACCTAGTGAATTAGAAGGGGCCGAACCCTGGACCTCATGAATAAGTGTGTTTTTTTTATTTTGATTTATTTTGGTTGCAATTCGTTGTGAAGGAATCAATCGGATTAAGTTGATCTAAGCGGAACGGAGGAAAATCGGATCTTAATCGGAAAATTTTGTGAAAGTTTGATTTGATTCTCCAAGAGGTAAGGGGAGTAAGCCTAAGGAGTTTAAGTTAATCACATGCTAATTATTGGAGTTGTCTGTAAATTGTCTGTAGTAATATACTGTGTTTTAAATCATCTACTATTAATTGTTAGATTGATTATCTGCTTACTTGAGTAATTGAAATATATTGTTTTATATGATTATAATTAAATTGTTATATTATAATTGTGATGCATGCCATGAAATTGGATGTATGTTATGCTATTCTGTGATGAAATTATCTACTGTTGAGTGATAGACTGAGAAACCTGACATTGGTCAGTATTCAATTTAATTTGGGGATAAAAACTTAATAAGCTTGAATAATTAATCAAAACGATTAATTTATGGGATTTTGAGAAAAAGTGGAAAAAATAATATTTTAATAATATTTTTGTGGAAAATGTGTCAATAAAGTGACAGTAACGGCGAAATTGTGAAAATTTTTATAGGCGCTAGTTTTTCCAAAATAAATTCAATTTTATTATAAAATATTATTTAAAGTGATTAAGTTACGAAAATAACGTAATATAGCCGTCAGAATAATTAAGCGTGATAGAAAAGTCATTTACGCTATAAAAAGATTTTTATGAAATTTTTTGAGAAAAATGTTTATATTTTAGAATTATTAATTTTGACTTTTTAAAGTTGATGTTTATTGAGAATGAAATTTAGCAATAAAGAATTTAGATGGAAAAGAATTTATCTATGATTTCACGTTTTATCAACGTTTTAACAGAAAAGATTTCTGTAATAGAATTTTATTTAATGAAATTATTCTGTTAAACTTGGATAAGTTTTCTGAGGTTTGGTTTTGTATTTGTTTTTCACTGAGCGAAATGTTTTAAAAAGGATAAACGAACCTAGGATCCGAGACGTCGGGGTTCTAGTGTTCTGTTGACACATAGATCAGGGATCTGTCTCATTGGACTCAGTGTCCTGCAAAGGTTTTGTGGACTGTGTGTCCTAAATCTGATCTGGAAAATGTGAATTCCATATCCGCGAGCCTAAGACTGGTGCATCAGTTTAGGGCTTTGTGATTGAGCACTCGGACTATGTGTCCTGTGTTAAGTTCAAAAAGTCTTAATATAAAATTAAGCATGGTCGTAAGCTTTGGGCTTCGACAAGGGAAGATTATTACAACAAAGAAAACCAAACGAGAATAATAGTTTTTCTCATGCATTTTTGGCAGACGTGTCATCTGTTATGATCATTGAGTCCTGAGTGGATCAATGTATCTTTTATGGACTACGTTTCAAATTTTATACGATAACTATTGAGGTTTTGAGTGATGCAATAGGTTATAGACAATAAACTTCATTGATCGCAGTGACCATTGTGTTCTGTGTGGACCAATGAGTTACATTTTTGAACAATAACCTTGGTGTACTGAGTGTTACCAGTGTGTTATGTGTTCTCTTGGACGTTGTTTTATTTCGTTTTTACAATGGGCCATGTGAAGAGCTTGATCTGCTCAAAACGAAACAGAAAGTTGTGGGATCTCCGGAGATTAGGTATCAAAATAGAGCCTTAATATTGAAGTGTCATGCATTTTTATAAAATGACGATGACTATTGGGTATGAAACCCTTTTGATTATTCTACTGTTTAGATAATTTTGTATACTGTAATTATATGGTATGTGTTGTTTGTGTGTCGTGCATTGGGTTGTCTTATAAAAACTCATATATCGATAACTCACCCTTGTATATCTGTTTGTTATTTCCTCTTCTATGTGGGATCTATATATATATATCTTCGTTCAGATGGATCCGGATGCAGTGGATCTGAACTACTCAGGGGACCGAGCCCTGATGTTTGACAACGCTGATCAAGGGAATGCCTGGGTGATCAACCCAGGGGCTCGGAGTGCTACCTACACTGGTATGATGAGGACACTCCGAGGGGCTATAGCAGATGGACCACATCAACTCATACATACCAGGGAGACGATTGATGTTTCACTACCTCCCATTTGGATGATCCTACAGCATTTGGTGTGCCACGGGGACTTGGAGCATCAACCAGCTCCGCATGTATAGCCGTTACAGTGGGTAGCCCCGGAGTCACCTCTAGGGCCTATAGTCTTGATCCAGGAGGATGCACAGCAGGAGATGGAGGAACATCCTGAGGAGGATCCGATGGTTGACCCGGACTATATTCCTCTGGAGGATGGAGTAGTCCTGGATGTTGGAGTGGGAGATGATGTATCCCCTCCAGATACACCTCCTGGAGGTGGGGGAGTCTATATTGAACTCTCCAATGGGTTTCTGTAGTGGTGACCAGCTGTAGGATGTAGTCTTTTTGGGGAGAGTGGGATTTTAGATAATTTGACTGTTTGACTACTGAGAGCCAACCTTTTTGCATAGTGTTTTTGAGACTCCCACTGTGATATAGTTATGTTATTTCAGTCTGATGTGATATATGTGTGACAGTAGATGGTAACCTGGTAGGAAAAAGGTCTTATGTAAAACTTTGATGCATATGTATAATATATGGTGATGTATATTATGTTACTGGTTTTTGGGTGTGTGTACAGTGAAGAAAAAGAAAAAAAAATTATCACCTTTTTGACAAGAATAAGTAATTAGTAAACTTAATTCGTTTTCCGAAGGAAACCAGCACAATTTATGATTTTTTTATTATGTTTGATTTTCGAAATGTGTTACATAAATGTGATACCTTGGGAATGGGGTGTCGCAATCTTCAATTTTCACTTTCAAAACCTTGCATTCATTATAACTTAAAACTTCATTATTTTGGTTTTCACATGGCAAGCACAATGAAGTCTTATTCAACAAAACTTTTTTTTCTTTGATTTCTTCCATTTCTTTATTCAAAGAATCAATTTTCAATTTAAGACTAGAAATGATTTTTCTTGATGAAGAAATTGTTTTTCGAAGATGTGTGGTTTCATCATTTAATTCTTCACAAGCAACAAGTAATTCATTATAAGATAAATCAAAAACAGTTTCATCATCCGTTACCTCATCATCGTCATCCACATGATTGGCCATGAGACAAAGATTAGCTTCTTCGTCCTCAGACTCATCGGTGTAATCTGTGTCGTTGTCCACCCATGCGATGTAGGCCTTTCTTCCTCTCTTATCCTTTTGTGGCCTCTTTTCCGTTCTTTCATTTTTCTTTTGAACTAGAGGACACTCGGGACGAATGTGGCCTTTCTTTTTGTAGTTGAAGCATATTGGATTATAGGAGTTAGTTTCTTCTTCACCTTTCTTTTGAGGGGTGAAGTTTTGACGAGCTCTCCTTTTGTTCCTTAGGAAACTTTTGAATTTTCGGACCATCAAGCTCATGTTTTCATCTCCATCATCAATTCCTTCGAACTCATCAAATTCGCCATCTTCCTCAATGGATTCATTCAAAATTGCCTTAAGAGCAAGCCCTTTCTTCTTCTTGTCATTTTCTTCACTTTCAGTGAGGCGATTCAGCTCTAGCTCATGTTCCAGCAATTTACCAAACAAAGTAGCCAAAGACATAGATGACAAGTCCCTTGACTCAGAAATAGCAGTTACTTTGGGCTGCCAACTTCTATTTAGGCATCTAAGAATTTTATTTATTAAATCTTCATTTGAAAACGTTTTTCCAAGAGCCCTAAGATGATTAATTATATGAGTGAAACGTTTTTGCATATCTTGTATGCTTTCATACTGTTTAGTCCTAAATAGCTCATACTCATGGGTCATTGTGTTCATCCTAGCCCTTTTGACCTCGGTAGTATCTTCATGGGTCAATTGAAGGGTGTCCCACATCTCCTTGGCGGTCGCGCAATTTGAGACCCTATATAATTCAATGTAGCTAAAAGCTGAAGTGATGATGTTCCTAGCTTTCAAATTGTGTTGGACCCTTTTCTTGCCTTCATCGGTCCAAAGATTTCTCGGTTTATCCACCGAAGCACCATTAACTTCGTACTTAGGGACAAACGGACCATTTTCCGCAGCATCCCAAATATCAATGCCAAAAGCTTCTAAAAATATTTTCATTCTTTCTTTCCAGTAACCATACCCCTCACCATTGAAAGATGGGGTCTGTTTACAGAAGAACCCTCGTTACAAAAACTGTTTTAAGTCATCTTTCCTCTTGAGATTCTATCGTCCTTTATATCCAAGTGTTAAGCTTTGATGCCACTTGTTGACAAGTGACTCTAAACACAAGAGGGGGGTGAATTGTGTTTTTCAAAAACTTTGTTAAAAATCAAAACTTTTTCCCTTTTAATATTTTATGAAAAACAGCTTATCAAAACACACATGCGATTAAAAGCGTTTTGTAAAAGATAAAGCAAAAAGTAAAGAGATAAGTGATAAGAAGATTGACATGGCGATATATCCTGGTTCGGCCACAGACTACCCACATGGCCTATGTCCAGTCCCCAAGGCCTGCCCGTGATCGCTTCTGGAAATCACAAATAAAATTTCACACTTTAAACTTTTGAGCAAAACACAATTTTCGAAATTTCCCTTCACAAACAGAAACAAGGTAGTATTTTGTTTGATTTTGGGTTTGAAAGAAAAGAAAGAAAACTAGAAAATAGATGAAGAACACAAAACTATCAAATTCAACCAAAGCCTAAGCTTTGATACCACTTGATGACATCCAAATGGAGGGATGCCTTGACATGATCTATTTGGTTGAATTCTTTAACATAAAAGTGGCGCAAAACACAATCAAGAACAAGATAAAATTGTAAACACTTTAGTAACCAAAATAAAGTGAAGAAAATATGAAAATGGAAGAAGATAGAAATGAAGTAAGGCGCCACAAACTGGGTAGTTTGATAAGCCAATGAGGTTCGCCACAAGAATCTTGGATTCTTGATAAGAACAAGTTTTGGTTCATCCAAGAACCCAAGAGAACAATCTCTCACAATGGATATCAATCCAAAATTCAACTTCCAAGTTTTTTCATTTACATGTGTTTGGGCGTGTACATATAGAGGAGTTGGCTGCCCACATTGGCTTGACTCCTTGCCTCCTCAACTATTCCTTAACCCCCACATAAAAGCCAAATTCATGACTAACTTAGTCTATTTAATGGTTCCATAACCCACACTTGATTAACCTATTTATGACCCATTTTAACCCAGCCATATTACATAATCAAGTCAGCCTCCAACCATGAAGTTCACGCCCACACCATCCTTTATTATGGGTGGTTACACTTTGCTTCTCAAATTATAAAGTGTAACCCCCACAACTTACATCAAGAAGGAATCTTATCCTAACTAGATTCACATGTGCAGAATTAGGAAAATGAGGCTGCAACAAATTGCCAAAATGGACCCACTTACATAATTCCCACATTTATTGAATTAAAATGGAAAAACAACTAATGGACCCCAACTAGACTTCATCAATTTCGCCCCATGCTTCATGGATCCTTTAGTTGGATCATGTAAGTTATTAACTTGGGCTCCACTCTATTTGTTCTTGATCTTGGGCTTGCTCCTATCAAGATAAGAGCCATTATTTGAATGGAGACTTGTTGGGCTTTCCTTGCTCTTGTTCTTGTTTTAGGCCCATCAAATCCTTGTATTGCTTCTTGGATCATGCTTGTGCTTGTGCTCTTTTCTTCTTTGAGGAAATCTTGACTTGCCCCCCTTTGGCTTACATCATGCCCTCCTTCTTTGAAAGAATTCGACCTCGAATTAAAATGGTTTTTATCACCAAAATTAGACATTGGTGGTCCATCAAAGGTGTCCTTCAAAACATAGTGTATTCCCCTTGGGATGAAATCTTCAAATTTCTGCATAAGAGTGATAACACCACTAGACAAAAAGAGATCATTAGAAGTGTTAGCAACCAAATAAAAATTGTTGTAAGGGATTAAGCTTTGGGGCTGCCTTGAAATTAAGGCCTTCTCCTCTTTACTTTCCATTGTCAAATAACTTTCCTTTTCCTCACTAATTGCCACAATATTTTTCTCACTATTTTTCACACTCTCTTTTTCAATTTTTTTCTCAATTTCTTTTTCATTCTTTTTCTCAATTTCTTTTGGACTCTCATTTTCTTTTCTCTCTTGCTTTCTCTTTTCTCTCATTTTCACTTGATCCTCACAAACTTGCTTTGGGGATAGAGGACAAAGGATAACTTTTCTGTTTTGATGTAAGAAAGAAAACTTATTTGAGAACCCATCATAGATGACCTTCTTGTCATGTTGTCAAGGCCTTCCCAACAAAATATGGCTTGTCTCCATAGGCACCACATCACAAAGTACAGAATCTTCATACTTCCCAATTGAGAATGGGACTTCAACTTGCTTATTCACAATTATTTCACCAACATCCCTTAACCATTGAAGCCTATACGGTCTTGGATGTACTTTGATAACAAGTTTTAATGTTGAAACCAACCTAGAACTTACAACATTGGCACAACTGCCACCATCAATGATTAAAGAGCATACCTTCCCTTGAATTAGACATCGTGAATGAAAGATATTCTCCCTTTGGCTATCATCTTGCTCTTTGGGTTGGCCTCCCAAAAGTCTTCTTACCATGAACAAGTCTCCGTCCGGAATGTCTTCTCCTTTTTCACTCTCCCCTCCACTCGAAGCCTCAGATTGAGAGATCACTTCTCCATTCCTTGCCACCATGGTCCTCTTTGTTGGGCATTGGGATGCTATGTGTCCATGGCCTAAGCACTTGAAGCACTTCACATCATGGCTTCTAGGACTTGTTTCCAGTGACTTGTTCCCTTGAGATGTAGACACAACCTCCTTAGAAGATGAACTACCCTCCTTCTTGGAATCTCCCTTCCAATTTGAAGATGACAACTTAGGAGGAGAACGAAATTTGTATTTTCTCCTCTTGAGTTGTTGTTCCACTTTGATAGCTTGTTGGACCAAATCTTCTAGCTCCACATAATGTTGCAATTCCACTACATCTTGAATTTCTTGATTCAATCCACTTAAGAACCTTGCCATGGTAGCCTCCCTGTTTTCTTGAGAATTTGACCTAAGTAAGGCCAACTCCATCTCCTTGAAGTACTCATCAACACTTTTGGATCCTTGGGTGAGCCTTTGTAATTTGTTATGAATGTCCCTTTGATAATGATTTGGGACAAATCTCCTTCTCATGATAAGCTTCATTTCTTCCCAACTATCAATGGGCTCCGCTCCAATTCTTCTCCTCTCTTTTTGTAGTTGATCCCACCACACAAGAGCATACTCCTTGAATTCTAGGGCTGCCACCTTCACTTTCTTTCCTTCATTGTAAGAGTTACAATCAAAGACTTGCTCAATTTTCAACTCCCACTCCAAGTAAGCCTCTGGATCATTTTTCCCCATAAAGGAAGGAACTTTGATTTTGACTCCTTCAAGCTTTTCATCACGCCTCCTTCCTCTTCTACCTCCTCCTCTACGCCTTCCTCTTTCACTATCATAGCCACTTGACTCATCATGATTTAGATTGGCAAGTTGCCTATCATAATTGGCTTGCATTTGCTCCATTTGTCTTTGAAGTGCAAGGACTTGGTTGGACATCCTAGCATGAAGAGCTGCTGACCTTGGAGATAAAGGTGGACTATCTTCATGGTTGGCCATGATTGAGTAGAAGAGTATATGTATTTCCCTCACAACACTCTCTCACTTGTACTCACAATGTTTCTTCTTTTTCACTCTTTTGGCTTTTCCCACACAAATTGTATTTTTCTCTCTTGCCTTTTTCCTCTCAAATGTTCTCCTTGAGTTCTTTGAGGAATCAAACACAAAAATACCAAAATTCAAGTAACAAAAATCACAAACTTATCAAAAACAAGGAAACAACAAAGGAAAGGCTAGAAAAGAAAAGCTTGAAACAAAGAAACAAAGGAAGAAGGGAAATATTTTCAGGAACACAACTTGCTCAAATAGAACTTTTACTTCTCTTTTGCTCAATTCCTTTTGCCACGATTTTTTTTTTTTTTTGTATATCACGGCCATGATGGGGATCATGCCCTGGCCGTGATCCTCTCTGGATCAAAACTTTTTTTTTTTTTTATATCACGGCCGTGATGGGAATCATGCCCTGGCCGTGATCCTCTCTGGATCCAAAATTTTTTTTGTGTCACGGGCGTGATGGTTGTCACGGCCTGCCCGTGATCGCTTCTGGAAATCACAAATAAAATTTCACACTTTAAACTTTTGAGCAAAACACAATTTTCGAAATTTCCCTTCACAAACAGAAACAAGGTAGTATTTTGTTTGATTTTGGGTTTGAAAGAAAAGAAAGAAAACTAGAAAATAGATGAAGAACACAAAACTATCAAATTCAACCAAAGCCTAAGCTTTGATACCACTTGATGACATCCAAATGGAGGGATGCCTTGACATGATCTATTTGGTTGAATTCTTTAACATAAAAGTGGCGCAAAACACAATCAAGAACAAGATAAAATTGTAAACACTTTAGTAACCAAAATAAAGTGAAGAAAATATGAAAATGGAAGAAGATAGAAATGAAGTAAGGCGCCACAAACTGGGTAGTTTGATAAGCCAATGAGGTTCGCCACAAGAATCTTGGATTCTTGATAAGAACAAGTTTTGGTTCATCCAAGAACCCAAGAGAACAATCTCTCACAATGGATATCAATCCAAAATTCAACTTCCAAGTTTTTTCATTTACATGTGTTTGGGCGTGTACATATAGAGGAGTTGGCTGCCCACATTGGCTTGACTCCTTGCCTCCTCAACTATTCCTTAACCCCCACATAAAAGCCAAATTCATGACTAACTTAGTCTATTTAATGGTTCCATAACCCACACTTGATTAACCTATTTATGACCCATTTTAACCCAGCCATATTACATAATCAAGTCAGCCTCCAACCATGAAGTTCACGCCCCCACCATCCTTTATTATGGGTGGTTACACTTTGCTTCTCAAATTATAAAGTGTAACCCCCACAACTTACATCAAGAAGGAATCTTATCCTAACTAGATTCACATGTGCAGAATTAGGAAAATGGGGCTGCAACAAATTGCCAAAATGGACCCACTTACATAATTCCCACATTTATTGAATTAAAATGGAAAAACAACTAATGGACCCCTACTAGACTTCATCAATTTCGCCCCATGCTTCATGGATCCTTTAGTTGGATCATGTAAGTTATTAACTTGGGCTCCACTCTATTTGTTCTTGATCTTGGGCTTGCTCCTATCAAGATAAGAGCCATTATTTGAATGGAGACTTGTTGGGCTTTCCTTGCTCTTGTTCTTGTTTTAGGCCCATCAAATCCTTGTATTGCTTCTTGGATCATGCTTGGGCTTGTGCTCTTTTCTTCTTTGAGGAAATCTTGACTTGCCCCCCTTTGGCTTACATCACATGGCCTATGTCCAGTCCCCAAGGCAATACCACCAAGGGTTTTTACTCAATCCCTAGCTTTTAAACAGGCGCAGTTAGAACCTTTACAACAACGAGAACTCCTCACAGACCAGGGACATACTATCCCCCAGTGACAGAGTCTCAAAAAGTGAGATAACGACTCAGAAGAATTCAGAAAAGGATTACAATCAGAAAGCACTCACAAGTGCAGATATGAAACAAATTGAAGCACTACAATAATCACCTATATGGTGTGTATGTCTCTCTCAAGTAATTGATTTGCAAGTGGAAGAGTATGAGAGTGATTTAGAGTTATGTTCAAGAGTAGAGAGAAAGTTAGAAAAATAGTTCAAATTCGTTCAGAGTGTGTTGTGAACTTTCTCTGCAATAGACCAATATATATCTCTTTGAAAGTTAGGTCAAAGCTCTTGAAAACTCATTTTTCTCAAACCATAATCGATTATTAGAAAAGCATAATCGATTATTTTAGGCAAAGTAAAAAGGCACATGAAGAAACAGTCAGGTCATAATCGATTACAATAATCGATTACTTGGTCTCGATTAAAAAGCTCAGACTAAATCAAGTAAGTATAATCGATTATCCTAATCGATTATGAAGCCTCTGACTTTTGATATGAAAAGCAATAATCGATTTTTGCAATACCATAATCGATTATAATTTGAATTTTAAACTCAATGGCTAAGACAGAATCAAATCTCCATTAAAGCATAATTAAGCCATTTAAAAGCTGAGTTTAAAACGTGTTGAAAATAGCCATAATCGATCACCATAATCGATAATTATACTTTGAATTTCGAATTTCAAAAACCCAACAGCTTTGTTATTTAAAGACTCATTTAAGCACAATTATGAGCTGCATAATCGATTATCATAAATGATTATTCTCCGTGTAAATTGGTTTTTGAAAATCTTTAAAGGTCTGAAAAAGATTTGGTAAAATTAATTTCGAAGACTTTTTTCCAAAACAGATTTGTGTGTGTGTGATTTATTTTACCTTTGAGAGACACACACCCGTTTACATTTAATCTAAAACAAACAATACAGTAAAAGAAAATTTCCCTTTTAACCCCGTATTTGTTTGTTGGTCCTTTTCACGCTTTTTGCAATTTGATCTTTTAGTTGAATTTGCATGTTGGTCCTTGGACTTGAAATTTCCCTTTTGCTCATCATCAAAACAAAAGTACCTGTCAAGGCATATATCCACAGAGTTTACCTATACAGTGGAGACATAAGGTCACTATTATTCAGGAGGCTAAGAATCTCAACACTCTCACTCTAGAAGAGCTTCTTGGATCTCTCAAAGTCCATGACCTTGAACTTAATGAAGAAGAGAGCACCATAAAAAGGAAGTCTATTGCCCTAAAAGCCAAGAAGGCCAACTCATCCAATGTTCTAAAGGCCGAGGAATCCTCAGATGAAGCACGCCCCCTCTAATAGTGATGAAGGATCTGATGTTGATGAACTGTCTTTCATCTACAGAAAGATTCAACACATGTGGAGAAAGAAAGGTAACTTCAGAAGGAAGCAGTCCAACAAAAAGTTCACCAAGGATAATTCAGACTCCAAAGATAAAGGTCCACCTCTGTGCTTCGAGTGCAAAAAGCCTGGTCATTTCAAAGCAGACTGCCCAGAACTGAAGGACAAAAGGAAGTTCTTCAAAAAGAAGAAAGGTCTGATGGCTACATGGGAGGACCTGGATCTGTCATCATCTGAAGAAGAAGATGAAGCTAAGGAAGAGGCAAACATTTGTCTCATGGCTGACACTTCTTCAGAAAGTGAATACACTAATGTTGAGGCAATGGATTCTAACTCGTCTACTCTTTAGGAAGCTTTTGATGAGTTATTAAACAACTCATCCATTCTGTCTCATGAATATAAAATTCTTAATAAGAAGTTTTCTAAGTTAACTAAAGAGTATGATAAAGTTTGTAGGGAAAAGAAAGCCCTTGTTGATGAAAACAACAATCTTAAGTCAGAGAAAGTTAGTCTAACTGACAAACTCAAAGTTGAGCCTAATGTCCCTTGTGAAGTTGCAAAAATGAAACAAGATGTGACATACCTGACAGACAGCCTGTCTAAGTTTGTAGGTGGCTCAGAAAAGTTAAACTTGATACTGGGATACTCTAGATCACCTCATGATAAGTATGGCTTAGGCTATGACAAGGGGAAGCAAGAAGCATTTCACAATGTATCAAAATCTCATGCACACCACAGAGTTTCTAAAACTCAAGTACAACACAACAACAAAAATCTAGCTCGTCCATCACTTACTGTAAAGTTTGTGGTAAAAGTGGTCACATCACATCGAGATGCATACACAATAAACAAGCTAAGCATCCTCGTCCAGTGACTACTAACAAGAAAGGACCCAAGTCAATCTGGGTACCTAAGAACATGATCATACCTGTTGCAGATTTGGTTAACAACAGGAAAGAAACGCGTATCTTGGTACTCGGATAGTGGATGCTTATGTCACATGATGGGAGAAAGGTGTATGTTCCCAAACCTGACACATAAAGATGGCGGCTGGGTTACCTTCAGAGGTAATCAGAATGGAAAGATCATTGTAATAGGTAAAATTGGTAAACATCCTTTTCCCTATTGATAATGTTCTGTTAGTTGATGGATTAAAACACAACTTGCTAAGCATATGTCAATTGTGCGATAGTGGGTATGCTGTTTCCTTTGCCAAATACATGTGTAATGTCAAGAAAATTGATGGATCACTCTTGTTCACTGCTAAGAGGCAAAACAATTTGCATAAGATTGACTTGGAGGACCTCACAAATCAGAGTGTATCATGTCTAGTGTCCATTGAAGATGAGTGATGGATTTGACATAAAAGGCTGGGTCATGCAAGCTTGAAATTAATTTCAAAGCTAAAAAGGCACAACCTCGTGAGAGGATTAGCAAACCTTAAGTAAAAATCTGATGATCTTTGTGATGCATGTCAAAAGGGAAAATAAGTTAAAGGTTCTTTTGAATCTAAGAACATAGTTAGTACCTCAAGACCACGCTGCTACACCTCGATCTCTTTGGTCCAATAAGGACTGCTTCTGTCAATGGTAAGAAATATGGTCTAGTCATAGTAGACGACTACACTAAATGGACATGGCTTATGTTCCTAGCCCACAAAGATGAGTCATTGAAGGTATTCTCTATATTCTGCAAACGTGCACAGAATGAAAAAGGCATGTGTATCACTTCAATCAGAAGTGACCATGGGGGAGAGTTTGAAAATGAGCTATTTGAAAGGTTCTGTGAGGAAATTGGTATTCTTCACAACTTCTCAATAGCTAGAACACCACTGTAAAATGGTGTGGTAGAGAGAAAGAACATATTTCTTCAAGAGATGACAAGAACATTGCTCAATGACAACTCTGTCCTTAGACACTTCTGGGCTGAAGCTGTTAACACAACATGCTACATTCAGAAGACCTATTCTGAATAAAACTTTTTACGAATTGTGGAAAGGTCAAAAACCCAACATATCTTACTTTCATCCTTTTGGTTGCAAATGTTTTATATTAAATACTAAAGATCAACTTGGTAAGTTTGATGCTAAAGTAGAAAATGGAATACTGTTAGGATACTCTGAGTCGTTCAAAGGCTTTAGAATGTATAATTCTAAAACCTTAATTGTTGAAGAATGTATACATGTTAGATTTGATGAAAAACAACCTGATAAGAAGTTATCAGAGCTTGATGAAGCTTTTTTAGATTTGAATCTCAAGGACTCAAGTTCTCCAATAAACATCAAGTCTGATGAACAAGTGGATGATCAACAACAATATGGATCAGGAGCTTCAACTACTCAACAAGAAAATGCTCAAAGGTCTTGGCATTTCACGAATTACCATCCTCAAGATCAAATCATTGGGAGTCCCAGTAATAAGCTAAGAACCATATCAACTTTCAGAGAGCAAGCTGATTCTGCCTTTGTCTCTGAGTTGGCACCAAAGATAGTAGATGAGGTTCGGCTGGACGAGGGTTGGATTCTGGCCATGTAAGAGGAGCTAAATCAATTTGAAAGAAGTGAAGTTTGGACTCTTGTACCCCTGCCTAAAGACAAATCAGTGATTAGAACCAAGTAGGTTTACAGAAACAAGCTTGATGAAAACGGTAACTATTATATGTGTATCAGAATAGTCTTGATAAACACCTTGAAGAAAAATATCATAGTTTGAAAACTATAATACAACTTTCTTTACATACTTTTTCTCACCAAAAGAGAAGTACATTTGTAAGACATAATACAAAAATTTCAAACTTTTATACAATTCACATGTAACTGGGCAATATACTACTCTATCTAACAAGGTGCCTAAAAGAAACCTATGACGTAGCTCTTCAAATTCCTCTTCATCCTTCTCTTTGGTTGGTGATCCTTGCTAATACCTGCATCAACATTTGATTGTACCACTATAATGAGACTACGTCTCAATGAGGAATCCACCATCATAAAGCACTCTAAAACTATGGCACAATCAGCCGGGTGGGAGCCGGAAAAATCCCCTCAAGCCAAACCCACATAAAACATATATTTAACCATAAAAGAGAAACCTTTAAAGATAAACTTGTGTAAAAGATTCATATAGAACAAACAAGTCTTTACCAAAAGTCTTATTCATTCTTAAAATATCATACCATAATAAGTGATAAATATAACTTCATATTAAGAAAATTGAACAACTTTTACATCATCAAATCATTTATTCATAAAGGTCTTAAAATAGGCTCCTTCATATCAAACATTATACTTTTCATAAGGCATCACTTCACATTAAGCATCATGACTGACATGATAGTCTCATCACCTGGGAGACATCATAAATGACATCAAATGTAGGGAATGAATCCTCAACCTCAATGGTACGTGAGCTCACTACCTGGCAGGGCGTCCCACTGCCTTACCTCAAATGCAAATGTCAGGAATATGACCCTCAACATCATAATAATCATTCTCTTAATATATCATTCATGAATAACTTCATAATAACTTCATGTAGCATCTAATGACTTTCAACTTCATAATAACTTCATAGAAGATCAACTTAAATATCATCTTCAACATTCCATGAAAAGCATATTATTTATAAATCATGTGACATTTTATAAGCATAATAACTTTAACATTTTCAACCTACAAATCCTTTCATATCATTTAAGAAAACATACTTAAAAACATCATTTTAAACATTTCCTTCATAATCATCAATATTTAAGAAAAATCCATGGGTCATGCATTTTATCAAACACCTAGGGTGCTGTCACATTTCTCACAGGAAGTGACTTCAAAGAGCCTGAATACTTATGAAACTCTCTTATAGTGTTCCATTCTTACATCTTATCTAATAATCAACAACATAAAGAAGGGTTTAGTTATCTAGGGTTCCTTAAATCTTCCTTCACCACAGATTCTTTGAAAATAGGATTTAAGAACATTGGGTCATACAATAAACACATTTATGTTGAATCTTATAACATAAAATCTTCTATGACTTAGAGGGGTTTAGGGATTGTGTTTTCCTCACCTCTTGAAGCATTCTTCCATGAATCCTTGGGTTTCCTTGAGCTTGAGATCCTATTCCCTTTTTCCTCTTCATTCTCCAACCTCCTTGTAGCTTTGATTCACCTCCATGCCTTGAAATCTTGTTGATTCCTTGATTCCCAAGCCTTTCCTATGCATTTTTGCCATTTTTCCCCTCTTTCCCTCTCTAAAAACCTCTCTGGAACCCTAGAAAATGTTCCCTTCCCGTCCAACTCGTCCACTGCTGCTATATATATCAAAACAGACAATAATCGATTATTGAAAACAATAATCGATTATTTTACACTAGATAATCGATTATTGAAACTCAATAATCGATTATTCACTCCATTTTCTGTCCTTTTTTGTTCCAGCTAGCTCATAATCGATTATGTAATAGATTATTTAAATTCTGGACTCATAATCGATTATCTAATCGATTATTTACATTCCAGACCCTAGGTTCTCAAACCAGAGAGCTTCTAATCGATTATCCTAATCGATTAGTTGCTGTCTGTTTATAATTTTAGCTGCTCCAGAGGACCAATAATCGATTAGTCTCAGCACATAATCGATTATAACACTTGGAAAACCATCTTTTAATAAATCCATGTACTCCAACTCATCCTTAGAACTTAAACTCAGACCTAGATAAAGGTCTCCAGAACATCGGGATGTTACAATACTCCCCTCCTTTTAAAAATTTCGTCCTCGAAATTTGTCCAAAGTTAACTTCCTTCACCAAAGATTTGAGCAAAGGAAAGTCATTCATTATCATTGACACTCTTGTTTTCCTCTATTTCTGTAGGATACCTCCTTTGTTTTGTAACTTCCTTCTTGCTTATTTTGCCTACGTAAAGGTCTTCACCAGGTCCTTATAACTCCCACTAAGGTCTCTTAGACGAGTTCGAGCTTAGAAGAACTTATTCCGAATTTACAATCCAAGTGTTGGCAATTCTACATCTCTTTCTGTATAACATCTCTAATGATGTTCCTTGAATCAATGTTGTTGTCCACTACTCCATAACATTGAGACTAAACATTGCTTTCTATAAGTTACTCCAGACTTCTGATACTAAAACCTATCTCTAAAGACATAATGTCTCTTCTTGGTTCTTAAGAGTATGATGAATCTCTCGTGGCAAAAGTCTCGTAGTCTTTTCCTTCCTATGCCTCCCCATTGTACATTAGTCTCATGCGTTTCCGCTGCGTCACTCTGATGTTGGCTAATCTTCTTTAATTCCAAACTTAAGATTGCTCAGGTTCGTGCTTGGATCTAAATTTCTAACTTTATTTGAGCTAGCATGACTTGTCGCTCTTTCGCTTAGTTAGCTCATCACCAAACCTTATTCTAAGAAGATACTAGTCAAACTACTATAGACTGTTAGCGGTCTTCAACACATTAAGTCCTTTAAACCTCCCTCGACCATGCAATCCTATTTCTGAAGTCTTAGGATTTCCTCAACTACACAGTCCTATACTTGTATAGTTTCACGATTCTTCTCTCTCTCATTAGTCCCGTAATTGTCTTTATACAATTTCACAAGCGTACTTGTACAATAATTGTCTAAAGCATTAACTCCTTACATATAATTCTAACATGCCTAACAATTCCACTTCTTCAATACATCTAAACGACATACTTCACAAGCTTGCTACTTCTATATAATGCTTTCCTGCAAAACCCTTCGACCTAACTATTAGCCATAACATCACACCTTTACGAGGGTGGCACCTCACAACACTACTTTTCCTTTATTTCTCGCCTGCTCCCTCCTATTTTCTCTTGGACAATAGATCTTCAGATTTGATCTTAAGAGATCCGTCAATGGTCTTTACAGTCTTAGGACTTGTGTCTACATTGCTTCCTTCCTCTTAGAATCACTAAGAGAAGCATAGACAAGTTTACTTTATTTTCCTCTCTTCCACTGCTTCTTCTATCACATCCACCTCTTTCAGTACTCACTTTAAAAGCTCCTTCAAACACTACTTTAACTTTCTTAAATTCAGAGTTTCCTTCTATCCTTAGCCTTTATTCTCTTTTACGAAGATTAGAGCTCATCACCATCGTCAATATCTTTTTTTTTTTTTTTTTTTTTTTACGGTAGTATTCGGTTCATACACTACCTTAGTGCTTTGTTTTCACACTTATATGCAAACCATCTTCATATAGACCACCTCAGTTTTGGCACATAGTTGAGCTTTACCCTTACCACTCTGGTCCTTTACTAATAAATCATACCCTCAAACTTCTTACTGAGTATATAACTTTGCCTTTAGTCCAAATAATTAACATCAACTTCTATACACACCTCAGCTATGTTTACCTCATCTTATTCATGGCTATATTTGTTTACTCACTGTTTTACTCTACTTCCACTACATCTCTGGTTCTAGGTCTTATTCTCTTTTCCACTTGAGAATCTTAAATATGAATCGAAGGAAGAATCACTCGCTCTTCCATCCCCCTTATTTAGTTCCAACTCCCTCAACCTACTGCAAACAGTTGCATCATAATCGATTATCATAATCGATTACTATGTTTCTGCCAGACTTATAATCGATTATGCCATAACTATAATCGATTATACCTCTGCAACTTCAACTTCATATTGCTTATTTTGAGGCATTCTTCACACTTAATATCAAGTCTTCAACATTTCCTCACTCTTCCTCTTTAGAATCTAATTTCCAACTTTTTCCTCTCTTGATTTCTCTTCCACCAAAGGGTGTTATTGCTTGTTATCAAAGCTTAGCTCAAATTATCTCCATGAATCCATATGAATCCCGACAGATGTTTAGGTTTCTCCCTTTCCGATTCTATTTCTTTCTATTTCTTTCTCCAATTGATCATTCTGGAAACTCTTACTTGTTGCATGATTTTGACTTTATCGTTGACACAAAATCTTATCTTCTAACATCAGCCTTTATGCTCGCCACAGCTTTCAGGCGTGTACATTTATCACATCTTGACTTATCCTCCACACCCAATGACATCCTTATTTCACTTTACTTTCGTCACCTCTTGGATTTCTGGTTTAACTATGTGCTAAAACTCAACAACCTTTCCTCTTCTACTTAAGTCACTTTCCAAAGTTCCAATCCAAAGATAGCCGTTAAACTTCCTCAATGATTTTCTCCATTAACATATCCTCAAGGTTTTATCCTTATTAACTCTTCATTCAAGTGAGGAGTTGCTGACAGAAGAACTAACTACCCGTAGAGTTCTACTCAACCCTAGCTTCATAACACTATCAAGAGAAACTATCCTGGATTGTTCTGTCCTTGCCAATTAGTTGCCCTGCTCCTCACACAGTCCAATAACATACCGAGGTGATCAGTCTCAGTATCCTACTGAAAGGTGTTAGGTTACATGGCACCCAATAAGCACACTCTTATGCTAATTGCCCAGTCTAGACATGTCTTACCAATAACCACAGTCCAACAAAGGATTGAACTGCTCTGATACCATTAATGTAACACCTCTCCTTGGGTTACGTCACATATAACAATTATACGCATCTAACTATTATATGTGTATCAGAATAGTCTTGATAAACACCTTGAAGAAAAATATCATAGTTTGAAAACTATAATACAACTTTCTTTACATACTTTTTCTCACCAAAAGAGAAGTACATTTGTAAGACATAATACAAAAATTTCAAACTTTTATACAATTCACATGTAACTGGGCAATATACTACTCTATCTAACAAGGTGCCTAAAAGAAACCTATGACGTAGCTCTTCAAATTCCTCTTCATCCTTCTCTTTGGTTGGTGATCCTTGCTAATACCTGCATCAACATTTGATTGTACCACTATAATGAGACTACGTCTCAATGAGGAATCCACCATCATAAAGCACTCTAAAACTATGGCACAATCAGCCGGGTGGGAGCCGGAAAAATCCCCTCAAGCCAAACCCACATAAAACATATATTTAACCATAAAAGAGAAACCTTTAAAGATAAACTTGTGTAAAAGATTCATATAGAACAAACAAGTCTTTACCAAAAGTCTTATTCATTCTTAAAATATCATACCATAATAAGTGATAAATATAACTTCATATTAAGAAAATTGAACAACTTTTACATCATCAAATCATTTATTCATAAAGGTCTTAAAATAGGCTCCTTCATATCAAACATTATACTTTTCATAAGGCATCACTTCACATTAAGCATCATGACTGACATGATAGTCTTATCACCTGGGAGACATCATAAATGACATCAAATGTAGGGAAATGAATCCTCAACCTCAATGGTACGTGAGCTCACTACCTGGCAGGGCGTCCCACTGCCTTACCTCAAATGCAAATGTCATGAATATGACCCTCAACATCATAATAATCATTCCCTTAATATATCATTCATGAATAACTTCATAATAACTTCATGTAGCATCTAATGACTTTCAACTTCATAATAACTTCATAGAAGATCAACTTAAATATCATCTTCAACATTCCATGAAAAGCATATTATTTATAAATCATGTGACATTTTATAAGCATAATAACTTTAACATTTTCAACCTACAAATCCTTTCATATCATTTAAGAAAACATACTTAAAAACATCATTTTAAACATTTCCTTCATAATCATCAATATTTAAGAAAAATCCATGGGTCATGCATTTTATCAAACACCTAGGGTGCTGTCACATTTCTCACAGGAAGTGACTTCAAAGAGCTTGAATACTTATGAAACTCTCTTATAGTGTTCCATTCTTACATCTTATCTAATAATCAACAACATAAAGAAGGGTTTAGTTATCTAGGGTTCCTTAAATCTTCCTTCACCACAGATTCTTTGAAAATAGGATTTAAGAACATTGGGTCATACCATAAACACATTTATGTTGAATCTTATAACATAAAATCTTCTATGACTTAGAGGGGTTTAAGGATTGTGTTTTCCTCACCTCTTGAAGCATTCTTCCATGAATCCTTGGGTTTCCTTGAGCTTGAGATCCTATTCCCTTTTTCCCTCTTCATTCTCCAACCTCCTTGTAGCTTTGATTCACCTCCATGCCTTGAAATCTTGTTGATTCCTTGATTCCCAAGCCTTTCCTATGCATTTTTGCCATTTTCCCCCTCTTTCCCTCTCTAAAAACCTCTCTGGAACCCTAGAAAATGTTCCCTTCCCGTCCAACTCATCCACTGCTGCTATATATATCAAAACAGATAATAATCGATTATTGAAAACAATAATCGATTATTTTACACTAGATAATCGATTATTGAAACTCAATAATCGATTATTCACTCCATTTTCTGTCCTTTTTTGTTCCAGCTAGCTCATAATCGATTATGTAATAGATTATTTAAATTCTGGACTCATAATCGATTATCTAATCGATTATTTACATTCCAGACCCTAGGTTCTCAAACCAGAGAGCTTCTAATCGATTATCCTAATCGATTAGTTGCTGTCTGTTTATAATTTTAGCTGCTCCAGAGGACCAATAATCGATTAGGCTCAGCACATAATCGATTATAACACTTGGAAAATCATCTTTTAATAAATCCATGTACTCCAACTCATCCTTAGAACTTAAACTCAGACCTAGATAAAGGTCTCCAGAACATCGGGATGTTACATAATGAATCTTGTGCAAGGAATTTTCTAAGTTAATTTAAAAGGAATTTGAAATGAGCATGATGGGAGAAATCAAATTCTTCCTTGGACTTCAAGTAAAACAAACAGTGGATGAGGTGTACATCCATAAAACCAAGTACACAAAGGAACTCTTAAAGAAGTTTAAGATAGATGACTGCAAACCAATGAATACACCAATGCATCCCACCTCCATACTGAACAAGGATGACAAAGATAAAAATGTAGACCGAAAGGTATATGTATATATATATATATATATATAGGTATGATGCGTCCAGACCTGACATTATGTTTAGTTTTTTATTATGTGCTCATTTTCAATCTGATCATAAAGAATCTCATTTATCAACAGTTAAAAGAATTTTTAGATATTTGAAAGGTACTACTAATCTGGGTTTGTGCTTTAAGAAGAATGATGGTTACAGATTAGTTAGTTTTAGTGATGCGTACTATGCTAGAGATAGAATACAAAGAAAAAGCACCAGTGGAGGATGTCACTTCATTCGAGCAGACTTAGTATCATGGTCAAGCATAAGACAAAACACCATTGCCTTATCAACTGCTGAAGCCGAGTATATATCAGCTGCAAAAAGGTGTTTTTGATATACAATTTGTAGATACTGACCATCAATGGGCAGATATCTTTACTAAACCTCTTGTCGAGGACAGGTTTATCTTCATTATAAAGTATCTTAACATGATATGTGTGGATTGATATGTCTTCTAGTCATGATCAGCTACTATATGTTAAATGCTCGTCCATTGCATATCCCGTCTAATGCTTGTTTGCATTTGCTTAACCATCTCGTTTATGCATTTCAGTTATTTCCATCATTTGTAAAAAGTGCTTTTTATGGTTTCAAGAAACCTGTGCCGTGTTAGCATTTAGTGCACGTCCCTTCACACGTCTCAATTTTATTTTAATTTAAATTTATTTTTTTTGGAAAACCCTATCACCTTCGAAAAACTTTTTAAGTCTCTCTCACCTTTCTAAAAAACCATTCACTTCTCTGATCTTCAAACCCTCTTTTTGCGAAAAGAACTCTCTGTCTCTCCAAACCTTCAACCTTCAGCAATGGCCTCATCTTCTGCAAATGAAGTCTATGATGTTAATGCCCTGGAAATAGGAATAGAGCATCACTTTGATTTTAGCATTCTAAAGGAATATAATATTAATATAATGTTAATGTAAGTCACTACATCAGAGCCGCTGGCTGGGAAGGACTATTGATTGAGAAGGTCTCTGTGTACCCAGACCTCATTAGAGCTTTATGGAGAAACCCCATAGTCACCAAAACTGAGGTTAAGGCTACTATGTTGGGTACTAAAGTGCTAGTATCTGAAGCAACCATCGCCACTGCTATTCATTGTGCTCAAGCGGGTTTAACCATACCTGAGAAATTAGAAGAAGAAATAGGTGGTGAAGAATTTGTTGCAACCATCTTGATGAGAGCTGACACTGTAAGAACTCACTCATCGAAGGCAGTTGAGATGAAAGATGAAGCTCGTATACTACATCAGATTCTGAACAAGTCTGTTCTACACAAGGCTGGGTCAAAACACAATCTTTCTACTCTTCACAGGTTTTGCCTATGCCATCTTCAAGTCTCACCAAATTTATGCAATGCTGGAAGCCAAATCTCCTAAGGAACAAGCTGCCATTCTCAAGGAAAAGGGCATGTCCCCTGCTGTGTTTGGAAAGGTGAACTTAACAATGATGAAGCTTGATCCTGTTATTCAATTGGAGTTGGCCAGAAAAGAAGAACTATTAAAAGTGAAAGAGGAACATATTGAACTGATTGAAGCTGAAGCTCAAGCCATGCAGAAGAAGCCGGGTGGACAACATGTTAAATCAACTCATCTAGCTGCTGCAAGAAAGCCCTCTACTGGGGTGGTCATTAGGGAACCTAGGGCTGATGAACCCTAAGCTGCTTAGAGACAGAAAAGAGCAGGGAAGGTGATTTTGTCTCATAATGAGGATGATGATGAAGATAATCAACCCATTGTCTCTGCCTTCAAGAAGCAGAAGCAAGTTGCCTCATCTGTTGCAGTGCCTACCAAAGCGAGGCAACCTGCAGAAAAGCTAAGTCCTTGGTAACTCCACTTGCACCATCTGCTATTGAACCTGCTGTTGCTGCTTTAGTAGATAGTGTTAATGTTTCTATCAATACCGTTGAACCATCACAACTACAAGCACACAACCAAACACCTCCACCTCAACCAAATCAACATCTCTCATGTGACACTCTGCTGCCCAGCATGTTATAAAGCATAAGAAGATATAGATAATAAAAATATTTGTCCATGGGTAGAATGGTCCCACATGAACGAGTCATCAAAAACGCGGAAATAAAAACCATGATTAAACAATAAAAGTAATAACAAAACAAACACAACCCGATGTCACAACAGAGCTGGTATAACCGTTCCGTACATCTCGGAATAACAAATGAAACTAACTAGACAAAAGAAAAGGCCCTAACTATGAGCGGTGGCTTCTCAGAGTTACTCCTCTCCGGGCTGCTCGTCATCCTCTGCATGAAGCCAAGCATGCCAAACAAGAAATAGAGAATGGGGAGTAAGAATCATGTAAACAATAACGGCATGGAGATAGGAGGCAAGGTAAAAAAACAAGCATGGCAACATCATAAGCATACAACAACAGGTATATTATCATACAACAACATCATAATGACCAAGTATGCTATGTGGTGCAATGCAACACTACTCCGCTACTCCATTATGCATGTGGATCCAACTAACTCAAGATGAACGATTTCGGAGTTACATATCCGTATTGGCCAATAAGCACCAACACCAGCAGTCCACCAAACGTCGGGTGAACCCATGGATAGCCAATGCATCTAACCTTGGATGCCTCATCAAGGGGGCATGCGGTCACCTAACCTCGGATGACTTATCGTGGATGACCAGATCGCCTTACTCTCGGACGATCTCCCCTATGTCGAACGTCTTTCAACTAACAACTCCAATGCATGATGCATGGCACAATAGCAAACAGCACAACCATCTCCTCCACTTGAGCCAATAAGCACTCAAGACTTGACATCATCATCATCAACACCTTAGACCCATCCGGGGCCAAGGTCCCCTTGGCCAATAAGCACCAAGGTAAAACTTACCAACACCTCAACCAATAAGCATCGAGGCCACTTTGGCCAATAAGCACCAAAGCTAACAACGTGCGGTAACCCATCGGATACCGACTTAACTATCTCATCATCTGTAATTATCTTAATTAACCATTAACTGAGTTATTTAATCTTATCGTTGATTGATTATGTTATCACAACATTATTGGGGAAAATTGGGGTTAAAAGCCCCTTTAAGCCTTTAGTTTCATCTCTGGTCTGGAGGGGAGCATGGGCATGCTGATCCCTTACACGGCCGTGCTTATCACATAAGTGAAGCACGGGAGTGCTTCCTTTCATATACGGTCGTGCTCATCTACACGGTCGTGCTTTTTATTATGCAGGGTCATACTCAGCTGCACGGTCGTGCTCCTCTGCTACGACCGTGCTTAAAGCATGGCCATTTTCTAGAATTTAAACTGGGAGCACGGTCGTGCTCCCTGTTCAGCACAGCTGTGCTTAATGCACGACAGCACTGTTCTGGGCAGAGTTTGAAACCGAGTTCTTACCCAATTTTAGGGAAAACTATTCCTTTAATCTTAAATTATTTAAACAGTCCATTTAATCAGTTTTATTCTTCAACAACACAACTCAGCCAATCATCAATCAATCATCCAACGGTATCATTTTAACAGCAAACCAAGATGGCATTATATCCATACATTAACCAACATGAACATATAATACATATTATGAACACACCAACCAGAAACAGCAAACTATCATAGCATAATCATGTATCATACATATCATAAAACCAAACAGCATACAACGACGCCGGGGTCATGGGGAACCCCTTTACCTTACGTTACCCCCATTGCCTATGATTACACTACCCTTCTCCCCATACCTGGATTGAAGTTTCCAAATGTTAGCTCCTAACAGCAAAACGGTTCCATCCCCTTGAGACACCCCGATGTCCCATTAAATAAAAACCTAATTTATCTAAAACTTAATCGTAATATTAGCGTTGGACATATATATAAAATCGTAATTATTAAAAACTTAAAGGTAAGAACAAAATTTAAACATCACATCACACACATATAAATATAAATACAAATATACTATGCTGATAAACTAAAGAGGGTACTCCATCAGTAGGGTCCCAAAAGATACATACTGATACAAAATGGTATAAGCAGTGGAAACTAAAACGTCACAAAAGACGCACTGGCCATCGACCCTAAATTCAACGGCTGGAGGTCATTGCTCGTCCTCCAGCATCCCCATCAAGCTCCTCTGTGGCCGGCTCATCCGCAGTGTCTTCTCAAAACGAGCACATAAAAGAAACATACATATAAAAGAAATAGGGGATAAGAAACTATCTATCATCATATAAGGAAAAGGATACGTAACACATAAACAATAAAGGCACATAGACATGCATCACAGATAAATATATGTATAATAAATATATACAATCATCCTCAAGATATATTATCATCCTCTACCCTTCGCACTCATGCAACTTATGCTGACGTGGCCACTACCAATCCTGTCACACATCCCTTACCCGCTCAGGGATGTTAGTCAGTCGTCCAAGCGACGCGTCCCCAAACACCGGTGCACATTCTCATCCGCGGTGAGAATGCTCATGCAAAGCAATGACACTATAGCTGCACAATACACGTCGGTGCACACCCTGGTTCTCTCTCGAGGGTGCTCATGCAAAGCAATGACACTATAGCTGCACAACCTAAATCTAAGTTGGGACGGTCCCGCGAGGACTTCTGACCTCGTGTGTTCCAAACACACGGCTGTGATCAACAACATGCATCTATATGGATCTCACCTGCATATATCGAATCATATCCTAGTGCCTTAACCTCTCATCACTATCTCATAGCATATCTCTGATAATATCACCTCATCAATCGCATCATAATAAAATAATAATTAATTAGGTTAGGCACTTCTAAATCATATATCATACGCTCCCCAACATACATCACTCAAAAATATCAGAGATCATCACCTAGATGTCACTAAGCATATTATTCCAGATAAATCATATTATCAATCAGAACAACATATTATCAACCATAAGCAAAATAAATAATAATCACAATAATAATAATAAAATAATACTAACATATTCAAACATATTCTAATAAATATAATAAAATAATACTAACATATTTTAATAAATATAATAAGTATAATTTAACATGTTAATCCAAACAGCACACAGCAAACAATTCAAACATAATAAAACCAAACAACCTCAGATATCACAAAATTAAAATAACGGCGATAAATCTACAATCTCCATATCATCATCGGTACCACAAAATAGTCCCCAATATGATATTGATATTGTCTATTATTCGCCCACTAGTAGGGTTTAGGTCGCCCTACGCCAATATTGAATAAAATGTTACTGAGCCATTTCCGATGCTAGATGGTTACTTTCCCCCACCTGAGGTGTCGTAGGCTAGCTTTAGAGCAACGAAACGAGCCCACCCCAATCTCCCCAAATCTGCCTCGTGAGGTTCTCCTACCTCCGGGGCTCCAAAAATTCACCTGAACACATATTCATGAAGTACACGTTACGTGTAGCTGAAATCTGAAGACGGAATTGAAAACGATAAACGGATTGAGAGATAACTTCAATACTATCATGGACAGTATTTCGGCATAAAAACATAGACTTACCAAGAAAAGAAAGGTAGGATGATGAAGTAGAAGTCGCGAGGATCACAACGGTATAATCGGTTTTTCAATAGGACGAACGGATTGATCAGAATCTCCACTAGAAGTTTCTCTCTCTTTCTTTCTCTCCTCTCCCTCTCTCGCTACAAATTGAGTTTTCTGCCTCTTTCTAAAGGGTTCCACGAAATTCCATCCTTTAATCCACTTTTTTTTTTTTTTTGGCCTTTTCTGGCGCTCAGCGCCCAAGACCCAGCGCTCAGCGCTGGGTGCTACACCGCCTCATCTCCCCCAATCCCAGCATGCCACGTGTGCAATCTCCAGCGCTCAGCGCCCGAATCCCTGTGCTCAGTGCCTCGTGCTGACAGCAAGTCCCGATTCTTATGTTTTATCGGGTTCTGAGCTTGTTTGAAGTCCGATTGACTTGAAATTTAAAACATAGACTCTCCTATACCTAAGGAATAAGTCTAAGCCTTCAAAATTATCTAATCTCTTCCACAAAAATAATTTCCTATTGTGCATTCTTATGCATTCTAAATTGTATAACGGAAATTCTAGAACACTTTCTTATTCAATTCAACGCCGGTTAATCTCATACTTTCCATGCAAGGTTCCCAACACCTAAACATGCATATCAGACCTTAAATCAAAGTCTTAAACATAGTTATCCAACATATAAATAATGCCTTAAAACACAGATATTACATTACTACCCCCCTTAAAAGAAATTCCGTCCCCGAATTTACGTACCTTAGAAAAGATGTGGATACTGCTGCTGCATATCTGCCTCACGTTCCCAAGTAGCATCTCCTGTAGTCTCATCCCAAATGACCTTGACCAAAGGAATCTGTCTACCGCGAAGTTCCTTAATCATTCTATCTGCAATCCTAACCGGTAAAGCCTCATACTCTAGATTCTCTCGAAGTTGTATTGACTCAGGCTCAAGTACATGAGAAGGATCAGGATAATATTTTCTCAACTGGGATACGTGAAAGACATCATGAAGATTGGAAAGGTTAGGCGGTAAGGCAATATGGTAGGCTACTGGACCAATCCGTCGAAGAATCTGGAAAGGTCCAATGAATCTAGGAGTAAGCTTTCTAGACTTGATAGCTCTGCCAATTCCAGTCTTCGGAGTGACTCTCAAAAACACGTGATCACCTTCCTGGAATTCCAAGGGTCTCCTCCTCTTGTTACTGTAGCTCCTTTGCCTATCCTGCGCTTCCTTCATCTTTTCCCTGATCTTTCTAACCTGTTCCGTCGTTTGCTGTACCACATCAGGGCCCAATATCTGGCTTTCACCGGTCTCATACCAACACAATGGAGTCCTACATTTCCTTCCATACAAAGCCTCATACGGTGCCATCCCGATACTGCTATGGAAACTGTTGTTATATGTAAACTCAATCAACGGCAAAAACTCATCCCAACTGCCAATGTGCTCTAAAACACACGCCCTCAAAAGATCCTCCAATGACTGAATTGTCCTCTCAGACTGTCCATCCGTCTGAGGATGATAAGCAGAACTCATCCTCAACTTCGTTCCCAAAGCACTGTGCAACTGTCTCCAAAATCTAGATGTGAATCTAGGATCTCGGTCGGAAACAATGCTCGACGGTACACCATGTAGCCTAACAACTTCCTTGATGTAGATCTGGGTCAACTTCTCTAAGCTATAACTCTCACCAATAGGTAAGAAGTGAGCACACTTCGTCAACCTATCGATGATAACCCAAATCGCATCATGCCTCTTAGGAGTTCGTGGTAATCCAACCACAAAATCCCTAGCTATACTATCCCACTTCCATTCTGGGATATCTAAGGACTGTAGCAAACCAGCTGGCTTTTGATGTTCTATCTTAGCTCTCTAACAAACCAAACAAGATAAAACATACCCTGCCACTTCCTTCTTCATTCTCGGCCACCAAAACATTTTCTTTAAATCCTGATACATCTTGGTGGCTCCGGGATGAAAACTCAACTTACTCTTATGCGCCTCGTCCAAAATCATTTTCCTAAACTCTAAGTCCTCTGGCACACATATCCTATCCCTAAATCTCAACACACCATCTGGCCCTCTACTAAACTCTGAAATCTTACCCTCATCTATGCCTCTACTCACCTCTTGCAGGTATTGATCCTGAACCTGTTTATCCTTAAGATCCCTCAGAAACTCACTAGTAATAGTGATCATACCTAAGCATAGTCTATCCTCACACAACTCCATCCCTAGATTCATATCTCTAAACTGTTCAATCAATTCCATTTCCTTTACCATCATCGCCGACACATGTAAAGATTTCCTACTCAAAGCATCCGCTACAACATTCGCCTTCCCAGGATGGTATTGAAGATCAAACTCATAATCCTTAATAAACTCCATCCATCTACGTTGTCTCATATTTAGCTCCTTCTGATCAAACAAATACTTTAAACTCTTATGGTCACTGTACACATTAAACCTTGCTCCATATAGGTAGTGTCGCCATATCTTTAATGCGAACACTATAGCTGCCAACTCTAGATCAAGGGTCGGATAATTCCTCTCATGAACTCTCAACTGTCGGGAAGCATAAGCCACAACTCTTCCCTCTTGCATCAAGACACAACCCAATCCTTGGTATGACGCATCACAATATACATCAAACTGTCCTAATGGATCTGGCAAAGTCAGAACAGGTGATGTAGTTAACTTTTCCTTCAACTTCTGAAAACTCTCCTCACATTCCTCCGTCCAAACAAACGCTGTACCTTTTCTCGTTAACTGCGTCATAGGCAACGCAATTTTCGAAAACCCCTCAATAAACCTCCGATAATATCCAGCCAATCCCAAGAAACTCCTTACTTCACTAACTGACTTAGGTCATTCCCTACTTAAGCACTGCTTCAACTTTAGCAGGATCTACTGCTATTCCTTCTTTATTAATCACATGACCTAGGAACTGAACCTCCTCTAACCAAAATTCGCACTTAGAAAGCTTGGCATACAACTGTTTATCCTTCAACACCTGTAACACTGTTCTTAAATGTCCCTCATGCTCTTCCCGTGTACGGGAATAAATAAGGATATCATCTATAAACACCACAACAAACTTATCGAGGAACGGTCTAAAGATCCTGTTCATATAATCCATAAACACTGCTGGAGCATTAGTCACACCAAAAGGCATAACTAAATATTCATAGTGTCCGTACCTCGTCCTGAAAGCTGTCTTGGGTATATCCTCCTTCTTTACTTTAATCTGGTGATACCTGGACCTCAGATCAATCTTGGAAAATACCGAAGCTCCCTTTAATTGATCCATCAGATCATCTATCTTAGGCAACGGATACTTATTCTTGATCGTCACTTTATTCAACTGCCTGTAATCTGTGCACAATCTAGCACTTCCATCCTTCTTCTTAACAAACAACACTGGAGCTCCCCACGGTGAAACACTGGGCCGGATAAATTCCTTTTTCAACATATCATCCAATTGTTTCTTTAACTCGGCTAACTCTACGGGTGACATCCGATAAGGTGCTATAGATATAGGACCTGTCCCCGGTATGAGATCTATGGTGAACTCCACTTCCCTCTCTAGGGGCAAACCCGGAACATCGGGAGGGAAAACCTCAGGAAATTCTCTCACGATAGGCATAGAATCTATACTCGAAGTCTCCTTAGATTCCACTGAGAAAAGCATCACGTACAATCGAGAATCGTCACTCCTCATAGATACTCCTTCATTAGCAGATACTATGCTAGAAGGCTCTAGAAATGACAAAGTCTTGCTGGAACAATCTAACACTACATGGTTAGCCGAAAGCCAATCCATGCCAAGGATAACATCTATCTGCTGCATAGGTAAACAGACAAGGTCCACAAGGAATGTCCTATTCTCAACAACTATAGGACACTGTAGACAAACAAACATCGTAGTCAAGGAATCATTGGTTGGGGTTGATATTGTAAGGGTATAGGGTAACAAAGAAACAGGCAAATGTAAATGATCCACACACTCATGTGAAATAAATGAATGTGTAGCACCTGAGTCAAACAACACAGATGAGAGCCTACCAGATATCAAGCACATACCCTGGATAAGATCTGCAGATTGAGAGGATTCAGCTCCCCTCACGGTAAACACTCGTCCTGTGGCCTGAGGTCTGGCCATCGACTGTCCTGCTACTGGGGTTCCTCTCCCAGCTCCACCTCTGTAACCTGCAGCTCCTCTACCAGCAGTTGACTGCTGCTGCATCCCTTTCTGCCTGCAATCCCGAGCCATGTGACCTGGTTTTCCACAGTGGAAACAACTAGGCCTCTCTGTGCAATCTCTAATATAATGCGGACCTCCGCATCTAAAACAAACTGGGCCTCTCTGCTGCTGACCCGCTCCACTAACAGGTGCTGTAGAAGCTGGTACTGATGCAGATGACTGAACACTCTGCACGGGTCTAATATAGGGTCCACGTCTCCCCTGTGAGCTACTGCCTGGTCTCCTCTGGAAACCTGATCTGATAGGGCCTCCACTCCTCTGCTGTCTGTGATCAGCAACCTGCCTCTGATCTATGCCCTCTATGGCACTACATCTCTTAACTAGATCTGGGAAGCTCTGAATATCAAGCGGCACTATGGCTCTCTGTAGCTCATGTCTCAAACCATCCTCGAACCTCCGGCACATCCAATCCTCGTCCGGAAACCTCTGATAAAACTCCAAATACTATATCAAAGCCTCAAATCTGGCTGCATAGTCACCCACAGACATGTTCCCCTGTTGGAGACTCATAAACTCCCTCTCCTTCTCGCGTCTGACCAACCGCGGAAAGTATTTCTCAAAGAAACAGTCTCTAAACAGCTCCCAGCTAATCTGCCTGCCCTCTGCCTCAAGCAACCTTCTCTTGCCTCTCCACCATGACTCTGCTCCTCCCGTCAGCATGAAGGCAGCATAAGTCACCTTCCTGTCATCTCTGCATTTCATGGTGTCAAAGATTTTCTCCAACTCCTGTATCCACCACTCGGCTCGCTCTGGATCATAATCCCCTCTGAACTGGGGTGGCTTCCCTTTTAGAAAGGTAGCCAATCCTGCATCCTTTGCCTCAGCAGCCCTCCTCCTCTCCTGCTGCTCCTGTAACTCTGCCTCTCTCTGCATCCTCTGAGCATTCTGTTGCGCCTGCTGCAACAGTAAGGATGCTAACTCCCGAATAGTCTGGAGAGTCTCAGATGACTCTCCTCCACCTCCAGCTCCTACCTCAGGCTGAGAAGTCTCACCCACTACTCTCTCTAGGGTCCTACTACTCTCTCGTCCTCTACGTCCTCTGCCTCGAGCCATGATCCTATTAAAAGAAATCATTAGCCAACATCAATATGACATATAATTTACAACTGGAATATAAATACTATATGTCATAGAAATGTCGCATTCGGACTCACTACCCAACTTCTAAGCATCGTCGGTATCCGATGTTGATTCAACTAAAATGGCCAGTACACCTTAACCTCACAGTCTGAATAGAATCCACTGCTCTGATACCACCAAATGAGACACCCCGATGTCCCATTAAATAAAAACCTAATTTATCTAAAACTTAATCGTAATATTAGCGTTGGACATATATATAAAATCGTAATTATTAAAAACTTAAAGGTAAGAACAAAATTTAAACATCACATCACACACATATAAATATAAATACAAATATACTATGCTGATAAACTAAAGAGGGTACTCCATCAGTAGGGTCCCAAAAGATACATACTGATACAAAATGGTATAAGCAGCGGAAACTAAAACGTCACAAAAGACGCACTGGCCATCGACCCTAAACTCAACGGCTGGAGGTCATTGCTCGTCCTCCAGCATCCCCATCAAGCTCCTCTGTGGCCGGCTCATCCGCAGTGTCTTCTCAAAACGAACACATAAAAGAAACATACATATAAAAGAAATAGGGGATAAGAAACTATCTATCATCATATAAGGAAAAGGATACGTAACATATAAACAATAAAGGCACATAGACATGCATCACAGATAAATATATGTATAATAAATATATACAATCATCCTCGAGATATATTATCATCCTCTACCCTTCGCACCCATGCAACTTATGCTGACGTGGCCACTACCAATCCTGTCACACATCCCTTACCCGCTCAGGGATGTTAGTCAGTCGTCCAAGCGACGCGTCCCCAAACACCGGTGCACATTCTCATCCGTGGTGAGAATGCTCATGCAAAGCAATGACACTATAGCTGCACAATACACGTCGGTACACACCCTGGTTCTCTCTCGAAGGTGCTCATGCAAAGCAATGACACTATAGCTGCACAACCTAAATCTAAGTTGGGACGGTCCCGCGAGGACTTCTGACCTCGTGTGTTCCAAACACACGGCTGTGATCAACAACATGCATCTATATGGATCTCACCTGCATATATCGAATCATATCCTAGTGCCTTAACCTCTCATCACTATCTCATAGCATATCTCTGATAATATCACCTCATCAATCGCATCATAATAAAATAGTAATTAATTAGGTTAGGCACTTCTAAATCATATATCATACGCTCCCCAACATACATCACTAAAAAATATCAGAGATCATCACCTAGATGTCACTAAGCATATTATTCCAGATAAATCATATTATCAATCAGAACAACATGTTATCAACCATAAGCAAAATAAATAATAATCACAATAATAATAATAAAAAAATAATACTAACATATTCAAACATATTCTAATAAATATAATAAAATAATACTAACATATTTTAATAAATATAATAACTATAATTTAACATGTTAATCCAAACAGCACACAGCAAACAATTCAAACATAATAAAACCAGACAACCTCAGATATCACAAAATTAACCTAACGGCGATAAATCTACAATCTCCATATCATCATCGGTACCACTAAATAGTCCCCAATGTGATATTGATATTGTCTATTATTCGCCCACTAGTAGGGTTTAGGTCGCCCTACGCCAATATTGAATAAAATGTTACTTAGCCATTTCCGATGCTAGATGGTTACTTTCCCCCACCTGAGGTGTCGTAGGCTAGCTTTATAGCAACAAAACGAGCTGTCGCAACCGAAATCGCGGCGGGGACGACGATAAAAGCATTAAAAAAAAAAAAGGATAGAGTCGCCACCAATTTTATTTCATTTAGGAAAAATTGGAAAACCTTTAAAAAAAAATGGTCTTTGAAACCAAGTTGAGTTCGGAAGTCTATTGTGCATTGGGAAGGATGAGGACTTAACCCCATAGCACCCCTAATACACCTGTTAAAATAACAGTTACCCAAAATTTATTGTGCAAATATTTAATTAATTTTAAAATACTTATTTAAACCCCATTTTGACAGCCATGTATCATGAATATATTAGCACATCAACGAGACAATAAAGCATTTGGAGAAACTTACCTCCTATTATTCAACACGATAGGCTTGGGTAAAAATTGAACCACACTCATGCCAAGTTGTTCGGCTGGACCTTAACTAGACAAATCAGGTTATTGGCTCATGGACCACATTTGTCACATAACAACAAAACTAGCAATATCTACATCTGCCAAACAAAGTCATTCCTAAGAGAGCTTTGGCCTATGAACCTGAAACACTATGAATTCCTCTTTCAAGGATTAAGGCACAAAGTGAGTTATAACTTGCAAGCAAACAAAACCTAAGATATGGGGTGTAGCAATATTAACGGTACCCTTTGGAAATTCATAAAAACAACAGATTATACCAAACAATAGACCATGTCATTTCATCTAATAAAACTATGTGCCATGGTTACCTACAAGTCCATATACCCAAATAAATCAATCAATAGACTAAATCCACGAGTGCAACTCTGCAACCATTAGCATCATCCCACATGTAATAGTATCACATTCTTCACACATCAATTAATATTTTTGCTGCAAAATTAACCTAATAAACCCATTGGAACAAGACCCGTGTGCATAAGCTGATTTTTGAACCAATAAAATGACAGATTTTAAAGTGTATGTCAATGTCACACATATGAAAGCAACTCTCAGCATACATTTAAACAAACCATAAGTAGCAATCCTGAAAACTTGAACTCACCATTGAAACTTGGGGGACATCCAACCTAGAACAGCACACAAATAGATAAAGCATCATCCAATTTAACTGTTCAAGAACAACATCTTTTCACAGAGTATCCAGACACAACTTTGGAATTTTTGTGAGTTAAATTTATAAGAGGAAGTGACCAAAACAGAAATCAGACTACCAATGGACACAATAGACTGAATTAAGAGTAAAAAGAAATTAAACAACATCAAAATGAATAAACTGGATACATTGATTTTTGGAGGTTCTTCGATACAAATTTCAGAGAAAGAAATGAAAACAAAATATAACAAAGGAAATACAAACACTCTCTCCCTTTCCTTCTCTCAATTTTCGTCCCCTATCTCTCTCTCTATTTTTGAGTCAGATTCTTCTTCTGTTCTGAAATTTTTCTGTACCTCTCCTCCTTATCTGTTTTTTCTTTCCTTCTGCGTTTCTGTTCTTCTAATTTTCGCCCCCCCTCTTTTTGTGTCTGTGTTCGTCCATTTTATAGAGCCTAGGTCACGCAGTTGCTGCCCCTCTTTACGCTAACCTGCAAAAAATCCGAATAAAAACCATTAATGATATGATTGAGAGAAAAAAGAGTAAGAAATGATCTTTACCTTGATGACCAACACAGGAAAGAAAATAAAAAATGTGAGATGTGCGCACAACTGCATGAGAAAGGAAAGAATCAATGGTGTGCGAAATTTTAGAGGAAATCTGAGATTGTGTTCATGAAACCTTGAATGGGTAAGTGATATGAGTTATGCAGCTGCTAGGGTTCCAAAGAGAGTGATTCTGATGGGTTTGGGGGTAGATCCGGGTTTGGGAATAAAAATGGGTCTTGGGTAAGTATGTGGGTAGTGGGCTTGGCTGGCTTGACCCAATAATGGAGTAAAATGAAACAATAAACAAGTTTAACATAAAAATAAAAAAATATTTTTGGGATTTTGTCTTTTGTAATTTTTTTTGGGATAAATAAAAATAAACGTCAAAATTAAATGACAAAACATAATTTTTTTTAATCTCTTTTTGCAAATTTTTTTTTTATTTTAGAGAAAAACTTAAGAAAGGCCCGGTCAAAATAGGGTGTTCACACGAGCCCACCCCAATCTCCCCAAATCTGCCCCGTGAGCTTCTCCTACCTCCGAGGCTCCAAAAATTCACCTGAGCACATATTCATGAAGTACACGTTACGTGTAGCTCAAATCTGAAGACGGAATTGAAAATAGATAAACGGATTGAGAGATAACTTCAATACTATCATGGACAGTATTTCGGCATAAAAACATAGACTTACCAAGAAAAGAAAGGTAGGATGATGAAGTAGAAGTCGCGAGGATCACAACGGTATAATCGGTTTTTCAATAGGACGAACGGATTGATCAGAATCTCCACTAGAAGTTTCTCTCTCTTTCTTTCTCTCCTCTCCCTCTCTCGCTACAAATTGAGTTTTCTGCCTCTTTCTAAAGGGTTCCACGAAATTCCATCCTTTAATCCACTTTTTTTTTTTTTTTGGCCTTTTCCGGCGCTCAGCGCCCAAGACCCAGCGCTCAGCGCTGGGTGTGCTACACCGCCTCATCTCCCCCAATCCCAGCATGCCACGTGTGCAATCTCCAGCGCTCAGTGCCCGAATCCCTGCGCTCAACGCCCCGTGGTAACAGCAAGTCCCGATTCTTATGTTTTATCGGGTTCTGAGCTCGTTTGAAGTCCGATTGACTTGAAATTTAAAACATAGACTCTCATATACCTAAGGAATAAGTCTAAGCCTTCAAAATTATCTAATCTCTTCCACAAAAATAAATTTCCTATTGTGCATTCTTATGCATTCTAAATTGTATAACAGAAATTCTAGAACACTTTCTTATTCAATTCAACGCCGGTTAATCTCATACTTTCCATGCAAGGTTCCCAACACCTAAACATGCATATCAGACCTTAAATCAAAGTCTTAAACATAGTTATCCAACATATAAATAATGCCTTAAAACACAGATGTTACACCCCTCGAGCGGCTCAATCCAAAATCAAGTCTTGGTTAAATAGAAATACAACTAGATCAGTTCCAATTCATAAAAGTGAAAAGGAAACAGAAAGGGACAAAACCAATTACCTATACCGATTGACACTAACAAGCAAAGGTCTCCTAAGGGTCTCCAAAACTCTAAGAACCGGTTGAGTTTGGTGGAAAAGGGGAGAGAAACTGCTCTGGCCGCACTAGGTGACGGCTGACATCAGAAAATAGGGTTAAAACGTAACCCTCGGTTTCTGTGCCACATATATATAGGCTGCACTTGAGCACGACCGTGCACCCCCTTGAGCACGGTCGTGCTGGACTTAGCGTCAACGAGACGCGGTCCGCACTTGAGCACGGCCATGCTCACTGTTGAGCATGGGCGTGCTCAACTTAAAACTCAACATAGCGCGCTTCACTTAAGCACGGGCGTGCTGGCTAATGAGCATGGGTGTGCTCATGTACCAGAAAGGGACTTTTAAGCCAAAAAATTCCATCTAACCCTTAGCCTACAACTTCTAACTTAAGCTATAAGCTCAAACAACCAAACAAGCATATAGAAAGCACTTAACAAAGAGCGGGGTGTTACATCTCACCAGTCTAAGAACACCCAACCTCACCCCAATCTGAACCACACCCTCACCCCAACATATATCCTCACCACAACACACTTCTGAACCTTGAACATCAACCCAAAACCTATCTGCACACTCACCTATCCAAATCTTTCCACCTAGACCTCAATTTCAGTCAATCATCCCTCTGATGATCACTGGTTCAATCAACCAGATGAGTTTAGGATCAATCCAGGAGCACCCTTTCCTAAGATTCCCAAAATCCAATTTCCATACACTGACCCCTCCATTCTCTATGATGGCAAAGCTGAAAGCTGGGCCAAAGTAAAAAGGGACTGGAGAATCCTTTACCATACTCACTCTCCTGCCCCTGAACCTAGACCTTTTTACCTTCTACCAGAGTATGAGTATGAACCTGAGATTGTTATACCTCGGAGCTATATTGGCATTCCCTATGAAACCTTTGCACCTCTTCCTTTTGAACACTATACCACTAATGGTCCACTTCCGACTCACCTTCCCTTAAAGAAATCCACTCCAAGAAAAATTTACCCTAACCTTTTCAAACTTCCACTCTTCAAACCCCACACTGATGGTGTTGATAGGGATATTATTCCCATCTGGTGGACTGTACCTTCCAAGCTAAAGGAAATAAAATCTGAATTTCAAAGGTCAAGGACTCATAACTACAGAAGATTCATTCTTGACAGAAATGTCAAATGGATGAAGTTTGTTCATCCTAGTGAGTATGGGACTCTTGCTGATGTATGCGATCACATCATGTATGTCCATGTCAACGCTGAGTTTGCCTTGCCAAGATACATCAGGGCTGCCAGTTTTGTCCCTCCAACCTGGTTGCATCACTCAACCAGAACTACCAGAGTTGACATGCAACGTTAATAATTTTCCCTAGACGGCCTATGATTGATTTGAACAAGGATAAGGACGGCAAGTTCATACTCCCACATCAAAGAATGCCCATGCCTGGCACATGCATATTGATGCCAAGTTCAGAAGCCCATATAGATCAGGAAGTCATCAATATGCTTCTGGCTGAAGATCCATACAAGTGCTTTAACAATGAAGCAAGCGGCTATTGGGCAAGCCATGTGAAAATTGGCAATAGGGAAGCTTCCTCTTCTGGTCTTACTGCTGCTGACAAGGAAGCCACTCCTGTAGTAAGAGGCAGGTATGGTTTCTCTGCAGTCAGGTACTACATTCATGAGGACACCTTAGGCATTTCCCTAAGGATCCCTACCTTCGATAAGGATGAAGTCCACTGGATTCCATATGTGCCTACACCTAAACCCTCAGTGCAGATTTCTGAAGCTTCCTCTAAAGAAATGGAGGAAATCATTGTGGAAGGGATAGAGAAAGTTGATAAAGTAGTTCAAACTGAGCCTCTTGAGGAAGAAATGACTGAGAATGGGAGTAAACAAGGAACATTAGGACAACAGACTTCACAGCGTCTAGCTTTAGCTGTCATTCATCCAGAAGCACCTTAACATTCTAATGACCTAAGCATTATGACTAATCAAAGGAATTTGGATGCTACTAAGGACGAAAAGGATAAGGACAACACGTTCAGACTCCTCCATCCGCAAGTCCCTAATTTTCCTCCTCTTTTTCTCTCTTGTTTTTACATAACTGACAATGATGGTCCACCTTATCCTACCTTTTTGTCTGATGACAAAAAGGGGGAAAAGGATTTGAGAAATAAATTTGAAGAAGTCTTTTGATATACCAAAGTCTTTGCTTGCATGGTTTCATATCTGCATTTTGCTCTAATATCTGCTTAAATGCTTGAGTTTCATATGCTCTGATACTTGTTATATAATCTGTGCGTATCTGCTTAATTTTAGACTTGTTAAAGTTTTGGATGCTTTGTCTTAGGGGAACTCTTTAGCTCTCTTAGACTTTGCTCACTCAAATTTAATAAGTTTTTGTCATCATCAAAAAGGGGGAGATTGTTGGAACCAAAGTGGTTATGGTTAAATAATCTCTTAAGTTTTGATGCTAACAAAAAGATTTAATTTATATGGCAAAGTTATGTTAAAGGACTAACTCATCTACTCAAGTATGCAGGACTGTTTTTAGTATCGCTAGACAAGAGAACTAATTTAAAGTTCCTTAGAATTGCTTATGAATCATATCGAGTCCAAGTTTTACTCGCTAAACGAGCCTTCAAAGCAATATGGTAACTAGTTCACAAGGTTATCGCTAGACGAGGCGCTAAAAATAACTAAGTTAAAAGGTACTGGACAAGAACTTAAGTATACCTCTGTAATAAGCAGTAGACGAGTCTTTAAGTCTATCAGGATAAATAACAAGTCCAAAGACTTGTAGTCAGACTAAGACCACCCGATAAATAACTAGACGAGTAGTTAACTGGACTAGCTAATGAAAACAGATCTAAGCTAAACTAGTCCACTAAATGCATGTTTGGAGTTGCGTTAGACCTCTCCAAAATTGCATCCAACATGAAGCTAATATGTACAGCTTCTAAATCCTAAACGCACTTCTAACCTTTTCTGTTGTCCTTCCAAAGAGGCTATAAGTTAGACTACCCAGTTGCTTCTTAAAGTTAAAGATATATGCGTCCAAAGGCACACTGGAAATGAGCCCGTCTAGTCAAGTGAATTTATTTCAAATGATTGTTTATTTAATACGAATGTATTTATGTCGCTTACTTGTGTATTTTAATTGTTTATAACTTTTTTTCTTAGTAAGAGAAACATAGTACCATTGAAAATACAAAACTTTGTAATCTGACACACAAGCTGCTGTAAAAGTAAAACAAGGAAAGTCATAAAGCAACTTTCAGTGTGACAGAGAAGTGACAGTACCACTTTGAGCATTTCTGATAGCCAAGAGCACATTTCACAGAAAGCATATAAAGTTATCAGACTCAACGAATCTCAGCATCAAATGCTATCTCTAAACGGATATGTTCGAAGATCGTTGAAGAAGAAGATAACTCAAACTGAAGAACTCTATAAATACTGGACGATCCCAGTAAAGAAGATATAGAGACTCTAATATTCAAAAGTGTCAAAACTCTGCTAAAAGTTCTCTCGAATACCTTCAGTTGTAATCTCATTTGATCTTAAATTTTCATACCCTCACACATATCGAGTTCTTAGATCAATCTTTAAATCTCTTAGTCTGAGTTAGAGCCTGAAGAGGCTTGGTTGAGAAAGAATACTTGTAAGCCTGAAGTGGTGTTGAATACTTGTAAAACTATTGGATTATAGTGGAGAAAACCTTCAAGTAGAAGGGACTGGACCTAGCTCTTGTTTGAAAAGAGTGAATCAGGATAAATCAACTGTGTGAATCTTCTATCCCTATCTTTTACAGTCTTTGTTTATACTATATGTGGGGATTTTGATTTGAGTTTGTTAACTCCTTTAAAAAGATATTTTGATTGTGTGTATAATTCTTTTTCTGCTTGCAAAAAGGTTTTAAGAAAAGGATTTTCAGAAAACTGTTAAGAAACACAATTCAACCCTCTTCTTGTGTTTCCATGTGTCAACTTTACTATCTAAATAGACATTTTAATGCCTAGGAAAAAAACCAACAACGCCCTTGTTATTTTTGTGATACGTGTCCATTCTAAGGGTAGTTTTGTCACTTAGTTAACTCTACTAGCTGATACCAAAAAAGAAAAAAATAACTTTACTTCTCTGCTCTTGTCATGTCTACTTTTATACTCCTCCTACTCCAAAGACTTTAATTTCACTCTTCCTCCTACTTCTTCTTCATCTTCTGCGGGTTTTATGGTCTAAAATGGTGAGCTATTCCATTTTACTCTTCCTTATACTTTTTCTTCATCTTCTTCAGGTTTAGTGGTGTAAAAGGATAAGCTCTTTCTTTCTACTTCTTCATCTTCTATCCCTTTTCATCACTCTTTATCATGATTTTACTTTCATTTAGAGGTGTTGTTTTATGGTTTTCTTTAATTTTTTTTTTATAATAGTAGAATGGGTTTCAAAAATATGATTATGAAACAAACCTGGTGTTGAGAAAAGATTCAACATTAGCCCCACTTTATGGTCCAAATCTCCTGTATGTTTAGAATATGCTATGGCTTTATACTAGAACCATTAATGTACGCTGTGTCTTTACTTTTTGAGTGTGTTTAATTTTTACTTTTAAGAAAGAAGTTTTGGACAGAGCCATGCGCATTGGACAAATGTTCTCATATCATAAATATCATAAAATATACATAATATATTTTTGCTTTTTTCTCTGCAACATCGTATGACAACATGCATGTTTCTTATTGTTATACTTATTTATATGCATTGGACATCGCTGGGTATGTGCTTGACAAATTCCCATGATTTAGCAGATTAATCATTGTTAGAGTGGAAAAGACATACATGTTAATATTGTCCAAGTAAATCATTCAAGCTTATGATCATAAAAAAATAGTGGGGGTATTTTTAGCTGTTAATTAATCCATTCCCGGGATGGAAACCTGAGTATGAGACCTAAAAGAAAAGATGGCATTGATACCCAAGGAATCTACATACATTTTTTTTAGAAGTTTAACAATAATCAAGAATAAAAATGTGATACTGAGAGATTCAAGTATTAGATAGAGACTAAGAGACACATAAACAACGTGTGATAGCTTACAAAACCAAAGAAAAATGATCTTTCTTGCTTTTCCTCTTCAACAGAAAATGAATGCTTAGCTCAACTGATATATGTAACATCTGTGTTTTAAGGCATTATTTATATGTTGGATAACTATGTTTAAGACTTGGATTAAAGGTCTAATATGCATGTTTAGTGTTGGGAACCTTGCATGGAAAGTATGAGATTAATCGGCATTGAATTGAATGAGAACGTGTTCTACAATTTCCGTTATACAGTGTAGAATGCATAAGAATACATAATAGGAAATTTATTTTTGTGGAAGATATTAGGTATTTGTGAAGGCTTAGTCTTATTCCGTAGGTATAGAAGAGTCTATGTTTCAAATTTCAGGTCAATCGGGCTTCGAACGAACTCAGAACGCGAGAAAACGTTGGAACTGGAAGTGTTGGACAGAAACCAGTGCTGAGCACAGGCTTCCGGGCGCTGAGCGCTGGCCCCTGCCACGTGGCATACCCCGATTGGCACGCGGAGGCGATGCAGAAGCACCAGCACTGAGCGCTGGTGCTGGGGTGCTGAGCGCCCAGTAATAATTAAAAAAAAAAAAGAGTTTAAATTAAAGAATTTCGAGGAAGTAACCAGAAAGAGCCAGAAATCAGGTTTTAGAGTGAGAGGGAGAGGAGAGAAAGAAAGAGAGAGAAATTTCCAGAGGAGATTCTGATCAATCCGTTCGTCCTATTGAAAAACCGATTATACCGTTGTGATCCTCGCGACTTCTACTTCATCATCCTACCTTTCTTTTCTTGGTTAGGCTAAGGTAAGTCTATGTTTTTATGCCGAAATGCTGTCCGTGATAGTATTGAAGTTATCTCTCAATCCGTTTATCTGTTTTCAATTCCATCTTCAGATTTGAGCTACACGTAACGTGTACTTCGTGAATATGTGTTCAGGTGAATTTTTGGAGCCCCGGAGGTAGGAGAACCTCACGAGGCAGATTTGGGGAGATTAGAGTGGGTCCGTTTCGTTACTCTAAAGCTAGCCTACGACATCTCATGTGGGGGAAAGAAGCCATCTAACGTCGGAAATGGCTAAGTAACATTTTATTCGATATTGGCTTAGGGCGACCTAAACCCTACTAGTGAGCGAGTAATTGATAATATCAATATCACACTGGGGATCACTTAGTGGTACCAATGATGATATTGAGATTGTAGATTTATCGCAGTTAGGTTAATTTTTATGATATCTGAGGTTGTCTGATTTTACTGTTTTGAGCGGTTTGCTATGTGCTGTTGGGATTGATATGTTAATTGAGATTAATTATGTTTATTTTATTATTTTATTATTATTATAATTTGATTATGGTTGATAACATGTACTGGCTGATGATATATTAGATTTGCCATAACATGCTTAGTTGTTTTGTAGGCAGTGATATTTGATATTTTAAGTGATGCATGTTGGGGAGTGTATGATATATGATGTTAGACGTGCCTAACCTGATTAAATAATATTTTATTATGATGAGGCTGATGAGGTGATATTCTTTGAGATATGCTACGAGATAGTGATAAGAGGTTAAGGCACTAGGATATGACCTGATATATGCCGGCGAGACCCATATAGATGCATGTTGTTGATCACATCCGTGTGTTTGGAACACATGAGGTCAGAAGTCCTCGCGGGACCGTCCCAACTTAGATTTAGGCTGTACAGCTATAGTGTCATTGCTATGCATGAGCACCCTCGAGAGAGAACCAGGGTGTGCACCGGAGCGAGATGTGCAGCTATAGTGTCATTGCTTTGCATGAGCATTCTCACCGCAGATGAGAGTGTGCACCGGTGTTTGGGGACGCGTCGCTTGGACGACTGACTAACATCTCTCAGCGGGCAAGGGATGTGTGACAGGATTGGTGGTGGCCACGTCAGCATAAGTTGTATGAGTGCGAAGGGTAGAGGATGATAATATACCTCGAGGATGATTGTATATATTTCTTATATATATTTATCTGTGATGCATGTCTATGTGCCTTTCTTGTTTATATGTTACGTACCATTCTCCATATATGATGATAGATAGTTTCTTATCCCCTATTTCTTTTATATGTATGTTTCTTTGATATGCTCGTTTTGAGAAGACCTTGCGGATGAGCCAGCTACAGAGGAGCTTGATGGGACTCCTTATGAGCCAGATGCTGGAGGACGAGCAGTGACCTCTAGCCGTTGAGTTTAGAGTCTATGGCCAGTGCGTCTTTTGTGACGTTTTAGTTTCCGTTGCTTATATCATTTTGTATCAGTATGTATCTTTTGGGACCCTACTGGAGTACCCTCTTTAGTTTATCAGTTCAGTATGTTTGTATTTATATTTATATGTGTGTGATATGATGTTTAATTTTCTTACTTTTAAGTTTTTAATATATATGATTTTCTATATATACGCTAATATTACGATTAAGTATTAGATAATTTAGCTTTTTCTTGAATGGGACATCAGGGTATCTCATTTGGTGGTATCAGAGCAGTTTGATTCTGTTCAGGCTATGAAGTTAGGATGTACTGGCCATTTTAGTTGAATCCACATCGGATATTGACTATGCTTAGATGTTGGGTAATGAGTCCAGACGCAAGAGTTAACATTTGTGTGGCATATAGTATTTATATATCCGATTATGTAATATTATATGCCATATAAATGTGAGCTAATGATTTCCTTTACAGGATCATAGCTCGAGGTAGAGGCAGAGGACGATGGGGACGAGGTGGTGGTAGAAACCCTGAGAGAGTTGCCGGAGGTGGCAACGGAGAGGCTTCTCACACCTGAGGAGGAACCAGAGGTGGAGGAGAGTCATCTGACACTCTTCGAACCATCAGAGATTTAGCCACCGCTATGTTGCAGCAGAGACAGTAGACCGCTCAGATGATGCAGCAGGATAGAGAGCAGCAGGAGCGTGAGAACCAGAGGAGAGCTGCTGAGGCAGAGGATGCAGGGATGGCTACTTTCCTGAAAAGGAAGCCACCCCATTTTAGAGGTGATTATGACCTAGAGAGGGCAGAGTGGTGGATCCAGGAGTTGGAGAAGATCTTTGACACCATGAGATGCAGAGATGACAAGAAAGTGACTTATGCTGCTTTCATGCTTACCGGAGGAGCAGAGTCATGGTGGAGTGGCAAGAGAAGGTTGTTGGAGGCTGAGGGTCGTGTGATTAACTGGGAGACTTTTAAAACTTGCTTCCTGGAGAAATACTTCCCGCGTTTGGTTAGACGCGAGAAGGAGAAAGAGTTTATGAGTCTTCGACAGGGTAACATGTCTGTCGGGGAATATGCAGCATGGTTTGAGGCTCTGATTCAGTTCTCAGAGTTTTACCAGAGATTCCCTAATGAGGATTGGATGTGTAGGAGGTTCGAGGATGGCTTGAGGCATGAGTTACGGAGAGCTATAGCACCGCTTGATATTCAGAGTTTCCTAGAGCTGGTTGAGAGATGCAGTGCTATAGAGGGCATAGACCACAGGCAAGCTGTTGAGCAGAGATTGCAGAGGAGTGGAGGCCCTATCAGATCAGGTTTTCAGAGGAGAGCAGGCAGTGGTTCTTAGTTGAGACGGGGACCCTATACTAGACCCGTAATGAGTGTTCAGTCAGCTGCTACAGTACCAGTTAGTGGAGTGGGCCAGTAGCAGAGAGGTCCAATTTGTTACAGATGCGGAGGTCCGCATTATGTTAGAGATTGCATAGAGAGGCCGAGTTGTTTCCACTGTGGGAAACCAGGCCACATGGCTCTGGATTGCAGATAGAGAGGGATACAACAGTAGGCAACTGCTGGTAGAGGAGCTGCAGGCTATAGAGGTGGAGCTGGGAAAGGAGCCCCAGTAGCAGAACCATCGGTGGCCAGACCTCAAGCCACAGGGAGGGTGTTTACCGTGAGGGGAGCTAAATCCTCTCAATCTGCAGATCTTATCCAGGGTATGTGCTTGATATCTGGTAGACTCTCGTCTGTGTTGTTTGACTCAGGTGCTACATATTCATTTATTTCGCATGAGTGTGTGGATCATTTACATTTACATTTACCTGTTTGCTTACAGTGTCCTATAGTTGTTGAGAATAGGACATTCTTTGTGTATCTTGTTTGTTTACCTATGCAACAGATAGATGTTATCCTTGGCATGGATTGGCTTTCGGCTAACCATGTAGTGTTAGATTGTTCCAGCAAGACCTTGTCATTTCTTGAGCCTTCTAGCATAGTATCTGCCAATGAAGGAGTATCTATGAGGAGTGATGATTCTCGACTGTACGTGATGCTTTTCTCAGTGGAATCTAAGGAGACTCCGAGTATAGATTTTATGCCCATCGTGAGAGAATTTCCTGAGGTTTTCCCTCCCGATGTTCCGGGTTTGCCCCCAGAGAGGGAAGTGGAGTTCACTATAGATCTCATACCAGGGACAGGACCTATATCTATAGCACCTTATCGGATGTCACCGGTAGAGTTAGCCGAGTTAAAGAAACAATTGGATGATATGTTGAAAAAGGAATTTATCAGGCCTAGTGTTTCACCGTGGGGAGCTCCAGTGTTGTTTGTTAAGAAGAAGGATGGAAGTGCTAGATTATGCACGGATTACAGGCAGTTGAATAAAGTAACGATCAAGAATAAGTATCCATTGCCTAGGATAGATAATCTGATGGATCAATTAAAGGGAGCTTCGGTATTTTCCAAGATTGATCTGAGATCCGGGTATCACCAGATTAGAGTAAAGAAGGAAGATATACCCAAGACAGCTTTCAGGACGAGGTACGGACACTATGAATATTTAGTTATGCCTTTTGGTGTGACTAATGCTCCAGCAGTGTTTATGGATTATATGAACAGGATCTTTAGACCGTTCCTCGATAAGTTTGTGGTGGTGTTTATAGATGATATCCTTATTTATTCCCGTACACGGGAAGAGCATGAGGAACATTTAAGAATAGTGTTACAGGTGTTGAAGGATAGACAGTTGTATGCCAAGCTTTCTAAGTGCGAGTTTTGGTTAGAGGAGGTTCAGTTCCTAGGTCATGTGATTAACAAAGAAGGAATAGCAGTAGATCCTGCTAAAGTTGAAGCAGTGCTTAAGTGGGAACGACCCAAGTCAGTTAGTGAAGTAAGGAGTTTCTTGGGATTGGCTGGATATTATCGGAGGTTTATCGAGGGTTTTTCGAAAATTGCGTTGCCTATGACGCAGTTAACGAGAAAAGGTACAGCGTTTGTTTGGACAGAGGAATGTGAGGAGAGTTTTCAAAAGTTGAAGGAAAAGTTAACCACATCACCTGTTCTGACTTTGCCAGACCCTTTAGGATAGTTTGATGTATATTGTGATGCGTCATACCAAGGATTGGGTTGTGTCTTGATGCAAGAGGGAAGAGTTATGGCTTATGCTTCACAACAGTTGAGAGTTCATGAGAGGAATTATCCGACCCATGATTTGGAGTTAGCAGCTATAGTGTTCGCATTAAAGATATGGCGACACTACCTTTATGGAGCAAGGTTTAATGTGTACAGTGACCATAAGAGTTTAAAGTATTTGTTTGATCAGAAGGAGCTAAATATGAGACAACGTAGATGGATGGAGTTTATTAAGGATTATGAGTTTGATCTTCAATACCATCCTCGGAAGGCGAATGTTGTAGCGGATGCTCTGAGTAGGAAATCTTTACATGTGTCGGCGATGATGGTAAAGGAAATGGAATTGATTGAACAGTTTAGAGATATGAATCTAGGGATGGAGTTGTGTGAGGATAGAATATGTTTAGGTATGATCACTATTAATAGTGAGTTTCTGAGGGATCTTAAGGATAAACAGGTTCAGGATCAATACCTGCAAGAGGTGAGTAGAGGCATAGATGAGGGAAAGATTTCAGAGTTTAGTAGAGGGCCAGATGGTGTGTTGAGGTTTAGGGATAGGATATGTGTGCCAGACGACTTAGAGTTTAGGAAAATGATTTTGGAAGAGGCACATAAGAGTAAGTTGAGTTTTCACCCCGGAGCCACCAAGATGTATCAGGATTTAAAGAAAATGTTTTGGTGGCCGAGAATGAAGAAGGAAGTGGCAGAATATGTTTTATCTTGTTTGGTTTGTCAGAAAGCTAAGATAGAACATCAAAAGCCTGCTGGTTTGCTACAGTCCTTAGATATCCCAGAATGGAAGTGGGATAGCATAGCTATGGATTTTGTGGTTGGATTACCACGAACTCCTAAGAGGCATGATGCGATTTGGGTTATCATCGATAGGTTGACGAAATGTGCTCACTTCTTACCTATTGGTGAGAGTTATAGTTTAGAGAAGTTGACCCAGATCTACATCAAGGAAGTTGTTAGGCTACATGGTGTACGGTCGAGCATTGTTTCCGACCGAGATCCTAGATTCACATCTAGATTTTGGAGACAGTTGCACAGTGCTTTGGGGACGAAGTTGAGGGTGAGTTCTGCTTATCATCCTCAGACGGATGGACAGTCTGAGAGGACAATTCAGTCATTGGAGGATCTTTTGAGGGTGTGTGTTTTAGAGCACATTGGTAGTTGGGATGAGTTTTTGACGTTGACTGAGTTTACATATAACAACAGTTTCCATAGCAGTATTGGGATGGCACCGTATGAGGCTTTATATGGCACGAAATGCAGGACTCCGTTGTGTTGGTATGAGAGTGGTGAAAGCCAGATATTGGGCCCTGATGTGGTACAACAGAAGACGGAACAGGTTAGAAAGATCAGGGAAAAGATGAAGGAAGCGCAGGATAGGCAAAGGAGCAACAGTAACAAGAGGAGGAGACCCTTAGAATTCCAGGAAGGTGATCACGTGTTTTTGAGAGTCACTCCGAAGACCGGAATTGGCAGAGCTATCAAGTCTAGAGAGCTTACTCCTAGATTCATTGGACCTTTCCAGATTCTTCGACGGATTGGTCCAGTAGCCTACCCTATTGCCTTACCGCCTAACCATTCTAATCTTCATGATGTCTTTCACGTATCCCAGTTAAGAAAATATTATCCTGATCCTTCTCATGTACTTGAGCCTGAGTCAATACAACTCCGAGAGAATCTAGAATATGAGGCTGTACCGGTTAGAATCGCAGATAGAATGATTAAGGAACTTCGCGGTAAGCAGATTCCTTTGGTCAAGGTCATTTGGGATGAGACTACAGGAGATGCTACTTGGGAGCGTGGGGCAGATATGCAGCAGCAGTATCCACATCTTTTCTGAGGTACGTAAATTCCGGGGACGGAATTTCTTTTTAGGGGGTAGTAATGTAACATCTGTATTTTAAGGCATTATTTATATGTTGGATAACTATGTTTAAGACTTGGATTAAAGGTCTAATATGCATGTTTAGTGTTGGGAACCTTGCATGGAAAGTATGAGATTAACCGGCGTTGAATTGAATGAGAACGTGTTCTAGAATTTCTTTAGAATGCATAAGAATACACAATAGGAAATTTATTTTTGTGGAAGAGATTAGGTATTTGTGAAGGCTTAGTCTTATTCCTTAGGTATAGAAGAGTCTATGTTTCAAATTTCAGGTCAATCGGGTTTCGAACGAGCTCAGAACGCGAGAAAACATCGGAATTGGAAGTGTTGGACAGAAACCAGCACTGAGCGCAGGCTTCCGGGCGCTGAGCGCTGGCCCCTGCCACGTGGCTTACCACGATTGGCGCGCGGAGGCGCTGGTGCTGGGGCGCTGAGCGCCCACGCCCAGTAATAAAAAAAAAGAAAAAAAGAGTTTAAATTAAAGAATTTCGAGGAAGTAACCAGAAAGAGCCAGAAATTAGGTTTTAGAGTGAGAGGGAGAGGAGAGAAAGAAAGAGAGAGAAATTTCCAGAGGAGATTCTGGTCAATCCGTTCGTCCTATTGAAAAGCCGATTATACCTTTGTCATCCTCGCGACTTCTACTTCATCATCCTACCTTTCTTTTCTTGGTTAGGCTAAGGTAAGTCTATGTTTTTATGCCGAAATGCTGTCCGTGATAGTATTGAAGTTATCTCTCAACCCGTTTATCTGTTTTCAATTCCGTTTTCAGATTTGAGCTACACGTAACGTGTACTTCGTGAATATGTGTTCAGGTGAATTTTTGGAGCCCCGGAGGTAGGAGAACCTCACGAGGCAGATTTGGGGAGATTGGAGTGGGTCCGTTTCGTTACTCTAAAGCTAGCCTATGACATCTCAGGTGGGGCAAGAAGCCATCTAACGTCGGAAATGGCTAAGTAACATTTTATTCGATATTGGCTTAGGGCGACCTAAACCCTACTAGTGAGCGAGTAATTGACAATATCAATATCACACTGGGGATCACTTAGTGGTACCAATGATGATAATGAGATTGTAGATTTATCGCAGTTAGGTTAATTTTTATGATATCTGAGGTTGTCTGATTTTACTGTTTTGAGCTGCTTGCTATGTGCTGTTGGGATTGATATGTTAATTGAGATTAATTATGCTTATTTTATTATTTTATTATTATTATAATATGATTATGGTTGATAACATGTACTGGCTGATAATATGTTAGATTTGCCATAACATGCTTAGTTGTTTTCTAGGCAGTGATATTTGATATTTTAAGTGATGCATGTTGGGGAGTGTATGATATATGATTTTAGACGTGCCTAACCTTATTAAATAATATTTTATTATGATGAGGCTGATGAGGTGATATTCTATCCGTGTGTTTGGAACACATGAGGTCAGAAGTCCTCGCGGGACCGTCCCAACTTAGATTTAGGCTGTGCAGCTATAGTGTCATTGCTGTGCATGAGCACCCTCGAGAGAGAACCAGGGTGTGCACTGGAGCGAGATGTGCAGCTATACTGTCATTGCTTTGCATGAGCATTCTCACCGCGGATGAGAGTGTGCACCGGTGTTTGGGGACGCGTCGCTTGGATGACTGACTAACATCTCTCAGTGGGCAAGGGATGTGTGACAGGATTGGTGGTGACCATGTCAGCATAAGTTGCATGAGTGCGAAGGGTAGAGGATGATAATATATCTCGAGGATGATTGTATATATTTCTTATATATATTTATCTGTGATGCATGTCTATGTACCTTTGTTGTTTATATGTTACGTACCATTCTCCATATATGATGATAGATAGTTTCTTATCCCCTATTTATTTTATATGTATGTTTCTTTGATATGCTCGTTTTGAGAAGACCTTACAGATGAGCCAGCTACAGAGGAGCTTGATGGGACTCCTTATGAGCCAGATGCTGGAGAACGAGCAGTGACCTCTAGCCGTTGAGTTTAGAGTCTATGGCCAGTACGTCTTTTGTGACGTTTTAGTTTCTGTTGCTTATATCATTTTGTATTAGTATGTATCTTTGGGGACCCTACTGGAGTACCCTCTTTAGTTTATCAGTTCAGTATGTTTGTATTTATATTTATATGTGTGTGATGTGATGTTTAATTTTCTTACTTTTAAGTTTTTAATATATATGATTTTCTATATATACACTAATATTACGATTAAGTATTAGATAATTTAGGTTTTTCTTTAATGGGACATCAGGGTGTCTCAATATATATATATACATATACATATATATATATATATATATATATATTAGTGTTAGAACATGTTTGTAACTCAATTGAATTCTTACTTATGGAATGGAAGGATTTAAGTTGTTCTTAACGAAGTAGTTGAGTTTATGTCCCTCCTTTATTTGAACGATATTATATGTAATAACTGTATTTATTTATCTATTTATTTTGTTAATTTACTTGTGTGTAGGCTGACTTATTATGAAAAATGTATCTCAAAAATAGAATAAGGAATAATAATAACTGTATCTCATAAATAATAACTCATGTTCTTTGATATTCCTCTTATGAAGTAAAGTATCATGGTCCTATAAGTATTGGGTACAATTTTTTATTTTTTTTTTGAAAAAGAAAGGCGTGCAAAGGTATCACTGCTCTACTAGTGTCATGTAAACATTACTAAATTCTATTATTTGTTGTGATAGTTTTACTTATATTATAATGCCCCATTTTCTCGATTCTTGTTTAAGGAAGAGATTAAGCATGTTTAAGGGCTTGATCTTATTCCTTAGGTATTGATGAGCATATGTTTCAAATTTGAGATCAATCAGACTTCAAACGAGCTTAGAATGTGAAGAAACGCCCGAAGTCAACGTTGCTGACTAGAGGCCAACGCTGAGTGTGGGGAAGTTGACACTGAGCATTGGGAAGCGGTGCGACGCCCTCCACGCAAGCAGGCGCTCGTGTGGATGGCTCTATGCTTAGTGCTGGAAATCTTGCCCTGAGCACCAGCGCGAGAAAATTGAAAAGAAAAAAAAAATTTGTTTCAAGAGGTAACTTAAGTTACCTCAGTTCAAACATATAAAGGCAGAACCAGAGAGCAGGGAGCTTGTGAGAGAGAGGTTAGAGAGAGAATTCAAGGCCGAGGAAAATACGTCCGTCTGATTTCTATTCCGACTACACCGTTGTGATTAGGGCTTCAAGTACTACAAGTCTCGACTATCGATTCTTCGATACAACTGAGGTAATGTTCAAATCCCTAAAGCAACTACACGTCGACATTGTTATTTACTTATTTTCCAATTCTTGCTTCGATTCTAGCTCTGTTTGAAAAACTATTGCAAGAATAGGGTTTATGACATTGTCGGGACTCTGTCTATGTGTTAGGGAAAATTTCGAAGCTCCGAGGATACCCGGAGTTTGCATGGCAGCGAGCTAGAAGGAGGGGAACATGTGTTTCGAGATGTTGAGGAAGCTTACAAGAATAGCCAAGGTGGGGAGAAAGTAACCGACATCATCAGGGAGGCAAGCGTAGAAAAATAATTATATATGCATGTGTGTAGGGTTGCCCAGACTCTACTGGTATTACCGAATAATCAACAACGGCTAAACCCTAATAAAATAATATTTTAATGTTGTCTTGGGTTTAGTGGTTGTAGGTTTATCGACTCTAAGTTATTGATTTGATGCTGATTGAGGTTGTCTGTACTGCATGTTGATGTGCTATTTGATTTTATATGACCTATATGATCTTTTATATGTTTAACATGTTGAACCTGATTATATGATTATTTTATATCTGTATATGATAATTGATGATTGACTGGTTGTTATGACGAATATATGTCTGTATGGACAAGTTGAGGGTTGACACTGCGGTAATGCCTTGAAACTGTGGATTTGAGGCCGGAATGTATGGGCATCCGCCGTGAGAATGTGAATATGTTATAAGGTTTTGGTGTTAACCATAGTGATGTTTGTTGCATTGCATTTTGCCAAGGTGGCGAGCCGTATGATTGGGAGTCATACGAGATTAGTTGTACTCGAGTGCGAGTACGGATTACGGAGGGGCCGATCTGTGAAGAGACATTTGGGATGTACGAACTGGACTCGGGAGGCTCACAGTGACGACTAGTTAGCTTCTAGTGTGTCATGTACCCCGGTATTGCCTGGTTTTCTCGACCTTACGCTGAGTATCCACGTCGCAGGTGGACGTTCCAAGGTGACCCAGATACCTCTAATGGAGCTGTGCTCATAGAGGGATGCACTCTTATGGGTCACGGAGAGTGGAAGGGTTACCTAGACAAACTAACTGATGTTCTCTGAGCAGTGAGGCTCGGTAAGGAGAATGTCTCGGGCTGAGATCCGGATGAGAGATATCGGTCGACATGCATAGGAGTGAGACTCCTTAGAGGATTGAGCTATGCATGAACTTCGAGGATGTACTGCATCGTGATGAGCAGTGATGAGTCGGTTTGAGAGCCGAGGACCCGGTATGTCAGAGTCTACTGACGCACTTATGGAGAGGGTGAGGGTAGCTCTAGGCGCCCATATCATCTTAGATATGGCCTAGTCGGATGCACCTGATAGGTTGAGTGCCTCTATGAGCTTGTTTTATTTTTTGATGTATTTTGTGAGGCGGGTCGGGTAGCTATAGGAATCTTCCATCTATTTCTATGACCAGTTATTGTATCTATGTTCTGATTTTCTTTTTCAGAGTTTGTACAGTTATGTAGGCTATAGTCCCTCTGTTGAGACAACTCATACCTTGATGACAATCTGTATATAATATGCATATTTAGTCGTCGTGTGTTTTATTCCGTTGTGCATGTTTTTTAAACAATTTTGATTTTACAGCTTCCGCAACGTAATTTATTTTCGTATGTACTATACCCATTAACATTAATAAAACGGATTAAGGCTTAATTAATTAGGGTTTTCTTTAGTGGGACATCGGGGTGTCTCATATATCATGCATAATTTTAATGTAGTGCACAATGATCTTCAGTACAAGGTCTGCGACCATGCCTACAAAATGAATTTCATTAGCGGTACAAACTTGAAATAGAGATCCCTTCCTGACATTCCACCGTATGAGTACCAGTTTAAGAGTTTTGTGAAATACTTAGTGGAAATTTCCGTACTGATCTGTTAGTAGGTAAATTTTACATGAATGAATGAAATAATTTGTATGATATTCTTATTTTGTATTCAACACTTGTATAAAAAATAAACATAAAATTGTTATTATTATCATAATACAAATGTCATTGGAGCTCTACATGAAATTGTTTATCGTCCCCAAACAAAAATCAAATGAAGGTTGCTTTTAACATGAAAGATGTTAGATAATGTGCTTTGTGACACCCTAATCTCGAGACATCACATGGTTACCCGTGTGCGGAAATAAAATCATAATTTCGCTGGTTGCTTCCGGAAAATAAAGTTTTCTCAAAGTTTATCTTAATCAAAATGTGGTGATAAAAGTTTGCTTTCCTTTCAACATCGTCACAACGATGAACACATAAACACAATTAAATATATCAACATATATATATATAAGTCATACAACTATATTGCATCATATGTTTTCACACTTAAACATTTATAATGAAAAGATTATTCCCAAAACATAACTTAACTTAAACCTAAGCTGGTCAAACACTACGACAAAAAGAAGCAGCATCAGCATGCCCTGAACTAAACATTCTTCTTGTTGTAGACGCCATACTCCTTAAGAGGTTCATCTGAATTCCACCACATAGAACCCAGAAAAGAAACCACAAATAAAACATGCAAGAGTGAGAAACCGACATTTGGACATAACGCGATAGCCACATGCATGACACAACAAAAAACACATATATGTAACCATATGCATATTTGCGATATCATAAACATTAACATCAAAGCATAATGGGTTTCACACCCCAAACAACATCTTTTGAAAATATGCATAAACACTTCATATACATCATCTAACATTTTCACCTAATCTCATGAGATATCCTGACCTCGTGTTTGAGTTGATCAGACTCCCGGCACGTAGCCACAGACATATAGTCACAGGCCCACGTCCGAAACCCATCGCACACTGTCCAACATCGTGGCACAGTGATAACATCGTGAATGGGGTTCCATTGTCCGTCCGGCACAATGAAAACTTCGTGGCATTAAATACCTGACGCCGCAAGATAATCATATATCGTATTGTGGCACGTTTGCCAAATGCATGCTCGAAAACATATTTCTTTCAACACTGCTCTTTGTGTTATATCTTTCCTTGGCAAAGCTCAACGGCTTTAGAGCAAATATTGTTTTAACATCTTTAAAATCATTCATTAACAACATAGGACCTCAAAGTCCGAGTGCTCAATCACGAAACCCCTAGACCGATGCACCAGCCTTAGGTTCGTGGTAATAGAAAACATTTTAAAATGTTTTATCTCTTTTAGGTAGCTATCCAGTCTACCATACACCGAACCTTAATATCCCGACGTCTCGGTTATTAAGCTCAAATCTTTTAATATATCATCCAAGTCAAAACTTGATTTCGGAAAACACATTAAGTGGGAAGATTTCTATCATAAAAACACCGGTTACCGAAAAATGTCATTTTCCGAAAAGAGGGTCACAGAGGTTTTAAGTTCATCAAAAATATGAGCTGCCATTTCTAAAATACTTGCCGTCGTCGGTTTTCCAAATTGCCGTTGTTAAATCATTTTAAAGTATTTTAAGGAAAAACTTAGCTGTTTCCACTTAAACAATTTTCTAAATTCACGGTTGAGTTATTTTCGCATATTAATTTCATAAAATATTTTTTTATAATATTGCGGAATATCTTATATAAAAATTAGCAGTAGTAAAATATTTTCACGGTTGCGCCCTCTCTACGACCCATAAATCACCTTTTTATAAATAAATCATTAAAATAATAATATTTCTCAAATACTTATTATTTCTCCCAAATAATATTTTCCACAAACATTATATCCCAATATTTTTCATAAAACATTGAATATAATATACACAGCTTATTAAAGCTTTTATCTCATTAATCGGTTGTGCACTGACCACTATCAGGCCTCACAAACAACATTCAACATCATCATCATAATTACAAATCATGCATTACAGCAATATAATATACAACTGCAGATAATTAAATCAATTAAAAGTAGATAAACAACCGAAACACAGATAAACCACTTACCGCTATAAACACATAGCTCAGTAAAATAAATCAGAAAAAACCACAGCCACATAGATAAACATATATGGACCACAAACAAAGTACACATGGCTATCCGAATGATCCCTCAAGTAACCCCTCTTACCTCTCGAAGCTCCTCAGTGAAATTAAAAGAATTCTGTCGGTTGTCGGAAACCCTCGTACGCCGTAAAACAATTAACCTTCAATCAACACAACCAAACAATCCCTTAATCAAACAATTAAAACATCACTAATTCACCTATATAGGTCACGGCCTAATAGGGTCAAATGACTAAACAAACTCCAAAATTGTTTAAGTCATGGATTAAGGATTTTAAGGTACTTAAGACAAAGGATTAAGACTAAACAACAAAGTTAAGAATCAAATCTTCCTAACTCATGATCATGTATGATTCGGCCATGATAAGTCTATAGGGTTAGGGAATTTTGTTTGACAAATCAACTTGGATTTAAGAAGCATACATATTCATAGGATGATTACCAAGATCATGGATGAAAACCTTGAATAAAACTCATCAAATCTCTCCTCCCTAGGGTTTGGCCATCAAGAGACATAGAGTAAGAATTTTCATTTTGATTAACTAACATGGATTAGAGTATATAGACATACATGTCACATGAACTACATGAGCATACATGACAACATATGAACAAAACTCCTACCAAACCCATTCTCCTAGGTTCGGCCATAGCTAGTTCATTAGGAAGGAAATTTTTTATTACTACATGCTCTTGCATTTAGATAGTATGCATGATTATAAGAACATAGGAAGTGGTTTCAACATCATAGGATTTTTCTAGAATTAGTTATGAATTTTCAAAGTTCTAGATCTAGAAATGGGAAAAGATGATTCATGGCATAAACATGAGAAAAAATTGAATATGAAAGCTTAGATGATCAAGGAGTTGAGCTTTTACCTCTTGAAGATTGAAGACATGAAGAAAATGATCAACCAACACTTATATAAAATCTGGACAGTTTGAGGGTGTGTTGGTTTTGTGAGTATATCTCATGACCTACTCATCCAAAAATTACAAACTTTGGCTTATTGGAAATATAATAGAAAATGAACAACTTTTATGTTGAAGGTTTCATTTGGTTCGGATCATAACAGGGGTAAAAATAGGCTTCTTTCTGCTGTCTCGCATGGATCTGAGGATTCTGGGCAGTTTCTGTATTTTGGTCATAACTCTCAACATACTTATCCGTTATTGATGATCTTTATCTAGTTGGAAAGAAGAGAGAACGAGGAACAACTTTCATGTTGAGAGTTTTTCGAGTTTCAGAAAGGAAGAGGGTCATATTTTCGGTGGAGATTCGGTGTTCTTATGAGTTTTGTAACTTAGAGATTATGAACAAAAGGCAATAGGAATGAAATGAAGTGTGAGGGTATTTATAGGAGTGTGGGCTGTGAAAATAGGGACCAAAGAGCAAGGAATTCTAGTTTCATAAGGACCAAAGAGCAATTACTTTGAAGGACTAGTTTGCAAAATTCCAAAAGTATAAGGACTAAAATGCAATTTCTTACAACTTAGTCATCACGATGCCATGTGCACCATTAATGTGTTCACATGGGTGACTCATCATGCATGACTCAATGGTATTATCCATTAGCGGCTCCCGAAAATCCCGTAATCTGCTCCGCCGTTTACCCGATTAAATACGACACCCAGATAAAATATAATATGTCACTTTTTAGTGAAATAATTCTAAAAATACACTATCGTAGGAAATAAAATAAAAATCTTAAGTTTTTCGTTCACGAGTTAAAATTAGGTCTTCTGGTCAGTAAAAATATACTGTCAGTGAAAATAGCGGGTCGGGATTCGCCCGTCGTTTCAACCTAAATTTTAATCGTAGTTTTCTACGTTCAAGTAGAATTGAGTGGTAACCTCCGTTTATTTAAAATAATTTTCTAAAACTCAAATAAATATATAAACAGTAGCACATTCATTATCGAAAAAAGAAAACAGCGAAAAATCGGGGTGTTACATGCTTGCATGTCTCTATTGTAATAACTTGAGTACCTAATAGAGGTGTTGCCCCTGCTTTAACATTTATTTATGTAATGACACTTTAGTAATGAGCTACTTAGTTGTACTCTTTGGGATGACCATGCCATGAAACTACTGACTTATTATGACCAAAGAGTTGATTTTGAACCAATAATTATTATACTAACACCTGTAAGGATCAAGGAACCACAAGGTTAAAATAAAATGTGCTACCTAATTGTTGTTTATTATTTGGATTCCTATAATATTGTTCTCTTATTACATTCTAGATTTCATCATTGTATCAGGTATATATCCGGCTTCAATATCAAACTCATGGCATAGTTTGAAGCTTTTGATTAATGAAGATATGGTACAAGTACAAAACTTTAAAAATAGGTATGCTATTCTCTTTATATTGAACTATAATAATTTGGAAAACAACATGTAGTCTTCATATAATATTATTGAGTTTGAATTTTGAACTTTGTTCATCGTAGCTTTGGTCCAATTGGTCTATCTGAACCATCAAGTCAAATGCTGACCCAATTGACTGCATCCTCCCAATTTTCTGAAGAAGACAGGTTTATATAATGGACAAGTGAAGACTTTTTCCGGTATAAATGCCCTGACTCAGTTATCAATCAATTGTACTTTTACACAAAACAATTTTCTCATTCGATGTATTTTTTAAGTGTTTATTGTGCTTTTGCCCTTAACTCTTCAATATTAGACTAGGAAACAATTTGTGTGACTGTTGAGACAATTGAGAAATTATTGTTGGCAAAAATGGTTGGAACTATGAAGGGTGCATACAATGTAACAAAAGAGCTGAGGTGGTAGGCGCTTTGTTCATATGTAAATGCGGGAAATTCAATGAAAAGTCCGTTCCATGGTTTTTTTCCTAAACCATTTACAATTTAGAATTAACTACCATTGAATCTCTCACCTTTAATCTTTATTTTAATATCTAAAATGATTAAATGGACAGATATAAATTGGAGATTAAGGTAGTTGATAAAAAGACAGTTCAAACTTTATCTTTTTTAACTGTGAATGTGAAGACCTTATAGGGTAATCGGCTAGTGAACTAAGAAATAAGATGTTTGAGGTTTGTATTCATCAGCTTTATGACTAGGTGAAACATTTATTGTTGCCATTAAATCTGATTTACACTTTTTTGATATGTCCTATTGAGGAGGGTAGGGATGATCCAAACGCTTATCCACTGGATCTTGACAAAATGTTGGCATCTACATTAGCATTTAGAGTGAAGGTGCAACCATTCCACAACCACTCAACCGTTATGAAGGTTTCTGACAAATCAGAATTGACTAAACCCATTCCGAACCAACTTGAATCCTAAGAGGTAAATATACTCTATACAAATTTTATTAACATACTATTGCTTTTAATACATCTATTTTTGATATTAGGATGTATCCAAAATGAATAAGAGAAAGTCTATTGTGAATGAAGTTGTTAGGGTAAAGTCTGATGTAAATGAAGATTTTCAATATTATCACTGTAAGTGTAAATTAACATGTTTTATTCTTAATTTTGCATTTTGTGATGGTTGAAAGTTGATACACTTTGGTTATTTTGTCTATACAACAGTCTTTATCAGGAATAGCAGATTATGATCTTGATATGGCAGGTTCTATTACTGCGGCAAAGAGACTATCATCTGAAATGCAGTTTCAAGAAACACTTATCAAGATTTGGCATCTGCACAACTTTCATCTACAAAGATGCAAAAGAACATTAAAATTGCATGAAACTTCATTATTTAATGTTACTTGACTAAGTGTTGTAACTTTTTATTGCTAGGCATAAGTACTCTGTCCCCTTTGATATTATGAAACATTGAAACAATCTTATTTAGAGATCATCATCATGGATTTACTCTCTCTTTTGTAGTTTGCTTCATTGTGTTTCGCAGTTTAATGAAACAATTAACAGAATATATGGTTAGTGAGTTAGTTAGGAGTTAGTTACATATGGTTAGCCTAATCTAGCCTGTAAATAACACACCAATGTACACAATTATGCATCTTTTATCAATATGATTCCTCATGAGAAGCTCTTCTCACTTGCAAACTTTCATGCTTCCAAGAACTACTTTTCCTATGAAGCTAGTCTTCACCTCTATGATCCCGTGGTTGGTAACAGTAGAGGTGAAGACTAGCTTCATAGGAAAAGTAGTTCTTGGAAGCATGAAAGCTTGCAAGTGAGAAGAGTTTCTCATGAGGAATCATATTGATAAAAGATGCATAATTGTGTACATTGGTGTGTTATTTATAGGCTAGATTAGGCTAACCATATGTAACTAACTCCTAACTAACTCACTAACCATATATTCTGTTACCCTCCCGCAAGCTGATAAGTGGTAACACCACAATCAGCTTGAACATACAAGCAACAAAAGGAAAAAAAATATTACTAAGCTTGAATCATAAGCATCTAAAAAAAAAACAACAAAAAATTGCAAAAACAACTAAAACAAAAACAGCTACACAACATGGCCCAAGCTATGACCAGAACGGGCCAGGCCCAAGAAGAGAGAGGAAATCCAGAATCCTCTCTGATGCTAATTCCATTCTTCCCTTTCACGTTGAACCCTAACAATGCAAGGCAGAGAGAATGGCGGCGAGATCAGCGGCGAACGGCAGTGATTTCCACCGGGATCGAAGACGCGATGTTGCAAGGCGGCGGCCGGCGAAATGGTTGGCGCTGTTCCACCGGGATCGAAGACGAAAACAAAGCGTTGTGGAGGCGATGACGAAATCGCAGAAGCTGCTCCACCAGGATCGAACGCAAACACTGAGTGGTGTGGCGGCGTTTCGGAGTTGGAGACGGCGAACGCGGTTCCGCCGGGATCGAAGACAGCGGTGTAGACGTCGGTGAGGTTGGAGAGCCAAGCACAGCTTCCGACGGTGAACGCGGTGGTCACGATCTGTCGTTCCAGTGCTTCGTCAAGAACATCGATTCCTTTTCTTGACTCGCCGGTGAAGAACCATGGCGGTGGAGGTGGTGGAAAGGTTACAGTGTCAGAGGAGTGATTTACCGGAGCAGTGGCCATTAGAACGAGATTCCGAGACAAGCCAGAATCGATGCAATCTGAAATGACGAGGTTGAAATCGGCGTGATGAAGGTCGAAAGGAAGAGAATCGTTTGGAACTAGATTCATCCGATCAACTTTCTTGAAGAAATCATCGGCATCGAGTTCCTTCGCGGTGTTGATGACCTTCTGCGATTTCTCATCTACCCTCACTTCTAGTTCCAAGAGCACAGCATCATTGACAGAAGCGATGAAGCAGGTGATTTCGCCAATTTTGATTGCAGAACCTTTGATCTTTGGCTTGATCGCCTTCACTGGCTTGATCCGAACAAGATTGGAGTGGAAACTTCCGAACTCCATGAATTCAGAATCAAGAATAGTGGCGGCGGCAGCGGCTCCTTCGTCGGAGAGGCTCTGTTCTTCTTCCTCCTCTGTAACTGAAACTTCCTCCTCCATGTCAGAGTCGTAATCTTCGTCACTCTCTTCGGCGGCGGAAGCACGGTATCTCTCTGATACCATGTTACCAACCACGGGATCATAGAGGTGAAGACTAGCTTCATAGGAAAAGTAGTTCTTGGAAGCATGAAAGCTTGCAAGTGAGAAGAGTTTCTCATGAGGAATCATATTGATAAAAGATGCATAATTGTGTACATTGGTGTGTTATTTATAGGCTAGATTAGGCTAACCATATGTAACTAACTCCTAACTAACTCACTAACCATATATTCTGTTAACAATCTATAAGTATGGATAATGGTTCTTTGATTAATATTTTTTTATGGTATTAGAATGTTATAATATATTATATCAGGTGTAAAATGAGCTCCAAATGAGGTTGCTCATATTAGTTTACTCTATATTTCATCTTTTTTCATTTTTTGATAAAGGTTGATTATTTTCCATGTAATTCCATTTATCCCAAACGTTCCTCATTTTTTTCAATTATCATTTACACAATTTTATAAATAGAGTTAAAGAAAGAAAAGTGCAAAGTAGTAGGTACATATATGATTTATACATTCATATTTTATTTTTATAATTTTGGGTAAACATGTAACTTTCATCTCAGAATAGCAAAGTTTAATTTTTCTTTCTTCTTTTTAAAAAGAGAATTTTGTTTTAATCGAGAAGCTAAAGAAACGCAAAAACGAAGGTCCACTAAGGTTCAAGCAAGACCAACATTTTAAAAATGAAAGTGAAGACTCAAATTGGTCTCTAGAAAATTTCAGGGACCTACTTTTAGACCATGGAAAAATTAAATTATTCATTTAGTCCCTCAAATTTTCAAACATGAGACACATTGGTCCCTAGATTAGTTTCGACAGACATTTACCTGCCTACGTGTCCCATTAGCCATCCTACTTAGTCCGTTATTTTTCCTGCATGGCCTATGACGAATTTCCTCCGTGAAAAATTAATGAAAAGTGAAAAAAGTGCATAATTATCAAGTATAAGCGCATAATTGTCCGGTATTTGAATTTTAAAATTGTCCACGTTTTTTAATTTTTATTCGTTTTCACATGCGAAAATTCGTCATAGGCCACGCAGGACCTAACAGGCTAAGTATGATAGTTAATGAAACATGTAGGCAAGTAAATGGGCGTCGGAACTAAATCTAGGGACTAATGTGTCCCGCGTTTGAAAATTTGAGAAACTAAATGAGTAGTTTATTTTTTTTCAAGAACTAAAAGTGGGTCCCCAAAATTTTTCAGAGACCAATTTGGATCTTCACTCCAAATTGAAATGGCAAAGTTTTTTTTTTTTCACAACCTACTTTTTTTGTCATGACTACATAGTTAATAATTTAATAATAGTAAGGCAAACTGAACTCCCAAGGCCAAAACACGATCCAACTTCAACTAAGTACAGAACAGACCATGCAGATGAATGGCAAAGTTTAATTAAAATAATGAAATATAGAAATCAGTTATTCATAACAAAAGTTCAAAATATTTAGTGCGTACTTTAAATTGGTTTGTTTGAGAAAAAAGTATTGCATCCATACAAAAAAATATATAGAAAAAGGGACTTCTCTTGGGAGTTGTTATACATAGCCATCATCACTGAAAAGCCTATGGAAAAGCCTATCAAGCTAGCTAGCAAATTGAAGGGTCTACATGGTATACCTCATCAGACACAAACTAGCAAGGAATAGAACAATGATGGATATACTTTAGAACCAAACCAAGCTTGCCATACGACTCTCAACAAGGAACAAGGAAAATCAAATTTTTCAGGTTAGTACTCACAACTACAGCTCCCTTCTGTTTATGACTTTTTTCTCCTAAGTTGTTAGCTCATTTTTCATCTTTTTTTTTTTTTTTTTAAGAATAGAACCAATGAGAAGTCTATTTGCTTTGTGGCTTTGGGAAGGTACATGATATAAGCATCACAGAAGTTAAATATTGAGTGTTGAAGGTAAAAATTATGTTTTTTTTTTTCCTTTTTCTTGGACATTTATTCGTACACACCTTTTTAAAGATGGTCTTTTTATATTTTACTAAATGAACTATCTTTGAGGCAGCCTTTTTAGTGCATATTTTGTTGCCTTAGATGACATGATGTTTGAGCATCTACAATGTAGTTACTTACATTATTCACAAGTCAACATAATTTTGTTTGTTAAGCTGGAATCTTTAGACATACCTTTTTTAAATTATCTTTATTTAAGGTTTATATTGCTTGATGTATGATTTGTAACTGACACTAATGTTGTGTCAAGACTCTCATATTTGCTTATGAGGAATCATTTTGATTCAAAATAATTCTACTCTAAGAAGGAAAAATACGGCTCTGAGGCCTTTATTTTCATTGTTGGTTTGCACATTGCAGCATATAAACAGAAATTTCAAATAGCAATATTAAACATTAGCATCTCATAGTAACAAAGTCAATGAAGAAAGGTATTGCATATCTACCATTACAACCAATATCTCACTATTCTCCACCAAATAAAGTTTTTATATAAAAATCTAATAAGTCACCACGAAGCATTGTGTGTATTAATGTCAACAGTTCAATCTGATAATTTTTTGGGGCTTGAAGGCCAGAGTAGAAAACCAGCAATTCACTGCAATCTTTCATAGTATTTCACTAAATTATTGTTTCATAGCAAGAATTATCAGCAGCACATCCGAGCCTATAATATGATGTTTGCATTCACATCACCTGAAGCAAAACATGACAGGTCAATCAATGATGGTAGAGGACCGCCAATTATTAGGATACAAGGTCAATTATGCCATAGAATTGGCAGCCTATTGCCTATGCCTTGTGACTCTCCAAAGTTTGCACAGGTTTACATTTATGATACTGAAATTGAAATACAAAATAGGATTGGAGGATTCAAGTACGTACATACTTTTACAAGTCAAAATTTTAATTTATTATGATATTTAACTATTAGAATCTGATAAAATATTTTACTTTATATTTGAGTGCTTCACTATAATGTTCTTACATTTTTACATGATATTTGACTATTTATTTCTTAAACATTATTTTCTCCTTCTTTATTAATAAGAATCAAATCAACATAAATCCACAAATTTTGTGCAAATTGTCAGCCATGCTAGATCAACATAATACACACGCAAAGTCATTTAGGATAGCTAGGGATAGATTGCAATACGACCATGTACATGATCTAAAGTTAAGGCTCATTTCTAATAGATCTACTGATGGTTGAATATATAATCTACCTACTGTTTCAGAAGTAGCTTCTCTTATTGTTGGTGATGTTGACACTGCATCAAAAAGAAATATAATTATGGATAGGCAAAGCGGTGGGCTTAAAATAATAAATGAGTTGCATGCCAGCTATTTGGAATCGACTTACTATAAGAGAGTGGTTTTCTTTTAGAATCCAATCCAAAAAAATGAGGCACAAACTTTATTATGATCAAGGAGACTCTTTCAACAAAATGTGGTTGATGATTATACTATGTTGGAGTCAGAAAGACTATCCTTTATTAGGAAAAACCAATCAAAGTTAAGAGTTGATAAATACCATAGTTTGTATGAATCAGATAACCAAGGCCAAACTTAAGGTTCCAATAAAGGGAAAAGAGTCATATTACCTTCTACATTTGTCGTAAGTCGTAGATACATGAATCAATTGTATTTTGATGGGATGACAATTTGTAGTTTTGTTGGTTTTCCTGATTTGTTTCTGACATTTAATCTCAACTGGCCAGAAATTCAAAGGTTACTCGGACCCATGCATTTACAACCACAAGAACATCCTGATATAATATCAAGTATATTCAAAATTAAATTTGATGAGTTGTTAACAGATTTGAGAAATAAGCATATCTTAGGGAAAGTAATTGCATGTAAGTCCCATGTAAATCATTTCAAAAAAAGTTATTTCATTGATTCTATGCAGCTATTGCAATGTCACACTACTAATATGTATTTTCTTCATTACCTATTTTCAGATATGTACACAATTGAGTTTCAAAAAAGGGGGTTGCCACATGCACACTTACTTATCTTCTTACATCCATATAACAAATACCCCACTCCAAATGATATTGACAAAATTATTTCAGCAGATATACCAAGTTAGGAGGATGAGAAAGAGTTATAGAACTTGGTAAAAACTCATATGATCCAGTGTCCATGTGGTTCAGCTAACAGGTGATCTCCATGCATGAAAGATGGTAAATGCTCTATGTATTATCCAAGGATTTTCCAAAGCACAACAATTGTTGACCAAGATGGTTATCCAGTGTATAGGAGAAGAGATAATTGGTAATACAATTGAAAAGGGTGGTGTTTTCCTTGACAATCGTCATGTTGTCCCTTATAATCCAAAATTGTTATTGAAATACCAGGCACACATTAACATAGAAGGATGTAACCAAAGTGCTTCCATCAAATACTTATTCAAGTACATAAACAAAGGTTATGATCGGATTACAATTGTTATTGTTCCTTCAGAAGATGCAGGACCATCAAATGGTGGTATCATTGATGAGATCAAACAATATCTTGATTGCAGGTATGTATCACCATGTGAGGCATGCTGGAAAAAATTTTCTTTTCCAATTCATGATAGAAAGCCAGCAGTTGAGAGGTTATTCTTTCACCTTCCAGGAGAACAGACTATGTACTTTAATGATTATGAGAACATTGGTGACGTGCTTTCAAAACCAAGTGTTACAGAATCAATGTTTACATCTTAGATGGAAGCAAATAAGACATTCCCTAAAGGTAGAAATTTGACTTATGGACAATTTGTAACAAAATTTGACTATGCAAAGAGCAAAAGGTGTTGGAAACCATGAAATAAAGGTTATACCATTGGCAGGCTGATTTGGGTTCCTCCATGTACTGGTGAGCTATTTTACTTAAGAATGATACTAACTGTTGTAAAAGGAGCAACTAGCTTTGAAGACATTAGAACTGTTGCCAATATCGAATATCCAACTTATAGAGAAGCATGCTTTGCAATGGGATTGCTTGATGATTATAGAGAGTATATAGAAGGTATAAGAGATTCCAATGATGGGGTTCAGGTCATCACTACTTGACAAAGTTATTTGTCACAATTCTCTTATCAAGTAGCATTAATAGACCAAAGCAAGTATGGAAACAAACATTGCAATGGTTGTCAGATGTGATTCTTTGTGATCAAAGAAAATTAATCAATAACCAAGGTATGGATCCAGCAAAATGTTTCAGCACATGTTACAATCTATGTTGTACTTCTTAAAATAGTCAAAATAATTATTCAACTACTTTTCCTAAGTTTTTAGGCTTGCAGCTTAGCGATGAAGAGTTGAAAAACTTAACTCTATCGGAAATTGAGAAATTATTGAAACAAAACAGAAAAAGTCTAAAGGAATATCCATCAATGTCATATCCAAAGGGAACAAGTCAATAGGGAATAGACTCATATACGGAGAACGTGATTATGACATAGATGATTTACATGATCAATTCCAGAATTTATTCAGTTCTCTCACGGGTGATATACTTTATTTTTAATTTGCATCAAAATTACTAACTATCGTTATCTAAATTTCATAGCATACACTACTTTTTAAATTTAATGTAAATACTTTTACAGATGAGCAGATATGCATATTTCACATGATCATGCAGGCAGTAAATAACTAGCAAGGTGGTTAGTTTTTCCTATATGGTTATTTTGGTACTGGAAAAACTTTTATGTGGAAAATTTTAGCTTCTGCATTACGTTCCCAACATCATATTGTATTGACTGTGACATCTAGTGACATAGCATCTCTAAAATTACTAGGAGGGAGACACTAGATACCTCAGCTTGCAATATTCATCAAGGGATTGAACTTGCAGAGCTATTAAAAGTAACAAAGTTGATAATATGGGACAAAGCTCCAATGTCCCATAAGTTTTGTTTCGAGGCACTGGATAAAAGTCTAAGAGACATCATGACTTTCATCTTCAATATTTGGAGGAAAAGTAGTTGTTTTTGGAGGAGACTTCAGGCAAATTCTACCAGTCATTCCAAGAGGAAGTCGTTTTGACATTGTACATGCAACAATAAATGTGTCATATCTTTGGGATCATTATCAGGTATTAACCCTCACAAAAAACATGTGTTAGCTATAAGGTTTGGAAAATACCAGTGCATCAAAACCTAGTGAGTTCTCGAAATCGATATTAGATGTTGGAGATGGGAAAATAGCTGAACCAAATGATGGATATGCAGAAATAGATATTCCAGAGGAACTTCTCATTACAAATTTTAATGACCCCTTAGATGCTATAGTTCGAAGCATATATCCTAATTTAATGGATCAATATAAGAATAAGGAGTTCTTGCAGTCTAGAGCTATCTTGACTTCAACAATTGAAATTGTTGATGAAATAAATGAATATTTGTTGAACTTGTTTCTAGGTAATTCATTTAATATGTTGTTGGTGCTTCACTGATTATATGATACATTTAATATGAGTTCTTATAAATCTTCATTATAATGTTCTTTCATGAATATAGGCGATAAGAGAATACTTGAGCTCAAATTATGTCGATAACTTAGATGGTTATCAGAGTGAACCATTTGAATTACTTACACCAGAATTTCTAAGCTCTCTCAGAACATCAAGTCTTTCCAATCATAAAATAAAACTAAAGGTTGGCATTCCAATAATGCTATTAAGAAATCTAGACCAGTCTCAAGGTTTATGTAATGGAACTAGGTTGATCATCACAAGACTAGCAAATCATGTTCTTGAAGCAAAGATAATGTGTAGAAAGAACATTGGAAGCTATGTATACATTCCTTGCATGTCTATGTCTCCTTCCCAATCACCATGGCCTTTCAAACTTATTAGGAGGCAATTTCCTGTAATTGTCTCATATGCCATGACAATCGACAAATCTCAGGGTCAATCATTGGCAATTGTTGGATTATACTTGCCAAAACCTGTGTTTAGTCATGGTTAGTTGTATGTGGCAATTTCCAGAGTTCAAAGCAAACAAGGATTGAAGATCTTAATATATGATACAGAAAGACAACCATTAAACTCTATCACCAATGTTGTCTTCAAAGAGGTTTTCCAAAATCTCTAACAAGTACCTTCAAATTCAATTATGAATCAACTTAAGTATCATAATATGTTACTTCAACTCATTAGTTGAATTTTTTGTTTAGCAGGTTATTATTAACATTATACATTCAAATACTGCTACTTTTTTGCTACCATTTCGTGGTATTAAAAATCTATTTGGCTTTCTTATTTTTGGAGTAACTTACAACTTTTCTTATTCTAAACTAATAATTTGGTATTTTGGACTTGTGCTCACTATGCACCCTTAATTTGCAATGATTAGACATACAACACCTGTAACATCTACCATTTTGGAGATATATGGTTTCTTTTGAAATATACATGTATTTCTGTTTAGCACACATCCTTAAAATTTATCAAAATTATAACCCCCTATCTCTTATTGAACCTTCTCTCATTATTGGCATATTAATATTTATTCCAAGAGAAAATGGGCACAAAAGTCTACATATTACTTATTGTAAGAGATTTAATTGAATATTATGATTCTCTTATCTTCTTGCAAAATTCTGCATTGAACTATTACCTTTAGCTACTTACCAATTTTTATATCTGGCATGACTCTGCACATGCTTTTTCTAAGCTTACTTATGAGAATATTAAAATGTATGTAGCAACATTTTGAAATTTGAAAAATATCAACAAGATAATAGTTTAACACTTCATTTGTAGCAACCTTTTTACTATTATTGGTTTTCCTGTCTCCGACTAAGATTTGTGGCAATTTAAATTTCATGGCTTTACTATACTTTAAAACGACCTTAAGATTGTAACTTCAATTTTATAATATGACTTCCCTTATCATGTCACATAAGAGAATTAGTAGAATGCATATATGTTTGTTAATATTTGAATGAGAATTATAGTAAAATTGATCCATTGAATGTAGTTAGACAATGATTTATCGGTCTTATCATTAAGGTAATTGCTCATTACTTAACTGATCCAATAGCAATATTTTTTATATGTCATGCCCATATAAACAGATGAAAAATGAAAGAGCAATGCAGCAGTTCGGTATTTTGGACTAGGCTTGACAATACAGTATTATTTTGCAATGATTATGGATACTACACCCATATCATCTATGAATTTGCAGAGGTATCCTTTCTTTTGAAATATTTTTATCTATATTAAGTAAACATCCCAAAAATTAGTCGAGGTTATAACTTCCTATCTCTTATTGAATATATTCTCTCATTATAGGCATGTTACTATTTATTCCAAGAGAAAACAGGCAAAGAAGTCTACAAATTATTTATTGCGAGAGAAGCTATTGAATTTTTTTATTCTCTTATTTGCTTCCAACATTATGCATGGACTATTGCCTTAGGCTACTTACCATTTTTTGTTTCTTTCATGACTGTGTCAATATTGGACTATTATCATTATTGGATCTACTCATTGCAAATTGACTACAAGCTGCATATAATTGTCTCAGTTTTTTGAGCTTTACAACTATGTCAATATTGGTATTTAATTTACTTTATTCAATTATTTCCTAGATAAAAAGTTGATTAATTTTCAATTTTACCTTTAGAGAAATTTATATTAGCAAACACAGCGTGACCACTGCGAATGCACGGGTATACCGCTAGTGATATAACCAAACTCTTGTCCAACAATATATAATATAACATTATTCATCATTATATTTAGACATTAGTATAATTTGTATTGGTAGCATTAATCAAATTTAAGTTCAATATATACCCAATCTCATAATTTATTTCAAATCTGAGCTTACTATCAACTATATATATTTATTTTTATGCTCAAAATAGGGTCCACTACAAAAATATGCAAATATACCTTCACCAGGGAGACATAAAAAGTGTTACTACTAAAACATTTAAATATAATGTCAAAACCTATTTTTATATATAAAAAAAGAAAGCCATACATTATATCATATAAGAAAATGATATTTATTAATATATTTTATTTAAGTAATTGAAAGTGCACGGTACATATGAAGAAACAGGAAGTGCAAAATTTATAAACTTGATTGTGCAGGTATTCATATTTATAGAAATCATCAAAATATCCACACAAAATTTTTTTTTTTTACCGAAATAGAGATAACAGGTGTGCACGGTACAGAGGACATGCAAGAAAAATTTACCGCAAGCATAGAACAACATACAACAAGATTTATACATTCAAATATCCCTCACCTTGGTGTAAGAACTCAGTGTTAGGAAGTCCTAGAGTAAAAATTAAGATGAAGGAAGTACACCACTTGATTTCTCCTTCAAGCTCTATATTTCTGTCTCTTAAACCTTAAGCTCCTCTTTTATTTTCTTTTGTGCTGATTTTGAAATTGAAAAGGGAATGGGTAGAATCACTTCTTAAACCAAACTATGAGACATAGACAAATAAATATCGTTGGATCAAAAAGTATTATAAAGGAAAGCCCATAAACCATCATTATTTATTTTATATGACTAGTTAAATCCATAAGGGTAAACGTCAAATTATGAACTACCCTATTGGGATCATAAAACATTTATTTAATTAATTAAATCACAAAAAAAATCATCATTTTTTTTATCATAATATTATTATTTCAAAATATTTTCATAATATTTAAAATTATCGAGTATAAGATTCTGCCCCCTTAAAAGAATTTGTCATCGAATTCGAGAGAATGATAACTCACTAGGTTCAAATAGATGTTCTCGCATGATTTTCTTTAATTCTTAGGGACACTCCTCTCCACTTGGGTGGTTCCAAACTACTTTCACGAATAGTTCCTCCTTAGAGCGTAGCTTCTGAACTTGGCGATCCATAACAGACATTCCACAAAAGTCAGTTGATGACTCACCTAAACAGGTTGTGGCTGAAGGATATATGGGACTCATCCCAAAGATATTTTCTTAACATAGAAATTTGGAAAACTGTATGCACATGAGACAACTCCGACGGTAATGCAAGCTTATAAGCCATTTTATCCACACGATGGGTAATTTAGTATGGTCCCATATACCTAGGGCTCAAATTGCTTTTCTGACTGAACCTTAGTATCCCACTGAAGGTGATATATTTTTAGGAACACATGCTCTCCCTCTTGAAACTCAAGATCTCGTCATCTTGCATCTGCATGTACCTTCTGCCTATTTTGAGTCGTTTGCAACCGGTCTCTAATCAATCGATTCCTGCACCAAGTCGGGACCTAGCAACTAATGCTCACCTGCCTCAAACCAACCCACGGTAGTCCTGCATCTCCTGCTATACAACACCTCAAAAGGTGCCATCTGACTATGAGGCACATGCTCGCAACATGTCCTCCAAGGTCTGAATCATGCATTCTGACTACCCATCAGTTTGAGGGTGAAAGGTCGTGCTGAAATGCACCCGAGTCCCCCGTGTCCTTTGAAAGAACTTCCAGAAATGAGAGGTGAATTATGGCCCTCTATTAGAGACAATAGAGTCTGGAATTCCATGCAATGAAACAATCTCATCCAGATACAGTCTCGCATACTGCTTTGCGATGAAAGTGGTCTTGACTGGGAGAAAGTGAGCCAACTTCTTCAGGCGATCCACTATAACCCAAATTGAGTCAAACCCTTTCTGTGTTCAAGGAAAACCCACAACAAAATCCATGGTGATCTTTTTTCTATTTCCACTCGGGAACTTCTAAACCCTGAAGAAGACCTACTGGCTTCTGGTGCTCCGCTTTAACTTGTTGGCAGGTAAGACACCTGGCCACAAAGTTAGTGATATCTTCATACCCGACCACTAATACAATAGTCTAAGATCTTGATACATCTTACCCGAACTAAGATGCATCGTGTAAGAAGAGGAATGTGCCAACTCTAACAACTTCCTATGTGCCTCCAATGGAACTATTATCCATCCCCTATAACAAAGCATACCTTGCTCATTCACTGAACACTCATTGCCACCCTCTGATGCGACATTTCTAAGTTAAAAAAAAAAAAAAAAAAAAGAAATGTCTTTATCTTGATAGGTCCTAATTTCCTCTAACGTTATAGACTTCACACCACATGTGCAATTAGGGTACCTAAAGTAGAAATATCAAAGGCAACTGGCGAATTTACTCCCTGATGAAAGTCTTCAGCACATCATCGTCGTTCCACACTAAGGTGAACCAAGCTACCCATGGACTTCCTACTCAAGACATCTGCTACAACATTTACCTTACCCCGATAATAGAGGATAATATAATCATAATCCTTCAGAAGGTCCATCCATTGTCATTGTCTTATATTCAAATCTTTATGATCAAAGATATACTTTAAGCTCTTGTGATCCGTGTAGATCTCATAAGAATCCCCATATTAGAAGTGTCGCCAAATCTTAAAGGCAAAAACAACTCCCGCCATCTCTAAATCGTGGGTAGGGTAGTTATACTCATGTTTTTTCAGCTTTCGAGAGCCATAAGCTATAACTTTCCTCTTTGCATCAGAACACATCCCAAATCAACACGAGTTGCATCACAATATACCACAAACTCACCTGTTCCCGAAGGCAAAGCTAACACCAGCTCCAAAGTTAACAATTCCTTCAGCTTCTGGAAATTGTTCTCACAAGCCTTGCTCCATTCAAACTTTACTCTTTTTTGGGTAAAGTGCATAAACAGGACCACTATTTGCGAAAAGTTCTCAATGAACCTTCGATAGTAACCAACTAATCCTAAGAAGCTACATATCTATGTAACACTCGATGGTCTAGGCCAATCCCTGACTGTCTCCACTTTCTTAGGGTCCACTGCGTTACCTTGTCGGGATACTACATGCCCCAAGAAAGCTACATCTGAAAGCTAAAATTCACACTTTGAAAATTTGGCATATAATTGGTGACTCCTAAGAGCATCCAAATTAACTCTAAGATGTTGTTCATGTTTAGCCTAAGACTTGGAATACAGCAAAATGTCATCAATGATTACTAAAATGGCACAAAACAACAGTAGAAAGGGGGTTGAATAGTGTTTTCACAAATTAGAGTTTTACAAGCCCAAAAGAAAATTCAGTGCAAGTAAGACGCTTTGAAACAGATAGCTAACTTAGCAACCTGAACAACATCTATTAACACTCCCCAATTAGTTACTAATAATAGATAAATAACTTTTAAATAAAGTAAAGAGTTTAGGGAACAGAGTACACAAAGATTTATCTTGGTTCACCCACAACCTTTGGGTTACATCCAGTCCTTGGCTTTCACCAAGTTTTAAAACTGTAACTGATCAAGGTTATAGACGAGTATTATTTGTACACCTAGCCTCTCCAGGCTCAAGCATAAGTATTGTTTGCACACCTAGCATCTTCAGGCTCGACATGTATTCTTGAAACAAGCCTATTCAGGCTTAGTGAGTTTGAGAGTTTGTTTGAAGTACAGCTTCACTAATACAGTCAACAAATCAACCAAATAACAATTCAGAGAGTGAATACAAATTTAAGATTTGGTGAGTTGTAGTTGATTCTTCTCTAAATATTTTTGTTTTTTAGAGAGAAGATGATGAGAGTGATGCGAGCTATTAGCTTGTAGTAATTTCAGTAAGAATGCTCTTTCTCTTGAGAGAGTAAATGACTTGCAAGATTGCGTTTCTGATGTATATTTTTATGTATGTTGTTCTCTCTATATTCATCAGTCTTCTATTTCGCATCAATTTATACTTTTTCATAATAGATCTGTTGAGATGGATCCTTTTCTTTATCTTCTGGATAAATAATAGCCGTTCTGGCTTTGACATTTAATGCTTGAGAAGGTTGGAGGTCCTGTTTTGATTATAGAGCATAGCAGGTATGCTTTCTTTACTCGGGCAGCATTTTTTTCTTCTTTTGTGCAACACTTAGAAAAGCTCAGATAAAGGTGCTTTTCTCTTTATCACATAAGGAACATTTTGCAGGATTGCCTTTGTCTTTTCTTCTTTTCTGTACTCGGTGGAAAACAAGGAATAAAGTAATATACTTCATTTGAATCTTTTAATCCTTCCTTCAATGAAACATTTCCATTCTAGATTCCAAGTAGTTTCTTCATAAGGTATTTTCTCATTTTGAATGTTGCTTTAGTCACGAGAGAGAAAATATCTTCATATTTAATTCTTCAAGTCTTCCAAACTGGAGATATAAACCTGAACACACTTTAGAATTCTTTGAGTGATACTGACATGAGCTGAGTATCCTTCTTGACTTTGTCGGAAATTCAGAAATGTCCTTGACATGATCAGATGCTTCTTTGTATGAGTCTTTATTGAAGGTCCAGTTTTTAATCTTGATCTATCTTCTTTCAACTTTCTTCAGAAGATTATATTTGTACTCTTTGCTTTGAAGAGTGTTTGATCAGTGTATATCTATTTGATATTTTGCTTGTCCTTCAACTGAGAGACGAGACAAACATCTTCGAATAGATCTTTCTTCTTTCTTTGACGTGGTCTTCATGCTGATTGACTTTATGTTTATTGTTTGTATTATCTTCATCTTCCATTATTTGGGAAGCTTGATAGAGAGTAGTGCTTTGTTTTTCATGCTCATACTTTTTTCCTTTATCTTATAAGGAGTCTGAGATATGATGGTTGCTTCAACATTTTATAACTTGAATCTTTCATCAGACGCATTATGTGACACCCTCTAACCCCCATGTATTCAAAACACATAAGAATGATAAATAAATAAAAAGATAAAGAAAGAGAACACATGCATATTATATCATAATAATAAAAACTAGGCAGAGGCTGCCGCATTGTAACATAACTTTTCAAAAGCGGAAATACAAAACATGTTTTTAAAGGAAACATAATATAAACGAAAACATAAACAAAACACAACCCTGATGTCATATTACAGAGCTGGTATAACCGTATTCCGAACATTCGGATAAACAACATAAACTAAACGAAACTAACCTACGAGTAGCGGCTCCTCAGAATCACTCCTCTGCATATCAAAAAAGATACATGAAAGCAAACAACAAAAGACGGGGAGTAAGAACCATATATATAAACATAACGGCAACAGGATAGTTGGCAAGATGAACATACAACAAAGCAACATAGCATCATACCAACGCAACAACCATATCACAACATATCTTGGTCATATAATGCAATGTGACTCACTACTCCGAATGTATGTGGATCCATCTAGACTGGGTTTACGACTTCGGAGTTACATTTTCACATTGGCCGATAAGCACTAACGCCGAGGCAATCCACCTTACCTTGGGTGGACCCCTTGGAAAACCGATGCACCATACTCTCGGATGTGCCACCAAGGGGGGCCAGATCATATAGATCACAGCGGACGGCCAGATCGCCTTACTCTAGGACGACCTCCCCTATGTCGTACCTCCCCCTAATAACTTCATGCATGATGCATGCACACAACAGACAACCGTCTAACCACCACCTCTATCAACACCATTTATTATGACTTAATGTCTTTGGCCAACAAGCATCAAAGATAACAACATCTTTAATCTTTTAACTTAAAATATTAAACAACACTCTCCCAAAAAAGCACCAGAGCTCAACACCTTGATCATTAAGCATCAAGGCCCTCTTGGCCACTCGGCTACCAAGGTACAACATCTTTTAACACTCTAGATAAGAAGCAACAGAGCTCAACACCTTGACCACTCAGCTATCAAGGCCCCCTTGGCTACTCTGCTATCAAGGTACAGCATCATCTTTTCACTTTAATTAACACACTGCCCGATCAACTCCAGGGCTCAACACCTTGACCATTAAGCATCAAGGTCCCCTTGGCCACTAGGCTACCAAGGTACATTATCATCTTTAAGTTATCTAACTTGTCTTTTCTTCGTTTGGTGTCTTCGTTTATCATTAGGAACAACCGGGGTAAAGCACGGACGTGCTCACCCTCAGCATGGGTGTGCTGAACTCTAAGTTGAGCACGACCGTGCTGGCTACCAAGCACAGCCGTGCTCGTTGGAGCATGGCTGTACTGACTTGGGCAGAAAGAGTTGGAAACCATTACTTGTTTCCTAGGGCATTCAAAGAATAAACCTATTGGCTTAAACTAGACCATCAGTACTCAGTTTCATTATTCTTAATTAATTTCCATGTCTTATCATCATGGGGAATTAATCCTTTAATTCCAACTTCATTATTAACGTCCCTAAAACACTCACGAACCAATCCTAGGGTCTTTAACTAAACCATTAAACATAACATTGCCTCTCATACTATATTCATGTCTTATGAACAAACCGAGAAAACATCCTTGAATTCTCTTTCATCATTGTTAACACATTTTTAATGTCTTTAACATCATTAACAAGCATTGTTAGTTATTTAGAGACTTATTAACATCATTGTTGGCATTAACATCCTCAACAACCAAACACTCATACAGAGCATAAAGTCAGCATCCAAACAACATCATCATCATAAAGCATTCCTCATCATCATGAACATTCACTCATGGCATTATCAAACATATTAACATCATCGTCATCATAGTAACAAGTCTAAACATGCCAAACATAAACACTTTCACATCAAGATATCATATAGGCATATATAAACATGTTATCAAACAAACAGTCATAGAGGAATTTAATCAAACACCAGGGTCATGGGTTAACCCTTTATCTTACGCTACCCCATAGCCTACATGTTTATACTATCCCTTTTCCCCATACCTGGTATGAAGATTCCCAAAACGATAGGGTGGGCACACTAGACACGTTCCCTCGAGCGGCTCGACGAACTCCTCAAGCCTTGGCCAAACACAAAAGGATTAACCAATTAATCCCCAATTCAAAAGAAAGGGAAAAAGAAATTAAAGAGGGATAACTACATTACCTTAAACGATGTTAAAGCGCATGACTCTCTCCCAAACGGACTCACTAGCTCCAAGAACTTCAAAGAGGGGAGGGAAAGGGAAGAGGTTTTTGCCACATCAAAGCTGCCAAAGTGCCAAAAATAGCCTCGCACACTGCTCTCTATTTATAACTTCAGACTCGAGCACGACCGTGCTCACTTTCAGCACGGTCGTGCTCAATTCCTAAGCACGGGGTGCAAAAAGATTGTCGTGCGAGACCACCTAAACGATAGCAATCGGCCAAAACACCTGAAATAAGACTTGTAGATAATTCTCTTAGCTTTTAAATGCACCAAAGATTACCTAAATCGAAAATCTAGAACTCAAGATATGGGCAAAACGGTGATAAAGGTTACTAGGGCTTTTAAAAAGGTTGAACCTTTATAAGGCTAAACTTCCCCAAACATGAAATTAGGCATCAAAAACAAACATAACAAGCCTATACAAACATATATATGTAACATATATAAATGCATTAAGCTTATTTACGAAAACCGGGGTGTCACAGCTTCCATAGGTCAGATGCATACACTATGTTTTGATCCTTTGGTTGAGTTGATCTGCTAAGATTATTTTCTCTTTCTGCTCTCAAGAAGATGATTAACAATACTCAGATAGTTCAACTAAAATTATTTGCTCAATGTTTGGGTTCATCAAAACACACAGGCTAACTGCAGAGGAGTCAGAAGCATAACAGAGTCAGACGCTTTGTGACTTAACAAATACTATTACAAATCGGTCCAAGTAAGGATGAAACACTCGGTTCATCAAGTCCATAAAGGTAGCTAGAGCATTAGTCAAACAAAGCGACATTAACAAATACTCATAATATCAAGACCGCATCCTGAAGGCTGTCTTCGGAATATCATTCTCCTTAATCCTCAACTGGTGATACCCGGATCTCAAATCAATCTTGGAGAAGACTGAGCTCCTTGAAGATGATCAAACAAATCATCAATCTGAGGCAGAGAGTACCTGTTCTTGATGTCACTTTATTCAAGTTGCGATAATTAGTGCACATTCTCCATGAGCCATCCTTCTTTTTAACTAACAAAATAGGAGCTTCCCAAGGAGATATGCTAGGGCAAATAAAGCCCTTATCCAACAAATCCTCAAGTTGACTCTTTAACTCTTTCAAATCAGCTGGAGCCATACGGTAAGGAGGTATAGAGATAGGTTGTATCCTAGGCACCAACTTGATAGAGAACTCTATCTCTCGATGTGGTGGTATACCAAGCAAGTCATCCGGAAACACATCGACAAACTCTCGTACTATCGGCTCATCCTCCAATCGGTTAGAGACATCACTATCCCTGACATTGGCCATAGCCAAGAAACCCATACATCTTTTCCTCAAGAGCTTATTCACCCTCAAAGTCGAGACCAAGCACTGATGCATCACACCGAGGTCCCTTTAAAAAACCAAGGTTTCTGCCCTCGAGGATACTAAAGTAATTGTCCTTTCAGTACTACAATCCATCAGAAGTTGCTCTAACAAAATCAAATCAGTCGTTAAATTAACCCCATGCACCCTGACCTCATAATCTCTGACATAAGAAACAACTTCACATTTCCCTTCAAGAGGAGTGGAAACCTCTAATGAAAAAGGTAAAGCCTCTAAGGGCATCCCCGTGATATGCACATAGTGACCCGCCACAAAGGATCTAGAGGCACCCAAATCAAAAATAACTCTAGCACAAGAAGGGTCAACATAAAGTATAACTGTGATCATCTCTGGTGTGACCTGAGCATCCTGCTAACTCAAAGCTTGTGGTTCTGCTAGCCTCTATCTTACTCTGCCTCTGAGATGGTCCTCCTCTGGTCTCAACCCTCTGGTTCACATTGGGAGCAGAGGAACTGGCTACCGAGGTGAATCTGCTTGCTTATCCAACAAGCTTAGGGCACCTGTTGGGAAAGTGATCTGGTTGTCCACACGAGTAACATAGAGGTCCCTTGTCACATGTCCCAGTATGCCTTTTGCCACAAGTCCCACACACATGAGTCCCTAAAGGTGCTGAAAGAGTGTTGTGGCTGCTCAAAGGACCTCCAGAAAAGACCGGACGAGCTCTAGGTGACTGAAAAGATGACCCATTAGGCCTTCCAGCTGGAGCAGATCACTATTGAAACTGTGACCTGGAAGGTGGCCTCTTACTAACTGACCCGCCCCTATGCTCACTCTTCCTTGCTTTCTTTGGATGACGCTGCTCCACCCTAATCTCATTCAAACTATTCTCGGCCCTGATGGCCAAGCTCACAACTAGTCCCATCCATCACTGATATAGATCTGCCGATACCAAACCTTAATCCATTGGCAAATGGCAAACTATGATACTTGAGATTATGGATCTGATACTAACACTGTGTTTGGGAGGATGGAGTGGGGTGATTAGTAATGGAGTGGAGTGGGGAAAATCCACTAACCCATTGTGTGGGAGTTACTTCATCAATAGAGTGGGATAGTTGAGGATGGTAACCCAAACCATTCCACTCCATCCAAAACCCCTCATTTTCATACCCTCCAGATTGGTTGGGGGGGGGGGGGGTTTGGTGTAATTATATATTTGATTATGTTTTGATGATTGACAAACACTGACCATAAGCATGCAGGATAAAAAGAAAATATAATTTCCAAGCATGCAGGTACTCAAAGGCTAGCAAAGCAAGACACAAATAAGCCAGGAGTATAAAAGCTTCAAGCATCAAGACCTCAAACAAGATTGGATAAATATAATAAGTCTTAGATGTCTTGTAAGGGTATGATGACTATAACTTGTTTTGGCTCATTTAATCAATTTAACCAAAATACTACACTTTACTAAACTTTTGAGTACAAGGTTTTTAATCAAGCATTTGACTAGCAAAAGTGTTCTTAAACTGATTTCAAAAGAAAAAGAAAGGAAATCAGATTTAATATAAATAAAATATTAAAAATCAGTTTTCAATTTCAATTGGCTTTCACTGGTCAAGACATGCTTTAATCGTTTGATATATTGAAAATTGTCTCAAATTTCAAATAGATATACTTTGATATATTTTACTTATATATCTATATATATATTTGATTGGCATATATAAATTGATAATGATTTCAAATTGCCTGCCAATAAATGCACTCGTGAAACAACCGTTTGAGATTTATTTTCAATCAAGTAAAGCATTTAATCAACATGTATAAGGAAATGTCTTTTAAATCAATATGATGGAAATATCTTCTCAATTAGGCAAGGCACAGCACACTGATTTTGAAAGATTATAGATGGCAATTGGTCATATAACTTCATACACGTGCTCAAATGGGTTGTGGGGTTTTGAATTGATTACTCTGGTTCAATATATAAATTGATTGAACCTCTATTTCAGTGGATTGAATATTTTCTTAATTCATTTGTCAACGGATATAATTTTAAATTTAATAATGGCAAGTTCATATTTATCAGCTCTTTCCCTATATAATTTCTAACATTCTGATTTGATTTTCTGTCATTATAAAGAATGAGGTTTTTGTTACACGAATGAAGAGGACAAGCACCATACAAATTGTTGAAATTCTCTGAAATTATTTGAGCCAAATTGTGTTATTATCATCATACTCATAGTGCTTCAATTTGTATTATCCGCACTATTTAGAGTGCTTCAATTTCTTCTACACTCTTGTATCAACTCAGAAATAGGGTGTGGTATCCCTAGGTTGAGGGTGAGGTATCTCTCTGATTAGAAGGTGAGGTATCCTTCTGGTGTAAACGGTGGGGCATTCCTTTGGTGTACAACTCTAGGCTCAGAAGCGTGGGTGAGGTATCCCAGAGACGCGAGGGAGAGTGTTAGAGGTCGTTGAGGCTCTTATACGTGGTGGGTGAGGTATCCCAGGAGGCGTGGTTAGAGTGCTCTGTTTTGTACAAAGGTTGCAAGCACCAGTTTATAAGCTTGTTTGTTAGTGGAAGAAAATCCCACAGGTGGAGTGGGGACTGGACGTAGGTCACAAGTGGTTGGTGGCTGAACCAGGATAAAATCTATGTGCAAGTATTCTCTTCCCTATCTCCGTTGTTTAATTCATATTATTATTATTATTATTATTATTATTATTTCTCACGTATTCATATTTTGTTTATTCCTTATTGTGTGATTTAGTATTTTATATTGAGAAAATCATTTTTGGCAAATTATTTGAGAAAAATTTAAAAACCCAATTCACCCCCCTCTTGGGTTATGGTTGCCACGACCAACAAGTGGTATCAGAGCTTCGGCTCTGGTTAGAAGCTTAACAGCTTAGAGTGAAAGATCCTATTTGTCGGCAACCTTAAAAGCACTTTCTTTGAAAAATGAATTTTTGTGATTTTAATAAACCACCATCTTTTGACGGTGTAGATTTCGTTTATTGGAAAGCAAGAATAGAAATTTTTATTCAAGCAATAGATTTTGATTTGTGGGAAATTGTGCTTAATGGTTTTGTTGCTAAACCCAAATCACAATGGAATGAATTTGATAGAAATTGCTTTTCCTTAAATATTAAAGCAATGCAAATTTTGAGAAATAGTTTGAATGATGAAGCATATGCTAGAATTAAGGATTGCTCTTGTGCAAAGGATATAATGAATATGCTTGATTCTATTTATCTTGCTAACGATTTTCATGTGGATAAAAGTTTACATAGAAAGCAAGAAGAGGCAGGGAAAAATCCAAATGAGCACATACTTGAAACATTGAGCAAGGAAATAGAAAATGACAACGAGGAGCCAAACATGCTAAGAATTGAAACAAGCTCCCACATGGCTCAAAAGGACATTGAGGTAAATGATGTTAAATTTAATGATAGTCCTTTGTATGATAAATTGCAACATGCAGATGATGATGTGTATGATGGCTTGATTAATTTAGAAAAGAAAAATTTGAATTCTTTGGAAAAGATACCATCCATTGAAATTGGAATTGAGAACTTGAAAAATGATCATACTTTTCTTTATGAGGAAAATTCTTTAAATTTTGAAACCTCAACTACTTGTGAAAATTGCATTTTTAAAAATCAAGTTGAGGACTTTTCTTCTAGATATAACGAAGTTGACAAATCTATTTGTTCTAATTCCGTGAATGCTAGTAACAAGGGAAGTAACACTATTTTGCATGGAAATTCGAACAACGCTTTTGATAAAAATATTTTGAAATGTCAACAATCTAAAAGCCCAAAGCTTTTCTATGATGATCTCAAAAAGACCAAGCCTTCATCTATAATTTGCAATTATTGTGGTCATCAAGGACATATTTCTCATCTATGCTGTTATAGGATAAATTCTTATGTGAAAAATAAATTATTATGGGTTCCTAAAAATTATATATATTTATCCACTAACCCTCAAGGACCCAAGATGAAATGGGTACCAAAAAGTTCCTCTACCTTATCTAATGTGCAGGAAAAATTGGAAAATGATGGACATTTTGGCCAAGAAAAGGATAAGACAACAAGCAAAACGCTTCCCAAGTTCAAAAGTGCAATTATTGTTAACAGAAGCAAGAGCCCCTTTATGAAAGCTTGTCATGAGAAAAATATGGAACTCATAAAGGTCAACACTAAAATGAAGAAGCGATGGGTAAGAAAAGACAATCCCTTGAATGGAAAAGCCAAAGTATCAAAAGTCTTCATATCACATGGTGGCTCATTAGCAAATTCAATAAGTTTGAAGTATGGAAAGCGGAAAAAACCCCTATTGGAGTTCAAAACCCTAGGTGAAACGATTAAATTTGCACAGGTCCACAAGCTTTTATCAAAATTGGTAATCTTTATTTCTTATCCTTCACTGTGCTTTAACTGCAATATACGTGATAATTATAAAATTATAATGGACCTATTTTCTTCAATGTTTTGCTTTTCCGGCAATATCTCTTCAAACATGCTAGCATGCTAAGATAGGTGAAAACCTTTGTTTGAATATGACATGATAACCTTTGTTGCCTTGATTTTGAGCCGGTGAAGTGATTTCACTCTTTTCCTTTATATGCATAAATGTCTTGACATGATTATTTGGAGATTTATTTTTTTTAATATACATTTTTGTTTGAAAATACTAAATATGTGTATATTCATGAAACAAGAAGAAACTTGTTTTTGACAAAAGAAGAAATTGTTAAATCTTGTGCTCTAAATATGTCTTCAATCTTCATTGATCCTGATATTGAACTATACCTTGAAATAAATCATATATTGAATTGTTGGTGCCTATCCTTACGCTGCGTGATGTTATCTAAAAGTTGAATAGGCCATTGATGCAATACAGTGTATTAGTGTAGTTGGTTCTAATAATTGACAAAAGGTTTTTAAATAAGAGTTATCATTGTTCTCATTTAGTTGGGAAGAACTATTGATTTTGTAATTATGTAAAAGCGTATGATCATTGTTTGTTCCAAAGTGCTTATACACATTTTCATGATGGTCATGTTTTCTTAGAAATCTTGTATCTTTACAATGCCCAAAATATAATTTTGAATTCAAGTGCAAATAGGGATGAAGTGTATATTTGCAAAATTATTTTTGAAAGGGGGAGAAATAATTGTTTCCCAAAGAGAGTATGAGTGCATAGAATTGTTTGTCATAAGAGGGAGAATTTAAATGAAAACCTTTTGTTACTTGATGAGCATTGCAAGAGGTTAATTCTTTATTTATTAAACTGCGCTGCAACTCTATATGATATGTTTGACAATATAAATGTTTCCTTTTCTCATCCTAATATCATGTTGTCTATCATTAAGGGAAAAAGTAATTTGGAATCTATCCTCAAACCCTCTTGCAAATAAATTTAATAACATGGTTAAGGGGGAGAAATACATAGGAAAAGTGGAATAAGTTAAAAAGAAATTATATAATGAGGGGGAGAATAAACTGGAGAAATAATGTCATATGCTTGCCTTTCTTTTTGAGAGCACAAATGGATACAATTTGTGTTGATTATGTTTTGATGGTACTGTTTATTACTCTCCTTGAAATATTACATGTCTTATTTCTCTCTACTATTATTTTCCTTTTTGATAATGTCAAAAGGGGGAGGAATAAGTAAATATATTTTGCTAATGCTTTCTCTGAGTAATGATCTTTAGAAAAGGGAAGATCCTTTCCATGGATACCTGCTGCTAGTTCACTCTGATAGACACATTACTCAGGTAAGAAAGGTAAGGTTTGTCATCTTCAAAAAGGGGGAGAATGTAATTATATATTTGATTATGTTTTGATGATTGACAAACACTGACCATAAGCATGCAGGATAAAAAGAAAATATAATTTCCAAGCATGCAGGTACTCAAAGGCTAGCAAAGCAAGACACAAATAAGCCAGGAGTATAAAAGCTTCAAGCATCAAGACCTCAAACAAGATTGGATAAATATAATAAGTCTTAGATGTCTTGTAAGGGTATGATGACTATAACTTGTTTTGGCTCATTTAATCAATTTAACCAAAATACTACACTTTACTAAACTTTTGAGTACAAGGTTTTTAATCAAGCATTTGACTAGCAAAAGTGTTCTTAAACTGATTTCAAAGAAAAAGAAAAGGAAATCAGATTTAATATAAATAAAATATTAAAAATCAGTTTTCAATTTCAATTGGCTTTCACTGGTCAAGACATGCTTTAATCGTTTGATATATTGAAAATTGTCTCAAATTTCAAATAGATATACTTTGATATATTTTACTTATATATCTATATATATATTTGATTGGCATATATAAATTGATAATGATTTCAAATTGCCTGCCAATAAATGCACTCGTGAAACAACCGTTTGAGATTTATTTTCAATCAAGTAAAGCATTTAATCAACATGTATAAGGAAATGTCTTTTAAATCAATATGATGGAAATATCTTCTCAATTAGGCAAGGCACAGCACACTGATTTTGAAAGATTATAGATGGCAATTGGTCATATAACTTCATACACGTGCTCAAATGGGTTGTGGGGTTTTGAATTGATTACTCTGGTTCAATATATAAATTGATTGAACCTCTATTTCAGTGGATTGAATATTTTCTTAATTCATTTGTCAACGGATATAATTTTAAATTTAATAATGGCAAGTTCATATTTATCAGCTCTTTCCCTATATAATTTCTAACATTCTGATTTGATTTTCTGTCATTATAAAGAATGAGGTTTTTGTTACACGAATGAAGAGGACAAGCACCATACAAATTGTTGAAATTCTCTGAAATTATTTGAGCCAAATTGTGTTATTATCATCATACTCATAGTGCTTCAATTTGTATTATCCGCACTATTTAGAGTGCTTCAATTTCTTCTACACTCTTGTATCAACTCAGAAATAGGGTGTGGTATCCCTAGGTTGAGGGTGAGGTATCTCTCTGATTAGAAGGTGAGGTATCCTTCTGGTGTAAACGGTGGGGCATTCCTTTGGTGTACAACTCTAGGCTCAGAAGCGTGGGTGAGGTATCCCAGAGACGCGAGGGAGAGTGTTAGAGGTCGTTGAGGCTCTTATACGTGGTGGGTGAGGTATCCCAGGAGGCGTGGTTAGAGTGCTCTGTTTTGTACAAAGGTTGCAAGCACCAGTTTATAAGCTTGTTTGTTAGTGGAAGAAAATCCCACAGGTGGAGTGGGGACTGGACGTAGGTCACAAGTGGTTGGTGGCTGAACCAGGATAAAATCTATGTGCAAGTATTCTCTTCCCTATCTCCGTTGTTTAATTCATATTATTATTATTATTATTATTATTATTATTTCTCACGTATTCATATTTTGTTTATTCCTTATTGTGTGATTTAGTATTTTATATTGAGAAAATCATTTTTGGCAAATTATTTGAGAAAAATTTAAAAACCCAATTCACCCCCCTCTTGGGTTATGGTTGCCACGACCAACAAGTGGTATCAGAGCTTCGGCTCTGGTTAGAAGCTTAACAGCTTAGAGTGAAAGATCCTATTTGTCGGCAACCTTAAAAGCACTTTCTTTGAAAAATGAATTTTTGTGATTTTAATAAACCACCATCTTTTGACGGTGTAGATTTCGTTTATTGGAAAGCAAGAATAGAAATTTTTATTCAAGCAATAGATTTTGATTTGTGGGAAATTGTGCTTAATGGTTTTGTTGCTAAACCCAAATCACAATGGAATGAATTTGATAGAAATTGCTTTTCCTTAAATATTAAAGCAATGCAAATTTTGAGAAATAGTTTGAATGATGAAGCATATGCTAGAATTAAGGATTGCTCTTGTGCAAAGGATATAATGAATATGCTTGATTCTATTTATCTTGCTAACGATTTTCATGTGGATAAAAGTTTACATAGAAAGCAAGAAGAGGCAGGGAAAAATCCAAATGAGCACATACTTGAAACATTGAGCAAGGAAATAGAAAATGACAACGAGGAGCCAAACATGCTAAGAATTGAAACAAGCTCCCACATGGCTCAAAAGGACATTGAGGTAAATGATGTTAAATTTAATGATAGTCCTTTGTATGATAAATTGCAACATGCAGATGATGATGTGTATGATGGCTTGATTAATTTAGAAAAGAAAAATTTGAATTCTTTGGAAAAGATACCATCCATTGAAATTGGAATTGAGAACTTGAAAAATGATCATACTTTTCTTTATGAGGAAAATTCTTTAAATTTTGAAACCTCAACTACTTGTGAAAATTGCATTTTTAAAAATCAAGTTGAGGACTTTTCTTCTAGATATAACGAAGTTGACAAATCTATTTGTTCTAATTCCGTGAATGCTAGTAACAAGGGAAGTAACACTATTTTGCATGGAAATTCGAACAACGCTTTTGATAAAAATATTTTGAAATGTCAACAATCTAAAAGCCCAAAGCTTTTCTATGATGATCTCAAAAAGACCAAGCCTTCATCTATAATTTGCAATTATTGTGGTCATCAAGGACATATTTCTCATCTATGCTGTTATAGGATAAATTCTTATGTGAAAAATAAATTATTATGGGTTCCTAAAAAATTATATATATTTATCCACTAACCCTCAAGGACCCAAGATGAAATGGGTACCAAAAAGTTCCTCTACCTTATCTAATGTGCAGGAAAAATTGGAAAATGATGGACATTTTGGCCAAGAAAAGGATAAGACAACAAGCAAAACGCTTCCCAAGTTCAAAAGTGCAATTATTGTTAACAGAAGCAAGAGCCCCTTTATGAAAGCTTGTCATGAGAAAAATATGGAACTCATAAAGGTCAACACTAAAATGAAGAAGCGATGGGTAAGAAAAGACAATCCCTTGAATGGAAAAGCCAAAGTATCAAAAGTCTTCATATCACATGGTGGCTCATTAGCAAATTCAATAAGTTTGAAGTATGGAAAGCGGAAAAACCCCTATTGGAGTTCAAAACCCTAGGTGAAACGATTAAATTTGCACAGGTCCACAAGCTTTTATCAAAATTGGTAATCTTTATTTCTTATCCTTCACTGTGCTTTAACTGCAATATACGTGATAATTATAAAATTATAATGGACCTATTTTCTTCAATGTTTTGCTTTTCCGGCAATATCTCTTCAAACATGCTAGCATGCTAAGATAGGTGAAAACCTTTGTTTGAATATGACATGATAACCTTTGTTGCCTTGATTTTGAGCCGGTGAAGTGATTTCACTCTTTTCCTTTATATGCATAAATGTCTTGACATGATTATTTGGAGATTTATTTTTTTTAATATACATTTTTGTTTGAAAATACTAAATATGTGTATATTCATGAAACAAGAAGAAACTTGTTTTTGACAAAAGAAGAAATTGTTAAATCTTGTGCTCTAAATATGTCTTCAATCTTCATTGATCCTGATATTGAACTATACCTTGAAATAAATCATATATTGAATTGTTGGTGCCTATCCTTACGCTGCGTGATGTTATCTAAAAGTTGAATAGGCCATTGATGCAATACAGTGTATTAGTGTAGTTGGTTCTAATAATTGACAAAAGGTTTTTAAATAAGAGTTATCATTGTTCTCATTTAGTTGGGAAGAACTATTGATTTTGTAATTATGTAAAAGCGTATGATCATTGTTTGTTCCAAAGTGCTTATACACATTTTCATGATGGTCATGTTTTCTTAGAAATCTTGTATCTTTACAATGCCCAAAATATAATTTTGAATTCAAGTGCAAATAGGGATGAAGTGTATATTTGCAAAATTATTTTTGAAAGGGGGAGAAATAATTGTTTCCCAAAGAGAGTATGAGTGCATAGAATTGTTTGTCATAAGAGGGAGAATTTAAATGAAAACCTTTTGTTACTTGATGAGCATTGCAAGAGGTTAATTCTTTATTTATTAAACTGCGCTGCAACTCTATATGATATGTTTGACAATATAAATGTTTCCTTTTCTCATCCTAATATCATGTTGTCTATCATTAAGGGAAAAAGTAATTTGGAATCTATCCTCAAACCCTCTTGCAAATAAATTTAATAACATGGTTAAGGGGGAGAAATACATAGGAAAAGTGGAATAAGTTAAAAAGAAATTATATAATGAGGGGGAGAATAAACTGGAGAAATAATGTCATATGCTTGCCTTTCTTTTTGAGAGCACAAATGGATACAATTTGTGTTGATTATGTTTTGATGGTACTGTTTATTACTCTCCTTGAAATATTACATGTCTTATTTCTCTCTACTATTATTTTCCTTTTTGATAATGTCAAAAGGGGGAGGAATAAGTAAATATATTTTGCTAATGCTTTCTCTGAGTAATGATCTTTAGAAAAGGGAAGATCCTTTCCATGGATACCTGCTGCTAGTTCACTCTGATAGACACATTACTCAGGTAAGAAAGGTAAGGTTTGTCATCTTCAAAAAGGGGGAGAATGTAATTATATATTTGATTATGTTTTGATGATTGACAAACACTGACCATAAGCATGCAGGATAAAAAGAAAATATAATTTCCAAGCATGCAGGTACTCAAAGGCTAGCAAAGCAAGACACAAATAAGCCAGGAGTATAAAAGCTTCAAGCATCAAGACCTCAAACAAGATTGGATAAATATAATAAGTCTTAGATGTCTTGTAAGGGTATGATGACTATAACTTGTTTTGGCTCATTTAATCAATTTAACCAAAATACTACACTTTACTAAACTTTTGAGTACAAGGTTTTTAATCAAGCATTTGACTAGCAAAAGTGTTCTTAAACTGATTTCAAAAGAAAAAGAAAAGGAAATCAGATTTAATATAAATAAAATATTAAAAATCAGTTTTCAATTTCAATTGGCTTTCACTGGTCAAGACATGCTTTAATCGTTTGATATATTGAAAATTGTCTCAAATTTCAAATAGATATACTTTGATATATTTTACTTATATATCTATATATATATTTGATTGGCATATATAAATTGATAATGATTTCAAATTGCCTGCCAATAAATGCACTCGTGAAACAACCGTTTGAGATTTATTTTCAATCAAGTAAAGCATTTAATCAACATGTATAAGGAAATGTCTTTTAAATCAATATGATGGAAATATCTTCTCAATTAGGCAAGGCACAGCACACTGATTTTGAAAGATTATAGATGGCAATTGGTCATATAACTTCATACACGTGCTCAAATGGGTTGTGGGGTTTTGAATTGATTACTCTGGTTCAATATATAAATTGATTGAACCTCTATTTCAGTGGATTGAATATTTTCTTAATTCATTTGTCAACGGATATAATTTTAAATTTAATAATGGCAAGTTCATATTTATCAGCTCTTTCCCTATATAATTTCTAACATTCTGATTTGATTTTCTGTCATTATAAAGAATGAGGTTTTTGTTACACGAATGAAGAGGACAAGCACCATACAAATTGTTGAAATTCTCTGAAATTATTTGAGCCAAATTGTGTTATTATCATCATACTCATAGTGCTTCAATTTGTATTATCCGCACTATTTAGAGTGCTTCAATTTCTTCTACACTCTTGTATCAACTCAGAAATAGGGTGTGGTATCCCTAGGTTGAGGGTGAGGTATCTCTCTGATTAGAAGGTGAGGTATCCTTCTGGTGTAAACGGTGGGGCATTCCTTTGGTGTACAACTCTAGGCTCAGAAGCGTGGGTGAGGTATCCCAGAGACGCGAGGGAGAGTGTTAGAGGTCGTTGAGGCTCTTATACGTGGTGGGTGAGGTATCCCAGGAGGCGTGGTTAGAGTGCTCTGTTTTGTACAAAGGTTGCAAGCACCAGTTTATAAGCTTGTTTGTTAGTGGAAGAAAATCCCACAGGTGGAGTGGGGACTGGACGTAGGTCACAAGTGGTTGGTGGCTGAACCAGGATAAAATCTATGTGCAAGTATTCTCTTCCCTATCTCCGTTGTTTAATTCATATTATTATTATTATTATTATTATTATTATTTCTCACGTATTCATATTTTGTTTATTCCTTATTGTGTGATTTAGTATTTTATATTGAGAAAATCATTTTTGGCAAATTATTTGAGAAAAATTTAAAAACCCAATTCACCCCCCTCTTGGGTTATGGTTGCCACGACCAACATTTGGGATCTCCCTCCAAACTTCCAAATAATGGAGTGGTTCCATTATTAACCATTCCACTCCATCTCCTTCAAAAATCCCAAGCATACCCTAAATGTGGAGCGTGCTTTGAGAGTCTCAAAAATTCATTTCGATTCCATTACTGACATGTCACCCTATTTCAGCTGCTCAAATTCTCTAGCTCACTTCTCCCCCACCCCTCGAGGTAAAAAGGTCTCCATTGCGACACCCCTTCTAGGGTCATCACATAGTTACCCAAAAGCGGAAAATAAACTTATTAATCGCCGGTTACTTTCGGAAAACAAACTTTAAGTTAAACGTCTTACCACGGAAATGGTGATAAATTTTTTTTTAAAATATCGATAACATAAACAAACATATACATCTATATATATGCATCGTCAGTTAAATACGCACTATATCGCTAATAAGAGATCACAAAAGAGCCCTCATAAGTATAGGCCATTCTCCATAAAACTAAGTAAAGAAAATAAAGACATATACATATAAAGTAACGAGCAGTCTAGAACCATACAAAAACTCATGGCTCTCAGTAGCCAGATCAAAAATTGGCAAGACTTGCTACCCCAAGCTAATGAAAATCATTGGGGAGATCATGATGATCACCCCCACCTATAGCAGGTGTATCTGGTGAAGATACCTCTGCTCCCGCTCCCTAGTCGAAAGAGTCGTCATCATCAACGGTAGGAGGGTGTAACTTAGGATCATCCTCAAAGTACTCATCTGGGTCCTCCTCGATCTCAAGATCCTCTACCACCTCGACCGGGGGTGTTGCTAGTGCTGCCACCTGAAGAGGCTGAATCAGCTGAGGTGGAACAACAAGTAACCCGTGCTCAGCCAAAAACTGTAGGTAAAGCCAATATATGGATTTAACTCGACAACTACATGTGCGACACAACAGATTGCCATACAAGGTAAAAAGGCACGCAACCATAGGCACGCAGCCAAAACCCATTACACACTGTCCAAACCCAAGGCACAGTGATAAAACCGTAAATGGGGTTTCATTGTCCAACCCGGGCACAATGAAGAAAATCGTAGCGTGAGATACCTGACTCTACAAGGTACTCACACATAAACCGTGGGCACGTCTGCCAAATGCATGCAGAAACATTTTGTCTTGACATTCTTCTTTGTGTTCAATCTCTCCTTGCCAAAACTCAAAATGGCTTACGACTAATTATAGTTTTAAACATCTTTAAAACTTTCATTAATAACACAGGACCTCAAAGTCCGAGTGCTCAATCACGACACCCCTAGACTGATGCACCAGCCACAGGTTCGTGGTAATATAAAACATCTTAAATGTTTTAACACAGTAGACACCAAGTCTATAGGACCTCAAAGTCCAAAGGACACCAAGTCCATAACACAATAAGAACCTTAGTACCCCGACGTCTTGGTTACTAAGTTCAAAACCACTTTTAACACAGTTGAGTTAAACTTGATTTCGGAAAATCATTTCAAATGAGAAATTCTTTCATAAAATCATCGGTTACTAAAAATTTAGTTTTCAGAAAAGCGAGTCACTTGAGGCTCAAACTTATTAAAATACATACTGCCGCTTTAGAAATACTTGCCGTCGATACTTTTCCAAATTGTTGTCGTTTAACCTTTTTAAAGTCATTTAAGCCAAATATTAGCTTTTTCCACTTAAATTATTTTCTAAAATCATAATTAAGTTATTTTCGAAAAATAATTTCATAAAATAACTTTTTATAATATTCCGGAATTTTTTACGTAAAAATTAGTAGTACAAAAGTAATTTCATGGTTACATCCTTACATTAAAATAATGATATTTTCCAACATTCCTTATTTTTCCCAAATAAAATTTTTCATTAATATTATATTCCAATATTTTACCGTTAAAACATTGAATATAATTTATAAAGCCTTTATCTGATTAATTGATTGGGTACTGACCACTGTCAGGCTTCTCAAACAACAATCAACAACAATATCACAGTAATATTCCCAGGCAGATCATGCATCACAACATTATAATATATAATTGCAGATAAACAATTAAACGCAGATAAACCATCATAGATAAAAATAACACAACCTAAACAACTTAAACAAACACCAACAGATAAATAATTACAGACAACAACTTTACAGACAACAACTTGATAGCATGTAGCCATTGGAAAAATCCCTCAGGCAATCCCCTATTACCTCTTTAAGATTTCTCAACGAAGTAAAAGTCCTTTGTCGGAAGTCCGGTCAAACATGCACAACGAACTTACTCAACCTTCAAAAATTATAATCAAACAATTACTAATCAAACAATTAAAACACCTATGCACCACACATATTGGTCACGGCCTCAACAAGGTTTTGTGGCTAAAAATTTCTAAAATTGCTTAAGTCATTGGATTAATGATCCTAAGTACTTAAGACAATGGATTAGTGATTAATCAACAAAGTTTGAATCAAAAACTTCCAAACCTCCAAAACCCTAGGTTCGGCCATGAGGAGTAAGTGGAGCTAGAGATTTTTGTTTGATGAAATAACTTGGATTCAACATGAGTACATACTAGAAAGATGATATACAAGATCATTTGTAAAGGAAATGAACAAAATCTTCCTCCAACCAACCACATAGGGTTCGGCCTCATCAAGTTAAATGGGGAGGAAACTTTGGATTTTAACATACTCTTGGATTATGAACATATGTATGATGACAAGAACATAGAAATTGGTTTCACATTTTTAGGATTTTTCTAGGATTTTTTATAAATTATCAAAGTGAAGAACATGTATGATGAACATGATGAATAAAGCTTAAAACAAGAAATAAATTGAAGAACATATAACTTAAACGTGATGAGGAGCATGAATCACCTTTGGATTTCGAAAATGGGCAAGGAATCAACAACTTCCTTCACAAATCAAGCTATGGAGTCTTAGAGAGAAATGGAAGAATGTAGAAGATGATAGAATATGTGAGAATGAACTAGAGTCTTCAAGTGGCCTCTTGAATTTATTAGCAAGGAATTGGGCTTGCGCAATTGGGCTTGAAGAAGTCCATCAAAGTCCAAGTGTTTTGAAGCTTGAAAATGGCTTAAGTCTTAACACTTGACAAGGAAAGTTTAGAGTACAAATTGGCTTCATGGAAAATAAATTCATGACCATGATATTGGGCCTCAAAACCGCAGCCCAACATGGTTTGGAAGAGCCAAAAATTGATCCACTTCACTTAGTATATCATGGAAACTAGTTTAGAGACCAAAATGAAATTAAGAGAAAGTTTAAGAATAAAAAATGCAATTATTAAAAATTGCCAACATAACCTTATGCCACACTAATCCTCTCACATGGATGACTCATTCATAAGGGAACATAGGGTTTATCCACTTATCGAGTCCCGAAACTCTCGTAATCGGCTCCGTCATTTATCCAATTGAATATAACGCCCGTAAAACGTATATTATTTCACTTTTAATGAAATAATTCTAAAAATACTCAATCGTAGGAAATAAAATAAAAACCTTAAGTTTTTCGTTCAAGAATTAAAATTAGGTCTTCTGATCAGTATAAATATACTATCAGTGAAATTCGCAGGCCGGGTTTCGCCTGACTTTTCAACCTAAATTTTAATCATAACTTTCTACGTTGAAGTAGAGTTGAGTGATGAACTCCGTTTATTTAAAATAATATTCTAAAACTCAAATAAACATTTAAACATATTCATATGCAATTTCTGTTATTTAAAACAGTGAAAAGCAGGGTATTACATCCATGAAGGAATCAACAAAGTTTCTCCACTCAAGAACACTAGCATCCAACTCGCGTTGAGCACTAAATGTTGTGTACCACTCTGTAGCTGTGCCTTGCAACTGAAACTGGCTAGCTCTACCTCTTAGGGGTGCATCCTAAGGCCCACAACAACCTCTCAATCTCCTCTAGGAAAAAAGAAGGGTCTCCTCTGATCTAGCACCCAAAAAGGTGGGCATCTTCAGCTTCCTGAACTCAGTTAAGGAAGTCCACAAAGATGGTCCTGATGGAGTTAGGGGTGGTGGAGCTATGCCCCAGGGGTCCAACTAAAGTCAGCACTAGCGGAGGACTCAGAAGGATCTCCAGACGGTGGTGGCGGTGGTGGAGGATGAGGATTACCACCCTGGGATCCTTTGTGCCAATAAAGCAATGGCATTGGCCATCTGCTGCAAAGTGGTAGTGAGGTCCACTTGACCTCCCGTATGGTGAGGTGGGTTACTCTCACCCTCAAGGTGTGGAGGGCACTAGTGCAATAAGTGTTTTTTACGTCAGTCAAAATTGATTTTACACGTCAGAATAATGTCTGACGTAAATACAGCTGACGTTAATAGTTAACATTTTAGCGTCAGTTGTTTAACTGACGTTAAAAGTAAACTATTAACGTCAGTTGTTTAATAAAACTGACTTGAATAGTGTAAAATTAACGTCAGTTGTATTAATGAACTGACGTTAATAGTTTTATTTTTAACGTCAGTTTTATTAAACAACTGACGTTAATAGAGTATCTTTTTTTAAAAAAATACTATTAACGTCAGTTGTTTGAAACAACTGATGTTAACAGATTTTTTTTTTTTATAAAAAAAATTCGGTTTTAAAATAACACTACTCCCAGCTGTCCCTGCATTCAGTAAACATCCTAGCAACACATAGAATATTGTTACAAAATTGCAAACACTCAACTTTGGCAAAAATAGGGTCTCATAAAGTGTACCCTTAAATTTCAATATTACTAAAAGAAAAGAAATATATAAAGGAACAATGGGGGGACTTAAAACCAAAACCCATGTATAGGAAAAATATAACTATCTACAAGTATATATATATAAATTTTAGCCTCTAATTTCTAAAAACAAAACTACCAATCTAAGTATATATAAAGGTTAGTCTCTAAAAAGTCTAAAAACAAAACTACTCATCTAAGTATTCAGGAGGTATTTTCTCAATTCTTTTTTCAGCAGCATACTTGAAGAGGAATTCTGCCAAGTGCATCCTCAAGTGTCTAAACTCACCTTTATGAAGAGGTGATTGGTCGTTAAATGCCTACACATGTTCAAATAATAACAATAACATTAACGAAAGTCATCACCAAAACTATAATATATAATTTAATAAGTTGTTTAAATATTACCTTCTTCCATCCCTCCGTATGGACAAAAAAATGTTAAATTAGAGGGTTATAACATTATAAACTTACATTAAAAAAATGGACTAAAGATAGTATATAACACGTCAACTTACACTAACATCAGGCGTAGGCGCCATCATGTCCTGTGTAGGCCCCACAGTGTCCTCCCGTGCATGTGGGTGATCCGACTGATCCATATGTATGCCTGTTCAGAAATAATATATATTAAACTGGATAAATCAATACAGATGGATAAATAAAAATAAATCTATACTAAACTTGATAAATAAAACATTTTCCTTAAAAGAAAAAAACTCACACTATAATCAAGTTTAAACTTCCTATATCAATATCCCTTCGTGATGATCATCACAAGTGGCATGTACATCGTCCACCTGTGTTTCCTCAATTATAGTAGGCATGTTTGTTGAAAAAGGAGTCTCAGGAATATCAAGATTTGAATCTTGATTTTCATCACTACCATTATACATGCATTTTCATTGGAGAACCACGGACAACCTTTTGTTAGAAGGATCAGTAATGTAGAACACTTGTTTTGCTTGGGAAGCCATTATGAAAGGTTCATTTATATGACCTAACTTGTTGAGGTCTACCAATGTGAACCCCCATTCGTCGGTTTGTGCACCACCTTTACTATCAACCCACTTACATTTAAAAACCGGCACCGTAAGCTTAGTGTAATCGAGCACCCAAATCTCTTCAATATATCCAAAGTAAGGTGTTGGTGCTTTAACGGGTTTTGTGTCATTTTCACTAGAGAAGTGCATTGCTTCGGCCACGATCATAACCCCATTATTTTGCATGGTACTCTTGTTATCTTGTTCCTTTATATAAAAGGAAAAGTTATTGATGTCGTATCCGCTCCAACATATGACGTTGAAGCTAGGCCCACGTGCTAGCCATCTTACGTCATCAGAAGCAGTACTACCATCCTTAAGCATTTCTTCCTTGAACCATTGTAAGAAAGTCTTGTTATCCTTGTTCAACAACCACCTTTCGCTCATTTGAGGGTTTTGTTGGTTGACTTTTCTTTTATGTTCAAATAAGTAAGGTTGAACAGAATCGATGTTGTTCAATACATACAAATGTGCTTGAAGCACTTCCTCCCGACCCTTGCTATTAATTCTGAAACCATGTGTACCCTTACCTTGACATCTTATCTCATCATGCTGAGGCTTAGGAACCCCTATAGGATCCGTGTTATGAAGGTAGTCCGAACAAAACTCAATAGCTTCTTCTGCAACATACCTTTGAACAATAGATGCTTCCGGACGATGTGGATTCTTCACATACCCTTTCAAGATCTTCATGTAGCGCTCAACTGGGTACATCCATCTCAGAAAAACAGGCCCACATAATCTAATCCCCCTCACCAAATGAACAATTAAGTGAACCATGATGTCGAAAAAGGAAGGAGGAAAATACATCTCCAGTTGGCACAAGATTGTAGCAGCCTCAACTTCCAAGTCATCTAACATACGGGGGTCAACGACTTTGCTACATATAGAATTGAAGAATGAGCACAACCGAGTAATGACATGTCTCACATTTTTTGTAGCAATACCACGAATAGCAACGGGCAGAAGTTGTTGCATCAAGATGTGGCATTCATGAGACTTTAAGCCAACCAATTTAAGATCACTAGAGACAAGCCTTTTCATATTTGAAGAGTAACCATGTGGAACCTTGATGCCCTGAAGACACCCACAGAAACTTTGTGTCTCTTTTTTTGACAAAGTATGACATGCTGGCGGCAAATAAGTCCGCTTAACATCCTCAACAACTGGAGCTAACTGCTCTCGTATACCCATAGCAACGAGGTCGAGACGAGCATTCACACCATCCTTTGTCTTGCCCTGAATGTTGAAAAGCGTCCCGATCACACTATCACATACATTTTTCTCCACATGCATCACATCAATGCAGTGTCTGACATCAAGCTTGCGCCAGTATGGAAGATCAAAGAATATCGACCTCTTCTTCCATATGTTTTTCTCAACAGTTTTACCCTTCTTTTTGGACTTGCCGAATATAACATCGATGCCCTTTACTCTCTGATAAACCTGCTCTCCATTTAAGGCCGCCGGAGCATCTTCAGTCTCTTGGCATCCATTAAAAGCTTTTTTCATCTTACGATATGGGTGATCACGTCTAAGAAATCTCCGATGCCCAAGGTAAACCGTCTTCTTTCCATGATGCAACTGAGTGTAGCATGTGCCTTCTTCACATATAGGGGATGCTTTATGCCCCTTGACACTGTACCCGGACAAGTTACCATATGTTGGAAAGTCGTTGATGGTGCAAAATAACATGGCACGAAGCTTGAAAGGCTCGTGAGAATACCTATCAACAACATCAACACCTTCCACCCACAGCGTTTTCAAGTCTTCAATCAAGGGACTTAGATAAACATCTAAGTCATTTCCCGGTTGCTTTAGGCCCGAAATCATCATAGACAACATCATGTATTTGCACTTCATGCACAACCAAGGGGGCAAGTTGTAAATTATCACCAGAACAGGCCATGAACTATGAATACTACTCATGTTACCATATGGATTCATTCCATCCGTAGCAAGTCCAAGCCTTAGGTTTCTTGGCTCTCGCCTTCACACAAACCAATTTTAGCACCGCCGACAACCGTGTATGAGTAGTACACCCTGGATACAAAGGCTTATCTGCATCACCGCACAACATATCATACACATGTGCTCAATGAAAAGATTCTTGTCCAATATCACGGATCATGTCCTCTACTCGATCATCCTCCATATCTACGTCAACGTCCTCACTTTGGGAGACACTTGCCTTAGTACTCAACAACACATCACCATGCCATATCCATCTTGTATAACTCAAGCAAATCCCTTTACAAATCAAATGAGTACGTATATCCTTCACTATACATTTCCTCGTATTCAAACACTTGACACAAGGACAACAGAACATTCCATTACTATTAGGAACATTCCTTTGAGCAAATTCTATAAACTCTCCTACTCCCTTCAAATACTCAGCACTTGTGCGCTTACAAACCATCCAACTACGATCCATAGCTAGATAGGTTCTGTAGATATACAAATATATATCCAATATAAGCACAATACGGGAGATTGAAAACTAGTTTTTGAAAAATGACAGATGAGAGCATGATACAAGCTAGGTGGTTTATTTCCACAGTAATCTCACATCATTCTTCTCATCAAGCAGGCAACAACACATATTAGGACTATTGCTATATCCAGTACTATAACCACTCAGCCATATGAATCAATCCAGAGAGCATGATACAAGCTAGGTGGTCAAATATTATCTCAAATTTACACCATTTTCAGGTTTCTTAACACGGAAAAGAAAGAACCAGATTAAGATAAATTATCAAAACAGAATTCCAATGAGCAATTGTTGATGTCACATGCTACAAGCAATTCTAAATTTCTTCCCATTTTGAAATAGGTCATGACAGCAGAAGAAAAATAAGAGAAAACACAAAGCTCTCGACCAGAAATAGAGACATTCCAAACAACTCAAACTCTGAGTTTCAACTACAGAGATTACAGTTTCAACATACACTCAAAACCAAAAAAAAAAAATTAGTGCCCTAAAGAACTCACCAGAAATAGGTGCTCGCGTGATGGTGGGGAGGGGAGCTCGAGTGGTGGCCAACGTTCGATGTGGTTGCTGAGAGTCAGAGGGACAAGCAGAGTTAGTGCGCGCAATGTTCACAAGGCAGAGAGTGAGCGGGAAAGACTGAGTTAGGGTTAAGAGAAAGAGAGAGAAAGAGTGTACCTCATGGTGGTGGTGGAGAAGCCCTCGCGGTGGTGGCGGTGGAGAGTAGCTCGCGATTAGGGCAGAGTGAGAGTGAGAGTGAGAGTGATGAAAAGAGAAGAACAGAGACAGAGCTTAGTGAAGAAGGCATACAGAGCGCGCGGGGTGTAAACGTTATAACCAAAAAACATCTTTAAAACAATATTTTACGTCAGTTGTTACAAAGAACTGACGTTAATTGAACTTTTAACGTCAGTTATATACAACAACTGACGTTAAAAGTTCATTTGTTTAACGTCAGTTGTATTAAACAACTGACGTTAAAAATATATATTTTTATTTTAAAAATAGTTTTAACGTCAGTTATTTAAGACAATTGACGTTAAAGGTTTATCAGTTTCTGCAAAAACATTTATACCTTTGACTACTGTGCTACCTTCCCATGTGCCTTGTAACTTAATCCTCTTAATGAACATTAAGTTTATAGACTCAGCTTTGAAGAAAATCAGGCAGTCTCTTCTCCATATAAAGTATCATTCTTCCTCTATAATACACACACTTCTTCCCCTATATTTCGTTTTCTATTTCTTCACAATATGGCTCTGCCATATTTGAGATTTTTATTATTTCTTCCTATACCTAGACTCAAAGGTTTCTGTCTTAATGGTCAAATAACTTCTAAGGTTGAGTAAATCACATAACATGGATGATAAGGTTTCCCTTTCACCCCGGTTTTGATAGCCAGCAACTTCTGACGTTGAGTAAATCACATAATGTGAGTTGCTCACCTTATCATCCTTCAGGAGAATCGACGGCCAGAGTTCCAAAACCTCAGCTTTGGCAGCCAGTGACTGTTCCAGGACCATTGCTGAAACATATCGAGTGCACCCTTGCTCAGCCGCTCGACTCTCCTCTCTTGCTCACCCGTGAAGGGAACGAAGCCTCAACAAATGTTTAAGATGTTGGCCTCTGATTTCGCAGCAAGTGACCGTGGGCTTAGTTTTTTTTATCTTTCATCCTCGTTTCATGCCTAAATCCTCGTTGAAATTCAAAATATGACCAAAGTATTGATTTCCTCATATTTAATAGAGTATTTAATTCCTCATATTGAATTGGAGCAAAATCTCGTATTGAATTCCTCCAAGAACAGATGGACTCACTGAGTGTCATGACCCAAAATTTGTAGCTATGATCGACCGAAAAGGAAGACCTCAACTTTCCCTTTCGTAGCCTCACCAACATACACAATTTCATATTCATCCAAAGTTAAGAGAATCATACTCTCTAATACATCATATTAATAAATAGATTCATCAGAGTTAAGCAAAACTAGAGAAAACGGTGTACATAGTCTTGAATTCAAATTAACAAGAGGTTTGTCACCCTTTAACAAATCAGGTGCAAACCTCCAAAATAACAAGAAAGAAAAGCCTCCACATGGCATGCATGACTCCTAAAGCAACTCCTATGTGTAAGGAGGTCCAGACTGATCAATACATATACCTACAACATTTTAAAGAAGTGAGATGAGTATTTAATTACATATTTTCTATTTTTTTTGTTTTCAAAATATATTTTGAAAACAATTTATCAAACTGATTTTTTTTTCTTTAACTTTTAAAACATTTTTTCAGAATATTGTTATAAAAAAAAATTGGTATTTTTATTTTAAAAAATAATTCTTAAAAATTATTTTACAAAACACTTTTGGAAAAAAAAAAAACAAATCACAATCAACTAAGGCCCATAGTTTTTTGAACAAGAACAAGGCAACAATACTAAAAACTAAGGGTGTTCACGGGTCGGTTTGGTTCAGATCCGAAGAATATTAAATTTTAAAAATATATAAATATAAATAATATTAAACTATTAAAAAATTAAAAGACATAACGATATTAAAATATAATAAATATTTTTATTAAAAATATATATATAAATATTAAAATATAATAATTGGTTCGGATCTAGAATTGTTGAATTCGAGAACCGAACCAATTACCATTGGATTTAGATTGGTTCGGTTCGGTTCGGTTCGGATCCGAACACCAAAAATATCCGAACCAATTTAATTGGTTCAGTTCGGATTATCGAGTTCATTGGGTCGATCCAAACCAATGAACACCTCTACTAAAAAGATGATGATGAAAATATTGATGCAAATTCAAGAGAAATACTTGTCATTTTTCATAATATTTTCTTACGAGAGTTATAATGCTTTATCTGTGTATTCTGGTTGCCACGCTTTCTATCATCTAGCTAGCGCAACAACTTTTTTAATTCTCAAATCAGATTGTTCTTTGTTTCTTTTTTTATTCTGATGTTATTGTATTTTTTAAAAAAATCTTACTCAAACGATTTTAAATATTTAAAGTGATTTTCTTAAATAAAAAAAAATAAAGAAGAAGTCTTGGGCGCTTAGTGTCGAAGAAAACCTAATGAAACAGAAGAAACAAACCATCATTTCTTAATGAATTAACGAGAAGGTTACAATTAAAAGTTAGGAGAGATAATTATTGTGACTATCGTATGGAATAGTTAGGCGAATTACAAAGTTATAAATCACCCTCTCCTTCAATATATTATATCGGCTATAAGCTCTATAATCAGCTTCTATAATTTTACCCTTAACTTCTTCCAATTCTTAATGATGAATCAACACCTTTATTGACACTTGCAAAGATCCTAGCAATCTCTAATTGTGTATTGGCAATGATTTCAGTTCGCTTAAGATCCATTTCCCCTCGCTTGGCCTCTGCTTCAACTCTCATCCTCTCAATCTCTTTCATTGTGTCCATTCTTGTTTGTTCTGACCTTACAACCACTTCTGCTAGCCACCTTATGCTTTCTGCTATCTCCATAGCTTCTTTCCTTTGCCTTTTGTTGCTGTCCATTTTCATCTTCCTCTTGTTACATCTTAGCTTCTCTTTTTCACTGTAAAGCGCAGGTGTACTGCTATCTGTGTCCAATGGATCCTTCTTTGATACGTGTTCAGATGACTTAGTTCCTAACCCATCTTCCTGTTAATGACAAATCATTGACACAGATTTATTTATGTGTGGATTGTGTCTGATATATATTTTTGAAACATGAAGAGTGCTAATATGTTTTCTGACAATTTTAATGCCAACTTCACGTGTATAGTATGTAGTTAAAATAAACAATGTTATTTAAACACCCAGAACTCACATTATGATACACCTCATTCATGTTTAGATAGATACATATCTATAATAACTTTTTATATAATATAATATACAAAAATATATAACCTCACTTGTATAAAATTCTAGGTGTCTCCTGAGCTGCAAAATCCAATGGTAAAGAAACATTTTGGCAAAATAAATTGATAGCTAGGTATAACTCTTATAGATTAAACACCTATTGTTGTCGACAACAGGAATTTCTATTGGGATTTAACTAATATTCATTATCATTGTAAACATTTCTTATACTGTTAATTAATCCTAAATAATCATATCAACAAAAAATATTTATCTCTTATCATAACTATTTTATAAGCTATTTATAAGATAATTTATGATTAATTGACAGTATGAAAAATTGTACACTAGTGAAATATCAAAATTAGACTCTTTCTACCATGCATATATGATATAATGGAAGACTTGATCAACTAACATTGATTTTTAATTTAACTATTTGTGTATAACATTTACTTCAATGTTCCGTTGTTTGCGATAAATTACTTTTAGTAACTTTTCTCAAAAGTTACGAGAGAAGTTACTAAATGATATGACATTTACGTCAAATAAATTATTATTTGAAAATGGCTCTTTGCTTATTGTCTCACTAGCTTGTGTACTAAAGAAGTTTATTATATTATGTTTGTTAATGCTTATTTTATTAAAAAAAATCATTTTTTTAATTGAATAATATTTTTTAAAACTTTTAGTATGTTTGTTTTTTCTTTTAAAATAATAAAAAAAGGAAAAAAATAGTTTTAAGGTTAAAATGAAAAATAACTTTCATTAACTTTTGTAAAAATATAATTTTTTACAACTAACTACCTTTTAAAAAATGATTTTTATGATTATAAGAAAACACAAATCTACTTCTACTTTTTTTAAAAATCTCTTAAATAATCACGAAATTATTTAATCACAAATTTATTTATTACTTAATCATAAACAAACGGTTCTTAGTGAAGTGTGAAATCCAAAAAATTGATGTCACTGCTCCCTAATACACACACAGATGACTAATTGAATGATACAATTACGATGGTAGTTTTATTTTAAAAAATATTTAGATGAAAAAAAGAAAGAAAAATAAAATGATTTTCACCACTCCTGTGCATAAAGTGTTACACTCGAGCAATGATATTTGAACAACTAAAATTAACATCAATATCATACAAATATACTATATGTATTTCTTTTTATACTTTCTCTTAATTTTTTCACTCAATACAAGAAATAGCAGGCTTTTAAAGTCGTACGTGTCTTCTACGGTGTTAAATTTAGAGGTCAAAACAAAAAATTTCCAAGCATAAATCCGAACCTCACACTCTTAAGTTAAAAATCCTTCAGAAATGTAGGAAACATGATCACAAAATGCAACACAAAGGAATTAAATCAAAATTATCTAAAAATAAAAAAAATAAAAAATTTGCTCGTATAATCTACCTTGGCTAGTCTATCAACGCCGTTGGATCCATGTGAGTTTTGTGCAGTCCCAACTGGTGGAGGAGCAGCCGTAGGTGGTGTCTGACTGGGAGGAGCTTGTGACACCGCCAGAGATGGCTCTAACAACATCAACGCCTGAGAAGGTGCTGCTGCTGTTAGTGGTGGTGGGGGCAGTACTGTGGATACCGGCCCTGTTCCACGCAGCAGAAGATCAAGACGAGAATATAAAGGCCAAGATGAGGCATCTGCAGTTGCTGACTCTGATCTGTACCGTTTCTTCATAGACTCTATCTTGTTCTTACACTGTGTTTGTGTCTTTGGTGATTTGCTAGAGCTTGCTCTCGATGAAACGCACCTTGCAACATCTTCCCAGTCTTGCCCTTTGAGTTTGGCTCTGTTTCTAAGTACCCATTTGGCTTCATAGGCCTCAAGAAGGGTACACACAGCTCCTTCACTCCACTCATCCCTCTTCAGCCTATCACTTCCACTACCAGTGACACCACCAGTAGTTTTTCTTAGAGACTCTTCCTTTGTAGTGGTGATGGTGTTTGTTGTGTTATGATTAGGGAGGAGAGATGGGTGGTTATGAATATGATCTTGGTTGTCTTCTTTCTCCTCCATCTCTCATCCCCTATGAAACTACACAATTTTTTTAACCCCCTTATTGTCTTTAGCTGCTAACATGCTCCAAAGTTCACATGAGTGTTGGAATAAGAAAGGGTAATAAGAGGGAGACAACCACTAGCATTAGAAAGAGAGTGAAAAAAGAATGGCTAGCAATGGTGGGTGATGGAAAAGGGGGAAAAAATGGTTCAACTTTTGTCAAATAAGTTAATGATGTCAATCCATTAACTTTTCTTTTTCTTGCTTTTGTGGTAGAAAGGTGGTGGCGATATGTGAATGTGAGCAATAGTGTTTATTGGTTTTGTGTTTGCTTTGGTTGAGTTTATTTGGCTGTTAGCGTTGATATGAAGCCAACCAAGACATCCACTGGGCCTCGCACAAGGGTGGTGGTGGTGGGTCAGTCACGTGGGTCTGTCACCCACTTCCCTAAGATCCTCATCACTTGATTTCACAGGTATTCACCACAAACACCATCACCATGCCCTCTAATTTCAAATTCCTTCCACCACCAGCCAATATGCTACCATCACTCTAATCTATTAGCTATTGTTTTCTCTCTATCTATCTCTTCTTTATAGTCCTTTTTTCGTCACTATCTTTTCATCTTGTCCCTCTCAGGTTGCACTTTTGTTATGTGCCTTTTGAAAGGTCTTTGGTGATTCATAGCCACTAAACCCAAAGTTACTCCTAATGGCTTTCTATTGACGACTCCGGTTAGCCATTGTGGAAAGGAATCGTAGTAGGCCACATCAAGCAAAACGAGGATGGAGGATTCCATTCTATAGCTAGCTATAAAGACCATTTGACCCGTTCTTTGTGTCTTTTTTCTTTCTTAGGTTAAAGATTTATAGGTCTTTCACAATATCAAAAGAAATCCGATAATTTTCATGACGTCAGTGGAATACATTGACTTAATGTGTTTGGCATCAATTCTGATCCGGGCTGGAGTTTTGGGCTATAAGGAAAGGTCCAACAACCTTTTGGATATGACATCCGGCCAATCCTTGGAAAATGTCGATAGCCATTATGAAAAGGCTTAATACACTTTTTAACTCCATCTTTTTTTATAGGCACAAGTCAGCCGATTAGCTTTCTCAATAAGAAAAATGAAAACTAAGGCTTAAAAAGTAAACATTATTGAAAAAGAGCAAAAAGCTTATGGCTCGGCAGGAATGGTAGACAAATGTCCAGGAGTAGAAGCTTGAGCTGGATCAGGAGTTGGAGCATCAGCCGAGGGATTTGGTTCAGCAGAATGAGCAGCAGAAGGATTGACCTAGTCAGCTGCAGACTCAGGGCAGAGATGGCTTCCACTTCTGGCTGATTAATTATTGTATCAATCGAAGATGGTGCCACTGTCTCCTTTGCTTCAACCAGGAGCTTCTTCAAACCTGCCCAAGCCTCCCTAGCAAGGAAAAGTCCACAATTCGTAGCGGTTAAGTGTTCTTCAAATGCATCCTTTTGCTGCAATAAAGAACCATTTCGGCATCCAGATCTGTTGACTGATGGTACAGTTGCACTTTGAAGTTAGCGCTGGAAGTTGACATCTGAGTAAGAGTCACCAGCTTGGGTTCCGTCTCAGCAATCTCCTTGTTAATTCTCTCCCTCTCAGCAGTCAGTTCGGCTAAGCGGCAGGACATCATCTCCCTCTCATTAAGGTTAGCCTTCCTCTCAGCTTTTGCTTGTTGGAAGGAGGATTGAAAATGGAGCTTTTGATCCTGATGTTCTGTCAGCCGAGCAAGGTCCTTAGCAGCCAGATCATGGCGACATTTGAAAACTTGAAGTTGCAAGGCACATCGCCAATCTGAGCAGTCATGCGATTGAAGATGGCTCTTTGATTATCATCAGTGTTTGGTGACTTGCCAAGTTTTTACAGTGCAATCCGAAGGTCAGTAATGGTGTGTTGCTCCATAGGAATATCCTAACCAAGCAGGGTTTCCACAAAGGATAAATGTTGGTCAAAAGAAGAGCTTGGAGCCACAATAGCTTTGGGTACTGGAGAGGAAAAGAATTGGCCTCAGTCTTCCTCAGAGATGGGCACATCAGAAGCCTGGGCAGTTGGGACTTGCGGAACAGGAGCTGGAGGAGTTGCTTGAGGGGCAGGTTCATGTTCCTAATAAAGCACGAAAAATAAACTTAGTCGATAATCAGGAAGAGAGTTAAGGCAAGATTACTGTTGTTAAAGGGCGCCTCACAGGGGAAGGCCTTAAAGAAGCAGTCTCGTTATGAGTCTCGGGAGACTGTTGATAGATTTGGAAAAAGGAAAAGTGTTAGAGCCAGGGGTTTGAAATTACTAAGAGCAGGATGTAAGGTCTTGTAACTTTCTCAGTTTCTTCTTCTTGGGAGCCGATTGTTGAGCAGCAGATGGGACTTCCTGGATGATGACTCATGTTTGCCTAGTTGAATGTATAGTAGGCCTAGGGCGAATAGTTTTTGAAGCAAGAGTGCCCTCAAGTGCTTCAAGTTCTATTGCCATTGGTGAGAAGTCCCTAAAATAAAAGGCGTCAGAGAAGTACAGAAGGAAGTCGATGCCTAAAAGAAATAAATTTTAAAATATCTGCTGCATCGACTGTAGTTCTGCTCCTTGAGGATTTGGGCTTCCTAACTGATATAGGTTGGGCATTGATGGCAGGTTGATCCACGCCTCCTATGATCAGCTTGGAGAGATATCTGGAAATAGTAGCAGAAAATACCTTGCTGGTCACTGAAGGCCACCAGTTGATGAAAGCTGATGACTCTCCAGGAAGCTTCCTGAAAGTCTTGAACTCAAAAGCATTCAGCTTCTGCAGATTTTGTTGTGTTAAAGACACCACATTTTTGTCCGATAATGTGGGCCTTCAGAAAGTTGTTGCCATTGATTGGTATGCCAAAGGGATGTTTTGGAGAAGTCTGAATTGCTGGGCCAGGAGCTGGGGGCAGTAAAATTCACCTGACGTCTTGTTGTAGCAGCTGGTTGGCTTCACACCACACATCAAGTCCCTAGCTGATAGTACGCTGGCCTAGTAGACAGAAATGTGGTTGACTAATTGAGGGTCTGGAGAGTTAACATGGCTACTCATCCAGAGGAGATTATGGAGTTTGTCAGCTAAGGGGAAGAATTCCTTGGCATGCCGAGTAGGAATAAAAAGCTCAATTGCAAATTTGAAGGCCGAATGTTTGACAATAGGGATGGTTTGCAAAGCACGACCAAGAGAAATTGGTGCCGAGAAAGAAGAAGTAAAGCTCTTTTGGGATAGAGGAATCAACTCTGGAAAGTAAAGGATTATCCAGAGTTGGAGGAACCAGAGAGGCCCTGCTATATTATCTAGTTTCTCATTGTTTTGAAATCTGGTTACCATGGTGAAGAGGCTCTTATATAAACAGGAAAGGAAAAGGGCACCTAAAGCTAAGGGCTTGCCGGAAGTAACTAGAGAAACAAGATGGGAAATCTCTAGGACTACCGCGACTGACCTGGAGCAAATAAAATATTTGTAAAACCATTAAAGGAGAAAAGCTTGGTGTTCACCATCGGAAACTTGGTGGGAGGTTTTTGCGTTGGCAGTCAGGAAATTGGAATAGGAAGAGGTGTTCTTGGAAAAATTGCCCTTTAATGCTGGATAGGAGAGTTCAAATAGAGAGTTGACATCCTCCCCAATTACTGCAAGACCAGTAACGGCTGCTACATCCAGCAAAGTAGGACTAATGATGCCTGAAAGAAAGATGAACCCGTTTGTAACACCCCGTTTTTCGTTAAGCGCTTTTATGTGTTATATATGTATACTTGTTTGTTTGGTAAGCCTTTAGGACTTAGCTTAGAGTTGTTGTAGAAGGGCTAACAGGGATTTCTAGTCTTAAAATCCCTTTATGATACATGAGCATGGCCTTGCTCATGTCCAGCACGCCCGTGATCGAGGCACGTGTCTTGTGGCTGCCTGAGTCATAAGCACGGCCGTGCTCAATGGGGAGCACGACCGTACTCAAAGGAGACCGCGTCTCATAAATGTTGATATGAGCACGACCGTGCTCGGATCTGAAGTCTATAAAAATAGCACAGTAACAGAGGGTTTCGTTTTAAACCCTTATTTGGCCCTTTTAGCAACCCTATTGCGGCTGCAACCTTCCTCTTCCCTATTTTCTCTAAACCCATTGCATTCTTCAAGTTTTGGAGACGTTTGGGAAGGCTTAGTTCATTTGTTCCAATCCTTATAAGTAATGGTTCTTCCCTCTTATGTTTCATTTTCCTTTCTTCAAATTGGGAACTGGTTGGTTAACTTTTGTTTGCCAAGGCTTGGAAAGCTAATCGAGCCGCTCAAGGGAACACGTTTGGTCTACCGCTTAGTTGTTGTCGGGATCTTCATACCAGGTATGGGGAGAATGATAGTATGAACATTAGGCAAGGGGGTAGCGTAAGACGAAGGGTTCCCATGACCCTATTGTTTGTAAACTCTTATTTGATACCTATCACATGTTCGATTATATGTTTATTTGGTTATGAGAATGCCAATCATGAATTTGTACTTGTTATAATTGTTTATTGGTTCATGAGGATGTATGCCAATTTGTATGTTTGATGATATGTGCTATGCCATGATTTATTGGTTGAATTGGTATGTTGTCTATGCCATGAATATTGTTGGTTGATGATGTTGTTATGTCATAGTTGAATGTATGATGGTCTATGATGAACGCGTTAATAAAACTCTAATTGGTTAAAATAGGGCTCTTTGTTAACATGATGATTAAAGGATTAATTTCCACAAGATTGTTCAATAAAACATGGATTTATTAGTGAGAGGTGAGTTTCATACCAAATGGTTTAGTCAAGGACCCTAGGACTGATTTAAGAGTGTTTCAGTGAGTTTTTGCCTAAAAGAACATGATGAATCTGTCCAAACAGTACGGCCAAGTTCCAGGAGCACGGTCGTGCTTAACAAGGAGCACGCCCGTGCTCCCAGTTCGAATTCGAATCGACCGCGTTGCTTAAGCACGGATGTGCATAACAGTAAGTACGATCGTGCTCCACTTAAGTGGCAGCACGACCGTGCTAGGCGCAAGCATGCCCGTGCTCCCCCATGCTGAACAGACATGAATTAATATGGTTAAAAGGGGTGTTTCATCCCAGTTGTCCCCAATGAAGAAATAAGACACCAATCGGACAGAGACAAGTTAGATAACTTAATTAAAGACTAATTAAGATAAATAAGAATAATAAGTTGGTTAAGCCGGTACCCAATGGGTTACTGCATGTTGATATGCTTTGGTGCTTTTTGGCCAAAGTGGCCTCGATGCTTTTAGGTCGAGGTGTGGTTGAAGTTGAACCTTGGTGATTTTTGGCCAAGGGAGCCTTGACTCATATAGTTTAAGGTGTTCATGACGATGCATATGGGTGCTTATAGGCCCAAGCTGAGCTGTTGATTGCCCGTTTGTTTGTTGTTGTGCTCATGCATTCATGCATTGGAGTTGTTAGTAGGGGAAGCACAACATAAGGGAGGTCGTCCTAGAGTACGGCGATCTGGCCGTCTGCGATGATTCACCCAAGGTTTGGTGAATCTGGCCCCCTGTGGTGACACATCTGAGAGTATGGTGAGTTGGCTATCCAAGGGGTTCACCCATGGTTTAGTGAACTGCCGGCGTTGGTGCTTATTGGCCAATGTGGATATGTAACTCCGAAATTGCCTTCCTGAGATAGATTGGATCCACATGCATAGTGGAGTAGCGGAGTAGCGTTGCACCGCGTAGCATATGTTGGTTGAAATAATATATTGATATACATATATGTTGATGCTTATATAATATATGTTGTTGTAAGCTATGTATATGATGTATGTTCATCTTGCTTCCTATCTCCATGCCGATTTGTTTCTTATGTTTTCTTAATCCCCGTTTTCTCTGTTTCTATTTGGCATGTATCTTTTATGCAGAGGACGGCGATCAGCCAGTGGAGAGTGACTCTGAGGAGCCGCGACTTTAGTTAGGATTTCCCAGTTGCTATAGTTGTTTTTAGTTTCAGTTTAGGTGTTATCCGAGAATTATTCCAGAACGGTTATATCAGCTCTGTATGTGACATCAGGGTTGGGTTCTTTTGATGTTTATGTTTTATATCTTTTAAAACCTTGTTATATTTTCCGCGTTGTTGAACAAGTTCATGTGGTACCTTTTCTACCTGTGGAACTTATTTATTATCTTTAAATGAATATGTATGTTTTATATTAATATCTTTATCTCTTAAATGTTTATATAACATGCGGGGTAGAGGATGTCAAATTTAGTGGTATCAGAGCGGCACCTCTCCCAGTACGGTGTGGCTCTGGGACGAACCAAGCGGAAGCTGGTGGCCATGTGACACCTGGGGCTGACGAGGGCGGGGAATGGTCGCCGGTGCAAGAAGGCACGAACAAGGAGCAGCTCCTGGCAAGCTTCTAGGCCGATGGACACATGAATAAATCGATTACACACCGTAATGAGAGGGATCCTGAGGCTGTGTAGGTTTGGGACTATACAGTTGAGGATGACTTATATGAATTGATTGGTGCTACCTATATAAACAATGTGCATCTTCTTTTCGGGAGATTATCACTTAAGAACTCCACAGTTAAGCGTGCTTGACTTGGAGCAATTTTGTGATGGGTGACCTCCTGGGAAAACAAGCGTGTGAGTGAGGACAAAGCACGCTAAAAAGACCCGTGTTGGTCTGTGGGGTCAGTCGTCAATCCATAGAGCAGTCAGGGATGTTACAAATGGTATCAGAGCAGATCTGTCCTGTCAGGTCGTGGTATGAGTCTGTTGTGTGCTCTTGTTTGAATTGTTTATAGTTGTTATAGTCAATGATGCTTAATGTTAAAAGCTTGTAGCTTTTTCCTGCTTATGTTCTCTGTATTTAATGGTTGTCTTGGACAATTACAGGAAACTATGGCAGGAAGAGGCAGAAACGATCAGGCTATTGTTGACGCTTTGGCACTCCTTGCCAATGCGATAGGGCAAGTTCAGAACAACAACTACGGAGGACCGGCTGAGTTTCAGGGTCTCGACAAGTTCCAGCGGAACGATCTGCCATCTTTCAGAGGAGCTTATGACCCCGAAGGTGCTCTATTGTGGATGAGGGAGACGGAGAAGAACTTCCGAGCTATGACTTGCAATGATATTCAGAAGGTTATCTTTGCTACGTTCATGCTCACTAAGGAGGCTGAGCACTGGTGGGAGCACTATCATCAGAGGATGGAGGCTGAGGGTACGGCAGTCACTTGGAATTCTTTCAGAGAGAAGTTCTTGGAGAAATATTTTCCTACAGATATCCGTGACAAGAAAGAGATGGAATTCTCTGCACTGAAGCAGGGGAATATGTCAGTGAGGGAGTATGCGGCGAAGTTCGAGGATCTTGTTAGGTATTACACACCGTATCAGTTTGCAACTAAGGATTGTTCTAAGTGTGTAAATTTTGAGGATGGCCTTCGCCAAGAAATCAAGCAGGCAATTAGCTACCAGGAGATACGTGTCTTCCCGACCTTGGTGAACAAGTGTAGGATCTTTGATGATGCCTACAAGTCCAGAGTGGCCAGTTTCAAGGTTTCAGATAACCAGGGCAGCAAGAAGACCGTGCAGAAGGATAAGGGCAAGCAGCATCTCACTCCAATCGGCCGGGATTTCAAGCAGAGTGGCAAGAGGCCACAGTTTTCTTCAGACAGGCCCAAGAGTTGGAGCTCTAATGGCCCTAGACCCATGAGATGCGGCAAGTGCGGCACCCAGTATCACTTCACCACCCAGTGTAAGGAAGTTGATGGCATCTGCTTCAAGTGTGGAAAGTCTGGCCACATCAGCCAGGAATGTGGAGGAGCAAAGTCAGAACCTCCAAGTGCTAGCAAGAATCAGCAGTCTCAGGCTAATCGACTGAAGACCACTGGGAGAGTCTTTACTCTTAGTAGAGCTGAGGCCTCCGAGTCCGATGACTTGATCCAAGGTATGTGTTTAATTGATGGAACTCCTTTAGTTGTATTGTATGATTTGGGTGCTACACACTCGTTTATATCACATGATAGGGTCAAGAGTTTAAATTTGCATGTTACCTTTCTTGAGTATGATTTGATTGTTGCCATACCCACAAACAAGCATGTTCTCACTTCACATGCATGTAAGAACTGTCATATTACCATTGATGGTGGGAACTTTACTGTTGATCTTGTTTGCTTACCTTTAAAATAGCTTGACATTATTATTGGCATGGACTGGTTATCTTCCAACCATGTCCATTTGAGCTGTTTTGATAAGACCTTAGTTTTTGGAACTCCTGTGGAGTCTAAGGATCCTAGATTTCTCTCTGCCAACCAAGTTAAGGCTCCGATGAAAGAAGAGGCCCAAGTTTACATGATGATATCTTCCCTGGAAGTAGAGAGCCCTCCTGATGTTGGAAGTGTGCCTGTTGCACGGGAATTTCCTGAAGTGTTTCCGGGGGATGTTTATAACTTGCCCCCTGAGAGAGATGTTGAGTTTACCATATATTTAGTGTCTGACACCGGGCCAATATCCATAGTACTGTATAGAATGTCTCCTCTAGAACTAGCTGAGCTGAAGAAACAGATAGAGGACCTGATACAAAACAGTTTATTAGGCCTAGTGTATCCCAATGGGGAGCGCTAGTGTTGTTGGTGAAGAAGAAGGATGACAACATAAGGTTGTTTGTCGACAATCGGCAGCTCAACAAAGTGACCATTAAGAATCGGTATCCTCTCCCTAGGATCGACGACCTTATGGACAGTTGATAGGAGCTTGTGTCTTCTCTAAGATAGATTTGAGGTCAAGGTACCATCAGATTCGGGTTTAGTCTGAGGACATCCCGAAGACAGCGTTTAGGACATGTCATGGTCACTATGAGTACTTGGTTATGCCCTTTGGTGTGACCAATGCTCCTGCTATGTTCATAGACTACATGAACAAGACCTTTCACCCTTACTTGGATAAGTTTGTGGTGGTTCTCAGATGACATCTTAGTGTATTCCAAGACCAAGGAGTAACATGAGGAACACTTGAGGGTTGTCATGTAGACCCTTAAGGAGAAGCAGTTGTATGCTAAGTTGTCTAAGTATGAGTTTTGGCTAGAAGAGGTGAGTTTCTTAGGACATGTCATCTCTAAAGGTGGGATAGCCGAGGATCCGGCTAAGGTAGAAACGGTGCTCCAATGGGAAGCACCAAAGTCGGTGACCTAGATTAGGAGTTTCTTGGGTTTACCAGGGTATTTTAGGAGGTTCATAGAAGGTTTCTCTAAGATAGCTTTACCCTTAACCCGTCTCACCAAGAAATGATGGCTCTTTGTGTGGGACTCTAAGTGTGAGGAAAGTTTCCAAACCTTAAAGGATAGGTTGGCATCAGCACCAGTGTTAGTTTTGCCAGATCCTAGTGAACCTTTCGTAGTTTACTGCGATGCTTCTAAGCAAGGTTTAGGTGGTGTGCTGATGCAGAATGGTAAGGTAGTAGCTTATGCTTCTAGGCAGTTGAAAAGCCATGAGAAGAACTACCCTACCCATGACCTAGAGTTAGGAGCTGTGGTGTTTGCCTTAAAGATTTGGAGGCATTACCTTTATGGAGCGAGGTCTGAGGTCTTTAGTGATCATAAGAGTTTGAAATACCTTTTTGACCAAAATGAGTTGAATATGAGGTAACATAGGTGGATGGAGTTTCTTAAGGATTATGATTTTGAGTTGACCTACCACCCAGGAAAAGTCAATGTAGCGGCAGATGCCTTAAGTAGGAAAACCTTGCATGTCTCCACTTTGATGGTTAGGGGGATGGATTGGATCCAGGAGTTTAGAGACCTGAGTTTAGCTTGGGAAGTTACCTTTAAGAGCATTAGGCTTGGAACCCGAAGGTTACCAACAGTTTGATGGACCAGATTAGAGAGTGTCAGAAGATAGATAAGTTTCTCTTAGACCATAGAGAGTTGCTTGCTTAGGGTAGAGACCTTAGCTTTAAGGAAAGAAATGATGGGATCTTGAGGTTCAAGGATAGAGTTTGTATACCAGATGTTCCTGAGCTTAGGAAGTTGATCCTCGAGGAAGGATAAAGGAGCAGGTTGAGTGTGCACCCAAGTGCCACCAAGATGTACCAGGATCTTAAGCACGTGTTTTGGTGGCCTAGGATGAAAAAGGATGTAGCTGAGTTTGTCTATGCGTGCCTAGTGTGCCAAAAGGTCAAGATAGAACACCAAAAGCCTTCAGGTAAGTTGCAAACTTTAAGTATCCAAGAATGATAGTATCTCTATGGATTTCGTGTCTGGACTCCCTAAGACTCCAGCTGGTTATGAGGCTATATGGGTTGTTGTGGATAGATTGACTAAGTCTGCCCATTTCATCCCTATGAATATGGAATATCCCTTAGAGAGGTTGACTAGGTTGTACATCAAGGAAATAGTTAGGTTACATGGTGTACCCTCTAGCATAGTGTCGGATAGGGACCCTAGATTTACCTCTAGGTTTTGGAATGGTTTGCATAAGGCTTTAGGGACCAAGCTTAGGCTAAGTTCAGCTTATCACCCACAGAACTGATGGTCAATCTAAGAGAACCATCCAGTCCTTAGAGGACTTGCTTATAGCTTGTGTGCTAGAACAGTCTGGTAGTTGGGATAAGTTATTACCCTTGATAGAGTTCACCTACAACAATAGCTTCCATTCCAGTATTGGGATGGCACCTTATGAAGCTCTTTATGGGAGGAGATGTAGGACACCCTTGTGTTGGAATGAACCTGGTGACAATGTGGTGTTAGGACATGAGATAGTGCAAGAAACCACAGAAAAAGTGAGGATGATTCAGGAAAATATGAAAGTGGCACAAAGTAGGCAAAAGAGCTACCATGACAAAAAGTGGAAGGCGCTCGAATTCCAGGAAGGTGATCATGTGTTCTTGAGAGTTACTCCAACGACTGGGGTTGGTAGAGTGATGAAAGCAAGGAAACTTACTCCTAGATTCATTGGTCCTTACCAAATTCTGAAAAGAGTCGGCGAAGTCGCCTACAAAATAGCCTTACCTCCATTCTTGTCCAACCTTCATAATGTTTTTCATGTTCCCCAACTTCGAAAGTATATTCATGATCCTAGCCATGTGATAGTACCTGACACGATTCAGTTAAAAGAGAACTTGACATTTGAGGTACTACGGCTTCCAATCGAGGATAGGAGGGTGAAGCAGCTAAGAGGCAAGGAGATTCCTTTGGTCAAAGTTGTTTGGAGTGGGGCTACTGAAGAAAATGCTGCATGGGAGCTGGAAAGCAAGATAATGGAAGTGTACCCTGAAATAACCAAAGTGAACACAAGAATGGAGGTTGAATTGTGTTTACCAACTTTTTCGGTTACTTTAAAAGGATTTTCGCAGGCACAGCAAGCAAGGTTTAGATAAGAGAAAGTTAGACAAGTGACACGTCTAATATTGAAACAGAATAGCACACACAAACAGAGAAGGTTAAAATAGAGTTTGATAATCACAGTAATAACTCCCCAAGTTAAAAGCTAAAACAGAAACAATACTTAAGCAAATTAAAAGATAAAGGGAGTAGAAATATCACTCAAGAGATTTATACTGGTTCACCCCAAAATCCACAGGGCTACGTCCAGTTTCTTGGCAACACCAAGTTTCCACTATAACTGAGTAAATTACAGTACAAGTATTCTTTGCATACCTAGCCTCTTCAAGCTCAACACTCAAACAAGTATTCTTTTCTCACCTAGCCTCTTCAGGCTCAAAACAGTAAGGGATAAAAGGTTTCTGTGTAGTTAATACAACTTGCAAATCTTTCAGATTACACTCAGAGAGTGGAATAAATATGAAGTATGAAAGACTGCTGATGAGTGTGATTTCACCTCATATTTCCTTGACATTTTGCATGCATTTTCATATAGGTTAGGCATATTTTATTTGATTTTTGTTAGTTTTTACCTTGGAACGGGTAAAGTGGTTTTGTGGTGCTTGTGTGCAGGAATTGAAGGTTAAATGCTCAGAACTAGCTATTTTGAAGCTTGCATGATCAAGGAGGAGCTTGAAGAACACAGAAAAATTATCCAAATAAAGGCCATCACGGCCTGGCCGTGATAGGCATCACGGCCGTGATCGAGTGGAGCTGAAAAGAAGAAAGAGTGCTGAAAACAGAAAGTGTCACGGCTAGGTCGTGATGGACATCACGGCTGTGACATATTAAGCTGAACCAGACCCTGAAGCAGAAAGTGTCACGGCCAGGCCGTGATGACCATCACGGTCGTGACAGACCCAGAGTGAAGCCATTCCCAAAATCAGAAAGCGTCACCGCTAGGCCTTGATGGCCATCACGGCCGTGACTCGCAATATCTGGAATTTTAAATTGAAGATTTGATTTGATTTTGTAACAGATTTGGATCCAAGTTGCCCTACATTATAAATAGGAGTGAAAGGCTCGAAAATAGGACATCTGGGCTGCTACCTTAGGCTTAAATTAGGATTTCTCTTCTTCTCAATTTCTTCTCTTCTCTTAGGATTTTCATGTTTTTGTTATTCAACGTTGTTATTAACATGGCAATGTGTGAGTAGTTTCTTTATTTCTAGGAATTGGGGCTATGCCCAAGACTCATTTCATGTGATGGATTGATGTTTCTCTTCTTGTTAATTTCAATTTTGCTTTCGATTTAATTCCTATCGCTTGAATTACTTGTAAATTCTGTGGCCACTTATTTGCATGTCGTAGATACTCTAAGGACGAACTTAGCGGTGAACTTAGGTATCGGATCTATAGGAATTGAACTTAGGACTTAAATCACGAGAGTTAGAAGCGGTCCTTCGAGGGTTCATTGAATTGTCATAAAGCTTAAAGGGTTCAATTTAAATACAATTACCACGAGAGTAGGGGTTGGTGTAATTGGGCACGGTTCTTGTATCCCGAGAGGGAACATTAACTTATTTAGGATAAATTCACCTTCAAAGCAATTTTGATAATTAACAAGGGATAGTCAATTTAGTAGCATGAACAGTCTTGTTGGTAACCCAATTTCTGGAAATCTCTTTTAATTTGAAAAAATCCCAGATTTGATTTGATTGCGATTTTTAACTGATTTCGTTTTAGATATTTGATTTGTTAGTTAATCTTAATTTTTAAAAACCAAATCTTTTCCAAATCTTTTCGATATATAGTTTAGTTAAATTGATTTAATAATTAATTGTTATTTAAGATCACGGTCTCTGTGGGTTCGATCTTTTTATTACTTGACGACGAAACCGTACACTTGCGGATTCACGCTATCAAGTTTTTGGCGCCGTTGCCGGGGACTGTGTTTTCTTGAATTTCAGTTTAATTTTTAAATTGATTTTTCTGGACATTTTTTTTCTATTAATTTTTATTTCTTTTTCTAGTGTATCTATCTCTCTCCTTGCAGGTATTTTTCTCTTTTATGCGAAGATCCCAAAGTCTTGGAAATCTTATTGAAGTTGACCCCGAGATCGAAAGGACCTTTCGTAGACGTAGGAGACTACAAAGACAAAGAGCGAGAGAGAGGTTGATTCCCATTCCACTCTTGGCGAATCTACCGGATACTAAACCATTGAAGGACTACGCAGCCCCAAATGCTAGGGGTTTGCGAACTGGGATTGCTAGGCCAGAAATTGAGGCGGAGAACTACACTATACCGCCTCAGTTAATTGGCATGATTAGGCAACATCAATTTGGAGGATTACTCTCGGAAGACCCAACTGATCATGTGGAGACGTTCTTGGAATTCACCGATGCAATAAGAATTCAAGGTGCACCGGTTGATGCTATCCGCTTGAGGTTATTCCCCTCCTCTCTATCTGGAAAGGCAAGAGCTTGGTTGAAGTCAGTGCCTGCTAATACTTTGTCCACTTGGGACCAATTGGAGCAGGCGTTCTTGGAAAAATTCTTCCCACCATCCAAGACCGCTTACCTACGAACTCAGATCACCGGCTTCTTCCAAAAGGACGGAGAATGCTTATCCGAAGCTTGGGATCGTTACAAGGGATTGTTAGAATCTTGCCCACATCATGGGCTTGAGAAGTGGCTTTTAGTGCATACCTTCTACAATGGATTGGACTATTCTTCGAAGGTGTCACTTGACTCCGCAGCTGGTGGAGCATTGATGAATAGACCATTGGCTCAAGCATTTGAGATCATTGAGAACGTTGCCACCAACTATCATCAATGGGGTTCAGAAAGAGGTAATAACCCGAAAAAGATTTCGGGAGGTAAGTTTGATTTAGATAGCTCTGATTTGATTATGTCTAAATTTGACTCTTTGAGTAAGCGCTTTGATAAACTTGAAAAGGCTAATGTGAGTTCAATAGGTGCTACTAATGTTGCTTGTGAGATTTGTGGAGTGCAGGGACATGACTTCGTGGAATGCCCACATGGAAGTGCTCATGAATCAGGCGCTTCGGGGGAACAAGTGAATTCATGTCACAACTTTTATGACACGAACCCGAAGTTGCCAAACTATGTTCCCCCAAATTCTTACAACTAAGGAAGGAAGAATAATTCTTATCTCTCATACGGGAATTACAACAACACGTTGAACCATGAATTCCAAGAAGGCCAAGGTAATAGAAAACCCGCATTGGGGTATCCTCAGGTACAAAAGTCTAAACTTGAGTCTCTTATGGAAAATTTTGTTGCTACTCAAACAAAGCAAAATGAAGAATTTAGGCAACAAGGTAGGTCAGTTAATGAGGCAATAAAAGAGTTAACATCTAAGGTATATAACTTAGCCATCCATAACAAGATGTTAGAAACTCAAATTGCCCAACAAGCAGGTAATTCAAATAGGCAACCGGGCAAATTTCCTGGACAGCCTGAAGTGAATCCAAGTAATGAACAATGTAAAGCTGTGAGTTTGAGGAGTGGTAAGAAACTTGAGGATCCCAAGGCTAAAAAAGGGGAGAGTGATAACAAGAGTGTAGATGAGGAAGAGGAACCAACTAAGACACAACCCTTAGAAGAGGAAGAACCTAGTGAAAAAGTGTCTAAGTAGGCAACCGGGCAAATTTCCTGGACAGCCTGAAGTGAATCCAAGTAATGAACAATGTAAAGCTGTGAGTTTGAGGAGTGGTAAGAAACTTGAGGATCCCAAGGCTAAAAAAGGGGAGAGTGATAACAAGAATGTAGATGAGGAAGAGGAACCAACTAAGACACAACCCTTAGAAGAGGAAGAACCTAGTGAAAAAGTGTCTAAGTATGTCCCTCCACCACCTTACCAACCCCCAGTACCTTTCCCTCAAAGGTTGGCTAAGGCCAAGTTAGATAAGCAATTTGGGAAATTTCTTGAGGTCCTTAAGAAATTGTACATTCATGTACCCTTCACTGAGGCGTTGCAACAAATGCCTACATATGCTAAATTTCTTAAGGATATCTTGTCAAATAAGAGAAAGTTAGAGGATTATGAAACGGTTGCTTTAACTGAAGATTGCAGTGCTTTAATTCAAAATAAATTGCCTCCTAAATTGAAAGATCCAGGTAGTTTCTCTATTCCTTGCTTGATTGGTAACACTAGTTTTGATAAAGCTCTTTGTGATTTGGGGGCTAGTGTTAGTCTTATGCCCCTCTCTATTTGCAAGAAGTTGGAGATGGGTGAACTAAAACCCACAACAATCTCCCTTCAATTGGCGGATCGGTCCGTTAAATTCCCTGTGGGCATCTTGGAGGATGTTCCTATTACAGTGGGTAAACTTTTCATTCCTGCGGATTTTGTGGTACTTGAAATGGAGGAGGATTCCCAAATCCCCATTATTCTTGGTAGGCCTTTCTTGGCTACCGCAGGAGCAATTATTGATGTTAAAAATGGAAAATTAACTTTAACTGTGGGTGATGATAAAGTTGAATTTGATTTAGCTAAATCTATTAAACACCCTTCTTTTGATGATTCTTGTTGCAGGATTGACTTAGTGCACCAAGCGGTGAAAGAAGAATCTACTCAACCTTATTCTGGTGATCCATTGGAGATGTGCTTGATTGGTGGAGACTTAAGTGCTCATGGAGGAAAAGTAAGGGATTATGCCCGCTTCTTGGAGGCTAGTCCGAAAATTTCTCCTCACAAAATAAAGAAAGAAAAACTTGAGTCAAAACCAAATGAAGACTTGAAAGATGAAAAAGCTCCTAAGGTAGAACTAAAACCTCTTCCTTCTACATTGAGGTATGAATTTCTTGGTCCTAACTATTCCTATCCGGTAATTGTGAATGCTAGCTTGAATGAATTGGAAACTGAGAAATTGCTTAGGGAGCTTAGAATGCATAGAAAAGTGATAGGATATACAATTGATGACATTAAGGGCATAAATCCTTCCTTTTGCATGCATCGCATTTTAATGGAAGATGAGCATAAAACATCCATTAAGCATCAACGTAGATTGAACCCTAATATGAAAGAGGTGGTTAAGAAAGAAGTGCTTAAGTTGTTAGATGCGGGGGTTATTTATCCAATCTCCGATAGTGAGTGGGTTAGTCCGGTGCATATGGTTCCTAAGAAAGGGGGGATGACTGTTGTTCAAAATGAAAAAAATGAACTAATTCCTACTAGGACAGTAACCGGATGGAGAATGTGCATTGACTATAGGAAGTTAAATAAGGCAACAAGAAAAGATCACTTCCCTCTCCCATTTATTGATCAAATGCTTGAAAGATTAGCTAGGCATTCCCACTTTTGTTACTTGGATGGTTACTCCGGTTTCCATCAAATTCCTATACATTCTAGTGATCAAGAAAAGACCACATTTACCTGTCCCTATGGCACTTTTGCCTCTAGGAGAATGCCTTTTGGTCTATGTAATGCACCGGCTACTTTTCAAAGATGCATGACTGCAATTTTTTCTGAATATATTGAAAACATCATGGAAGTTTTTATGGATGATTTTTCTATTTATGGAACTACCTTTGATGATTGTTTAACAAATTTGTCTAAGATTTTGCAGCGTTGTGAGGAAACTAATTTGGTATTGAATTGGGAAAAATGTCATTTTATGGTAAAAGAAGGTATAGTGCTTGGGCACTTGATTTCTGGAAGAGGTATTGAGGTGGATAGGGCCAAAATTGATGTTATTGAAAAATTGCCCCCACCGGTAAATGTGAAAGGAGTTAGAAGTTTCTTGGGACACGCCGGGTTTTACCGGTGTTTCATCAAAGATTTTTCAAAGATTTCTAAACCCTTATCTAACCTATTGATGAAAGATGTTCCATTTGATTTTAATGAGGAATGTATGAGTGCATTTTGTAGGTTGAAGGAAGCTTTGACCACCGCTCCCATTTTGCAAACATCGGATTGGAATGAGCCATTTGAAGTAATGTGTGGGGAGAGCGAGTTACCTATTGATGATTCCTTCCCCGATGAGCAACTGTTTGCTATTTTTGCAGAGAATGCACCTTGGTATGCTGACTATGCAAACTACTTGGTTAGCAAGGTCTTACCTCCCGATCTAAATTATCAACAGAAAAAGAAGTTTTTCTCAGATTTGAAGTATTATGTGTGGGATGAGCCTTACATTTTCCGCAAGTGTGCGGATAGCATTTACAGAAGGTGTATTCCAGAGGTCGAGGTTCCAGGGATCTTGAGTTGTTGTCATTCCTCATCTTATGGAGGACATGCTAGTGCCTCAAAGACGGCGGCCAAGGTACTTCAAGCCGGGTTCTACTGGCCTCATATTTTCAGAGATGCCCGAAAGTTTGTGCTTACTTGTGATCCATGTCAAAGAACGGGAAACATCTCTAAGAGACATGAGATGCCACTCAACACGATGCTAGAAGTGGAGATATTTGATGTTTGGGGAGTTGACTACATGGGACCCTTTCCTTCCTCTTGCAATAACAAGTTCATTCTTGTAGCCGTTGATTACGTCTCTAAATGGGTGGAAGCCATTCCATCCCCAACAAGTGATTCAAAAACCGTAATCAAGCTATTCAAGAAAGTGATTTTTCCAAGGTTTGGGATTCCAAGGGCAGTTATTAGTGATGGAGGATCACACTTCATTGAAAAACAGTTTGAAAAACTCCTACTCAAATATGGAGTCACTCATAGGGTTGCTACACCTTACCATCCTCAAACAAGTGGCCAAGTCGAAGTTTCCAACCGAGAGATAAAAAGCATTCTAGAGAAGACTGTTTCAAGTTCTAGAAAGGATTGGTCCTTAAAGCTTGATGATGCTCTGTGGGCTTACCGTACGGCTTACAAGACTCCTATTGGGATGACACCCTTTACACTTATTTACGGGAAGCCATGTCACTTACCAGTCGAGCTTGAGCACAAGGCCTTGTAGGCTATTAAGATGCTAAACTTTGATATAAAGGCCGCTGGAGAAAAGAGAATCCTTCAACTTTATGAACTTGATGAGCTGAGATTGGATGCGTATGAGTCCGCAAAATCTTACAAGGAAAGAACAGAGAAGTGGCATGATAAGCACATCCTTCGTAGAGAATTCCATGAGGGAGAACTGGTGCTACTCTACAACTCAAGGTTGCGGTTATTCCCAGGAAAGCTCAAGTCTAGATGGTCCGGACCATACAAAGTTATGAAAGTATTTCCATATGGTGCCGTCGAAGTTTGGAACCAGGAACGTGGAACATTCAAGGTCAATGGACAGAGGTTGAAGCACTACCTTGGAGAAAATCCACCTGAACAGGAGGTTGCACTTTCCCTCCTCGATCCATCATCAAAGGATTGAAAGGACTATGGTCAAGCTTAGGACCGTAAATAAGCGCTTCTTGGGAGGCAACCCAAGATCTCTTTCCCTTCTTAGTTTGTTTTTAAAATTTGTTTTTGAATAATTTGAGAGAATTAGAAAAGAAAGATCACAAACTCATGGATTTGCCAAGTGTTTTCAGGTTAGGGAAGCAAGGAGAGCAAAAAGGCATGTGGAAAATGAAGTCAGAGGAAATCATGGCCTGGCCCTGATTACCATCATGGCCATGATATTAAAAAAAAAAAAGTTATGAGGGCAGGATCAATCACACCCTGGCCGTGATGGTGGTCACGGCCGTGATAGGCCAGCTCCAGCAGAACAGAAAGATCACGCCCGTGATGGGCCTACACAGAAGAACAGAGAGAATCACGGCTCAGCCGTGATGGGCATCACGGCCGTGATGGGCCTACAGCAGAAGAACAGAAAGAATCACGGCCCAGCCGTGATGCACATCACGCCCGTGATGGGCCAATTACAGAAAGCCAGAAAAGATCAGAAACAATCACGCCCTGGCCGTGATGGTGGTCACGGCCATGACAGACCTTCTCCAGCAAAACCGAATCAATCACGGCATGGCCGTGATGAGCATCACGCCCGTGATGAAGGCCTAGATCATGACCCGAATTGGTCACGGCCTGCCCGTGATAAGTGTCACGGCCATGACACGAAACTGATGCACTTTAAACCAGATTTCGCCCCTGTTTCAGTCACAATCCCTAACTCCCTTCTTCTACCTCTCTTTCACCTTCATAGCCACTAAGCTCTCAACCTCCCTTCCTTCATCTCACTCATCAACACATCATACCAAAACACAAACCCACCATCTTCCTCTTCTCCTTCTCATCATCATCTTCTTCCTTTCCACCCCTCTCTCCACCATACCCACTCACCAAGACAACCTTCAAAAACTCACCTCTTCCATGACACCCATGCCAACCCAACACTACTCCCTTGCTCCCTAGTCCCAACCCAACAAAACCCATAAGCCAATTCCTTCAATTTTGGGCAAAAACTAAAATTCCTAATTTTGAAACCCTAGCCACTAAGTTCGAATTTGCTGACAAAAGGGGTTGTGCATTCTGTATTTTTGGGATTCATTGGAACAACTCATGGCAACCAAGCGCCAAAGAGCAGCCGGAGCCTCACGCCCTCGTACCAGAGGAAGCAGGAACCTAGGTAACTACTCTGACTCTGGCTCTTCTGATTCTGGAAATGATGAGCATGACTATGGGATTGTTTTTAAAAATGCTGCTCAACAGAATAGGTTCAATATTTTGAAAATTAGAAAAATTGTTCAAACAAAATATATTGATGATGCCTGCATAGACACCCTAGGCCTAACTGTTGATATTAACTGGATCTTAGAAAACATAGGGTGGAGCGTGTTTGCTCGCACCCGATATCCTGCATTTGCTGGCCCTATTCTGGAGTTTTTAAGCTCTCTAGATGCGGAAATTCTGCAAGGGCGCCATAGCACTGAAGGTCGGATCACTTTCCGGCTTTTTAATGAGGATTATCAATTAACTATGGCTGAATTCAATGAGATTTTTGAATTGCCAGTTAGGGGGGAACGGACTTATCCCATTGGATTTAGTCCTTACAATTTTTGGTCGAATATTTGTTGTCCCGGTATGCCTTTTGATCCTAGGACGGCTAAGTCTACAAGCCTTGTTAACCCTAGCCTACGCTATATGCATAGGGTTATGTCCAACACCCTGTTTGGTCGGGGCGATAGTGATGGATCTGTCCGCCAGGACGAGGTCCTTATGCTTTGGGCCATGCTCCACCCTGAGAGCAATGTGGACACGGGGTTATATATGGCTAGGCACCTTCTAAAGGTTGCCAAGAGCTCAAAAGGTACTATTGTCATTGGTGGCTTAATCCCCACCATATGCCATTATTTTAACCATGATTTGGATGGTTTTGAGCCCGCCCCGGGGCGGACACGAATCACCTTGCAGGCCTGTGAGGCCATGGGGATGATCGTCCAGGAGGATGACATCTACTGCCTGACTCACCCTGAGCGTAGACGCCCAATTCCTCTCCCTAACCCCGCACTCTTGGATGTTAAAATTTCGGCAAACTGGAAAGTGCCAGTGGGAGAGGAGCCTGAGCCTATTGAGATACAAAGGCCGTTACGCCCACCACCACCGGCTAGGCCATCTGGGCGCCCATCTTCTTCCTCTACAGGTACATCATCCGAAGATCCTTATGCGCGGTTCTCATCCACCTTTGATACTGTTCTAGTGAACCAGGAGCGCATCATGGAGGAGCAGCGCGAGCAGAGAGTCATGCTCCAGCAGCTTTATGACTGGCATCTGAGCCAGCACCCACCACCGCCTCAGTGAGTTGTTCCATTTATTTTTATTTTTATCCTCCCTCAGACTTAATTATTTACATTGGGGACAATGTAAGTTTTTAAGCTTGGGGTAGGGGTATTATTTTTGTTTTGCATGCTTGCATGTTGCATTCATATAGGCATAGTTTTGCATAATCATAAGTTTTGCATAATCACATGATTAGATTGCCCCTTGCTTAGAGTATGCATCCAAATCTGAAAATTTTGTGCCAAATAAATCAAGACAATGAATTTTGAACCCAATTTTTGTATTCTTGTGATAGAGTGAAATTAAAAATTCTAGAGATGATCTTTTGATAGTTGATAGTTAGCATGTGGTTCCTTTGATTTGTATTTCTCATTGATTTTTGAACTACTAAATGTGAGATATTTGAGCCTAAAAGGGGTATTCACTAAATTTACCCCATTCTTTGTGATTGAGTGTTTTCTTCCTCTTGGATTGTATTCTCTAGAACTTGACTTGAAATCGTTTTGAAACTTAGAAATTTTTTAAAACATGTTTGAAAATGATTGAGGCACTAGGTATTTTTCTGGCCTTCTGAGCTTTGAACTGATTAAATGCTACCCCTTAGTTGCCCAATTTTGAGCCTAAAAAAAAAAAATATGCTTTTCTTGGTACCTTGAGTGTTTTTGATAAATGATGCATGATATGGCACCTTTTAAAGTATTGTAAAAAGGGCAAAAGGGTGGTTTGAAAAATAAATTTTGGGATGAAAAAGTTAGAAAATTATTTCTCTCGAGGTGAAAATCTCCCCTTCTCCAATAAAAAAAAATAAAAAAAATAAAAAAAAATAAAAATGGAGAAGGGGAGGAAAAGAAAAAGAAAGTGAGAAATAAAGTGAAAAAGAAAATGAAAAATGAAGAAAGAGTGGTGGAAGAGTAATTTAAAGCCCAAAAGGTATTTTAGAAGGTTGTCATACTTTGCATTATTTGATATTTCTGTTAGCCTTCTTGAATTCCTTTTCTTGGTTTCCCCACCTAGCAATTAATCCCATGGCCCCATTACAACCAAAATAAAAGACCTCTTGATTCTTGTGTGTTTTCATTAATATAGTAGAGATTTGGTTAATAGTCAAGCTTATGGTAGGGTACCTTCCTTGAGGAAATTGAGTGAATTGTCATATACCCCCTTAAACACTTGAGTGAGGTGAGATGAGTGCCCGAATCAGTGAGAGATATGAATTTAGGGAACCTAAGCTTCTAATTGGACTTGAAAATTGATTGTCTCTTGGTTACATAATTGGATATGCCTGTCACTTGGATTTGTCACTCGGGTTCTTGGTTCACTGTCTGTGCTCTAACTGTTTATCTTATCTGGCCTTAATGATTGCTTGAGGACAAGCAAAATCTTAAGCTTGGGGTGGTTTGATGAGTGTGATTTCACCTCATATTTCCTTGACATTTTGCATGCATTTTCATATAGGTTAGGCATATTTTATTTGATTTTTGTTAGTTTTTACCTTGGAACGGGTAAGGTGGTTTTGTGGTGCTTGTGTGCAGGAATTGAAGGTTAAATGCTCAGAACTAGCTATTTTGAAGCTTGCATGATCAAGGAGGAGCTTGAAGAACACAGAAAAATTAGCCAAACAGAGGCCATCACGGCCTGGCCGTGATAGGCATCACGGCCGTGATCGAGTGGAGCTGAAAAGAAGAAAGAGTGCTGAAAACAGAAAGTGTCACGGCTAGGCCGTGATGGACATCACGGCCGTGACATACTAAGCTGAACCAGACCCTGAAGCAGAAAGCATCACGGCCAGGCCGTGATGACCATCACGGCCGTGACAGACCCAGAGTGAAGCCATTCCCAAAATCAGAAAGGGTCACGGCTAGGCCGTGATGGCCGTCACGACCGTGACTCGCAATATCTGGAATTTTAAATTGAAGATTTGATTTGATTTTGTAACAGATTTGGATCCAAGTTGCCCTACATTATAAATAGGAGTGAAAGGCTCGAAAATAGGACATCTGGGCTGCTACCTTAGGCTTAAATTAGGATTTCTCTTCTTCTCAATTTCTTCTCTTCTCTTAGGATTTTCATGTTTTTGTTATTCAACGTTGTTATTAACATGGCAATGTGTGAGTAGTTACTTTATTTCTAGGAATTGGGGCTATGCCCAAGACTCGTTTCATGTGATGGATTGATGTTTCTCTTCTTGTTAATTTCAATTTTGCTTTCGATTTAATTCCTATCGCTTGAATTACTTGTAAATTCGGTGGCCACTTATTTGCATGTCGTAGATACTCTAAGGACGAACTTAGCGGTGAACTTAGGTATCGGATCTATAGGAATTGAACATAGGACTTAAATCACGAGAGTTAGAAGCGGTCCTTCGAGGGTTCATTGAATTGTCATAAAGCTTAAAGGGTTCAATTTAAATACAATTACCACGAGAGTAGGGGTTGGTTTAATTGGGCACGGTTCTTGTATCCCGAGAGGGAACATTAACTTATTTAGGATAAATTCACCTTCAAAGCAATTTTGATAATTAACAAGGGATAGTCAATTTAGTAGCATGAGCAGTCTTGTTGGTAACCCAATTCCTGGAAATCTCTTTTAATTTGAAAAAATTCCCAGATTTGATTTGATTGCGATTTTTAACTGATTTCGTTTTAGATATTTGATTTGTTAGTTAATCTTAATTTTAAAAACCAAATCTTTTCCAAATCTTTTCGATATATAGTTTAGTTAAATTGATTTAATAATTAATTGTTATTTAAGATCACGGTCTCTGTGGGTTCGATCTTTTTATTACTTGACGACGAAACCGTACACTTGCGGATTCACGCTATCAACTGCGAATTTATATCAAATGATTGAATGTGTATTCAATGAAGGAATGAAGAAGTTAATGAAGATAGTAAATGCTTCTGTGCAGAGTTCTTTTGATATCCAACTTCTTGGCTTCATCTTCATTGTTTGATCTATTTAAAGACTTCAATCAAGAGATCTGTTTTGACACAGCTTCAGAAAGTGCTTGCTTCTGACTTGAGCTTTCTAAGACACTATTTAATGCCAAAGAGTCGTTCTGAATATTTATTAAATGCTTGGAAGCGTTGAGCTTTGACAAGGGTGTCCAAGAGTACACTTTAGACTGAGCAGCTGTTCTTTCAGAGTATATAGCGGCAGGCTTCTTGTACTTATTGCAAAGAGCTTTCCTCTTACAGTGCAACATCAGTTCACTTTGCAGAAAGCACTTTTACTTTGTACTAAAACAGGCAAAAGGTTACAGATTGCGTGTTTATTTCTTAAAACCTTGAAACAACGTTCTTTATTCTTTGTCCTTTGAGCTATTGTCCAGAGGTCTTCGAGATCCTTAAAGGAAGGCATATAATTTGAATAAGGTGACTTGGACTTGATTTCTGACATACTGACTTGATATCAGTAATGAGAATTTTTAGACGAGTGAAAGTCATCCAAAAATTAGACGGGTGATGATCATTCAAAAATTAGACGGGTGCTGGTACGTTCAAACATTATACGGGTGATGACGTGTTCCAAAGTTAGACGGATGATCAACTGAGCCAAACTTAGACGCATGCTTCTTGCCACATCATCAAGTGAACTTAGTCCTTCTTGAGCGTTGACTATCTTTTAGACGAGTGGAAACTTAGACGAGTCAGTACTGAGCTTCTACTAAAAAGTAGATGGGTCATAAAATAGACGAGTGACCTTAAGTCTATTTTCCTGCACACTTATCAAATATATCAGTAATTTCATTTGGTTCAACATTATCATACTTGAACTATTTGGAATCATCAAAACTTAGAGAATTTACACATTGAATGTGTTTTAGACTTATGAGGTCTCAACATTCTCCCCCTTTTTTATGATGACAAATATATTTTCTGATTTTATTGAACATCAAAAAGAAACAGTAGAAATTTCTAAACAGATATAGTTGATCAGAGTATGTTATGCTCCCCCTTAGTTTATGCACTAAGTAAAGACAAATATCAGAACAAAATATGATATTAGAGAGAATAACATATAGTTGAAATATAAAATCATGAAAATTTATCTATATTTTCTCCCCCTTTTGGCATCAATCAAAGAGATATGGAACAGAAAAAAATGTAAAGTGCCAAAAGAAATCAAAAGGAAAAACTCATTTCATTCAACCAGAGTCAAGAAAGATTACAAGTGAGAGACATCACTGACTTAGTACATTGCAAGACTCAATAAAGAAATGAAAACAGATTCCTAAAAACTAAGAACTAGGGCCTCCTTGGCTTTTGAAGAAAGCTTCCATCATCTGCTATATTGCTTGCTGCTGAGCTAGCATCTGAGCTTGAAATGCAGTCTGTTGAGCAATTGCTTCATCCTGTCTTTGAATGACAGTCTGCAAACTTGTAGCCATTTCATCAAGTCTCTGATGTGCAGCAGGATCATATGCAACAACTGGAGAAGTAGTATCCGTTGTGGCCAAAGAAGTTCCAGAAGTTGATGGAGGAGGTGGACAAGGAGGTAACTCTTCAACAGAAACATCATCCTCAGGGTGAGGGTCTAAAAAGACATTTGTTGACAGAGTGGTTACAAAATCATTATTTGGATGGAATTCCTCTAAAAAAGCATGAATTCTGTCATGATGCAGAGGAGAATTTGTGACAGAGAAGAGAAACTCATAAGATCTCCTAATGAGATTTATGTGAGTGAAAGGAGCAGTTTTAGAGAAGTTTAAAATAAAGAAAGGAAAAACCATGAAGAAGGGAGGAAGTGTGTAAATGGAGGGTGAAAAGGGGTATAGAGCATAGGCTTGGCTACCTCTAGTGGGAATGTCTGCCTTCTCTTCTTCTGTCAACCCAGAATTGGAGCCACCTTTGGAGAACATCCTCTCTCTGAATTTAAGCTTCTGATCATTTCTCTTGATAAGAGAGAACTTCTGATCCAATGGCAAAGATATTATCTTCTGCTTTCCTTTCAGAGCCATGGAGTCAGGCATTACTCTGATTGTAGTTGAGGGCTTCATAAAGATGTGAGGGTTGAATAGCCATTTTCCTACTGGCTTTAGTGACCTTTCCAGCCTCACAATCTGTCTTTCAACTTCCAGAGAAGCAATCATGCCCAAGGTCTTGCCATCAAGATAAAAGGGACAGGATTCATCTGTGACAGAGAAGGGGGTGGTTCTGGAAGATGGGTGGTAGGGAGATATAGTGGCTAAGGGGATAGGGTTATGTCTGGTTTCAGAGAATAAGTCTGGAAAGACTATTCTCAGAGGCACTTGGCACTGGTTGTGATATGGTCAGGGATTGGTGATTTTGGTGAGGGAGGAGGAGTAAGATTGTCAAAATACTCAAAGTCATTGACATCCTCAGTTTGAGGAATGTCAGAATGGTGAGATATTTGTGGTGAGGTTGGTACTGGTGAGTGAGTATCAGACATGTGAGTTTCTGATATAGTAGGGTTAGGTTCAGAAGAGTGATGGTTAGGTGATGTATGTGGTGGAGTTTGGATTTTTGGTGAAGTAGGTGGAGTGGGAATTTTTGGTGATGTAGGTGGTGTTGGGATTTTTGGTGATGGTTGAGGGGATGGTGATCTTTGTGGTGGTGGAGGTGTTCTTTGAGGTGAAGGTTGTGGAGTTGGAGCTGTTGTGGTAATAGGTTCTGTTTCCTGAGGTGGAGGGGATGAATCCTTCTGAGGTGAAGGTGATGGTGATGGTGATGAAGAGGGAGGTAAGACAAGCTTCCTCTTTGTGACTGTTGTCCTCTTCTTTTTAGGGATCACAATCTCTTCGGATTGAGACTCCCCCTCAGCTTGTACTGTCCTCTTTCTCTTGAAGACCTTAGTAATTTTAGGTGCAGAGGCAGCAGTTTCCTCAGAGACAGAAGCAGTAGCAGGTTCAACAACCTGAGTAGGCTCTTCAGTCACAAGTTTCAGCAGTTGTTTTGGTGACTTTCCTCTTCTTCCTCTGAAGTTGATCCCTGATTTCCTCAGCTGGTTCCTCAACAACTTCAGCTTTAACACCAGGAATGGAAACAGTTGCTTCCATCTGAGCAGAGGCTTCAGCATTGTGACCAAGAGTAGGGGTCAAGTTCATCTTCATCAAAGCTAGGGTCTTTGTTGTAATCTCAGTACAGAGATCAGCAGATACAGCCCTTCTCAAATCCAGTTTGCATGCCCTAAAAATTCTAGTCATAACCATTCCAAAGGGGTAGTCCTTATCTTTTCCCTTTACAGGTTTTTCCATATGTATGAAAATCAGGTCAGTTATGTCTATCTTGATTCTTTGGACAAGATGAAACAGAGCAAACTTTTCTAACAAGATGACATGGTTTCTAGACCCAGTCCTAGGCATTACACAGTTTATAAGTAAGACATGTAAAAATCTTGCCTTAGGAGCCAGATACTTTGAATCCATGTTACCAGGGTTTGCAGTCCCATAGAGCACCAGATTCACATTGTCTTCCCCTTGATCCTTCATCCAGTCTTTATAATGCCCAGCTCCTTCCCTAGGGTATTTTGTTACTTCAGCGAGTAACTCGTGAGTGATGAAAATGTGATTCTCACCAACATCCCCAGAAATCATGTGGGTAGTATTATCCTTGGTGATTTTTGTCGTGGTCCAGAAATCCCTAACGAGAGCAGGGAAAACACGTTCTTGCAGTTGAAAGAACGGTAACCATCCGGCATGGTTAAGCTCTGGAAGCACATCCAAACCCTTGGTCCTGAGTTCATCAAAGTTTGGAACTCTTCCAGGGAGCACCTTCTTCAACTCAGCGATAGATACCTTGGTTTTCTCAGATAAAGTCTCAAGAAGGCTTTTGGGTGCCATTGATTTTGAGAGAAAAGGATTAGGGTTTAACAGAGAAGGTCTCGAGAAGGTGAAGACGAAGAGAGCTTAGAGAAAGAGTTTGTGAGCAAGAAATTTTGAGTGGGTAGATTTTGAAAAGACACGGGTTTTTGTTAAAAACACTTGAGTGCTTTTTACGTTGGGAACAAGGAAAGAGAGTGTTGCCATAAATGACAATCAATCAATTTGAAACAATAGATAATAAAATATTTAAGAAAAGGAGGGAAAATGCAATGTACATATGTCTCAGTCAGATTTTAGCACTGAGTGCTTTTAGCCAAGTCATTAGACGCTTGCCTAAATTAGACGAGTCAAGTAATCATAGAATATAGGAAAATAGACAAGTAATTTTTCAGACATATCAGCAAAACATTTATTCAGATACATTATGCATGTTAAGATTCCTTCTAATAAAAACAAATCTATCTTCACTTAAAGGTTTAGTAAAAATGTCTGCCTACTGATAATCAGTGTTTACAAACTTAATTTCAAAAACACCTTTTTGAACATAGTCTCTAATGAAATGATGCTTTATCTCTATATGCTTTGCTCTAGAATGCTGTATTGGATTTTTAGACAGATTAATAGCACTAGTATTATCACACCAAACAGGTATATTATGCTCAATCATTGAATAATCTTCAAGTTGATATTTTACCCAAAGTAGTTGTGAACAACAACTAGCTGCAGATATATATTCAGCTTCAGCAGTTGATAGAGCAATGGTGCTTTGCCTTTTGCTTGACCCAGAGATCATATTTGCTCCAATGAAGTGGCATCCTCCACTGGTGCTTTTTCTATCAATTCTGTCTCCAGCAAAATCAGCATCACAAAATCCAGCTAACCTGAAATCTTCAGATTTCTTATATAATAGACCAAGGTTAGTGGTTCCAATTAAATATCTGAAAATTCTTTTGACAGCCTTGTAATGAGATTCCTTAGGGTCTGATTGAAATCTAGCACAAAGACAGACACTGAATTGAATATTAGGTCTGCTAGCAGTTAAATATAGCAGAGATCCAATCATACCTCTGTAGACAGTTTGATCTACCTTTTTACCTTCCTCATCCTTGTTTAGAACAACTGTTGGATGCATAGGAGTACTCATAGGCTTTGAATTTTCCATTTTATACTTTTTCAGAAGCTCCTTGGTGTACTTCTGTTGATGGATATAGATTCCATCATTTGACTGTTTTATTTGAAGACCAAGGAAGAACTTCAATTCTCCCATAATGGTCATCTCAAATTCATTCTGTATCAACTCAGAGAACTCTTTGCAGAGCTTTTCATTAGTAGCACCAAATATAATATCATCAACATAAATCTATACTACTATGAAGTCTTTTCTTGAGCATTTCTTGAAAAGTGTAGTGTCTAGTTTTCCTCTAATGAAGTTATTTTCCATTAGGTATGTGCTTAATCTATCATACCAAGCTCTAGGAGCTTGTTTGAGTCCATACAAAGCTTTCTTAAGCTTATAGACATGGTGAGGATTCTCAGAGTCCTCAAATCCAGGAGGTTGCTTGACATAAACTTCCTCCTCAATTATTCCATTTAGAAATGCACTTTTAACATCCATTTGATAAAGAGTTATATCATGTTGTGCAGCATATGACATGAGAATCCTAATTGCTTCTAGTCTAGCTACAAGAGCAAAAGTTTCAGTGAAATCAATACCTTCCTGTTGATTATAGCCTTGGGCAACTAGTCTTGCCTTGTTCCTTACCACTTTTCCATCTTCATCTAGTTTATTTCTAAACACCCATCTGGTTCCAATAATGGTTTTCTCTTTGGGTTTAGAAACTAGTGTCCAGACATCATTCCTTTTGAACTGATTTAGTTCTTCTTGCATGGCTAGAATCCAGCTTTCATCTTGCAGAGCTTCTTCAATCTTTTTAGGTTCCAAGTCTGATATGAAGGCCATGTTGTTGTTTTCATTGAAAGCAGATCTGGTTCTAACTCCTTGAGATGGACTTCCAATGATGAGATATTCTGGATGATAGGTCTTGAATTTCCAATCTTTCTTCAAAGTCTGAGTTTCAGACTTATCAGTATTAGTCTGTATTTCAGATACGTCTACTTTTGACTTGTCTGAAGATTCTTCTACTGCAGGATTAAGTTCAATACCTGCAACATCATCCTCTAGATCTGATAGTTCCCTATCAGTCTTCAAACCATCATTAAACTTTACATGAATTGATTATTCTACAACAGAGGTTCTAGAATTAAAAATTCTAAAAGCTTTAGACATTTCAGAATAACCAATAAATATGCCTTTATCTACTTTAGAATCAAATTTACCAAGATGATCTTTTGTGTTGAGAATATAACATTCACAACCAAATGCATGAAAATATGATATGTTGGGTTTTCTATCTTTCCACAATTCATAAGAAGTCTTATTTAGAATAGACCTAATCAGTATTCTATTTGTACATAACAAGCAGTGTTAATGGCTTCTGCCCAGAAGTACTTAGGAAGATTATTTTCATTAAGCATTGTTCTTCCCATCTCTTGAAGAGATCTGTTCTTTCTCTCAACTACTCCATTTTGCTGTGGAGTTCTAGGTGCAGAGAAATTGTGAGAAATACCATTTTCCTCACATAACAGTTTGAACTGCTCATTTTCAAATTCTCCTCCATGGTCACTTCTTATAGCAGAAATACAAAAACCTTGCTTATTTTGTACTCTTTTACTGAATACTGAAAATGCCTTATAAGATTCATCCTTGTGGGTTAAGAAGAGTACCCATGTAAATCTAGAATAGTCATCAACTATGACAAAACCATATTTCTTTCCACCTAGGCTAGCTACATTGACTGGTCCAAACAGATCCATGTGTAACAGTTGCAAAGGTCTAGAGGATGTGACTTCTTTCTTGGATTTGAAACTTGATTTTATTTGTTTACCTCTCTGACATGCATCACACAAAATATCTTTCTTAAAAGAAAATGTCAGGCAATCCTCTCACAAGGTTATGCTTTTTCAATTTAGAAATTTGTTTCATACTAACATATCCTAGTTTCTTATGCCACAGCCATTTTTCATCCTCTTTAGACATAAAGCATGTTACACTTTGATCTGAAAGTTCAGTTATGTCAACCTTATACAGATTGTTTTGCCTTTTGGCAGAAAAGAGGGTCTTTCCACTACAGTCATTGACTATGCATGCATCCTTAGAAAAAGATACAGAAAATCCACTGTCACATAATTGACTTATGCTAAGCAGATTAGGTTTTAATCCTTTCACATATAAAACATCATGAATAATAGGTAAGGGAGGTTTACCACCAATTTTACCTAAACCAACAACTTTTCTTTTCTGGTTGCCACCAAAAGTTACATGTCCACCTTTCTTAGGTTGGAGGTCAAGGAACATAGACCTTTCGCCTGTCATATGTCGCGAGCATCCACTGTCCAGGTACCATGACAGGTGTTTGCTTTGTTCTGTTGTGAATGCCTGCAACAGGAATGATCATGACCTTAGGTACCCATATTTTCTTGGGTCCTTTTTTGTTAGTATGAGGAGTCTGTGAAGACTTCCTTCTCTTTTTGTGAATACACTTGGACATGATATGTCCAGCTTTTCCACAGTAGGAACATTTAGATCTATTTGAGCTATCTAATACAGATTTAATAGCTACATTTGAAAACTTTGTTGATCCTTTATGATGTTCTTGATTGGAATATCCTATACCTTCTTTGTTAAGGGAGTGCCTCTGACTTCCTAAGAGTTTAGTCAGATTATCTCTACCATTAGCAAACTTGGCAAGATCTGAGGTGAGCTCTTCTACTTTCTGTTGAAGTTTAGTTACTTCTTCAGATGGTAGAGTTTCAACTAAGATCTCAACTTTAGACTTTTCAGTCTTAAGTTTACTATTCTCTTCAGCTAACTTCTCACACTCTAGAGATTTCTGTGTATACTCATTTGAGAGTTTAGCATACTGTCTCTTGAGGGATCTGAAAGCTTTAGATATATAGTTGGATTCTTCCAATAGTTCATCATAGGCATCATTCAATTTTTCAAGTTCAGAATGTACCTCAGTTTCTGATTCTGAATCTGTATCTGCCATAAGACAGAGGTTTGCTTCAAGCTCCTCTCCTTCACTTTCAGTGGAGCTTTCATCAAGATCTTCCCAAGTAGCCATCATCCCTTTCTTCTTTTTGTTGAAGAATTTCTTGGAAGATTGCTTTTTGAGTTGAGGGCATTCTGCCTTGATGTGACCAGGCTTTTTGCATTCATAACATACAATGACATTTCTATCATTAGATCCACCATCCTTGTTGTGCTTTTCTTTGTTGAAGCGCCTGAAGGGTTTGTCTTTTCTGAAGTTTCTTTTCTTCCACAGCTTCTTCATTTTTCTGGTGAAAAGAGACAGTTCATCATCTTCATCATCTGAGTCATCCTCATTTGATTCTCCAGATTCTTCTGAAGATTCATCTACTTTGAGAGCTTTTGAACTTGTTCCCTTAGATGACTTCTTGTCAGCTTTGAGTGCAATGGATTTATTTTTCTTTCCATTGTTCTCTTCAATCAGTTCTTGTTCATGAATCTGAAGGGTGCCAAGAAGCTCATCAAGCTTCATTGTTGTTAAGTCCTTGGCCTGAGACACAGCAGTTACAAGTGGTCTCCATTGTTTTGGGAGACTTCTGAGAATCTTTTGAATGTGTTCCTCAGTCTTGTAGGTTTTTCCCAGGGATTTCAATCCATTGATTATGGTTTGAAACCTTTCATACATTTGGCCAATAGTTTCACCTTCCTCCATTTTAAACAACTCATACTTTCTGACAAGCATGCTGACTTTGGTTTCTTTGACTTTGTTGGTTCCTTCATGAGCAACAGCTAGTGAGTCCCACATTTCTTTTGCAGACTCACAAGCACAGACTTTTTCAAATTCTTCTCTGCTCAAAGCACACATGGTTGCATATCTAGCTTTGCATTCAGCTGCCATTTTGTTCTTTGATCAGTGGTCATGTTTGCTTTAGGAATTTCATCTCCTTTGTCATCTTTAGGAACAAAGGGACCTTCATCAATGATATCCCAAAGACCAGAATTAGTGGATTGTAAAAACCACTTCATATTTTCTTTCCAGTAGATGTAGTCCTCTCCATTGAAGAAAGGAGGTCTCGACATTGAGGATCCTTCTCCAGCATGGTTCTTACTTCCACTGGTTTCTCCTGCCATTTCCAAGATATTTTCCTCTACACTGTTAAGTGCTCAACCCAGAGGCTGAGCTCTGATACCAACTGAAATAACCAAAGTGAACACAAGAAGGGGGGTTGAATTGTGTTTACCAACTTTTTCGGTTACTTTCAAAATATTTTCACAGGCATAGCAAGCAAGGTTTAGAAAAGAAAAAGTTAGACAAGTGACACGTCTAATATTAAAACAGAATAGCACACACAAACAGAGAAGGTTAAAATAGAGTTTGATAATCACAGTATTAACTCCCCAAGTTAAAAGCTAAAACAGAAACAATACTTAAGCAAATTAAAAGATAAAGGGAGTAGAAATATCACTCAAGAGATTTATACTGGTTCACCCCAAAATCCACAGGGCTACGTCCAGTTTCTTGGCAGCACCAAGTTTCCACTATAACTGAGTAAATTACAGTACAAGTATTCTTTGCATACCTAGCCTCTTCAAGCTCAACACTCAAACAAGTATTCTTTTCTCACCTAGCCTCTTCAAGCTCCAAACAGTAAGGGATAAAAGGTTTCTGTGTAGTTAATACAACTTGCAAATCTTTCAGATCACACTCAGAGAGTGGAATAAATATGAAGTATGAAAGACTGCAAATTTATATCAAATGATTGAATGTGTATTCAATGAAGGAATGAAGAAGTTAATGAAGATAGTAAATGCTTCTGTGCAGAGTTCTTTTGATATCCAACTTCTTGGCTTCATCTTCATTGTTTGATCTATTTAAAGACTTCAATCAAGAGATTCGTTTTGACACAGCTTCAGAAAGTGTTTGCTTCTGACTTGAGCTTTCTAAGACACTATTTAATGCCAAAGAGTCGTTCTGAATATTTATTAAATGCTTGGAAGCGTTGAGCTTTGACAAGGGTGTCCAAGAGTACACTTTAGACTGAGCAGCTGTTCTTTCAGAGTATATAGCAGCAGGCTTCTTGTACTTGTTGCAGAGAGCTTTCCTCTTTCAGTGCAACATCAGTTCACTTTGCAGAAAGCACTTTTACTTTGTACTAAAACAGGCAAAAGGTTACTTCAGTGGTGCAGAGATTGCGTGTTTATTTCTTAAAACCTTGAAACAACATTCTTTATTCTTTGTCCTTTGAGCTATTGTCCAGAGGTCTTCGAGATCCTTAAAGGAAGGCATATAATTTGAATAAGGTGACTTGGACTTGATTTCTGACATACTGACTTGGTATCAGTAATGAGAATTTTTAGACGGGTGAAAGTCATCCAAAAATTAGACGGGTGATGATCATTCAAAAATTAGACGGGTGCTGGTACGTTCAAACATTAGACGGGTGCTGACGTGTTCCAAAGTTAGACGGATGATCAACTGAGCCAAACTTAGACGCATGCTTCTTGCCACGTCATCAAGTGAACTTAGTCTTTCTTGAGCGTTGACTATCTTTTAGACGAGTGGAAACTTAGATGAGTCAGTACTGAGCTTATACTAAAAAGTAGACGGGTCATAAAATAGACGAGTGACCTTAAGTCTATTTTCCTGCACACTTATCAAATATATCAGTAATTTCATTTGGTTCAACATTATCATACTTGAACTATTTGGAATCATCAAAACTTAGAGAATTTACACATTGAATGTGTTTTAGACTTATGAGGTCTCAATATACCCGCACCTTTTCAATCGAGGTGAGTAGAAATTTCGAGGACGAAATTTTTATAAGGGGATGGAATTGTAACACCCTGTTTTTCGTTAAGCTCTTTTATGTGTTATATATGTATGCTTGTTTGTTTGGTAAGCCTTTAGGACTTAGCTTAGAGTTGTTGTAGAAGGACTAAGTGAGATTTCTTGGCTTGAAATCCATTTCTGATACATGAGCACAGCCTTGCTTATGTCCAGCACGCCCATGCTCGAGGCACGTGTCTTGTGGCTGCCTAAGTCACAAGCACGGCAGTGCTCAATGGGGAGCACGACTGTGCTCAAAGGAGACCGCGTCTCGCTGACGCTGATATGAGCACGACCATGCTCAATGAGGAGCACGACCGTGCTCGGGTCTGAAGTCTATAAAAATAGCACAATAACTGAGGGTTTCGTTTAAACCCTTATTTGTCACTTTTAGCAAACCTATTGCGGCTGCAACCTTTCTCTTCCCTATTTTCTCTAAACCCAATGCATTCTTGGAGTTTTGGAGATGTTTGGGAAGGCTTTGTTGGTCTGTGCCAATCCTTATAGGTAATGGTTTTTCCCTCCTATGTTTCCTTTTCCTTTTCTTCAAATTGGGAACTGATTGGTTAACTGTTGTTTGACCAAGGCTTGGAAAGCTAATCGAGCTGCTCGAGGGAACACGTTTGGTCTACTGCTTAGTTGTTGTCGGGATCTTCATACCAGGTATAGGGAGAAGGATAGTATGAACATTAGGCAAGGGGGCAGCATAAGATGAAGGGTTCCCATGACCCTATTGTTTGTAAAATGTTATTTGATACCTATCACATGTTCGATTATATGTTTATTTGGTTATGAGAATGCCAATCATGAATGCCTACTTGTTATAACTGTTTATTGGTTCGTGAGGATGTATGCCAATTTGTATGTTTGATGATATGCTCTATGCCATGATCAATTGGTTGAATTGGTATGTTTTCTATGCCATGAATATTGTTGGTTGATGATATTGTTATGCCATAGTTGAATGTATGATGGTCTATGATGAACCCGTTAATAAAACTTTAATTGGTTAAAATAGGGCTCTTTATTAACATGATGATTAAAGGATTAGTTTCCCCAAGATTGTTCAATAAAACATGGATTTATTAGTGAGAGGTGAGTTTCATACCAAATGGTTTAGTCAAGGACCCTAGGACTGATTTAAGAGTGTTTCGGGGAGTTTTTGGCTAAAAGAACATGATGAATGTGCCTAGACAGTACGGCCAAGCTCTAGGAGCACGGTCGTGCTTAACAGGGAGCACACCCGTACTCCCAGTTCGAATTCGAATTGGTCGCGCTGCTTAAGCACGGCTGTGCATAATAGTAAGCACAACCATGCTACGCTTAAGTGGCAGCACAACCGTGCTGGGGCAAGCACGCCCGTGCTCCCCCATGCTGAACAGACATGAATTAATATGGTTAAAAGGGGTGTTTCACCCCAGTTGTCCCCAATGAAGAAATAAGACACCAATCGAACAGAGACAAGCTAGATAACTTAATTAAAGACTAATTAAGATAAATAAGAATAATAAGTTGGTTAAGCCGGTACCCAATGGGTTACTGCACGTTGATATGCTTTGGCCTCGATGCTTTTTGGTCGATGTTTCGTTGAAGTTGAACCTTGCTGCTTTTTGGCCAAGGGGACCTTGACTCATATGGGTTAAGGTGTTCATGATGATGTACTTGGGGGCTTATAGGCCTAAGCGAAGGTGATGGTTACCCGCTTGTTTGTTGTTGTGCTCATGCATTCACGTATTGGTGTTGTTAGTGAGGGAAGCTCAACATAGGGGAGGTCATCCTAGAGTAAGGCAATCTGGCCATCCGCGGTGATTCACCCAAGGTTTGGTGAATCTGGCCCCCCGTGGTGACGCATCCGAGAGTATGGTGCGTCAGCTATACAAGGGGTTCACCCATGGTTTGGTGAACTGCCGGCATTGGTGCTTATTGGCCAATGTGGATATGTAACTCCGAAGTTGCCTTCCTGAGATAGATTGGATCCACATGCATAATGGAGTAGCGGAGTAGTATTGCACCGCATAGCATATATTTGTTGAAATAATATATTGATATACATCTATGTTGATGCTTATATAATGTATGATGTTGTAAGCTATGTATATTATGTATGTTCATCTTGCTTCCTATCTCCATGCCAATGTGTTTCATATGTTTTCTTACTCCCCGTTTTCTCTATTTCTGTTTGGCATGTATCTTTTACGCAGAGGACAACGAGCAGCTAGTGGTGAAGTGACTCTAAGGAACCGCGACTCTAGTTAGGGTTTCCCAGTTGTTATAGTTGTTTTTAGTTTCTGTTTAGTTCTTATCCGAGAATTATTCCGGAACGGTTATACTAGCTCTGTATGTGACATCGGGGTTGGGTTCTTTTGATGTTTATGTTTTATATCTTTTAAAACCTTGTTATATTTTTCGTGTTGTTGAACTAGTTCATGTGGTACCTTTTCTACCTGTGGTCCTTATTTATTATCTTTAAATGAATATGCATGTTTTATATTAATATCCTTATCTCTTAAATGTTTATATAACATGTGGGGTAGAGGGTGTCACACCGTTCACAGAGGTAGACCAGAAACCGAGGAAGCTGAATAGGAGGTCGAGGTTCAAAGGTAAATCATGTTGAGAAAGCATGATGATGTCATAAATTCCCCATGCCTTCCAGTCTTCTCCTTGGCTAGCCAAAATAAGTTTCAACCAATCGGCATACTGAGGAGTAGGGCGAGGCCAGGTCTGGAGATCATTAGGGCATTTATTGATAGAGTACCAGTCAACAATAATAGGAAGCTCAAGGTGCTTAGGATACAAATGATGGTCAAGAAAAAGTTTGCCCTCATAGATGTCTGAGGTATATGGGGTTATGGTAAAGGAACTTATGAGTGGAGTAAGAACAGGGGAATCAGAGTCTTGCTCTTGATTCAATGGTTGTTGGATGCTGAAGGCAGAATCAGATGAAGATGATGAAGAATCACCATCCCCATAAGAATAAGTCTTGTTTTGGGAATCAGAATTATCAGACATGATTGAAGAGCTGAGAAAGGATGTTGAGGCTTTGAAGAAGAAATGGCGAAAGTAAATCGACTAAAGTGAAGTTCGGTTGAATATATAAGTGATGAGCAGGGGAATAGAAAACATTTTTGACCGTTTAGCCTTTAAAATTAAAGTTACAGTTCGGCCGAATATCTCTCGTATTAAAGGATAAGTGGTTAGAGCTAAAGGATAATGAAGTGGGCACGGCGCTCGAGAAGATTTAGTTACATTTCTTCAGCCTCTCGGAATCAGCTGAAAAATGCAAGGGGGCAATTGTTATCATCCAAAAATAAATTCAAAAAGGGCAGGCCGATACAACAGCTAACTAGGGGTGATTAGCCAAAGAAAAATATAGCCGAAGAATGAAGGAACACATTTGGCTAGAAAGATATTTGGGCTGGGCCTTGTGTTAATGGGCCTAGATTGGATAGCAGAGTTAATTGAGGTATAATGAATCACAAGCTGCCGGAAGGAATCGTGGGAGTGTGCAAAACTAAGTAATGGAATTGGTTGCCAACGGATACCACAAGACGTGCCGAGAAAATAGGAGCTAAGCTGTTGGAGAGGTAGCCGTTGTGGCCGTAATGGTTAAGAAACATGGGTGGCTGAGTTGAGGGTAGTTGCATATATTTAGGATGATCAGCCAATAAGAGAGAGGTTATTGATGGTTAGATTGAGCCTATAAATACCCATTGGACTGACTATTGTAGATATACGACAAAAAATCAATACAACTTCTAAGTTTTTGCTTACTTCTCTTGCCTTTACATTTAGCAATTTACTGGTTTGCCTTACTTTTACATGTTTTGCTTTTTGCCAATTTATTTACTTAGCTGATTCCAGTCTTTACCATTATTTCTTAGCTTTCTTAAGTTCACCTTACTACCAAACGCTTTCTTTAGTGAGTTTGGGAACCCTTTGCTAAAGGTTGGATTTTGCCTTTAGTTCAAATCGCCTGATACTTATCAAAATCCTTAGGTGTTCCTCGGCTGAATTCCTATTTGGTTGATTAGCTATTTTAAACGTAAAGATACTCCTTGTACACTATCAATATACTTTTGTTTAGCAAAAAAAAAAATCACTCATTTGTAAATCTACTGGGACCAAAAATATAATTAAACCTATAAAAAACTTTAATACGAACCTCAACAAATAATTGTGAATTTAACTACTTTATAAATAAAAATGAAAAGATGGGGCCAATTTATTAAGAAACAAAGAATAGGAAATTAATAATAGGACAAAACTTATATACAATTCCTTAGGTCCTTGTGATACTGTTCTCCAATTGCAAATGAACACGTGGAAAAAAATTTACATAACAACAGTCGCCTCTATCTGCATAGTTAACACAGTCATGTCATCGTTTCTTTGTTCCGCCTTATCTTTGCCTCTCTGTTCTTCCTCCACCAACTCCTCTCATCTTTCTCGGTGTTTTCCTAGGATTTTGAGAGATGGGGAAAGGACGAAATCAAGAAAATAAATCAGTTTTGTTATAACAATTATTCTCTTCATTACTTCACATCAGTTCAGAAAGAAATGGGTTTTAACCTCAAAGAGGGGAATTGAGTAAATAGGTCTTCTCTGATCCCCTCTACTACTAAAAGCTAACATTCAAACATGTTTTTTCATATCTCCTTCTAAACACACTGCTTGTCCTTCTCTTTACCCTTCTTTCATTCTATCTACCCTCCTCCCTCGGAACAGGCACTACTGCACTTTGAGATGGCTAAAAATAGAAAAACTTACAGGGAATAATTAATGAATTGCCATTGAGAGACCTTCTGTATAAATCCATGTTGTTGTAGTTATCAATTAATATGCATTAAAAACAAAAGCCTTGAACCTACAGAGCATCATCACCTCTATTCTCTTCGCCGCCGCCGCCAACGAACTACCCCTGTCGTGTCTGCCAAAGCCTTCAACCCGTGATGGGATTTTGTTGTTGGGGTAAGTGAGTCGAGGAAACTCATATGTGGAGGAGGCAAAGTGACGGTGAGGAGAGGGGGAGTGGTGGAGGAAAACCAGAGAGATGAAGGGGGAGAGAGAAAGAGAGAGTAGCGTTTAGGGAGTGTTCCTGCCGAGATCCAACTTGCCGGAATCTCGCCGGAAACATCAGACCAAGAGTGAACAATGGGGTTGTTTTAGATTGTGGCTTGACAGAGTACTTATGCTCCGGTCCTACGTATCCTAGTGGGAATCAAACCGAGACGTAGTTCTGAGTTCAACCCTTGATCATATGGTCCTTCAATCCCTTAATCTTGTATCCGATGTGCACCGGCGGGCAAGGACTCTTTGATAGTCTCTTGATCGCAACCGGGACTTCTAATACGCTTAAGGGAGAACACCAAGGTTAGTGCAAAAGGTCCCTCTTCTCTTGGGATCTTCCTCCTTTTATAGAGGAGTCATCCGATCCTATTTTCCAGGATCTGGTTTATCCTTTCTTATCACTTATCTCTTTTGGCCAAACTCCAACCTCCTTAGTTGATAATACTTATCCCTTATCTAAGGTAAGGTTGTTAGTTGAGTTCTAGATAAGTGTTATCGTTAAATTAGTTAGGTTTCCGAGCTCGGCGGTCGAGCTTACCACCTCGGCCAGTACACAAGTCCCCCCAAGCTTCGAGCTCAAAAGAGCGAAGAAGTTTTTATGACAGAAGTCGAGCTTGTCCTTTGAAAAATATCTCTGAGAATTTAGAGTTCATGGCTTAGGTTTTTTGTTTTCCTTTTTACCATACTTTCAACACTGCACCTCGGCCAACTCATGAGCTCGGTGACCTCAGTTGGCCGAGCCTACCACCTTGGTGCATTTTGTCAATCAAACTAGTAAAGTAGGTGACCAAGCTTCACATCTCGGTCCACATATAATTCAGCTCGATAGGTTTGGTGGCCGAGCTTTACACGTCGGCTCATACACAAGCTTTACACCTCGGCTCATACACAAGTCCCCCCAAGCTTTGAGCTCCAAAGAGCGTGAACGCTTCCCTGAAGGAGCCGAGTCAAGATGAGTTAAGAGCGGTCGTTTCAATCTTGTATGGTGATGTCAACTTCTTAGTTCCCAAGATGAAAAAGAGATGTTGCTCTTGTTATTAAGGCATGTTTTGCTTTTTGCCGTGTGGTCTTTATGGCATCATTTCCGAGACCTACTCTGCTATTGCATACTCAAGCCCTTAATGTTGCAGCGTGTTTTACGATGTACTCGACACGTGTCGCTCTGCTATTTGTGTGCCGAATTTGCGTAGCTCTGAAGAGACGTTTCTCTTCTTTCACACGGCATCTATCATCATTACTTTCAACAGTAACGTTTTGATTTTTGAAACGTCGCCCTCTTTATTATAAGTTGGGAGGGGCTCGTTTCATTTCTTCTTCTGTTGCTTGTTCCTGACTTTTCTTCTTTTTCTTCTTCGTCCATACTTTCATCTTTTTAAGTCTTTCTGCAACTTCACTTCTTTTCCAGGTACGTCTTTCCCGATTTTTCCTTTTTCATTATTTCTTTGACTCTAGACTGTCCTTTATCATGAAACCTTCATTTGAGGTATCCCAGAATGTTTCCTCAGAGGTTCAAATAATAGAACCTGAGATTAATCCTGTTGGGGGTTCTCCCCCTTCTTCCCCTCCTTCTTCGAAGGGTAATGAAGATAACCCAGATGATTCATCTTCTTCCTCTTCTAGAGAAAGTAGTTCTACTACTCCTCAGGCCGCCATTGTCCCCCAGCGCCGCAGACGTGCTTCAAGGGTTCCCAAGGAACCCGTCCCAGACATTACCATCCCTGGGTATTTTTGGGTTAGGCCTGAAGTTGGCGCGTTTTTTTCAAACTTTAGGAGTCATGCCTCCCTTCGGACTGTCAAGAACAAAGTGTCTCTTACTCATCATACTGTCCGTTGTCTTCCATGTTCGGACGATGAACATGTCTTTCTGAAACCTCTTCTTGTTGAACCACACTTTACCTATGTATATAGAACCTTATTCGAACAAATTGGAATCACTGTTCCTTTTACCCAGTTCGAATGTGATGTGCTAAGGATTACGAATGTTGCCCCCACTCAACTTCATCCCAACAGCTGGGCCTTCATGAAGGCTTTCCTGATTTTGTGTAGACAAGTCGGAATTGAGGCCACTGCACCCAAGTTCCTATACTTTTACAAAGTTCATTTTGGAGACCGAATTGGTTGGATTTCTCTTAGCGGAGTTGAGAAAAGAGGCATTATTGGCCTTTACAAAAGCTCTTATAAATTCTTCAAGTCGGATTTCTTCAAAATTCGACCTACTGAAGGGAACGAATCTGCCTTCTTCGACTCTGAAGGGAAACCAAAATTCCCCTTTTATTGGCAGCCACACCCTTCCAAATTTTCCGGGTTTGACCTCGGTTGTATGACTACTCAAGAGCGAGCCGATGTTGAGGCTCTTAAACTTTACCCTCGGCCACTACCCTGTGGGAAACTTTAAAAACTTCCGACCTCTTCCACTCGGCGAGTCGACTTTGATCGTAAGTAGCTTTTAAAATGTTTTAGATTTTTCGCATACTTGTTACCATCTGACCGACCTCTTTCTTGCAGTGATAATGGGCAAATTCAATTACAAGGCATTGGTAAAGAAGTTGGCTCACCAAGCTGGTGGTTCTGCCCCTACTGCCGATGTCAAGGGGAAGAAAAAGAAAGTTGTTGAGGTTTCTGAGCCCAGCCCTCGCCTTCTCAAACGGGCTCGGCCAGATGGCCAGATCAAGGTTCCAAGAAGTACTTCTCCCTTCCTGGTGACCGAAGAGAGTCCTGTTGCTGAACGGAGGCTTGACAAAGCTCCGATGGTGGCCGACCTTACTTCGGACGCCAAGTGGTACAACGGCAGATGCAACCCGGGTTTTGGCTCGCTCTGGAGCAATGATTGTAACCCTGGTCCCCTCATCGACGGCCAAGTACTCAAGCCCTCCGATGCTCGGCTTTTGTTGGAGCAAGGGCCTGATGAGAGCATGGAGGCTGCTGCTGCCTATGCCCTCAGGATTGCCTCCATCACCCGTTTTTGGAGTCGTCAACTCTCCGAAAATGTGAAAAAGATGGAGTTAATGAAGGCCGATGATACCCGGGCTTTGCGGGTATGAGATGAGTTGGCTCAGGCCATAACCAAGTGCGAGGACCAAGGCCGAGTTCTTGGCCAGCTGAGGGCCCAGCAAGCCGAGCTCGAAAAAGTCCAGACTTCTCTTCAATCCGAGCTTGACAGGGAAAAGGCAGAAAAAGCTAACCTTCATAAAACCGCTGAAGACTCTCATGCCGCCTTGACACAGGCTCAAAAGTCTTTGGAGGCTGAAAGGGAGGCCAACCTCAAGCTTCGATCTGACCTTGCTGGAGCCGAAGCTAGTATAATGAAGGAGCATATCAATGGGTTCTTCCGAGCTGTGGGGCAGCTTCAACACTTTAACCCTGATGCTGATTACTCCCGAGCCGACGTGGACAAGGACTTTAACAAAGATGGAGTCTTAATTCCTTTGTCTGAGCTCGAGGATGAAGACGAAGAAGAAGTTCAAGAAGAGGAGGAAGCTGAGGAGCAAGGTGCCGAGGAGGGAGGAGACAACGAAGGTGGAATACCTGATCCATCCTTGGGTGTTCCTCCTCTCAATGAAGATGGCCTTAACGTTGCTCCTACTGAAACTTTTGCTCATGGGGATGCCCATGAGTAACTTAGAAAAATATTTTATTTTTATAATGTATTTTGTTCCTTGGGCCCTGCCCTCTTTTTGTGTACTGGGCTTTGCCCCTTACGTAACGAATATTTCAACTTTTGCTTTCAAATTGCAACTTATTTTTCTTTTGATAACTTAGAAAAATTTCTCAGCTCGGATGTTTACTTTCAACTTTCTACTATGTAGCAATTTGCCCAAGTTTTTCATCAGATGGAGCTCTGTTTTTCAACACTTCATGCATCTTTTCGGGTTTTGCGCTCGGCCTATTTAAGCATATGAGCTCGGCCCTTTTAAAGTTTCGCGTTACTTTTTTAGGTATGGCATTTCGACCTTAGGTCGGTCGTTTGTAGTTCGGTTAACCTCTTTAAGCTTATGTTCATTTATTTAGGTTTTTACTTACCTTTATAGGTTTTGTTTACCTTTTTGGGTTCGGCTTTTCGATTTTAGATTTTTTAGCCACTCAGGCCTTAGCATTTCGATTATAGCTTGGTCAACCCTTTCAGGTTTTGATTTCGCCTATTTAGGTCCGGCATTTCGACCTCAACACGATCGATTTCAGCTCGGTCAACCCTTTCAGGTTTTGATTTCGCCTATTTAGGTCCGGCATTTCGACCTCAACACGATCGATTTCAGCTCGGTCAACCCTTTTAGGTTTTGATTTCGCCTCTTTAGGTCCGGCACTTCGACCTCAACTCGGTCGATTTCAGCTCGGTCAACCTTTTTAGGCTCGGCATCTTTCAAATGCAAATATAAGTGAATTTTTAGCCTTGTAACAAATAAATGTAACCAAAATGGACTCTATTCATTTATTTACCCAGGCATGCCTCATTAAAACCTTCCTCACCAAAACCACATGGGAAAAAGACCAGGGTAGGAAAAAGAGTTCATCACCTGCTTTACATCACTCAACTAAAATAAAACTTAAGGTGGGATGTGTTCCAAGTTCTTGGAACAGCCTTTCCTGACAACCCTTCTAGCCTATAATCACCATTTCCTAGACTTTCAACTATTCTGAATGGGCCAGACCAGTTTGCTACGAGCTTGCCCTCTTTGGAGTCCTTTCTTGCATCATTTTGCAATCTTAGCACTAGGTCGCCTTGCACAAACTCTCTCGGCCGCAACCTTGAGTTGTACTTCCGAGTTGCTTTCAGCTTGAATAGCTCTTCCCTGATTTTTGCTTCATCTTGGACTTCCTCTACCATGTCAAGCTCAACTCGGATTTCTTCCTCATTTTTGCCCTGGTCATGATGTTGCCTTCTGAACGAAAGTTCGTCAAGCTCGACTGGAATCATTGCATCAGTTCCATAGGTTAGCCTGAATGGCGTTTCTCCAGTCGATGACTATGGTGAGCAATGATAAGCCTAGAGGATGCTCGGCAATTCTTCAACCCATTCCCCTTTTGATTGGCCCAACCTTTTCTTGAGCTCGTTCAAAATGACTTTGTTAGCTGCCTCTGCCTGGCCATTTGTTTGTGGATGCTCAACCGAGGTCACATTGTGTTTGATTGCGAGGTTGGAGTAGAATTATTTAAGCCCTTTTGTCGGTGAATTGCTTTCCATTGTCGGTGACAATCAAATAAGGTAGGCCATGTCTGCATAAGATGTTTTTCCATACAAAACTATGAACCTTTTTGGCTGTTATGGTAGCTAATATCTCAGCTTCAATCCATTTAGTGAAGTAATCTACCCCTACTAGCAAAAACTTCACTTGGTCTTTGGCAATAGGGAAAGGGCCCACAATGTCCATCCCCACATAGTGAAAGGCCAAGGTGATAACATGGAATGGAGCTCTTCACCTGGTACTCGCGACGCATTAGCGAATTTCTGACAAGGGTCACACTTATTAGTCCAGGCAGCACAGTCTGATCTCATGGTTGGCCAATAGAAACCTGCTCGCAGAACCCGAGCTGCAAGGGATCGGCCACCGGAATGTATTCCACAGATTCCTCTATGCATCTCGTCCATTACGTACTCGGATTGCTCCTTTGTTGTGAACTTTAACAAAGGCATGGAGAATCCTCTTCTGTACAGCTCTCCATCTCAGATGGTGTAATGACAAGACTTCAGACAAATTTTCTTTGCCTCTTTGGGATCGTCAGGCAATTTGTCTGAGGTTAGAAACTCCCAGAATGGTGTCATCCAGCCTCGATCATAGTGCTCGGTCATCAATACCTCGACACTTTTTATGCTCAGTTCAGGGAGATTTTCCTGAATAAAAGTTCTTCGCTGGCCAGCTTTTTTGGTGCTAGCCAACTTAGACAACAGATCGGCTCTGGAATTTTCCTCCCGAGGTATATGCTCAATAGTAAAATTGTCAAACTCTGAAATTAAACTATTGACTTTGCACAAATACCTGGTTAATTGAGGATCCTTCATTTGGTAGTCCCTTGAGACTTGTCCGGTTACAAGCTGTGAGTCACTTCGGCACTTCAATCCTGTGACTCCAACTTCTTTAGCCAATACTAGGCCGGCAATAAGAGCTTCATATTCTGCTTGATCGTTTGAAGCATTGAACCCGAACTTCAAGAATTGCTCTAGGACTAGATCATCTGGACCTTCAAGAATTATTCCGACTCCGCTTCCCTTTAAGTTTGATGAACCATCCACATACAGAAGCCAAGTAATGGGTTCCGAGTTCGGCTTTGAAGAGAGCTCGGTAATGAAATCAGAGAGGCATTGGGCTTTCATTGGTCCCCTCGGTTCATATTGTAAGCCGAACTCTGACAATTCCACTGACCAAGCTATCATTCGTCCTGCCAGATCGAGTTTTCTAAGCACCTGCTTTATTGGATGATCTGTTTTGACTATAACTTGGTGTGACTGGAAATAAGGTCTTAACCTCCGAGCTGCCATGACCAAAGCGAGGGCGAGCTTTTCAATTACTTGATACCGTGTTTCTTCATCTTTCAGGATTCTACTGACGTAATACACTAGCATTTGTTGCTTCTCTTCCTCCTGGATGATTACTGCACTGATTGCGTAATCATTGACAGATAAATATAAATACAAATACAGATCCTTACCGAGCTGTGGCCGAGTTAGAATTGGAGGGGAAGTGAGAAACAATTTCAGCTCTTCAAAAGCCTTTTCACATTCCTTGGTCCAGACGAATTCCTTTGGTTTTTTCAGAAGTTGGAAAAAAGGTCTAGCCTTTTCTACTGACTTTGGGAGGAATCGGGACAAGGCAGCCAAACGACCAGCCAGCCTCTGTATTTCTTTCACAGTTTACGGACTCCGTATTTCTATGACAGCTTTACATTTATCGGGGTTGACTTCAATTCCCCTATGTGTTAGCATATATCCCAAGAACTTTCCTCCTTGTACACCAAAAGAGCATTTTTCAGGGTTCAACCTCATGTTGTACTTTCTGAGTTGGCCAAAAATCTCCTCCAGGTCGGCCAGGTGTTGCTATGGGTCATCGGACTTTACCACCATATCATCAACATAAACTTCCAGGTTCTTTCCGATCTGATTGAGAAACACTTTGTCCATGACCTTTGATATGTTGCACCAGCACTTTTTAAGCTGAAGGGCATTACTAGGTAGCAGTAGTTTGGCCCATTAGTCATAAACACCGTTTTTTCTTCATCTGGTGGGTACATCCTTATCTGATTATAACCTGAATATGCATCTAAGAAAGTTAAGATTCTGTAACCCGAAGCTCCATCCACCAATCTGTCAATGTTGGAAAGAGGATAAGAATCCTTTGGACATGCCTTGTTGAGATCGGTGTAATCAATGCACATTCTCCACTTGCCATTGGTTTTTCTTACCAACACAACATTGGCTAGCCAAGTGGTGTACTTCACCTCTCTGATGAAATTGGCTTTGATCAGCTTTGCAGTCTCCTAGGCTACTGCCTTTCGTCTCTCTTCGTCGAGCTTCCTTTTCCTCTGGGCTATGGGCTTGGCCTCAGGACATATAGATAGCATGTGGCACAGAAAATTGGGGTCTATGCCTGTTAAGTCTCTAAAATATCTGTGTGCATTTCCCTAAGTTTTGATGAAAACTAAACATTGGTTAATGATTTAATTAACCTACTTTGTGGTTGCTAACTTATCTACTTAGTGTACAGATCAGAAATTTACAAAACTCACCTGTCTGTCTACCTAAGCACCAACCTGTCCGTATAAGCCAAAAAGTCAACCTGTCTGCTGACTGGGATTGTTGACTATGTGCAAACTGATCTACAACCTGTCTCTGCTCTACTCTTCAACTTGTCTAAGGTTCTTTGTTGAAGAAGTCGAAGTACAGGAAGCTTTTGGAAGCTGTCCCCTCATGAAGAATACTCTGAAATCTCTCTCTCTCTCACACTTATCAAGAAATTCAGAAGTGCTCTCTCTCAAGCAACCTAGGAAGTCAGAGACAAACTTCCAGTTAAAGAATGTTTCCAACATGCTTTATTCCCTAGTACTTTCGGTTATTACACAGAAAGGGAAATGTACTCTGTAAAAGTACAAAAGCACTCTGCACAACTCTGAGTTGGCTTCTACACGATGCATAAAGCTATTATCCTTCATGTTAGAGTACAACCAATGTCTTCATTGCATTAATGGCTGCCCAGAACGACTATATTGCATTTAATGAAGCTCTGCTTGAAGCCATCGTTGCAAGGAATGTCTCTAACGGATATTAAATGTTTGAAGACTATAAATACAGAAGTCATTGAAGATGAACACATCAGAGATTACAAAGCATTAAAGAGCCATTACTCTGTTCATTTATTCACTCTGTATTCTTCAATCATTTGATGTTATTACACAGACTTTCCTAAGCTTTACATTTAAACCACTCTCTGAGTGTTAGTGAAAGATCTGTCTGTCTGAAGTTGTATTTATTACAAACCAAATTTCTCAAACAAATCTGAGTGAGCCTGAAGAGGCTAGGTGTGCAAAGAATACTTGTCTTGGAGCCTGAAGAGGCTAGGTGTGCAAACAATACTTGGAGTCTGTAACCTGATCAGTTATAGTGGATAAAACTTGGTGTTGCCAAGGACTGGACGTAGCTCTTTGTGTTAAAGAGTGAACCAGGATAAATCTCTGTGTTAATCTCTCTTCCCTTAATCTCTTTAGTTACTTTGATTATATATATCATCTGCTTTCTAACAAAGGGGTTAAAACTGTTTCTGTCAAGTCTGTTTTCTTATCTCTACGTGTGTTGTTTTTTCTGAGAAAACTACAACAGACAGGTGACCTGTCTGTGTATCTTTTTACACCCGTCTGTACTTAGCTTCTGCATGCAAAACGTTTTTAACCTTATTTTAAATTCTAATAAACACAATTCAACCCCCCTTCTCGTGTTTATAGTTGTCTATTTCAATATTAAAACACATATTATCATATGTAATATATGTAATAAAAAACTATAACTCTAATAACATCAACAACAACACAACAACAACAACAACAACAATAATAATAATAATAATAATAATAATAATAATAATAATAATAATAATAATAATAATAATAATAACAACAACAACAACAACTAGGCATCCATAGTAACATAATACCTTATACGAAAATCGGGGTGTTACAACCTGCTCTCCAGCGAACCCCACTAGCTTGTCCTCCTGTTCTTTTATCAACTTTTCTGGAATTCCAAGCTTTTTAAAGGCTGCCAGGTACAAAATGTCAGTCGAGCTACCCTGATCAACAAGTGTTCGTTGACCGAGTAGTTGGCTAACTCTATGGTTATTACCATTGGGTCATCTTGATTAGGATCCTACCCTTGGAAGTCATCATCCGAGAAAGTAATGGGAGGTCTCAGCCTTGCAGGTTTTCCGGATACCGAGCTAACAGATTAGATAGCTTTCACGTGACGCCTTCGAGCTGAACTCGTTGTGCCTCCTCCTGCGAAACCTCCTGAGATAGTATTAATGACCCCATTTGACTCCAACTTCTGCCTCATCATTAGGGGGCCTCTGGTTATTACCCCGATCTCCATTCTAGTTATTACCTTGCTGGTTTTCATCTCGGTTACGGTTGTCATAACCTCGTCTTCCTCGTTGTCGGCCAGCTCGTCCACCTCCATTATCATCTTGGCGAACGAACCGGTCAAGACGGCCTGCTTGTACCAATTCTTCAATTTTATCCTGGGCTGTTTTACAATCTTCAGTAGAGTGACCATAATTTTGATGCCACTTGCACTCTTTGCTTCTGTCAGTCTAAGCAAGAGTTTTGGATGGCCGCGGTAGTGTGAGCAAATCAGTGCTGCACACCTCCTGAAAAATAGCGGCTCTAGATCGGTTCAGTGGTGTGTAAGATTGGTATCTGGGTTGCTTCTCTGAGAACCCTCTTTCGTTGCTTTTGAGAGCCTTAAGCGGATTGGCTCCACTATCTCTCTCTTTGCCCGGGACCGTGCTCTTGTCTTCAAAACCTATTTCCCTCTTTTTAGACTCTACCATCTCTTCCGAGTTCATGAACCCTGTGGCTTTTTCTTGCAATTCTTCGAAGTCTCTCGGTGGCTTCCGAGACAAATATTCAAAGAAAGGCCCTAGCTTCAAACCATTCATGACGGTATGAAGGCAGAGTTCCGAGCTTATATTGGGGATTAAAAACTGTTGAGCGCTAAATTGAGCCATATAATCTCTGAGTGATTCATTTTTTTCCTGCCTGAAATTCACGAGCCACACCAAGTGCCTTTTATGCCTTCGGCTCGCTGCGAATTGTGCAATGAATTTAGTTACCAACATGTCAAAAGAATCTACTGGCAGAGGTGGAAGATTCGTGAGCCAAGTCAAGGCAGGCCCTTGCAAAGTAGTTGGAAAAATCTTGCACATGATGACTTCCGAACCGGTCACCAAGTAGACAGAAGAAACAAAAGATTCTACATGTTCAGTTGGATCAGTGGTGCCATTATACTTATCAATATTAAGAGGTTTGAAATGTCTAGGCATGATCACCTCATCAATGTCATCAATGAAAGGCAATCTCGGTCTTCTGTCTCTTATCCTTTCACTCGCGAGAGTCTCCTCAGTACGAGATCTGGCCCCTGAACCCTCAGGCCTAGGTCTGGTCCTGGAAGGTCGGCTTGTATCATCACGAGAAGGTGCATATGTGGGGTCTTCCGGGCTATTCTCAGGTGAGGACTGCTCTTCCTCGGCAAACGTTGTCGATCTTCCCCTTCTCCGAGCTCTTAGTAGCCTTTGATTCTCCGCACGAATCTCCTCGTTTTCTTGACGTAGTTGTTTCAGTTGTGCCATAATCTCTCCCAGCTGAGGATTATCTTCATCGAAGGGAGGAGGCGGGGGATTGTCATGGTTCTGATTAGAGTTTGATGCCTCATGATCAACATGATTCTCATTGTGTGCCCCTCCCCTCAGTCCGTTTCGTGTAGTCACCATTAAATCTTCTTATGGAACCAGGGAAAGTTTTTCCTCGGCCCCATGGTAGGTGCCAAATGTTCCTGCCGAGATCCGACTTGCCGGAATCTCGCCGTAAACGTCAGACCAATGGGTTGTTTTAGACTATGGCTTGACAGAGTACTTATGCTCCGGTCCTACGTATCCCAGTGGGAATCAAAGCCAGACGTAGTTCTGAGTTCAACCCTTGATCATATGGTGCTGCAATCCCTTAATCTTGTATCCGATGTGCACCGGCGGGCAAGGACTCTTTGATAGTCTCTTGATCGCAACCGGGACTTCTAATACGCTTAAGGGAGAATACCAAGGTTAGTGCAAAAAGTCCCTCTTCTCTTGGGATCTTCCTCCTTTTATAGAGGAGTCATCCGATCCTATTTTCCAGGATCTGGTTTATCCTTTCTTATCACTTATCTCTTTTAGCCAAACTCTAACCTCCTTATTTGATAAGACTTATCCCTTATCTAATGTAAGGTTGTTAGTTGAGTTCTAGGGAGGAACGGAATTGACGGTGTTAACCGTCCAAAGTTAGACTTTAGTGCTGACATGGAAAAATTTCCACTTGTCCAATTATAATTGGAGAACAGTACCACCTTAACCTTGGGTACTGTACATAAGTCTGGTCCTTAATAATATGGCCCGGCAATTTGCACGATAGTCTAGACTTTGAAATCTTCTCAATTCAATGAACTTATGAAAAGACGTAAGAACTACAGGTACATAAACCCGCGACACACACCATTACAAAGCTACAGATATATCCGAACTTTGGAAACTTGAATTAATTCAACACACATAGTAGCTAAAAATCTTTCTACTATATAGTTAGAAATAAAACCTTAGCAAAAAGCCCAAACCCAAACCAACAAGAGCTGAAATGCCATTATCTAAACACTATCTATTGCCAATTTGACAAGATTATTGTTGCCAATATTCATGACAATTCTTAACGAAACCATAATTATTTGGTGCAAAGCTCACGGGAAACTCCAAGCCTTGAGTTGGGCACGTCATAGAGCACACGATGGTTTTGTTGCTGCATGTTGGCTATCACATTAAGCACGGAGTTCACGTTATCCGGCGCCGCCGCCATAGCCAAGCATGTGGTGCTTCCGGCGGTGCTGTGTATGAGGAGGTTGTCCTGTGGCAGCGTCACATTCATTCCAGGGAACATGAACGTTATCGTGGGTGTAACAATTGGGACTGTGTAGCATGTGTCAAACCCTCCTAGTGTTGTCACTGTGAGGTTTGCCCCAACTCGACGCCGGAATGCGTCTCGGACCGCAACATAGGCCGGTTCAACTAGTCGGGTGAATACCGTACCTGGTAACATTAAGAAATACAAAAACAAAATAAATTTATTATTATGGTCATTATAATTATAATCATCTCATAATTAGTATTATTGTTATTTGCTTAAATTTTTCTTTCTTTTACACGATTAATCTCTCTCTCTCTCTCTCTCTCTTCTTGAATCTCTCCCTCTTTATAGGTGGGGATAGCATTAGATTATATTGTGTAAAACATATTTTATTGGTTAAAATAAATTATATATATATATATATATATATATATATATATATATATATATATATATATATATAATTGCAATTAATATCACCTCTTTCTAATACTTGTATTTTTATTTTTATTTTTTTGTGTACTAAATACTTATATTCTAATCAAGACACATACCGCTAAATACAAGTTACCAAAGTATGTTTATCAAAAAAGAGTATATGTGATATGTAGATATTTTTTCTTCTACAATGCGGGTGCTTTCAGGAAAAGACATGCGAGGCATGATATCAAAGTGACGCATGCAGTGGCAGAGCATGAAGATAATTACACTTTTTCCTTTTTTATTCAGTGACCATTTTTATTTAAAAAAAGTATTAATATTTGTGTTTTATCATTATATTTTTTTAAGACATTTTTTGCTTCAAAAATAACTATAATCTCTTTTATATAAGTCAAACAAATATTGCAAGCAAAGCTAGAAAAAAAATATTATAAAAAAAAGTTTTTAGTCAACATAGAAGAAATAAAGTTAAATTACTATTCTGGTCCCTTATTTGTTTTAAAATATTCAACTTGGTCCCTCAATTTTTAAAATGTTCAAATTGGTCTCTTATTTATCGTAAGATATTCAATTTGATTCCTTAATTATCAAACGTTGAGTAAAAAGGTCTTTTCTATTAAGTTTCACCGTTAAGTTGAATAAATTAAAAACAAATAAGGATCAAGTTGAATAAATTAAAATAAATGAGGGACCAAATTGAATAAAACATCGAAACCAAGTTGAATAAATTTAAATAAATGTGGGACCAATTTGAATATTTTAAAAATTGAGAGACCAAATTGAATATTTTAAAACAAATAAGGGATCGAAATAGTAATTTATGAACAATAAAAGAAAAATCTTAATACAATTAGAAAAAGATATTACAGTACTTGATAACAATACTAGAAAAAGAAGTAAAGCTAAAAATGAGAGGAAGTACAAGTCAAGAGAAAGTTAATGAATAGAAAAATAAATTTGAGACTAAAACTACCATTCAACATGATCTAGATTGTGTAGGTACACTTTCTAATGATTTTAGTAAAACCACCCCTTTATGAACTTTTTAATAAATTTAAGTCAATTCATTTTTTAATATTTTGTGATTTTAATAGTTTATACAATTAAATGAAAAAGATAAAGGATAATTGAAAAAATTATTATAAAAATAAAAAATAAAAAATGGGGGAGTCGTAGCTTCCCTTAGTCACAACCAAGTTGGCGGGTGTCGGTGGACGCATGGTCCAATTACTAGTGCCATTTTGGCTTGATATTTTTTTTTAGAGTTGTGTTATTTGCACACCTGAATTTGACACCTCGTATAGATATCGTATATTGATGTGAGTATGGGTGAGTAGAGTATTTTAAGATAGAGTATATATATAGTATATAATTGTGAGTGGGATGTCACATGAGGTGTCAAATTTAGGTGTTCAAATAATATAAGTGTTTTTTTATCCTTCCTTTTTTCTCATATTTACCGACATTGCTTGGCATCATTATAACTAGAGCTGGGTATGCGGACCGGTCCTGTCCGTTTAAGTCCGGTTCGCATAAGTCCGCATTTAAACGGACCGGACTTAATAGTCCGCATAATAAATGGACTCTGGAAAACAGAGTCCGCGTCCGGTCCACATAGTCCGCGGACTCTACACTTTTTTTTTTTTTTTACATATCAATCATAAAAACAAATAATGTCTTATGTAGAAAAACAAACCAAATAAACATTAAATCCAAAAGTACATACCAAACCAAATTCATGTTAATCAAAGATATTATACCAAACCAAACACTTTGGTATAACCTTAGAAGAAGTGACATCAACAACGGGGACCATTAAAATGTAACTAATAAGGATCACAAACCACAAGTTTGATACAAAATACCAACGAAATTGAAATGCAAAATAAGGAACAAAAACAACAATATTACAACTTTGAAATTAAAGCTACATGTTGACATCAATCATCAATAACAACTTTAGTCTTTCCCTTTGATTTAGCAAGTTCTATATTTACCACCCAACATCTTATAAGCTACCACGCCAACCTCCATTTTTGCAATATTAGTCCAGATTGGACCAAAAAGTAGAGAGCACCTAACATACTTATATATCACCAATTATCTGTGGGGGGAGTTTAGTACCCTGGTTCGCTACCAACGTTTATAATAGCACAACTACGGAGTAATAGATTCGGTTTAACCGTTATACACATCCTTTTCATTTTCCCAAAAAGCCAAAACCTACAAACAAATTATTTCTAACACTGAAAATCCCTCACAGAAACAAAGTTTTTTTAAAAAAAAAAAAAAAAAAACTGCAACTGTCCGCGGACGGGTCCTTGAGTCCGCGGACTAAGTCCGCATAGTCCGTGGGTTAAACTGACCAGACCCAAAAAGCCCGCATTTAAATGGACTCGTATTTTAGGGTGTCCAAGTCCGCACGGACTGCGAGTTAAACGGACTGTCTGCGAACCCGAGTCCATATACCCACCTCTAATTATATAACATCGAAGGCATTCAATTGGACTTCATGTTGCGAATTTGAACCGAAAGAGATTTATTGTCACATTTTGGAATATTATATCATATCCTCATTAATAATATTCTAACACAAATATTTTTAAAATTAAATAAAAATTTAAATTATGTAATAAAATATTATTTGTGAAAATAGGATATGATATATTAAATTGGACAGTGGATCTTATGTTAATTTGGACATACAATCAGACTATTAGCCAAGGTACCACTACCACTGCCACGCTATGCTTAGAAAAGGAAATAAGAATAAAACTCATCAAATCAAGAGGAGTTTTTTATGAAGTAATCATATGACCATGACGTGAGAAATATTAAAATTGCTATGTTGGTCAAAAGCGTAACAATGAATTTTATTAGTCTTACCACTTTCAATTTACTTAAAAAATATCTTAAGTTAAAGTTTTATACCCTACTTTTATAGCAAAGGGTGCATTTTTTTCCCGCATATTTCATGAGAATCTTGGTGAATTAAAACTTAAAAGACATTACCAGAATCAAAGATGGTGCCGGCACCAGTTGTTGGGTTGAAAGCCAATGCTGAAGGAGGGATATCCACAACTCTCCGGCCAACCCTAATGGCAACCAAGTTGACATAGTAAAGTGATGATCTTCTAGGGTTTTTGAGAAGAGGGGTAAACTTGATATTCTTGGGCTGTGCAATAGGCCCAAGTCTAAGTGACCCAGAGAAGTTAAGGGATTTGAAGCTGGGCAAGCAATAAGAGAATGTGGACTGATAGAGGTTCTGGGTCTGGGACAATAGTGATAATGGGCCTCGGCCCAAGCCCAACAATCCCTGTGGTGGAGTAGAAGTTCCAGTGGTCTTTGCAATGCAACCAAAGGTGTAGCCAGGAAGTGGGTCAGTGGCAAGAGTAACTGTGTCTTGGACCAGGTTAGCGGCTATGCTGGAGCTGCCATAGGTGAAGTTGAACGCGCACGCGCTCCCATCGCAAGTGGGGTTGGGTACCTGAAAATGTTCACGTCAATATCAATATACGTTAGAAAAACGTTGCTTTCGAAAAAACCAGGTCTCGTGAACTCTTGCCTGCCTTACACTGCACATTTGCTTTTTAAATTTTGGATTGAGCAATGGGAAAGTCAACTCCTTGCTCAATGAAGACAACGACTTGAGAATTTCAATGTAATGAATTATGAATATGATGGAGTCTCTCATTGTGAATATTTACCCTCCTTCCACGTAAAAAAAGATCTTCGTGGGTTTTCTTAAGAATCCTCCTCACAATTCTTTACCAATGACCACAAATTTTTATGTACTGCACAAACAATCACAATTGTCCTGTAGTGGCATAGAATAGAAGTTCACGTGATTCTTATTTATATTTTATAAATAAAATCTTTCATATGGTTATAATTTTACTTACACGTACACATAACTCCGCAAGCTTTTGAGAATACAAAGTGTTTTCTTCGAGTAATTAGTCATTGAGAAAAAAAATTCGCTTAGCAATGAGCGAATGTGGACCTGCTGTCCTATTTTGGTGTAATACATCTTGTCCCCAATAATTATATATTGTAACATATTATAACCTTTCAAAGTTAAAAAAAATTCAACTTACATGACAAGATATGATTGTCGTGGATAGAATGTACTACACCAAAATCCGTAATGAGTAATGTAGGCAATACTTTTTTTATTACTCCCGTTTTTTAACATTTTTTGTCATAAAAGTTGAGTTTACACATTACATGGGTCACAAGGGATATAAAGTGTACCCATGTAACGTGAAATTTATCTAATAATATAAAAATTGAAAATAGTGTGCCATCAATTTTTTTTACACAAAAAATGTGAAGCAAAGGAAGATAATTAAAAGAATATTATGCAGGTAAGAGAACTCGAGCTTGACTTTTGGTTTCTTCTCGTGGAAACCACACCTCATGGAAACCATGAGCGAAATCCGTCTTGAACGGATTAAGAATGAGCTGAAAATTTGCATTTACTTGACATCTTGTTATTTGGTTTCTTGCTTATCAAAAAAAATGCTTTCTTCCTACTCATGGCAACACACATGAATTCAAATTTCAATATAAGGAAAGAAATAAAATAAAAAAATGTCGCAGAATCTACGGACAAGAAAAAATTCATCACCTGCTTGCACTCAGCAGAACCACAAGTAACATTTTTGAAAGTGGTGGACTTATCAGGAGCAAACAAGGTTGATGAGCAGCCTTCACACCCAGAACAAGGTACCCAAGCAGCATCATTGCTAGTGTCAAGTGCCATTAGAAAGGTTTGAGGTGGGGTACCTATTTTGGCTCTCACAATGTAGGTTGGGCTCTGTATAATCTGTCTGCCAGAGGCAATGGGCACAATAGACCTTCCAGCCACCAAGCTAGCAAGGAACTGGAGCCTAGCCTGGTCCTTGGCTTGCAATTGGAGGACACTCTCTTCCCATGAGAGTGGCTTTGATGGCTTGAATGGGGAACATGGGCTGAAGACATGGATGACTTGGAGGGTGGAGCCATGGTCCTGGGCATCACATTTGGGGTTGAGCCCGTGGACTAGGGAGAAGAAGAGGAAGATGACTAGAGGAGTGAGTGAAAGTAGGAATTTCATGGCTATGAAGGTAGGATATTTGGTACATATTCACGGGAGTACTTACTACTATATATATAGTTAAAAAAAAAAAAAAATTGAAATGAAGAAGAAATGTGCAAATTAGTCCCCGGATAATTTCAAGGATCCACTGTTATCCCGTAAAAAATAAATTTATCATTTAGTCTCTTAAATTTATAAGCATGAGACACATTAATCTGGCATGCCACTTCCACTGACCGTTAATTTACTTGCATTTGTATCTCGTTAACCATCCTACCTGACTCATTATTGGTCTTTGTGGCCTATGACAACTTTCAACCATGAAAAATGAATGAAGCGGATAAAATGTGCAAAAATTTAAAACCTAGATACCTAAAAATTGTGCATGTTTTTCATTTTTTGTTCATTTTTCACAGTGAAAATTTGTCATAGATTACACAGGACCACTAACGAGTCAGACAGGATGCTTAACAAGACATAAGGCATGTAAACAGACGTTGGAATTGAAAAGAGGGACTAATATGTCTAGTGTTTGTAAATATGAGAGACTAAGTAGTTAATTTAATTTTTTCAGGGACCAAAAGTGGCTCTCCTAAATTTTTCATGAACTAATTTGAGCTTTTATTCTAAAATAAAACAGTTGTGTTATTTGTACAACCAAATGGGCCAACTTTTCGTCAATGGTTAATGCAGTTCAAAATTGTGGTTAATGATGTGTTGAACTTGGTTAATGGGTACATATGTAGTAAATGGGTGACTCATTAGCCATCCATTGAACTGCATTAACCATTAATAGATACTTCAGTGGATGGTTTATGCATTTCAGTGGGTGGTTAATGAGGTACTCATTTACCATATGTTTACCCATTAATTAAGTTCAGTACATTATTCTTGAATTTTGGGCTTGTGCCTAACTCAATGCCACAAAATCGGCTTATAAGGTGAGGATTACCCAAGCTATTTATAAGCACTACTTAAGTCATATCTCTAGGCGAAGTGCAACTAAACACACACCTCATAACCAGCACAATGAAGGTGTTGGTGGCTGCAATGAAGGCAACAAAAAATTGTCGCAATTAAGGTGATTAGGGATAGATCACAATTAAGGCGGATTTCTAACAATTATTAATCACAATTTTAAACTGCATTAACCATTATAAAAAAATTTGTTCCAAAAGTACTCAAATTTAATTGTATAAATAACATTTTTGTAATCCTGTTGGAACATTTTCTGTTTTTTATTTTTTTTTTTTTGTGTTAAAGATTTTTTGGGGTATGCTGGTGAGGAAGAGTACGGGTCACTCAGTGTGGGATGACAAGAAGTGAGTGGGTGATAACAGAAAACAGAGTGTACTCCATTTGGTTCTGTAGGCTGCTGGGCCTAATTCCTACATCACAAATTCATCATGGAATTTACACGTTCCATTACATACTATGGTTTTATTATTTTTTTTCGGTGAACTACATACTATGGTTTTAGACATGTATTCTTTTTCGGTAAAATGATTGAATATTGCATGGATATGCACTAAATAAAAAAAGTAGGTTGTGGGGTAAATAATGGCAGAGAAATTGAATGCATACCTTTTAGTATGCTTTCCAGTTAGTATTGCAGAGACATTCGGGCTCACATAGGATATTTTTATCTAGTAATTAGATTAAAATTCCCGTCGCATTGCATGTTGTTATTAAAAAATAAGGCTGCATATATACATACATATGTATATGAATATGTTTATATTTTAAGGCAAATAAACATACAAAAGCATCGTAAGAGCAAAATTGATCCCAACTAGGTTGACACCATAATCATTACGAATCATCTACAGCACACATAAATATTATTAAAAAAAAATAAGAATACAAAGTAAATATGAGGGGACATCCACCTAACTCATGAAAAAATTATCTAAATCTATAATTAACGAGACCAATCATATTCCTAAAAAAGTCATCGCTAATAAAATCAAGGATTAAATCCAACCAAACAAATTCACCAATAGAAGTGTCAAATGAAGCAACTTTATTAGCACGATTGTTACATTCCATATGTGTGTGTGAACTTGCTCTTGTCGAAACCAGCAACTGAAAGTCAAATTCAAGCCAAATATTCATCCACTTTTCTTAAAAGTAATTTTAATGGCAAGCATAACTCCTATTACTATTCCATCTCTTTTACTTTTTGACATACATATATTCTAATTTTGTCACATATATGTGAGGTGATATGAGACCTCTACTTAAGACTAAAAATAATTAAAAAAGAAAAGTTTTGTTGGATAGAAATGAAGCATCTATATCATAAGTTTCATCTCTATCATATGACAAATTAATGATGATGATGATGATTCATTAATTAGAAGGACAAATGACGGTAGAATAATCTATATATAATATAATATAATATAATATTATATATATATATATATATATATATATATATAATCTATTCATTTAGGAACAATATCATTGAATGTTATTCCATGTGTCAACCTTTAAGCAAAACATCATTTAATTCAAATCTAGAAATAAAACTTAAGGTCACAAATCAATTAATGATATTTTTTAAAATGGGCACAAAATAATTTTTATTAGAGATAATTATAGATATAAATTATTATAATAACATTAAAATTAGTTATAATTATAATTATAATAATTTAATATTAATTATTTAATCATATTTATAATTAAATCTTTTCTTTAAATGGAGTTAAGTGTTACCCTTTTTAAATAATGAGACCATGTTCTTTTACCAAAAATTAATTATATAATCATATTTATAATTAAATCAATTAAATTTAAATGTTTGATTAGTCATTTTCAAATAAGATTATTTCATTTTATTTTTTAAAATTATTATTATTATTACTTAGTATCCTTAAAATAAGTCTATTTACTCTCTTTAACGGTAGTAATTAAGTTTATAATTTTTCTCTTTTAAATAATTTTATTTCAATGGAATAATTAATTTTCACAAGAGCAACTTTTGTTCTCTTTCCTTATTGAGGTAGAAATAAATCGTATTTATGAGGCATATTTTTCTCTCAAATCACATTTGATATTGGATCAGGCTCCTCTAAAGTGAGTAAAAGTGTAAAATGAGGAAGTATTGGTGCATTCATCCTTGATTGGTCAAAGTAGGTTGAAAATATTAAAAATAATATGATAGATAAATATATTTTTTAAATGTTTAACTTGGATGGAAAACAGGAGAAATAAATCAACGAGATTTTCAAGAGAGGAAAAAAATAATATAATAAATAAATATATTTTCTAAAAATGATTAACTTGCACAAGTCAAAGAGGAGAAATAAATCAAATATATTTGTAGGAGAGGAAAAAATGATAGATAAATATATTTTCTAAAAATGGTTAACTCACATCGCGAAAAGAGTAAAAATAAATCAAATAAATTTTCAAATTATAATTAAAAATAATATGATAGATGAATATATTTTCTAAATATGTTTAACTTACACGAGAAAAAAGAAAAATAAATCAAATAGATTTTCAAGAAAGAATATAAATAATAATATGATAGATAGTTATTATTATTATTTTTCAAATTGATTAACTTGCCGTGAAACGATGAGAAATAAATCAAATATATTTTAAAGCGAGAATAAAAAAAATAATGTGATAAATAAATGTATTTTATGAAAATAGTTAATCTGCACGAGGAAAGAGGAGAAATAAATCAATGGATTTTTCAGAGAAAAGAAATCCATATCATTAATAAGATCATTGTGTTTAGTATTAGTGTGAACACCATATTTTGTCCGCCTTTTCCCATATTATTATAAAATAAAAAAATAAAAAATAAAAAGCAAATAAATAAATTGGCTTTCTGACTTCTTGCTGTGCTACGCATAAGTAACAGTTTTAGAGAGGCAATAAAAAAGAGATGAAGAGTCTTAAACTCACAATGATGCATCATAAAATACTAATTGTAACTGAAAGAAAAATAAAAGCAAATTTTAATGGCAGTAGTTCACTCTCTAATTGCCAATAATTTTTTAGTAATGGAGGTACAAGCAGTTACAAAAATGAACAATTGAGATTGTGAGTATAAAATAGGAAGATCCAGAATTAAGGGGGAGGGGTTGGATCACGTTTCTGCCACTATCAGTTTCATTTCTTTACAAGAACAAAATCCTTTAGGCTCCTCTCCTTCCTCTTCTTTTTCTCTCCATTCTTTTTCCCTTTACCAGTTCAATCATTCTCATCCTCTCACACGAAAACAAAACAAAAAAAAAGAATAAAACCCAAGTAGCAACATAAAATGTGCGAAAGTTCCTTCAACTAGACGCTGCACCGCCTCGGTCAAGCTGCCATAGCCCGCCAGTCGTCTTCTTCGCCGCTGTCAAAAACGGTCCTTTTCGAGCTCCACTGTCTTCTGCCGTTCAACCAGGTGCCGGCTCCGCCATGCTCTTTAGTTGTACTAGACCACTCTCCATCTGCAATGTCGGCATCCTTCGCGTGTAGCAGATCCGAGGAAGATCCGTGAGCTCTGCCATTATTCTTGAATTTTCGGCTTGTGCCTAACTCAATCCCACAAAATCGGCTTATAAGGTGAGGATTACCCAAGCTATTTATAAGCACTACTTAAGTCATATCTCTAGGCGAAGTGCAACTAAACACACACCGCATAACCAGCACAATGAAGGTGTTGGTGGCTGCAATGAAGGCAGCAAAAAGTTGTCGCAATTAAGGTGATTAGGGATAGATCACAATTAAGACGGATTTCTAACAATTATTAATCACAATTTTGAACTGCATTAACCATTATAAAAAATTTGTTCCAAAAGTTCTCAAATTTAATTGTATAAATAACATTTTTGTAATCCTGTTGGAACATTTTCTGTTTTTTTATTTTTATTTTTTGTGTTAAAGATTTTTTGGGGTATGCTGGTGAGGAAGAGTACGGGTCACTCAGTGTGGGATGACAAGAAGTGAGTGGGTGATAACAGAAAACAGAGTGTACTCCATTTGGTTCTGTAGGCTGCTGGGCCTAATTCCTACATCACAAATTCATCATGGAATTTACACGTTCCATTACATACTATGGTTTTATTTTTTTTTCGGTGAACTACATACTATGGTTTTAGACATGTATTCTTTTTCGGTAAAATGATTGAATATTGCATGGATATGCACTAAATAAAAAAAGTAGTTTGTGGGGTAAATAATGGCAGAGAAATTGAATGCATACCTTTTAGTATGCTTTCCAGTTAGTATTGCAGAGACATTCGGGCTCACATAGGATATTTTTATCTACTAATTAGATTAAAATTCCCGTCGCTTTGCATGTTGTTATTAAAAAATAAGGCTGCATATATACATACATATGTATATGAATATGTTTATTTTTAAGGCAAATAAACATACAAAAGCATCGTAATAGCAAAATTGATCCCAACTAGGTTGACACCATAATCATTACGAATCATCTACAGCACACGTAAATATTATTAAAAAAAATAAGAATACAAAGTAAATATGAGGGACATCCACCTTAACTCATGAAAAAATTATCTAAATCTATAATTAACGAGACCAATCATATTCCTAAAAAATTCATCGCTAATAAAATCAGGGATTAAATCCAACCAAACAAATTCACCAATAGAAGTGTCAAATGAAGCAACTTTATTAGCACGATTGTTACATTCCATATGTGTGTCTGAACTTGCTCTTGTCGAAACCAGCAACTGAAAGTCAAATTCAAGCCAAATATTCATCCACTTTTCTTAAAAGTAATTTTAATGGCAAGCATAACTCCTATTACTATTCTATCTCTTTTACTTTTTGACATACATATATTCTAATTTTGTCACATATCTATGTGAGGTGATATGAGACCTCTACTTAAGACTAAAAATAATTAAAAAAGAAAAGTTTTGTTGGATAGAAATGAAGCATCTATATCATAAGTTTCATCTCTATCATATGACAAATTAATAATGATGATGATGATGATTCATTAATTAGAAGGACAAATGACGGTAGAATAATCTATATATATATATATATATATATATATATATATATATATATATATAATAATAATAATAATAATAATCTATTCATTTAGGAACAATCTCATTGAATGTTATTCCATGTGTCAACCTCTAAGCAAAACATCATTTAATTCAAATCTAGAAATAAAACTTAAGGTCACAAATCAATTAATGATATTTTTTAAAATGGGCACAAAATAATTTTTATTAGAGATAATTATAGATATAAATTATTATAATAACATTAAAATTAGTTATAATTATAATTATAATAATTTAATATTAATTATTTAATCATATTTATAATTAAATATTTTCTTTAAATGGAGTTAAGTGTTACCCTTTTTAAATAATGAGACCATGTTCTTTTACCAAAAATTAATTATATAATCATATTTATAATTAAATCAATTAAATTTAAATGTTTGATTAGTCATTTTCAAATAAGATTATTTCATTTTATTTTTTAAAATTATTATTATTATTACTTAGTATCCTTAAAATAAGTCTATGTACTCTCTTTAACGGTAGTAATTAAGTTTATAATTTTTCTCTTTTAAATAATTTTATTTCAATGGAATAATTAATTTTCACAAGAGCAACTTTTGTTCTCTTTCCTTATTGAGGTAGAAATAAATCGTATTTATGAGGCATATTTTTCTCTCAGATCACATTTGATATTGGATCAGGCTCCTCTAAAGTGAGTAAAAGTGTAAAATGAGGAAGTATTGGTGCATTCATCCTTGATTGGTCAAAGTAGGTTGAAAATATTAAAAATAATATGATAGATAAATATATTTTTTAAATGTTTAACTTGGATGGAAAACATGAGAAATAAATCAACTAGATTTTCAAGAGAGGAAAAAATAATATAATAAATAAATATATTTTCTAAAAATGATTAACTTGCACAAGTCAAAGAGGAGAAATAAATCAAATATATTTGTAGGAGAGGAAAAAATGATAGATAAATATATTTTCTAAAAATGGTTAACTCACATCGCGAAAAGAGTAAAAATAAATCAAATAAATTTTCAAATTATAATTAAAAATAATATGATAGATGAATGTATTTTCTAAATATGTTTAACTTACACGAGAAAAAGAGAAATAAATCAAATAGATTTTCAAGAAAGAATATAAATAATAATATGATAGATAGTTATTATTATTATTTTTCAAATTGATTAACTTGCCGGGAAACGATGAGAAATAAATCAAATATATTTTAAAGCGAGAATAAAAAAAATAAAAAAAAATAATGTGATAAATAAATGTATTTTATGAAAATAGTTAATCTGCACGAGGAAAGAGGAGAAATAAATCAATGGATTTTTCAGAGAAAAGAAATCCATATCATTAATAAGATCATTGTGTTTAGTATTAGTGTGAACACCATATTTTGTCCGCCTTTTCCCATATTATTATAAAATAAAAAAATAAAAAATAAAAAGCAAATAAATAAATTGGCTTTCTGACTTCTTGCTGTGCTGCGCAAGGTTCTAAATTGCGGTTGCGGTCGCGGTTGCGGTCGCGGTTGCGGTCACTGCGATTGCGGCCATTGCAGCCGCTGCGATACGTAATGCGGCCGCTGCGGCGTGAAATAATTTTATCATTTCACAAAATTAAAAAAAATTCATTATTTTTTTGTAATTCTTTATATATCTTTTATTATTGGTGTTGTATATATTTATATTGATTTTTAAGACATTGCATTATGTTTATGAATAATTTAAGCTTAATTGTAGTGAAAATAATATTATTATAAATAAAACTTTTAAGTACATATAAGTACGAAATTAACAAAGAAGTAAGAAAATGACAGACTTAAAAGTGTACAAATATATACAAATCACAAATAAAAAGAGATTAGTGTCACATGGAGGAATATAACCAGCTGTAATTGTGATTCTAAAATAACGTCACATTGTCACCACTTAGAGATACGTCTTCACTACAAAAAAAAAAAATGATAAAAGTAAACAAATTAATAAATTTAAATAATAATAATTAACAAATATATGAATCAAAGATAATAAAAATTGAACTTACATGATACTTGCTACCACATGGTGGAATGACGTGGTGGTTCATAACCTCTATTCTCACTTTGGCTATCATCTTGTGTAGCTCCTTGCCCAAAGACATAATCAAAAAATCCACCACTTGATTGTTGATGATAAGGATCTTGACAATTCATTGATGGTTGGTGATAATAGGGAGCTTGATCACTTGCGTATGTGTTATATGTGTTGAAATAAGGATATTGATAATAAGGTGGATGAGATTGTTGACTACTCTGAGAAGAATTAGCAATACCAAAGTCACTAAAACTTTGTGCAATACTAGAAGAGGAAGAATCTTCGAGTGGAACATTCTGTTTTCTTTTTCCTCTCCTAGAATGTGACCCACCTCTGCTGCTCTCAGGTAATGAACTACCAGAAGGAGCCATATCATTCAAGCTCCTATAACGCCTATTATTTGGTGAATCTTGAGATGGATCATTTTGAAATTGCCCATCATCACCACCGCCACCACCATCATCATCATCATTATGACCGCCACCACCTTGTTCAGCTTCTACATTACCACCCCCATCACCACTATTATCACTTGGTGAACTTAAACCACCACCATCTTCATTTGAATCATCATTGTCACCAACAACTTCCATATCTTCTTCATCATCTGTATCCAATAGAGGCAACCATTCTGCATTTTGTACTCCATCTAATAGTGGATCTTCTCTCTCTTCAACCCATGGAGATAATGCATCATCTTCTTGAAATATATAATCAAGATTGATAGGATTAAAACTTGCTTCAATTTCAGCTTGACTTTTTCTCATTTGATGCCTCATTTTCAACTTCATATTGTAGTGCGTGAAGACAAGCTTTTGTAGCTTTTTATACTTCAATCTATTCCTTGTCTTCGTGTGGATATAACTAAATGTGCTCCAATTTCTCTCACAATTTGTGGCTGAAGTTGTTTGGCTAAGAACTTTTAGAGCCACACGTTTAAGCTCAGGAGCACATACACCAAAAAAGGACCACCATTCAGCTTTATAAAGGAGCAACAAAAGGTAAACAAATTATTAGTTATTATATTAAAAAAAACCAATGTTAAAGTTGACTGATATATAAAGAAATTATTATTTTACCTGGATTCATCTTAGACCAACCTGCTTGAGCTTGAGGTGTACCAAATGTTTCACCCTTCTCTTTAAAAAGTATTAACTGTGTAATATAATATAATATAATATATCAATATGTAAATATCTTCATTTGATAAATAATGAATTATAAGAATAAAAATAAAAATATTCATTACTAACCTGGTTCATAGCTTTAATCTGATTATCAATGTTTCTTTCTAATTTGGTGATGACTCTGCTGGTTCCTTCAAACGTTTCTTTGTAGACATCATCCCCATGTTCAACTCCGAATTGGAATTGCGGATTAAGAAAATAACCTAAAAAAGGATAATCAATTATTTTGGATGAAATTATATATATAAAATTACATGATAAAAATAAATTTGTAAATTATGTCGACATACCGGCAGAATGAAGATCAGAATGCATGAATTTCCATCGCTTGTCAATCATTGCATTATATCTGGAAGGATAACGAGAATTTTGTTTAATTGCTTGTTTAGCTCTATCAATGGCTTCATATATGAAACCCATGGTTGGTTTCTCGTCACCATCAGCAAGTCTCAAAACTTTTACTAAAGGCTCGAACACCTTCAATATGTCTTGGGACTTACTCCAGAATTCACTGCTATCAACAATTTGCTTTGCTTCCATTGCCGATTTATTTTTCTCTTTAACAAATTTAGATCGCCTGAACTCTTCAGAGTTGAACATGTTCCTCAGACCTTGCTTTTGTTGTACAATTGCTTGAAGTTGTAGGAACTGCGTTGCAAATCGGGTAACACCGGGATGAACAATTTCTCTACCTCCAGTGTATTTTTTCATGAGATTGATAGTCCATATATGGTTATAGATGAAATTTGTCACAATCTTTGCATCATTTAATGCCTTCTGTACACTTTTCCTTTTTCCTATATCCTCCAAGCAAAGATCTAAACAATGAGCCGCACAAGCAGACCAATACAAGTGAGGCCGCTTCTCCATCAGTTTCTGACCAGCAGCTTTCAATGCTGCTTCATTATCTGTAACAACTTGAACAACATACTCTTCTCCCACTTCTTCAACAACTTTATCTAATAATTGAAAGTAGTAATCGGTATTTCTGCTAGCAACATTAGAAGCATCAACAGATTTCAAGAAAATTGTCCCCTTACTGCTATACACCAAAAAATTCATAATATGAGTATGGTTGATAGCGTCTGTCCAACCATCACACATTATTGTCACCCCTTTTTCTTTCCATGTACCTCTCAATGTATTCAACCACTTGCGCATTTCCTTATATTCATTCTCCAAATATACATCTGAGATTTCATAAGGGGTCGGACATTTAACCCCTTTACCTACCTCAGCAGCTGTAACGATCAAATTATGAAACCAAGGAGAGTTAGATAAATTCATAGGTAAGCGCTCATAAATAATAAACTTGCTTACTGCCTCTCCTAGCTTCCTCCTCAATGTCTTGATCATACCCTTACCGATACTCGGTTGCTTCATGCTTTGGCTCCTCGTAAGATCAATATTTGTAGCTCTCAACCTAAAAGAGGTATCTTGAGACATTTCGCCTCCACCAACACTCGCATGAGAGCTTCCACCTTGTTCATATATATTTTGACACCCTCCTGTTTGTTGTCTAAATTGTTGCCTTTCTTCCCATTCGCGATGTGATCTAAGGCTTTCCTGTGTAGCAAACCTCATTTGTTCATCAGTAAGGTGATCCACATCTTCATCTTCTCCTCTCAGCCGTGCTTCAAATTCTTCTTTTCTTTTTTTGGAGTCATTTTTCTTTGCCTTTCCTTCAAGAAGAAGCTTCATCATACCTTCTCTTGCCAATGTGTTCACTCTAGCACAGCCAGCCACTTGTCCTTTCATATGTGCTATATGCTGTTTCAATCTTGTAATGCCACCTTTTATTATTTTGGAACAAAGTTTGCATTCGATATTGTTCCGACTTTCGGCTACAGGTTTTCCAAAATGCCATCCAATATCGTCACTTGGAGCACCATCTAATCTTTGTGTAGGAAATTCTTCTCTTGGTGGCATTATGTATATTTTATACAACCTGTTCAATATTTATAAATAAACATCAATCAATAATTCAGTCAAACTTACAACTTTAATATAAAGTTATAAACTAGTAATTAGGCAAACACAAGTAATTTAGTTATTAACATTTAATTTGAATAAATACTAGCTAAACATATATTTGCGTAAAAAAAAAAAAGCTAAACATATATTACTTACAATTTTAATATAAATTAGTAATTAGACAAACATAAATAATTTAGTTATTAAAATTTAATTTGAATAAATAATCACTCACTTATCACTCACTCAGCCCACCCACTCAGCCACTCACTCATCACTAATCCCCCCTCTTTATTTTCTCCCAACACCCCCCACACTCACTAAACTAAACGTCCCTGTCCCTGAATCCCTTCCTTCTCACACTCACGATTCTAAACCCTTTTCCCCAACTTCTTCTCCCTTTTTTTTCTCTCTGACAGTCTGACGGCACCCACGACCTCACGGCCTCACGAGTCACGGCCTTGCCGCTGCAGCCGCCAGCCCCTGCCCCTCACCCATGGCCTCGCTGTCGCGGCCCTCAGCCAGAGGACGGCAGTGTCGCAGCGAGCCAGGCCTTGCCGCTGCAGCCCCTGCCCCTCACCCATGGCCTCGCGGCCCTCAGCCAGTGCCACACCTGGAGGACGGCAGCGTTGCAGCGAGCCAGCGACAACACCACGGCAGCATCGCAGCACACCACAGTGACCACACCAGCGAGCAGTGAGCAGAGCAGAGGAGGAAGATGAAGATCTTACCTGGGGCGAGGCTGGTAGATCTGACGTGAGGAGGCACCGAGGCACACAACCGCGTGAGGCAGAGCACCAAATGGAGAACTTGATTCTTGAGCAGATCTAGAGCAAACTGAGCAAAGTCACGGGAGAAATGAGGAATGGGATATTCATATAAGACACAGACTCAAGCATAGCAAAGTGGGAGAAAAGACATAAAGCCAAAGCAAAAGGTACAAGAATCTACTTTTTGAATGATTTAATTTGATTCTCTGTTACTGTTGTCTGGAAATTTTGTTTTTTTCAAGTTTTGATTGAATTGCTTTGGTGATTCTCTGTGATGCGGTCTGACATAGCCCGTTGCGGCCGAAACGGCGTTACGTTGCGGCCGTTACGGGTGATTTCGAATCACACCGCTATTGCGGCCTGATGCCGTTGCGGTGAGTCCCGCAACCGCAATGTTGCGGCCGCATTAGCGGTTGCGGACCGCAATTTAGAACCATGGTGCTGCGCATAAGTAACAGTTTTAGAGAGGCAATAAAAAAGAGATGAAGAGTCTTAAACTCACAATGATGCATCATAAAATACTAATTGTAACTGAAAGAAAAATAAAAGCAAATTTTAATGGCAGTAGTTCACTCTCTAATTGCCAATAATTTTTTAGTAATGGAGGTACAAGCAGTTACAAAAATGAACAATTGAGATTGTGAGTATAAAATAGGAAGATCCAGAATTAAGGGGGAGGGGGTGGATCACGTTTCTGCCACTATCAGTTTCATTTCTTTACAAGAACAAAATCCTTTAGGCTCCTCTCCTTCCTCTTCTTTTTCTCTCCATTCTTTTTCCCTTTACCAGTTCAATCATTCTCATCCTCTCACACGAAAACAAAACAACAAAAAAAGAATAAAACCCAAGTAGCAACATAAAATGTGCGAAAGTTCCTTCAACTAGACGTTGCACCGCCTCGGTCAAGCTGCCATAGCCCGCCAGTCGTCTTCTTCGCCGCTGTCAAAAACGGTCCTTTTCGAGCTCCACTGTCTTCTGCCGTTCAACCAGGTGCCGGCTTCGCCATGCTCTTTAGTTGTACTAGACCACTCTGCCATCTGCAATGTCGACATCCTTCGCGTGTAGCAGATCCGAGGAAGATCCGTGAGCTCTGCCATTGATCAGCCATACTGTCGTGAGCCGTTGTCCTTTGGTCGTGAAGCACCACCACAGCGCCGCACCGAACCTGATCGGCCGTCCTCCAGTCGTGTAGCACCGCGTGCTGCTTCACAGAACCGACATCACCAGCACGAGTTGCGCGTTCCTCCGCCGCATTACTGTTGCTTCTGGTTTGGTCCCTTTCACGTTCAGTGAGACCTTCCTTTCATTATCATGCGTTGGTATTTGTTTTTTTTTTAGTGGTGGCTGATGCTTGTGTGTATATGTTGATATTTGATTAGGTTTATTTTTCTTGTTGGGCCAAAGTTGTTGGGCTTAGGAGATTTAACTTAGTGAGTTATTTTATTTTTTAAACCATGTTAAGTAAAATAAAATCAGAAATAATAACAATAAAAATATATATCCTAAAATTAAAATATAAATAATAAATGTTATTAATTGTTTAAATAATACATGTTTATAATATATGAATGAAAAATGATTTGTTGAAATTAAGTTGTTTAAATACAAATATTTCTCTAATGTAAATATTTATTCTAATAATAAATCAAATGATTGGCAACATAAAAATAATAATAATTAAAATAAGTTGTTAGTGATAGCCAATTTGGATATTCTTCCTGTTTGGTTATCATGAACACCCTTTTTAATTCTAAAATAGGTTGTTGGTGATAGTCACTTTGGATCTTCTTCCTGTTTGGTTATAATGAACACCCTTTTAATTCTAAAATAGGTTATTAGTGGTAGCCACTTTGGATCTTCTTCATGTTTGGCTATTGTAAACAACCTTAAATTTTCAAAATTAAATTAAATTGCTAACGATTGCTACTTTGGATCATCTTCCTACTTGGTTATTGTGAGCAATTCTATTTTCAAAATACAATTAAATTGCTAGCGATAGTCACTTTGGATCTGCTTCCTATTTGAGTATCGCGGGCGTCTTTTTCTAAAAATAAATAAATTATAGGTTGTTAATGGTAGCCACTCTGGATCTTCTTCCTATTTGGTTATCGCAAGCAACTTCAACTTACTTTAAAAAATAATAGGTTGTTAGGATGACCATTTTGGATCTTCTTCCTGTCTGGTTATTGTGATAACCTAAATTTCTAAACCTTCAAAAGAAAATAATTAAAATCAACCAAACCAACAAATATTTTGTAAAAAAGAAATACGTAGCTATGAATTCCCTATTGCACTCGGGGATATGTAGGAGCAGGGTTTATTCCTGTCAAGCCTAAAAATAAAATTTTCATAAAATCCTTTTTAATTTCTCATCAATATTCATTTTCTTCTCTTAAAAAAATAATAAAATAAAATCTTTATGGTTTATTTAACATTTTTAATTACATTTTTAATTATTCTTTTAATAAAAAGGGTGAAATAAATATTTTTGAAGTTAACATAGTTTTGCACAATTAACTAGAGGTAACCATTTTTTTAATAGATGTCGTAGGGTGCTAATACCTTCCCTATGCATAATTGACTCCCGAACTCTAAATCTGTTTTCGAAGACCATTCACTTAAAAAAAGGTTTATTCCAATGTTTTCCTAAATAAAATAAACGTTGGTGGCGACTCCATTTTTGCAATACTTATTAATTTTTGTTCGCCACTCCCGTCGCGATGTGGTTGTGACAATTAGTGTTTAAATAGTTACATGAAGAAATGATTAATCAGCTTAAAATGTAGTTGTTATTTTGGAAATATATATTTATTATTAAATGTTCAAAGAAGTACGATATTAAGGTAGTGGAAGAAAGAGACAACATCTTTTTGATTAATTACAATCTTTTTATTGTTTTATAAACATAATGTTTTTGTATTATCATTAAACTTTCTTTTCAAATAAATATCTTTTTTAAAATAACTATTCTTTCTTTATTTTTTCTCCACATGCATGCAAACATTTTTTATATCATATTTTAATATTGCATAAATATTGTGATACTCTACCTGCGTCGCACATGTAACAGGCTAGAGTGAATATTTACAAGACAATATGCACTTACTATTTACACTCGATCATTATTTGTATTATGATATCAATAATAGTTATTAAGTTAATATATATATATTACAGTTTGTGATCGACGGCTAAATGTGACACCCTTCTACCCCGCATGTTATAAGGCATTTAATATAAAAACAATTAAATGAAAATATACATGTTACGGATAATTTAAAACATTTGTACATGGGTAGAAAAGTCCCACATGAACCAGTTTACAAACGCGGAAAATATAAACCAAGTTTAAAAACAAATAAAAACATAACCAATAAATAACCCAACCCCGATGTCACAACTCAGAGCTGGTATAACCGTTCCGGAAACATATCCTCGGAATACAACTGAAATAAACTAACAAAACATAAAACAAGCCCTAACTATGAGTGGCGGCTCCTCAGAGTCACTTCTCTCCAGGCTGCTCGTCATCCTCTGCAAGGTGTCAATCATGCCAACAACAAACAAACAAACAAACAAACATAGGGAGTAAGAATCATGTAAACATAATAGCAAGGAAGTAGGAAGTAAAGTAAATCACACAGACATGGCACCAGCATAAGCATACATCAACAACATCAACATTCAACATGCTATGTAGTGCATTGCAGTGCGACTCCGCTAAACCAACAATGAATGTGGATCCACTAAACTCGGGATGGACGACTTCGGGGTTAAATATCTACATTGAGAATCTACTCAACGCCGGAGAATCTACTCCTTGGATAGCCAACGCATCAAATCAACGAATGCCTCATCACGGGGGCGCAAGGAGAATCTACTCCAACCGTGGATGGCCAGATTGCCGTACTCTAGGACGACCTCCCCTATGTCGAACATTCCTAAACAACAACTCCGATGCAATGCGTATGCAACACAATAACAACGGCAACGCCACCTCTATAATCCCAACGGAATCGACCAAAGACAACAGCGGAATCGACCGCAACAACTCGCCTCACGGAATCTACCTGAGGACTTTAGCGGAATCGACCGCAACACTTGGGGCAAACTCTCGGCCACCAAGGTACAACAACAATACCTTAGACCCAAACCGTGGGGTTAAGGCTTCCTCAGCCAAAAAGCACCAAGGCATAACTCATCAGCTTGCGGTACCCAATGGGTACCGACTTACCAACTTGACACCTCACTGTCTCATCAATTTAATTATCTTTAGTAAACATTAGCCAAGTTGTCTAATCTTTATCTTTAATTAGCTACATCAACTTATCATCATTGGGAGAATGGGGTTTGAAACCCCATAAAGTTCTTTAATTCTGATTCTGTTCAGGAGGGGTGAGTATGGTCGTGCTTAAACCCTAGCACGGTTGTGCTTTAACATGTGAAGGGCGTGCTGCCACTTAAGTGAAGCACGGTCGTGCTTCCTATTGAGCATGGTCGTGCTCAGCAGCACGGTTGTGCTCTTTGTCCTGCACGGCCGTGCTAAACAGCGCGGCCATTTTCCAGAATTCAACTGGGAGCACGGTCGTGCTCCCTGTCCAGCACGGTCGTGCTCATCGTGCGACTGCACTGTTCTGGGCAGGGACAGTAACCAAGTTTTACCCAATTTTAGGGATTAATCCGTTAATCGCCTTAAGTCAGTTATCAATACGTTTTAAGGATTAAAACTCATCATATTATCAGCATCAACTCAAAAACATCATCATGTTCATAACCACAACAACAACAACATAAACACAAACCAAATATTATGAACATAGGCATATAAATAGCATGTTAACAATCACCATCATGTTATCAGAATAATCAACAAATCGAATATATATAAAACAGATATTTATACAAACAAGCCGGGGTTATGGGAACCCCTTTACTTTACTCTAACCCCGAGCCTATGATTACACTACCCTTCTCCCCATACCTGGATTGAAGGTAGCTCTCCCAAAACACCAAAAAGCAACCTGGTTCCTCCTCTTAAGGCGGCTCGACCTCAAACAAGTCTTAGACAACGAAAACACAAACTTTATTAGTTTCCAAGTCACAAAAATGAAAAGGAAATCAATAGGGAAGAGGGAACCATTACCTATAGACTGCCACAGACCAACTAGCGTCCCAACCGGCTTCCAAAACTCCACTACAGCACTGGGAGAAGAGGAAATAGGGGAAGAATGAGTTCTGGCCGCAACAAGGTAGCAGCAGCCGTCACAATTAGGGTTATGACTTTAACCCTCGGTTCTGTGCACGTATATAAAACTCGGACCTGAGCACGGTCGTGCTCTTCATCAAGCACGGACGTTCTGGACTTAACGTCAGCGAGACGCGGTCCACACAGTGAGCACGGGCGTGCTCAACTTAAAATCAAAAACACGCTTCTGACTTTAAGCACGGGTGTGCTGGCTAATGAGCACGGGCGTGCTCATGTACCAGAAAGGGACTTTTAAGCCATAAATCCCACCAAGCCCTCAACCAAAACAGCTTAACAATCTAACAGGCTTAAAGAAAAGCACTTACGAAAAACGGGGTGACTACAGTTCAGACAAATTATTTTTTAACAATTTTTGTATCTGATTCCCCACAAAAAATTTAAATCAAAAACATAAAATCAACAATTACATATTTTCTGATGAAATCCTAAAAAATAGCATATATTCCCGTGCATGGCACAGGTCCATACACTAGTTTTATATAGAAAAGAAACAATTTTATATTTATTTATCAATGAGATACGATTACGAGTGAACAAAAAATAGTATTATACCTCTTTGAAGTCGCCACAATGAAGTGTTATGTGGCAGTCAGGGCAGGAAACGATGGCGCAAATGTGTGGAGTCAAGGTGCCATAATGCACCAGGAAAATTCTAGGGTGAGAGACCCCATTAAGTCTCTCACCATGAGAGATCACTATCCACCTTGGACAGATGTAGTCCTCATGATTATATCATAGGCCCTCCATACCAAATTACCTCTCCCAATTCGTTCCAAAGCCTCATCAGTCCGTCTCCACCATGGTGCCACCTCCTCCCTGTCACCTCCTCCCCACTACCTCCGCGGCCACCACCTTGACTTCTGCCTTCGATCCATCCTCCCCCGGAAGCCCTAAAATCGTGAGTTCCTCGCTCACCACTGAAACCAGCGGCACGACCTCTTCCAATAGACAAAACCACCACCGCGCCTGTCCGTCCATATCTGTCCATAAAGATGACAGATCGAATAAGCAAAAAATAGAGAGAAGAATGGAATAAAGATCAAAATTATTTCGGAAATGCCAATTATCAAACAAAACCAAATGGAATTGCACACTAAAAAAACAACAAATAAAAACGCACCGACGATCTAACAACAACAGCTTCAGGATCTTGATCGGAGGAGTGGGAAACAGAGAAGCTGCGATCGTCATTTGCCGAAGCAAATGACAGGTTCGTGGATGCGAAGGCGAGATGGCGCTTCAGCAGCGACTGTTTTGGGATGTGCAAAGCTTCTTTCGGCGGGGATTCGCGGTGGTTCGGAGATCCAGCGCCGCCGGACATGGAGCAAGCAAGTAAGTTATCCTCTCTGGTTCAGTTGTTGCAGATTGCGATGGCGTCTGCTCCAGAGAGCTCGCATCCCTCATTCGTCGCTGTTAAATCGCTCACGAACCACCAGACCATCTCCAACCGCCACACACCACCTCCACCTAGCTGCACGTGGTCTCGATCTGACCCACTCGGGTCAATTTTACTTTTTACGTTGTCGCAGAATTGAGGCGACGGAGGATGCCGAGCTCCAAGGGGCAGCGGCGGAGCTCATGGTGGTGGCAGTTCTGCAGATGAATGGAGGAGGCGATGATGTGGCGGTGGCCGTCTGGACCGGCGTGATTCGCACATAATGACAGAGAATGAAATGAGAAACAATTGAATTTATGTAGTGTACCATAATAATTATATACCTTTTAAATCTAACGCTTCTAATAAGCTGCGCACCGTGCGAGACATGGCAAGGTCTTGCACGCTAGAAGCTGCCATTGCACCATGTTTTCTTTACTGAAGTTGACACAGGCAAACACAAGAAGGGGGGGTTGAATTGTGTTTGTTAATATTTTTCGAAAACAGCCTTTTCAAAAAGATTTTCTCACACAAAAATAAGGAGGCAGAATAAAGCACACAGAAAAGTAGTCTTTTGAAGGATTAACAAATTCAAGTTCAAATCCCCACAGTTAGTATAAACACGTAAAACCAAAGAGATAAGGGATTAGAAGATTTACACAAGATGTTTTATCCTGGTTCACTCTCTTCCAACCAAGAGCTACGTCCAGTCCCTTCTACTTGAAGGATTTTTCCACTATTTTCAGATAGATTACACCAAGTATTCAACACCTCTCCAGGCTCACAAGTATTTCTTTCTTACCAAGCCTCTTCAGGCTCTACCTCTAATAAAGAGTTTTGATTTCTTTGATCTTCTAACTCACTATATGTGAGAGTGTGAAAGTTTAAGATCAGATGAATATTATAGCAATATTCAAACTATAATATTACAGACTTTTGCTTTTTGAATGAATAAGAAAAATGTTTGCTTCGCAAGAGATTTCTTGAGATTTCTTTGTATGCGCAAAAAAGTCGTTTCTTCAAAAGTTTTAGTCTTCTATTTATAGGGTCCTTGATCTTCTCTTCAGAATCATCAACGGTTGTATTTGAAATTCCCGTTTAGTAATAGAGTCAACCCAGTAAATATCCGTTGAGACTCAGCTGGCTCGAGGCCTTTGTACTGTGAGACAAATTCTTGCATGTAAAAGCACACCTCTGAGCAAAAGCAGCTTGAAAAACAGTTTTGCCTCCTTTGTACAAGTTCCAACTATATCAGCATAAAAGGTGACAGGGTACACAACGTTTTGCATTGTACTATTCTGCTTTTTGCAAGTCCTTATTTGTACTATGTCTCTCTCAAAGAAACAAGGCAATAAGATAGAAAAAGAGAAGAACCATTATAAATAAAATGAATATCAATCAAAAGAAATAAATTCGCTTTGGTTCAGATTGGTATAACTGCTTAAAATTCTTCGTCCAACAAACGAAAGCAAAGGCAAGGAAAGTAAGGAGAGTTTTAAGGCTCCGTCCACTGACGTGGCAACCAAAACTTCGTCTACTTAAAACATCGGTCTTGCCAGAACTTGAGACATTTGAAATCTCCGTCCAGTGACGTGGCAATAGAAAACTAAGATTATTATTTGATAGAAGCTCACGTCTATACAAACAGAAATTCTCCGTCTACTGAAAACATTTAAGCGCTCGTCTACTGAAAACATTTAAGCGCTCGTCTACTGACGTGGCATTTGAGTTTAAAGGAGATCCTTGATAGAGTGGACTCGACCACTCTTTCAATATAAAATATTCAATATAAAGTATGTGGACGCGGATTTGCAAAGAGAATAGATTTAACATTTTAACTTATAAGAACAGATAATTCTTTAAGACTAAAGGCACTTGTTAGATTCAAAGCATTAACACTTTGCTACACAAATTTAATTCTCATTGTTAACATCAAAACCTAGAGATTATTTAATCCAAATTATTTTGGTTCCAACAATCTCCCCCTTTTTGATGATGACAAAAACTAATTAAATTTATTTTGCAAAGTTTAAGAGAGCTTACAAGGCTCCCCCTAAGACAAAGCAGACATCAGATAAAAGCAGTTAAGGCAGAATAAGCTAAGTCTTATTTGCAATATAATATTGGTTAACAGATCAAGATAGCAGCCTATAAAACATTTAGAATTCAAAGCATTATCGAGGCAAGGTCGTGAAAAGAATGTCAAGGCATAGTAACAGCAAGATGAATATATATTTATGCATATGCAGACAACTATGTACTTTTAAAAAAATCTCTGTATAATAAAATTTAATCTTTCCTTTCTCCCCCTATTTTGTCATCAGACAAAAAGGAAAAAGGGAGTGGACCATCATTGTCAGCAAACAAAAAAAAAGGAACAGAGAAGAAAAAGTTTTTAGGTGGAAGGAGGTGGTGGAGGAGGTGGTTGGTTAGGGTGAGGGTTTTGATTCCTCTGAAACTCCAAGATTAGTGCCAGCATCTGATTCATCACTGCATTTGTAGGGGCCAGAGAGTCTTGAACTTGCTTCTGCACCCTTTCTTCGATCTGTTGAGCCATCTGCTCAGTCTTTTCCTCAACTATCTTGCCAACCTTATCATCAACAATTTTCCCAATGATGTCTTCAAGATTGGGTGGCAAGGTAAGTTGTCTTGAGCTCTCAGCAGTGTCAGAGACAGTGTCTTGAGCCTGGGCTGCTGTTCTGACCATAGCAAGAGCTAATGGTTGAGAAGAGGTCTTAGCAGACTCAGCTCCTTGCTTAGAGACACCAGCCTCAGCTGACTGCTTAGCTTGTGCAGATGGAGGTTCAACTGAAGTAGGCTGAGAAGACTGTTGCTCATCAAGTTCAGGGCCTTCTACAATCAACTCTTGGTCTACCTGATCAGAGGAAGATGTTGCTGGAGGTGCAGTGGCAACTATAACAGGTTTCTGAGGTAAATCCTTTGCCCAGTGGATAGGAATAATTTCCTCCACATCCCTGCTGGTAATAGGAAGTCCCCACAGATCTTTGTAGATCATGTGCCTTACTCTGGATAGGCCACATTTTCCTCTGTACTTAGGAATTTCTTTCTTCTCTTCTTGAGTCAAACCAGAAGAAGAAGCTTCCCTGGTGCAGTGGATGATGTGAGACAACCAGAAGTCTGCAGCCTTCATCTCTCCAATTTTCTGCACATCCTCCATATATAGATAGAAGTCAAGCTCGGAGGGATCAAAGAGTTCCTGAGACAAGTCCAGCATGGCAGAGTGAGCTTCAGGCATGACTCCCTTATTTCTTTTGCGCCTCATGTCTTTATCCTTGTTGAGGTCTATCATGCCAAGCCTTGGACAAATGGGGTAGGGAGCAATGCCTACTCGAGTTTCCTTATTGTGTCTCAGCCATGTAATAGGAACCCAACGTGCAGCTCTTTCAATCTGGAAGTAGCTGAACTCCCACTTCAGAATGGTATAAATCAGTTGATCTGCGAAGGGGTCTGAAGCACTTCCATAGATGCTGGGATGCTCAAATTTCATCCATTTTGTGTTTGCATCCAGAATAATTGGAATGTGCCCAGATGATCGAGCTCTCTTCTCAGGTAAAGAAGGCAGATGGTTCCTTTTGGGATCAGTTTCCCATACAGGAATGATGTGCCTTGCTACTCCGGCAGTGTGAGGGATCAAAGGTGGGGTTTTTTGTAGGTTGGGGTAAATTTTCCTTTGGGGAAAGCGGTTGAGGGGTAGATGGGTTAGAAGAGGGCCATGTTGGTTGTGCATCTCGGAGGGAAAGGGGCCTTTAGGAGGCTGAGAGTTTGGGTATTTTGTGGTCCATGGATACTCCTCATAGGGTTCAAAGTCATAATCTGGATGGGAGTACCACCTTGTTAAAGGAATTTCAAGGTTAATTTCAGGGTCAGGTTGGTGAGTATGGAACAGAATTTTCCAATTCCTCTTGACCTGAGCCCAGTTCTCAGACTTATTGGCAAAAATAGTGGATGGGGGAATAATTGGTGGAAAGTGTTTTCTTAGTTGTTTAGGAAAGGGGGCACCTCTGCAAATTCCATCATCCTCTTGATGAAACCAAGGATCTGAGTCAGGAATTATGGGTGGAAAGAGGGTTTTGAGTGGTGTAGGTTGAGGTGTGGTTAATTGAGTTGGGCTATTATGTGGTGAAGATGGATTTGAGGTTTGGTCAGGTTGTTCTCTTTGTGGTGAGGGTTGGGGTGTGGGTAAAGAAGGTCTATATACATTATCAAAAAAATCTACACTCGGAGTAGGGGCATCATCACTCACAGCATTAGTAGGAACATCAGAAGATGTGTTTACCTCAGAGGCTACAAAGGTTCTTGCTTTCCTTGCAGGTTGCCTCCTCTTGGTAGGCACAGCAGCATCAGCAGCATCAACAGCAACAGCTGCTTTCCTCTTTAAGACTATTCCCAGAGGAACATTGTCATCTTCATCATCATCTTGAGGCAGAACCAGCTTTCTAGCTCTCTTGGGAGCAGGTCGAGGAACAGGTTGAGGAGCCTCATTCCCAGGCTCATTGATAACAATGCCTCTGGTAGGCCTTCTAGGAGCAGGCTTCCTGACAGCCACAGTTTTCCTTTTAGTTCCTCTCTTGAGACCAAGAATAGCTGCATTGTTGGCCTCAACTGCTTCTTCCTTAATCTTCATTTTCTCTTCTTGCTTTGACATTTCAACAAGTTTGTATATGTCAAGATGCATGCTACTTAGATTGCTCTTTCCAAAAATGGCAGCTTGCATCCCCTTCGAACGAAAGATCTTGTCTTGTTCTTCTTGAGGCTTTGCATCTAAGTAATCATACAAGCCTTGCTGCTTGAAGACTTTTGATAGAAGATGAGAGAAGGTGATGTGGGAGGCGGTTTCTCTGTTTGCAATGGCATCCTTGAAGCGATGAAACAGGATCCATGGAAGGTTTATCTTAGTCTCATAGACCAAGTTGCAGAGACAGAACTTGTGAAGGGCAGAAAGGTTGTCCTTAGACCCTGCCTTGTGAAGCACTGCCTTGTTCAGAATCTGATGAAGAATCCTGATGTGATCCTTCATTTCAGATGACTTCCATGAGTGAGTCCTCACTGTGTCTTCTCGCATCAGTGTAACCGCAATGGTTTCTATACCACCAAGATCTTCTTCCCAGTTTTCTGTCATGATTAAACCCTCTTGGGCACAAACGATTGCATCAGAAATGGTCTTCTCAGAGACAGTTATCTTCTTGCCTTGAACAAACCCTACTACCTCAGTTTTAGTAATCGTTGGTTTCCTCCAGAAATCCCTTATTAAGTCTGGATAAATCGAGACCTTTTCCAGAAACAAACCATCCCAACCAGCAGCGTTGATGTACTTGCTTACATCCAAGTTATACTCACACAGAATTTCAAAGTTGAAATGATGTTCAGCAGCGATATTAATGATGTCAGTAACATAGGCAGGCTCGGGAGTTGAGGTTGAAGCCATTGTTGAGTTCTTGAGTACAGGTTTAGGTTTGAAGAAGGAGAGTTTGAAAAAAAAAAATTTTGAGAGAAGATATCAAAGATGAAGAGTAGCGAAAGGTTTTTCAGAGGGAAAGGAGTTACCTTTAAAGAGTTTTCGAATACCAACAGTTTTCAAAAAGAAAAGATTGATTAGACAAGACTTTAGTGAAAAAACGGCGTTGGTATTTTGGGACCGTAAAAAGTTACAATGGGATTGATGGAAGTCGCTGACTCAGCAAGGAAATGATTAAAAACAAACGTTTTAAGATAACTGAGTTCAGATATATAAAGATGCAAATATTTTAAAAACAAATGTATGTAAGGTTGGGTCCACAAAAGATTGAGGGTGGACGAAAAAAAAAAAATATGTAGTGGACGCGGCACACCAACAGTAGTGGACGCGTAGACTACACGCACTCTGGACGCCAAAAACCAGTGGACGCGCAGAAAAAACATGCAATCAATACATATACCATATTAAACCACATACAACATGTTAAGATGTTTTCTGATAAAAATAAATCTGTCCTCAGCAAGAGGTTTAGTAAAGATATCTGCCCATTGATGGTCAGTATCTACAAATTGAACATCAAAAACACCTTTTTGCACATAGTCTCTGATAAAATGATGTTTGATTTCTATATGCTTAGCCCTAGAATGAAGAATTGGATTCTTAGACAGATTAATTGCAGCAGTATTATCACACATTAGTGGAATACTACTTACAAACACATTGTAGTCCTCCAATTGGTGTTTGATCCAGAGAAGTTGTGAGCAGCAGTTTGCAGCTGATATATATTCTGCTTCAGCAGTCGATAAAGCAATGGTACTCTGCCTTTTGCTTGACCACGATACTAGATTAGCTCCAATGAAATGACATCCCCCACTGGTGCTTTTTCTTTCAATTCTATCTCCAGCATAGTCAGCATCACAAAAGCCAACTAATCTGTAATCTCCATCTTTCTTAAAGCACAGACCAAGATTAGTAGTACCTTTTAAATATCTAAAGATTCTTTTAACTGCTGATAAGTGAGATTCTCTAGGATCAGATTGAAAACGAGCACACAAGCAAACACTGAACATTATATCAGGCCTAGAAGCAGTTAGATATAAGAGAGATCCAATCATACCTCTGTATACCTTCTGATCTACCTTTTTCTCTTTATCATCTTTGTTCAGTGTGGACGTGGGATGCATAGGTGTGTTCATAGGTTTGCAATCATCCATCTTAAACTTTTTGAGAAGTTCCTTTGAGTACTTAGTTTGATGGATGAACACCCCGTCCAAAGATTGTTTGACTTGAAGTCCAAGGAAGAATTTGAGTTCTCCCATCATGCTCATTTCAAACTCTTTCTGCATTAGCTTTGAGAATTCTTTGCACAAAGATTCATTAGTAGCACCAAATATAATATCATCTCCATAGATCTGTACTACTATGAAGTTGGATTTAATTGATTTTCTAAACAAGGTTGTATCAACCTTTCCTCTAACAAAACCATTATCCATTAGAAAAGAACTTAGCCTATCATACCAAGCTCTTGGGGCTTGTTTTAGGCCGTATAAAGCTTTCTTAAGCTTGTATACATGTTCAGGTTGGGTTTCACTCTCAAAACCCGGAGGTTGCATAACATAAACTTCTTCATTGATAAAACCATTTAAAAAAGCACTTTTTACATCCATTTGAAAGAGCATAATATTATGATGTGCAGCAAATGAGAGTAAAATTCTAATTGCTTCCAATCTTGCAACAGGTGCAAAGGTTTCAGTATAGTCTATACCTTCTTCCTGAGAATAACCTTGTGCAACCAATCTTGCTTTATTTCTTATAACCTTACCATTTTCGTCAAGCTTGTTTCTGTAAACCCATTTTGTTCCTATAACAGATTTATTCTTAGGTAGGGTTACCAGAGTCCAAACTTCATTCCTCTCGAACTGATTTAGCTCTTCTTGCATTGCTAAAATCCAACCATTGTCCAGCAGAGCCTCGTCTACAGTCTTTGGTTCCAATTCAGAGACCAATGCAGAGTCTTCTTGCTCTCTGAAGGTTGATCTGGTTCTCAGCTTATCGCTTGGATTTCCTATGATTTGATCCGGTGGATGATAATTCTTGAAATGCCAAGTTCTCTGAGCATTGTCTTGTTGAGAGGTGGATGCTTCTGGTTGATGAGAAGGGTCTTCAACTGGATCATCAGTTTTAACTTCTTTTGTTTCTCCTGAGATGTTTAAGTTAAGATCTGCAAAACTTTCATCTAGCTCTGATAGTTTCTTATCAGGCTGTTTGTCGTCAAATCTAACATGTATAGATTCTTCTACTATTAAAGTTCTTGAGTTATACACTCTAAATCCTTTTGAGGTTTCAGAAAATCCCAGTAGAATTCCATTGTCTACCTTTGCATCAAACTTACCAAGTTGATCTTTTGTATTTAAAATATAACATTTACATCCAAAAGGATGAAAATAAGATATGTTGGGTTTTCTGCCTTTCCACAATTCATAGGGAGTCTTACTCAGAATAGGTCTAATGTATATTCTGTTCTGAATGTAGCAGGTAGTGTTCACAGCTTCAGCCCAGAAGTGCTTAGGGACAGAATTGTCATTGAGCATAGTCCTAGCCATCTCTTGAAGAGATCTGTTCTTTCTCTCTACCACACCATTTTGCTGTGGTGTTCTTGGTATTGAGAAGTTGTGTTGAATTCCATTTTCTTCACAAAACTCATTGAATAGCTCATTGACAAATTCTCCCCCATGGTCACTTCTAATTGAAGCTATACACATGCCTTTTTCATTCTGTACACGTTTGCAGAATACAGAAAAGACCTTGAAAGACTCATCTTTGTGAGCAAGGAACATAACCCATGTCCATCTAGTATAGTCATCTACAATGACTAGACCATATTTCTTACCACTGATAGAAGCAGTCCTTGTTGGACCAAAAAGATCAAGGTGTAGCAGTTCTAGTGGTCTCTTGGTACTTACAATATTCTTAGATTCAAAAGAACCTTTGACTTGTTTTCCCTTCTGACATGCATCACAGAGAGCATCAGATTTGTATTTAAGGTTTGGTAATCCTCTCACGAGGTTATGCTTATTTAGCTTTGAGATTAATCTCAAGCTTGCATGACCTAGCCTTTTATGCCAAATCCAACGTTCATCTTCAATGGACACTAAACACGAGACACTTTGATTTGAGAGGTCCTCCAAGTCAATTTTGTATAAATTGTTTTGCCTCTTAGCAGCGAATAAAATTGATCCATCATTTTTCTTGACATAACACATGTTCTTATTAAAAGAAACATCATATCCACTGTCACATAATTGACTTATGCTCAGTAGATTATGTTTTAAACCATTCACCAAAAGAACATTATCAATGGAGGGAAAAGGATGTTTACCGATTTTACCTATACCAGTGATCTTTCCTTTCTGATTTCCTCCAAATGTCACCCAGCCACCATCCTTATGTTTAAGGTCTTGGAACATATACTTTTCTCCCGTCATGTGACGTGAGCATCCACTGTCCAAGTACCAGGATGTTTGTTTCTTTCCTGTTGTTAAGCAGATCTGCAACAGGTATTATCTTGTTCTTAGGTACCCAAACTGACTTGGGTCCTTTCATGTTAGTTTTCTTTGGACGAGAATGTTTGGCATGCCTGTTATGTATGCATCTAGATGTAGAGTGCCCACTTTTTCCACACACTTTACAAAAGGTGTTGGACGGGCCTGTTTTGGTTTTCGCATACCTAGCTGGAGCTTTTGAAGCTCTTTGCTGCATAGGTGGTTTTGACTTAATGTAAGATGCCTCATGCTTCTTATTGTCATAACCAAGGCCAGATTTATCAAAGGGTGACCTAGAGTACCTTAGGATAAGACTAAGCTTATCTGAGCCTCCTACCAATTTTGACAGAGAGTCTGTCAAGTATTTTACATCTTGTTTTAGTTTTGCAACTTCACAAGAATTGTCAGGCTCACATTCAGATTTGTCAGTTAGACTGACATTCTCTGATTTCAGCTTATCATTTTCTTGAAACAAACTTTGTTTTTCCATGCAGACTCTATCATATTCTTTGGTTAATTTTGCAAACTTCTTTTTAAGACTTTTGTATTCATGAGACAATATGGATGAGTTATGCAGTAATTCATCAAAGGCATTTTTGAGAGTTGAAGGTTCAGAATCTGTTACCTCATCATCATCAGTGTAGTCATTCTCTGATGATGTGTCTGCCATGAGGCAAATGTTTGCCTCTTCCTCTACTTCCTCTTCCTCATCTGATGAGGATAAGTCCAAGTCCTCCCATGTAGCCATTAAGCCCTTCTTTTTCTTGAAGAACTTCTTCTTTTCTTTTAGGTCAGGACAGTCAACTTTGAAGTGGCCTGGCTTTTTGCACTCAAAGCACAAAGATGGACCTTTTTCTTTGGAGTCTGATTTCTCCTTAGAAAATTTCTTGTTGAATGGCTTTCTCTTGAAATTATTTTTTCTTCTCCACATATGTTGTATCTTTCTGGAGATGAAAGATAGTTCATCTTCATCTGATCCTTCATCACTGTCTGAAGGTTCAGCATCATCTGAAGACTCAGCAGCCTTGAGAACTTTTGAAGAACTTGCTTTCTTTGCCTTTAAAGCAATGGACTTTCCCTTTCTGGAATTGTCTTCCTCATTTAGTTCAAGTTCATGAACTTTTAATGATCCTAGAAGTTCTTCCAGAGAGAGAGTATTCAGATTCTTAGCTTCTTGAATAGCAGTGACCTTCGGTCTCCACTGCTTGGAGAGACTTCTCAGAATCTTTCTGATATGATCTCTATTCTCATATACTTTTCCCAGAGATCTGAGACTGTTTGTTATTGTTTGAAATCTTCCAAACATCTGATCTATAGACTCATGATCAGTCATCTTGAAGAGTTCATACTGGTGAACCAACATGCTTATCTTTGACTCCTTCACTTGTGATGAGCCTTCATGAGCGAGAGCCAGTGTATCCCAGATTTCTTTTGCTGTGTTGCAGCTGTGAACTTTATCATGTTCTGATCTGGTAATAGCACACATCAAGTAATGTTTGGCTTTGAGATTTAGTTGATGTTTAGCTTTTTGATCAACACTCCAATCTGCTCTAGCCAATACTGCTTGATTTTCGCCTCTTGGCTCAGAATAGCCATTCTCTATCAGTTCCCAGATGTCTAGGTTCTGTGCATCTAGGAAGGCCATCATTCTCTTCTTCCAATAGTCGTAATCTGTTCCATCAAAGAGTGGAGGTCTGTTGATAGCTTGTCCTTCTGCATCCATGGTGGTAGGATCGTACTTCCTCAGCACTTGTTAGATGCTCAACCCTTTCGAGGCTGAGCTCTGATACCAACTGAAGTTGACACAGGCAAACACAAGAAGGGGGGGTTGAATTGTGTTTGTTAATATTTTTCGAAAACAGCCTTTTCAAAAAGATTTTCTCACACAAAAATAAGGAGGCAGAATAAAGCACACAGAAAAGTAGTCTTTTGAAGGATTAACAAATTCAAGTTCAAATCCCCACAGTTAGTATAAACACGTAAAACCAAAGAGATAAGGGATTAGAAGATTTACACAAGATGTTTTATCCTGGTTCACTCTCTTCCAACCAAGAGCTACGTCCAGTCCCTTCTACTTGAAGGATTTTTCCACTATTTTCAGATAGATTACACCAAGTATTCAACACCTCTCCAGGCTCACAAGTATTTCTTTCTTACCAAGCCTCTTCAGGCTCTACCTCTAATAAAGAGTTTTGATTTCTTTGATCTTCTAACTCACTATATGTGAGAGTGTGAAAGTTTAAGATCAGATGAATATTATAGCAATATTCAAACTATAATATTACAGACTTTTGCTTTTTGAATGAATAAGAAAAATGTTTGCTTCGCAAGAGATTTCTTGAGATTTCTTTGTATGCGCAAAAAAGTCGTTTCTTCAAAAGCTTTAGTCTTCTATTTATAGGGTCCTTGATCTTCTCTTCAGAATCATCAACGGTTGTATTTGAAATTCCCGTTTAGTAATAGAGTCAACCCAGTAAATATCCGTTGAGACTCAGCTGGCTCGAGGCCTTTGTACTGTGAGACAAATTCTTGCATGTAAAAGCACACCTCTGAGCAAAAGCAGCTTGAAAAACAGTTTTGCCTCCTTTGTACAAGTTCCAACTATATCAGCGTAAAAGGTGACAGGGTACACAACGTTTTGCATTGTACTATTCTGCTTTTTGCAAGTCCTTATTTGTACTATGTCTCTCTCAAAGAAACAAGGCAATAAGATAGAAAAAGAGAAGAACCATTATAAATAAAATGAATATCAATCATAAGAATAAATTCGCTTTGGTTCAGATTGGTATAACTGCTTAAAATTCTTCGTCCAACAAACGAAAGCAAAGGCAAGGAAAGTAAGGAGAGTTTTAAGGCTCCGTCCACTGACGTGGCAACCAAAACTTGGTCTACTTAAAACATCGGTCTTGCCAGAACTTGAGACATTTGAATCTCCGTCCAGTGACGTGGCAATAGAAAACTAAGATTATTATTTGATAGAAGCTCACGTCTATACAAACAGAAATTCTCCGTCTACTGAAAACATTTAAGCGCTCGTCTACTGAAAACATTTAAGCGCTCGTCTACTGACGTGGCACTTGAGTTTAAAGGAGATCCTTGATAGAGTGGACTCGACCACTCTTTCAATATAAAATATTCAATATAAAGTATGTGGACGTGGATTTGCAAAGAGAATAGATTTAACATTTTAACTTATAAGAACAGATAATTCTTTAAGACTAAAGGCACTTGTTAGATTCAAAGCATTAACACTTTGCTACACAAATTTAATTCTCATTGTTAACATCAAAACCTAGAGATTATTTAATCCAAATTATTTTGGTTCCAACATTCTTTACTATGGGTATTATCTACACTTTTTTTAAGAAAATCAATTGTCATTAGTTTCTCCTCTCATGTTTGTGCTGGCACTACACGTCTATGGTCTGTGGTGCTAATGGATGTATTTGATGAAGATTTTGGTTTAGCAGCTTTGGCAAAGTGCTCTGTTTCCTGGTTTTTTGACTAGTACAATTTTGGTTAATTTGGTGTGGGTTTCTTTGCTTCCCTCTTCATTTTGTTTTGTATATAGGTTGGGTATCCCTTATACCCTTTTAATAATATTTTTTTTAAAAAAATGGTCTATTCTTGGAATAAAGAACATAAATTGACAAGTCCAGGGAAATTCCTTGCAAAAAAAACACAAGGTTAGCTGCAACCTGCAAAGTAGAGTATGTGATTTCAGCTGAATTACTCTATGCCCTCTTCTCCTACTCGGATGGAGATTACATGTCCCAAAATAGTGTCTCATTCTCTGTCACACCCACTTGGATTGTGCCACTTGGAAAATTAATTATATTATTTATTATAAATATATCCTTTTAAATGACATGGCACAATCTAAGTGGATAGGACATGGAATGAGACACCATTTTGGGACAGATGATCTTCATCCATCCTACTCTTAGATTTACCTTCTCACGGGTGGTGTTGTTTGTTTCTGCTATTTCTTGAGTCCTCACATTTTTAGCTAATACACAATTTTTAGGCATTAAATTTGCTAGATTAATGCTTCATTATTACAAATCAATGTAGTATCAAACACAACAGAGAGAGTTTTAGGTCAATTTCAGGGAAATGCACTCTGCTAGGGTTTCTCTCTAGGGTTTGCATGGTATTCATGGTTGCCGTCTGCCCTTGGGGTTTCTTGGCCAAGGCAGCGGCCATCCCTTCTTCTCCCCCTTCGTCATCCCCTCCTTAAGATGCTTCTCCTGCTGATGTTTCGTCTCCACAAAGGAAATCGTTTGCACAAGCACTGCAAAACTCATGTGATATTCCTTACAGCCAGCTTCCTCGCCCTAGACTAAAGGGTGATGAAATCACAGTCAAGATTCCAGAGGAAGAATATAAAGCTGGATTGGAAAGGTGTAAAACTCATCTTCACGGGCGCATAACTCTCTCTAAGGGTGATAAACCGATCAAAGCTAATGACTTGCGCCTGACGTTACAATCTCTGTGGAAACCATTAGGGCAGTGGAGTATGATTCCTTTGGGAAAAGGATATTATGAGTTTGTTTTCTCATCATTGGATGATCTACGCAATGTAAGAGCTATTGGATCGTGGAATCTTAAACCTGGTTTTCTAAGAATTTTTGCATAGACTCCGGACTTTAATCCCAATAATCAAAAACATTCCAATGTCCAATGTTGGGTGAGATTATCGGGATTATCTCAGGAATACTGGAGTTCCAAGATTATTTTCTCGATAGTAGGAGGTCTAGGAATCCCAATATGCTTGGATGATGCAACTAGTAAACGGACATTTGGACACTTTGCTAGAGTCCTCATTGACATGGATTTAAATGATGTTCTTCGTAGTCATATTCATGTTGAAAGGGAAGATCATGCTTTCCTTGTTTCTGTAGAGTATGAAAACCTCCCTCAGTTTTGTCAAACTTGTCGAGTAATTGGTCACTCTGTGGAAAATTGCAGAAAGACAAATTATGCTCCAAAGAATGCCCAAGAACCGAATGCAATAAAAATTTTAGCAAGAAAGCGTGAGCCTCAAGCCAAGCAGGTTTATAAAGAAAAGCAAAAGGAGGTGCTGATATTAGATGATGATGGTAAAGTTGCCATCCCTTTCAATGAAGGCACAAGCAATAAAGATGTTGAATTGAATGGCAAAAATCATAGTTGTTTGAATAATAGTGGTAAGGTTTTGCCTCTTTCTGTCCCTCATGTGATTGAGCAAATTGTTGCCCAAGCGAATAAGGAATTGAATGAAGAGGAAGATGATGATTCCTCTGTGGAAACTATTTTTGATGAATCTATTCCTCAAGATAATGAGCAAGACTATGTTCCTGAAACTATAATTCATGATGATGTGGATGAAATGTCAGGATCGAGCATCCCTACTGTTCAAAAGTCTTTGCAGGGTCAGAGTGCTCAGTATGCTGACCCTAATGGACCTGATTCATCTACTCTAACTCTCCTCTTCTGGATGGGCAGGTTCCTCAGGTGGTGAAAAATGATTTGAAGATTATTTCCAAATTTTGGGCAGATCAGGTGGAGGATACAGATGATTCAATCTCAGTTTTTAAGGCTGATGAGAAGGATGAGGAGTTCACTCCAGTGTTATCTAAATCTCAAAAGAAGAAATTGAGAAGAAGCAAGAAGCTAGAGGCAAAGACTCATAATACCCGTGCTAGGGCTGGTTATAAAAATGTGGCTTAATGAAGGTCCTCTATTGGAATGTTAGAGGCCTAGGTAATATAGAGTCTAGGCTTGTTTTGAAAAAGCTTTGTTTGTTGAATTATCCCAGTCTAGTTTTGATTGCTGAACCTTGGATTGGCTTTGATAAGGTTCCTGCTGTTTTTTGGAAACTCTTGGCTTAAAATTTTTCATGTCTAATGATAGAGGAATTAGATTGCCTAATATTTGGTGTCTATGTTCAGAAACAATTAATCCTTCGGTCATTGCTTCTTCTTCTCAACACTGTACTTTTTCAGTGATGGAGAACAATCAACAATTTTGTGTTTCAGCAGTATATGCTTCAACTACTATTCAAGGTAGAAGACAGCTTTGGAATGAGTTAACTTCCTTGACAGCTAATAAGCCTGCTCCTTGGATTTACTTTGGTGACTTCAATGCTGTGATGGGGGCTCATGAAAAAAGGGGAGGAAACCTTCCTGTTAAGTAATCTTGTGAAGATTTCAGCAATTGGACAGATGTGAATCATCTTACTCATATCAATACAAGAGGTGTTCAGTTCACCTTGGTCTAATGGTCGTGTAGGCAGAGCTCATACAGATTTGCGGTTGGACAGAGCAATTGTGAATGAGAAAGCTATTTCCTATTGGGATAGTATAACTTGCTCCTCCCTAGTTAGATGCAAGTCAGATCATTACCCTTTGCTTTTGTCTCTTAATAAAGGTCTGATTTCTAAACCTTCCTCTTTCAAATTTTTCAGCATGTGGTGTGACCACCCTGGTTGTGAACAAGTGGTTAGAGAAGTTTGGTCCAATGATGTTGTTGGTTGCCCCATGATCTCCTTAGTTCAGAAACTGAAACTGTTGAAAGCAAAGTTGAGAATCTGGAATAGAGAAGTGTTTGGTGATGTGAAGCTCAGAGTAGACAATGCCTTTGAAGCTCTAGACTCAATCCAAAAGGTTATATCAGATGAGGGTTTCTCAGATGATCTTTTGTTCCAAGAGAATACAGCTCAATTGGAGTTACAATCTGCCTTGGATACTGAGGAATCTTTTGGAAGCAAAAGACTAGTTTGAATTGGTTTTCCTATGGGGATCAAAATACTGCTTTCTTTCATAGAATGGCTAAAATTAGACACACAACTAAGCAAATGGCTATGGTTAGAAGGGGAGATGATATTCTGGATTCTCAAGCAAGCATTGAGAATCATGTCACAGAGTTTTTCTCTAACCTGTATGCAACTGAAAATACTTGCACATAAAGTGATATAGTAAACAGAATCATTCCAAAGCTTGTCTCTAATGATCAAAACTCTATGCTGACTGCTGTCCCTACTAAGGAGGAGGTTAAATCAGCTGTTTTTGCAATGAATGGGGCTGGATCTCCTGGTCCGGATGGTTTTGGGGGATGTTTCTTCTAGAATTATTGGGAAATTGTGGGAGAGGATGTGTTCAATTCGGTTCATCAGTTCTTCATTCAAAACTGGATATTGCCTGGTCTTAACTCTAATATGGTTGCTCTAATTCCAAAGTTTCCAGAGGCTGAGAGAATTGAGGATTATAGGCCAATTGCTCTAGCTCATTTTCAGTTCAAGATAATATCTAAAGTTCTAGCAGATAGATTGTCCGTCATTGCTCCAAGCATCATATCTGTTCAGCAAAGAGGTTTTCTTAAAGGTAGGAGCATAGCTGATTGTATCTATACTACCTCTGAGGCTATTAATCTCCTAGATTGCAAAGCTTTTGGAGGCAATGTTGCTTTAAAATTTGACATCAAAAAGGCATTTGATACTCTTGACTAGGGATTCCTTCAATCTGTCCTTATGGCTTTTGGTTTTAATTCTAAATTCTGCAGTTGGATTTCAACCATTCTTCACTCTGCCAGGCTGTCTTTTATGGTGAATGGTAGTTCTTGTGGTTACATGGCTTGCAAAAGAGGTGTAAGGCAAGGAGATCCCCTGTCTCCCTTGCTTTTCTGTTTGGCTGAAGACTTTTTGAGCAGGTTCATCACCCATTTAGTGGATTCCAAGCAGCTCCTGCCTATGGCAAGTCCTAAGGGATTTCAAACTCCAACTCATGTACTCTATGCAGATGACATTATGGTGTTCTGCAAAGGAACTAGAAAGAATCTGTCAACCTTGATGAGATTGTTCAGTATGTATGCTGGTCTGTCAGGACAGTATTTAAGCTTGGATAAATGCAAATTTTTCACAGGATCAATGAGTGCCAGAAGGATTAATGAGCTTAAACTCACTCTTGGTTTCTCTGTTGGAGCTTTACCTTTCACCTATTTAGGAGTTCCAATCTTTAAAGGTAAGCCAAGAGCCATTCATTTGCAGCCTATAGTGGATAAAATCAAAGGCAAGCTGAGTGCTTGGAAGGGTTCAATTCTGTCCACTATGGGTAGAGTTCAACTAGTTAACTCAATTATCAATGGCATGATGTTGTACAGCTTTCATATTTACCATTGGCCAGTGGCTTTGTTGAAATCCATGGATGCTGCAATTAGGAACTTTATCTGGTCAGGCAATATTCATACTAGGAAGGTGGCAACTGTGGCTTGGCATAAAATTTGTAAACCTTTGAATGAGGGAGGGTTGGGCTTGAAATCAGTTAGATCTATTAATGAAGCTGCTGTTCTAAAGCTGTCATGGGAAGTGGCTGCTTCTGATAGCTATTGTGCAAGTTTTTTAAGAGCTAGATTCTTTAAAAGGAATAGAGTAGCTGCTGTCATTAAGTCATCTCTGTGGCCTGGCATTAAAAAGTTCTTTGCTTTGATTCAAGAATCGGCTAGATGGTCCTTGGGTGATGGTAGTTCCATTAACTTCTGGAGGGACAATTGGCTAAGCATTCCGATAGTTGATAGGTTGAATATTCCTTCTGATCAGCACTTGCATCTCAAGGCTAGAGTTAGTGACTTCATCTGTGCTGGTGCTTGGACCCTGCCTCAATGTCTTTGTGATATGGCTCCTATTGTGGTTGAAGATATCAGAAAAGTGATAATTCAAATCTCTGATGATGCATCTGATCACTTAATCTGGCCTCACTCAGATTCTGGCTCTTTAAATTTGAAGAATGCTTTTGACTTTCTCAACCCTTCTCCTGCAGTCAATAATCTGTTCAAACAGATTTGGTGCTCTTCAATTCCTCCATCAAAGTCCTTTGTTACTTGGAGGTTGTTCCATAATAGGATGCCTACAGAAGAGTGTCTTCGAGCAAGGGGTTGTATTGTTGTGTCAACATGGGATCTGTGCATGCAGGCTGAGGAGTCTGCTATGCACTTGTTCTTGTCTTGTAACTTTGCTCAAGCCATTTGGTCTTGGTTGAGTAGCTATCTTGGTTCTTCTTTGGATCTTTCATCCTTCAATGCTGTTTTTTCGATTTTAGACAGAAATTGGAGCAGTCAAGTTATTGATGTGATCAAATCTGCCATCATTAATGTGTTTTATCGGATTTGGCATTGCAGAAATCAAATTAGATTCCATAATTCGAAAATCCCTCTTTCTAGTGTGATTAGTTGTGTAATGGCTTCTACTGCTCTCACAGGAATGCACTCAAAAGGAACAACTTCAAATTCTCTTGGAGACTTCAAAATCCTGAAGATGTTCAATGTCATTGGCAAAGTTAGCAAAGCTCCTAGAATCATCCAAGTCACTTGGACTCCTCCTCCACCTAATTGGATAAAATGCAATTCGGATGGTTCAGCTAAAGGATCTCCTGGTTGTGCTGCTAGTGGAGGTATTTTTCGTGGATCAAGAGGTGAGATTGTTGGCTGTTTTGCCTCTTCCATGGGTGAATCTTATGCTCTCCATGCAGAGTTGATGGCAGCCATTCTTGCAATTGAGATAGCCTCAAATAGAGGTTGGATGAGTTTATGGCTTGAATGTGACTCTATGCTAGTAGTTCAAGCTTTTAAAACTGATCATATTGTTCCTTGGAGTTTGAGAAACAGGTGGGATAATTGCAAATTCCTCCTCTCTAAGATGAATTTTGTGGTTACTCACATTTTTAGAGAAGGGAATGTTTGTGCGGATAGGTTAGCCAATTTTGGTGTAACTAATCATGGGTTCCATTGGTGGGACTTAACTCCTAGTTTTATTAGAGAGGATTTTTTTTAGAAATAAACTAGGCTTGCCTAGTTATAGATTCAGATAGCTTTTCTTCATGGGTCTTGGTCTTGTCCCCCCATGATTCTTTGTATTCTTTTTATTTTCTTTAATAAATTCTAGATGTGCTGCAAATGATTGGTAGGTTCTTTGGTGCCAACCTAGTTGGGATCATTTTTCTCTACAGTGATGCTTTTGCACATCTTAGCCTTTTATCAAAAAAAAAAAAAAACAACACAACACAACACAACAACACAACAGAGATTGTTAAATTATCAAAGAAATTCTGGTCAGAAACTCAACTTCAAACCTCTACAATTGGCGTTTTAATAAAATGAAAGTATACTCTTCTATATCTATCACTACATTGTTTGAGGTATATAGTATATGCTGAAATTACCAAGTCAATTTTTCTATGTGGTCCAGGCTTTTATGGTATCTGTTCCTGACAAATATATATGCTCTGGAAGGTATAGGAATATACTCAATATTACTGATTCCATGGGTGTTGGTCTATTTTATAATTTTGAATAACAATATAAAGCTAAAGCGATGCCTAGGTCCATGCACCCTAAGTAGCATAATGAACGCAAATCTCAAGTATTAGTGCCAAAATGATTAGGCCATTTGTTCAAGAAAGTGTAAAAGATTCTCAGTTATCATTGGTTTGCGTTAATTAAAAAATGGTACTAATAAGAAAAGCAGCACTATTATTTGCAGGGTAGGACCCTATGAAAATGGACTAAATCATGCCAAAATATGAGTGTTTTTTTGCAACCTACTTTTGTCGGTATCACGAATTCAAAAATCTGGGAGCTTAAATTCATAATAACCACATTCAGAGTTCAGACACTCATTGGCTAGTGATATGCTTGTTTTATCCGCTATAGTTTTAATATGATTCAATTGATTGTCAAAAATATTTGACTTTTATGATATGTATCCTAAAAGTTATATATTTTTTTATTTTTCAGGGTATTCTCCGCATGTAATTGGGGAGACTAATCTCTCGAACCGGGTAGGTCATAAGAGCGGTAAAGCTCTCCCTCAAGAATTTTAATGCTACTACATTCCTAGAGAATGAGATTCGAACTCGAGACCTCTGTTTAAGTTGGAAGAAATCCGTGTCATCTCATCTAAGCGTTTCTTGGGTCCTAATCTACTTCGATCTACTTCGAGGAGTATCCCACTGCCAACCGACGGGGACTAATCTCCCGCAAGAGTTTGTTCGGCACCTCGATGGGTGACATCCCTCCCAGCTGACTGAGGCGGATCCATGTTTGGCTCAGTGTGCGTAGTTGCACCCAGTCGAATTTTTAAAAAATTTATTAATACCTTTTGTTCTATTATTTTGCTCTCCTATAGATGAGATATTTGCACCCAAACATGGTTGGTGTTGGTGGCAGGAAGACTCCATCGTTCCTCTCTGTCTTCAGTGTAGTCATGCTTGCAGGTCATGCCTTCTCTTTGTTGTCGCCGTAACAAGTAGGCTGGGTGAAAGACAAAGGACAGTAGAGAAGGTAAAGTAAAGCTGGGTTAGGGTTAGTTTTTTTAGTGCTAAAATGGGCTCAGATGCTGGGTTAATTAGTTAGGGGGCTTTGGGCTGCTTTTGAGGCCTTTGCAAGTATGTATCTTTATTTGAGCCACAAATATTATTATTTATCATATATTTATTTATTCTATATAAAGACAATCTTACGAGAATTGGCGTGTGTATCTCTGCAACAATTTGCATGTGTGTATCTTTACGAGAATTTGCATGTATGTATATTATTTTTATTTATTATAATATATAAACTTAAATATATATCTTTCAAACAAAGACTTATATATATATATATATATATATATATATATATATATGTGTGTGTGTGTGTTTCGACCACGGTTGAACCAATGAACCATGAACCAATGACTTCATCGGTTCAATGATCGGTCTGGTTTAAAAACATTGCATATGTATGAATGTATGATAACAATTAGGGTTAAATATATTTTTGATCATCATAAAATTGGTAAAATTTGATTTTGATCCCTATACAAATTTTATTCATTGATAGTCCTACACTTAATAAAAGTAGTGTGCTTTTAGTCCCTCACCATGGATTAAAAACTCATAATTTTTGAACTTTTTAGGGACTAAAATGAATAATTTTTTTATAGGGACTAAGATAAACTTTTACCAATTTTATAGGGATCAAAAACATATTAAACCTAATAATTTTTACTATTTTTTTATTTTTTTATGGATAAATTGCCCCCACTGAGTCGGGGTCCTAGATCCATCACTGCCAGCTGAGTTTTTTTCCATACTAAGGCTCGAACCCGAGACCTTGATTAAAGGGCGAGTGGCCTTTAACCACTCACGCCAACCTCAATTGGTTGAATTATAATTGATTAACGTCAAAAAAGATTTTATAATAATAATGTATCAAAATTAAATTAAATTTTAATACTAGAAGTGAGATCTTGATCTGATCGGTGAAGCGACAACGACCACGAAGTGAATTTAAATGAGATATATTGGATTCTCTTTTAACGGCTGTTTTCTTCATTTTGTTTTTAAAATCCTTTGATGAAGATCCAGAAGTTCAGCTGTGAAGGAAATGAACCACCTGAGACATTGGTCATTTGGTCTATTATGTTAGTAATTAAACATCATTTATAGGACCATGAGACTCAATATGATGGATAATTTATGAGTAGAGATCATCTCCATTTCTCAAACTATTACTATAGTTTTGATGTATAAATGCCAATAAAATCCTAATTTATGTCATCACTTTTAGAAATATATACATTTATACACTCAAAACTATAGTAACGAAGCTTTCCATTTCTTTTGAGAGATGGAGTGTACATATACTCGTAATTTACATGTGACTTCACTATATATTATAGTTGATTGGCGCATGCAAGTGCAGCAGTCATGTGCATCATAGATTCTCCATTCAGAGAAATCTCTTCAGTGGTACACTACCAATTTGGATGACAGCCAGAATGACAGACTATGAATTGAGTTATGTATGGTCACATGAAAACAAATAACTATTTGGGACTAACTATTTCATTCATAATATCATAATATTTAAAAATAAAATAAATTTAATATTATTTTAATAAAATAATACCCTCTTTTAAAAAGTTTTAGCCTTAAAACATGATGTCAAATAATTTTTTTTTTAAAAAAAATATCCCAATCATGACATCATAATAAACATTCTTCATACATCTCTCAAATAAAACGTCATCCAAAAAATTCCTACTTAGAATAAAATGAACAAATAAAACTATATTTTCGTAGGTTTCAAGGACTTCTCAAGTCTAAATGTCATCACTATCGCCACATGTGTTATGAAAACAAAATAATAGTGAGCAAACTCAGCTCTAAAAGAGTTCGAAAAAGATATTATTTTCGGATGGGGAAGAAAAACAATCGTGGTATTCGCTAATTTCCGAAAATACAATTAACCAAACAACACAACTACAAATAACTAAGAATATATATATATATATATATATATATATATATATATATATATATATAATAATGATTGAGGGTGAACATGTAAAACCACTTTGTGTCAAAACTAAATTTTTTTTGTTAAGAGTTTGTTAGTATAAATGTGCAGATTACTTATTTACTAGTACTGATACCCGTGCGATGCACGAGATACTCCGATGTATGAATAATGCTTTTTACGTTTTATATATGAGTTATATTTGAAATGAGAAATATGTTTATTAAAAAAAATGAGAACTATAGTTAAAAAATTGAGTTACATATATTAAATAATTGGATGGATTTTGAACGTAATCGTACGGAGAGTTCATGTTCTTTTTGGTGGATGAATGATAATTTAAAAGAATTTCGGAATGAAACATTTATTTATTTTGTCACTTATCCCTATTTATTTTTTTATCTCATTTTATAAATAATTTTTGTAAAAATTAGTCTCTAAATGCAATTTATTCCAACTTTAGAGCATACAGTTACAAATAGAAAATAAAATTGCAAACTTTTTTTTAATTCTCAGATTTTTAAAGATTTAGATTGTTACTAAAAAGTATCCTAACATCAAAGCACGATTATATGATGATTTATTTGTAAATAATCAAATTATAAATGGTATGTAAATTTGTATAAATTGTCAACATGAAAGGTATTACATCTAAGATCACATTTATAAAAAGGTAAAAATATATAAATCTGAAAGGTATAAACGACTCTTACAATAGGAAAATGAAAAATTGGTTTAATCCTTATCACACGTTTCTTTACTTTTATGTGATCAGATATGATTGGATAATCGTGTAAAACTTTTTTATATTGTCATTATATATCCATTAAATCCTTACTTATAGTCACCAAAAAAAAAAATTGACACAACACCAAAAAAAAAAAATCCTTACTTATATATATCCATAAAAAAAAAAAGCAATAAACAAATATACTTACAACACAAATCCATTAAATCCTTACTTATAGTTACCCCAACACGACCTCGTGGTACAACTTTATAAAATAAAAAAGAAAGTGTCCAAATCACAGAGTTCAAATTGTCAAGAAGCCATTATTCCAAGTGACGTAACCATTTTGTGAACAATAAATTGAATAATCAGTTCCAAAAATATTGAGTAGGAAAAAAAGGAGGAAATAAAATTATAAACTTAGGATAATTTCTGCCAAAAAAATAAAATAAAAAAGATATAATTCACACCTGATGAAGTAAATTCAATTTATGATTACCAACTGAGGTTGGCGTGAGTGGTTAAATGCCTCTCGCCCCTTAACCACTCGCCCCTTAACCAAGGTCTCGGGTTCGAGCCTTGGGTATGGAAAAAACCTCAGCTGGGAGGGATGCCACCTGAGAGATGCCACCCATCAAGGTGCCGAACAAACTCCTGCTAGAGATTAGTCCCTGTCTCAGGTTGGCGGTGGGATACTCCTCGAAGTAAATCGAAAAAAATTCTATTTATGATCAAATCTAAAAAAACTATTAAATTATTTAATTGGAATAACTTAATAATTTAAATTGTCATTTGTAATTTAGTGGTGTTGACACGTGATGAAAAAATTCAAGTTAAAATCAAATCTTAATAATTTACTAAATCATTTAGTTTTTTTTTTTTACACAACTAAATCATTTAGTTGGAAATTTAATATTTTTAAAAGTTGACATAAAAATATATTTTAGAAAGTTTACTTGAAATTTAACATGAATTTAACATTTAAAAATCAAATATTTAAAAAAAAGTTATATAATAAATCCATTCAAAATTTATATGATTGTAATGTTTCCTCACTCGATACTGAAAATTTTAAGCAAAATCCATTCTACATAATTATTTGAATAATGTAATTGAAATAGTTTACTAATTCAAATAGGTAGAGGTAATTTAGAAAGATTTATGAAATCCAAGAAAAGTGTCTTATCTATAGTATTTAATTTTTTTTAAATTTGTATAAATTTTTTTCTACATTGTAGTTTTTTTTTAGACATACATTATAATTTTATTAATATATATTTTTTAAAAGACACGAAATTGAAGCTTTGAAAAAATATACCTGTTGAGATTGAGATATTTGAGGTTGGAAAGGAAAGAAAAAGAGCTGTAACTCTTGTGTTGTTAATAATCACAATCCTCATAGCGTGATTGAGCGGATGCAAGGTTTTTTTTTTTTTTTTTTTTTACGCAAAGAGGATGGAAGTTATAGAGCTAGGTTTTACATTTTTTATCAGAATCGAAAACTATTTATTATTTTATCAATTAAGGTTGTGTTAATTTGTAATTAATTGGTGTTAATTTGTAATTAATTGTCAATTAAAAGAATCAAAAGGGTAATTCAAAATGTAACATCTAATAATTACTTAGCAGATGCTAATGAGAAATTCTGGATTTGAATCCAATTCAAAGAAATAGCTAATTAGTTATTAGTTATGTAATAAAGTTTAAAGTAATGGTACAGTGAAATAAAGGAAGTCTTTTCAAACATTCGATATATCATATCCATTGGACATCAATAAGGGAAATCAGAAAACACCAATAATATGATGCAAGCATCAACAAAATAAAGATCCAACCAAAAAGAACGGTTAAGATTACATGAAGAAATTCATAAGAACATAAAATAAAATGCAAGCAATCTTTAAAGATTACCAAGGCTTATAATTTGCAAGTCTCCTACTTCATAAGGAAAAGTTTCAATGTTTTCCATTCCCATCCAAATTCATTTGTTTTTTAAACAATCTTCACCTGAATCAGTATATCCCCCATCCTCTCCACTTTCATTGTTACAGTCATTAGCTGTACATCCTTTCTGCAACTCTAGCATATCAGGAAGCTTATGCTCACTTAAATTCCTTTTTGCCTCTTCTAAACGTTCAATAAAACTAAGTTTGTTGCACAGTGTCACTTCAAGTGTAGATCAATAAGAAGTTCATTGAGAAATGATTTCACCTGCTGCAGTCTAACCTTACAAAGTCATGAGTTCCGAAAAATTGGACAGGAACTGATCTTCCTCCTAAAAGTGTAGATACCTATAACATCAGTGTGAAGCTTAAATACCTTTCTGTTCTCCGTAACAGCCTGTTTTTAATTAAACTAGAACCTAAGTGTTAATAAACTTATTGATCCTTTGTAAACAATCAATTTTGAGGTTCCTTCTTTGTTTTGGCCCAATAATCGATTATTTAAATCACCACAATCAATTACAAGGTTTTTGAATTGAGTTCCCGAAGTTTAGAATCATCATAATTGATTATTTGTAACACATAATCGATTATGAGCTGTCTGGAACTGAAAACCTGAAAATCAGAACCTCCATAATCGATTATGAGGAGTGTCATAATCGATTATGATTTTCGTAACCGATTATATATCGTAGATAATCGATTATCTACTGGAAAATCTATATATAAAGCCCCCTTGACCGACCCCAAATGTGAAAAACTAGAGTTCTAAGGCAAAAACTTCATATTTTTTGAGAGAAAACCTCAAAGTTAATCACTCTAAACCTCACTACCATTAAAGTTTGATCATCTACATCAATCATACACTTTCAATCTTCATCTTCCTACAACTTCATCTTCTCCAATCTTCTTCTTCCTTTCCATTGAAGAGCTTGCAAAGAAGTCATCAATTTTTCTTCATTTTCTCTACTAGTTTGAGGTAACTTGATTCATGTTCTTCATCTTGAGTCCCTCTATTTCTTTTCATGTTCATTTTGTTGGAAACCCATTTTATATCTCCCATGAACATGAATCATAAGCTCTTATGATCACTTTTAGTTGAAACCCATTTTTGCCTATGTTCATGAAATTGGAATCAACTTGATTTCTATGATTTGATTCTTGTTCAATGATCACTCCTATTATCTTTCCATGATCTTAAAGGAGACAATGAGCCCAAGTTAATAACTTGGCTCACTCATGAAGAAGGGTTGGCGAGCTCATGAAGGCTAGTGGGGTTCATTAGTTGTTTTTCCATTTTAATTCAATAAGTGTTGTGGAATTATGTAAGTGGGTCCATCATTTGATACAGCCCACCTTTTATTTTTCTGCACATGTTAAATAGTTTGGATTCCTTTTGATGATTAATATGGGGGTTACACTTTTAATGTGAGAAGCAAGTGTAACCACCCATATTCTTTTGTATTGTAGGCGTGTTAATTAGGGGTTTGGGGGCAGATTTGATTATATGTTTTAGTGGTCATTAGTGATATCATTAGGCCAATCAAGGTGGGGGTTATGGTTGATTTTGGCAACCAAGAGTTGGCAGACCACTCTATGTATTTCGTCCCTTCATTCAGAAATAACAACTGGGATGTTCATTTGGATTATTTCCATTGAGTGAGACTTGTGTTCTCCTAGGTTCTTGGCTGAACCAAATTTTTTCTTATCAAGAATCCAAGATTCTTGTGGCGAACCTCACAAGGCTTATCAAACAATCTTGTTTGTGGCGCCTATCACCATCTCAATCTCTTCCATTTTCTTTGTTTTCTTCACTTGTTGTTTTTTATACAATATTGAACTCAAGTGATACTATATTTTGAAAGGTGATTGCGTTTTGTTTTTTCTGGAAATTCAACCAAAAAGATATTGTAAAGGCATCCCAACATTTGGATGTCATCACTCAGCAACATATTCCTCCATCGGGTCTTCTAACATAAATAAAATAGATACACAAAATACAGAAAAATATAGGGGATAAGAAGCAATTCTATCATCAAAAACGGAAAAGAATCATAGTATATACTATAACAAAAGTCACAGACAATCATTACTCCAAAACCACCTAAATCCTCAATTAACAATATCATTCTCTACCCTCAACTCATGCAATCTAAGCCTTCATGCTGACGTGGCCACAAAACCGGTGCACATTCTCATCCATGGTGAGAATGCTCATGCAAGGCAATGACACTATAGCTACATAGCACAGTCGGTGCACACCCTGTTCCTCTCTCTCGAGGGTGCTCGAGCAAAGCATTGACACTATAGCTGCACAAACTAAATCTAACATATATAGGACGGTCCCACAAGGACTTCAGACCTCGTATGTGTCAAACATACGGTAACACAATGCAACATATTAACCTCACCGAATTACATCAATAACAACCTAGTGCCTCAAGCTTCCATCATAGCCTCGACTCACATTCTACGACCCATTTCATCCTTAAAGTAATCAATTTAAGCTAGGCACTTCTAAGTCACATATAACTTTCTCACTCAAACCAAATCTTCCGAACAACATATATCCTCACTTAAAATCAACTAAGCATAGTACTAAATCAGGCAGATCATACATAACACAATATCAGTTAATATTCAAACACCAAAAATAATACGTCACATGCAATGGAATACCTCAACCAGCGTATCACAATAAATTCAACAAGCAAAAAATTCAGATATCCTCAAATCATAAAATCAACCTAATGTCGATAAGCCTACAATCCCCGAATCACCATTGGTTTCACAGAAAAGGTTTCCAATGCGATTTTGGTCTTGTCGATTATTCGACTACTAGTAGGGTTTAGGTCGCCCTACACAATTATTATAGAATATACTACTTATCAATTCCGACTGTAGATTGATTCTTTCCCCCACCTGAGTTAATACCGAAATCTTGACTCCGAAGCGGCTCGTTATCACCCCCCAAAATACCAAGTTCACCTTCAATCAAACAACACAACAACAAAGTTAATCAAACAAAATCACTCTCAACTACAATAGGCTAGATTCGGCCAAAGGGTTTTGTGGGGTTTGGGTTTTTATTTTCATTCAATCTCCTAGATACAACTTGGGCTTGAGTCCATTAAGAATGCCACCAATTGAGTTAGAGCTTCTTGGGCTTTCTTTGCTCTTGCTCTTGTCATTGGGCCTCCAAGACCTTGGATGGCTTCCTGGTCCAAGTTGGTCTCCATTGGGCTTACATCATTGAGGAGCTGGACAGAGCTCTGTATGAAGCGGAGGTTGCTGAGGAGTTGGATGGAACTCCTTATGAACCAGAGGCAGGAGGTCGAGCCGTGATCCATGGTGATTAGAGTATAGATAGTATGGGCAGTGTGTCTAAGAAGTATTTTTTTTTACATTTTCCGCTAAGTATGACTTTTGTGAAGTATATGCCTGTGAGGGATCTTACTGAGAGGATATCCTCAAGAGTGTTTTGTAATATATTTATCAGACTTATGTGTGTATTTATAACCTAAAAATGGTGTCTTGTTGTTGATTAACTAAAGTTGTGTAACACCCCGATTTTTTTCTGCTTGTCTGTAAATTATGTTTATGTGTGTAATTAAGATTTTATAAATGGTGATAATTATTTTGAGGAATCTAAATTAAGTCATATTTATTTATTTTATTTTATATTAAAATTTTACAGTTGAATTTTCAGCAGAAAATTCTTAACGTTTATGGTATGAGTTTTTGCTGTCAGTTAAGCTCTACTGACCAGAAAATAATTTTAAAAATACGAAAATTTAAATTTTTATTTTTCTAACCCAGTTATAATTATTTTAATGGTTTTAGAAATTATTTATTTTTATATGAATTTTTCTGGTGAAATTTACGAATAAAACATACGATCGATTTTTACCGTTACGTAACAATCGGTACCGGAACGAACCCCAAATAATTAAATCTGATTTTCCCAGATTTTGGAAAGATTTTTTTTGATGTGAATAGTGACCCATGTCACTCACTATTCAATAATAATGATGACCATGGTAATAATTATTTACATTTCCTAGAAACCTAACATGTTGAATTCAAAATATTAAGTTATTATTAATAAAAAAAATTAAAAAAATACACCAGATTTTGGGAGAGGGCTGCGCCCCCTCCCCTATAAATACCCCCCCCCCCCCCCCCCCCCCCCCCCCATTTTCCATTCATTCATCTATTTTCCAATTCCTAGCCAAACTCTTGCAAATTTTTCTCTTAAACTTTCTTTCAAGTTTTACCTTAATCTTTGAGGTTTATAAGCTAAGAAGCCACTCCATCTTCATCTTAAGCTCATCATCAATATCATTTAGAAGGTATAAATTCTTGACTCTTACTCTTTTCTTTCTTAAGAACATAGAAATTCATACATGCATGGTTTTCTTTAAGCTTTATGTTCATGTTCTTAACTTAAAGAAATTTTTTTACAAGAAATAGATTTTATAACTCATCATGCTCTCTACTTTCATCTTTATGGTTTGCATGTGATGAAGAAAACCTTTTAAGTTTAGTGTTATCAACATGCATGTTCATTTTCTCAAGTTTCATGTTTATGAGCTTTACTTAGAAAATGCAAGAAAAATGCTTAGAAAAATCTTTTTAACATAAAATCATTTTCTACTAACTCATCTTCATCTCTACCATCATCTTATGTATTTGCATGTTGCAAGAAAATCTTTCAAAACCAATTTTAAGGGGAGGCCGAAAACCTTATTTATGGGAAAACTAATATTTTCATTTTTTTCTTCACATGCATGACTTAAGAACCTTAATGCATGTAATTTTAAGCTTCTAAGCTTTATCAAGTTTCTTTTCTATTTTTTATAATTCTAAGGATTTTAAATTTCTAAGTCTTAAACCTTTATTTTAACTCTATGAAGTTTAAGGATTTTAAATCCAAAAAGCTTGTGAAAATCTAGAATTTTAAATTTGTTGGCATGTTACAACCGAAAACATGCATAAGAGTTTTGAAGTAATTTTATCAAATTTTAACTTGTATTATAAACTTAATCTTGCTTAGATTCGAGCTCGCGACTTCGAAATCAAGTTCGTTTTCCTTGAACACGAAAAGACTACGGTATCGTTACTACTCGCTTTGAGGTAAGGGGAGATAGCTTGATGGAGGATATAATTGTGGTAACTACATGCTTGTGTGTTTGGATTGCTTGATTTTGTTGTTGATGTGTAGAAAGGATAAGTTGTTATGTGCTTATGTGTTTAATTTTACAACGTTGTGTGAAAGTTGTTATTACTTTGATTTATAATATGTTGGATTAAAATGTATACTTGAATATATTATGTTGTTATGTTGTGAGTTATTGAATGTGTGTTGAATGTTGCATGGCAGCCTAACCACTGGTTAGAGCCCAACCCTTAAAATAAAGATAAAAGCCTCAATAAAACATATACCTATTAAAAGAAAAAAAATGTTTTCAAGTTGAAAATTATTTTGGGAAGACTAATGTTTTATTAATCTTTGGTGAAAAGTTTTAGAATTTAGAAATAAAGATTTTCTTTACAAAGATGAGAAAGATTTATTTTAGAGAGTTGTTAGGAAAGTTTTCTGTAAAAACTTAAATTTTCGAAGTTAGTTATAGTGGAATTGTTTAATTCTTGGTTATGAAAAGAAAAAAAAAATTAAATTAAATAAAGATTTGCTTTTAGAACATAAAGATTTTTATTATATGATTTCAAAATGAATTTCAAAAGAAAACGTTGTTCGAAAAAGGATTTTTTTTATTGAAAACAAAAATATCCGATAACTTGGGTAAGTTACGGAAGTTTTGTTTTTGGATTTTGTATTTTCACTGAGCGAAAAGGAAGAAAAGTTGAAAAGTTGAACCTAGTAACCGAGACGTCGGAAAACTAGTGTTTTAAAAGCACGTTGATCTATGATCCGTGTTATGTTGCCATGGACTATGTTCCAATCTACGTTGCTATGGACTGTTGTTCCATCTACGTTGAGCTGATACATGGTGAAAATAATAAAAAGCGAAAGTTGATTTTCTTCGACCACAAAGTTCCATGGCTGATGCATAAGTCTGGAACTGTTGTGATTCGACACTCGGACTTAAAGTCCTGTGTTGTTAATAAAAGTTAAAAGATATTTAAAATGTTGAACCGTCGTGAGCTTTGAGCCTCGATGAACGGAAAATATCAAGCATACAGAAAAGTTGAAAACCCCAAATGATTTTTCATGCATTCATTTTGGCAGACGTGCCTACGTTGTTTTTGTATGAATATCTGGAAAAGAGTCAGATATCTCATGCTACGTTGTTTCGTATGAATATCTGGAAGGGTCAGGTATTTCATGCTACGTTGTTTCATTGTGCCTTGATGGACAATGAAGTCCATTAGCCCGGATTATTGTGCCTTGTGTTGGACAGTATGCTATGGACATTCCACGCACGTTGCACGCTGCGCCAGGAGTTTGGGCAGTGTAGTGGAAATTCACGTTGTGCCTAATATACTTGGCAACCGAGCCTGATCAGCTCCTTTCAAAAGTTGAAAATCTCCGGAGTCTTGCATTAAAGTTGAAAAATCATGGTTTTCAAAAGTTTATGGTGATTTGGTGTGATGCCTTGTTTACTTTAATAATACCTTGTTTATATATTTATATGTGTATATATATTCCTATGTATGATATTGTTATACATGTTGTTTGTGTTACAAGTATGTAGTTCATCATAATTATCCATATGACGGTATCTCACCCTTGCATTTTGTTTATTTTATTCTTGTATGGTATATTTTATTGTATCGGAAAGTAGATGAACCCAGACGCGCCTCTGCTACACTCCCGAGCGCGAGCCCTCATATTTGAAAATCGTTTTGACCCGAATGCGTGGGAATTTGGACCAGGAGCCCACGTAGCCCATTACACTGGTCCCGTTACTACCGTCGAGGGCAGCATCGCAAACGGACCTATGAGGAGTGTTCGTATCGTTGAGACAGTGCAGATCACTTTACCACCCTCAGACCTCTGTCTCCAGCACTGGGCAGCTCATGGCTTAGTGGTCCTAGGACAACAACCACCACAGGATTTGCCACTTGAGGAGGCACCCGTTGCCCAGATGGATGCGGATCCACAGGAGCATATGGAAGAGGATCCTGAGGAGGATCCAGTGGAGGACCCTACAGAGGAGATAGATGAAGACCCTCAGTATTACCCTCTGGACGAGGATGACGATTCTGATGAGGGTAGTATGGTGGAGGATCCCTCCCCGGTTGTGTCTCCACAGGGTGGAGATAAGTTTGGTGGTCTCCCGAACGGACACCACTAGGACTAGACCAGCCTTAGAGTTGTTGTCGGTGGTAGTAGTGTTTAAAAGTTGTCTTTGTATTTTGTATCTGACTAAGTCCCTCTAGTTTAAGTTTAACTCTTTTTAAACCTGTTGATAATGGTTTTATGTTGTAATCACTCTATGTAAACTTCTGTTTAAAAGCCTGTTACCAAGAAGGCATCTTTTTAATGTACAAAGGATGTTGATGTATGTTTATGATGTTGTTTATATTTATTTGGTATGCTTAAAGATGCTCGTCGTAAAAAGTTTTTATGACCTTTTCGAAAGGATAAATATCCATAATAATTATGTACTTTCCGAAAGAAAATCGACATATTGTTGATAATATGATTAAGGAGTAATCAATGTGATACTCGGGGAAAGGGTGTCTCATTAAGTTGGTATCAGAGCCAGGTTGAGTCTTTCGGGAATCTTTGGGAATAGGCCTGTTGTGTTTGTGTTGTGTGATCTCTGAATAGGCTTGTTTGAATTACTTCCTAGAAGTAATGATTGTTGGAAAAGAAATTGAATAACTCTTATCTAGTTGCCATTTAATTGATTTTATATTGTGGATCAGTTATGGAGCTAGAAGCAGGACGTGGACGTAGAGGAGGCCGTAGAGGTGGTTTCGTTGGTGGACGCGGACCTAAAAATTGGGGGGGGGGGGGGGGGTATTTATAGGGGAGGGGGCGCAGCCCTGCGCCCGCTCCCAAAATCTGGTGTATTTTTTTTAATTTTTTTATTAATAATAACTTAATATTTTGAATTCAACATGTTAGGTTTCTAGGAAATGTAAATAATTATTACCATGGTCATGATTATTATTGAATAGTGAGTGACATGGGTCACTATTCACATCAAAAAAAATCTTTCCAAAATCTAGGAAAATCAGATTTAATTATTTGGGGTTCGTTCCGGTACCGATTGTTACGTAACGGTAAAAATCGATCGTATATTTTATTCGTAAATTTCACCAGAAAAATTCATATAAAAATAAATAATTTCTAAAACCATTAAAATAATTATAACTGGGTTATAAAAATAAAAATTTAAATTTTCGTATTTTTAAAATTATTTTATGGTCAGTAGAGCTTAACTGACAGCGAAAACTCATACCGTAAACGTCAAGAATTTTCTGCTGAAAATTCAACTGTAAAATTTTAATATAAAATAAAATAAATAAAGATGACTTAATTTAGACTCCTCAAAATAATTATCACCATTTATAAAATCTTAATTACACACATAAACATAATTTACAGACAAGCAGAAAAAAATCGGGGTGTTACAAGTTGTATGTTATTGAACTTAAGTTTTAATTTTTACGTGTTTTCATGCTAAACACGCAATTAAAAAATTAATTAATAACGTTTTTAATCTAATAACACAACAGGGCACAACGGGGTGTCTCATTCTCTTTAAGTGCCGATTAATTAAAGTTTGAGTGGATTTGAGAGTTAGATACTTATAACATCAGCGATGCTTGCTGTATCACTTCAATAACTGGCAACCCGAGAAAAGTCCGAGCATATTGTGTAGATAGGTTCCCAAGGCTTAATCACACCACCCGCCATTGCCAATAGAACAGAAGGCCAATAATCTTGCACATAACAAGAGGATAAGAGGATGAATACATGTATTCGCTATTCACAGAGCATAACAGGATGCGACAAGTGCTCTTCTACTATCTGACCCTAATACATAAAATAGAAAATGTATTGAATGGAATTGAATGGAAGAGAGATAATTTTACATTGAATGGAGTGATTCTACAAATATGCCCCCAAACACTCCCTTCCTTATTCTCAAGTGATTTTACAGATATGCCCCCAATCACTTCCTTCCTTTTAATAATAATAATGAATGCAATTGAATGGAAGAGAGATAATTTTTCATTGAATGGAGTGATTTTACAAATATGCCCCCAAACACTCCCTTTCTTATTCTCAAGTGATTTTACAGATATGCCCCCAATCACTTCCGAGATTACAATTTTTTAGAAGTGGATTTACAATTTTGCCCCCAGCACCACCTTACTTTTACATGCTATTCTCAAGTGATTTTACAAATATGCCCCCAAACACTCCCTTCCTTATCCTCAAGTGATTTTGCAGATATGCCCTCAATCACTGCCTTCCTTTTAATAATAAAGATAAAGATATAAAATTAATATGTGTAGGTTAGCAATTATGTTTAATTATTTTTATTATATTAATTTTAAGTTTAACTAGATTTTTCATTAGTTTCATAACATTTACCTTGAATGTTTCATAAAATATAAAAATAATAACTTATACTAATATTTTTTGGATTTAATTGTTATGCATTGTTAGTGTATAAAAAAATTTATATTGTCGAGTGTCAACAAATTATGATTTGTCATATTATTAAAAATGTTTGACTCTTAAAAGAACTACGTTGAAAGGCACACTTATGATTTGTTATTGCTTAACAGTGTAAAAAAAAAAACTTTATATTGACAGTGTGTTAAAATTTAACTCAATTTGTTTTTTTGTACGTTATTGGCAACGAAATTTGAATCTTTATGTATACAAGGAAGATAATGGTTGAGGGAAAATTTATAAAATCACATGTGTTAAATGATAGTTGATAAATAGTAGGCTAAATTACATTTTTGGTCCCCAAATTGTTATTAAATGTTCAATTTGGTCCCCAAGTTTTTAAACGGTTCATTTTGGTCCCCTAATTCCTTAAACTTGTTCAAATAGGTCATTCCGTCAAGTTGACTAACGGCGACATCAAACCTAATGCCACGTGGCATTAAGTTTAATATTTTAGTGTCACGTGGCATTAAATTTAATATTTTAATGTTCATTTTGGTCCCCAAATTGTTTTAAAATGTTCAATTTGGTCCTCAAGTTTTTAAAATGTTCTCCCTTAGTCAACTTGACGTCGCCGTTAGTCAACTTGACGGAAGGACCTATTTGATCAAGTTTAAGGAATTAGGGAACCAAAATGAACCGTTTAAAAACTTGGGGACCAAATTGAACATTTAATAACAATTTGGGACCAAAAGTGCAATTTAGCCTAAATATTAAATATAAGTAATTATCATTAAAATATTTGATGCCTCAATTTGAAATATCAAATTCAAGGTAAAAATAAAAAAATAAAACGTATAGGTGTCCTATTTTATCACGTGCTCTTGCTGAACAAGTGTATAGATAATGAGGTGTCGTATATAGAGGTGGGTATATGGACTTGAGTCCACGAACAGTCCGTTTAACCCACAGTCCACGCGGACTTGGACAACCTAAAATACGAGACCATTTAAATGCGGGCTTTTTGGGTCCGGTCCGTTTAACTCGCGGACTATGCGGACTTGGTCCGCGGACTCGCGGACCCGTCCGCGGACTAGTACAATTTTAGGGGAAAAAAACAATTTACCTATGTTGGGCCAAAAAAAAAAAAGATCACCCAACAGCCCAAAACAGTCCCTAACCCTAAACATCAGCGACTCATGTAGTCTAAAGACGAGGATGTGACCTCCACAAATTGCAAAGTAATAACCATTCCAATTTGTCCTGTAGCACTCGGATCTAAAATTACTATCTAGAAATCAAGGTCTGTACATAATGAACCGACTTAATAAGCTTGTAAAAAGACTAAGGATTCAAAAGACTGTCTCGAATCTTCACTACTTTACAAGATTTTAGATGAACTAAGCCATAGCGGACAAGAACAATCCATGTGTGCCATTGTTTACTACTTGGTTAACCACGATAAGGTTGTACCCTCTAGGATTGATATGTTTGTTTTAAGTAGTTGATCGAAATCATTTCCTTAGTAGTTTCAATTGTGCTTCAGGTTGCATTGATCCTTTCATTTCATCTGTTTCTTTGATTATTGCATTTTTCATGTTCAGTAACATCAGTTTGCAATTTTTTAAACACAATCTTCGTTGGTATTTTGCATCAAACTTGTGGTTTGTGATCCTTGTTGGTTACACTTTAATGGTCCCTGTTGTTGATACCACTTATTCTAAGGTTATACCAAAGTGTTTGGTTTGGTATAATATCTTTCATTAACATGAATTTGGTTTGGTATGTCCTTTGGATTTAATGCTTATTTGGTTTTTTTTTCTACATAAGGCATTATTTGTTTTTTATGTTTGATATTAAAAAAAAATGCAGAGTCCATGGACAGTCCGTTTAGTCCGCGGACTATGCGGACTGGACGCGGACTCTGTTTTCCAGAGTCCATTTATAATGCAGAATTTTAGGTCCGGTCCGTTTAAGTGCGGACTTATGCGGACCGGAATTAAACGGACCGGACCAGTCCTCATACCAAGCTCTAGTCGTATAGGTGGCTCACTGGTTTATAACCTTTCCACCGTTTGGAACTCTCTTTTATTAGTATACACTGTACACACAATTTATGTAGGAAAGAGGGACGAGCTGCCGAAATTCGTCATGGTTTTAAGCTTTTTTTTGTATATGGTGTTTGTTTTATGTTCTACTAGGGTTTCCATTGTTTTATCCTTGGTTTCCATTCTTCTTTATCGTTCTTATTTTTTAAATCTCTCAAAATCCCTTTATTTAATCCATTTTTGTATACCTTCTTTAGAACTAGTTATTTCGCTAGTGCTCTTCATTTTTGGCTGCTTCTTTGTTCTTTTGGTTGTTCTTTTAATTGTTCTAGATTTTGGTGATGTCAATGGAAAATAAATAATATATTAATTTAACATTTAAAAAAAAAAACACTAAATGGTTTGACTTATGTGTAGATGGGTAGTTTTGCTGCTTCATTAGTCAGTGAACAGGATAGGTGATTTGTGACTAAGTTTGATCCAGACAAGGTAAGTGCTTAAACCCTACACATGATTTAATCATATATTTTATATAGGTAGGTGTTGCTTGACGATTTTGTGTTTTTAAATAAACCATATATGTCTTCAAAAGAATTTTTTCGAAGGAATTTTATGGGCCTTTTATATGGCTAAAAAGAGGAAATTCTGGTTTCATATTTTATTTATGATTGTTAATGATTCTCAATATTTAATTTGTTTCTATTCTTGTTTTTTTTCCTTTCTATCCAAGATTGACCACCAATAGTGTTCTTTATCATTTTATTTTATTTCTCTTGCTGTAAGTTTTCTACGTAGTTGCTGCTATTTTCATTAGTTATTAGTCTAAGCTATCTAATTAATCGTTAATTTGTCTCTAAGCTTACTATTTTCATTATATTTGTCTTTAAATTATATGAATGCTGAAAAATTGATCTTTCTATGTGTGTATATTGTACACCTTTACTATTGGATTTAATGTTTATTTCTTCTTCTAAAAAAAGGAAAGTTTGCATATTCTAGACATGTACTTCAGCCTTGGTGGTACTTCAGACTAATCTTCTAATCTTTTCTTATCAAAGGAATTCACACACACACACAAATATATATTAACTCGTGGTTATATATATGTGTACAATATACAAATATCCCGTGACTTTCTTTCTTTTAATTAAAGATCACATGAGATTTTTAAAATATCACGTGAGATTTAAATTAATGACGTAATCTGAGCCATTAATTTTAATCTAAGAGTTGTAATTAATAATTCTTATTTCTCACAATAACCACGAGTTCTCACCTGGTGAAATAAACCATATTAGAAAGTGAAGACTAAAGCACCCTGCTCTTCTTAGAAACTTAGTTGAACACAATTATAGGATTTGTGTGATGATTTGTGTCATTCATTATTCATGAGTTTTGAATAATTCTGCACTTATGATATTGTATCTAATAGAATAATTATTTTTATCCAATTGAAGGATGACACCAAAGATTACATTACTTGATGACATTGTCCATGGGAGGATTAATAGGATAATATGTGTGATGAGTCTTTGGAAAATTTCAGACTTAAAAAATGCGTTACAAATAAATAGTGTGAAATTGTTGTTGGATAAAAAAGTAAGATATTTAATATTACTTATCCATTTTTCATCCTAAAAGTGATTATGGTCAAGTGTCCAAATTTAGTTAGTTTGAACTTGTGCGAGTTTTGAAGGGTTGCTCATTTGGAAGTAAGTTTCGACATTTGATCCATATTGTATTACCAAGATAGTTTTAGTCTTTCAAAACTACAACCATTAGGTTTTTGACTGCTTGCATAGTTTTTGCACAATAGTCATAGATTCATTTGACATTATGGATTATTGAAAGGTTATCAAATAAAATACATTATTCGGATAACAAATATCTGGCATATATGTTGAACTGATGATTGCATGCATATTATTATTTTATTATTTTTGATACATTAATTTATAAATTATATGAATACTCATTTTACAAGATATGAAATGATAATAACTCTACACGTAAATTTGTAATAGGATAGATGTTAATTTATCAAATACTAATCTTTATTTAATATTTTTTAATAAAAAATTGAAAAGATATCTAAGTTGATAAAACCTCATATAAACGTGTGAATTTTGTATTTATTATACTATTTACAACTTTTTTTTTGTTACCATGACATAGGTGCGAAGTATCCATCGGATACTCCGATGACTAATCTCCGCCGGGAAACCTAGTTGACCACCTTTAATGGGGTCTGCCCTCCCAATCACGTTTTTTCCATCCACAAGGCTTGACTTGAGACCTTGGTTAAGGGATCCGAGTTCAGTTCCACTCGGACTAACGTAATGTTGGTATACTATTTACAACTGTATTAGCTTTTATTCCAAAAAAAAAAAAAACTATATTAGCTTAGTATATGCTACTATAAAACGATGCCTAATCCCACAATTGAGAATTCATACTCCCGAATTCCTCAACACCATAACTTCTTCTAGACTTCCAAATCATTAATTAAAACTAAAGATTGATGTTCCAATAATGTTATTGAGGAATATAGATCAATCATCAAGATTAAGAAATGAGACTTGACTTATAATTACCCAAATTAGCAGTTATGTTTTAGATACAAAAGTCGTCTCAGGAAGCAATATTGACTAAGGTTTATATTCCTAGATTATTATTGACCTCATCTGATAAAGAAATTCTGTCCAAGTTTCAGTGTAAACAGTTTCCTGTTGTTCTTTTTTTTTTTTTTGCAATGACCATAAGTAAGAGTCAAGGACAGTCTCTTCAACATGTGGGTATCTATCTAATTTCACAGCTTGTGTTTTCACATGGATAGTTTTTTTTTTTTTTTTGATAAGCAAAGTAATGTATAACATTAATGAGTACGAGGGGTACCCAAACTCAGATACAAAGAGAAGTCAATTACAACCGAAAAAACAAAACAGCTAAAGATATTAACACATGGATAGTTATATGTTGCAATTTCAAGAGTAACTTCACGTCATGGATTAAAGTTGCTTATATGTGACGATAAAGATCATGTCTCCAACATCACACTTCTAGTGTGGTTTACGAAGAGATCTTTTAGAATTTAAAATAAGCAACTCATACTTAATTTATTATACGTTTGGGTTGTATTTACCTGATTGAATAAAATTTATAAAACATTTAAATATTTACACTAGAAATAAAATCCATCAATGGTGTAGTATTTTGCTCCAAATTTGGCCCATGTTTCAAATTAAGATATTTGAATTTTCAGGTCACTCAATGTTGAACTATTATCAACATAGAGTCCATTGTCTTCGTAATTGATTTGTCGGCTAACGCAAATAAGTGGCTTGAAGGTTAAACAACTCCACTATGTTCGTATTCATATGACATCATTGGAAGAATAATTGTGATAGCTATATTTGATTTATGTGCTTCTTACGGGCCTGTGTTTAGTACAGTTGCTCGAACCTATTAACTGTATACACAAACATGATATTAGTACGTTTGATGTATGTGCTTCATGCATGCCCATGCTTGTGTTTAATAATACTGGCAGCCTGCTCATAAACAATAATTAACGTCCTTTTTATGTACACAATTTTATTTTATATATTCAATCAACCTATTATAGTGTAGGTTACTCAAATTTGTCTCATTCATAATTCATTTTAATGATTGAATATTTTTTGTTTATTGTGCAGGAGCAACTATAAGGATTATCTTTCGGTGGACAATCTGTTTGGTTCATACAAGACATTCTTTCAAGCTTGCAGGTAGGTCTGTTTCAAGGTTACAACCTAAAACTTATTAATGCTTTCAACTAGTTTAGTGCATAAGCTCCACAAAATGCAATGTACAAGTGAACTTAAAGCATAATCATGCAATTTAATCCCACAAAAAGTTTTCGTATTGGATTTACACATTTTTTGTTTTCCTGATACCTTCAGGTCTCACTGAGCATTGCAATTGCCATATTTGGAATCATTTGTAGAGATCTGAAGCGAGTGGAGATGCATGCGCGAACTCGGTGAGCGACGGAGGATATGCGGTGGCTAGTGGTCGGCGCGACTGGCCGTCTTGGGTTGGTTGCGACGCAGAGAGCTAGGGTTCGCAACTCTTATTAAGTTTCTTTTGCTGCTACATATAGACGAAAGGAAAGCAAATTGATGATGGTCGGCATGGTGGATGGCGTCGCCGGCATGGTGGTCGATAGTGAATGGTGATGGCCGAATGGGATTGGAAGAGAAAGGGCAAAAGAGACTTTTTCAAAAAAAAATTTGTTTTTTTTACTAAAAAAATCTAGACCATTGAATATTCTATTGTTATATCTAATGGTAAAAAATAATGCCTCATGAATGAGGCACTTGTTGACATACCTCATGCTAGCCATTACCTAGTAATTACTCGAAAAACTAAATAGAGATAGATACAGGTACAAGTATTGTACCCACCTTGTCCCATACCATACACACATTTGTTTTTGTTTATTGGAGTATTCTCCCACTAGATAAGCGATAGGTGAGATAATAATCTCCCAAGAATACTCAAGTACATAAGCGAGCACCTCTCTTTGTAATATTTTTTATACACATGAAATTCATGAATCAGTAGATATTCCTCGTACACATATATGTATATATATTTATTATATATTATATGCTTTTAAATTTTTTTTTTTTTAAAAAGACAAGAACACGAAGTAAGTGTAACCTAGGTTTAGATAATGTTTGGCCTAGTTTTTTTCCCCCTCATCTTCTTGTAAGGAGAAGTTGCGTCAAACACGTTTAGAGAATAGTTTTTTTTTCCAAAAAAGATAGCTTTTTTGTATGAACAAAATAAAAATACATGGAGATTTAAAAAAAAAAAACCAATGTTTTGAAAACCGGACCAGTCATTGAACCGGTAAAGACACTGGTTCACAGTTCAATGGTTCAACCGTGGTCTAACCGGTTGTAATTAAATATATATTTTTATTTAATAAAAATAAAAATAATCAAATATACTAATAAAATAGAACCTATTTCAAATTTTTTATTATTATTATTATTATTTATAAGCCCTATAGGGCTCACTAGCGACCAGGCCGAAGCATAGTTTCTCAACTTCAATTCTTTGGATAATGACACGAGCAAACCAGGACAATTATGGACTAACCCAATCCCAAGCTGTTACCAATCACGAGATCAATGAGATGAAGACTAGCTTCATAGGAGAAATAGCTCTTGGAAGATTGAAAGCTTGTAAGTGAGAAAAGTTTATCATAAGGAATCATATTGAAAAATATGATGAATTGTGTACATTATGCTCTTATTTATAGAGTTTGATTAGGCTAACCAAATGCAACTAACTCCTAACCAACTAACTAATCCTATATTTTGTTCCCCCCCCCCCCCCCCCCCATCTTGAACTACAAAAGCATCAAAAGAAAAAAAATGTTATTACAACGTGTAAAGGAAAATGGACACTAAACCAACTAAAAGAAAACATAGCAAGGCCCAAGAAGAAAGATGCACAATCCAGTAGCCAAAAAAATAGAAAGACCCAAGCAGCCCAGCGTAAGAAGCCCAACTCAATAGGGTATCACCATTTCCAAACCCTAACTTTCTCTGCCATTCCAATGCTCCAAGACAAAATTAGAATCTGGTGGAGAAGGGAAACGCAGAAGAGAAGTCCATGGTGCGGGATAGGGTTCTGACGGAGGAGAATGTAAGACTCAATGATATAGAGATTTTGATATATGACAAATATACAATTTAATGTGTGTGCAAGTGTTTTAGTATCAAATTGCAAAGACAGGTATCAAGCTCTGTAAGCAATTAAAGAAGAATATCCAAAGAAGAACTTGAAGAGCTCAAAGAGCAACAAGCAAGGACAAACATCAAGAAGTCATCAAGACAAGAGCTTAAAGAAGATTCAGATTTAAGTCTTAGATGTTTTGTAAGAGAAGAAATCTCTTATTCATAAATAGCTCAGTTGAAATGATGCATGAAGAAAATCATTTTTCATAACCTGCATTTAAAAGGAATAAGTTTTAATGAAAATGATTTTTGGAAGTTAAGTAAATTCTCTGTCAGTACAGCCATGTATTAAATGGATTTATACCATTTCCTATAACTGACAAGTGAATATAAAGTCCTTAATATTCAGTACATAGATGTACTACACCTATGAATAACATGAAATCAGATCAGTTATAAATGGTTAACTGAATACAGGCCTGTACATATGCTATGTACTCGTGTATTCAAGTTTTTGGAAAAGTCTGATGTTCATTATTAATACATAGATGTACTGAATAGGTGTATTGATGGTACTGATGGATTAACCAAGATCAAGTTTTTAAAGAACGCGTATAGCCATGTATACACAGGTGTACAGAAACTTTCAGTATGTAAAATGGTTAATACATCTCTGTACTCAACCCCTGTCCAAGAACTTGAATCAGTTCAACTGATTCTAATATCAGACCCAAATCTGTTTGGACTGATCCCAAACGGTTACAACTTATTTTCTATATAAAGTGGGATCAATAGAATACCAAAAATCATATCAGAAACACATGAAATCAATTTGAGAGATCAATTGTGAAAATCATTCATCATCTTTCTTGAGCATATTGTGAAAAAAGTGTTTCATCTTGTTAGAGCTTCAATTTGTGTATTCAACTTTTGAGAGTTAGAAATCAATCTTTCTGTTTTTATTTGATTGTAAGAGAGAGGGAGTCTCTCTGTGTGATTAGGGTGAGGAATCCTAAGGAAGAACATTGAGGCTTTTTCACAAGAGGTGTGGTATCCTAGAAGTGAAAGAAGTGCTCTGTGGTGTAAAGGTTTTTCAAGCTACCTGGCTAAAGCTTGCTGTGTTAGTGTGTGAAATCCCACATGTGGAGTGGGGACTGGATGTAGGTCACAGTGGTGGTGACTGAACCAGGATAAATCTGGTTGTGTGGTATTTCTAAACTCAAAGCTCTTTAATTTCTGTATTGCGCATATAACTGAGTTCTTGATATTCATTGTTCAATATTGTTTCTGTAATAATCTGTAATACCTGATTGAACTTCGTGCAAATCGCAATCTAATCTGTGTTGTTCAAATCTAATCTTAAGGCTCAATATCTGAACTGAATCTTGTAATCAAAGTTGAGTTTATTAAATCTGTTCTTGCTCATATAAACTTCTGATCATATTCAAGAATCTGTGATTTTGATGTTCTAAGTTTCAATTGATATTGAATACTCATATAACTTCTATTCTTGATCTGTTTAATTTGAATTGAAACCAGAAGTATTATTGCAATCAATCTTGAGTTATTAATTGTTCAAAACTGAGTTGATTAAAACTGTTCTTGATCACTGAAACTGAAACTGATATATTGTAACTTCAGTTGTTGACTGATTAAGGCCTGTATCTAATACCTGTATTATCTATTCTGAATCTTAAAAAGCCCTTTCTTGATTTGTTAAAGATCCTGTGGCAAATCTAATTTGAAAAGTAAGTTTTTGAAACGGAAGAATTTTTTGAAAACTCAATTCACCCCCCCCCCCCCCTCTTGAGTCTTTGAAGCCAAAACAACAGAGAAGAGGTTGAGGACGCCGTTGACGGAGACAAAAGACGCGGCAGAAAAAAGGAAATTGTTGGCAGCACTGTCGCGGGGAAGATGCCGGAGATGGTGAACGATTTATGGCGGTGGAGCTCGTCGGCACCATCGTCTCCAACTATAGCACCGTCGACAGAACCTTCTTGAAGCAAAGAGGAACCAAATCTTGCACGAAGAAGATGAAATCATTGGTTGTTCTGCCTGGATTGAAGACAAATCCTAAGCGCGGCGTGTAACATCCCGATTTTTCGGCTTTCTAATATCGATAATAATTATATAAATGATTATATTCTTATCCGAGATTTAGAAAATGACTCTGGATAAACTAAGGTCATTTCCTTGTCATACTTATTTTTATAAGGTTACGGGGAAGTTTTGGAATGAAAATTCAGACGGAAACCGGTCTGCATTTTCTGTGTTTTCACTGACAGTAAGTTTTTACTGATCAGAAACCCTAATTTCGACTCGTGCACGAAACAATTAGGTTTTATATTTTGCCCCGGACGATATTCCATATATCAGAAAAATTCGTTAGGAATGAAATACTATTATTTTATTCAGACGTAATCATTAAGAAAACGCGTAAAACCTAAGTCGGAGGAAAGTCGGGCAAACGACGGAGTCAATTATGGAGTTGAGATATTGGGAGAGGTCGATGTATTAGAGAGGACAAGGAATCCGGCCTCAAATTTTATTGATCGGGAATTTTCAAGTGAAATAATATACGTGTTGCGGACGTTATATTCAATCGGGTAGACGACGGAGCCGATTACGGGAGTTTTGAGACTCGATAAGTAGATAAACCCTATATTCTCTTAGGAATAAGTCATCCATGTGAGATGTTTAATGTGGCTTAGGGTTATGTTAGCAATTTTTAACAATTCCATTTTTATCCTTAAACTTTTTATTAATTGCATTTTGGTCCCTAAACTAATTTCCATGATACACTAAGTGAAGTGGGCCAATTTCTTGCCATTCAAACCCATTAAGGGCTGCACCCAAAAGGCTCAATTTCATGTCCAAGGATTCATTTCCATGAAGCAATTCTAGTCTTAAATTTTCCTATGTCTTCATTATGCCTTAAGTTAATTACAAGTGCAAAATTAATTGGGCTTGGCCTTTCTAGGCCCAAAATTTTGAAAGGCCCATGAACTTGGTGGCTTGCTCTTAAATTCTAGAGGTCATTTGAAGACTCTAGATTATTCTCTCACTTTCTCAACTATTCCTTCATCTTCTCCATTTCTCTTTTTCTCTTAAGCTTCCATAAGCTTGATTTGTGAAGCAACTTGGTGATTCCTTGCCCATTTTTAAATTCCAATAGGTGATTCATGTTCCTTATCATCTCTAAGCTATTGTTCTTTCATTTCATTTCTTGTTTTAAAGACTTTTTCATGATGTTCACCTTAGTTACTCTTAACTTTGTTAAATCATAGAAAATCATAGAAAAATCCTAAAAATGTGAAACCAATTTCTATGTTCCTATTATCATCACTTCTATCATAATCCAAGAGTATGTTGAAAACCAAAATTTCCTCCCCACATATCTTGATGAGGCCGAACCTATGTGGAAGTGTGGAGGAAGATTTTGTTCATTTTCTAAACAAGTGATCTTATATACTATCCTTCTAGTATGTACTCATGTTGAATCCAAGTTGGTTTAGCAAACAAAGATCCCTAGCTCCATGAACTCCTCAAGGCCGAATCTAGGGTTTTGGAGGTTTAGAAGTTTTTTATTTAAACTTTGTTGATTAGTCACTAATCCATTGTCTTAAGTACTTAGGATCATTGATCCAATGACTTAGACAATTTTAGAAATTTTTAGCCACTAAACCCTATGGAGGCCGTGACCTATTATAGAGAATTAGGAGATTTTAATTGTTTGATTAGTAATTGGTTGATTATAATGGTTGAAGGTGGAGTAAGTTCGTTGTGTACGTGAACTCGAATTTTCGACAAATTACGTGTTAAGTCGCTGAGAAATCTTCGAGAGGTAAGGGGAGCTTACCTGAGGGATTTTTCTCAATACCTATGTGTGACTAGTGTGTGGTCTGTATTATTTATCTGTGGTGGTTGTTTAATTTGGTTAAATTTGTGTTATTTTTATCTGTGATTGTTTATCTACAGTTAATTGTTTATCTACAATGATATATTATAATGTTGTGATGCATGATCTACTTGGGAATAGTACTGTGTTATTGTTGTGGATTGTTGTTTGAGAAGCCTGACAGTAGTCAGTGCCCAATCAATTAATTAGATAAAAGCTTTGAGAAGCTTCGTAAATTATATTCAATGTTTTAACGGTAAAATATTGGAATATAATATTAATGAAAAATATTTATTTGGGAAAAAAAAGGAGTTTTGGAAAATATCATTATTTTAGTGATTTATCGCTGTAAGAGTGATTTATGTGTCACAGTGAGGACGTAACCGTGAAAATATTTTTGTACTGCTGATTTTTACGTAAGAAATTCCGGAATATTATAAAAAGTTATTTTATGAAATTAATTTTCGAAAAATAACTTAATAATGATTTTAGAAAATGATTTAAGTGGAAAAAGCTAATATTTGGCTTAAATGGCTTTTAAAATGCTAATTGACAGCAATTTGGAAAAATACCGACGGCAAGAAATCCTAAAGCGGCAGTACGTGTTTTAAATAACTTTGAGCCTCAAGTGACCATCTTTTGTAAAAAGTTAAATTTTTAACTTATGAGTTTATTTCCCATGTGAAATGATTTTCCGAAATCAAGTTGAACTCAACTGTGATAAAAGTGGTTTTGAACTTAGTAACCGAGACGTCGGGGTACTAAGGTTCGTGTTGTGTTATGGACTTGGTGTCCTTTAGACTTTGAGGTCCTGTAGACTTGGTGTCTACTGTATTAAAAACATTTATGATGTTTTCTATTACCACGAACCTATGGCTGTTGCATCGGTCTAGGGGTGTCGTGATTAAGCACTCGGACTTTGAGGTCCTGTGTTATTAATTAAAGTTTTAAAGATGTTTAAAACTATGATTAGTCGTAAACATTTTGAGCTTCGGCAAAGGGAGATTGAACACAAAGAAAAGTGTCAAGAGCAAAGTGTTTTTGTTGCATGCATTTGGCAGACGTGCCCCCGTTTATGTGTGAGTACCTTGCGGCGTCAGGTATTTCATGCTACAATTTTTCTTTATTGTGCCACGATTGGACAATGAAACCCCATTTACGGTTTATCACTGTGCCTTGGGTTTGGACAATGTGCAATGGGTTTGGCTGTGTGCCTATGGCTGCGTGCCTTTTTGCCTTGTGTGGCAATCGAGCCTGATCAACTCACCACGGTTGGGATATCTCATGAGATTAAGTACGAAGTTAGACGATGTATTTGAAGTGTTCATGCATAAGTTTTCAAACGATGATGTTTGGGGTGTGAAACCCATTGATTAACTATTGTCTTGTTATGAATGCTTCTGTTTTTATGAAAATGTATATGTGTATGTGTTTTTGTTATGTCTCACATGTAGCTATTGTGTCAAATCCATATATTGGCGTTTCACCCTTACAAATATATCAGGTCTATTCTAGACTACGGTAGTACTTTGGTACACTAGTACGGATGAAGCGAAGGAATTCACTAAGTCATTCGAGGACTTAACTTCTGAGTGCTTGAAGAAGTATTCGTTAGTGGAGATGTCACGAGGGTATTTCAAATAACTGTCTTGTAGAGTGACCAGCTTAGGAATTTTGGTTGAGTTGTAGAATTAAAAAGGTATTTAACTGTGAAAAGGGAAGTTAGTTTTGTTATAATTTTCTCTTTTGACAATGAGACTCTTTGTGAAAACAGTGTATGACTTGGCAACCTTGTTATGAATGTATAAAGATATTCAATATGACTTCACTACTTTAATTTGTGTATCTTGTTTCTAAAGCTTTCCGTTAAAGAAATTTTTACACCCGAGTTTTTGGCCTAAAATAAATTAATTTTTTCGAAAGCAACCAGCGAATTATAATTTTATTTTCCGCATTTGGGTAACTATGTGATAACCCAAGAAGGGGTGTCGCACGGCGATGAAAACAATGACGAACAACGGTGGTATCCACCGGGATCGAAGACCAGAACTGTGTGTTGTGGAGGCGTTGCGGAGTTGGAGACGGCGTTGAGAGTTCCGCCGGGATCGAAGATCGTGATGCAAACACTAGAGAGATCGGAAGAATAAATGTAGCTTTGGATAGTGAATACGGTATTCTTGCCGGTGAAGAGCCTTGGCGGTGGAGGTGGTGGAAAGATTATGGTGTCAGAGGAGTGATTTACCGGAACAATGACCATTGGAACAAGATTCAGAGACGAGCCAGAGATGATGCAATCTGAAACGACGGTGTTGAAATCGGCGTGATGAAGATCGAGAGGAAGGGAAACGATCGGAACCAGATTCATCTGATCAACTTTCTTGAAGAGAAGAGTTCCTTCATGGTGTTGATGACCTTCTGCGAATTCTCATCTACCCTCACTCCTGGATCCAAGAGCACAACATCATTGATAGAAGCTCCACTGACGAGGAAGCAAGTGATTTCGCCGATCTGGATTGCGAAACTTTGATCTTTGGCTTGATTGCCTTCATTGGCTTGATCCGAACAAGATTGGAGTGAAAACTGCCAAACTCTATGAATCAGGAATCAAGAACATAGGCAGGCGGCTTCGTCTTTGTCGGAAAGGCTCGATTCTTCCTCCTCTGAAACTGAAACTTCCTCCATCGAATCGGAGTCGTAATCTCCCTCACTCTCATCTGCTCTGATACCATGTTATCAAAGAGATGAAGAGTAGCTTCATATGAGAAGTAGTTCTTGGAAGCTTGAAACCTTGTAAGTGAGAAAAATTTCTCATAAGGAATCATATTGAAAAAGATGATAAATTGTGTACATTATGCTCTTATTTATAGAGCTTGATTAGGCTAACCAAATGTAACTAACTCCTAACCAACTAACTAATCCTATATTCTGTTAACACAAAAGGAAGCAACAAGTCAATATTAGTAACCCTGGCTCTCATTTACAGCCGCCCTTCCCCTCCCCTCTTCCTCATCTTCATTTTGGTTCTTCACTGGTAAGTGGTAACACATTCTGGTTCTTCTGCATTCTGCCCTCTGCTGACCTCAATTGTTTCTCTCTGTATGCGTTCTGTTCTTTATTCTCTCTGTATGCGTTCCATTCTTCATTCTTGCCCCTCTGTAGCTCGTCGGCGGCGGCAGCGAAGGTCGCCGGCGGTTGCTAAAGGTCGCTGAACCTCCATCATCTCAGTAGCTCGTCCATCTCTGAACCTCCATCATCATCGCTAAACTACTCGCATCAGTTTTTTTTTTTTTTTTAAAGTAGGTTTTTTTTTTTAAGGACAAAATAAAAAAGCTTAATCCCTATTTTGGTCCTTTATCTTTACCATGACAGTCAGTCGTCGGAACCATCGGCGACTCACGACAGATACCTAATGTCGTCAGTGCAAAATTGATGGGACCCAAACTGATGGAAGGGATCAAAATGAAAACTAAAAAATATATGAGACCAAAAAAAAAAGAACAAGAGATTAAAATGAAAACTAAAATAAAGATAAGGGACCAAAAGTTTAGCCAAATAAAAATAGAAGGAAATTTTATGCAATTGCAAGGTGCTGGAAACCCTCAGGGTCCGTTTGATTTGTAAAAGGTATCAGGACAGCACAGGACAGACAGAACAGCACAGGACAAATCCTTGAGTCACAGGACAATTCTTTGTCTTGTACATTGTTTGATGGATAATGGACAGCACAAACAAAATAATATTAAATTTATCGGAATACCCTTTATAATATATATATATATATATATATATATATATATATATATATATATGGGGACATATCAAGTGAGAGGGCCTTATTTATATGAGAGTGAGAGGATTATATCATAGCCATTAGATCAAACTTTAAACGGTCAAGATTAAACCACAAAGTCATGTGACTTTTTTAAGTGGTCATGTGACATTTTTAAATCATGAAATAACTTTTAATCCTGACCATCCATGTATGGTTGTATGGCCCAGATTTATCTCTCTCACTCTCATATAAGAAAAGCCCTCTCACTAGATATGCCCTATATATATATATATATATATATATAATATATATATATATATATATATATATATTATTTAATATATAAATATAGACAATAGAGAGAGAGAGGAGAAAGTGAGTGAGAGAGGGGAGAGAGAGAGAGAGAGAGGATAGAGAAAGAGAGAGTGAGGGGGAGAGAGAGAAAGAGAGAGGAGAGGAGAGAGAGAGGGAAGAGAGAGAGTGGAGAGAGAAGGAGAGAGAGAGGTAGAGGGAGAGAGAGAGAGAGGAGAGAGTGAGAGAGGGAGAGGAGAGAGAGAGTGAGAGAGAGAGGAGAGAGAAAGAGAGAGGGGGAGAGGGAGAGAGAAGAGAGAGGAGAGAGAGAGAGGAGAGAGATGTAAGGATAATTTTGTCATTTGTTAGTCTGTCCATGGGACAAAAAAGTTGTCCCATGGTTTGGTGGGGGACAAAATTCTTGGTTTTTGTCCTGTCCCTCATCCCATTTTTTGTCCTGTCCCCTGACTACTTTTCAAATCAAGCAGGGGACAAAAATTTTTGTGCTGTCCAGTCCCCTAAATTTTACAAATCAAACGCACCCTCAGGGACCGTTTCTCTCCTTCGCAGCCATTGTTTCTCTCCTCTGCGTGCCGCCTCCTTTCCAGTCATCACTGCCGCGCGTCTCCCTGTTCTCCTGCGTTTCCCATCACCAGGTAATTTCTTTATTTTTTTTTTATATTTCGCTTTGTTATTTCATTTTTCCCATTGGGTTTTTGTTGATCCATTGCGTTGAGTTGAGCCCACTGACAGTCTCTCCCGACTCCCATCCCCCTTTCTTCCTTACGCCACCGGCCGCCTCTCACCTGGAGCATCAGCTTCAGCTTCAGCTTCCGCGGTCGTCGGTTGCAGGTTCCTATTTGCTTTTCCCCAATTTCGTGAGTGATTTGTGGTTTCTGTTGCAGTAAACATACTCTGTGATCTGGGCCATAGTTGTAAGCCCATATCAAGTCTTAATGTTTTGGGCTACTACCCATACTAGACAGCAACCAGAATGCCCTCTTCTTGGTCCATCGTTTTAGGGTTTGCACAATTGCAGTTCTCTTTCAGTTTCTCTATTTCTCTCGCAATTAACACCAAATGATCTTGAAATAACACCCATTTTTTATCAATTCTACTTTCAGTAACTCGAGAAATCAAAATTTGTCAAAATGAAGAAATACAACAAAAGCAGGATCGCAGGCTCCACTGAAACCCATTACGAGCAGAGTGAGACAGACGAGTCTTCATCTTCTTCTAGTTCCTCAGAAGATGTGGGTAACTCAAAAAAATATAGTTACGATTTTTTTTTTTTTTTTGAAATTTCTTGCAAACAAAATTTATATATATAAAGTATAATTGATTTTGATGAATGTAGGAGGAAGAGGAGGAGATAGAGAAGGAGCTGGCTGATGTAACGTTTGAGGAGTTGCAGAAAGCACGCTCAAATGGGACACATGCATTTTTCCGGAAACCCAGAGAAGACAAAAATTTAAAAAGGGCCAACAAGAATAGGTATTGTATCTGTAATATAACTGATTTATTAATAGTGGTTTTCAAACCCATAAGTGAACCGCACTTCTGTCATGGTTTTAAATTGCGATTGTGTTGCGATTATAGAAATAGCAGACATTTGTGAGAAAATGCTGATAATATGGTCACAATTCTGGTTGCGTAGACCACAAAATCGCAATCCCTACGTGTTGGAAGTGATTTTTCTTGCACCCTTTGGGTTAGGGGATATTGCGGGAAACCAAAAGAGTGGTTTTCTTTTTCCCAAGAAACACATCAAAATAACTGATTTTTATGTTTGCTTAGGCCAATGGAGGCTAGTTGCAAGAAGCCAATACCTGCTTTTAGAGAGGTCATACAAGCTCCTAAGAAGGTGGGTTGTTTTTTATTGTATTCACTATTCAGTATAATGTTCTTTGCTTATATTTATGTTATTGCTTTTCATTGACATGTTTGAATGGTTAATCTTTCAAAATCCAAGTCTTTTGCTTGCAAAGCATTCTATTATTTCAGGCCTACGTTATAGCAACCAATTGCAGCCTGTTGCTTATTGTTCGCTTCACATGTGCACACTCATTCTCACACATGATTATGCCTCTGGTTTCGTTATCACTTGTAAATTTAGGATATGAGCTGGTGTATTGTAAATGTATTACAGGAATGTCTTTTGCAGTTTTGCTATGTAAATACTTGGGAGTTTTCAAATTTTATGGGTTGCGTAATATTATATGGAAATTATGTTGAATTTGAATATGGATATGATCTTTTCATTTTATATGTCTGGATATTTTTGCTGAAATACATATTATTTCAATAATTTCAGGTTGGACGTGATCCGCGATTTGAGTCTCTTTGTGGTAGTTTTGACCCTGTCGGGTATGTGCGCCTCTGGACATGCCCTCCTTTTGTCTTTTCGTTTTTTGGTCTAGTAATTTTGTTAAGAAATGCCATATTTTAGCTGCAATCATCATGAAAAAGTTTAAGCAATTCCATAATAGTGCAAAGCCGTGTTAATTCTGGTTGCCTTTGCCATTTGAGAGCATGTCCAGCCAAGTGTCATTCCATTACCATTATTATTGGAATAAAAATGTTAGCTACCATTCATGTGAAGACGTCAACTTAATGAGAATGGTTAAAGCAGAAAATTTCACACGAAAGTCTTGACTAACATGAGGGAACATCCACACTCAATTTTGAAAATAATCCTTAAAAATGTTTATATGTCTATTCTTTTTCCATGTCACAGATAATTCTTTTTCTGTAAAAGAAAAACTCCTAAGATCTTGTCTCAAAATGTATTGTGTCTGATGTGTATTTTAACTGCATGACAAACAACTGCATTTGATTTGAAAGTATCAATAAATTGCCAATCCGTGGTTTGATCGAGACAATTCTATATTTGATTCAACACCCACATTCAAGCATGTTCTTGGAGAACTTTCAAAAACAGGATGCTGGTCTTACCATAGGGATGCAAGATTAGTGGATGTATTTGTAACACTATTATTTAAGCATGTTTCTTTGAGTGGCATTCGGTGTCTTCTTTCTTGATGATACCCCAACCTTTAAGTAGGTAGCATTTGATCATAGCATTTGCTTTCTAATAGATTATATTTAACTAATGCCAGATTATATGTGAACAATTTAATGCAAGTGTTTTTTATGTTGCTATTTTTCTTTAAGCAAGTGCTTTTAAATAAATCTGGAAGCTTCCCTTTTTTCCTATGATGGGAACTGTGTGGCACTAGTAATACATATACTTGGACTTGCAGGTTTAGGAAGAGATATAATTTTTTATATGAAAATGATCTTCCTGCTGAAAGAGAGGTAGTCTTCCAGATTCTAATTGTAGAATTTTGTCTATAGCTTATTCTATGACATTCCTTTGTTGACATCTTTCGGGCATAACAGGCTCTTAAGAAGGAATTGAAAAGATACAAAGATCCAAAGAGCATCGATGAAATAGAAGAACGTCTATCATGGATTGTAAGTAGTGTCTTTTAGAAGTTTGTCTTGTACTATCAGAAGTGTGACACATGTTGATCAAATTTACATGTTTTTTTCAGGACAAACAGTTGAAGCCTAGTTCAGCAAAGCATATTGATGCAGAGATATTGGCTAATCATAAGAAGAAAGAGAGAGAAGCAGCAAAACAGGGGAAACGTCCTTTTTATCTCAAAAAATGTAATGCTTCTCTTCCGTGTCTGCTCCTCTCCCTCCCTCCCTCTCTCTATTGGAAATGGAATTTCTGCTTATGTTAATTTTTGTCTGCCTTGTTATAAGAGAAATTAAGGGCCTGCCCTGCTTAACCCAAAATATCAATTTGTGAAGCCAATGCTACTTGATTGGACATACTCTTAGTCTTAGTAACCCTAAAATAATTTCAATATTTTAGAGTAACTAGAATTCCATTTCACTTCTTGTAGTGCACTGGTGGTATTAGTGGGAATATGTTTGATAGTGATGATGCTACTAATCTGTAATAGTTGTGTAACACTGTAGGACATGAAGTCATATCTATGTAGTATGACTTTAAAGCAATCTAGTTGGTTGTTGCTTCCCAATTAGGTTCATTGGCAATCCTATAGTGTGTGTTTGGGAAAGATGGATTATTTCCATTTGAGATGTTTTTCACCTTAAAAGCTGTTTCATGGTTAATCCATTATGTTTGGCATTTATCTTATATTTTTAAAACAGCTTTTTTTATGAAAAAACAGCAGTTTTCATACATCACATTTGAAGAACTGTTATTTCTACTAGATTCTGATTATAATCGATTATCACAAAAATCGATTATCAAGCATAATCTTTTTCTTTTTCAGTTTTCCCAAACACACTCTGAAGGTTAACAAATAAACTTAAAAGCATATCAGACAAATAAATAAGATTGAAGTGAAACATCAACTGTAGATGCTGACTCTTTTTCTTCTGTTTTTCTTGGGTTTTTTGTAGCTGAAATCCGTAAGCAAAGGCTTATTGAAAAATATAAGCATCTCAAGGTATGCATCTTAGAACATTTCTGTGTGTGTTTGCCCCCATCCCCATTATGTCATTTAATGAGAGTGTTTTCTACTGACTATGTCTTTACAAACCATTTTCAGTCTTCTGGCAAACTTGAAGCATATATTGAGAAAAGGAGGAGGAGGAATGCTGCCAAGGACCATAGATACATGCCTTATCGTAGATCCGGTGACAACTTGGAATAAGGTTGTTAGCTTGAAGGTTTTTTTGTAGGCTAATAATACTGGCATGTAGCAACAAAAGAATAAAGAAAAAACTGGTATATGCATTTTTTGTCTATCATATAGTCCCTTGTTAAATACCCCAAAGGATGATCCCTTGTTGATGCCTAGCATGGTATTTGTTGTGCGAGTGCTTAGTATTATTGTCTATTTTGCAAGATTGACTAAAAACCGTTTTGTTTTTATTGTTAAAGTTAAGAGACGTCCGTCAAATGGAGTTTGGGAGGATCCAACCCCACACCTTGAAACACCACAACTCCCAGACCAGGAGAGGTGCCAATACACACGGCAATCTTCCAACGACCATTTTGTATGTTATGTTGTGGGTGAAAGAAAGGTCCTTTGTCTTGGTGAATGATTATTCTATAGTTGCATATTTTAAGGAGATGCTTATCCTTCATCCAAGGAATATGAATATTATAATTTAGAGCAAGGTTTTAATTTTTAATTTTTAAAGAAAGCCTCTTAAGAGAAACCTATTAACATTTAAGTAGTGGAATATTCTATTATCAAGCATAATTACCTCTTCCTTTTGACATTTGTTCCGCTTTGTTATGGAATTTTAATTTTAATTCCCAATTTGGAGAATAAAGTAGTTTTGTGGTTTTCAATAACTGTATATTAACCATTGGCTATAATTAATTTAACAATTGTGTTATTTGTACAACTATTTTGGGATTTTGACAATGGTTAATGATTGATGACAACCAAAGGATGGGTTGTCTTTGGAGATGATCTAATGGTTGAATTTTAACAAGTATGTGCACAATTCAGTTTTGTAACAAATTAAAAGTGAAGAAAAGAAACAAAATGGATGAAGGTAGGAGATGACATGGCGCTATAAACATGAGTTTGATAAGCCAAGTGAAGTTCGTCACAAGATTCGTGGATTCTTGATAAGAACAAGGTTGGTGTAACGAACCAAAGAGAGCTAAATTCTCACAAATGGAATTTGATCCAAAAGAACATCCAAGATCCTCATTCAAGTGGAATAGGCGTGTATATAAGGGGTTTGTGGTTGCTCATATTTGGCTTCACTCTTTGCCTTCTCAATTATTCCATAATCCCCACATAATTAGCCTAATCATGACTAACTTAGTCTTCCAGATGATTCCATAACCTTCACTTAACTAACCTAATCATGTCTAACTTAAAAAACCCATTTTAATTCACGCCCCACCCTTTTATTACTCTCTCTCTATTATTATGTGGTGGTTACACTTGCTTCTCAAATTAAAAGTGTAACACCCCATAACTTAGACAAATCATTAACACGTTAGGAGTTTCTTTTAGCATGCAAGCTAAAGATTCCCTCCCACAAGACTCTAAAAACTCGTGAACATTAAGAAAGAAAGTGGGCTTGACCCAAAAACATCACTTAGTAATTGGACTCAAACACACAACCCATTACACTTATTAAAATTAAAAGAAAAACAATTGAAAATGGACTTGCACTAATTCACGCCCTTCTTCACATATTCATGGATCTTCTAGTTGGATAAGGTAAGTGACCAACTTGGGCTCTATTCCATCAACCCTTGCATTTGGGTTTGCTTCCATTATAAGAACCACCATGTGAATTAAAACTTGCTGAGCTTTCTTCGTTGTAACTCTTGTCATAGGCCCATCAAGTCCTTGTGTTGTTTCTTGAACCATGCTCCTTATTGGGCTCATATCAATGACGTTTAAAAATTGTGGTTAATGTAGTTCAGTAAATGGTTAATGAGTTATCCATCTCGTACTCATTAATCAATTTCAACACACAATTAACTACAATTTTGAACGTTATTACTGTTGTCATCTAGATGAGTAACTCACTAATCATCCACTGAGCTGCATTGACCACAATATTGAACATCATTTATTTCTATCATCGAGATGAGTAGCTCATTAATTATCCACCGAACAGATTAACCATCTATTAAGTTGCATTAAGCAAGCTTTTGTATATCATTAATCAAGTTATCAGTTAACGAGTTACCCTTTGGTATATGTCATTAATCACACTTTTGAACATTATTAACTATTGTCAAAAAGTTGTCCCAAAGTTATCCCATATTTTATTTAGCAATAGTGTTGTCAGATGAAAAACCCCTCCATGTTTTTTACAATTAATTTGAAAGCAAAAACTATATAAACAAAATGGGAGGAAGCATATGATTATGGGAGTTTGATGCGGGAGAATGGGATGTCAATCATTCTACTACGATGGCCACGTACCGGGGAAGTATTATTTTGAACGTTTACAATAAAATATTCAATAATATACTGTCAATTGTCGTTCAAGGACTGATGGTTGTATCCACCTTGTCCCACACCTATACACACATTTTTTTATTTCTTGGAATATCCTCTATTCCGATAGGTTATAGGTGACCCAAGTACTATCAGTTGCCTAAACGAGGATCTCTCTTAGTAATATTTTTTTTGCCATACACTTGAAAAAGTAGATATTCACAGTACTATCAGTTGCCCAAATGCATGACTTAGCAATCTGGACCTTACTCACATAATCCATTACACTTATTGAATTGAAATATAACACTAAAATGAACTCTTAATTAGTGCAGCCCTTCATCACCATATTCATGGGTCTTCTAGTTGGACGAGGTAAGTCACCAACTTGGGCTCCATTCCATCAAATCTTTCATTTAGGCTTGCTTCCATTATAAGAGCCATCATTTGAATTAAAATTTGTTGGGCTTCCTTGGTTCTAGCTCTTTGGTGTGTATATCTGTGTGTGTGTGTGCATGTGTGTATAGGAGCTAACTTGGACGTCTTGGATATCATATGGAGAGTGTTGATTTTGGCTTTGTGTTTTGTGCCCAGTTCTTGTTTCGTGTTGTAATATCTGAGTTAATTCGGGGGTATGTAATTCTAAGTATATTTGTTTTTGTAACTTTGATATGTTTGCTTTTGTGGAATATCACTCTTTGTGAGCTGGATACTCCATTGTCTATTCATCATTCTTTTTGTTTGTTGAAAACTTTGACATCTAATACTCAATGCTCACACCTCCTGCTACGAGCCAATAAGTTTGTGACACAGTGATGTTCAAATTTGGATCCTCTGCAACAATTCTCTCTTTGCAGCTCTCTCTAGCCAAATCCAACGGTTGTGAGATATGAGAGGCTCCTATCACTGCAACTTTATGGATTTACCCATGCGATAAGTATGTGAAACCAACTGCTACAGTAATCCACCATTGGAGAGGACTACCCGATGACAATGCCCTTGAACTCACCATTCTTCCTTGTCTTGAAGGCTTGCAGCGCTGACTACAACTATGTTATCGTGCTTCCTTACTACCATGTTTTGTGTGTATGTGTTCGATCTGATTGCATTATTGCAATGAAGGGCAGAGGTGTCTTGTCTGGCAATTAACTAAGTTTTTAAATGTGGAGAGGAAAGTACTATGATGAGAAATCAATGGGTTTTTCAAGATTGGGAGAGTTTGCCTACAAGCTCCCCTTTTCTTCAAAATCTCCATCGAAGCTTCCCTTGTGGCTAAGATAAAAAAGTGGCTTACATTTAGAATAAAAAGGACACTCTAATAACTTCAATCCATCCAACTCATTGTTGTTTGAGTCGGTTTTGTTTGAATTTGATTAACAAAAAAAAAAAAGGATCGGGATCCCTGTAGTCAAGGAAATCCCACATCCACGCAGTCAAAGGAATCCTTGATTTGCTTTATCAAAAAATAGTAAAAAATACAAGAGAGGGATTGAAATGGGTGACTACGAAAAATCTTTATCTCAAAAAAAAAAAAGACTAATTACTAAATTTGAATTAACCCAATTCAATTACACCAAATTGAGTGAGTGCACTTAGGTCAAATAGAACTAATTAAATGGGAAAAAAACCCAATAAATATAAATAAATATAAATTTATTAAACAATACAAAGTATATGTATTGAAAGTCGAAAGAAAAGTGCGTATATTTTTACTTTGTTTGAGAAGTCCAATAAGCAAACTTGTAGCTTATTTGACTAGCTTGTAAGCTTGTTTACCTAAAGTAGAGGTGTTTGATAAACAAACCTATCTCATTAGCTTATAACTTTTCTTCATAAGTTATTTTATTTAACTTATGACTTATAGCTTATAGCTTACTAACTTTTCTTACATTTTTATCCTTATTAATTTAATGAAATTACACTTTACAATGTCTCTTATAAATATGCCATTTAATATTATTTTACATTTATAAGCTAGTTAAACAACTAATTTTACTAAGCACTTCAAATTTAATCAGCTAATTTTTTAGCTATCAGTTAAAAATTAACTTATCAGTTATAAACTAACTTATAAACGACTCTCTCTGGACTCAATTATAAGCAAAAAATACCTATATTTTGTGAACTCAAATATAAGTACCAACCAATTCAACTCTATTTAACGTCAGTATTCCATAAATACCCTTAATTAAATCTCCTTTTACTTTTCCAAGAGCATTCCACACTCTCGATGTGTATCGTTATAAGTAATGATAGTTTAGTAATTGTAATGTATTTTTTTTAAATAAATAAAGACAATTAAATTAAATTAGTTAACTTCTTTAATAAGTGTGAAGTTAGTTAATTTTGCTTATAATTGAGTCCGAAAGGAGGTATAAGCTAACTTATCTTTTTTGCCCCCTTTCCTTTTCTTTTATGAATTAGTTATTTTTCCAAACGAAGTCTGTGTCATTTTAAGGGGTGGGCAGAAGAACACCCAGCCGGAACCCCAAAAATCCGATTCCGAAATTGATGTTATGGGCTGATTGGAGCGGGTCTCAGGTTCTGAAATGAGAAAAACGAGGTAACATTGGGTTGACTCGGACCGATTCGGTTCTGGAAAATTAAACCCAACGGTACCCGAACCTGTCCGTAAAGCAACCATTAATTTTGTTTTATTGCTGAACAGCTGTGCCTCATCAATGCATCCAATACTCCACGTGATTCACGCCTGCCGCCTCTCCTATCCTCCATCATTCATTCATATTCACTTCGAGTAAATAGCCAATTTAGTCCCTGAAATTGCGACTTAGTATCAAGTTGGTCCCTGAATTAATAAAATTACCAACTTAATCCATGAAACTGGAAACCGTAATTCAAGTTGGTCCCTTCGTTAATGGCCGTCCCTTAATGTTAAGTCTCTAAAATGTCTGCGTGCATTTTCCTAAGTTTTGATGAAAACTAAACATTGGGTAATGATTTAATTAACCTATTTTGTGGTTGCTAACCTGTCTACTTAGTGTACAGATCAGAAGAATTCAAGACTCACCTGTCTGTCTACCTAAGTCTCACCTGTCTGTAGTAGCCAAAAAGTCAACCTGTCTGCTGACTAGGATTGTTGATCATGTGCAAACTGATTTTACAACCTGTCTATCCTTCAACTTGTCTAAGGTTCTTCGTTAAAGGAACTCGAAGTACAGGAAGCTTTTGCAAGCTGTCCCCTCATGAAGAATACTCTGAGTACTCTCTCACGCTTATCAAGAAACTCAGATGTGCTCTCTCTCAAGCAAACAAGGAAGTCAGAGACAAACTTCCAGTTAAAGAACATTTCCAACATGCTTTATTCCCTAGTACTTTCAGTCATTACACAAAAAGGGAAATGTACTCTGCAAAAGTACAAAAGCACTCTGCACAACTCTGAGTTGGCGTCTACACGATACATAAAGCTATTATCCCTCATGTAGAGTACAACCAACGTCTTCATTGCATTAATGGCTGCCCAGAACGACTATATTGCATTTAATGAAGCTCTGCCTGAAGCCATAGTTGCAAGGAATGTCTCTAACGGATATTAAATGTTTGAAGGCTATAAATACAGAAGTCATTGAAGATGAACATCATCAGAGTTTTTACAAAGTATTAAAGAGCCATTACCCTGTTCATTTATTCATTCTGTATTCTTCAATCATTTGAAGTTATTACGCAGACTTTCCTAAAGCCTTATATTTAAACCACTCTCTGAGTGTTAGTGAAAGGTCTGTAAGTGTATTTATTACAAACAAAACTCTCAAACAAATCTGAGTGAGCCTGAAGAGGCTAGGTGTGCAAAGAATACTTGTGTTGGAGCCTGAAGAGGCTAGGTGTGCAAACAATACTTGGAGTCTGTAACCTGATCAGTTATAGTGGATAAATCTTGGTGCTGCCAAGGACTGGACGTAGCTCTTTGTGTTGAAGAGTGAACCAGGATAAATCTCCGTGTTAATCTCTCTTCCCTTAATCTCTTTAGTTGTTTAGATTATATATCATCTGCTTTCTAACTAAGGGGTTAAAACTGCTTTTATCAAGATTGTTTCTGTTTTATACGTGTGTTGTTTTCTACAAAAAACTACAACAGACAGGTGACCCGTCTGTGTAACCCTTTTTCACCCGTCTGTGCTTAGCTTCTGCATGCAAAAGTTTTTAACTTTATTTTAATTTCTGATAAACACAATTCAACCCCCCTTCTCGTGTTTATAGCTGTCTATTTCAGTTGGTATCAGAGCTCAGCCTCTGGGTTGAGCATCTAACAGTGTTGAGGTAAAAGATCCTGAAGAATAGACATGACTGCTGGAGCTAGTGGAAGTAACCAGACCGAAGGAGCCTCCTTAACCAGACCTCCATTCTTCAATGGAGAAAACTACAACTATTGGAAAGATAGATTTCAATGGTTCATTCTATCTACAAACTCAGACCTCTGGGATGTCATCACAGATGGTCCTTTCATCCCTAAAAATGATGACAACACTGACAAACCAAAAGCTCAGTGGACCCCTGCAGAAAAGGCAAAATGGGAGCTGAATCACAAAGCCAGATACAACATCATCTGTGCACTTAGTCCTGATGAGTTTGAGAAGGTCTGTGCCTGTGATTCTGCCAAAGAAATATGGGATACCTTAGCTGTCACACATGAAGGAACCGCCAAGGTCAAAGAATCAAAAATTGCCATACTTGTCAGAAAGTATGAACTATTTCTCATGGAAGAAGGAGAATCTGTTGCTCAAATGATTGGGAGATTTCAAACTATCACCAATGGTCTAAAGTCTCTTGGCAAAGTTTACTCCAATGCCGAGAAGGTTGGAAAGATACTTAGGAGTCTACCTAAGCAGTGGAGACCTCTGGTAACTGCTATCTCTCAAGCCAAAGATCTTTCCACTTTGACTATGGATGAACTCCTTGGAACACTTACTGTTCATGAGCAAGAACTTGGAGATGAAGTCTCAACAAAGAAAGGCAAGTCAATTGCTTTGAAGGCTGATCAAAAGTCTTCCAAAGCCTCTAAAGCTTTAAAGGCAGACGAGTCATCCAGTGATGCTGACCTGTCTGAATCTGAGGATTCTGAAAGTGATGAAGAACTATCTCTCCTAACCAGAAAGATAAAGCTTCTCCTACAGAAAAAGAAGTTCAGAAGGGATAAGCCATTCAGAAGATTCAACAAGGACAAAAATTTCAAGGATTCCACCTCAACAGACAAAAACTCAATTGTCTGCTATGAGTGCAAGAAACCAGGACACATCAAAGCAGAATGTCCTCAACTCAAGAAAGCCCCATTTAAGAAGTTCTTCAAGAAGAAGAAGAAAGGAATGATGGCCACTTGGGAAGATCTAGAGTCAACATCTACTGATGAGGAGACAGAGGAAGAAGCAAATCTCTGTCTAATGGCTAACACTGACTCTGATTCAGATGATGAGGTAAATTCTGATTATGAGGAATTACTTGATGCCTATGAAGAATTGTTGGAGGAATCCAACTGTTTGTCTAAGGCTCTCAAATCTCTCAAGAGAGATCATGTTAAGCTCCTTAGTGAGCATAAACAGAAATCTCTAGAGTGTGAGAAATTTGCCAAGGAGAACAGTGAGCTGAAGACTGAAAAGTCTAATGAAGCTAAGATCTCTAGTGATACATCACAGTCTGAAGAAGTTGAAAAACTTCAACAGAAAGTGGAAGAGCTCACTTCTGATCTTGCCAAATTTGTTAATGGTATAGATAATCTGACAAAGCTGCTTGGCTGTCAGAGGCACTCCCTTAACAAAGAAGGTATAGGATATGTCCATCAGATACATCATAAAGTATCAACTAAGCACTCTAAAGTGTCTGCTACATCTATTTCTATTAAATCCATACCTGTCTGTAACTTCTGTGGAAAGACTGGACATGTTATGTCTAAGTGTCTCCACAAGAAAAGAAGGAAGTCTTCACAGACTCCTAGAACTAACAGAAAAGGACCCAGAAAACTATGGGTACCTAAAGATCAAATAATCTCTGTTGCAGATGTCCTCAACAGCACAAAGAAAACACCACTGCTGGTACCTGGACAGTGGCTGCTCGCGACACATGACAGGAGAAAGGTCTATGTTCCTAGACCTCCAACCTAAGAAAGGAGGACATGTGGCATTTGGTGGAAATCAGAAAGGGAAAGTTATAGGAATTGGTACTATTGGTGGTAAACCTCCTCTTCCCTCTATATCAAATGTTCTTATGGTTAAAGGATTAAAACACAATTTGCTTAGCATAAGTCAATTATGTGACAGTGGATTTGATGTCTCCTTTACCAAAGATTTCTGTATAGTTAAAGATCTTAGTGGCAAAACCCTCTTTTCAGCCAAAAGGCAACAAAATCTGTATAAGATTGAACTGACTGATCTCTCAGATCAAAGTGTAACATGTCTGATGTCTAAAGAGGATGAAAGATGGTTGTGGCATAAGAAACTAGGACATGCTAGTATGAAATTAATTTCAAAACTAAAAAGAGATAACCTTGTGAGAGGATTGCCTGATATTAGCTTTAAGAAAGATATTTTGTGTGATGCATGTCAGAGAGGTAAACAGATAAAATCAAGTTTCAAATCTAAAAACCAAATATCAACCTCTAGACCTCTTCAGTTGTTACACATGGATCTGTTTGGACCAGTTAGTGTTGCTAGCTTGGGTGGAAGGAAATATGGATTTGTCATAGTTGATGACTATTCTAGATTTACATGGGTACTCTTCTTAACCCACAAGGATGAGTCTTTTAAGGCTTTCTCAGTATTCTGTAAAAGAGTACAAAATGAGCAGGGTTTCTGCATTTCTACTCTAAGAAGTGACCATGGGGGAGAATTTGAAAATGAGCAGTTTAGTCAGTTCTGTGAGGAGAATGGAATCTCTCACAATTTCTCTGCACCTAGAACTCCTCAACAAAATGGAGTGGTTGAGAGAAAGAACAGATCTCTGCAAGAGATGGCTAGATCTATGCTCAATGAAAATAATCTCCCTAAGTACTTCTGGGCAGAAGCAGTAAACACAGCTTGTTATGTACAAAACAGAATACTCATTAGGCCTTTTCTAAAGAAGACTCCCTATGAACTGTGGAAGGGAAAAAGCCCCAACATCTCTTACTTTCATGCATTTGGTTGTGAATGCTACATATTAAACACCAAGGATCAACTTGGAAAATTTGACTCTAAGACTGACAAAGGTATCTTTTTGGGATACTCTGAAATGTCTAAAGCTTTTAGAATTTACAATTCTAGAACATCTGTTATTGAAGAATCTGTTCATGTCAAATTTAATGATAACTTAAAGACTGATAAGGAATTGTCAGATCTAGAAGATGATCTTGCAGGTCTTGATATAAACAAGTCAGAAGATCAACAACTTGACTTAACCAAACCAGAACCTGAAGCAGATCCAGACAGACCAGTGGAACAGACAAGTCAACAGACACAGACAAGTCAACAGACTCAGACAAGTCAAGGTCCTCTTGAAAGAGACTGGAAATTCAAAACTCATCATCCTAAGGATCTCATCATTGGTCATCCCTCAGAAGGAGTAAGAACCAGATCTACCTTAAGAGAATCAAGCAATGTGGCCTTCTTGTCAGAAATAGAGCCAAAACACATTGAAGAAGCTCTTGATGATGAAAGCTGGATTCTTGCCATGCAAGAAGAACTCAACCAGTTCATCAGAAATGATGTCTGGACACTTGTCTCCAAGCCCAAAAACAAGTCTGTCATAGGAACAAGATGGGTCTTCAGAAACAAGTTAGATGAAGATGGCAAAGTTGTCAGAAATAAGGCAAGGTTAGTAGCTCAAGGCTATAACCAACAAGAAGGTATTGACTATACTGAAACATTTGCACCTGTAGCTAGAATAGAAGCTATTCGCATACTAATGTCATATGCTGCACAACACCAAATCACTCTTTTTCAAATGGATGTGAAAAGTGCTTTTCTTAATGGAATAATTGAAGAAGAAGTCTATGTTAAACAACCCCCTGGTTTTGAAGATACTGATAAACCAGATCATGTTTTTAAACTTAAAAGGGCATTATATGGTTTAAAGCAAGCACCTAGGGCATGGTATGATAGACTAAGCTCTTTTCTCATGCATAACGGCTTTACAAGAGGTCAAGTAGATACTACTCTGTTTAAGAAAAGCTTTAAAGAAAATTTCATTGTAGTCCAAATATATGTTGATGATATTATTTTTGGAGCAACTAATGAGAAGCTGTGCAAGGATTTTTCAAAGATGATGCAAGCAGAATTTGAGATGAGCATGATGGGAGAACTGAAGTTCTTCCTTGGTCTACAAATCAAACAGACAAGTGATGGAATCTACATCCATCAACAAAAGTATATCAAGGAAATGCTCAAGAAATACAAAATGGAAAATGCTAAACTTATGAAAACTCCCATGGAAACCAATGCAAAACTCAGTAAAGATGATGAAGGTAAAAAGGTAGACCAAACGGTCTACAGAGGTATGATTGGATCTTTGCTGTACTTAACTTCAAGCAGACCTGATATTCAGTTTAGTGTCTGTATGTGTGCTAGATTTCAATCTGACCCAAGAGAATCTCATCTTAAAGCTGTTAAGAGAATATTTAGATATTTGCTTGGTACTACTAATCTTGGTTTGCTATATTTAAGAACTAATGAATACAGATTAGTGGGATTCTGTGATGCTGACTTTGCTGGAGACAAAATAGAAAGAAAGAGCACCAGTGGAGGATGCCACTTCATTGGAGCAAACTTGGTCTCTTGGTCAAGCAAAAGACAAACAACTATAGCTCTATCTACAGCTGAAGCAGAGTATATCTCAGCTGCTAGTTGTTGCTCTCAGCTTTTATGGGTAAAATATCAACTTGAGGATTACTCTATTTTTGAGCATAATATATCTGTATGGTGTGATAATTCTAGTGCTATCTGCCTAACTAAAAATCCAATTCAGCATTCTAAAGCTAAGCATATAGAAATCAAACATCATTTCATTAGAGATTATGTTCAGAAAGGTATTTTTGATATTAAGTTTGTTAAAACTGAAAATCAATGGGCTGATATCTTCACTAAACCCTTAGCAGAAGAAAGATTTTTATTTATTAGAGATAATTTAAACATGCATTGTATTGTTGAATGACATGTCTGAGTATTTAAAACTGTCTGTAATCACCTGTCTGACTCTGCTGAGTCACTATGCTGAAACCCAACAGTTTTTATTAAAAATGGTTATTATTTATCCATTTATTTTATACATTTTGTTAATCTGAAGCTAATCATAAACACGGCAGTTTCTACCTCGAAACCATGTTTTCATTATGTCTAAGTGGGCGCTACAGTTCCCCACACAAATCGTGCCATTCTTAATTAAAAATGTCTTTTTTCTCTCTCCTGCTTTCACTTCTTTAAAAGGCAAATCTTCAGAAAGTTTTAAACTTTATCCTTCTCAAAAGCCCTAAGTCTTTTCGTCTTCGTCTTCCTCTCGTTCAAACCCTTCTCCCTTCCAAAGCTTTCACTTTTTCTCCTTTCTGAAAAATGGCATCTTCAAAACGCCTGTCTCCAAAAGAGATTGCTGAGAAATACGAGATGAGACTAACTGATGTAGAGAAGATTCTACCTGGAAAGACTGTTGATCTTCAACAGATGAAGAAATGGGGAATGGATGTCACTGAGGAGTTGGAATACTCTAAGTGGACAGCCTTCTTTGATATCAAGGAGCTGGTCCATCCAAAGCTTGTCAGGGATTTCTGGAGGAATGCTGTGGTCATCACCAATGTGGTTGATGGAACCAAGAGCTTCAAAGCTCAAATGTCAGCTGATGTAACTCTTCTGTTCCCTATAAGCTCTCTGGAACTGGCAACCAGATGTCCAAGAATTGGAACTGCTTTCAGACCTGACTGGGAAGATCAGGTGGGAACTGAGAATATCAATATTGCTGTTTATGGTGTTCCCAACCCTGAGAACAAGAAGCCTGTCTGCATGGTGCCCAAGTGCAGGTTCTTGCACAAGCTGCTTCTGGAGTGTGTGATGCCCAGAAGAGGGTCAAGAGACAATGTGACCAAGTTAGACAGATTTGCTCTGTACCACTTGATTCACAAAATCAAGATAGACATCAATGACCTCATCTACATGTATCTTGAGTCTCTGATCAGAAGGACGAATATGCCTACCTACCCTTATGGAATGCTGCTGACAAGGGTTTTTAGGAACAAGATATTTGTTCCAACTGATGTCCACTTTGTGGACATGGCTCTGCCCATAGACAAGAAGGTCCTGTCTATGATGGGGATTGAAGGAATCCCTCTGGAGGATGAAGAAGAAGAGAAGAAGAAGAAGAAGAAGCCTGCTGTTGAGCAGAAACTGAAGCAAATAGCAGAGGAGCCTGCTGATTCCACTGGTGAATCAGAGTATCCTATCTCTGAAAGGATTTGGAAAGCTGCTGGAAAGGTTGCCAGACAGGATCAAAGGCCTGAGGAACCAACAGCTTCTGAAGCATCTGCTGAGACAGTAGAGCCTCTCAGATTCAAGCTGAAGAAACCCTCTCCCAAGAGGAAGACCAGTGAGGCTGAAAAATCAGGTGTGGTTTCTGCACAACCCACCAAGAGAAGAAGACTGGTGAAGACCTTTGCCAAGGACAGACAAGTGAAGTCTGTGCCTAGTAAAGAGGAAGCACCTGCTCAGGGGGAGCAGACTTCTCCACCTGCAGAAGAGCTTAGGGAGATCAAATCTCTTAATCTGGGTTTCATTCCTAGAAAAAGAAGGTCAGGCTACCCTATGCCTGTTATGGCTGCTGCTGAAAGGGAAGCTGTACCTGCAGAAGAACCTGCTGCTGCTACTGCTTCTGCACCCTCCACTGACCTGTCTGCTGGAACACAGACAGCTGGTCATCTTGAAAAAGCTTCTCTGTCTCCTTCAAGGAAGAAAGCAAGGCTTTTTGAAGAACCACTCTTCACCTTTCCTTCTGCACCATCCTCTCCCCTTCATCTAGGTATTCCAGACTCTGTTGTCTCTTCCCCTTCTGCTCTCTGTGTCAAACCCTTATCTATTGCCTCCCCTCTTCACTCACCTGTCTCCTCTCTCCCCTCTCCACCATCTTTTGATGTCCTGTCTGATGTATGTCAATACACAGTTGTTCACAGGGACTCAACTCCCAGAGAACAATCTGGCATATCATCTAGACTATTTGTGAGTGATTTGCAATCTCTGATGACTGCAAGTATATCTCACTTATCTGTCATCCCTCCTCCACCACCTCATATTCTGAACCCATGTAGGGAGATCTTCTTTTATCCCCCTATTGTGTTGTTCATTAGAACACTGGAAGGATCTCACTATCCTGCCTCTGTTGTAATGTTACCCTCTAGGTCTAGATATTTCTTTCTTTTAGTCACAGGGTCTAATTCATTCTTTTCCCACATAGACTCTCTCCTACCTCTACCTCCATCTGTCTTAGGTCAACAACCTCTTCCCCCTCCTATTCCAATAAGAGTCACTCGACTGTCTCTTTGTGAAAAACTCTCTTGTGTCTTTCCCTCTCCTGATTTTGACTTAGTCAAACTCACCCCTCTGTTTAAAATAGCTTTTCTTCCTTTATTTTATTTCAGAACCATCCATCAACTTTTCTTTCCCCGTGTCTCCCCACCCTTCTCTGTACCTAAGGCACCCCCAGTTTTAGCCTTACCCTGGTATCCATCTCTGTCTGCTGCTTCAACCAGCTTGTCTGCAGAAGTCTCCTCCTCTCAAATGGTGGATTCAGTGAGCTTCAATCTCCTTAAGACTGAGCTAGAAGAAGTCAGAAGACAATTGGATGTAGAAAGGCATGCTAGGCTGCTGTTAGAACAGAAAGTTGACTCCCTGTATCGTCTTTTTAATCAGCCTAGATGAGTAGTTGTAGGAACTGCCATGTAATTAAAATGCTTATGATGAATACAATTTTTTTTTTGCCTTACCTTTTTTTATTGTCTCTTTTTCTCTCCACTGTTATATCTTTACACTTTTTGTTGCTGACAAAAGGGGGAGAAAAATGTTAAGATGTTTAATGAATGAATGTTTAAACAATATATGCTAAGTGTTATGTTAAGTGCTCGTTCTCTAATATACTCTGATACTATGAACTTAAACCTGCTGCATTTTACTCTGATGCTCTTATTTGAACTCTAATGCATCTGTCTGCACATATAGAAAATATCAACTTGTCTACTGTCTGTACTTCTGTACTCTGATATTTTCAAAGGTTCATTAAATCATCTGAATGTTTGTCATCATCAAAAAGGGGGAGATTGTTAAGTCTCTAAAATGTCTGCGTGCATTTTCCTAAGTTTTGATGAAAACTAAACATTGGGTAATGATTTAATTAACCTATTTTGTGGTTGCTAACCTGTCTACTTAGTGTACAGATCAGAAGAATTCAAGACTCACCTGTCTGTCTACCTAAGTCTCACCTGTCTGTAGTAGCCAAGAAGTCAACCTGTCTGCTGACTAGGATTGTTGATCATGTGCAAACTGATTTTACAACCTGTCTATCCTTCAACTTGTCTAAGGTTCTTCGTTAAAGGAACTCGAAGTACAGGAAGCTTTTGCAAGCTGTCCCCTCATGAAGAATACTCTGAGTACTCTCTCACGCTTATCAAGAAACTCAGATGTGCTCTCTCTCAAGCAAACAAGGAAGTCAGAGACAAACTTCCAGTTAAAGAACATTTCCAACATGCTTTATTCCCTAGTACTTTCAGTCATTACACAAAAAGGGAAATGTACTCTGCAAAAGTACAAAAGCACTCTGCACAACTCTGAGTTGGCGTCTACACGATACATAAAGCTATTATCCCTCATGTAGAGTACAACCAACGTCTTCATTGCATTAATGGCTGCCCAGAACGACTATATTGCATTTAATGAAGCTCTGCCTGAAGCCATAGTTGCAAGGAATGTCTCTAACGGATATTAAATGTTTGAAGGCTATAAATACAGAAGTCATTGAAGATGAACATCATCAGAGTTTTTACAAAGTATTAAAGAGCCATTACTCTGTTCATTTATTCATTCTGTATTCTTCAATCATTTGAAGTTATTACGCAGACTTTCCTAAAGCCTTATATTTAAACCACTCTCTGAGTGTTAGTGAAAGGTCTGTAAGTGTATTTATTACAAACAAAACTCTCAAACAAATCTGAGTGAGCCTGAAGAGGCTAGGTGTGCAAAGAATACTTGTGTTGGAGCCTGAAGAGGCTAGGTGTGCAAACAATACTTGGAGTCTGTAACCTGATCAGTTATAGTGGATAAATCTTGGTGCTGCCAAGGACTGGACGTAGCTCTTTGTGTTGAAGAGTGAACCAGGATAAATCTCCGTGTTAATCTCTCTTCCCTTAATCTCTTTAGTTGTTTAGATTATATATCATCTGCTTTCTAACTAAGGGGTTAAAACTGCTTTTATCAAGATTGTTTCTGTTTTATACGTGTGTTGTTTTCTACAAAAAACTACAACAGACAGGTGACCCGTCTGTGTAACCCTTTTTCACCCGTCTGTGCTTAGCTTCTGCATGCAAAAGTTTTTAACTTTATTTTAATTTCTGATAAACACAATTCAACCCCCCCTTCTCGTGTTTATAGCTGTCTATTTCACTTAACGCCTTGAAGGGAGCTTATGTGGCACGTTAAGTGCCCAGCTGTACTGTCATCTCATCATCTACTCACCCAAGCACAATTTCGGGGACTAAATTGAAATTTCAAGGACTAAATTGAAACTCGCTAGGGTTTTAATTTGGGTTTCATCTTCTTCCTCACCCTTCTCCAACAGCTCTTCCTGGTTCCCTTTGCTCTGCTCCATCCTCCTCTGTTTCGCTTCATTGTGTATGAGACAAAAAAAAGCACCTGAATGTGTAATTTAAATCAAAGTAGCATCACAACTTCAAATGCCTGCAGATTCAAGGTTGGGGTGGATGATTTTGTGGCAGCCCAGGGATTGGGATGAAAGACATGAATTGAGGTACTCCTCCCCTGGATGTTGGAGCCCCTGGTGGTGCCGGTATGCGAACCATAACAGGCCTTGTATATGGTGGTGGCATAGGTACAGGTGGTGGTGCTTGAGATGGTGTAGGTGCCCTCACTGGTGTAGCCTTCTCCCTGGATGGAATAACTAGACATCTGACTCCATACCTCCTAGCCTGCTCAATTGAGATTGAAAAGTTAGTATCAAGTTGGTCTCTGTAATTACATACTTAATATCAAATTAGTCCCTGACTTGTGTAACTTAAATTCAAATTAGTCCCTGCACACATACTCTCTGTGGTGCACTCACTTGCTGTTGGGGCACTTGCACTGGCACTTCTTGCGCACATACCCTCTGTGGTGCATTCACTTGCACTGGCACTTCCTGCGCACATACTCAACTAGGAAATGCTGTACCAAGAAATGCTCAACAACCAGTTCAACCTCAACCAACACATACAGTGCAAGTGAATGCACCTCAGAGGTATGAATGCAGGGACCAATCTGATTCTAAGTTATTAAATTCAGGGACTAATATGATATTAAGTTATTAAATTCAGGGACCATGTTGAAAGTTGGAAGTGGATCAACCTGGCAAAAAAAAGCCCGCCACCAGCTTCCTGCACATAGAAAAAGAAGAACATTATATATGAAATTTCCAGATTTGGGGAAGAAATATCAAGTCAAAAACCCTAATGCTTTATTCTTCAAATTACCTTTGGCAATGGACATGCAATGAATGGTCTCCCAGGATTCCTCAAAGTTCTGGAAATGCGATAAACAACTCGCTTAGGAATAGGACATGTACAGAACATAACAAAGGGGTTCAGATTTTCAGACCCATTAAACCTGGAGGATTGCGACCCAATTGGCATGGGAGAACTATAAATCCCTTTCCTCATCTCCTTCGTCTTTAGTTCAGGCTTGCGAAGAACCAGATAGGCAGCACATAGAGTGGGAAGAACCAGAAAGAGCTGTTGGAGAAGGGTGGGAGAAGAAGATGAAACCCAAATTAAAACCCTAGCAAGTTTCAATTTAGTCCCCGAAATTTCAATTTAGTCCCCGAAATTGTGTTTGGGTGAGTGGATGATGAGATGACAGTACAGTTGGGCACTTAACATGTCACATAAGCTCCCTTCACGACGTTAAGGGACGGCCATTAACGGAGGGACCAACTTGAATCACAGTTTCTAGTTTCAGGGATTAAGTTGATAATTTTCTTAATTCAGGGACCAACTTGATACTAAGTCGTAATTTCAGGGACCAAATTGACTATTTACTCTATTTACTTCTCAAAATTTTCAAATGCCTCTAAGTCTCTAATCACGCACCAGATTTTTTATCAGCTGTGTTTTCATTTTTTCAATGCCCTCCACCGTCAGTTCATCACAGCATCCCCATTCACCTCCCTTGCGACCCATCCCCATCACGCCACCACGAGGAGCAAGAAGCGGGACGACGGCGAGAGAAAAACAGCCGAACGTAGCACGGCGGTGGGCCGCACAACGGCGGTGAGCTGCGAAGCGGCGGCGCGGTGGTTGGAGTCCACTCCTCCGTGCTGTCTTTTCCCTCACTCGTGGTTTTCTCTTTCTCTCTCTATCTTCAGATCTCAACTTCTTCTTCTTTCTTTACCTTTTTTTCTCTTGATTTAGCAAACGATTCTTCTGATTCATGTGGGGGGTTTCGGGTAGATGAGAAGAAGAGGGGAATATGTTTCTTTCTGGCTTTGGATTTCAAGTCTGAAAGAGAAATTTCAGTGTTGAAACTGAAACCCGTATGAACCCAGAAGTTGTACACTAGAAAGTAGAAACTCCTAACCCACAACCCAAAACGAACGATGAATAGCTCGAAAGACGAAACAGAGTATTGCTGCATTTCGCACGAGTTCTTCCGAGTAGCATCCGCCAACCCTAACAAAATCGCGGTGATTCACGCTTCCGGCGTGGCCCACCTTTCCAGACACCTGCGCCTAAATTCTCCCTCTCCCAACTTCAGCGGAGACATTCTCACGCTCTTAGATAAGCGCGTGGAATCACCGTCTCCGCCACTGTACTATGAGGATCGTTCCTTCACTTACTCTTTTGTCTTGAAGGCCGTTAATTCCCTTAGCTCTCGCCTCAGATCTATCCTCCTCGGTGCGGATGACCCACACATGATCAGAACCAAACCTCAAGGTTAGTTATTCACTTCATGATCGAAAAATTCAGTTAGTTAATTATTCTTTTATTTTATTTATTTTAGATTGTTATTGTTATTGCACGGTGTTACCAACACACTATTACTATTTTAAAACTTAGATGTATCTGGATAAACAACTTAATTAAACGCTAAAAACAATTTATTTTCATAAGCTTCTCTCACAAACTTATTATAGTAAGGCTAAAATGAGTTTGTATGAAGATCATAAACTATTTTCACACACTATTTGGATAAGTTTATTTTCATAAACTATTTTTATAGGCTCAAATAAGTTGTTCCAAAGGCATACTTAAGCTAATACAAACACCGGGAGAGTTTGGAAGAGCTTATAAAAAGCTTATTTGGTCTTATCTTTTGGAAGGGCGTATGACCTTCCTATAAGCTTGTTTCAATAAGCTTGACATAGAAGCGAAATAAGCTAAAAAGAGCTATAGGAATATGATAAGTTCTCATTGATAAGCGCTTATCACTTAATTAACCTGTTTATCCAAATTCCAAATGCACCCTTAGTATTTTATATGACAAAATGAGGTGAAGATTATGCTTGATGCCGCATCGTCATCCTGTATTTTGCTGCAGGTAATGATGGAGTCAGCTCCGAAGACGGAACTTTTCAGACATACAAATCCTCAGAAAATGTCATACCTGAAGCAGAGTCAATGTGTGGCTCAAGTGAAGAGTATAGACCAAAGATAGTGGGAATTTATATGCCACCTTCTGTTGAATATATTATTGCTGTACTTTCTGTATTGAGGTGTGGGGAGGCCTTCTTGCCTCTGGATCCTTTTTGGCCAAACGAAAGGATGTTGTCAGTTATTTCTTCTTCAAAGGCTGATCTCGTTATTGGGTCAAAGTCTTCATTTGGTAAAAATAACTTGGACCAGCTTGATGAATCACATTGGTTGGCGAAGTCAATTAGTTGTCCTGTTTTGAACTTCTCCATTGAAGAAAACTTTCAAGAATGTTACTCTCCAATAGATTTGGCATGGCCTTGTGCCATTGAAAAGCAGAGATCATTCTGTTATCTGATGCACACTTCTGGGTCCACTGGAAAGCCTAAAGGAGTATGTGGCACTGAACAAGGTAAGTTGTTAGTGTAGTTTTGTTGTGACTGTTATTGTACATGAAATCAAGATTTCTTTACTCAAATGTCACTGGGTTTTTGCAATTGTAAGTTTACTTTCTTCTTTTGTTTTTTATGTGTTACGCATGATAAGAAGCATATCTTATTTAGCAGCAATTTTTTCATACTGAAATCTACATAAAGTGGTTTGGTTTGGTCATGTGAGAAGACCAATAAAGGGTCCAGCCGTCCAGCAAGAAAAGTGGATTGAAAAGGAAGATCTAAGAAAATTTTAGGAGAAACAATTAATATGGACCTTGGTAGTATTAAAATTTGGGTTTTTGATAGCGTCCAATGGTGTGAATTGATCCATGTAGCTGATTCCACCTCGTGGGATAAGGCTTGGTGGTTGTTGTTGTTATCATAGCTCTTCTTTTCTTAATGGAAGCTTATAATAGCTTGTCATCCAAAACAAAGAAACTTCTTTTAAATCAACATTTTTAAAAAAAAAAAACTCTGAACCATAGTATTCTTTTAATATGTCTATATATATATATATATATATATGATATATGATATTATGCCACAAATCACAATTTGTTTTACCTTCTTGCCAGGTCTTTCAAATCGCTTTTTATGGATGCAAGGAATGTATCCACTGAATGGACAGGAAATATTGTTGTTTAAGTCATCAATTAGCTTTGTTGACCACCTGCAAGAATTTCTCAATGCTATGTTGACTGCTTGTGTGTTAGTTATTCCTCCTTTCAGTGAAATCAAAGAAAATATATATTCTATAATAGATTTTTTGAAGGTATGGTGGTTCCTGATTGTGCTTTCGTAATTTATGTGTTGTTAGTATTGATATTTTGGTAAGATTATTGAAAATGCTGTTTTGTAATGTTTCTGTGTATAGATATCACTTAAACATTGCTCATAAAGACTGTAAATCTGTAATTTGTATTTTGAATATCACTTATATTTGAGAAGCACTCTATATGCTATTAGTCTTGGTCAGTTAGTAATAAAATTATACTCCTCTTTTAATTGCTTACCTTCGCCTGTAATATTCAACTCTTCTGTAGGCTTATTTTATTAATAGGCTTACAGCTGTTCCATCACTAATGAGGATGATTCTTCCCGGACTGCAAACTCATGCTGACATGCGGATTCAAAGTTCGCTGAAATTGCTTGTCCTAAGTGGTGAAACATTTCCTTTCACCTTGTGGGAGATGATTTCAACTATATTACCAAAGACATCAATCTTGAATTTATACGGAAGTACAGAGGTTAGAGTAGAAGACTATCTTTTTAGCTTGTGGTTCTGCTAGAAAGTTTGTAATTTGTATTGGCTGTCTGGTTGCTGTTACCACATTCTTAGTACACTCAATTATGTCATATCATTGTTTCTTTTCCATATGTGAGGGTAATTTCAAAATATTTCCTGGCCGCTGCCTTGTTTTCTCACTTTCTGTTTTGCTTTGTTACTGCAATCAGATGCTCATGTAGTCATGTTTTTGAGATATTATAGACTAAGTGAATTAATTGAAAACAAAATTGCCACACTTAAAAGTTGTTGTTATTATTATTATTATTATTTTTATTACTATTATTATTACTATTAATTATTATTATTATTGTTAATTGTTATTATTATTATTTTCAATACTTACACTGCTGCTACAGTGACAAAATAGTTAAACAATGTGGGATCACTTTTGTTGCATTTCTGTCTGGTGCATTGACTCTTTTCTTTGTTTCTCCTGCCTAATCACTACACTTCTTTTAGGTAGTAGATGAAATTTGATAATTATACCAGTGGAAATACAATACTTTGGGTGTGCTTTAGAAAATCTTGGCCCTATTTGGTATTGCAATCCTTATTTAACTTTCTGAAAGATTGGAGGGAGTTTATTATAAGAAACTAGATGAGGTGCTTATATAGGCTAGCTCCATAACCTCAAGGTATTCTTAGTTTCTAACTTACTCAAAATTTTAACAGATTGGAATTTCTAAGGAGGGAACAAAATAATGAGAATAAATTCAAGCACAACAGTTTAAAAAATTCAAAGAGTAACGAAGGGTTTAGTTAAGGTATGGTAGAGTAGGTTTGATTTACAAAAAGGAATTTTCTATCATGTGCAACTTTGCACAAGTTAAAAAACCTAAAAACGGCAACTATTTATTGAAAAACTAAGCATTTCAGTTTTGAAAGTATAAATACACAAATTCCTATAAAAATTTACTCTTTTAAGATCCTTAATCTCAGGATAGAAAAACACTTAGAAAAATAGTTCAACACATGCTTCTGTCCTCTTGAGTAATGCTTGTTGGATTGAGTTTCCTTTTATTTTTGTTTATTTTAATATTCACTAAAATATTACCGATGCTATATTTTTTTTGGGTGGGGTGGATGGGTGGGTTACACAAGAGGTTAATACTTGGTCTGGAGAGGGAAAGGATAGGCACAAGTTGAAGCAAAGCGGTTTTGGTGGGACTTGATCATGGGATCAAGTAGTCTCCTAAGGAATTTGGTGTCACACGAGCTAAAGGGCAAATTATGTAATTTATTTACATTGGATTTTTTTTGATAAGGCGCTACATTGCACCTTGTCTTTTGTGTCATTATCATTGACTGATACATTTATTTTCTTCTTTTATTACTGATTCAAATTATGTAATTTATTTTTATGAATTATTGTTAAGGTGCTTGTCATATTGTACTTTCCTAGTTTCTTTTTTTTGTATCATTATCAATGGCTAATGCATTTCTTTTCCTTTTCCATTGTTTTAACTAAGGTCTCTGGTGACTGTACATATTTTGATTGCAAGAGGATACCATTGATTTTGAAGGAAGATATGCTAACTAGTGTGCCAATAGGTTTACCCATCACTAACTGTGATGTGGTGCTTCTTGGTGAAAATGGTGCATCAAATGAGGGAGAGCTATATGTTGGTGGTTCCTGCATTTCTAGGGGCTACTATTGTGAGTTTAATAATATAATGTCTGACGGATTTGTAAAATTGCCTGAACGTTATGGTTGTAGGGATTCTGTCAATGCTTGCCAAAACCAATTATACTTTAGAACTGGTGATTTAGCCAAACAGTTGCCAAGTGGTGACTTTATATTTTTGGGAAGAAAGGACCGCATTATAAAAGTCAATGGACAGCGTATTGCCCTGGAAGAAATTGAAAATTTGCTAAGGGAACATCCGTATATAAAAGATGCTGCTGTAATTTATCAAAATAATCAAGCAGAGCCTGTACTTCTGGAGGCCTTTATAATATTAAAAGACAATGAAAGGTTGGGTGAATTATTAATACCTGCATTAAGAAGTTGGATGATTAACAAACTTCCATCAGTTGTACTTCCTAGCCGCTACATCTTTACAGAATCGTTTCCCGTGTCTTCTAGTGGCAAAGTTAATTACAAGTTGTTGGTTGGCTCAGCAATATTGACAAAGAACGTCAAGGATAAGGTTGGTAACATAGGCTGCATCAATCTTCTGCAACTTATTAAAAAGGTATGATTGCATAATTATATATGACAATTTATCTTTTATGTATCTGAACAGAAATCACAATTCTCTTTTGGATTTGTTTTATCGATCTTTTTCACCTTTTTGTAAACTTGGGACTAAGAGCTCTATGCTTTGGTTTAGTGGCCCTCCTCTTTCATCTGAAAAATTTCTCCACGGGCAATGAATGCACTATCGCAAGTGAAGAGGAAAGACAGTTGAGTAGGGGAAAGTGGGTTTATGTTTGAGTCTTCTACAAGTGTTTGCCTCTTAATTTTCATGATAATTATATGTTTAATTTATTTGTTAGTTAGCATGCAAACCCCACAGACCCATATGGGGGAAGGGGGGAGGGGGGGTGGATATACAACCTGCAATTGCAAGTTTCCTGTTGCACTACTTGAAAAAGAGAATGGTCGCATTATATTTAGAGTCAAGGTTGCAGCAGAACTTACTGGTAGCTCTCCAGTCTCAGTATTTTAATTTGATTGGGAATGAGCTGACATTGTGCTATTTTTGAGACAAACCAGTTTTAGGCCTGCACTTAATAATTTTAACTTTAGGGTGGACCAAATTGTTAGGAGTTTGATCCTTGCTGTCCCATTTTTTTAGTTAATTGAATTTTCAGCACAAGGTACATCGTGTAAGAGACAAAGCTATTCTTAAGCTTTTAGGATAGTTGGTGCTTGAAATCTATATTAATCAAAGACATCCTCCATCATATATCATCTTAAATTAAACATTTTTGGTGTTAGACTGAAATTCAAAATAGTGCCTTTCTTGGCATTATTTCATTTTGGAAGGCCAATTTTATGAGTCGGCTTGTCCAGATCTTTTCAAGTATGCTCATTTTGTTAAATACACATCTATGACTGCCTGTTTTTCCTTTGTATATTGACATTCTTGTTTTGGATGGTTCCTTATTATCCCAGCTGTACTTCACTCCTTTTCTCTCTAATAAAATTTCCTTTTTCCATAAAATCTACGACTGCCCTGATTATGCCTTTCCTTTGTGTGATCCATGATGTATCACAAATGAAGAATGTTGGAAAGTCGCCTTAATTGCTTCCCGCCCCTAGCCGCCGTAATTGCGGCAACTTTGAGCTGCCTTCATTGTAGCCTCTAGCACCTTCGTTGTGTTGGGTATGAGGGGTGTGTAATCTCACATCGCCTAGAGATATGGCCTTTGTAGTGCTTATAAGGCTTAAGCAATCCTCACCTTACAAGCCGTTTTATGGGGTCGAGTTAGGCCTAAACCCAAATTCTAAGATGGTATCAGAGCCGATCCTAGATCCATTGTTGGACCATCCACATTGTCCACGCTCCAGACCTATTGCCTTGGGCGTGAGGGTGTGTTTGAAAGCTGCCTTAATTGCAGTCTGCCCCTAGTTGCCTTAATTGTGGCAACTTTGAGCTGCCTTCATTACAAGCTTCTAGCACCTTCATTGTGTTGGGTGTGTTTAATCCCACATCGCCTAGAGATATGGCCTTTGTAGTGCTTATAAGGCTTAGGTATTCCTCACCTTACAAGCCAGTTTTGTGGGGTTGAGTTAGGCTTAAACCCAAATTCTAAGAAAGAATGAATCAATGAAATATATGAACCTGTAATATAAAGAGAGACATTTGTTGTCTCTATATATTCTTGTCATGTCTATGCATATGACTTGTTGACTCCTAGACTGTTTCTGTGAGAAAATGTTATGTTCACTAAAGGTATGTTTCCTTCCGGAAAATTTCACTCAATTGTTTTTACTTAATGAAAAAAAGTCTTCTGCAGAAATGTTGATTTTATGATTGCTTTAACAGGCCTTTCTTGATGCTTTGATGGTTGAAAAGGTTTCCAGTGATGATGATTTCTTTATGATGGGTGGTAACTCTCTTTCCGGTGCACATGTTGCTTACAATTTGGGGATTGATATGAGATTTCTTTATTATTATCCAAGTCCTTTTAAGCTTTGTATGGCTCTTCTCCAGAAAAGAGGATCATGCTCTTTGCATGACAGGCTGGATAATTGTTTGGAATTGAATACAGAGAGACAAAATAACCACTTTTCTTCTGATCTTACCAGAAATTCTAGTCCTCTTGAGTTAAGGATGATTTCCAAAGGTAATGATGATAAATCTGTTCCTTCTAAACGCTTGAAGAGGGGTTCTACGGGTTTTACATCAGAGGTCGATGAATATTTCCCATGGTATTCCCCTTCAATATTATTGTCATCTTCATTTAGCCGATGCAACAAGGTGTTGCATAAAGAGCAGCCTGCAGTAATTGATACACACCGAGCAACTTGGTGTGCAAATGTTCCAAGAGGCAGCAGAGGTCATATGAAAGACCATTGGAAAGTTTACATGGAATCTTGTGTTGATGCTTCACCATTGCTTGTGTTTAAAGGCTCGGACATTTATTTGTTCCTTGGATCTCACTCACATAATTTTCTCTGTATAAATGCCATAAGGTAAAAACATATTATAGTTAATATAAATGGTTTTAATCCACTGGTTAGTGTTTTCCTGTCTTAAATCTAAAATTAATCAACATTTTGTGTTTGAAATGAATGCATAACCTGCAAGAACTCATTTTCAATCTAGCTTTCACCATTAGGCACATGGGAACATATTAATTTCTTGTACACTAGGAAATCTTTTATTACAGATTGATGTTTGATGTGAATCACAAATAAACATTTGTGCAGTGTGGATGACTTAGCTTTTGTTAAAAGCATCAAGACAAATGGTAATATAGAACAAAATACTTAATCACATTCTTGTATTTCGAAGTTGCTAAATATCCTAAAAGATTGGAATATTTAACTTCTCTCTCTAAATGTAATTTGCACAATCTTGCAGAGTTATGCTTAAATTGGATAAGAATAGATGTCCATTTGCATATTGCATCATTCCCATACCTAAAACTACACTAGTACTTGAATTATACTTACTTTTATACTGCCACATCCTTCAATTGTTGTAATGTTGATCGGCTTTTCAAGCTGGTAAATAGGAACTCTCGCTTTTGTTTTACTAATCTTGCACATGTTCAATGGGGTTAACAATTTAAATCCCTTCAATCATAGTCAGTTCCAGTCATTATTGATGCTAGAAGTATTAACATTAATTTTAAGGAATCTGGTTCTAGAAACTACTACCTAATAATTGATTTAGTGGTTCTGTCCAGTGGAAGATCAAACTAGAAGGGCGCATTGAATGTACGGCTGCAGTTCTTTCTGATTTTAGCCAGGTTGATTTTCATTGGTTAATGTATTGAGTTACTCTTGTGCAATAAGATTTTAAGATTCTATTCAGTTGTTCTAACATGGTATTTCTCTAGGTTGTTGTTGGATGTTACATGGGAGAAATATATTTTCTTGACTTTTCAAATGGTCACATCTGTTGGAGTTTCCAAACATCTGGTGAGGTATCTGGATTTAATGCTGTATCAAATTTATGTTCGTGTCCTAGTGTCTGCTTGGAAGTTTTAGGCTTTCTTTAGTCAAGATATTTTTTTATTACAACAACGGATGTAGTGATTGCAGAAGGAATTGAGAAAATAAACTGGTTATAAATATATAGATAGATTGATGGAGATATATCTATAGAGAAAGAGATTCTGTGAAAAAAATTGTAAAATCTGAATGTGCTGTATTAGAGATATAATATGTCTTCACCTAACAGGTTAAGCTTTTGAGAGTTGGTTCATGATTATGGTATCAGAGCTTCACTGATCAAGTGATCATGGGTTTGATCCTTGCCACCTTATTCTTCTAAATAAAACTTGAATATAACCATATGGTAAAAATGGGCTTGTGGATTGTCTACACTTCAAGTCCAAAAGGCTCCTGCATGAGAGGGCGCATTAGAGATGTAAATATGTAAGAAAACCATTCATGTACCTTCACTTGCTAGCTTAAGCTTTTGTGAGAGTTGGTTCATGACAATGTCCTTTCTTGCCTCTTTTTTTTCCTTCCTGCCCGATGTTCTTGTAGGTGGACTTGGTTGATGTGCTTTTTTAAGTGCTGCCGCATCAGCTTCTATTTTTCAAATCTCATCTAAAATATACGAAATTATATAGTAAAAGTATTTCTTTTTTTAAAAAAACTTTATTAAGAAAAGCTCATCCAATCAAGCAAGTACTTCAGACTAGTTGCAATTAGCACTAACAAGAAATTATTTTGGATATACATTTACTTGTGTTGAGATCCTATCTCTAGTTGATGTGAGATCTCAACACACCCCCTCACACCCAGGACTCTACATCTGAAGCGTGGAACAAATCTAGTATAGGCTCTGATACTATCTTAAAATTTGGGCTTTAGGCCTAATTCAACCCCACAAAACAGGCTTGTAAGACGAGGATTGCTCAAGCCTTTTAAGCACTATTTAGGCCATATCTCTAATTGATGTGGGCCTCTCAACCACTTGCATCTTGAAGATACTTATATGACAATTGCAACATTTGCAACCCACCAAATTTTCATAATTACTTCATTACTTGTCATATCATCTTCACTACTTATTCATATTTGCCTCATTGTGTCACTAATGCTTCCATCCCTCTGCAGAAATCTTGACCATCCATTGCCATTTGAGCTTATGAACCTCTAAATCCATCTTCATCATTTTAATCAATATTGCCTGGTATTCTATGTCTCTTTGTAGTCACCCTGCCATGCTGCTACCACCAGCCTTCACCCCTGCCTCCATTGCATCACCAGTGTCATAAGAACTATCGACAACATTTACTTATCTTTTGTAGTTTTGACTTCACTACTTCTTAAAACACTAAGCCCTTGTCACCATGAGCAATGCAAAAACAAATGAGAACCAGTTTCAGAACTAAATCTACACAATGATCAGGGGACAAAGCAGTTAGAGGTCTTCGAATTGAAGGCAAACCATTCATTTTAATCCTGTTAAGCACAACTATCTGAACAAAGTATTTGACCTTAAAGGGAGCAATTGATCTCCAGATAGGCTTATCCAAAAAGAAAGAAAGTAAGAAAAAGATGAAGTGATAAACTGCCAACTGGAAATAGGATTTGCGAAAAAATAAACCTGAAGAGTCAAGAGACCAAATCCTCCTATCTGGATTAGAGGAGAGGTGAACAGAATCTAGCAACAACAAAAGAGTCAGTAACTTATAGAGATTTCCCTATCATGCAAATTCCTGAAGAAGTTAAAATTCCAGGAAATCGTAGAAAGAGAATATGAATAGAATTGAATGATAGGAGCATTATGCAAAGATGAGAGATGAAAAAGCCTAAGGAAAGCAATGGATAGGGGAGCATTACCCATCCAAAGATCTTGGAGGATATCTTATATTCTTATTCTCCCCTTACCTGTACCCTTCTCTCATTTCTCTCTGATTAACCTTTTTTTTTTTAATAATCAAGATTCACTTCTCATTTACCTGACTTCCTTTGTGGTCAATGTCTAATTATGTTTTAAACTCATGAAGGTGAAATCACAACCAGTTGTAGATACATGCAGACAATTGATCTGGTAATTTTTTTATGCTTCCCTTTCTATATGGTGGAGTCATCATGCATAATTTTTTTAATAAAAGTTTTGCATGTCATTATTTTCATGGATGTGTTCTTTATTGTGCATATTTAATCAAGTATTTAACAGTTTGTGGTAAAGTAAGTATAGGTGTACAAACTTTTCTTTATCACAAATAGCATCTAAAATCTCCATTCTACATACAACTTTCCGGGGTGGGATGAATGTGTAATGTTGTGATAAGCACCCAAGCACTTTGGGAACACTCCCTTAAAAGCTAGCCGTTAAAATGGTATGTTAAATGTAGCTTGACTTGAAACTATTAGTTTTCATCATGGGTTTAGTATTTATACAGGTGTGGCTCACATGATCATAACCTATATGCTCTTGATTACAAAAATCACTGCTGTGTCTATAAGCTACCGTGTGGAGGCAGTATATATGGGTCACCTGCAATTGATGAGGTGACTTTTCTCATCAAAGTGAAGTAATACTTGTATATTGGTTAGTGAAAAGATTACCAAAAGTTCTTACTTTCTGATATTAATTTTTCATGTAGGTTCGCGGCTTGCTTTATGTGGCCTCTACTGGTGGTCGTATGACAGCCATATCAATATCGGTATAAATGAATCAAGTAATCTTTTGATATTCATCCAAGAATGTTCATTTCTGGGGGGCACTATTCTGTTATGATATAGAGTGCCTCTTTCCTTATACCCAAATTCCAGGCTTTGGATTTAGTTTTTTTTTTTGTTAAACCTTCTATTAGAAATGCCAGCTTCTTAAAAAGTGCTGATTTCTTGGTAACTCCAATACCTATGATATTTGATGTTAATCCTCTAAGTTAACATCAGATGCAATAATCTGTTACTATTGCAGAATTAGAAGTTGATGACTTGTTCAAGTCACTTGAGTGGTTGGTCTATAAGTCAGACTGATATATGCCTTTACTAAATCCAGGCTTCTCCATTTAATGTATTGTGGCTACATGAGTTAGAAGTCCCTTTGTTTGGTTCTCTGGCTGTCACTCAAAATGGAACTGGTATGAATTGTTTAGCCTGCCTTTTGATTATGTTGCCTGTCTAGTTATTTATGTCTAGTATAAATTTTTTCTCCTTATACCGGTGTACTTTTTGTCTTGTTTGGTGCAGTAATATGTTGCTCGGTAGATGGCTGTGTTCTTGCATTGGATCCAAAAGGATCCGTAGTTTGGAAGGTATGAACCTCATTATAGTTGCAATCCTAAATTACGTTACCAGATGGAAGTGATTTTAACTTTTATTATTGGTGAATTTTGCTCAGAAAACTACGGATGGTCCAATATTTGCCGGGCCATGCATACCTTCTGCTCTTCCTCATGAGGTACATCATTCTCTTCATAGATTTTGCAAAGCTAATCCTTAATATATTCTTTTTTAATGAAATCAATCCCTTCCACTCATCTCTTAATGTCCTTTTTGAAGATCAATAAAAGATTGTGAAAAATGATGTTGGTTTCGGATAAGGATATATTATAGTGTAACTAATAAGGAAAGTGCGTAGGGATTAATCAAGTAGTTACCTGTAGCGCATCCAAAGTAGGTATTTGCATCTTCGCGAAGTCACCTTATTAGTATAAATAATTATTGGGTCAGCTTTTGTATTATTACTGAAAGTTCTATTCATATCAGTGATTGTTTTGTTTATTCTCCCTTAGGTGATTGTATGCTCCCGAAATGGAAGCGTGTACTCATTCAAACCGGTGAGGACTGGCAGATGAATTTCCCCCCTTATATAATCAATTTGGTGTATTTTCACTTTTGCTGTATTGGATTATCTTTTTGTAATGTTTATATTCCTTCTCTGAGATCAAAGTTAAATGCTGGATCTATGTCTTGGTTTATAGGCTACAGTATTCAAAATGATTTGTTTGGGTTGATATTTGTTTTGTTACATATGTTGGATTAACTCCAGGAGGAGGGGGATCTACTATGGGAGTACAATATTGGAGATCCAATTACTGCATCTGCTTATGTTGATGAGCACTTGCAGCTTAAGTCTGATGCTTCCCATTCTTCAGACAGGTTAACCTAATTGGTTATCTTAATTAAAGGTGCAAATGCATCTTATCAGCTATCAATTTAATCATTTTTTTTCTTGTGCAGATTAATATGTGTTTGTTCCAGCTCTGGAGGCATTCACCTTCTTCGAGTGAACTTGAATTTCTCCGAAGATGCGAATCAACAAACAACTGATGTGCAGGAATTTGCAAGGCTAAACTTGCCAGCAGATATATTCTCTTCGCCTTTAATGATTGGTGGCCGGATTTTCGTCGGTTGTCGGGATGATTACTTGCACTGTGTTGCCCTTGAAATTCCAAAGTAACATGAAAGTTAAAGCTGATGTATGTAGTTGAAATTTGGTTAAATTCTATTAGCCATTAGGTGGATTGATTCTGAATTTAGAGTCTGAAAACTACGAAATTACAAGGCGTAACACAGGTTGCAACTCAAGCTAGATGTGTTCCTACTAATTTTAATAGCTGAAGTCATTTAAAAGGAAAAAAAGAAAAAGAGATAAGATGTTGATTATTTTGAGTTTCTGAACTGCAAGTGACGAGTTATAAAAACATTCACAATTGGATCTGATTAATGAACAAGAGCTTGCCTCATCTTTAGGTTTTGTAGTAAATATAAGAATATAAGAATGTTGGAACGTTTCCATTTTGGTTTAGAATATATATAAATATATATATATATATATATATACACGCTTTTTTAATCATCAAATTGTTAATATACTTGCGACATATTCATACAATAAAAAGAAAGTTTAATTACTTTGTCAGTCTTTTAACATTTTAAAAAATTCAAGTAGCTTCAAGAAATTTAATCATTTCTTTGGTTGTGAGAAGAAAAAGTATAAGAAGAGAGAAAATGGTAAGAAATAGAGTGATTTGATATGTTGTTTGGTATAATAAAAATATGAGAGAAATAGAGGAGAAATAGGTGTCTTTTCTCTTCCCTCTTTGTTTGGTTGGATAGAAAGTGAGAAGAGAGTAATGTATTTGTTTTTAAAAAGACAAAAATACCCTTATCTAAAAAATCAATATACAAATATTTTAATTTTATTAATTAAGTTAATTTAAATAATCAAATATTATAATTGATTGAAGTTATTTTAACTAATAAAATTTATTAGCTTAATATAATTATTTTATTAATTTTATTTGGCTTAATGAACATTTTGGTCCCTGAAAATATGGCCACTTTTGGTTTTAGTCCCTGAAATTTTTTTTTCTTTACATTCGGTCCTTTACTTTTAAAAGGAAAAAAAATTCAGGGACCTAAATCAAAGTGACCATATTTTCAGGGACCAAAAAAATATTAGTTAAAAAATAATATATGAAATGATTAGGGAACAAAACATTTACAGCAAACAAAACACTGACTGTGAATGACCAACGCTACATATTACATTACGTGCGTGTGTTGTGTCTCTGCAACTTAGATTGCGACTGACAAAAACTGTAATGCAAAGAAACTAATTTGAGAGAGTAGAATGTGAGAGGGAGAAACTGTAATACCGAACATGAGAAGATGTGAAAAAGTGGATGAAGGAAAGGAATCTGCCTTCAGGAAGTTATTGTTGAACGTGGGTAAGAAAATCACAAGAATTATTCTCTAAAGGCAGATTTCTTTCCTCCATCCACTTTTTCACATCTCTCTCATGTTCTGTATTACGGTTTCTCCTATCACATTTTACTTTATCAAATTAGTTTCTCTGCATTATAGTTTTTTTCTATCTCATTCTAAGTTGCAGAGACATAACACATGCACGTGAGGTAATATGCAGAGTTGGCCATTACCAGTCAGTGTTTTGTTTGCTGTAAGTGTTTTAATCCCTAATCATTTCATGTGTTATTTTTTTTAACTAATATCTTTTTGGTCCCTGAAAATATATCATTTTGGTTTTAGTCCCTGAATATTTTTTTCTTTGCATTGGGCAATTGCCAAATTTAAAAGGTTAAAAGGATCGAATGTAAAGAAAAAATAATTCAGGGACTAAATCCAAAAGTGACCATATCTTCAGGACCAAAAAGTTCATTAAGCCATTTTATTTTAATTTAATTAATTAAATGATTAGTTTAATTGAATTTATTCAAATTTATTAAATAATTGAATGAGAACCCAAAAAGAAGGGTACAAAAGTCATTTTAGATGAAAAACCCTCTCCCTCTTCCATTTTCTTCTCACCTGGGAAGAGAAAAATATGTAACAGAAATTTTAACAAATTGATAAAAAAATTATAATTAAGTTTTTCATATACATCTCTGTAACAGAAATTTTAACAAAAATATGTATTGTGTCAAAAATAGAAATTTGTAACAGATATTTAATTAATTTTTTATTATAAATTTAGATATCCAATTACAAAATTTTAAAACTTAGATATTATTTGAATTTTTTTTAAAAAAATTCAGGAATTAGTAGAGTAATTAAACCAAAAAAAATATTTTTTGCTAATTGTTTTAATTTATTACTGGAAAACTTTCCTATAACATCAGAACAACGCGTGAAGACCAGTGTGCGCCCCGTCGTTGACCTTCGCCTCTTTGTTCACGATGCCGCGAGCTTCTTAGTCTCTGACGCGCTGGACCAGACGCGAATCAGGTCCTCCGCCACTCCAGCGCCGCCTACGCATCCAGTCGCGTCTCTCTCCTCCTTTACGCACTCCGGCCGCCGTCTCCTCACCCCCATCTGTAACAGTCACCGCGAACCAGGCCGATCGAACCACCTCCAACTGTTCCTGCGCTGCTGCGCATCAGGGATGTGCTTGATAGATTCCCCCAAAAAGAGAGAAAACGGTAACAAGGGAAAAATAAAATAAAAAGGGAAACCTGGTGTGGGAGTAAAAACCACGATGTGAAAAGTAAATCCCGTGGTGGGTGGGTCATAAAGGGTGGCGTCTACAATGAAGCACCTGACAAAGTCCTACATCGGTGTTTTAATTATTGTCACCGTTGGATATATTAGTAAACAGATCAATGGGTGAGATTTGCAGGTCCAAAATTTTTTTTTTACCGAGTACTCTTGTCCCAGGTTTTTTTTTTTCTTAATTGCTAATTAGTCCCTGGCCTTTCCCATCGCCCCCCTCTGCGTCGATGCCATAGTCCCTCCCCTTTTCCTATCGCCTCCCTCTGTGTCGATCCCGTCTTTAGTTGAGAATCTCTCAATTAAACTATTCATCCTCTTTCCAAATTGTACTACTTGATCAAAGCGTGGGACTACTGGATATCTCAAATCATTTGCACATGCTGATTTGACTTAATAGGCGATGACTTTTAGCAAACTTGCATTGTTTATGAATCTTTCTTGTATAGGTTTGTAGCAGATGGTGGGTTGTTTTGCGTGGTGTGGAATAGAAAGTGATATTTTGAAGAACAAAAAGAAAAAAAAATCCCAAGCAAGCTTGTGGCCCAAGATGTTTATATCTCTCTCGCATGATTTGCCAACAAGAATTTGGCTAAGCTGCCCAGATCATTTGGGTTTGTAGTTCTCTCTTTACATTCCTCCCTCTACACAGCCTCCAGAGCTTCGAAACCAGATCCGAATGCCGTTGCAGAGCCAAGCCACCGTGGCGTCGCAATCTCGTCTGAGTCGCTCCACTTGCAGTCGCGAACGCCACCAGATCTAGGCGATTGCCTCTGTTCGAGCCTAGATCTACTGGTAGACGCCAACAACAATCACACCATCACGCCAGATCTGTATATCTTCCTCCACTCGTCGTCCAGCGACCACCATGCTACGGCCGCACGAGACCCTGTCCGTCATAGCTAGCACACCCCGTCGTCGCAAATTGGTTGTGATTTGGGGTTTAGGTTTCTTTTTTTTTTTTTTTTTTTCTTCTCAATTTCCTTTAATGTAATTACTCAATACGATTAGGTGCAATCCCTTTGTAATCAGGATTTGCTTTGCTTTGCTGTAATTGATATTTCTGTTTTAGGAGAAATCACAATCGTGATCTTCAAGCTACTGCTGTATATATTTATGTGTTGTAATGTCAATAGAATCATCTTTTCATCCCCATTACATTTCTTTTACTTTGTTTTCTTTAATGCTTGAATCTGAACGAGTATTGATCTATTTTTTTACTGGGTTAGTTTTTTGCTATTGTTCCATTCCAATTGAAACTGAAAGACAATATAAGTCTGGGTTTGTAGAGCTCGATGGGTTGAATCTATAGGTCCAAGAGCCTCTAGGGTCAGCACTTGCTCTGGCGGTTGTGGCAGTGGGTTGGTGGCGATCGTGGTGGCCATGGTTTAGTCTTCTTCAATAGCATATGCAAGGCATCGTCGAGACGAACAGTTGTTCGAGCATCATCAACACGACGAGTTATGCCGCCCCTCTTCTGCTAAGGAAGACACCTTTGAAGTTTACAATCAAGTCCCTGACAATTTTTTTTTTTATTTTAAAACAGACACATATTAGCAAATAAAAAAAAAAAATACATTACCTGCCCATTCCGCATGGGACCGGCTATTCCAGGTCAGGAAACAGCTACATCGATGTAGCACTTCTTCAACTTCTTCTTCAACTTCTACATGCTAGACGCCACCGTCATAAAGCCCCAACTTTGAGCCCGCTCACGTAATTTGGGTGGCGTCTAGGATGTAGTATTAACACATCTCCTACACCGGTGTAGCAGTTTCTAAACCTACAATAATAAGTTTCTAGGTTTTTATTTTTATTTTTTAAATTCTTTTACTTTTAAAAGTACATTTTTACCCTCATCCCTATCCCCTTCCCCTCCTCCACCCCCATCCCTACCCCCCAACCTTCTGCCACCACTGTCAGCCACCCACCCACAACCGCCATTGGCCGGAAGACCCCGCCGTCGCTCGTCAACCTCACCACCCGCCTCACCACCACCGTGCTGCTGTCCTCACTCCTCTTCCCCTCAACCCAGATCTGAAAGTTCAACCACCACCCCAACCAATCACTATTTTCGTTCCAGATCTAACAAATTTCCATCCAACCCCACCAATCAGTATTTTCGTTGTAGATCTGGGAAACAAATGAACTACTTGCTTGGTCGAAGGAGTTCTCGGGGTCGAAGGGGAGTGTGCTCTCTGGACAGAGGAGGCGGCGAGCTCCGAGACTGTGGACTCGGAGAAGTATTGCCGCCAGTTGATGGAGGTGGCAGTGACGCACCACCGCGAGCTCCGCGCTCCTCCACTGCTGCAACCCAGATCCCGATGTCGCAGAGCGTACAGAGAAAGAACATGGCCAGAAAAGATAGCGGCATGCGGAGAAAGGGAGGAGATCCGGCTCGCGAAGCCTGCAACCAAAGTGGTGGTATTCAGACTTGTGGGTTGCCGGAGAATGGGGTGGTGGAGGAGGGGAAGGGGTGGGGATGACAGAGAAGCGGATGGGGATGGCAGATGAGAGAGTGGGTGGGGATTGTAACAGCCTGATTTTCATTATACTGTTTAACCAAATAAAATATAAGTAATTATATTTTAATTTGAAAGTTAGAAAATATTTTTTTTTGAATAAAATAAAATCATATTCCTAATCTACCTTATGATAGGAAGTCACGGTAAAATTTTCGGTTGAAAATTGAGACGAAAGCCGGTCTGCGTTTTCACTGTCAGTATAAGTTTACTGAGCCGGAAACATAATTTTGACACGTGAACGAAAGAATTAGTGTTTTTATCACGTTTCCAATAACTTTGGTTATTTTCAAAAATTTGGGTTTGGGATCAAAAATATAATATTTTACCCGAGCGAAATCTTCGTAAAATACGATCCGAAGTGCAACCGGATACGTAATGCAGCAGAAGAGGGAACACAAAAGTGATGGAAGTGACATGAGGGGACAAGTCTAAAAAGCTTATGACACACTCAAAAAATAACCATCATTACTTTTTCAAATTAAATGTTATTTTATTACAAAAGCTAGTTTTTTTCTCTCTTCCTCAACCAAACAAGCCTTAAGCAAGACTTGGAGACCAAGTTCTTCTCCCCACCCCTCAAAGCACGAAATTCTCTCTCTCTTCCCCTATATTTACACTCATCTTCTTCACTTTTCACTTTACTCACTCAAAAACTCCATTCTCCTTCTTCTTCCTTTTTCTTCAAACTTCATACTCATAAAGCTTGTATTTTTAGTCATATTTTCACTTCAAGTTCTTCACAAGAGTTGATCCTTGCACCAAGGGTAATACTCTCATATCAATCTTTTTGCAAGTTTCACCTTTTATTTTATAGTTTACTCTACTTTTTCATTAAGTGTTCTTAATGGGTTTCCAACTTCTAAAATCTCTAGGAAATTGTAGAAAAATCCTTTTGAGTTGAAACCACTTTCTATAGTCTTGTATTAACCTCTAGTTTCACATACTATGATCTTGTGTTAAACAAAAATTTCTAGCCATTTCTTCCAAGGATGGCCGAAACCTATACATGGTGGCCTAGGAAGTTTTGTTTTAACTTGTTGTTAAATGATCATGTGTTTGAGCTTCTAGATACCCCTTGATCTTAGAGTCTATAATGTTGGAAGGTTTGATAGCTTGTTGTCCTATGATGGCCAAACCATGAGGTTTTGAGGCTTAGGATGCTTGATTCAACTTTTCAACTATGATCATGGGTTTAGAACTCTTAATACATTGTGATGCCTATGAGTTTTCATCAAACAAAGAACCTTTCCTCATTATCCTATGATGGCCGAAACTCAATGTTTTGGTGCTAGGATGTTTGAGTTTTCATTTTCCAAAATGATCATGGACTTGAGCTCCATAAGACATTAGGATGCTAAGTCTAAGAGATTGGAAAGTTTAAAGGTTTCTAACCTAGTAATCCTATGATGGCCGAACCTATGAGGTTATGGACCTAGGATGTCTTGTTTCTATTTTTCCAATATGATCATGGATTTGAGCTCCTTAATATATTTGGATGCTAAATCTAAGAGATTGGGAGGTTTAAAGATTTCTAGCCTATTTTGGTGAATAAGGCCGAATCTAGAGTCTTTGGAACAAAGAAGTTTTGTTTTATTTTTCAAAGTAGGATTATTGATTTGAACTCTTTATTACCTTTTGATGTGAAATCCAAAAGCTTGAATCCAACAAAGTTTTCTAGCCTATTTTATAATATAGGGCCGAAACCCTACCCTAAGGGGTTAGATGATTTTATTCAATATTTTCAAGTTATAACAATTGATCTAAGCTACCTAGAACCAAAATGATATGTATCCAAAAGCTTAGGTTGAGAAAAGAATCCTAGCCTCGTTTTGATGAGTTGGTCGAACCTAGCATAAGATACACATAGATGAGTTTGTTTGATTAATAAGTATTTATATCATTTGGTTGAAGGTGGAATTGGTAATTTGTGGTGTGACAACAAGGAGCTGCGAGTTCGAGCTTCCAGTGATAACTCAGGTGGGGGAAAGAATCAACCTATCGTCGGAATCGATAAGTAGTAGATTATGTAGTAATTAAGTAGGGCGACCTAAACCCTACTAGAAGTCGAATAATCGACAAGACCAGAATCACTTTAAATTGCTTTTATAAAACATCCATGGTGATTCGGGGATTGTAGGTTTATCGATATTAGGTTGATGTTTATGATGTTGATGGTTGATTTTTGAGTTTTATTACCTTTATTGCACTGATTTAGTGCTATGTTAATGTTTTGGAATATCTTTGATTGATTTTATGTTATGCATGATCTGTGTGGTATTTACTTTATGCTTAGTGGATTAAGCGAAGATATATATGTTGTCTAAGAGATGAGTTGTTTTGGGTGTGAGGATCATGATGACTTTTAGAGGTGCCTAACCTAAATGAATTATGTGAAAGAGGTGTTGTGACATAGAGCATGTGTTGAGGTCTTGACGAGAGGTTAAGGCACTAGGTTATGACCATAGGAGTCTGTGAGGTTCATAAGTTGTGTTGTTTCTATAACCGTATGTTGGACACATACGAGACCCGAAGTCCTTGTGGGACCGTCCAAAGGGTAAACTTAACTTGTGCAGCTATGAGTGTCATTGCTTTGCATGAGCACCTCTGGGAGTGGACGAGGTGTGCACCGGGATCATCGTGCAGCTATAGTGTCACGCTTTGCGTGAGCGTTCTTGCCATGGTGAAGGTGTGCACCGGGATAATCGTGCAGCTATAGTGTCATTGCTTTGCATGAGCACCCACGGTCCGGGGTGTGCACCGGGACAAATGTGCAGCTATAGTGTCATTGCTTTGCATGAGCATTCTCACCATGACTAAGGATGTGCACCGGGAATGGGACGTGTCGCTTGGACGACTGACCGATAACCATAAATATGATAGGGAAACCGTAGCCATTTCAGTATCAAGGTTTAGTTACCGGAGTGAGGGTATGAGTGAATATAAGAATTTTATGGAAGATGGATGACTTGACTGACGCTGTGTCTGTGATAATTACTGTATAGTTTACTATGACTCTTTTCCACTTTTGATGATAGAACTGTTTCTTATCCCCTTGTATCTTCTGTATGTTTGTTTTATCTCTTATGGATCGTGTTCGAAGACCCTGTGGCTGAGCTGAACGAAGAGGAGCTGGATGGGACTCCCTACGAACCGGATGCCGGAGGACGACCCGTGACCCCTGATGAGTAGGGTCTAGTTTAGTTATGGCCAGTGCGTCTGTGTCGTGACGCTTTATCTTTTCCGCTTATGTTTTGTATAACTATGCATCTGCTAGGGATCCTATTGACGGGATGCCCTGAAACAGTGTTTGATAACTCTGATGCATTAAGTATGTTTAATACAATTATGTTTTCATATTCTGTTCTATATGAATCTGTTTGCTTAAGAAGTTAAGTTTTAATTTCTATGTATTTTCACGTTAAGTTTACGAAAAGGAATATATTTATCAAGGTTTATTTTCTAATAAAACACCGAGGCACAGCGGGGTGTCTCAGGGATGGCGGAGGAGAGAGGGGGCGGAATCTTGCCTCGCCGCCGGTGACCACCGGTGGATGGTGGGGTGGACGATGGAGGAAGAGGGTTTAGACTTTAGAGGGACAAGGACAAAATTGTCTTTCTCATTTTTCTTGTTACCCATATTACTGGTTGGAGGTAACATTTTTTTTTTTGGAGTATCAAATCTGGACCATTGAATATTTTATCCTTAAATCTAAGTGTCACAATAAGTGAAACATCGGTGTAGGACTTGACAAAATACTACATGTTAGACGTCACCCGTAATTTGTTTCTTTTTGGTTTCCTCAACTATTTGTGAATTTTCAAATAGGCCCCTATACTAAAAAAATTTGTAATTGAGTCCTCGAAGTTTTATAAAATTCTCAATTGGGTCCCTGAACTAAAAAATGATTTAATTGGGTCCCTGAACTTATATAAAATTTTCAATGGGTCCCTAAATTATAAAACTCGTTAGCGATATGTTGAATTGGACGGAATATAGCTGATTTCATCCAAGCTGGATAACCATATCAGTCATTTATGAGTAGTTTGGGTGGAAGATGAACCTTGAGACATTGTCACAACAAAATACATCAAGATGTAACAAGATGAAGTGAGATGTAGTAAGTTGCAAGTGAGGGAATTATTTTAGACGAAATTATTTCAAGGAAGGGATATACAACCGTAAAACATAAATCGGGGAAGGAATGAACTATTTGTTCAGATGAAGGAGAAGCAGTCGTAGGTCACGTTTTGATTTTTTTGCCTCAACATTTTGGTCTCTTGCAATGCTAAATACAAATTTAGGGGAATTCCAGGTCACGTTTCACATCAGCAAGCTTAAAGACCTCTTCATAGAACTGTAAAACCCCCCCTTTGGGATGTCACATGGTTAACTCGTTGCGGAAAATGTAAAACTAAAATAAAATATGCTGGTTGCTTTCGAAAAATAATTTATATAAGTACATAAGCGTCAGAAAACGGGTATAAAATTTTTCCTGTGGTTGCGGTAAAACTTAAACCTATTTTAAAATAATAACACCACATTTTCATCTACCCTTGTATAGATTCTGGTCATGTATATAAAATTTGTCACGACCCAAAACCTAAGCCATGACCGGCGCACAGGCTTACCATCCTAGCCTAGCAAGCCTATTTATTTTAGAAATGTACTTGAATAAAAAGCTAGAATTTTTACAAAAATTTCGACAGAGTCTCCTCTGTAATTCCAACATCCCAAAATAAAAACACCTACTGAAATATTTATATTTTCATCCCAGAAGTTTCAGTCATACAAAATACATCAAGATGATGTTATTCTGAAAATATTTACATCAACAAACTATACATGACCAAAAGGAAAATCTGAGATTTCCTATCCAAAAGAAAAGCTCTCCGAGCCATAAACATTCCATTCAAAATAAAGGCTCTCTGAGCCATAAACATACATACTATCATTAATCAATAACTTTTCAAAAACCTAAGCTGGTCATTCTAAAAGACACATCCTGGAAAAACTTCCATAGTTCTTGCCACTATCACCGCCCTCTTCAAGGATCGGGACTAAAATCCCAGAATAAAGCTGGGAACTCTTCTGTGCCATCTATTCTCAGGTAGCAAGATACGACAGCAAAAACCAGAAAAGAACCTGATATATTATAACGGTGAGATACAAAAGCATCAGATACAATTAAACACCGTCATATACACAACATGAAAATTTCCAAATATAGTATGGTAACACAGAATTCATCGTCATTTTTGAAAAAATATGGCATCTCTATAATTCAATGTTTGATTCTAGTCTCCGGAGATTTCAACTTCTTTTAAAAATGAGCTGGTTAAGCTCGATTGCCAATAAGGCACAACGTGTTTTTCCACAGTACTGTCTAAAACTCCTGGCACAGTGATCAACGTGTGTGGATGCCCATAACATACTGTCCAACACAAGGCACAACAACCCAGGCATACGGACTTCATTGTCCATCAAGGCACAATGAAACAACGTAGCATGAAATACCTGACCTTCAAGGTATTCATACGAAAAAACAACGTGGGCACGTCTGCCAAATGCATGAGAAAATCATTTTATTTTCGCAGCTTTTCTTTGTGCTTCATTCTTTCCTTTGTCGAAGCCCAAGGCTGACGACCTTCTATAAAATTTCAACGTGTTAAAACTCTTATTATCAACACAGGACCTTTAAGTCCGAGTGTCTAATCACAATAGTCCTGGACCGATGCACCAATCTTGGACTTTGTGGTCGTAGAAAACAACTTTCATCATTTTACTACTTTCACCACGTTTTAATACAACATGTATAGGACACACAGTCCATAATAACGTACTCAGGACACATAGTCCATAACAACGTGACATAGATTATAGATCAACGTGTTTTTAAAACACTAGTACACCGACGTCTCGGTTACTAGGTTCATTTTTCAACGTTCTTTTTTGTTAAGTGAACATACAAATCCAAAACAAAACTTCCGTAATTTATCCAAGTTATCGGATATTTTTATTTTGAAATAAAGCCTTCTGAAAAGATCTTCTTCTTTTGAAATTCATTTTAAAAACCTTTAGTTATAGAAAGTTTCTTTCTTTTCTAAAAAATCCATCTTTACTTTGGAAAAGATCTATTATTATAAAAATATTGAAAACTTTTTGAGAGAAAACTTTTTTCTAAAATATTGAGAACTAAGATCCCTTCATAAAGAACTTGAAATTGAACTTGTTTTCCTCTATGGTTCTTCATCATAAAATAGTCTCAAAATTTAAGTTTCTCATAGAATAACATCTTTAAAAATCTCCAAAATAATTTCTCTTTTATTTTTATAAAGAAAAACTTCATTTTAAGTTTCTTAAATCTTCACCAAACGTTAAAAGAATATTTTTCTTTCTCTTTTATCAACATGCTGCTTAAAATTTTAAAATCTTCATCTTGTGGCTTTCCACATAAGTTTTCTTAAGGCTTTTATCTTACATTAATAATTGAGCTCTAACCAGTGGCTAGGCTTCTATGCAACAACCAAGCAACTTACAACAATTACGACAATGCCAACAAAATACGTGCAACAACCAAACAGCTTACAACAATTATAACATGGTCAATAGAATGCACATATTTATAATTCATCATTAATCATACAAAACAAGTAAATAAATCCAATATATCATCAAGGTCATAAAATTCAAAATTTTCACAAAAATAGCCGCATCAACAATCAACTTCAACAACCATCTAAAATCAAACACATCAAGCATAAAGTTATCATAATTTAAATATTCCTCAGGCTTTCTCTCGTTACTTCTGCTTGATGAGTAAAAACTCGTAGTCTTTTTGTGTTTTTAAGGTAACGAACTTTATGTTCTCCTCACGATTGCAAATCTAAACAAAATTAAACATATAATATATGTTAAAAATTTATAAAAATCACCTTGTTTTATCATGCATGTTTCGGCCTCTTTAAAAAAAATAGGGTAGAAATTTATTTTTCAATTTTCCACTTGCATGCAATGTACCCAAAATGATAATTTTAAAACATGTAACTTTCTAAAAATTTTGAAATTAAACTTTCTTAACCTCAAATATTAGTGTTTCGGCCTACTCAAAATGTAGGTTAGAAAATAAATTTTTCAACCTTATAAATACATGCATGCAACCAAAAATAGTAAGTGTTCCTCTTAAAAATATAAAACATTATCTCTTCAACTTTTTGTCAAAATGGATGAAATCAAAATGATGATCAAAGTACTTTTCCTTCAAAATTTGAAATAAAATCATTCTCAACTTGTGAGCCACATGCATGTTTAAGAGGAAATAGTTAAAACAACGTATTTTCCTTAAAAATTAAATCATGCTTCCTTAACCCTAATAATTAGGGTTTCGGCCCTATCAATTAAAATGAGAGGAAAATCTCATTTGTTTGATGTAGTTTAAGAGCTTAGCAATTACACACATTAAGATTTTAAAGACATGCATGTAGAAATCTTAACAAAACACTAACTTTCCTTTACATGTGATTTTCGGCCATCATAAAAAAATAGGTTTGGAGAAATTTTTCACTACATGCAAACCAACAAGATGAAAGTAGAGATGATGGTGAGCTTATAAAAATTAGTCTCTTGTTCAAAAGATGTTTCTAAAGCTTTTTCTCAAGGTTTGCAATTAAGAACTTAAACATGCAATTATACAAGGTTGACATGCATGTTGATATCAACAAGATTTCTAAGAAAATAAAGAGTAAAAGATGAGAGTTATACCCTCTTGATGATGATAAGTAGGAGATGAACAAGCTTTTCAAGTTTTCAAACTCAAAGAACAAGAGGTTGAAGATGATAGTTGAATGAGTGAGTGAGAGTGTAGTTGGATTTTTGAGAGAATTTGGAGAAAGTGAATTATAGTGGTGGAGGAGAGTATTTATGGGCAGAAAAAGGGGAGTGCGTTTTCATTTTTTTTCCTTCAAATTAAAAAGATAAAGCCATATTTTTAAATAAAAAATTAAGCTTCCTTGCAAAATGAAATAAAATGATGAGTTGCCATAAATGAAAATACTATGCACATCAATCTATCAAGTTTATTTTTCACATCATGTCTTTAAATTGTGCACCTAATATATCTGAATAAAACTCTCTTTGTTAGAGCAAAATTTTATTTTAAATAATTCATTGGTTTCTTGCAAAAATGGATGAAATAATTTGATGTAAGGTCATGATGGTGTGATTTGAATGCAACACTTTTCAAAATTACGTCAAATCTATTCAAAACTGTATAGAATCTAATTTTGATAAATGTTGCTTGTCCCGGTTCCATTAATTTCTTGATCGTAAAAATTGATCGTATTTTACTTCGTTAATTTTCTACCCGAAAATTCATATTGAAAGAAATAATTTCTAAAGCCATGGAAATAGTTATAATTGAGTTATGAAAAATTAAAATTTTATTTTGCGTAACGAAAGTTATTTTTTGGGTCAGTAGAGTTTCACTGATAGTGAAAACTCAGACCGGAAACGTATGAAATTTGCTACCTAAAATTCAACTGGACTTTCATGAAATAAAATAAATTATGAGAATGAAATTTGGTTTATTAAAATAATTCTTCATAAATTATAATAATAAACACTCCATTATCCACATAAACATAGATTATAACAAGCTGAAAAATCGGGGTGTTACATTGCTACTCCACTTAAAAAAATTTCGTCCTTGAAATTTCGTAACTCGAAACTAAACATGATCTTGTAATTACATCTTAATCCCAAGATCTTATTTTATACTTCCCGTAATCACTTTCCCTTAGATGACTTTCATAACTTAATAACGAAATTCATACTTAGTCTTCATTCTATTTATCCTCAATATCAAATCACTTATCCTCAATTTATACTCTCCCTCATTGATACTTTACCTTAATCTCTCGTACACGAAAGATATAATTAAAACTTAATCTCTTCTTCATTCACTATTAATCCATGGGAAAAATTTTACTCTACATCCTTAACTTTCACCTTTAACACCAAGATTTAACTAAGATATACATTCCTATCACATGAAGAGCAAAATCAAACTTATTCACTTCTATTCTCAATTACTGGTTCACTAGAAAACTGCTTTCCACAATCTAACTCTCATAGTCATTACCAAGATAAAAACTTACTTTACCATAATATGCATCAACTTACTACTCCAAGTATCCAATCGTATTCTTAGTCCCTTTGAACGTAGTCCACTTTTCCATATTATATCAAACACTTCAATGCTCCAATCAAGAATCATAACACTTCTTAAGGTAACTAAATTCAAAAGGCACCACACAGGGTAAGGTTATCTAACTCATCAACTTTGAATTTTTCTAGCAACCTAGTTTTACATAATAAATCATCTTTTTCGCTCACATTCAACTTAGTCGAAACTACTATAGACTCTTTCCTGTAAATCTTCAAACTCATACAATCAATTTTAACTACAAGAATTTGATCATTATCCTAGATTTCCCTTAGTGATATTCTACCTCGATCATGATAAAATCTACCGAAATCGCCTTACTCATTGACGTTGAGCTTAAGGGTTTTCATATTACAAGTCATATCTACACCACAACAAATTCCTATCACTTCTTGTTTATCCAACTATAGGGATGATCGTACTTAGGTACTAAACCTACTCCCAGCTAACCTTCTAAGGATAGATTGTTTCTTACTTGCCCATCGAGTTGAAGGTGATCAGTTGGACTTAGTCTCAACTTGGTCCTAAACACTTAGAACGGACTTTACAGACAAACGTTGGTAAACTTCAGGTCTTCATTTGGAACGATGCTGGAAAATACTCCATGAAGTCTATTCAGTCCTCTGATACATACTTCGGTTTGCTTCTCCACTGCATGGTCTTAACATGTAAGAAGGTTGTTAACTTCATCAGTCGATTCATGATCACTCGAACTTAAATAAGACTCTTAGAGGTCTTCAGTAAACTCATAACGAAAATTCATGGCGACACCAACATCTTAACAAGGGAGGTCTTAATCGTCAAGTTATCTCTTTTTCACTGTACTCGACTAACTATGACATCTTGATATGGATCAGGTAAACTTTCTAATGACTCATGGGATAGATTCACACGTCATTGACGCTTGAAAAAGAAATAGGATAACATTGATCAAAGAGTGGTAAGTCCTATCAAACTGCAATAAAACATGGCTTTGAAAATGACGGAAAGAAATTTTCAAGAGAGGAAATTTCTTGATCTTGCCTTCACAAAATTCTGATACAAAAATTTCATCAATCAGAAAGATACAGGAACATCCAGTATGTAAAAAAAAAAATTCTTCAATGGGATCGTGAGTGTAAAAATGCCCGGTACATTCTTACAAACATCACTCTACTAAAGTTCCTTCTTTCACACGAACTTCCAGCGGATTAGGGGAAAAAAAAATAAACAGTCCCAAACCCCAAGAGTATTCATTCTTAGTACAGGGAATTTACAAAACGATGATTTAAAAGGAAAACAGTCTAGCCAAAATCAGACTGGATCACATCTACCAAAAGTAAAAGTGACTAGATTAAGTTTCATAAAAAAAACTTCTATTATCAAGAAGTCATTTATGCTACAACTCAAGAAATAATCATAACAAATCTTTTTCAATGAAATATGAAATTATCCAGACCAATGGATACTATCAAACCAATCCACTCAAGTATCTAATACACTGAGGGTTATTCAGAAATGTGAGCACAATCTCTCACAAGTAAGGAAATCAATTTGAATAAATTGAAATTTATGGACTAGCATAACCATTTTATGAGTCCTGATAGATTTCAAATCAAGATCAGAAAAGTCTGTCTGACACATACAAACTTGATCACCGTGATTGTTTAATACAATCATAGGGACTCAAGGAACAACGTCAACTTACCAGTCCATAAAAGATCGAATAGTACAGTTAAGAGTTTCTTAATCATGAGACACTCACCTAAGTTTGAAAATTCAAATCGACCCGCCTTGATTCCAACAAGCACAAAGATCTTTCCAGATACGTTTATTCTGGTTTGTTGTTACTTCTTGTGTTCTTCTCTGAATCGTGCACGATCACGGGAAACTTAGTCAATCTCTTGGACTGCGAAGAGTTGATCTTTCCTCATAAGCTGAGTCAACGACACAAAATCTTTAATAGGTCCCCACTCCCATCTGATGATAACTAGTCCTCAAGTCGATATTTGAGTAGACAACAACTCCTCGCAATTGATCTATCAGATCAACTACGCACGACAGAGAATACTTGTTCATAATCGTCACTTTGTTGAGTTGTCAGAAATCCACGTGGAGTCTCGAACCCCCACACAATATTGGTGCTTCCTACGATAAACACTCAGTCTAACAAACTGCTTAGACCACAGATCTTTCAGTTAAATCGAGTCATCTAACTCGATTAACTTTGTAGGTGACATTCTACACGAAGCGATAGAGAATCAGACCGAATCTAGAAACTAGATTGATTGAAAGTCAACATCCTCCTCTAGCAGCAAACCTAGAACATTTCCAGGGGACATTCCCGGAAAAACCTTTCGCAAACTTTAATCCTGGAACATTTTCAGCGAACATTCTTAGAAAATCTACCTTAACAGGCATACAATTCAAATGTCTGACACAATCCAAAAAAAGATAACCGAATGTGTCACACATGGACCAAAACACAATTACCATTTACTAATTATGAGTTCTTACAAGATCTCAACTCAAATAGAACCCATTAAAACACACATACTTATGTGTCAACACACATTGTTTCGACAAGGAAACAATTCAAACAATGGCCAACCAGAGATCATACAACAAAAAAATAATAGACCTATTCCCCAAGGTTCCCGAAAGACTCGAGCAGCTCTGATACCACTAATGTAACACCCCCTTTAAGGTGTCACATGGTTAACTCGATGCGGAAAATGTAAAACTAAAATATAACTTGCCGGTTGCTTTCGAAAAATAATTTATATAAGTACATAAGCGTCAGAAAACAGGTATAAAATTTTTCCTGCAGTTGCGGTAAAACTTAAACTTATTTTAAAATAATAACACCACATTTTCATCTACCCTTGTATAGATTCTGGTTATGTATATAAAATTTGTCACGACCCAAAACCTAAATTGTAACACCCCGATTTTTCTGCTTTCTAAGATCGGTATAAATATAAATAAACGTTTATATTTTTATCTGAAACTTAGAAAATGATGTTGGGAAAACCAAAGTCATATTCGTATTATACTTATTTTTATAAGTATACGGTTAAAGTTTTGGTTGAAAATTCAGACGGATCCTGGTCTGCATTTTTACTGTCCGTAGTAAGATTTTACTGATCAGAAAACCTAATTTTGAACCGAGAACGAAATGAATAGATTTTATATCTCATTTCCAACGACATAGGGTATTTTGAAAATTTTTAAAATAAATAAGTTATTTCGGGCGAAAAACCTAAATCGGGTAATCGACGGAGTCGAGAACGGACGTGCAGAGACAAAATTCGACACCAGATGGATGAAGACAATGAGTCATAGGGGGTGACTCACCAATGTCATGATTACATTTAACAAAAATTCTAGATATTTCTTCAAAATAGTGTAAAGACTATTTTACCCTTGGACTATTTTACCCTTGAACTGTCATTAAAATGCCAAGTTTGTCCCCACAATTTGTAGACATAAATCAACCACATCTTCAATCAATCCTCACCACATATTTGTCATGATGGTCTTTTGGGAAATTACCATTTTGTCCTTAAGTTGTCATTTAATCACAAAATTGCCATTGTGTAAGATTACAACTTTATCCCTAAAAATTTATGCTTTGGACCCATTTACCCCCCTAATTCCATGACCCAACCCCCATGTGAGAGCCCATCTCACTTATATTTAAGGCAATCATCATCTTCTTCCTTAACTTTGTTCCATTTCTGTTAAAAACTCTTAAGTTCCATAGCGTTGATTTGTGAAGAAAGTACTTGATTACTTGCTCATTTTTCAATTCCAAGAGGTATACCATGCTTCTCTCACTCAATCATCTCCACGTTCTTCAAATATTTTCATGATTCAATGCCTTAATCATCAAATCCAATTCCTAGATCTAGATACTTTGAAAATCTCTAGAAAATTGTAGAAAAATCCTATGATCATGAAACCAATTTATATGATCTTATAATCACCTCTATGTTTATAATCCAAGAGGATGAATCAAATAAAAATTTCCTTCTCATATATCTATGCTTGGCCAAAACTCACTTTGTGTGGGTGGAGGAAGTGTTGTTTCATTTTCTTAAGAAGTTAAGATTGATTTCATACTTGTAGTTCATATGTAACATGAATCTATGTTGTTGAATCCAAATGAATTCTCTAGCCAAATTTTTATGTGTTGGCCGAATCTCACTCTTTGTAGAGTTAGAAGATTTTGTTTCATTTGTTGTGTTTTAAATCCTTAATCATGTATCCTTAATGCTTAGGATCCTTAATCCAATAGCTTACAAAATTTTATCATGATTAGTCTATTGGTTTTGTGTTGGCTGACTTAGTGTTCTTGAGAGAGGTTGAAAATATTTTGTTTCAATCTTTGAGTTTTGATTCATAATCATGTGTTTCAAGTACTTAGGATCATTAATCCAAGAACTTGCAAAATTTTAGCATGTCTAACCAACTTAACACATGATGACCGAAGCTTAGTCATAGCAAATAGGATGTTTTTGTTGTTTCAATTGTTGATTTGGATTTAATTTGTTGTGAAGGACAAGTATTGTTTGTCATTGTGAATTTCGTGGTGGAAACCAGATTCGAATCAGAGAACAATTCGTGATACGAAATTTGGAATCTTCAAGAGGTAAGGAGAGCTTACCTGAGTGATTTTTCCCGATAATTATATCTGTGATTTAGTGTATGATTTGTCATAATTGGATTGAGATTCGCGGTGATTGTTTACTTTTGTGCTAAGCTGTTATTTTGTCTGTGTTTGATTATCTGCAGTTATGCGCTATAATATGTTTTAAATACATGATATGAACTATTTTATCTGCTATAGCATTGATGTGAAATATTTGATGATGTGGATTGTTGATTGAGAAGCCTAACAGTGGTCAGTGCTCATTTAATTAATTAAGATAAAAGCTTTAATAAGCTTAACGTGGAATTTTAACTATTTTAACATTAGTGAAAATGAGAAAAAGTTGAAAATAATATTATTTAATGATTTTACGATAAGAGATTAGTCTATGAGTCACAGTGAGGGCATAACCGAGAAAATATTTTAGTATTGCTAATTTTTGTGTAAGAAATTCCAAAATATTATTAAAAGTTATTTTGAGAAAATAATCTTCAAAAAAAACTTAATTTCTATCTTAGAAAATTATTTTAAGAGGAAAAGTCAAATTTTGACTTAAACGTTTTTAAAGTGTTAAACGACGGTTAATTCCAAAAATGTTTACGGAAGGCATTCTTAAAAACATTAGTAATCTTTCACACATGGATTTAGTTTTAAGATCACTTCTCTTTCAAGAACTAGAGTTTCTCGGAAAATATTTTCCGAAGAAAAATGAGTTTCTTAGTAAATTGATGATTTTATAACGGAATGATTTTATGAAGATTTGACGTTATTTTGGGAAAAGGAGTTTCCAAAAGAAAATGGATTTCAATATGAACGTTTTATAAAAGAGTTACAACAGAAAGGATTTTATGTAAACGAGTTTTACTTAACGATTTATTTGTTAATCATGATGTCTTGATGATATTCATGTCACGATTTATTTGTTAATCATGGTGTCATGGCGATATTCATGTCTTCCGTTGACCATTGTGCCTAGTGGACAATGTGCCATTTTCTTTGTTGATCATTGTGCCTTAATGGATAATGTGCCATTTGTTTTGTTGACCATCGTGCTGGGAGTTTTGGGCGATGTGCCATTTGTTTTGTTGACCATTGTGCCGCGAGTTCGGATAATGTGCCATGATGATGTTGACCATTGTGCCAAGAGTTTGGACAATGTGCATTATGATGTTGACCATTGTTCTTTTGTTGACAATGTGCCATTCAAGAGTTTGATCAACTCATTTTACACTGCCTTGGGATCTCCGGAGATTAGGTATAAAAATTAGATGTTGAACTGTGAAATGTTATTAATCCTTTTGTAAATGACAGTGGCTGTTCGAGTATGAAATCCATTGGTAAATTACTTGTTATTTCTGAGAAGTTATGTTGTTATGACTATATATGCCTATATGCTGTTTTGTGTGTCACGCATGTAGTTATCATGCTTATATCCATATATTGGTGTCTCACCCTTACAATATATCAGGTTTTTCTGCTTCAGGTTTTTGCTGTTATATCTTGGTACCTGAGAGCAGATGGCACAGAAGAGTTCCCAGCTTTATTCTGGGATTTTAGTCACGATCCTTGAAGAGGTCGTTATAGTGGTAAGAACTATGGAAGTTTTCCTGTAGGTGTCTTGTAGAGTGACCAGCTAGGACTTTCTTTGGGTTGTGTACTTTTGAGAAAAGTCAGTATATGTGGTTTTGAAAACCTTTGTATGGTTTGGAATTTTTAGTAGTGAAAACAATTTCAAGAAAGCTTATATGTTGTGGTGGTCTGATTTATGAATAAACCCAGTTTATGTGTGTTATCAAGTATAATGTGATTTTACTTCTGTGATGTGTATACCATTTTTCCAAAGTATTCATAAAAAGAAAATTTTTACACCCGAGTTTTTTGACTTAAAAGTAACCTCATTTTCTGAAAGCAACCAGCAAATATCTTTTTAATTTATTTTCGCACGTATTACGTAGTAATGCCCAAGGGGGGGGGGGGTGTTACATTAGTGGTATCAGAGCTGGTCAAGTTTTTCGGGAACCATGGGGAATAGGTCTGTTATGTTTTTGTTGTGTGATCTCTGGTTGGACCTTGTTTGAATTGTTTCCTTGTCGAGACAATGTGTGTTGACACACAAGTATGTGTGTTTTGGTGGGTTCTAATTGGATTGAGATCTTGCGAGAACCCATGAATTGTAGATGATATGTTGATTGAATTACTTCTTAGAAGTAATGTGTTTGAACGCGTAAGTATATAACTCAATTTCTGGTTGCCCTGATTTTGCTTTGCAGGTCAGTTATGGATCCAGGGATTGGACTTGGACTTGGACGTGGACGTGGAAGGGGTCGTAGAGGTGGTCCCCTTGGTGGCCGAGGCAACATGGATGAAAATTATGAAGAAGGAGTGGATTATGCAGCTCAAGTGATGGAAAATATTGCGGCTGCTATTGCAAATCAGACTGTAACTATGGCTGCCCAGAATCAGCAAGCTGCGGAAGGCAGAGATCTGACTGTATTTCGATGTCAGAATCCTTCAAAGTTTCACGGGGATGCTGAACCTGAGACAGCTGATTTATGGATCCAAGGATTTTGAGAAGATCTTTGAACTCATTCTTACCCCAGAAGGAGTTAAGGTTTCTCATGCGACGTTCTTACTGGTAGGAGAAGCGGAGTACTGGTGGAGAGGTGCTCAACAATTGTTGGAAGCTGATCATCAGGAAATTACTTGGGATGTGTTCAAAAACGTATTTCTGAACAAGTATTTTCCGGAGAGTGTTAGAATCGAAAAAGAACAAGAATTTCTACAGTTACAGCAAAGGGATTTATCTGTTGGGGAGTATGCGGCGAAGTTTGAATCACTCGCCAAGTATTTCCGTTTCTTTCAAGCACAACCAAATGAAAGATGGAAATGTGAGAGATTTGAAGCAGGTTTGAGGTTCAAGATTAAAGAATCGGTACTACCACTACAGCTCAGGAATTTTCAAGCTTTAATTGAGATGTGTCGAAAGATAGAGCAGATGAGGAAAGGAAGAGATAATAGAGGAAATGTTGGAGGACCATCTAGGTTCAAGGATCAATACCAGAACCAGGTGGGGAAATAGGACCAGAGGAAGCCTTAGTTCCGACCATTAGGAAATAACCAGAACCAGCAACAAAATCGTCCGGATATTTCTGCATCAAGAAATGGAGACCAAAAGAATCAAAACCAAGGCCAAGTAAGAAGGTGCTACAAGTGTGGAGGCTTAAACCATATGGCTAATACTTGCCCAGAAAAAAGAGTTAAATGTTTCAATTGTGGACAACAGGGACATCCAACAAGGAAGTGCAACGCACCAAAGCGTGGACCAGCAATTTAAAGTTTTATGTTCCGCATCAGGTTATCATGTGATGTTCTAAGAAAGGGTGTCACGTTAGCTTTAATGACTCGTAATTTTAAGTTTGTAATGAATCCTAAGTATGATCAAGTCTTGATGTCCTTGAGTATTCGGCTCTATAGAATCTGTTATGTTGTTGTCAGTTGATAATAATATTGATTACTTTTTGAGAACAAAGATTCCTTAAAGAAATTTGTACCAGTCCTTTTTCTTTTGATGGATGTGATCAGTCTGGATTTTTGGGGTCAGATCATTCCTTTTCTAAAAGTTGTGATTTGTTTTCAAACTTCAATTGTTGAATCACTTATTATGGAATTTTATTTTGGTGAACTGTCCTATGGTTGTTCGAGATAGACATATTCTTGATAAAATAAGTTTCTAGATAAGACTTAGTCTAGTCACTTTTACTTTTGATGAAAGTGATTCAGTCTGAATTTTTTTGGACTGTTGTTTTTTTTAAATTGTCATTTTATAAATCCCTTGTTCAAAGAATAAATTATCTTAAAAGTGAGAACTATTCGTTTTGTGAGTTCCTAATCCACTAGGAATTCTTGTGAAAGAAGAAACTTTCTTAGAGTCATGGTTGTAAATATGTATTAGCTATGCATTTTTACACTCACGAACCTATTAAAGAATCTTTTTACATTCTGAACATTCCTGTATTCTTTTCAGATCTTCTTCTATATACTTTCTTGTGAGAGTCAGACCTTGGGATTAAGAAATTCTATTTAGTTTTGAGTCACGAAATTTCGAGGACGAATTTTTTTTTAAGTGGGGTAGTAATGTAACACCCCGATTTTTCTGCTTTCTAAGATCGGTATAAATATAAATAAACATTTATATTTTTATCTGAAACTTAGAAAATGATTTTGGGAAAACCAAAGTCATATTCGTATTATACTTATTTTTATAAGTATACGGTTAGATTTTTGGTTGAAAATTCAGACCGAACCAGGTTTGCGTTTTCACTGTCAGTAGTAAGATTTTACTGATCAGAAAACCTAATTTTGACCCGAGAACGAAATGAATAGATTTTATATCTCATTTCCAATGATATAGGCTATTTTGAATTTTTTTAAAATAAATAAGTTATTTCGGGCGAAAAACCTAAATCGGGTAATCGACGGAGTCGAGAACGGACGTGCAGAGACAAAATTCGACACCAGATGGATGAAGACAATGAGTCATAGGGGGTGACTCACCAATATCATGATTACATTTAACAAAAATTCTAGATATTTCTTCAAAATAGTGTAAAGACTATTTTACCCTTGGACTATTTTACCCTTGAACTTTCATTAAAATGCCAAGTTTGTCCCAAAAATTTGTGGACACAAATCAGCCACATCTTCAATCAATCCTCACCACATGTTTGTCATGATGGTCTTTTGGGAAATTACCTTTTTGTCCTTAAGTTGTCATTTAATCACAAAATTGCCATTGTGTAAGATTACAACTTTGTCCCTAAAAATTTATGCTTTGGACCCATTTACCCCACTAATTCCATGGCCCAACCTCCATGTGAGAGCGCATCTCACTTCTATTTAAGGCAATCATCATCTTCTTCCTTAACTTTGCTCCATTTCTCTTAAAAACTCTTAAGTTCCATAGCTTTGATTTGTGAAGAAAGTACTTGATTCCTTGCTCATTTTTCAATTCCAAGAGGTATACCATGCTTCTCTCACTCAATCATCTCCATATTCTTCAAATATTCTCCATGTTCTTCAAATATTTTCATGATTCAATGCCTTATTCATCATTTTCAATTCCTAGATCTAGAAACTTTGAAAATCTCTAGAAAATTGTAGAAAAATCCTATGATCATGAAACCAATTTCTATGATCTTATAATCACCTCTATTTTTATAATCCAAGAGGATGAATCAAACAAAAATTTCCTTCTCATATACCTATGCTTGGCCGAAACTCACTTTGTGTGGGTGGAGGAAGTGTTGTTTCATTTTCTTAAGAAGTTAAGCTTGATTTCATACTTGTAGTTCATATGTATCATGAATCTATGTTGTTGAACCCAAATGAATTCTCTAGCCAAATTTTTATGTGTTGGCCGAATCTCACTCTTTGTAGAGTTAGAAGATTTTGTTTCATTTGTTGTGTTTTAAATCCTTAATCATGTATCCTTAATGCTTAGGATCCTTAATCCAAAAGCTTACAAAATTTATCATGATTAGTCTATTGGTTTTGTGTTGGCCGACTTAGTGTTCTTGAGAGAGGTTGAAAATATTTTGTTTCAATCTTTGAGTTTTGATTCATAATCATATGTTTCAAGTACTTAGGATCATTAATCTAAGAACTTGCAAAATTTTAGCATGTCTAGCCAACTTAACACATGATGGCCGAAGCTTAGTCATAGCAAATAGGATGTTTATGTTGTTTCATTTGTTGATTTGGATTTAATTTGTTGTGAAGGACAAGTATTGTTTGTTGTTGTGAATTTCGTGGAGGAAACCGGATTCGAATCAGAGAACAATTCGTGAAACGAAATTTGGAATCTTCAAGAGGTAAGGGGAGCTTACCTAAGGGATTTTTCCTGTAACACCTCGGTTTTTTACTGTTCTTCAATAACAGTAAATAGCTATATGTTTATATTATTTTAATTGGAAAGATTAATTTTCCGGATGTTTAACTTTGTTTATTTTAGGGGTTAGTTTGAGTAATTTTAATTACTCATTTTAAAATTATTTTATTAAGTGCGTCAGCACTGTCTTATTCCAGTATAAGTACATTTACTAGACAATAATGTTATGTTATTAGTATTTGTTGAGAAAAATATTTCAAATGTTATGATTGAAAGAAATTTATTTATTTTACTATATGTAATTTTAGTTTTGAAAATAAATTGGTTTGACATTAATCGGAGATTAAATATTGGACCGTGAATTTTCTTTGTTGATCAATTCAACTATCAATCTTTACTCTAATTTGACTTTTGAAACTGTATATTTGTCACTCATTATATTTAGATCCAAAGTTTAAAGACAAATATCTTTTTCTAGACTCAATTCTAACCACTTATTTTGTATCAACCCATTAAGCAAATGAAATTTTCCTTTTTATTCCCCCTCTCTCTCTTATACTCGACAGCCCCACCCCTTCTTCTTTCCATTTTCACGTTTTTTTTCCCCCTCCTTCAACAGAGCACACTTCTTCCTCTCCATACAAACTCATCTCCTTCCTCCTTCCTCTTTCCAGCCGGCGCCACCCTCCACCTGCGGCCACAGTCTAGCCGCATCCCGCCGCCGTAGGGACGTCGTTCGGTCGCTGTTTGGGCACAGAGAAGACAGCCGCGCGACCTAGCTCCTTCTGTGCGATCTGATTCGTTTTGCTCCACTGAAACCGCCGCCCTCCGCCACGGTGAGCGCCTTCTGCCGCTGTTCATGGTGGTTCTACTGCCCTTAAGTGTTGAATCTCATTCTTTTATGTTTTCTCTCATCTCTTTTGTCCATGGTTGTTGTAGAACCGCTATCCGCCACCGTCCTCAGTCGCTGCCGCCGTGCCGGTCAATAAGGCAGCCACCATGTCCTCTCTTCTTCTTCCTTGGGTAAGTCAAAAACCTCTCTTGTGCCTTCGATTCAAAACCCTCAAATTTGATTTTGAAACCCTAACCCTAACTCTTGGATTTCATAATGCAATCTGAAATTAAAACTTGTTTTTATGCAATTGGGATTGTAATTTAGTGTTTCTCTAAATCAATTTCACCATTCTCTAAGTAGAGTGATTTTTCCCCAAATTTCTCTATGAACCCTAAAGCCCCAAATCTGATTTTATTTGAAATTGATTATATTTTTGTAAAATCAACTATGTATCTATGTAACTGGGACTGTTAATTTAATGTTCTGACTAACAAATTTCGTAATTCTATAATCAAATCAATTTTCCCCAATAACAGTGATGAACACTTTTTCCCAAATCTGATTTTATTAAAGTTGGTTCTATTTTTGTGAAATTAAGTGTTTAAATCAAGTTAGAGTAAGTGTTTGATGATGAATGATTGAATATTAGATTTGTCTGATTTTTGAAAATGTTTTGGCTCCCTCTCTGGGATGTTGTCTTGATTGTGATTGCTTGGGGGAAACAGATTTTATATTATTCGGGAGTTGACAGAAGCTGTTTAGAGGAAATGGGAACATCGAGTTGGGGTTTGAACTTGAGCAGCTTCGTGGTGAGGGAAGCTGACTGTTGAATGCGTCAAGGAAATGATCTTTTTCTGGTCTTCAAAGGTAAAGGGAGTTTACCTGAAGAGTTTTTGCTAGTCATGTACCTTGTTTGTATGATTGATAATATGTTTGATTTTAAACATGTGTGTTGATGTTATTTAGAATTGTTGAACATGAATTATATTGTTGTTGGATTATGTATGCATTGGACTATATGTTATATTTCTTGATTGTGATTGGCTGAGGGCATAATGCTGGTCATTGCTTGTTAATAAAGATTAAGTCATTTAAGTACCTTAACTCAGAAATATTGAAAAGTGGTGTTTTGCTTCTTTGGAAAGTGAGAAGAAAATCCTAAATGATGAAAGTGTGAAGATAGAACAAAGTTAGAAAAGAAAGAAAATGGAAAATATCAAGGCTTATGAAAACTATTTAAAAGCATTTTGGAAAGGAAAAGTCTTTTGGAAATAAGGATTTTCTCATAGATTTTATGAAAAGTTGGTTTTCAAAAATGGAAAGATGTAGAGAAAATGCCTCTTTGATAAATCGATTTGCAAAAGTTTTGTATTTGGTTTAAAGTTGAGAAAAAGATTTCAGTGGTTTTCTAAGTTTTCAGAAAATGGATTTTAGAGAACAAAATTTTCTATGAAAGGGTATTTACAAGAACGAAAAGTATTTATGTCACAAAGTTGAGAAACTTTTGAACTTTTGTTTTTCGATTTAGTTTTCACTGAACGAAAAACCAAGTGGAAAAGAGAAAAAGTGTAAAGGACCTAGTTACCGAAATGACGGGCTAGAGTTCCTATTTTGAGTTTTGAGGAAAAGAAACGACCTAGATCACCGAGCTATAAACCCGGGCTGGATTTGGATTGCCGATATATCGGGCTGAATTCGGAGTGCCGGTAAAGCCGGACTAGTGTTCCTAGTGATGAGAAGAACTTAGACTTCCGAGACGTCGGGCTAGTGTTCGAATTAAGGAAGAGGTTTTTAAGATCTTTGTTTTTGGCTTAAAAATCTTGAGTTGGTATTTAGAATATATCTAATACCTGAATAAAAGTAGTCGAGAGCTTTAAGCCTTGACGAGGAAAGAAATGATGCGGAAAAGAAAAGCGGAAATGAGAATATTTGTTTTACATGCATAGTCTGGCTATATGCCGTTGTGGCAGACGTGCCATTGTGTATCGAGCTACAGTTTCACACAGGGTGAACTGACAAATTGGATAGTTACGGACCAAAGATGGCTCCTTTAGTCTTTGGGTCTATTAGGGACATTTGGGCTTGAAAACCCACGGAAGGCTCGGGCATTTGCACCCTCGGGCCGTGGAAATCGGTTACCCAGCACGAATGTACTCAATAGGGAACTATTCAATCTTATTTAGGTGAGATGCGATACCCCAGAACAATTCGGGATCGGACCTAAATTGAGAGGCCGACCCAAACGCGCGAGACAATTGTGTTATGGGCATTATCGCGATCCTATTATGCTCGACGAAGGGAAGTTAGGATCTCCGGAGATAGTGAACTAGATAGTGAATATTGAAGTGACATGAAAGGTTTTATAAAACCTGCATTTAGTTGTCGGGAATGAATCCCTATGCTATAATTATGATGTTATATTGTGTGGTTGTCTTGTGAGTCGTGTATGTGACTGCTATGATAAAACTCATATGTCGGTATTTCACCTTTGCATTATTTTCTATTTGGTTTCTTTTGTGGTATTCTGGGTTTTGTGCGTACAGAGGTGGCAGGGAAGTTCCAGCTTCACTCGAGGATATTAGTCCCAATCCTTGAAGATGTCAGATGTTAGTTGTAATGGTGAGAACCATGGGATCTTTCCCAGGAATGTCTTTTAGAACGACCAGCTTAGGTTTTTTTTGAGACATTATTGATTTATGATTTATGATAGTATATATTCCGGGCTCGGAGAGCCTTTGCTTTAAATGGACTGTTCATAGCTCTGAGAGCTTTTCTTTTGGATGGAAAATCTAAGATTTTTTTTTGTCATGTATAACTTGTTGATGTAAGTCTTTTTAGAATATTATTATCTTGATGTATTTTATATGATTGGAATTTCTGGGTTGAGAATATAAATATTTCAGCAGGTAATTAATTTTCTGGGATGTTGAAATTACAGAGGAGATTCTGTTGAAATTTTGTAAAAATTCTAGATCTTTATTCAAGTATAATGTGATTTTACTTTTATGACATGTGTATCACTTTTCCGAAAATATTCAGAAGGAAAATTTTTACACTCGAGTTATTCTGACTTAAAGTAAATAAATTTTTTTTTTCCGAAAGTAAAACCAGCAAAATTCTTTTTATTTAAGTTCCGCGACGAGTTAAGAGTTAGAAATGTAACGCCCAAGGGGGGTGTTACATTTCCCGATAATTATATGTGTGATTTAGTGTATGATTTGTCATAATTGGATTGAGATTCGCGGTGATTGTTTAATTCTGTGCTAAGCTGTTATTTTGTCTGTGTTTGATTATCGGCAGTTATGCGCTATAATATGTTTTAAATACATGATATGAACTGTTGTATTTGCTATAGCATTGATGTGAAATATTTGATGATGTGGATTATTGATTGAGAAGCCTGACAGTGGTCAGTACTCATTTAATTAATTAAGATAAAAGCGTAAATAAGCTTGTCGTGGAATTTTAACTATTTTAACATTAGTATAATGAGAAAAAGTTGAAAATAATATTATTTAATGATTTTATGGTGAGAGATTAGTCTATGAGTCACAGTGAGGGCATAACCGTGAAAATATTTTAGTACTACTAATTTTAATGTAAGAAATTCTATAATATTATAAAAAGTTATTTTGAGAAAATAATCTTCGAAAATAATTTAATTTCTATCTTAGAAAATTATTTTAAGAGGAAAAGTCAAATATCGACTTAAACATTTTTAAAGTGCTAAACAACGGTTAATTCCGAAAATGTTTACGAAAAGCATTCTTAAAAACAACTGTAATCATTCACACATGGATTTAGTTTTAAGATCACTTCTCTTTCAAGAACTAGAGTTTCTCGGGAAAGATTTTCAGAAGAAAAATGAGTTTCTTAGTAAATTGATGATTTTATAACGGAATGATTTTAAGAAGATTTGACGTTATTTCGGGAAAAGGAGTTTCCAAAAAAAATGGATTTCAATATGATTTGACGTTTTATAAAAGAGTTACAACAGAAAGGATTTTATGTAAACGAGTTTTACTTAACAATATATTTGTTAATCATGATGTCTTGATGATATTCATGTCACGATTTATTTGTTAATCATGGTATCATGGTGATATTCATGTCTTCCGCTAACCATTGTGCCTAATGGACAATGTGCCATTTACTTTGTTGACCATTGTGCCTTAATGGATAATGTGCCATTTGTTTTGTTGACCATTGTGCCAGGAGTTCGAATAATGTGCCATTATGATGTTGACCATTGTGCCAAGAGTTTGGACAATGTTCCATTATGATGTAGACCATTGTTCTTTTGTTGACAATGTGCCATTCAAGAGTTTGATCAACTCATTTTACACTGCGTTGGGATCTCCGGAGATTAGGTATAAAAATTAGATGTTGAACTGTGAAATGTTATTAATCTTTTTGTAAATGACAGTGGCTGTTCGAGTATGAAATCCATTGGTAAATTACTTGTTATTTCTGAGAAGTTATGTTGTTATGACTATATATGCCTATATGTTGTTTTGTGTGTCACGCATGTAGTTATCATGCTTATATCCATATATTGGTGTCTCACCCTTACAATATATCAGGTTTTTCTTCTTCAGGTTTTTGCTGTTGTATCTTGGTACCTGAGAGCAGATGGCACAGAAGAGTTCCCAGCTTTATTCTGGGATTTTAGTTCCGATCCTTGAAGAGGTCGGTGATAGTGGTAAGAACTATGGAAGTTTTTCCAATAGGTGTCTTGTAGTGTGACCAGCTTAGGACTTTCTTTAGGTTGTGTACTTTTGAGAAAAGTCAGTATATGTGGTTTTGAAAACCTTTGTATGGTTTGGAATTTTTAGTTGTGAAAACAATTTCAAGAAAGCTTATATGTTGTGGTGGTTTGATTTTTGAATAAACCCAGTTTATGTGTGTTGTCAAGTATAATGTGATTTTACTTCTGTGATGTGTGTATCATTTTTCGGAAGTATTCAGAAAAAGAAAATTTTTACACCCGAGTTTTCTGACTTAAAGTAAACTCATTTTTCGAAAGCAACCAGCAAATATCTTTTTAATTTATTTCCGCACGTGTTACGAAGTAATGTTCAAAGGGGTGTTACATAAGCCGTGACCGGCGCACAGGTTTACCATCCTAGCCTGGCAAGCCTATTTATTTTAGAAATGTACTTGAATAAAAAGTTAGAATTTTTACCAAAATTTCGACAGAGTCTCCTCTGTAATTGCAACATCCCAAAATAAAAACACCTACTGAAATATTTATATTTTCATCCCAGAAGTTTCAGTCATACAAAATACATCAAGATGATGTTATTCTGAAAATATTTACATCAACAAACTATACATGACGAAAAGGAAAATCTTAGATTTCCATCCAAAAGAAAAGCTGTAACATCCGTGTTTTAAAGCATTATTTATATGTTGGATAACTATGTTTAATACTTTGATTTAAGGTCTAATACATGTTTAGGTGTTGGAAAACTTGCATGGAAAGTATGACATTAACCGGCGTTGAATTGAATGAGAACGTGTTCTAGAATTTCCGTTATACAGTTTAGAATGCTTAAGAATGAACAATAGGAAATTTATATTTGTGGAAGAGATTAGATATTTTTGAGGGCTTGGTCTTATTCCTTAGGTATATAGGAGTCTATGTTTCAAATTTCAGGTCAATCGGACTTCAAACGAGCTCAGAATATGATAAAACGTATGAACCAGTAGTGCTGGACAGCAACCATTGCTGAGCGTAGCATATGGAGCGCTGAGCGCTGGCCCTGTGCCACATGTCACGCCACGATAGGCGGACGGAGGCTGTGCGACCCAGCCAGCGCTGAGCGCTGGGCGCCAGAAAAAAAAAAGGTTTTAAATGAGGAATTTCATGGAACCCTTTAGAAAGTGCAGAAAACTCAGATTTAGAGAGAGGGAGAGGAGGCAAAGAAAGAGAGAGAAAATTCCAGAGTTGATTCCGATCAATCCGTTCCTCCTATTGAAAAACTGATTATACCGTTGTGATCCTCGCGACTTCTACTTCATCATCCTACCTTTCTTTTCTTGGTTAGGCTAAGGCAAGTCTATGTTTTTATGCCGAAATTCTGTTCGTTATAGTATTGAAGTTATCTCTCAATCCGTTTATCGGTTTTCAATTCCGTCTTCAGATTTGAGCTACACGTAACGTGTACTTCGTGAATATGTACTCAGGTGAATTTTTGGAGCCCCGGAGGTTGGAGAACCTCACGTGGCAAATTTGAGAAGATTGGAGTGGGTCCGTTTCGTTACTCTAAAGTTAGCCTACGACATCTCAGGTGGGGGAAAGAAACCATCTAACGTCAGAAATTGCTAAGTAACATTTTATTCAATATTGGCGTAGGGCGACCTAAACCCTACTAGTGAGCGAGTAATTGACAATATCAATATCACATTGGGGATCACTTAGTGGTACCAATGATGATATTGAGATTGTAGATTTATCGCAGTTAGGTTAATTTTTATGATATCTGAGGTTGTCTGATTTTACTGTTTTGAGCTGTTTGATGTGTGCTGTTTGGAGTGATATGTTAATCGTGATTAATTATGTTTAATTTATTATTTTATTATTATTATAATATGATTATGGTTGATAACATGTACTCACTTGTGCAAAATATGCTTTTAACATCGGGGTTTTAACATCGGTTTACTGAAAATCGATGTGAAAAAGGATGCGGTGGCATTTTTGAAATTAAATTGAAAAATTTTAACGTCGGTTCTAAAATAAACCGATGTTATAAAGGTTTTAACATCGGTTTTTATAAACCCGATGTTGAAAATTGAACCAAAAATAAAATTTTAAAAAAGCATAAAGTTAACACATCGGTTTTTTTAATAACCGATGTGGAAAGGTTTATGTTTTAACATCGGTTTTTTATAAACCGATGTGGAAAACCGAATAAAAAAATTTAGGGAAAGTGACTAATATAACTTGTAACATTGGTTTTCTTTATAACCAATGTGGAACACATTATAACATCGGTTTATTAAAACCCGATGTGGAAGAGGTAATAAAAATTGATAAAAAATAAATTAATAACTCAACATTTAACATCGGTTTTTATTATATCCGATGTGGAAAGTCTTTTAACATCGGTTTTAATGATAACCGATGTGTATTGTTCATATCCTTTCATTTTTCGCGCTGCTAATTAGAAACCTTTGACCCAAAAAGGCTTGCATGCGCGCTGCTCACTCTCCCTCCCAGCTAGAAAACCCCATTCCTCACTCTCCCTTCTATTTTTTTCCTCACCCACCGTAAACACCTCACCCAAACACACTTCTTCCATTCTCTCTAACACCACCAAACACCCACGCCTCTTCCCTTCTCCTTGGCCGCTGCTTTCCCACCGTCAAGACAGAGCCACCGCGCACCGTGTGCGTCGCGCCTGCTCGCCTCCAAACACCACCACACGTCCTCTCTCACTTGCTGTTTTGCGCCACTGCTCACCGCCGTGCCATTGTTCTGCGGCGTAACCACTTCGGTTCTCTTCCTCCTGCGTTTTCTCCTGCTTCACACCTCCATCTGGTACCTTTTCACCCTTTTGCTTTTTGTTTATTTTATGTTTTTAGTTCGAAACAAAAATCTTGTTTGCTTCATTCATGTACAGCTGTGCTTGTTTAAGTAAGAGATGAGTTTGTTTTGATTTGTATATGAGAACTTTGGGTTTATTCTGAATTTGAAAAAAAATAAGGGTTTGTGTTCATATATTTTGGATAGCTATATGTTTATAACACTACAAAAAAAAAACATGTTTACCGACGGCCTAAACCCGTCGGAAAGTCAAACAAACCGTCGGAAAACAGAGTTTCCGATGGACATGCATTCGTCGGAATCCAGCGCGTAGGAAAGCATTTCCGATGGAACGCCCTTCCGTCGGTAAAGTTACCGACGGACTAAACCGTCGGAAATTTAAAACGGGTTTTCTGACGGAAAAGTCCGTGGGAAATTGTGTCGGTAAAGTTACCGACGGAAAAGTGCTTCGGAAATTGTGAGAATGTTTTCCAACGGAAATATCCGTCGGAAATTGTTTCCGTATTATTTTTTCTATATTTTAAAACTATTTTGTTTTTAAATATTAATTAATTTGTTAATGTTATTTTATTTATAATTATTAAATAATTTTTTTTATTTTAAATATTATTTATTATTTAATTTTTATTGTAAATAGTGATTATTATTTTATTTTTATTTTAAATGTTAAGTTTTATTTGATTTTATTATAATTAATTAAATATAATAATTTAAATTCAAAACTGAAATTACAAACTAAATTAAAAAATGCAGTTACATTAAAATAAAAACAAATACATAAATATTTGTCAATGTACTAAACTCAGCTACATCTATATAACTATCCTAATAGTCATCATAATAATGGATAACGTCGTCACCTTGTCGGGGGGATGTCGCCGGTGTCAGGTGACCATCATCCTGCGGCCCAAAAGGCGCATCGCCATCATGCGGCTGCGGCGGTGGATCGGTACGAGTAGTGGAGGGCTCGCCAGTATGGAGTACCCCCTGCATAGCGCTGCGCCTCTCAGGTGGAAGCAAATCGATCAAAGAGGTCATCACCTGCGACCATGACTCCATTCGCTGCTGCATACGCTCTGCATTCTGCTTCTGCTCCTCTACCTCTTGCCTCAGCCGCCGCACCTCCTCCGTGTCCTATGAGCCGGAGGGTGCAGTCTCCCGAATGGTCAAGCCCGATGACGACCCCCGACGGATGGTACGAGCTAGAGACGCGGTACCGTAGATCTGCCCTTTCTTCTTCCCTCCCGTGACATCCATCCAGACCTGGGTCTGTATCCCCTCAACCTCAGTGGGGTCTAGCTGAGAAGGATCCGAGGCACCAGAGCAGGAGGCAACCTCAGATGCAACCTGACTGAACCTGGCATTGTACTCCTCCTGTGATGAATACATTACAAAAATTTTGTTATTAAACTATAACACTAACATATACTTTAAATGTGATAGCACTTTATATATATAGCTCACCATGGTCTGCCTCGACCTCTCATCAACATACTGGTCGGTGTCCGAGCGAATATGCGTCTGCTGAAAGACGGTAGGGACATCGACAGTAGGGACATCGATGGTAGGGACATCGACGGTCCGGGCAAGCTCTCCTTCCTTCAATCAACACAAGAATAAAATCAATTAATTATTTTTTAAATTGTTAACAAAAATATACAGTTTATATATTAAATTATTTATATATGCATACCATGTTAATGGCATGCTGCATGTGGCTAATCGAGCCACCGGTGTGCATGCTCTCACCCCTCTCTGAAGCCCGATTCCTCTTCGCCTACAAAGACTTCAGTTTGTAAGCTGGAGTGTCCTAGTAGGCACATAGCTGGGCCCAGATGTTGGTCCCGATGTAATCCCGACGTATTCGATCCTCGCTACACTCCCGGAGCATGTCCCTCAGTCGGTGCAGTGCGCGCTCGTTAAAGATAGCTCGTATCTCTGAGCCATGCTCCGGTAACCAGTGCACAAGCTCCTGTGGACAAAGAAAAAAGCATTAATAACATTATACAAAATATATATATAAAATACGTGAAAAATTTAAGGGACAATTACAGGAAATAAAAAACAACAACTTACCCCGAATCGTCGGGATCGGGGATCACCCCCCATGATGGCCAGAAGCGACGATAATGCTTCTTGATGGCCCAGGTAACGTGCTTGGATCCCACTTTCGATGGGATCCACCTGAAAAATTTATAAATTTATTAATACAATAATATGGCAACCAACAAATATACACTAAATGAATAGTAACTAAAATAGTCAAAGTTAAAAAACACTAAATTAAATGAAACTTACGTGTGAGAAACTGGCCAGATCCATGGTCGATCCTCAGGTGCGGGAGTCTTGGCCCACTTAGGAGTCTCCTCTGCCGCAACTGACTGCTGTGCAGTCGATGAGGATGGAATGGTGACGTCGTGATCTTGAGCGACCGCGGATGATGCGGATGGAATGCTAGTATCTGGCTGTGGCCGCTTCCCAGGAGTCGGCATAAATGCCAATCCTGGTGACCGTGTGGCCGGTGCAGTCAATGATGGTGGTGGGGCTGGGTGTGGGTGTGGTCTGGGTCCAGTAGGGGGCGGCGAGTAGCCAGCAGGTGCGTGTCCTGGCACAAAGCGACTGGACGAAGGGACATAGATGGAGGGTGGTACAGTATGGGTAGGGGATGGTGTCGTATGGGTCGGTGAGGGTGTAGAATGGGTGGGGGATGGTGTTGAATGGGTGGGGGAGCCTCCTGTAGATGCCGCTGGGGTGGATGAGGCGGGGAAGGGGGTAGGTACGGTGGGTGCGGAGGTGGCTGCAGCAAAACGATCAAGCACCTGGGGCCTAATGGTGTATCGTCCCCGTGCCTTAGCCTTCCCCTTATCACCGCTGGGCGGTGGGGGAAAGGGCGGCTCTCCTCCTGATGCTGACATATATATTTTTATAGCACAATTATAAATCAATGTAAATTTAGTAAATCGATCGACATTTAAGTCACTAATTAGGCACATATTTAAAATACAACAAAATCTGTCAACTCTTACATTGAAGTGCATAAGAAAACATTTAAAATACAATAAAATTAACTTAACAGAGACATTCCTATTCAGAGTCAGTATCATCATCTGATTGTAAGTCTGACTCTTCTTCTTCTTGCATTGAGTCATCACTTTGGACCTCTTCCTCTGGTGACTGATTGGCAATGACCACTTCTTTCCCTTCATTTGCAGATCCCAGCATGCCAGTAATACGCTCGATCTCAATTACTTCATTGACATGTGACAGTTCATCTTCCTGGAAGGGCGTCTCATCCTCTCCATCATCGATTTCTATGCGACCCCTAGGCTTGGTAGTGACAGTAACACACCAACCTCATTTGTCCATTCTCATTGCGGGATATGGGACATAGTAAACTTGTTTTGCATTCCGAGCAATTATAAATGGATCAAACAGTTGATATCTTCTATCCATGCGAATGTCCACAGTTCCATACTTGGGATCCACCTTTGTTCCTACCCTTGATGGATCAAACTAGTTACAATAAAATAAGACTACTTTTTTAGGATAAGTAGTAGTATTGTATTGTAACTCGTATATGTGTTTTATGACCCCATAAAATGCATCAGTACCTTCATCCTGTACAACAACCCCGCTATTAACTGTCTTTTTGCCCACGTTCCATTCATTTGTGTGGAATTTGTACCCATTAACAAAGTATGTATGCCATGATCTAACACAGCTATAGGGCTCGTACGCTAAATCTCTCAAGTGTTGAATAGTCACGCTTAATGGTTGCTGATAAACCTACGAATATGTAAGTCATAGTAAATAATTACTTTATCAATTAGAACTTAAGCTTAATATATATTGACACTTACTTGTTACTTGAACCATTCAGGAAATTCTGCATGTGTACGAGCAGAACCATCTTGTTCACTTAATTGATTAAATTGCAGGAACACACTGACAAATAAAATGTGTACAGTGTGTTAACAGAGAAATTGATATAATATGTATATATTATTTCAAAATTAAGTCGTTGAAACTTACTCGTGGTATGGTTTCACCTCGGTGCAATTTATCAACACATGAACATGGGCCGATGTATACTCCTCATCACTTAACCAGTAAGTAAGCTCCTTGCCAGCATGATGACCAGGAAAGTTAAATATGGACAGCATATAAGGATACCCTGCACTATCAGCACTTACCTCGTTCCTAATATTTCTTGGGGCCAACATGAAGTTATTGAAATAGTGGGAACAAAAATGGGTTGTCTCACAGTGTAAGTAAGAAGCACAAATTGACCCTTCCACCTTAGCCTTGTTTTTAACTGATCGTTTAGAGTCGCCCATGAATCTAAGTAATAAAAAAATGAATGACAAGTCATTATCCAATGGACGATCTAAGAGTTTAATGTGAAAATATAATAAAATTACCTTTCAAACGGATACATCCACCTATATTGTACTGGTCCACCAAGCTTCACCTCATATGCAAGATGGACAGGGAGATGCTCCATTGAGTCAAAAAATCCTGGGGGAAATACCCTCTCCATCTTACATAGAATTATTGGAATGTTTTCTTCCATCTTATTCAGACCATCCGCGCTTAAAGTTGCAGAGCATAGATCTTTGAAGAAATGATTGATTTCAGTAAGCATGTTCGAAACAACCGAGGGCAATGAGCCGAAAGCAATAGGAAGCAAACACTCCATGAATATATGACAATCATGACTTTTCATCCCATGAAGCCTTCCCGTTCATACATCAGCACATCGTGCAAAAATTAGATGAATAACCATCAGGCATCCTAAGGTCTTTTAACCACCGACAAATTGACTTTGCTTCATCAGCAGTTAGACTGTAACAAGCTTTTGGTTTGACCATTTTTCCATTAGGCTGCGGCTTCAGCTCCAAATCCTTGCATCTACAGTACAGAGCTAAGTCCATCCTTGCCTTCTCATTGTCCTTCATCTTGCCAGACACATTCACAACTATGTTAAAAATGTTATCAAAGAAATTCTTCTCGATATGCATCACATCAAGATTATGCCTTAACAGATTATCCTTCCAATACGGTAGTTCCCAAAAAATACTTTGTTTTGTCCAGTTATTCCATTCTCCATACCCTGGTAATTTTGAGACACCTGCTTCAGTGACCTTAGGAAGATCCCTAACCCGACCCCAAATTTGTTCAGGAGTCAACAAAGGCGGTGGACCTTCTTCTTCTGTCTGATTCTTTTTGAATGCTCGGGTATTCCTCCGGAAGGGATGATCCCGATCTAAGAACCGACGATGAGAATCAAACCAGGAACTTTTGCCACCATATCTCAGGGTAAAAGCCTTTCCATGTTCCATGCAATATGGGCACGCCAATTTACCATGGGTCCCCCAACCAGATAACATGCCATATGCAGGAAAATCATTGATAGTCCACATTAGTGATGCCCTCATCATAAAGTTTCGCTTCTTTGAAACGTCATAAGTCACCACACCATCCCAACACTTTTTCAGATCATCGATAAGAGGCTGCAAATATACATCTATCCCAGCCTTCGGGTTAGATGGTCCTAGAATGAGACAAGTCAGAAACATATATGGTTTTGACATGCACTTCTCGGGAGGAAGATTGTACGGTGTAACAATCACTGGCCAACATGAATATGGCGAGGCTGACGCCTGAATGTACGGTGTGAAACCATCCGAGCACAGCCCAGGTCGTACACTGTGAGGATCTGCTGCAAAATCAGGATGTACCCGATCGAAGTGCTTCCAGGCTTCACCGTTAGAAGGGTGGCGTATAACGCCTATACTTCTTCTATTTTCATAATGCCACCTTATCTGTCCCGCAGTCTGCGATGATGCAAACAATCTCTGCAACCTTGGAATTATAGGCAGATAGAACATTGCCTTCTCAGGAACTCGTTTGTTTTTACTAGGGTCACTACTTTGAACGCAGTACCTAGATGTCTGACAAAATTTACATTGATCGAGTGTGCCGTCATTTGTTCCCGAAGCACTATCATAATACAGCATGCACCCGTTCGGACAACAGTCAATCCTCTTAGCCCCCAACCCAAGTTTTGACACCAACCGCTTCGCATCATAATAACTTTTTGGCAACAACTCTTTGAAGGGTGTCACATCTTGAAGCATTTTACAAAAAAACTCCAAACACTGCTCGGGGACATTCCAATTGGACTTGCAAGCTAGAAGCCTAACACAAATTGATAATTTTGAATCTGACGCCACTTCAAACAATGGCTTATTTGTCTCTAACAATAAGTTGCAGAATCTCTGCGCCGATTCATTAGGAGGCTCTTCCATGTCATCAGACTCATCCGCCTCGAAATTCCCATGTTGCCCAAGACATTGATCCACCATCATATGCATTGACTGGAGTTGTTCGACATAGTCATCGTGTAAGCCACTGCCTGATGCACCCATGTCAAGATCGTCACCACCGACTTCATTCATATCAATATCCGGCAACTCCTCGCCATGATCAGTCCATATCCAATAATTAGGCTTGAACCCATGTTGGTATAGGTGTAACTTCATGTTGTCATCACTCAAAACCGTCATACAATTGCACTTTATGCACGGACATCTAATCCCCTCCTCTTCGGCATAATCACTATGTTGCTTGGCTTTCGATATAAACTCCTCGACTCCATCTACAAATGATTGTTTCAGAAGTCGTCTCCCAAACTCGTTCATATCATACACCCAACTACGGCTCGGAGGATAATATTCCATCCTTCTGCATTTCCAGATAAATTAACGTATTTTTAAACATGATACTATAACCCCGAACCGCTCCCTTTCCTTAAAAGGTGTGGCCCTATCCCATTCGAGAAAAAACTTTTTCACCACTGTATTATACTAGTTACTCATCGCTTCTCATGCCTTATAGCTAACAAAATTTCAGCAGCATTTCCCATTGGTCTCCAAGTACATGACTTGACCGCGGTAAGATACCACAATCAAATATGGACCCGGAGAACAAAAGGAAATGCTTCGACCTGAAATTTCATCAACTATTTAATAGATGAGAATCAGTGAGTAATTAGTATATCAGTGGAGAAAAAGTTTCTTCCCAAACTGTCCCAATTGGACAATTCAAGATTCAATAAAATGAGCGATACCATGACCACGAGTACACATGCTCAATAATATTGAATCTCGAATAGGAAACTAAGGTTTTTATCACGTACGTATTAATAATACTCTAAAATATAATAAAATAAACCTTTTAGTAACATAGACATTTTATATAAAGTTTGACATTTTATATAAAAACACATATATATATCAACAACAACAAAAATTAAAACACATAAGCAACTATCATACACAAAGTATTCATCTAAAAAATAAATCGCATAATTACCCGTCTAACTTTATATTAAATCATTTATTTTTAAGTTAATTTATTTATTAAATCATTATTTATTATTTATTTACTTTTATATTTAATGTTATGTAAGTATTTAGTCTTTTTTTTGAAGCAAAGTATTTAGTTATTAGTTATTTACACATATTAAATGTTATTTATTAATTTTATTATTGTTATATAAAATTAACTTTATTTACATATTAAACTATTTTGTTATTCAATTTTTTTAGGCAACTTCATTTTAACGACAGTCATTTCGTCAATGTTCCCAGATGCATGTCATTTTTTAAATTATTTTTTTAAATTTTTATTTAATGCTCCATCTAATTTATTGTTACGTAGTTATATAATTATTTACAATTTTAATCTTAATTAATTTTAAATTTATTGTTATGTACGTATGCAACTTTATTTACACACTATATGTTTTAATCACCACCGCCACCTCGTCCACGCTCTCCGATGCACAATGATTAGCTAATCGTCTCACCTTTGATTAATATTTATTTAATTACCTTTACATGTAATTTATATTAATTATCACAAAATTTATTTCAAATAATTAATATTATGTTTCATGTACTCTCCCGCTAACTAACACCTAGACATCGGTTTCATTCCGCACCACGAAGTAGTGGCGCATCAACTGTATCGTCACTGTCATACTTTGGATGGAAACCTCCGCCTCGTACATTCTCTCTGATGCGCCATGAGTACCTAATCATCTCACCTTTGATTAATATTTATTTAATATGTAATTTGTATTAAATATTACAAAAATTTCATCAAATAATTGTATTTGATACTCTCGCTCACTAATACCTAGCCATCGATTCCATTTGCCATAGTAACACTTTGGATATTGGAAACACTTCTTCGATCATTTAATTTATTGCTTCAAATCATTACTTAATTTGATGGATGCTTCATTATTCCTAAGTTATTTAATTAATTCATTGTTTCAATTAATTAATTTTATTAATTGAAATTTAATTACATCAATTTATATGATAGTTAAATATTAGCTACAATAAGAATTAAAATCCTACATTAATTATAAATCGAAATCATATATTCCAACACTTCCAAATCAACAAATTATAATTGTACAATCAATAAATATAAAATAAACAATTTCAAACAAATTAAAAAATAATAATATAAATTCAATAAAATAGACACCTGGCAGTGCAGACAATGGTGGCTCCTCTGCAGCGGTGGTGATGATGGTATAATAGCAACTCTGTAACAAACATATTAGCATCATCACTAATTAAACAGTAAACACTTAATTAACAAATTAAACATTTGATTCAAGAAAATAAAAATTCAAAAACAAAATACCTACCAAGGTAGGTTGCTGCTGGCAGTGGGGGAGGAAGTTGGTGGTGGTAGTGGCTGGCGAGTCTGGCAGTGAGGGAGCAAGTGGTGGGACAATGTGGTGGCAGCGGTGGTTGTGGGGCTGGTGGGGTTGGTGGGGCTTGCGGTGGTGGGGCTCGCGGCGGTGGGACTCGCGGAGGTGGGACTAGACAGTGGCGAGGGGGTGAGGGGCGCTCAGTACCGGAGGAGAAGGAGAGAACAGAGAGAAAAAGAGAAGAAGAGAGGCGGCGGTGCGCGGTGGCAGGGAGGCGGTGGTCGCGGTAGCGGAGGCAGAGAACCAGAGAGAGGGAGATCGAGGGAGAGGAACAGAGGAAGAAAGGGAAAAATGAGGGAGAAAGGATTTCGGTTGCACTTAATGAACCGATTTCCGACGGATACCGACGGTTTATGCCGTCGGTAATTCAAATTTTTGAATTACCGACGGACCTGCCCATCGGTAATGTGAAAAAATGTTTCCGACAGAAACCGCAGTTGGTAATTACTGACGGCTTATCCGTCGGTAAATTCGCGCGCCAAAAAATTACAGATTCGCGCCACCTTTCCGACGGAGTTACTGACGGAATATCCGTAGGTAAGGTTACCGACGGTGATTCTGTCGGTAATATCGTTGGCTTTTCATATTCATGCTTACCGACGGTATTTTCCGTCGGAAATTTCCTGATTACCGACGGAATTGCCGTCCGTCGGAAAGTGTCCGTCGGAAATTACCCCTTTTCTTGTAGTGTAATGTTTGTGGATGCCTATAACTGTGTTTGCCTTTTGTCTGTACCAAATGGTTCTGCTTAAGAAATATTAGAAATATTATTTTAGTGTTCGGAGTTATGACAACAATGTTTAAAACATGAGTTTCTTATTGCACAAAGTGTATCTGATTAGAATCTGATAAATTTGTTTATGGATGATCAAGACAACACGTTTGAGATTCATGTCACTCATTTGAAAGTCACTAACATGTCAAGACTGATTCAATGTATTATGAACTATCATGGTTTATGGGAAGTGATAAATGAAGGAGATAGTAAGTTTAAGAACCTGCTTTGTTTCTTACTTTTCTCTTTTATACAAAGAAATTTGAACATAGTGTGAGGTAATGAGTTTGATTATATTGACAATGTTGGATGTAATTGATTTAGGCTAGCTGCTTTAGAAAATGATATTTCTCTTTACGCAGAAGCGAGTTGTTGAAAGAGTGCATTTTTGTATTTTTCAAATGGTATTTTTGTTAAACATGTCGGATTATCTTCCAGCACTTCAATTTGATTACTTTGATTCTGATGTTACTATGCATTTTCTTAACATAAATTAAGGATGCTATGATGTATGTTGGTGTGTATGTGATTGATTTGCAATTCATTGGTTGGACACATTGTAACACCCGTTTTCTTGATTAAGGAATCAGACAACAATTAAGTTGGCGGAAGTGCTTAATCTTGTTCGTTAGGTGTTAATTAGTATGTGTTTCAAATTTGGGGTCAATCGGACTTCAAACGAGTCCAGAACGCGAAGAAACGTGTGAATTAGAGTTTCTGGTGGTCAAACTGGTCAACGCGGGATTAGGCCGGGCTCAGGTTTGTTGAGCCGGGCTCAGAAAATCAGGCCGGGCGCAATTCAAAGGCGGTGATCTACGCATTTGGGCCGGGCGCAGAAAACTTGAGCCCGGCGTAATTGGCTGAGCCGGGCGCACAAAACTTAGGCCGGGCGTAATCAGTGCTGACTCACCCCCTTTAGCTTTTAAAATGCTAGAAAGTTGGAGAAAACTATCAAATTTTCGAGAGAAAACGAGAAAGATGAAGGGGAGCTCGAAAATGAGAGAGAGAAAGAGGGTTAGAGAGAGAAAGTTAAGCCCGGGGGAAATCCGTCCGTCAGATCACGATTCCGACTTCAAATCTGTGATCAGGGCAACGAGTACTACACAAATAGGCTAGTGTCTCTTTCTTACAATTGAGGTAATGCTCAAATCCTTAACTTAGCATTTGTCAATCATTTTCTTTCTTGGGTTCTAGCTTGAATCTGAGCTCTTTTTGAGAATCTATAGTAAGATTATAGTTTATGACATTGCTGGGACTCTGTCCATGTGTTAGGGCAAATTTTGGGAGCATTGAGGGTCCCCTGGGAAGCAAGACAGCAGCTGTATAGCTTAGAGGAGGCGTGTAGAGAGCTCGGAAAATTGTACTGGATAAGCCAAGGTGGGGAGAAAGTAACCGACATTGTCGGGGAGGCTAGCATAGAGTAACAGTCATTTATGCATATGTGTAGGGTGCCCCAGACCCTACTAGTATATTGAATAATCAACAATAGCTAAACCGTAATATAATAATATTTTTAAATATGGTCTTGGGTTTAGTTATTGTAGATTTATCAATATTAGGCTTGAAACCCTAGACTAGATAACTGATAATGATTGGGGTTGTTTGCTATGTCTGCTACTGTGATGACTGCTATAACATGCTTGGTTGTGATGATTGATGTGATAGCCTGATATTTTATTATTCTAATATATTGTTGATGATTGTTGGATGAATGGGATTGACTGATAGTGTGATTTGATTATATTGAGAGTTGACACCGTGGTATTGCCTTGAGACTGTGGCTTTAAGGCCGGGGATGTATTGCCATCCAATCTAAGACTGTGATTTTGAGATTTGGATTGTGAGAGAAGGTTCCGGTGTTAACTTAAGGATGGTTGTTGCATTGCATATTGCCAAGGTGGCGAGCCGTATGACAAAGAGTCATACGAGGTTAGTTGTACTCGAGTGCGAGTATGGATTACGGAAGGGTTTGTCTAGGGAGAGACCTTGGGGATGTACGAACTGGACTCGGGAGGCTCACAGTGACCATTAGGTAGCTCCTAGTGCGTCGTGTACCCCGGTAGAGCCTAGTTGTCCCGACTTTGCCCTGAGTATCCACGTCTAAGGTTGACTATCCGAGGCGACCCAGATACCTCTGATGGAGCTGAGCTCACAGAGAGATGCACTCTTATGGGTCACGGTGAGCGGAAAAGTTACCTAGACAAACTAACTGACATTCCTTAAGCAGAGAGGCTTGATAAGGGAATGTCTTGGGGTTGAGACCCGGATGAGATATATCGGCCGACATACATAGGAGTGAGACTCCTTAGAGGAATGATCTGAGAATGTGACTCTTGAGGATGATTGTGTTGGTGTGACTGGATGGATGATTGTTTGTTTGTTGTATGATGTATATGTGACTGTTGATCTATGTGTCCCCATCCCCATTTTTATGACTATGTTCTGTTGCTTATCTCCCTTCTTCCTCTATCTTTCTATGTATGTTATCGGTATGGTAGATAAACAACAATGGCAAGATGGGAATGACTACTTGGAAAGATTACCGGCCACAACGCTATCTACAGAATATTCCACCACAGGTAGAAGTGCGCCGTTTAGGCGAAGGCAAGGGTAGTTCTAGACGCCCACATCACTGATGATGTGGATATGTCGGATGCGTCTATTGTGACACCCTTCTACCCCGCATGTTAATATAAAACATTTACTTAAAAGAGGTAATATAAAAAACATGCCTTTATTTGAAATAAATAAAAACTTGGATAAAAAGGTTTCACATCTTCAACAAAAACAACGCGGAAATAACATAGTTTTAAAACAGTAAAACATAAACATGACAGATAAAGAAAAACCCAACCCCGATGTCATATACAGAGCTGGTATAACCAAAATCCGGATACATCACGGAAACAAACTGAAATAACTGAAAACAACTAACAACTATAGCTAAGCATCCTAACTAGAGTCGCGGCTCCTCAGAGTCACTCCTCCACTTGGTGCTCACCGTCCTCTGCATAAGGAAAATACATGCAACAACAGAAACAGGAAAACAGGGAGTAAGAAATCATGTAAACACAACGGCATGGGAATAGTGAATAAGATGAACATACATCATATCAGGCATAGCATCAACGTCATATAACATCATACATCATAATTTAATATCAGAACAGCATGTTAATCATCCACATATGCTATGCGGTGCAATGCAACCCTATCCACTACTCCATCAATGCATGTGGATCCAACTAACTCAGGAAGTCAACTTTGGAGTTACATATCCACATTGGCCATAAAAGCACCAACGCCGGCAGTCCACCAAACCATGGGTGAACCCCTTGGATAGCCGACGTACCATAACGGGGTACGCCACCTCGGGGGCTCACGGTTCACCAAACCATGGGTGAACCACCCGAGACTTAGGCCAGATCATCATAACAGGACGACCTCCCCTATGTTGAACATCCCCCACTAATCAACTTCAACGTATGAATGCATGAGCACAACAACACACAAGTCAACCACCTCCTTTGCTTGGGCCAAAAAGCACCCAAGACTTATCACCAACATCAACATCAACACCTTAGACCCAAACCGTGGGGTCAAGGCCCCCTTGGCCAAAAAGCACTAAGGTCCAACTTAACAACACCTCGACCAAAAAGCATCGAGGTTACTTTGGCCAAAAAGCACCAAAGCGCAACAACGTGCGGTAACCTAAAGGGTACCGGCTTAACCAGCTTATCGTATTTAAACATCTTAATTAATATAATTAAGTTATCTAATATTCATCATTTTATTGGTGCATTATCATAACGGTAACGTCATCATCAACAACATATCCAATCAATGTGATCAACATAATCCATGTCATAACAACAACATACATAATCATGGGTATTCATACCAATTCAACCAAAACTCATGGCATAAGACAATTCAATAGGAATACCACATCATGAGCAACTCAACAATTATAACAAATAAACATACCAATTAATCCAATTAAATATATAAACAATTCAGTCATACAACCAGACAGATCATGGCATCAATAACATTATAACAACAATAAACGGGGCTATGGGAACCCCTCATCTTACGCTATTCCCTAGCCTAGTTTATACACTATTCTTCTCCCATACCTGATATGCGGTTCGCGATTCAAAATAAGAAAGAAGATCCACTAGGGTCCCATCTCACTAGCGCTTGTCTACGACCTCAAGAACGCAAAAGAGACACTTTGGCTCAACTCTAAGATCAAGAAATCAAAAGGAAGAGATCAAGAACTTGAAAGAGAGAACACAAGGGACAAGGTGCACGAATTTTACCTTTTCCAAAGTCTCAAACAACAAGCACAATGAACCCCTATCTGTAGCGATGTTCTCCTATCAAGAGGCAGTGAAGAACGGTGCAAGAACGGGTTCCCTAGAGAGAGTTTTAGGGAGAAAAACCATAAGGATTCAAAGAGGAAGGAGGGAGGCAGTTTTCTGAGTGTTGGGGTCGTGTAAACTAGGTTTAGGTCGAGTCTAATGGTATATATATAAGTTTGGGTCATAACGGGTTCCTATTTCAGCCCAAACTGTATACTGTTCGGTATTTTGACCATAACTTGAGCTACAAGTTTCCAATTGAGGCGTTCTAGGCATCTTTAGAAAGCTCAGAGAAATATCTACAAATTAATGTCTAATGATCGAATCCTAAATCGGACTCTAAGATGGTCAAAAGTTCGATGGAAGGTTAGCGACAGATTTGGTAGTTATTCCTAGATAGGATCCCTAGGAGATTATGATAAGATCTTAAGATATAAACAAAAAGATGATGATTCTATATTGATAAGGACTCAAATCTGAATAATTGAGGGACTAAAATCTAATAATAACACTATCTCTATTTAAATACTAAATCACACGATATCTTATTATATCATTCTTAATCGCTTATTATTAATAAAATCACATATCATACATTAGCATATAAAATCATATATCCATATAAGATCAAACATTAAGAGACACCATCTCATATTAATGCAAATAATCATATATTAAAACACATATTATCATATGTAATATATGTAATAAAAATACTATAACACTAATAACATCAACAACAACAACAATAATAATAATAATAACAACAACAACAATAACAACTAGGCATCCATAGTAACATAATACCTTATACGAAAATCAGGGTGTTACATCTATAGGCAGTGAGACACTGCGAGATTGTTTTGTATTTTGATGTAGTTTGAGAGGCGGGCCGGGTATCTCTAGGACTTCTTCTGTGTCTCTTTGGTTAGTCTGTATATGTTTATACTTTGAGTCTGAATAGATGGTTGTTGGTTGTAATGGTCCTATGGAGGGGACTTGGCGTACTTTGATAGATGTGCTGTATATATTGTATATATGTGTGGATGACGTCGCTTGCGTATGTTTAAACTGTTTTAAAATAACTACAATTTTTATTTTACATATATTTTTGAATGTAATAAACGCGTTAACGTTAATTATGTATTAAGGTTTAATTAATTAGGGTTTTCTTAATGGGACATCGGGGTGTCTCATTTGGTGGTATCAGAGCAGTTCGATTCTAAACCGGACTGTGGGATTAGGTCTGATTGGGAGTGAGGACTGTGGGGTAGGATGAGTACCGACACTATTAGTTGGATCCTCATGGGATGTCAGCTATGCCTAGATTGGGTAGAGTGTCCGATACGCGAATTATTCTTAAAGTATGAGAATGATTACCTACCGCATTTGTAAGACATATATTGGATGTAACTGCTTATGTATTGAATTCTATGTCTTACAAGTGAGCACTAATACTTTCTTTTGGAAGTTAAAATGGTGTGTGGAAATGGATGCCGTGGAAGGGCCAAGAATTGGCGGAGTCACCGATAACCCAAATACCAACAATCTAGGAAGTTCGTCGGGAACGAACAATGGCGGTGAAACCAACGAGATAATGAGGGTGATGAGAGAGTTGGTAATTGCTATACTGCAACAAACTCAGGAGAATACCCAGTTCATGAGAAACCAAGAGGAGAAAGATGAGATGCAGCAACAACGACCTCAGGGATGCTTCCGATGTGGAGGGCCACATCAAGTTAAGGATTGCTCAGCAAAGGACGACTGTTGGTGTTTCCAATGTGGCAAGATAGGCCACATATCTCGAGATTGCACACAGAAAGTTCAACTCCAACAACGAAGCGGTGGACCAATGAGGAGTAACATTCAGAGAGGAAGAGGAGGCAAATTTCAGACAAGGGCAAAGCCGTACAGTCGCCCCGTTTAGAAGTCAGCAAATGTTAGAGGGGAGAGTTCTGGTCAAGCACAATAGAAAGATTTGATATGTTTTAAGTACGGAGGACCTCATTTCAAGGGAGACTGCCCTTTGTTGTTGACTGTTACATAATACAAGTGTGGTAATGTGGGCTACATGTCTTGGAATTGCCCTCAAAGCAATGTCGGGAGAATTCAGAATACACAACCAGTTCGGAAGAATCAAGGAACAGGAAGACAGACTCAAACCAAAGGTCAGCAAGGTGGAAGACCTCAGGCTGTTGGAAAAGTCTTCACCATGAGAGAATCTGAGTTTTCTCAGTGTCCTGATTTGATACAAGGTAAGTGTTTAATGTTTGGAAAGCTCTTATCTGTTTTATTTGATTTGGGTGCTAGTTATTCTTTTATATCGATGGAGTGCATGGACCATTTGCATTTACCTATTTCTTCATTAGCTTATGACCTTACTGTTTCTACCCCTATGCGAGAAACTTTGACTATTATTTCGTTTGTCGGAATTGTCCTATTACTTTAGAAAATAGGCAATTTGATGTAGACCTCGTCTGTTTGCCTATGCAGCAGATTGATTTTATCCTAGGCATGGACTGACTTTCGGCCAATCATGTTATATTAGACTGTTCAAATAAAACCCTTTGTTTTTCAGAGCAATCTGGATTATTGCCTGCCAGTTACAGTAACTCGGAAGATGGACGACTTAGAGATTGCATGGTATTGTTTTCCTTGGAAGCCAAGGAGTCTCCTAAGCTGGATGCACTGCCTGTTGTTTGTGAATTTTCAGAAGTTCTTCCGGATGATGTTCCAGGGCTGCCACCTAAGAGAGAGATATAGTTCACAATTGATCTTGTACCAGGGACCGGACCGATATCGATGGCACCGTAGCAAATGTCCCCAGCAGAGTTAGAAGAATTGAAGAAGCAGTTGGATGACATGTTAAAGAAGGAGTTCATCCGACCTAGTGTTTCACCATGGGGAGCACCAGTTTTATTTGTGAAAAAGAAAGATGGTAGCTCAAGATTGTGTGTAGATTATCGGCAACTGAATAAGGTAACAATCAAGAATAAGTATCCGTTGCCAAGAATAGATGATCTGATGGATTAGTTGCGGGGAGCAACTGTGTTTTGTAAGATAGATTTGAGATCAGGATACCATCAGATCAGAGTAAAAGAAGATATACCGAAGACTGCATTCAGGAGTCGGTATGGTCATTATTGTGACACCCTTCTACCCCGCATGTTAAAAGCCAATTAATTTAAAAACAATTAAAGGAAAACATGCAAATACTAGATAAAATAAACAATCGTCCATGGGTAGAAAAGTCCCACATGAACCGTTTACAACGCGGAAATTAAATAAGTTTTAAACAATAAAAACATAACCAACAAACCCAACCCCGATGTCACATACAGAGCTGGTATAACGGTTCCGGAATAAAATCCACCGAATTACAACTGAACTAACAACTACGACAACATAAACTAGCCCTACGATGAGTGGCGGCTCCTCAGAGTCACTCCTCTCCGGGCTGCTTGTCATCCTCTGCAATGTGCCAATCAGGCCAAACACAAACAACAAACATATATAGGGAGTAAGAATCGTATAAACATATTAGCATGGGAATAGGCAGTAAAGTAAACATCAAGCATAGCAGTATCACATCAAACATCAACATTATCATTATGCTATGCAGTGCAATGCAGTCCTACTCCGCTAAACCATCAATGCATGTGGTTCCACTAAACTCGGGATGAACGACTTCGGAGTTACATATCCACATTGAGAATCTACTCAACGCCGGAGAATCTACTCCTTGGATAGCCAACGCATCAAACCAACGAATGCCTCGTCACGGGGGCGCTAGGAGAATCTACTCCAACCGTGGATGGCCGGATCGCCGTACTCTAGGACGATCTCCCCTATGTCGAACATCCCTAAACAACAACTCCGATGCAATGCGTATGCAACACAACAACAACGGCAACACCACCTCCATAACTCCAACGGGATCGACCGAAGGTAACAGCGGGATCAACCGCACCAACTTGCCTCGCGGAATCTACCTGAGGACTTAAGCGGAATCAACCGCAGTACCTGGGGCAAACTCTCGGCCACCAAGGTACGTAACAGCAACACCTTAGACCCAAACCGTGGGGTCAAGGCCTCCTTGGCCAAAAAACACCAAGGCACAACTCATCAGCTTGCGGCACCCCAAAGGGTATCGACTTAACATCTCACCATCTCATCATCTTTATTTATCTTTATTAACATTTACCAAGTTGTCTAATCAGTTATCATCATGGGGAAGTGGGGTTTAAAAACCCCTTAAGTCCTTTAATTGTATCCTGTCTCAGTGGGTTGAGCACGGTCGTGCTCGTAACCCAGCACGGTCGTGCTTAAGCACGTGAGGGGCGTGCTCCCCTGTAAGTGAAGCACGGTCGTGCTTCTTAATGAGCACGGTCGTGCTCAGCAGCACGATCGTGCTCTTTGTCCTGTATGGCCGTGCTCAATAGCGCGGCCATCTTCCCAGAATTCAACTGGGAGCACGGTCGTGCTCCCTATTCAGCACGGTCGTGCTCAATGCGCGACAGTGCTGTTCTGGGCAGGAACAGAGGCCGAAACTTAAACCATTTTATCAGATTTTTACTCAATTATTCCTAACATCAATTATCAATGTGTCCCCAGATTTAAACTCATCATCGTAAATCAACCAACTCAAACGTGGCATCAATCAAGCAATAACATCATGTTCATCTCAACAATTTACCAATAACATCATGCTCATATTCAACACCAAAACCATCATCAACAATACGAGACATTTAACATACAATCATACACCATAACATGCATTGAAAATATATTCACATCATAAATCAGTATAACACATAACAACAGGGTCATGGGAAACCCCTTACTTTACACTAGCCCCAAACCTATGTAAATACTACCCTTCTCCCCATACCTGGATTGAAGGTAGCTCCCTAACAGTCCTGACAGCAAACGGTTCCTCCCCTAAGACGGCTCGACCTCAAACGATCCTTAAACAAACCAGAACACGAACAGTTAGCTCCCTAATCACAATAACAGAAAAGGAACCAATAGAGGGAAAGGAACTTTACCTAAACGACTACCAATGATGCACTAGCAGTCTCCCAAGGCCTATAAACTGCCCAAGACGGAAGAAAACGGAAAAAGGGTTCTTCCTGGCCGCACTGTAGCTGCTGAGTTCACCAAAAGTAGGGTTACACGTTAAACCCTCGAGTTCTGTTCACGTATATAACTTCCGGACCTGAGCACGGTCGTGCTTACCCTTGAGCACGGTCGTGCTCCACTTAGCGTCACGAGACGCGGTCCACGCATTGAGCACGGGCGTGCTCACTGTTGAGCACGGTCGTGCTCAACTTAAAATCAGAATCACGCTTCTGACTTTAAGCACGGGCTTGCTGGCTGATGAGCACGGGTGTGCTCATGTACCAGAAAGGGACTTTTAGCCAAAAATCCCACTAAGCCCTTAAACGATAAATCCAACTTAAATAAAATATTCTGAAAAACAGGGTGTTACAATTATGAGTATCTGGTTATGCCTTTTGGCGCAACTAATGCACCTGTTGTATTCATGGATTACATGAATCGTATCTACAGACCATATCTTGACAAATTTGTCGTGGTGTTTATTGACGACATTCTGATCTACTCTCTGAGTAGAGAAGAACATGCAGAGCATATTCGGACTGTACTTCAAATACTTAAGGACAGACAACTTTATGCAAAGTTGTCTAAGTGTGAATTTTGGTTGGACGAAGTACAATTTCTTGGGCATGTTATAAATAAGGATGGAATAGCTATAGATCTTGCCAAAGATTCACGACAAAGAGTGAAGTGAGAAGTTTCCTTAGACTGGCATGATACTACAGAAGGTTTGTAGATGGATTCTCACAGATTGCGTTACCTCTAACGTAATTAATGAGAAAAGGAAATGTTGAGTGGACAAATGCGTGCGAGGCTAGGTCTCAGGAGAGGATAAGAATGTGTCTGTTATATGCCATGTAAACTAGTACTTTGTAATAGGATACTGAGCTTGGCCACCTCAGTGTGTTATTGAACTGTACTAGAGACATGGTGGCCGACAGACGAGGACGTGGAAATCAAAGGTAGATTCCCTCGGAAGAGGAGTTAATAGTGAAAAGATAGAGGAAGTTGAAATTGAATAAGAGGGATGGAAATGAACATAAAAGTTTAAAGTATTTGTTCGATTAGATAAAGCTTAATATGAGACAACAGAGATGGATAGAATTCATAAAGGATTATGACTTTGATCTTCCATATCATCCTGGGAAAACCTAATGTTGTAGCAGATACTTTAAGTTGGAAATCTTTACAAGTATCTGCTATGATGGTTAAAGAATTGGAATTGATCGAACAATTCAGAGACACGACTCTTGGGATAATGGAATTATTCCAGGATAAGATGAGTTTGGAATGGTTACTATTACCAGTGAATTCCTAGACTTAATCTGGAAAAAGCAAGCAGAAGATCAATATCTCCAACAGGTTAATCAGAAAATAGAAGCAGGTGAACCCTTAGAGTTTAAGAGAGGTACTGATGGAATCATAGAGTTTGGAGATAGAATCTATGTGCCAAATGATAGAGAAGTTAAGAATTTAATTTGAGAAGAAGCATACAAAAGCAAATTAAGTTTTCATCCAGGTGCTACGAAGATGTATCCAGATTTGAGGAAAATGTTTTGGTGGCCTGGAATGAAAAAGGAAGTTGCAAAGTATGTCCAATCCTGTTTGGTATGTCAGAAGGCAAAGATTGAACACCAAAAGCCAGCAGGATTATTGCAATCTCTGGATGTCCCGGAATGGAAATGGGACAGTATTGCAATGGATTTTGTGTCTGGTTTGCCTAAGACACAACAGAAGCATGATGCAATCTGGGGAATTATTGATAGATTAACGAAATGTGCTCATTCCTTGCCTATCAATCAAAAATTCTCATTGGAAAGATTAATCCAGTTATATGTTAAGGAAGTAGTTAGACTGCATGGAGTGCCAGCAAGTATAGTTTCGGACAGGGATCCAAGATTTACATCAAGATAGCTTACACAGTGCATTGGGAACGAAGTTAAGAAGATGGTCAGTCGGAAAGGACAATTCAGTCACTGGAAGATTTATTAAGAGCATGTGTGTTGGAACGTACAGGTAGTTGGGACGAATTTCTTCCATTGATTGAGTTTACATATAAGTATTGGGATGGCACCATATGAAGCGTTGCATGGAAGAAAATGTAGAACACCTCTCTGTTGGTATGAAACAGGAGAAAATCAATTGATTGGACCCGAGGTGGTACAGCAAACAACGGAACAAGTTCGGAAGATTCGGGAGAAAGTGAAAGCAACAATAGATAGGTAGAAGAGCTACAATGACAAAAGGAGAAGATCTTTGGAATTCCTGGAAGGCGATCATGTTTTTATGAGGGTCACACCGAGGACTGGAATTGGCAGGGCAATAAAATCCAGAGAGCTTACACCTCGTTTTATCGGACCATTTCAAATTCTTCACCGAATTGGTCCAGTTGTCTATCAGATAGCCTTACCACCTAATCTTTCAAATCTTCATGCTGTTTTTCATGTATCCCAACTCTGAAAATATTATCCTGATCCATCGCACATCATAGAACCTGAATCAATACAGTTAAGAGAAAACTTAGACTATGAGGCATTACCTGTACGAATTGAGGACCGGAGGATAAAAGAATTTTGCGGGAAGCAAATTCCTTTAGTCAAGGTCATCTGGGATGCAGTTACTGGAGATGCAACGTGGGAGAGACAAGCTGATATGCAACAACAATATCCGCATCTGTTTACAAGAGGTAATTTAATTTAAATTTCGAGGACAAAATTTATTTTAAGGAGGGTAGTAATGTAACACCCGTTTTCTTGATTAAGGAATCAGACAACAATTAAGTTGGCGGAAGTGCTTAATCTTGTTCGTTAGGTGTTAATTAGTATGTGTTTCAAATTTGGGGTCAATCGGACTTCAAACGAGTCCAGAACCCGAAGAAACGTGTGAATTAGAGTTTCTGGTGGTCAAACTGGTCAACGCGGGATTAGGCCGGGCGTAGGTTTGTTAGGCCGGGCGCAATTCAAAGGTGGTGATCTACGCATTTGGGCCGGGCGCAGAAAACTTGAGCCGGGCGTAATTTGCTGAGCCGGGCGCAAAAAAACTTAGGCCGGGCGTAATCAGTCCTGACTCACCCCCTTTAGCATTTAAAATGCTAGAAAGTTGGAGAAAACTCTCAAATTTTCGAGAGAAAACTAGAGAGATGAAGGGGAGCTCGAAAATGAGAGAGAGAAAGAGGGTTAGAGAGAGAAAGTTAAGCCCGGGGGAAATCCGTCCGTCAGATCACGATTCCGACTTCAAATCTGTGATCAAGGCAACGAGTACTACACATATAGGCTAGTGTTTCTTTGTTACAATTGAGGTAATGCTCAAATCCTTAACTTAGCATTTGTCAATCATTTTCTTTCTTGGGTTCTAGCTTGAATCTGAGCTCTTTTTGAGAATCTATAGTAAGATTAGAGTTTATGACATTGTTGGGACTCTGTCCATGTGTTAAGGCAAATTTTGGGAGCATTGAGGGTCCCCTGGGAAGCAAGACAGCAGCTGTATAGCTTAGAGGAGGCGTGTAGAGAGCTCGGAAAATTGTACCGGATAAGCCAAGGTGGGGAGAAAGTAACCGACATTGTCGGGGAGGCAAGCATAGAGTAACAGTCATTTATGCATATGTGTAGGGTGCCCCAGACCCACTAGTATATTGAATAATCAACAATAACTAAACCATAATATAATAATATTTTTAAATATGGTCTTGGGTTTAGTTATTGTAGATTTATCAATATTAGGCTTGAAACCCTAGGCTAGATAACATGCTTGGTTGTGATGATTGATGTGATAGCCTGATATTTTATTATTCTAATATATTGTTGATGATTGTTGGATGAATGGGATTGACTGATAGTGTGATTTGATTATATTGAGAGTCCGTGGTAATGCCTTGAGACTGTGGCTTTAAGGCCGGGGATGTATTGCCATCCAATCTGAGACTGTGATTTTGAGATTTGGATTGTGAGAGAAGGTTCCGGTGTTAACTTAAGGATGGTTGTTGCATTGCATATTGCCAAGGTGGCGAGCCGTATGACAAGGAGTCATACGAGGTTAGTTGTACTCGAGTGCGAGTACGGATTACGGAAGGGTCGGTTTAGGGAGAGACCTTGGGGATGTACGAACTGGATTCGGGAGGCTCACAGTGACCATTAGGTAGCTCCTAATGCGTCGTGTACCCCGGTAGAGCCTAGTTGTCCCGACTTTGCCCAGAGTATCCACGTCTAAGGTTGACTATCCGAGGCGACCCAGATACCTCTGATGGAGCTGAGCTCACAGAGAGATGCACTCTTATGGGTCACGGTGAGCGGAAAAGTTACCTAGACAAACTAATTGACATTCCTTAAGCAGAGAGGCTTGATAAGGGAATGTCTTGGGGTTGAGACCCGGATGAGGTATATCGGCCGACATGCATAGGAGTGAGACTCCTTAGAGGAATGATCTGAGAATGTGACTCTTGAGGATGATTGTGTTGGTGTGACTGGATGGATGATTGTTTGTTTGTTGTATGATGTATATGTGACTGTTGATCTATGTGTCCCCATCCCCATTTTTATGACTATGTTCTGTTGCTTATCTCCCTTCTTCCTCTATCTTTCTATGTATGTTATCGGTATGGTAGATAAACAACAATGGCAAGATGGGAACGACTACTTGGAAAGATTACCGGCCACAACGCTATCTACAGAAGATTCCACCACAGGTAGAAGTGCGCCGTTAAGGCGAAGGCAAGGGTAGTTCTAGACGCCCACATCACTGATGATGTGGATATGTCGGATGCGTCTATAGGCAGTGAGACTCTGCGAGATTATTTTGTATTTTGATGTAGTTTGAGAGGCGGGTCGGGTATCTCTAGGACTTCTTCTGTGTCTCTTTGGTTAGTCTGTATATGTCTATACTTTGAGTCTGAATAGATGGTTGTTGGTTGTAATGGTCCTATGGAGGGGACTTGGCGTACTTTGATAGATGTGCTGTATATATTGTATATATGTGTGGATGACGTCGCTTGCATATGTCTAAACTGTTTTAAAATAACTACAATTTTTATTTTACATATATTTTCGAATGTAATAAACGCGTTAACGTTAATTATGTATTAAGGTTTAATTAATCAGGGTTTTCTTAATGGGACATCGGGGTGTCTCACACATGAGGATAGGGGGAAGCCATTTTTTTATATACTCATAGCATGGTATTGCATAATTTGCTGTTAACAATGCATCTCTGGAATGTGAAAGCACACTTATCATCGTTGGGTTTTATTCATTTTTGTGTTCCCTTTAACTTTTGGATTTGTGCAATTAGGTTTAGCTTCTTTCTCTTTCTCTTTCAGGGTTTCTTGATTATTTGAATCTTAGGATTTCGTTTCCACACTTGTTGTGTTTCTTCCCACACCCGGTAAGCTTTCTCATCTCTATTTTTCTAGTTTGATTTTTGTTTGCTATAACTTGGGGATTGGAGTGTTTTATTACTTTTTTAGTGTTAATTAATTAGTAAAGCCTTAGTTTCCCATTTGAGATGCAATATTAATGAGCACACGTGTACGTGCTTAAGGTACAGCTCATTATATTGGATCTTGAATTGTCCACGTTGGACAGTTTGGGAAAAAACTTTTTCTTCATTCAGTTAAAATAGTTATTCATTGATTCTCATGTTATATACTTGATGAAAGTTCGGATTGATACATTTCCTTTCGTTCTCCGGGTGAATACTTTATCGTGGTGGATGTCATTGCGTTCAAGTCGTGTACGTTGGAGACCGAAGGGAAATGCTGCCGAAATTTGGTCGAGTATGAGCATGAGAGTTAAGGACTAACTGTTAACCGAATGTTGAAAAAGTTTCTTCTCGAATGGGATAGGGCCATACCCTATCATAAGAAGTAGTTGATGAAGATGTTGGACTAAGAATGAAGTTAATGTTTTAGTCATGGATCGCGTTTGGATGAATGCTAGACGGACAAGTGATGAGTATGAGAATGGAGTGGAAGATTTTCTACAATTTGCAAAAACAAATGCTCCTGATAGTAGTGACGGAACGTTTTATTGTCCTTCTGTTAACTGTTTGAATGAGAGACGACTAGAAGCTGACGAGATACGGGATCATCTTATTTGTGAGTGGATTTGCAAGAGTTATACAATATGGATATGTCATGGTGAATCGTTAGACAGGCCAAGGGTGTCGGATAGAGAGGAAGTTGATGACGTAGATATGGACGATGGACTAGAGGACATGATCCGTGATATTGGGCAAGAGTCCTTTCGGCGAGCACATGTGTATGATACTTTGTGCAGTGATGCGGAAGTGGCTTTGTATCCGGGGTGCACTAATTTCACACGGTTGTCAGCGGTGTTAAGATTGTTCAATGTGAAGGCGAGAAATGGGTGGAACGATAAAAGCTTTACCGAATTTCTTGAGTTGTTGAAAGACATGCTTCCAGAAGGTAACACATTACCATCCTGAAACTATGAGGCAAAGAAGATATTGTGTCCGATGGGTATGGAGTATAAGAAAATACACGCTTGCCCCAATGATTGCATATTGTACAGGAAAGAGTTTGAAGAGATGCACGAGTGCCCCAGGTGTGGGGTATCACGCTACAAAGTGAAGGATGATGATTCTAGTTGTGATGCGGTCACCAAGGGTCCTCCTGCGAAGGTGTTATGGTATCTTCCAGTAATTCCGTGGTTCAAGCGATTGTTTGCTAATGAAAAGGATGCAAAGAATATTAGATGGCATGCAGATGAGAGGAAATGTGATGGACAGCTTCGTCATCCGGCTGATTCTTTGCAATGGAAGAGAATCGATAGTTTGTTTCCAGAGTTTGGCAATGAGCCCAGAAACCTCAGGCTTGGACTTGCTACCGATGGAATGAATCCATATGGAAACTTAAGTAGTATTCATAGTTCACTGGGGAGGGCATATAACTTAGGTAATACCATACACCATCGTTTATTACTGGATGATCAGGTGAGGGTCGTGGTTGAGATTATTCGAGATGCTGATGCTCGAGTCCCTGTGCCCACTGAGGAGGTTCAAACAATGGGCCAGGCCCCCGATAACTTCATCCCCTGGCCAAGAAGACTGGTCAGGTTTCTTGTTGCATCTGAGGTATTCAATTACTTGTGTTTTTCTATATTTATAGTTGAAATTATTTATTATTGTTTAAAGATAATGCTTTTTTTTTTTTTTTTTAGGATGTTGGAAATGATATTTTGCCTAAAAGGTCGGATCCAGGAAGACCAGATAAGTCTGCTCCTGCCAAGGTATTCATTTGACCATTCAATTAATTACGAATGAAATAACTTAACTGTGATTACTAATGTATATCTTTGTTGTTTAGGGGATCGACAAAGGGGATCCTGGTGATGTTTTTAAACTTCTGGCTATACAGGTTGTGACCATGGAGGTTGACGCAACTTTGGTAAGGTTGGAACATGATGTCAGGCCAGGTGACGAACTGTATATCCCAAAGAAGGAAATTATGGAGATCGCGCTTGAGTGTGAAATGGCTAGCACACATCTCGTTATGGTGCACGTAAGTACATTTTATTTATAAGTTAAGTAATTAAATTTTAAATACTATGATAATTAACATGTTTTATCAATATATTAGGTATCTGCATCGCATGTTAGTTGATCAGGGCAACCTCACCCGTTATGGGTTCATTGACCCCATGCTCATTCAGGGTGATGTTCTCCTAACATCAGAAGACCCGGTCGCCCCCATACGTGATATACTTGCCCGAGACGATCATCAGTTCTACCTTGCGCCTTATCTCAATAAGTAAGTACCAGTTATTTAATTATAACTATATATGACTTAGTCACTAATTGTTCCGCAAATGCAGAAATCATTGGCAATTGTTGATCTTGTGCCCTCGGTTGAATGTCGTGGTCTTCTTCTGCTCGACGGGAAATAAGCCGGCGAATGAACTGAAGCATGTCATGGAAACGTAAGCATTAAAATAATTTATAATCAGTAATGAAGTTGTTTTAATTATCTGAAATCTATTAGATATACTTTAATTAATGTTTATTTTCTTATGATAGTTCTATTGATGCAAGCCGCATGCTGCGTGGTGAAAGGCGTCGGGCTATTAGATGGATTATTCCTAACGTAAGATATTTATTAGTTCAAACGCTTCAAGCGCAGTGGGTATAATTATTGATTTCTATTTAATTCCTCATATTCTAATTGGGTTTCATTTGTACGTAGTCCCGTAGACAACGTGGATCATGGGAATGTGGATATTATGTGATGAAGTGGATGGTCGAAATTATTTCCTCCGGTATCACTGAAAGATGGCAGGAGGTAAATGCTAATTGGTAACAATTAGTTGTAACAGTTATAGATTCGTTATATGTTTTATTTTAGTTTATTCCTTAAAAGATATAATCTTATGTCCAATTGAACTTGCAGATATTCAACAATCCGACTCCACTCTCTGATGCCGACATAAAAAACATAAGGATGCATTGGGCAACTTTCTTTCTTGAAGTGTACCAACCATAGTTTCTATGTAGTTAGTTTATAAACGTATCATGTACTAGCTATAGTGTACTTTTGACTGATATATATTTTGATATGAAATCTATAATATATCATAATGTAGCTTTTTGGTTTCTAATTATCTTAGTTGTCTGAATGTAATTGAATATATGTATTGTTCGTAATCTTTTAATTTAGTGTGTTTTGGTTGTACAAAAGTGATTGTGTTGAGAATATTTAGATGCTGTATTGATCTGGATTACTCTAACAGGGGAAAGGATGTCACTACTGTAAATGGGGGTTTTAAAAAACAAAAAAGTACTTTTCACATCGGTTTCTGTAAAAACCGATGTGATAACCTAACTTTTCACATCGATTATATTCAAAACCGATGTTGGAAATATAGTGTTTAAAATCGGTTTTTAAAATAACCGATGTGGAAAGTTAGGTTATCACATCGGTTTTTACAGAAACTGATGTGAAAAGTGCTGAACAGGTTACATTGTCATTGCTGAAACTGAATTTTTGACATCGGTTTTAAAACCGATGTGAAAAGTGGCAATAAACCACATCGGACGTTTCAACATCAGTTTGAAAACCGATGTGAAAAGCCAAAAATAACCGATGTGAAATCCCTTTTCTGCACTAGTGACTGGCTGATAATATGTTATATTTGTCGTAACATACTTAGTTGTTTTCTAGGCAGTGATGATATTTTGAGTGATGCATGTTGGGCAGTGTATAATATATGATTTAGACGTGCCTAACCTAATTAATTAATATTTTATTATGATGAGATTGATGAGGTGATATTAATTGAGATATGCTATGAGATAGTGATGAGAGGTTAAGGCACTAGGATATGACTTGATATACGTTGGTAAGATCTATATAGATGCATATTGTTGATCACAGCTGTGTGTTTGGAACACACGAGGTCAGGAGTCCTCGCGGGACCGTCCCAACTTAGATTTAGGCTGTGCAGCTATAGTGTCATTGCTATGCATCAGCACCCTCGAGAGAGAACCAGGGTGTGCATCGGAGTGAGATGTGCAGCTATAGTGTCATTGCTTTGCATGAGCATTCTCACCGCGGATGAGAGTGTGCGCCGGTGTTTGGGGACGCGTCGCTTGGACGACTAACTAACATCTCTCGGCGGGCAAGGGATGTGTGACAGGATTAGTGGTGGCCACGTCAGCATAAGTTGCATGAGTGCGAAGGGTAGAGGATGATAATATATCTCGAGGATGATTGTATATAATTCTTGTGTATATATATGTGATGCATGTCTATGTGCCTTTATTGTTTACATGTTACGTACCATTTTCCATATATGATGATAGATAGTGTCTTATCCCCCTACTTCTTTTATATGTATATTTCTTTGATGTGCTCGTTTTGAGAAGACCCTGCGGATGAGCCAGCTACAGAGGAGCTTGATGGGACTCCTTATGAGCCAGATGCTGGAGGACGAGCAGTGACCTCTAGCCGTTGAGTTTAGAGTCTATGGCCAGTGCGTCTTTTGTGACGTTTTAGTTTCCGTTGCTTATATCATTTTGTATCAGTATGTATCTTTTGGGACCCTACTGATGGAGTACCCTCTTTAGTTTATCAGCACAGTATGTTTGTATTTATATTTATATGTGTGTGATGTGATGTTTAATTTTGTTCTTACTTTTAAGTTTTTAATATTTATGATTTTCTATATATCAAGATATAGGCTAAAATACCATTTTGGTCCCTTAACTTAATTTTTAGATTCAATTTGGTCCCTTAACTTTTAAAATGTTCAATTTGGTCCCTTAACTTATTTTGTAGATTCAGTTTGGTCCCTTAACGTTTTAAAAGTTTAATTTGATCCTTTAATTTGTGTCTATTGACCTAAGTTAGTTATCTCAATCAACGAGTCATTAACAATGTTAATTTTTGAGGATCCGGTTGAAATTCGCTATCAATTTAAAGGACCAGTTTGAATCTCGTTAACAATTTAAATGATTAATTTGAAACAAGTTAACAATTTAAAGGACCAATTTGAAACTCATTTAACATTGTTACTGACTTTATTGATGAGAGATGACTAACTTGGGTCAACAGAGACAAATTAAGGGATCAAATTGAACCTAAGGGACCAAACTGAATCTAAAAAATAAGTTAAGGGCCAAATTGAACATTTTAAAAGTTAAGGGACCAAACTGAATCTAAAAAATAAGTTAAGGGACCAAAATGATATTTTAGCCAGATATATATGTCCAACGCTAATATTAAGATTAAGTTTTAGATAAATTAGGTTTTTCTTTAATGGGACATTGGGGTGTCTCATTTGGTGGTATCAGAGCAGTTTGATTCTATTCAGACTATGAGGTTAGGGTGTACTGGCCATTTTAGTTGAATCCACATCGGATATTGACTATGCTTAGAAGTTGGGTAGTGAGTCCAGACGCAATAGTCAACATTTGTGTGGCATATAGTATTTATATAACAGATTATTTAATATTATATGTCATATAAATTTGAGCTAATGATTTCTTTTACAGGATCATGGCTCGAGGTAGAGGTAGAGGACGATGGGGAAGAGGTGGTGGGAGAACCCCTAAGAGAGATGCCGGAAGTGGCAACGGAGAGGCTTCTCACATCGGAGGAGGAACCAGAGGTGGAGGAGAGTCATCTGAGACTCTTCGGACCATCAAAGATCTAGCCAGCGCTATGTTGCAGCAGACACAACAGAACGCTCAGCTGATGCAGCAGGATAGAGAGCAGCAGGAACGTGAGAACCAGAGGAGAGCTGCTGAGGCAGAGGATGCAGGGATGGCTACTTTCCTGAAAGGGAAGCCGCCCCAGTTTAGAGGTGACTATGACCCAGAGAGGGCAGAGTGGTGGATCCAGGCGCTGGAGAAGATCTTTGACACCATGAGATGTAGAGATGATAGGAAAGTGACTTATGCTGCTTTCATGCTGACCGGAGGAGCAGAGTCACGGTGGAGAGGCAAGAGAAGGTTGTTGGAGGCCGAAGGTTGTGTGTGATTAACTAGGAGACTTTCAAAACTTGCTTGCTGGAGAAATATTTCCCACGTTTGGTTAGACGCGAGAAGGAGAAAGAGTTTATGAGTCTTCGACAGGGTAACATGTCTGTCGGGGAATATGCAGCAAGGTTTGAGGCTCTGATTCAGTTCACAGAGTTTTACCAGAGGTTCCCTGATGAGGGTTGGATGTGTAGGAGGTTCGAGGATGGCTTGAGGTATGAGTTACAGAGAGTTATAGCGCCGCTTGATATTCAGAGTTTCCCAGAGCTGGTTGAGAGATGTAGTGCCATAGAGGGCATAGATCAGAGGTAGGCTTTTGAGCAGAGATCACAGAGGAGTGGAGGCCCTATCAGATCAGGTTTTCAGAGGAGAGCAGGCAGTGGTTCTCAATTGAGACGAGGACCCTATACTAGACCCGTGCAGAATGTTCAGTCATCTGCATCAGTACCAGCTGCTTCAGTACCAGTTAGTGGAGCAGGCCAGCAGCAGAGGCCCAGTTTGTTATAGATGCGGAGGTCCGCATTATGTTAGAGATTGCATAGAGAGGCCGAGTTGTTTCCACTGTGGAAAACCAGGCCATATGGCTCGGGATTGTAGGCAGAGAGGGATACAGGAGCAGGCAGCTGCTGGTAGAGGAGCTGCAGGCTATAGAGGTGGAGCTGGGAGAGGAGCCCCAGTAGCAGAACCGTCGGTGGCCAGACCTCAGGCCACAAGGAAGGTGTTTACCGTGAGGGGAGCTGAATCCTCTCAATCTGCAGATCTTATCCAGGGTATATGCTTAATACCTGGTAGACTCTCGTCTGTGTTGTTTGACTCAGGTGCTACACATTCATTTATTTCGCATGAGTGTGTGGATCATTTACATTTGCCTGTTTCTCAGTTTCCTTATACCCTTACTGTATCTACTCCAACCAATGATTCCTTGACTACCATGTATGTTTGCTTACAGTGTCCTATAGTTGTTGAGAATAGGACATTCCTTGTGGATCTTGTCTGTTTACCTATGCAACAGATAGATGTTATCCTTGGTATGGATTGACTTTCGGCTAACCATGTAGTGTTAGATTGTTCCAGCAAGACCTTGTCATTTCTTGAGCCTTCTAGCATAGTATCTACCAATGAAGGAGTATCTATGAGGAGTGATGATTCTCGACTGTACGTGATGCTTTTCTCAGTGGAATCTAAGGAGACTCCGAGTACAGATTCTATGCCTATCGTGAGAGAATTCCTAAGGTGTTCCCTCCCGATGTTCCGGGTTTGCCCCCAAAGAGGGAAGTGGAGTTCACCATAGATCTCATACCAGGGACAGGACCTATATCTATAGCACCTTATCGGATGTCACCCACAGAGTTAGCCGAGTTAAAGAAACAATTGGATGATATGTTGAAAATGGAATTTATCAGGCCTAGTGTTTCACCGTGGGGAGCTCTAGTGTTGTTTGTTAAGAAGAAGGATGGAAGTGCTAGATTGTGCACAGATTACAGGTAGTTGAATAAAGTGACGATCAAGAATAATTATCCGTTGCCTAGGATAGATGATCTGATGGATCAATTAAAGGGAGCTTCGGTATTTTCCAAGAATGATCTGAGGTCCGGGTATCATTAGATTAGAGTAAAGAAGGAGGGTATACCCAAGACAGCTTTCAGAACGAGGTACGGACACTATGAATATTTAGTTATGCCTTTTGGTGCGACTAATGCTCCAGCAGTGTTTATGGATTATATGAACAAGATCTTTAGACCGTTCCTCGATAAGCTTGTGGTGGTGTTTATAGATGATATCCTTATTTTGAGGAACATTTAAGAACAGTGTTACAGGTGTTGAAGGATAGAAAGTTGTATGTCAAGCTTTCTAAGTGCGAGTTTTGGTTAGAGGAGGTTCAGTTCCTAGGTCACGTGATTAACAAAGAAGGAATAGCAGTAGATCCTGCTAAAGTTGAAGCAGTGATTAGGGAACGATCTAAGTCAGTTTGTGAAGTGAGGAGTTTCTTGGGATTGGCTGGATATTATCGGAGGTTTATCGAGGGTTTTTCAAAAAATACGTTGCCTATGTATGCTGTTAACGAGAAAAGGTACAATGTTTGTTTGGACGGAGGAATGTGAGGAGAGTTTTCAGAAGTTGAAGGAAAAGTTAACCACATCACCTGTTCTGACTTTGCCAAATCCTTTAGGACAGTTTGATGTATATTGTGATGCATCATACCAAGGATTGGGTTGTGTCTTGATGCAAGAGGGAAGAGTTGTGGCTTATGCTTCCCGACAGTTGAGAGTTCATGAGAGGAATTATCCGACCCATGATCTAGAGTTGGCAGCTATAGTGTTCGCATTAAAGATACGGCGACACTATCTTTATGGAGCTAGGTTTATTGTGTACAGTGACCATAAGAGTTTAAAGTATCTGTTTGATCAGAAGGAGCTAAATATGAGACAACATTGATGGATGGAGTTTATTAAGGATTATGAGTTTGATCTTCAATACCATCCTGGGAAGGCGAATGTTGTAGCGGATGCTCTGAGTAGGAAATATTTACATGTGTCGGCGATGATGGTAAAGGAAATGGAGTTGATTGACCAGTTTAGAGATATGAATCTAGGGATGGAGTTGTGTGAGGATAGAATATGCTTAGGTATGATCACTATTAATAGGGAGTTTCTGAGGGATCTTAAGGATAAACAGGTTCAGGATCAATACCTGCAAGAGGTGAGTAGAGGCATAGATGAGGGTAAGATTTCAGATTTTAGTAGAGGGGCATATGGTGTGTTGAGGTTTAGGGATAGGATATGTGTGCCAGAGGACTTAGAGTTTAGGAAAATGATTTTGGAAGAGGCACATAAGAGTAAGTTGAGTTTTCACCCCGGAGTCACCAAGATGTATCAGGATTTAAAGAAAATATTTTGGTGGCCGAGAATGAAGAAGGAAGTGGCAGAATATGTTTTATCTTGTTTGGTTTGTCAGAAAGCTAAGATAGAACATCAAAAGCCTGCTGGTTTTGCTACAGTCCTTAGATATCCCAAAATGGAAGTGGGATAGCATAGCTATGGATTTTGTGGTTGGATTACCACGAACTCCTAAGAGGCATGATGCGATTTGGGTTATCAACGATTGGTTGACGAAGTGTGCTCACTTCTTACCTATTGGTGAGAGTTATAGCTTAAAGAAGTTGACCCAGATCTACATCAAGGAAGTTGTTAGGCTACATGGTGTACCGTCAAGCATTGTTTTCGACCGAGATCCTAGATTCACATCTAGATTTTGGAGACAGTTGCACAGTGCTTTGGGGATGAAGTTGAGGATGAGTTCTGCTTATCATCCTCAGACAGATGGACAGTCTGAGAGGACAATTCTGTCATTGGAAGATCTTTTGAGGGCTTGTGTTTAGAGCACATTGGCAGTTGGGATGAGTTTTTGCCGTTGATTGAGTTTACATATAACAATAATTTCCATAGCAGTATCGGGATGGCACCATATGAGGCTTTGTATGGCAAGAAATGTAGGACTCCATTGTGTTGGTATGAGACTGGTGAAAGCCAGATATTGGGCCCTGATGTGGTACAGCAGACGATGGAACAGGTTAGAAAGATCAGGGAAAAGATGAAGGAAGCGCAGGATAGGCAAATGAGTTACAGTAACAAGAGGAGGAGACCCTTAGAATTCCAGAAAGGTGATCATGTGTTTTGAGAGTCACTCTGAAGACTGGAATTGGCAGAGCTATCAAGTCTAGAAAGCTTACTCCTAGATTCATTGGACCTTTCCAGATTCTTCGACGGATTGGTCCAGTAGCCTACCATATTGCCTTACCACCGAACCTTTCTAATCTTCATGATGTCTTTCACATATCCTAGTTGAGAAAATATTATCCTGATCCTTCTCATGTACTTGAGCCTGAGTCAATACAATTCCTAGAGAATCTAGAGTATGAGGCTTTACCGGTTAGGATCGCAGATAGAATGATTAAGGAACTTCGCTGTAGACAGATTCCTTTGGTCAAGGTCATTTGGGATGAGACTACAGGAGATGCTACTTGGGAGCGTGAGGCAGATATGCAGCAGCAATATCCACATCTTTTCTGTGGTACACAAATTCCGGGGACGAAATTTCTTTTAAGGGGGGTAGTAATGCAACATCCGTGTTTTAAGGCATTATTTATATGTTGGATAACTATGTTTAATACTTTGATTTAAGCTCTAATATGCATGTTTAGGTGTTGGAAAACTTGCATGGAAAGTACGAAATTAACCGGCGTTGAATTGTGTGACACCCTAACTTGGATATCACATGGTTACATTTTGCGGAAAAGAACTCATTTAAACGCTGGTCGCTTTCGGAAAAGAACATTTAACATACACAAGGTTACTAAAAAGGTGCTTAATTTTTTTTTTCTTTTTGAAAAGAGGTGAAGTAAAAGATAATAAAACTCAAAACATGGAACGACATCATATTATATAACATTGCCTCAAGGGGTCTTAAGTTTTAGATTACACAACGGGCCTTAATCAATCTGGCCAACTTTATTAGAAACAGGAACAAAGAAACAGATAAAGCATCAAACTGGGAATGGGGAAATCTGGGTACTAGACTCAAAAGAAGGCTCTAAAAGCCAGGGACAAACAGACTACTCCAAAAGCCGACGACAAACTACCAGTGCCTCCTGCACTCCGAGTGGCCGCAAACACTCCCAGCAGATGAGATGTCAGATTCCGGGTCGATGATCTCACCACCGTCGTCGATCGGAACATTCTCCTCACCGGGGTCCTGGGGATGGTACTCTGCCTCTAGCTCGTCCTCCCACCAATCCTCTACCACCTCGAGAGGCTCCTCCTCCGGATCCTCCTCGGGATCCTCCTCGGGCTCTTCCTCCATGGGCTCTGCCGGCTCGACGTGTGGATGGAGAAGGCCAGCTAGCTGCAGTGTATGAAGATACAACCAGGGAGGTGGAAGTGCCACTGTCCGAGCCTCAACCGAGTGAATCCTCCGGATCGGCTCTCCGTTGGCGTTAGACTTTGTCGTCGTAATCGGTCCCCTATATGTAGCTGTAGTCGCATCGTCGCTCACTGTCCAATTCCCCACTCGTCCAGCCTCGTCGATCTGCTCAGACCTCATGATCGCGGGTACTAGGGGAACAAGGGGTTCCATCTAAGGCATATGCATACACCGATACAAGAAGAAGAAAAGAACATATAGATATGCAAGAGTGAGATACCGTCATAAGATATATCCCACAACAACCATATACATGATACATACAACAGTTTTATATAACAGTGTTATATCAAAGGGTCTCAAGCCCGCACAATCAGTTTTCGAAAATATGCATGACACTTCAATAACAGGCTCTATCCTAATCTCATGAGATCTCATCACCATGTTACCACTATAGAAGAAATAGAGTTGGTCAATCTCTAGCCCCTCGGGCTGTTGCCACCGCAACCTGGTGCACAAGGTCTATAGGTCGAGCAACGTCACATGTGACTCCGAACCGCTCACATGGACTGACTCTCAGATACCTCGGGTATCCTCAATGAAAGAAAAGGCACGTCTGCCAGGGGAAATGCACATGAATAAAAACTTTCCTTTTCAAGGTTTTTCTTTGTGTTAATCTTTCACTGTCAAAGCTCAAAGCTAATGACTTAACATCATTTCCCCATCACTTGAAAACTTAGAAACATAGGACACACTGTCCGAATGCTCAATCACAACACCCTAGACCGTGGCCGCAGTCAAGGTTTATGGTAATAGAAATCAATATACTTTTAGTCATGTTTTAAACTTAACATGCTAAGGACAATAGCCCACAACAACGGAGATCAGAACGAACTGTCCTTGATTCCACGAATTGGACTTGTAGCCCATAACATCATGAATAGGACTTTATGGTCCCGAATTAACACTGATCCAAGATCACGTGCTTAACATGGAAAACTAGAGGCGACGTCTCACGTCTAGATTCCTATTCTTTTAGTACTCATCTTTCATTTGGCGAAAACAAATTTCAAAATCGAAATCCTCGATAACCTATTCAGGCTATCGGAAAGTTTCTAAATCATTTGGGAGAAAACTTTTTCTTTTGAAATCCTTTATAAAACATTTTTGAAACACTTTTACCTTTGAAAATCCCCAATAGGATATTGTCAAATATTTTCGAAAGTTTTCATTTGAAAATATATAGTTCGAAAAGGATTTTTCTCTTGTAACACAGTTGGTCACCAAAACTATTTCATCACTTAAAAACAAGTCCTTTAAGTATTTAAGCTTTTGGAAAAGAACACCAATCCTTCCATCTTCAAAGCTTATTAAGGCTTTTAATCCTTTTTAATAGTTGAGCACAGACACACGTCCGGCTTAGCAAGCTTCAATCAACAACAACAATATATATATATATATATATATATATATATATATATATATATATATATATATTCATAGTTCAATGCTAATATCACAGTTGAAGGCAGTTCATCACAGATATGCATCTCAACCTATATAACAAGTACGGTGCAACATCAGATAATAACATAACACTTCAACATATCAGATAATCAAGTAATCTCAATAACATTTAAGTAAACAGTTAAACATCTACACACATGCATACAGTTATTGAATATCTTTAGGAAATCCCCTCTTACCTCACGAGGAAGTTAAGAGTTTCAGATACGAAGAGAAAGGCTCACGGTCGTCCTCGCTCTACCGGTGATGGAAGTCTAAGGTTACAAACATGAAACCATAAGTTAAAACTCAATCAAAGAACACTAATCATAAGGTATAGGGTCGGTTTAGACAATGGATTAGGATTAGGGTTTCCGAAATTTATGCAACTTATGGATTTATGATCCTTAAGTGCTAGAAGTTCATAAACACCAACCATTTAACAAAGTTGAATTAAAAATCCCACTAAGTCCTTGGCTTAGGGTTTTCGGCCTACACCATTAAATAGGATAGAATTTTCTAAACTTTCCAATCTCTTTAGGTTAGCATCCATACATAGTAAGGTGCTTAAAACCATGATCATTTTGGAAAAATCAAGACAACTCCTCCTAGGCCCAAACATGTAAGTTTCGGCCATTATTGGAAACTTAAGAAAAAGATTTAAACTTTCCAATCACTTTAGACATAGCATCCTTTATCATGAGGAGCTTTAATCTTTGATCATTTTGGAAGAAAACAAAACTTAACATCTTTGCCAACAACCATCAAAGTTTCGGCCTTGAGACAAAATAAAGGTTAGAAATTTTCAAACTTTCCAATCACTTGGATTTAGCATCCTTAAACATCAAGCAGCCCTAATCCATGATCACTTTGGAAAACATCAAAGCATCCATGCCTTAACCACTTAAGTTTTGGCCTTTACATGAAAATGTGTAAAAATCTTTAATCTTTTCCAATCACTTAAACCTAGCATCCTTTAGTACAAAGGAGCCCTTGGTCATGATCATCTTGGAATAGAACTCAAATACAAGTCCATACAAGCAAAGTTAAAGCAAAAACCCACCAAAACCAAAAAGCATGGTTTCGGCCTCATCAAGAAAATAGGGTTAGAAATTTTTGTTTTACACAACCTTTTAGTATGTTGTAGTAGGAGTAAAAACAAGAACATAGAAAGTGGTTTCAACTCAAACGGAGTTTTCTACCATTTTTAAGAGATTTTAGAAGTTTGAAAGCTTAAAGGAAACTTAAAGCAAAAACTATTAAAATAAAGCAAGAACTTGAAAAATAAACAACATAGGATCATTACCCTTAACAAAGTGAAGAACTTTGATGAAGAACTTAGAGTAAAAATCTCAATAAAAAGATGAACTTTGGTAGAGTGAAGAAGAGAAAGTAAGGAAATAAGTGTAAGTGTGAAAGTGTGAATTTTGTGAAAAGTGTAGAAGTGTTGTTGTTTGAAGTTTAAATAGAAGAGGAGAGAAGGGGGAGGGTTACGGCTAGAAGGGAGAGAAAAGGGGAAGAAGAGTTGAATGGCTTGTGGAGAAAGAAAGAAGGTAAGGTGGTGTAAGGTGGAGGTATGGTGTGGAGGTAAGGTAGGAGAGAGAAATATAAGAAAATTGACTTTGTTGAAAAAGAGAGGTATGGCTTGATGACAAGGTGTCATAGCTCTCACATCAGTCATTCCATTTCCCTTTTGCTCTGCTCCATTGCGCATCAGATGACTTTCCCGATTGTATTTCCCGACGATTTCGCCCGGGTAATACTCGGAATTTTGGCCCCGAACAAGATTTTTTTGGAAATCTCCATACCCACACAAAACATCAAGAAAACACTAACCGTCTCGTTCACGAGTCAAAATTTGGTCTTTAGCTCAGTAAACTTGTACTGGCTGTGAAAACCCAGACCGGCTTTCGTCTGAATTTTAGACCGAGAATTTTACTGTCACCTCACACGGTAAAACAACACAAGAAAATGATTTTATTAAAAATAAAATCATCCTCTGGATTTTATCAAAAATAAATACATTAAAGCATTCATTTACTGATAAAGAAGCATAAAAAAAAAAACAGGGTGTTACAACTCTACCCCTCTAAAAAGAATCTCGTCCTCGAGATTACGTAACTTGAAATAACTCAGGGTACTGCATCTTCATCTTGTCCTCAACTTCCCATGTAGCTTCTCTGGTCGCCTCATTCCAGATAACTTTGACTAGAGGAATCTGTTTACCTCTGAGCTGCTTCGCCATCTTATCCGCAATTCGTACCGGTGACGTTACGAAAGACAGATTCTCTTTTAATTGTACATTATCGGGTTTTATGACATGTGATGGATCAGGGATATATTTTCTCAACTGCGAGACATGAAAAACATCATGGATATTGGAAAGAAATGGTGGCAAGGATATTTTATAGGCTACTGGACCTACGCGACGAAGAATTTGGTAGGGTCCAATGAATTTGGGAGTGAGCTTCCTGGATTTTATTACTTTGCCAATCCCAGTCGTTGGCATGACTCTCAAGAACACATGCTCGCCTTCCTCAAACTCTAGGGGTCGTCGTCTCTTATCCGTATAACTCTTCTGTCGGCTCTGAGTAGTCCTCATCTTCCCTTGGATCATCTTTACCTTTTCTATCGTTTGTCGCACGAAGTCTGGACCCAACAGCAGGCTCTCACCATCCTGGTACCAACACAAAGGTGTCCGACATCGTCGTCCATACAAAGCCTCATACGGTGCCATTCCAATGCTTCAGTGGAAACTGTTGTTATAGGTAAACTCTATCAACGGTAACGACTCATCCCAACTCCCTGCATCCTCCAAAACACAGGCTCTAAGCAAATCCTCAAGCGACTGAATCGTCCTTTCCGACTATCCATCAGTCTGTGGATGATACGCGGAACTCAACCTGAGTTTCGTTCCAAGCGATTCTTGCAAACTCTGCCAAAACCTCGATGTGAACCTCGGGTCTCGGTCCGAAACAATGCTTGAAGGGACACCATGCAGTCTAACGATCTCTCCGATGTACAGCTGGGTTAACTTCTCCATAGAGTACCTCATATTGATTGGCAAAAAGTGAGCTGACTTAGTTAGTCGGTCCACTATTACCCATATGGCCTCATAACCTTTCCTGGTCCTTGGTAAACTGGTCACGAAATCCATCGATATTCCGTCCCACTTCCATTCTGGGATATCTAAGGATTGTAACATTCCTACAGGTCTCTGATGTTCTACCTTGGCTTTCTGGCATACCAAACATGATGCAACATACTCCATTACGTCTCTCTTCATTCCGTACCACCAATATAACTTCTATAGATCTTGGTACATCTTGGTAGCTCCCGGATGCATACTCAACTTACTCTTATGAGCTTATTCTAAAATCAGCTTTCTCAACTCAGCATCCTCAGGTACACAGATTCTTTCACCGAACCTTAAGATTCCGTCTGTGCCTTCTCTGAACTCTGACAATGCTCCTTGCCGCACTAAGTCCCTCTCGATCCGCAGATACTGATCAGTCTCTTGCTTCTCCTTTATCTGCTCCATCGACCCATTTGACACGGTGATCTTGTTCAGACACAACCTTCCTGGCGTAACTTCAACCGATAGACTCAGATCTCGAAATTGTTCCAACAATCCCTGTTCCTTAACCATCATCACTGACGCGTGAATTGACTTTCTGCTTATCGCATCGGCCACTACATTCGCCTTTCCGGGGTGATATTGTAGTTGAAAGTCATAATTGTGAACACCCTATTTTGACCGGGTCTTTTAGTTTTCATTAGAAATTTCAAAAAATAAAAATGTAGAGAAAATAAAAAATAAAAAATAAACATAATAAAAAAGATTTTAATTTTATGTTAAACACTTGGGTCTATTTTTGTTAGTGGGCCAAACCAGTTAAACCTATTACTCAAACCCTAGCAGCCATGTTTGTTTCCTCTCCAACATTTTGATTTAGAGATAGAAATCTCTTGATCCATAATTTTTGCAGATAAGATTTGGCATATTTTTAGGATCAGATCATAGTGAATTAGCATTATAAAAGGAACGAATTAGAGAGTAACAAAGACAACAACAGTGAGAGCAGTAGGGAAGATATCGAAATGTCTCTGAGAGTGAGAGGGTTATGAACCCAATATAATACCCAGAGTAGAAAAAATAGAAGAGGAGTCTTGTCCCACTCCACCCATCTCCGATCGTGTGTCGTCGCCACTGGGAGAAACCACCTCGCGCCGTCCCCTTCGCGTAGTCGCGCCACCCACCTCTACCAGCGCCGCCTACGTCCACTGCACCACCATCCTGTACAGGAACCACCGCACGCCGCCCTTTTCCTCCTGATCCGCAAGACGCCGCCTCCCCCCAGATCCCGTAGTCGCTGTCGCCGTGTCACGAACCCAAATCGCAGTCGTCACCGCCTCACAAGCTCACCGTCATCGACCCGAGGCGAACGCGACTTCGACCGATCGATCACCACCACCTTGGTTTCTTCTCTTCGTTTGCAAGCAGTTGAAACAGAGAAGGTTTTGGTCTGTTACGTTATATTGATAATTCATTTCATCTATTGTTATTCATTTGAGTTATTTGTGTAGGATTAACTTATAACTTGATTATGTTAAAATAAATAAATAAAATGATGAAACAGTAATACTTGAAATTATTTATGTTGGGATTGCTTTGTGAAATGTTTCACACTCAATTCTTTAAGTACGAGGTAGCTCTGTGGACGTATCTGCCATGTTCTATCTCGTTTAGGGGTTCCTTTTTTTTAAAAAAATGAAATATAAAAAAAACCTTCTTTAATAAAATAAAAAAACCTTTTCATAAAAAATAAAAGCAACCAACAAACAATTATTTTCTACAAGAACTACGTGGTTTTGAGTTTCCCATTGCAGCAGGGAATACGTAGGAGCGTGGTCAATCATCTCGTCAAACCGAAATTAATTTTTCCTTTATTTTTGTGTTCTTTTTAATTTGCTAATTTAGATAATTAATTAATAATTATTTAATGTTTATGGGTTGCTCTATGACAAGTGTCATGTTCAATTTTTAGCTTCGAGGTTGCCCTATGGACTTATGTGCCATGTTCAACCTTATTTAAGATTTACCAATAATATTTATTTATTTTAAAAAAAAAAGAATTGAAGAAACATAAAATATTAAATAAAATATATCAATAAATAATTTCTTCCTTGTAAATATTTTTGGGGTAAAAATAAATAATTTAACTTTGCGCAACTTATTTAAGGTATCATTCTTAGAATGAGCGATGTAGGGTGCTTAACACCTTCCCTACTCGTAACCGACTTCCGAACTCATTTTGGTTCCAAAGACCATTTTTTAGGGTTTTTCCAATTTTTTATCCTAAATAAATAAAATTGGTGGCGACTCTACTTTTTCTTAATAATTCTTTTTATGGTTGTCCTCGTCGCGATTTTTTTTTGTTGCGACAATAATCCTTCAGGAACTCTAACCAACGTCTTTGCCGCATATTCAACTCCTTCTGATCGAACAGGTACTTCAGGCTCTTATGATCACTGAAAACATTAAAAGTAGCCCCGTACAAGTAATGTCTCCATATTTTCAAAGCAAAGACCACAGCTGCCAACTCCAAATCATGTGTCGGGTAGTTCCTCTCGTGAGTCTTCAACTGCCTCGAAGCATAAGCTACGACCTTCCGGTCTTGCAGCAGCACACAACCCAACCCTTGATGTGAAGCATCACAGTAAACCTCAAAAGGTTCCTTGGGATTAGGTAGGATCAACACAGGCGAAGTCGTCAACCTCCGCTTCAGCTCTTGGAAACTCCTTTCACAAGCTTCTGTCCAAACAAACGCTTGGTCCTTACGAGTCAACTGAGTGAGGGGTCCCACTATCTTGGAAAACCCTTCGATAAATCTCTGGTAGTAGCCAGCCAAACCCACAAAACTACGAATTTCCGTCGCCGTTGTTGGCCTTTCCCATTCCAAAACAGCCTCAACCTTTTCGGATCTACAGCGATTCCTTCGCGAGATATCACATGACCCAAGAATTGGACTTGATCCAACCAAAACTCACACTTTTCCGGCTTCGCATAAAGCTGCTTCTCTTTCAGAATCTGAAGAACAATACTAAGGTGTTCAGCATGTGTTTTCTTGTCCGGAGAATAGATCAGAATGTCATCTATAAAGACGACTACGAACTGGTCCAAAAAGGGACTAAAGATCCTATTCATATAGTCCATGAATATAGCAGGCGCATTAATACTCATAATGCCCATAGCGTGTCCGAAACGCTGTCTTAGGAACATCCTCTGCTTTCACTCGTATCTGGTGGTATCCTGATCGTAGATCTATCTTTGAAAACACGGCAGCGCCACGCAACTGATCCATGAGATCGTCTATCCTTGGAAGAGGATATCAGTTTTTGATCGTGACTTTATTCAACTGACGAAAATCCACACATAGTCTGGCCGATCCATCTTTCTTCTTCACTAACAGGACTGGAGCTCCCCACGGTGACACACTAGGCCGTATAAACTCCTTCCTCATCAATTCCTCAAGCTGCTCCTTCAAGGCCTCTAACTCCGATGGTGACATGCGATACGGTGCCATGGATATTGGTCCAGCGCCTGGAACTAGGTCAATCGCGAACTCGATCTCCCGAACAGGTGGCAATCCAGGTACATCCTCAGGGAAAACTTCCGGAAACTCTCGAACGACAGGTACGTACTCTAAGTCGAACTCACTCTTGACATCTGAGGAAAACCGCAGCATGTAAACTTGAGCTCCTTCTTTCAAAGAAGCTCTTACTTGACTAGCGGATAAAAATCCAGAAGTCTCATCCCTAAAAACTAAGGTTTTCTGAGCACAGTCTATTAGGATATGGTTGGAAGATAACCAATCCATGCCTAAGATCACATCTAGTTGTACTACGGGTAAACAGATCAAATCCACAAGGAAATGTCTACTCTGAACAATGATAGGACAATTTAAGCAAACCGAATTAACAGTCACAGGTTTAGCTGTTGGGGTAGAAACAATCAGTTTATAAGGTAAGGAAGAAACAGGCAAGTTTAACGTTTTCACACGATCCATCGAAATAAAAGAATGGGTTGCACCCGAATCAAACAGTACAATTAAGAGATTACCATCAATGTCACACTTATCCTGCACGAGATCGCCGGAGTTTGATGCCTCATAGTTTGTACAGCTTATTAAAGCTTTTATCTGATTAATCGGTTGTGCACTGACCACTGTCAGGCTTCTCAAATGACATTCAACAACATCATCAGAATTATATCACTAGGCAGATCATGCATCATAGCAATATAATATACAACTGCAGATAATTAACTAAATTAAAAGCAGATAATCACCGAAACACAGATAAACAACACAACGAAAACAACATAAACAAAACACCACAACCACACATAAATTATACAGACCACACTAAAAGCAAATAGTTATTGGGAAAAATCCCTGATGAGATTTCGGCAAGTGTACCGAATCGTTGCAAGTAATAAAATCGGTGAGAACTGGATATCGTCCACAGGGATTAGTTGCCAAGTACCAATTCACAAGTTAAATAGCTATCTAGACCTATCTTTGGCATGAAGAGAGCTCAAAACATAAAATAGAGCAACAAAAGCAAATAAAATATTTTTGGTCTTTTGGGATTTTTAACAAATACTTGGCAAGCAAAATAGATGCAATTAACAAATGGATAAAATGTCGGGGTTAGACTACACTAATCTTCCCTCAATTGTAATGAAATGGTTACTAACACAAGTACTAGTTCAATTAGGACAATCAATCCTTTTAAAATACTCAAGCCCTAATTCCTTAGGTGGAATGAGCCTAAAACCCCAAATTAAACCCTAATTCCTTAGGTGGATTAACATGAGATTTTGCATAAAGAGCCAAGGCTTAAAAGATTGCAAGTACTTCAAGACCTATTCCTAGATTCATGAACTACTTAGTATTTGATTCATGAGCATGCATTAGCATCAATTTTCCAATTGTCTACCAAAACAACAAATCATTCCATGGGTGATCAAGCCAAGAAAAGCATTAAGCATAGAAACAAATACTCATAATGAAAAAGAAACTTGCAGTAAAACCAAATCAAAATACAAATAAGTTCAGAAAGGTAAATATCTAACCCCAACAAGAGGGGATTTAGCTAGACATGATAAATAATACAATAAAATAAAATAGAGAAAATGAGAGAAGGAAAGACTCCATAAAGATGAAGATGATCCTAGCAGTGTCCATGCTTGACAGCTTTATTTTCACGCTGCCATCTTCCTCTTCCTGTGCGCACGCTAGTGTTCTTTCTTTCTTTGCTACTGTGCGGCGCTTGTGTCTTTTTTCTCAGAATCGCACACACCTTTTTAAAGTTGCCCTCCCTTCCTATTTGCAATTGTTCTTTCATTTGGAATGGGCCACGTGTATTTTGTTTCACTTGGGCTTTTTAAGTCCTGATTCAATTTCAATTTGAAATCACTCTAAAAATGGGGTCCTTGCTTTTCAACTCTTGATTCATGTTGGTCCCTGTGTGCTATCTCCTCACACTTCCACACTTCAATCCACTTGCATTCTTCAATTCAATAGGACGTGGGCTCCTGCCCATATGGCATTTGCAAACCAATATTTGAATTGGTTTCTAGCAGAATCAACAATAACTTCACATGGGCCTCTTCCATTAATCAAGTCCAAGTGCAATTACTTAATCCTTTTTCATATTTTCCTATTTAACAAAACAAGTAAAAACACTATTAAATGAACTCTAAAAATATAAAATTAAACTAAAATAAGTAAAACACTATTGAAAATTAAAGTAACTAAACTTGGGAACAAAACTCAATCAATTAGCACAATTAGGAGCAAAAATCCACCTAATACGCATGTAAAAATATTATGATCTAGCAAATTATCAATCCCTCAGGTAAGCTCCACTTACTTCTTGAAGAACTTAGCCTCCGATTAAGAAAGTTGACACGGCTCCGAATAACTTTGACACGGCTCCGAATAATCGGTGACACACGTACGTGTCACGAAACACTAACCTTCAACAACACATCCAAACAACCAATCAAAACAAGCAAAACAAACACCTAAATAGGTCACGGCCTCCTTAGGGTTTTGTGGCTCAAAATCACTAAACTTGCTTAAGTTATGGATTAATGATCCTAAGCACTTAAGACAATGGTTTAAGGATAAAACAACAAAGTTTGAAATCAAAAACCTCCTAACCTCAAAGACATCATTTTCGGCCATCAAGGGTACACAAAGTTAGGGTTTTCATTTTGTTAAACCAACTTAGATTTGTGAAGATTACATGATCCTTAAGTGGTACAAAACTTAAGTTCATGAACCAAGAACACAAAATCATACTTATACATCTTTGAAGAATTTCGGCCATGACCTAGCAATGAAGCTAGAGGATTTTGTTTCTCAAATAAACTTGGATCTAGCATGGCTATATGGCATAAAGATGGAATACATGATCATTCTCAACATAGGAGAACCAAGTTTCCTCCACCTAGTTAAGCTAGGTTTCGGCCTTAAGAGGAAAACAAGGAAGCAAACTTTTGTTCATGACAAGCTCATAGATAACAATAGTTGAGATGATTATAAGCACATAGAAATTGGTTTCACCATTTTAGGAGTTTTCTATGATTTATGGTGATTTTTCAAAGTTCTAGATCTAGAAATGAGAAAATATGATTCATGGCATAAACATGAGAACCAATTGAATATGAAAGCTTAGATGACCAAGGAGTTGAGCTTTTACCTCTTGAAGATTGAAGACATGAAGAAAATGATCAACCAACACTTATATAAAATCTGGACAGTTTGAGGGTGTGTTGGTTTTGTGAGTATATCTCATGATATACTCATCCAAAAATTACAAACTTTGGCTTATTGGAAAGATAAGAAGAAAAGGAACAACTTTGATGTTTAAGGTTTCATTTGGTTCGGATCATAACATGGGTAAAAATAGGCTTCTTTCTGCTGTCTCGCATGGATCTGAGGATTTAGAGCTGTTTCAGTATTTTGGGGATATCTCCCAATCCACTTATCCGTTTTTGATGATCTTTAGCTCGTTGGAAATAAGAGAGAAAGAGGAACAACTTTCATGTTGAGAGTTTTTCGAGTTTCATAACATAAAAGGGTCAGGATTTCGGTGTAATTTCTGCTATCATGAACACCAAAGTATGTTCTTAGAGGAAGAAGATGAAGTTGGAGAAGGTGAAGAAGATTGTGGAAGAATGGAGAAGGATGTGGAGACTTCTTGCACTTATGGCAGCCAAGGAAAGGCTTGGGCCTTGTGCCATTTGGGCCTTGCAAGAGTCCAACAAAGTTTCAGGCCCAAAACATAATTTCCAACATAAAAAACGTTTAAAACTTTAATAAAAAACTTAGGAAATTAATAGTAGGAAATTGGTTTTATGCAATTGAATTCTTGGCCATGATATTGGGCCTTAAAACCGCAGCCCAACACAGGTTTGGATGGGCCAGAATCGATCCAATTCCCTTGGAAGTTCATAGAAACTAGTTTAGGGACCAAAGTGCAATTATTTAAAATTTGCAACATAACCCTAAGCCACATCACACTCTCACATAGAAGACTTATTCCTAAGAGGATATAGGATTTATCTACTCATCGAATCTCGAAACTCTCGCTGTTAGCTCCGTCGTTCGCCCGAATAAAATAATAATATTTTAGTGCTAAAGTATTTTTCCGAAACGTGGGAAATTGTTCGGGGTGAAATATAAAACCTAATAGTTTCGTTCACGAGTCGAAATTATGATTCCTGATCAGTAAAATCTTACTGTCAGTGAAAATACAGAAAACACAGACCGGTTTCCGTCTGAATTTTCATCCCAAAATTTCCCCATAACCATATGAAAATAAGTATGACAGGGAAATGACTTTAGTTTATCCAAAGTCATTTTCTAAATCTCGGATAAAAATATAATCATTTATATAATTATTATCGATATTAGAAAGTCGAAAATCGGGGTGTTACACGTATAGGGACCAAAATTTATTTTAACCTAAATTATAATAACTATAAACCTTTTTTTTGACACCATAATAACTATAAACCTGTTCAACCTCTTTTTATTTATTTATCAGATCTTCATTGATATTATTTTTGTTTCTTGGATTATCATGGATACGTAGTTTTCGGGAGTAGATCATCTACCTGTTATGAATTATTAGGTATAGCTCAAGTGATTATTCCATCTATATTCCATATATTATATTTAGTTAAAGGAAAACAATTGATGTAACTTTTATTTGTTCTTTTTTTTTTTTTTACTCCTTCAATATTTGATGGTGCTTTAATTTTTTATTCTATCATTTCACTATTTTCATCTGAACACGAGCTGTTTAAAATTTTAAAAAAAAAAAATTGTTCAGCTATATTATAACGCAAGAAACTATTAATAATTTAAAAGAGATTCTGGAAAAATGGAGTTAATGTTAACATCGAATTAGGGATGGGAATAGGCTAGGCCGAGCTAGGCCCTACAAGCCTAAGTCTGGCCTGCGTTTCAATCTCGAGGCCTGAGCCTGGCTTATTAGCCTGATATAGGCCAATTTTAAGGCTTGAGCCTGACCTACTTTAAAACCTAGCCTGGCCTGAAAACCTACTTAAAAACCTACTTATCAATAAGACTTTTAAATATGCCCCCACTTATAAATAGGTCATAGACCTTCACTTGTAAATAGGCTCATAGACCTTTAATGATAAAGAAGTTGGTAGATCTATACTAATAAATAGGTCACTAGGCATTCAAAAATAAATAGGCAAGTAGGCCATTACATGACCAATAGGCCTTTACTTTCAAATATTATAAATAATGTAAAAAAATATATTATAGTATTATAATATATTATATCATACATGTATATTTATGTGTGTGTATGTGTTAAATAGGTCGGCCTAATAAGCCTAATAGGTTTTTTTTAAAGTCTTAGGCCTGTCCTCTTTAGCTATATAAAAAAGCCATGGCCTGACCTTTTTACTAAATAGGCTAGGCTATAGGCCCCCAACGAGCAGCCCGGCCTATTCCCACCCCTACATGGAATATATATGGACAAAACTTAGGTAGAATTCCATAGGTATATTAGGTGTTGTTTTCCAATGACAATAGGACATAGCTGTTACACATGTTATATTAGCTGTTACACATGTTATATTTTCATTGAAGAGCTGTTACATTATTGTCATTGAATTGCAGGGGTATTTTAGGTTTTGCCGCGTCCATTCTTAGTTTGTAAAAGTCTAGCTATTAGTGATTTTGTCTCTTTCTGATAAAAAAACAGATAGGAGTGTTTGGGGATCAGTTTGTATTAGTTTTGAGCCAAAAAGTTATCCAATGCAAAAATAAAAATAAGTTGCCATTCATTTTGAATTAGATTGTTTCTTATATATCAAATCCAAACCAATCGAATCTGACTAAAAGTGGTTTGGATTAGATTGAATTATTGATTTTTACTGACACATTAACTAAAAAATAAGTCCAGATAACATGAATAGATATAAGGGCATCTTTATCCCAGTATCCCATTTTTTTACTTTTTGGAGTTCTTAAATGGGTTCCACCATTACACATTACTCATTTTTACTTTTTACAACTTAAACACCTCATCTTTCCAACCCAACACCTTTAAAATTTTTACTAAATGGATCCTGCAAGTAATATTTATCTAATTTATAAAAGAATAAAATTATAAAAAATAACAAAAGTATAAATTGTGGCCCACATTCAAGGTTAAGATCAGGTACTTGTATAAGCACCTTGCTCCTAATGGTGCTTAATAAGCATCTTGCTCCAATGGTCCTCACTTGTTAAGCATCAATGCTTAATAAGCACTTTGTCTTCAAGCACCTCCCGTTGGAGGTGTCCTAACTTATAACGTTCTAAAAATTAAAATTTTACGAGCTAACATATATCAGTTTTATTTGGGTTTATGTCTAGATGAGTTTATTATATAAGCTTATAAAACTCAATTTTCACGTTGATGCTTGAAATAATACTAGAAAGAATTGTTGATATAAAAGCATCTTTTATTAGATGAGAAGCACTACACGGTCTAGATAATAATGTGACCAAATTACAAAAGAAGTGAGTAGTTTTAATTTGTGGGTGTGATTCATTTAATGAGTGATTATCTGAAATATATGGAATTATGCTCATCTGATGTGATATTGTTAGGACTTATTTTATTTTGGTTAAATATTTTTTTTCTCTAGAGTAAGGATATATTAGAAGGATCAGAGGATTAGCAAAGTTACAATGCGCACTACTAAATTGCTCAAATTTGAAACCCTAAATCCCCAATTTTGAAACCCTAACCCTAAGTTCTAAATTAGAACCTAAATCCCCAAATTGATGATGTTGCTTGTAAATTGGGTATGTCAATTCCAAATTCCCCATACCAATTGCTCAAATTACCTTTTACTTTCGGATTCCCCCAATTGCACTCAAAAACCTTATTTTTTTTATATCTTACTCCAATTATGAAATTATTTCTGTTTTAGTGAAATTAGGACTTTTTAATTGATGATTTCTAAGTTCAATTTCATGACTCTCTAATCAAATCAAAATTTCCCCAATTTTTGTGATGAACCCTATTTTACCCAAATTGATTTTATTGGAAAATCAATTCTGTTTTGTTAAATTAAAAATATATTTTCCTTTGATTTTATGTTTTGATGATGATTAATTTGTGGTTAGGCTGTTTGATTGTTGTGTGTGCTTGACCCTATGTTGATGGTTGTGATTGTACTTGCTTGGGAGAGCAACTTTTGCATTTTTTTTGGAGCTGTCGCGGAGTTGCCTTTGTGTGTTGTGAATCATCAAAGGGACCCTAGACATCATTTGAGAAGGAAACCAATTGTTGGAATATCTCTCTTGTCTACAAGGGTAAGGGGAGCTTACCTCATGAGTTTGGTAGTCATATACTTGTAGTTGGTTGTACATGAATTGTTATCATTATGTGGTATTTGCTATTTTGATGTTAGTTGTGATTTGTTAAACTGTGTTATATTGTGTTTTAGAATTGTCTATATGCATATATCAATTTATGTTTGATATGACTGTACTGGTAGGGAGCATGGCACTGTCCATAGCTTAATAATGATGATTAAGCCACAAAAAGTCGTAATAAGAAAATTCAAAGGTTTTAATTTTGTAAGCGGAAGATTTTTAAAATAATGTGACATAAGGACATTCCCATTAAAGTTCACGAATTCGAGAGATTTAAGACGATTTTGAAATAATATTTAAGAAATGAGTGTTAGCGAGGACAGACAAACAGTGAAAAATCGTATTATTGTTAATTTTGCTAAATGTTTGGGGAAAAAAAGGAGAAGTATCTAAAACATTTTAATGTTATCTGAGACACCCCGTTGTGCCCCGTTGTGTCATTAAATTAAAATCTCATTAATTAATCACTTAATCACGTTCTTATCGTTAAACTATATACCGAAATACACAAATATGAAAAACTTAATTATAAATCATACAACTCCTGACAAATAATCCATCACACCATAAACATAATATACATACACCACATATGTCTATTCATCAAGTACAAAACACTGTCTCGGGTATCCTATCAGTAAGATCCCTTGTAGATACATACTTATACAAACGGTAATAAACAATGGAAAATAAAACATCTCAAAAGGCACACTGACCAAAACCCTAAGAAACAGTTCCATCCAATTCCTCCGCAACTGGTTCCTCAATAGAGTCTTTTCATGGAATAAGATAAACATACACAGTATACAGAAGTAGGGAGATAAGAAACAGTTCTATCATCATAAGCGGAAACGAAATACATAGCATACAATACAATAATAGTCAAAGACACGCATCACACATAAATAACATTCATCCTTAATTTTACGATATCATTCTCTAACCTTAATCTCATGCAACTAAACTTTTATGCTGACATAGCCATCTCTACTCCTGTCACATTAGTCAGTAGTCTAGACGGTCCGGTGCCAAGAACTCGGTGCGCCCCCATTCTGCAACGCCTCCCTCGGCGCTACATGATTACTACTTAATCACTGAAAATAAACAGAAAATGATTTGCTGGTTACTTTTGGAAAATACTTTATGACAAATTCATGTTCGAAAAACTAGTGTAAAAAAAAATCTTTTGACTTATACTTAAGCACACCACCTTCATATATATATATATGCATCACCATAACACTTACATCATTGGTTTCATTTCTACATCAGGACCCTTATAGTTGCGGGTCATTGGTTAGAGTTCAGAGTTCTAACATCAGTAAAGAAAATACACACATAGACATACAATACCAAAACTCAAAGGGTTAAGCAGAGAACCACTATTACAAAAAGATTTGGCTCTCATCAGCCGGATATACAGACTAGAAGAAGATAACACTAACCCCAAAAACTAACAACCTAAGCTGGTCATCTAATGAAACCCATAAGGGAGACCTCCATGGCCATCCCTATGAGGAGAAGGATCGGATGAAACTCCTCCTACATCCACATCACCTGTGGGGTCAACCTCCTTATCCAGTGGGTGGTACTCAGCCACCTCCTCCTCATCCTTGATAGGATCCTCCTCAATCGGATCTTCTTCTTGAGGGTCTTCTTCAACCATAACATCATCATCTCATCATCTTCCCCTCCAGCAAGGATAATGGTAGCAGGTAGCTCTGGTACTGGGGATGTGGGTGCTGATCCAGGTACAAACTGGAGTGGTGAAGGCTGATGGTAGGTATTTCCTGTCTCCACTGTGACACCCTCTCAAGGATCATCACAAAGTTACCCCAATGCGGAAAATTTAATTAAAGTGCTGGTTACTTTCGGAAAATAAAACTTTTATAATAACATTTCTGCCAAACTAATGATAAATTTTTTTTTTCTTTTTAGTGCACGACCAAACATGACAGAAATAAAACAAACATACACTAATATATCCATATATGTATATACATATGCATCATTGTTTTTTATATATATATATATATTATAACACCAGTAGGAGATCACAAAAGGACCTTTACCAAGTTAGGTCATTCTCCTCAAACTAAGTAAAGCAAATATAAAGACATATACAGACAGTAGTGTGCGTCTAGAACCATACAAAAAACTAATGGCTCTCAGTAGCCAGGTTAACTGACGAATATCACCACCCCATAATAACTAAACCTACAGTTGGTCAGAGCTAATGGAAACCATTAGGGAGATCAGGATGATCACCCCCTCCGAAAGCAGAACTATCCGATGAGGATACTGCTGCTCCCGCACCCTCGTCGGGTACATCATCATCGTCCTCAACAGGTGGCAAGTCCGCAAGGATGTCCTCTACGAACTCCTCAGGGTCCTCCTCTATCAGATCGTCTGGAACTACCTCAACGGGAGGCTCAGCAGGCACTACTACATCTGGTGCAGCTATCTGTAAAGGCAGTCCCAACTCTGGGTGAACCTCAATCTCTCTGTGATCCAACAAGTACTGCAGGTAAAGTCCTGATGGAGGTAATGATATCTCGCAAGTCTCGACAACATATGGTCTACGCTGGGGTCCGTCAGCTAGTGTGCCAGTAGCCTCACATGTCGGGCCAAAATAGGTAGCGCTCCTCGCCCCGGGATTAATCTCCCATGCGCCACCGTGCGTACAGTTCTCAAAAACGATGCTGCGGATCATTGAATGTGCCAATGGCATCATCGGATCCATCTATCCTCAGATATAAATAAAAGTACCACAAGTAGAGAACAAACAGAGAAACAATGCAAGAGTGAGAAACCAATGTATGGATTTAATGCGAAAATCATATACCCGACACTAACAGAACACATAAACATTCATACATAATGTGTACAAGTACATCACAGGGTTTCATGCCCTCACATCGTCAGTTTTGAAATTATGTATGCAACACTTCAATAATTGTTCTCTAACAATCTACCTAATCTCATGAGATATCAACAACATATGGTGAGTTGATCAGGCTCAATAGCCATTCAAGGCAAAGGCACTCAAGCCAACGGCACTCAAGCCAAAGCCACTCAGGCAACACCACTCAAGCCAAATCCCACTGTAAACTGTCTAAACCAAGGCACAGTAATACAAAAGTGGGCTCATAGTCATTGACCACCAAGGTACAATGATATAAACACATGAATATCTCCTTGATACCATGATTAACTTTATAGACACGTCTGCCTTAAATGCATGTAAAACCTTTTATTCTCGTCATTTCTCTTTGTGTATAAAATTTCCTCTGTTGAAGCACAAAACGCTTACAACCATCATCGTTTTAAAGTGTCTTAACTCTTTTATTAACAACACAGGACCTCAAGTTCGAATGCCCAATCACGAGAGCCATCAACCGATGCACCAGTTTTAGGTTCGTGGTAATAGAAAACATTTTAAATGTTTTAAATAGTATACCTCATGTATACAGTAGATACCCAATCTACAGGACCTTAAGTACGAAGGACACTCAGTCCACAACACCAACGAACATTAGTACCCTGACGTCTCAGTTACTAAGTTCAAAACCACTTGTTAACATAGTTAAGTGAAACTTGATTCTAGAAAATCGACTGATATAAAAACTTAGTTTTCCTGAAAATAGTTCCCTAAAAACTCAACTGGCTCAAACTACGTACTGCCATTTCCAAAATAACATTTGCTGTCAATTTACGTTTTTAACGTCAGTTAAGCCTAATATTAGCCTAATATTAGCTTTTTCCACTGTAATAATATTTAAAAATCATAATTCGGTTATTTTTTTAAAATTAATTTCATAAAATAAAATTTTTTAATTTTCTGGAATTTCTTGTGTAAAAATTAGTAGTAGTAAAATATTTTCACGGTTTCGCCCTCTCTGTGACTTATAGTTCACTTTTTCACTGATTATTCATTAAAATAATATTATTTTTCCAATATCCCTTATTATTCTCAAATAAAAAATTTCATTAATATTTTATTCCAATATTTGCCAATTAAATATTTAATATAATTTGCCAAGCATATTAAAGCTTTTATCTGATTAATCGATTGGGCACTGACCACTGTCAGGCTTCTCAACCAACATTTCTCAATAACATACAATATTATTCTACACAGATTATACAATCACAATAACATAATAACATAACAATTAACTGCAGATAAATAATTTAAAAGCAGATAATCAAACCCAGAATAGACAAAACAACTGAAAGCAAATAACAGAAAACAAATACCACACCCACAGAACCAATATACAGACCAAACACAAATGGTATATGACCATCCGAAAATCCTTTAGGAATTCCCCTCTTACCTCTTGTAGAATGTTCAGTGAAAAAAAGTTGTGCGTCGAAAGTCCGAAGTTCACGTACTCGTCGTATTCACGTAACCTTCAACCATTACAATCAAATAATTACACAACAAGAAATTAAAAACACCTCATTCCTTCTACATGGTCACGGCCCCAAGGGTCTAATGTGACTAAAATTTCCTAATCATACCTGAGTTATGGATTAATGATCCTTAACTATCTAGATCATGGATTAGCAACTAAACAACTAGGTTAAGAATCAAAACTCCCTAACCCTCAAATACCTAGAATTCGGCCATGACATGTTCATGTGGCTAGGGTTTTTGGTTTGACACAACAACTTGGATCCAACAAGCATATATACTAACAAGATAATATATATGATCATTGATAAGAAACATGAACAAAATCTCCACAAAACTAACCTAGGTAAGTTCGGCCATGGTGAGTAGGAAAGGAAGGAAATCTTTGTTTTCAACATAGCCATGGATTTAGAATACATGCATGATGGTTATCAAGGCTAACTAGGTTGCTTCCAAGAGAAGGAATAAAAATTTTTCATGCCACTTTTAAGGGGATTCGGCCTAGCCAAAAAAATTAGGAAGGAAGAGTTTGTTTGCTAAATAACCTTGGATTCAACAAGTTTAGATATTAGAGAGTAAGACCCATGATCATTTATGTGAACATGAACTAAAATTTCTTCCTCCTTTTGTGACCTAGGTTCGGCCCAAGCAAGAAAATAGGGAAGGAAGATTTGGTTTTCAATAAACTCTTGGGTTTAGATAGAAGAGATGATTATAAGCATATAGGAATTGGTTTCACTATTTTAGGAGTTTTCTACAATTTATGGTGATTTTTCAAAGTTATGATCATAAAGATGAACTTAATTGGAAACTAATGATCAAGACATGGAAATAGAAAAAATTTATGAAGAACATGACAATAAATGATGATAAGAAGTAATAATCACCTCTTGAAGCTTAGGAAATGAACAAGAATCAATCACTTCTTTTGCAAACTCAAGCTTTTGTTATACTTAACAATGGAGTTTTTGAGATAAAGGATTAAGATGAAGATGACTCTAGACAATTGTAGAATGTGTGAGTCACTTACGGAGCAAAATGTGGCTGCCTCCACCATGGGCCATGCACCATTTTGGCCTTGCCAAGCCCAAGCCCATTTGTTTCATTTTGTTAACTAGAAACCATTAAAACATAACTAGTTCAAAATGAGTTTATGACATCAATTGGATTTTGTGGAATTCATACTCTTGGATTTGGTTTTGGGTATTTGGGCCGCAGCCCTCTAAAGGGTTTGGAACAAAGATTCTGGCCCAATTCACTTGGAAATGCATAAAAACTTAGGGTCCAAAGTGCAATTAAGCAAAAGTTCAAGGACTTCAATGCAAATTCTCTAATTTGACACAAAAGTGAGTCCTCCACATGAATCAACTTAAACTTATAAGAAAATGATTTATCAGCTCCAAGAAACTCTGTCGTTTGCTCCATCGTTTACCCGATTATGTATTTCGCTCGTAAAAGATAAATATTTCACTTTTTTTATGAAATAATTCTAAAAATACACTATCGTAGGAAATAAAATAAGAATCTTAAGTGTTTCGTTCACGAGTTAAAATTAGGTCTTCTGGTCAGTATAAATATACTGTCAGTGAAAACAGATCGCCCGTCGTTTCAACCAAAATTTTACTCGTAGCTTTCTACGTTCAAGTAGAATTGAGTGGTAAACTCCGTTTATTTAAAATAATTTTCTAACACACCAATAATTAATTAAACATATTACTCTGCATTCCTGTTATTTAAAATAGCGAAAAACAGGGTGTTACATTACTACCCTATCAAAAAAAAAATTTGTCCTCGAAATTACGTACCTGTAAATAAATCAGGATATTGTAACTTCATTTTATCTTCCACTTCCCACGTTGCTTCTCCAGTACCCTCATTCCAAATAACTTTGACCAGGGGGATTTGTTTACCTCTGAGCTGCTTCGTCATCTTATCCACGATTCGTACAGGCAAGGTCTCGTCAGACAAATTTTCTTTTAATTGTACAACATCGGGTTCAATTACGTGAGATAGATCAGGAATATATTTCCTTAATTGTGAGACATGAAAAACATCATGAAGATTGGAAAGAAAAGGTGGTAAAGAAATTTTATAGGCTACAGGACCCACACGACGAAGAATTTGGTAAGGTCCAATAAATTTAGGAGTGAGTTTTCTAGATTTAATTACCCGACCAACCCCAGTCGTAGGTGTGACTCTCAAAAACACATGTTCGCCTTCTTCAAATTCAAGAGGTTGTCGTCTCTTGTCAGCATAACTTTTCTATCTACTTTGAGTTGTCTGCATTTTTTCCTGAATCATTTTCACCTTTTCCGTCGTTTGTTGCACGAAATCTGGTCCTAGCAATAAACTCTCTCCATCCTGGTACCAACATAAGGGTGTTCTGCATCGTCGACCATATAGAGCTTCATAGGGTGTCATCCCTATGCTTGAGTGGAAACTGTTGTTATAAGTGAATTCTATCAAGGATATGAATTCATCCCAACTCCCAGAATTTTCTAAAGTACAAGCTCTTAATAAATCTTCAAGTGATTGAATAGTCTTCTCAGATTGTCCATCCGTTTATGGATGATATGCCGAACTCAACCTGAGTTTCGTGCCTAGTGAGTCTTGTAAACTCTGCCAAAATTTTGACGTAAATCTCGGATCACGATCTGAGATAATACTGGTAGGTACGCCATGTAATCTAACAATTTCTCCAATATACAACTGAGTCAACTTTTCTCTCTTTAAAGAAGCTATTACCTGATTAGCAGATAAAAATCCAGAATTCTCATCCTTAGGAAAAACTAAAGTTTTACTCGCACAGTCTATTAGAATACGGTTGGATGATAACCAATCCATGCCCAAGATTACATCTAACTGTACTAAAGGCAAACAGATCAGATCAACAAAGTAATGTCTATCCTGAATAATAATAGGACAGTTCAAGCAAACAGCATTGACAGTAACTGGCTTAGCAGTTGGTAAAGAAATTTTATAGGCTACAGGACCCACACGACGAAGAATTTGGTAAGGTCCAATAAATTTAGGAGTGAGTTTTCTAGATTTAATTACCCGACCAACCCCAGTCGTAGGTGTGACTCTCAAAAACACATGTTCGCCTTCTTCAAATTCAAGAGGTTGTCGTCTCTTGTCAGCATAACTTTTCTATCTACTTTGAGTTGTCCGCATTTTTTCCTGAATCATTTTCACCTTTTCCGTCGTTTGTTGCACGAAATCTGGTCCTAGCAATAAACTCTCTCCATCCTGGTACCAACATAAGGGTGTTCTGCATCGTCGACCATATAGAGCTTCATATGGTGTCATCCCTATGCTTGAGTGGAAACTGTTGTTATAAGTGAATTCTATCAAGGATATGAATTCATCCCAACTCCCAGAATTTTCTAAAGTACAAGCTCTTAATAAATCTTCAAGTGATTGAATAGTCTTCTCAGATTGTCCATCCGTTTATGGATGATATGCCGAACTCAACCTGAGTTTCGTGCCTATTGAGTCTTGTAAACTCTGCCAAAATTTTGACGTAAATCTCGGATCACGATCTGTGATAATACTGGTAGGTACGCCATGTAATCTAACAATTTCTCCAATATACAACTGAGTCAACTTTTCCCTCTTTAAAGAAGCTATTACCTGATTAGCAGATAAAAATCCAGAATTCTCATCCTTAGGAAAAACTAAAGTTTTACTCGCACAGTCTATTAGAATACGGTTGGATGATAACCAATCCATGCCCAAGATTACATCTAACTGTACTAAAGGCAAACAGATCAGATCAACAAAGTAATGTCTATCCTGAATAATAATAGGACAGTTCAAGCAAGCAGCATTGACAGTAACTGGCTTAGCAGTTGGAGTAGAAACAATCAGATCATACGATAATGAAGAAACAGGTAATCTCAGAAGTTTCACACAATCCATCGAAATAAAAGAATGGGTCGCACCTGAATCGAATAGTACAATTAAAAGCTTACCGTTTACGTCACACGTACCTTGTACAAGATCGTCAGCGTTTGAAGCCTCAGCTCCACTCATTGTATAAACTCTCCCCTTGGCCGTCGGTTTATTTGTTCTGGTGGTGTTAACAGTCGATCCTCGCTTTGGTGCATTACAGTCCCTTGCCATATGCCCCACTTGACCGCAGTTGAAACATTTAGATCCCCTCACAGGACAAGTATCAGCATAATGTCCAGGATCCCCGCAGTTGAAACATCTCTTGACTTGGCCTTGATTTTGGATTTTCTGGCCCCCACTTCCTGATGCTGGATAATTCGGACGATATGGTTGTCGGTTCTGATTATTCCCCGGTGGACGATAATAAGGTTTATTCTGGTTCTGCTTTCCTCTCTGGTTTTGAAATTGGCCCTTCGGTTTCACTGGTCCGCCGGTAGCTCCTTTATTATCTCTTCCCCTTCTCATAATTTCCACTTTTCTGCACTTTTCAACTAAGGCTTGGAAATTTCTGATTTCCAATGGTAGTACTGATTCCTTAATCTCGAAACGAAGTCCTCCCTCAAAACACTCACATTTTCAGTCTTCATTACGATTATTATGAAAGAAACGAAAATACTTGGCAAGCGATTCAAATCTTGCCGCGTATTCTCCAACAGTCAAATCTCTCTGTTGCAGTCGTAGAAATTCTGCCTCTTTTTCAGCACTTGCACTATGAGGAAAGTACTTGTCTAAGAAAGTAGACCGGAATAATTCCCAAGTCACCTCCTGATGCTCCATCTCCAGAAATTGTCTGATGCCTTTCCACCAATATTCAGCGTCTCCCATGAGCAAATAGGCAGCATAAGACACCCTCACTCCCACTGGAGTGTGAATCAGCTGAAAAATCTTTTCTAAGTCTTGGATCCATAAGTCAGCTTTCACAGGATCCACATCCCCATTGAATTGTGACGGAGCTTGGCGTCTAAAAGTAGTCAGATTTTTGCCTTCAACAGCCTGTTCAGCACGAGCCTGTTCCTGCTGATTCTGAGCAGTCATTGCAGCAGTTTGATGTACAATAGCAGCAGCCATGTTTTCCATAGCTTGTGCAGCATAATCCACTCCCTCATCGTACTCTTCATTCTCAATACCACGTCCAGCAACACGACCACCTCTACGACCCCTTCCACGGCGGCGTCCATGTCCTCGTCCAGCTTCTGATTCAACAACTGGTTCCATAACTGACCTACAAGCCACAATCAGTTAAACCAAAACCAGAAACTGAAACGTAAACGTAGATAGTAAAGCACATTACTTCCAAAAAGTAATTCAAACAAGTCTTACTTCAGAGAAAACACAACGTCTACACAACAGACCTATTTCCCAACATTCCCGAAAGACTCGACCAGCTCTGATACCACAATTGTGACACCCTCTCAAGGATCATCACAAAGTTACCCCAATACGGAAAATTTAATTAAAGTGCTGGTTACTTTCGGAAAATAAAACTTTTATAATAACATTTCTGCGAAACTGATGATAATTTTTTTTTTTTAGTGCACGACCAAACATGACAGAAATAAAACAAACATACATTAATATATCCATATATGTATATACATATGCATCATTGTTTTATATATATATTACAACACCACTAAGAGATCACAAAAGGACCTTTACCAAGTTAGGTCATTCTCCTCAAACTAAGTAAAGCAAATATAAAGGCATATACAGACAGTAGTGTACGTCTAGAACCATACAAAAAACGAATGGCTCTCAGTAGCCAGGTTAACTGACAAATATCCCCACCCCAAAATAACTAAACCTAAAGTTGGTCAGAGCTAATGGAAACCATTAGGGAGATCAGGATGATCACCCCCTCCTAAAGCAGAACTATCCGATGAGGATACTACTGCTCCCGCACCCTTGCCGGGTACATCATCATCGTCCTCAACAGGTGGCAAGTCTGCAAGGATGTCCTCTACGAACTCCTTAGAGTCCTCCTCTATCACATCGTCTGGAACTACCTCAACAGGAGGCTCAACAGGCACTACTACATCTGGTGCAGCTATCTGTAAAGGCGGTCCCAACTCTGGGTGAACCTCAATCTCTCCGTGATCCAACATGTACTGCAGGTAAAGTCCTGGTGGAGGTAATGATATCTCGCAAGTCTCGACAACATACGTTCTACGCTGAGGTTCGGCAGCTAGTGTGCCAGTAGCCTCACATGTCGGGCCAAAATAGGTAGCGCTCCTCGCCCCGGGAATAATCTCCCATGCGCCACCGTGCGTACGGTTCTCAAAAACGATGCTGCGGATCACTGAATGTGCCAGTGGCATCATCGGATCCATCTATCCTCAGATATAAATAAAAGTACCACAAGTAGAGAACAAACAGAGAAACAATGCAAGAGTGAGAAACCAATGTATGGATTTAACGCGAAAACCATATACCCGACACTAACAAAACACATAAACATTCATACATAATGTGTACAAGTACATCACACAGCGTTTCATGCCCTCGCATCGTCAGTTTTGAAATTATGTATGCAACACTTCAATAATTGTTCTCTAACAATCTACCTAATCTCATGAGATATCAACAACATATGGTGAGTTGATCAGGCTCAATAGCCATTCAAGGCAAAGGCACTCAAGCCAACGGCACTCAAGCCAAAGCCACTCAGGCAACGCCACTCAAGAAACGACACTCAAGCCAAATCCCACTGTAAACTGTCCAAACCAAGGCACAGTAATACAAAAGTGGGCTCATAGTCATTGACCACCAAGGTACAATGATATAAACACATGAATATCTCCTTGATACCATGATTAACTTTATAGACACGTCTGCCTTAAATGCATGTAAAACCTTTTATTCTCGTCATTTCTCTTTGTGTATAAAATTTCCTCTATTGAAGCACAAAATGCTTACAACCATCATCGTTTTAAAGTGTCTTAACTCTTTTATTAACAACACAGGGCCTCAAGTCCGAATGCCCAATCACGAGACCCATCAACCGATACACCAGTTTTAGGTTCGTGGTAATAGAAAACATTTTAAATGTTTTAAACAGTATACCTCATGTATACAGTAGATACCCAATCTACAAGACCTTAAGTCCGAAGGACCCTCAGTCCACAACACCAACGAACATTAGTACCTTGACGTCTCAGTTACTAAGTTCAAAACCACTTGTTAACATAGTTAAGTGAAACTTGATTCTAGAAAATCGACTGATATAAAAACTTAGTTTTCCTGAAAATAGTTCTCTAAAATCTCAACTGGTTCAAACTACGTACTGCCGTTTCCAAAATATCATTTGCAGTCAATTTACATTTTTAACGTCAGTTAAGCCTAATATTAGCCTAATATTAGCTTTTTCCACTGTAATAATATTTAAAAATCATAATTAGGTTATTTTTGAAAATTAATTTCATAAAATAACATTTTATAATTTTATAGAATTTCTTATGTAAAAATTACCATTAGTAAAATATTTTCACGGTTTCGCCCTCTGTGACTCATAGTTCACTTTTTCACTGATTATTCATTAAAATAATATTATTTTTCCAATATCCCTTATTATTCTCAAATAAAAAATTTCATTAATATTATATTCCAGTATTTGCCAATTAAGTATTTAATATAATTTGCCAAGCATATTAAAGCTTTTATCTGATTAATCGATTGGGCACTGACCATTGTCAGGCTTCTCAACCAACATTTCTCAATAACATACAATATTATTCTACACAGATTATACAATCACAATAACATCATAACATAACAATTAACTGCAGATAAATAATTTAAAAGCAGATAATCAAACCCAGAATAGACAAAACAACTGAAAGCAAATAACAGTAAACAAATACCACACCCACAGAACCAATATACAGACCAAACACAAATAGTATATGACCATCCGAAAATCCTTTAGGAATTCCCCTCTTACCTCTTGTAGAATGTTCAGTGAAAAAAAGTTGTGCGTCGAAAGTCCGAAGTTCACGTACTCGTCGTATTCACGTAACCTTCAACCATTACAATCAAATAATTACAAAACAAGAAATTAAAAACACCTAATTCCTTCTACATGGTCACGGCTCCAAGGGTCTAATGTGACTAAAATTTCCTAATTATGCCTGAGTTATGGATTAATGATCCTTAACTATCTAGATCATGGATTAGCAACTAAACCAACTAGGTTAAGAATCAAAACTCCCTAACCCTCAAATACCTAGAATTCGGCCATGACATGTTCATGTGGCTAGGGTTTTTGGTTTGACACAACAACTTGGATCCAACAAGCATATATACTAACAAGATAATATACATGATCATTGATAAGAAACATGAACAAAATCTCCTCCAAACTAACCTAGGTAAGTTCGGCCATGGTGAGTAGGAAAGGAAGGAAATATTTTTTTTTCAACATAGCCATGGATTTAGAATACATGCATGATGGTTATCAAGGCTAACTAGGTTGCTTCCAAGAGAAGGAATAAAATTTTTTCATGCCACTTTTAAGGGGATTCGGCCTAGCCAAAAAAATTAGGAAGGAAGAGTTTTTTTTTCTAAATAACCTTGGATTCAACATGTTTAGATATTAGAGAGTTAAGATCCATGATCATTTATGTGAACATGAACTAAAATTTCTTCCTCCTTTTGTGACCTAGGTTCGGCCCAAGCAAGAAAATAGGGAAGGAAGATTTGGTTTTCAATAAACTCTTGGGTTTATATAGAAGAGATGATTATAAGCATATAGGAATTGGTTTCACTATTTTAGGAGTTTTCTACAATTTATGGTGATTTTTCAAAGTTATGATCATAAAGTTGAACATAATTGGAAACTAATGATCAAGACATGGAAATAGAAAACTTTATGAAGAACATGACAATAAATGATGATAAGAAGTAAGAATCACCTCTTAAAGCTTAGGAAATGAACAAGAACCAATCACTTCTTTTGCAAACTCAAGCTTTTGTTATACTTAACAATGGAGTTTTTGAGATATAGGATGAAGATGAAGATGGCTCTAGACAATTGTAGAATGTGTGAGTCACTTAAGGAGCAAAATGTGGCTGCCTCCACCATGGGCCATGCGCCATTTTGGCCTTGCCAAGCCCAAGCCCATTTGTTTAATTTCATTTTGTTAACTAGAAATCATTAAAACATAACTAGTTCAAAATGAGTTTATGACATCAATTGGATTTTGTGGAATTCATACTCTTGGATTTGGTTTTGGGTCTTTGGGCTGCAGCCCTCTAATGGGTTTAGAACAAAGATTCTGGCCCAATTCACTTGGAAATGCATAAAAACTAACTTAGGGTCCAAAGTGCAATTAAGCGAAAGTTCAAGGACTTAAATGCAAATTCTCTAATTTGACACAAAAGTGTGACTCCTCCACATGAATCAACTTAAACTTATAAGAAAACGATTTATCAGCTCCAAGAAACTCCGTCGTTTGCTCCGTCGTTTGCCCGATTACGTATTTCGCCCGTAAAAGATAAATATTTCACTTTTTTATGAAATAATTCTAAAAATACACTATCGTAGGAAATAAAATAATAATCTTAATTGTTTCGTTCATGAGTTAAAATTAGGTCTTCTGGTCAGTATAAATATACTGTCAGTGAAAATAGCGAGCCGGGATTCGCCCATCGTTTCAACCAAAATTTTACTCGTAGCTTTCTACGTTCAAGTAGAATTGAGTGGCAAACTCCGTTTATTTAAAATAATTTTCTAACACACCAATAATTAATTAAACATATTACTCTGCATTCCTGTTATTTAAAACAGCGAAAAACAGGGTGTTACATCCACTAGGGTCCTCAAAAGAAGCCATATAGGTGGCAGTGGAACCTCAACAGTCTTCAAGCTATGAGTACAAGACATAATCCCTGCTTTCGTCCCTTTGGTAGTAAGTAAAGGCCTGATATATGTGGTGCTTCGGGCTCCCGGGTTAATAACCTAAGCGCCTCCATCGTCTTGGTGCTCAAACGCTAGACCCATGAACCCCGAATGGGTTAAGTGATTCATCGGGTCCATCTGCATACACATAACAGTATATCATAGAGTAGAGAACCAAACGAAAATAATGCATAGGTGAGATACCAATATATGAGTTTTATCATAGCTGTCACATACACGACTCACAAAACAACATATGACAAAAGCAAAAACATAACATAACATCACAATTATTTCAATAGGGATTCTTACTCGACATCCAAATGCATTTTATAAACCATTTCATGTCACTTTTGTAACACCCCAATTCTTGCAAGGTTTACTTCCTATAAGCTAGCTCTTAATGAATATGGTTAACAACTTGATATTAAGAGTTTAGAGATCCTTTAACCCTTTGCATCCCCTTAATCGACTAATCTTAATGTCATTTTCTGTTTTCTATCAAAATAATCGATTATGGATATCCTCATGATCGATTAGAAGCTCCCTGGATTGAATTCCTAAAGTCCAGAACGTACATAATCTATTATATAATCGATTATGAGCCCACTGGAACGAAAATAACAGCAAAATGGCAAACAGACAGCAAATAATCGATTATGCATCTTTGATAATCGATTATTTTAAGGCAATAATCGATTACCTTGCTTTCCATAATTGATTATTACTACAGTTTCTATAAATACCCTGTTTTCGACCCAGAAATGCAGAAAACGAAAGTTAGGGTTTGGAACTCGGGTTTTGAGAGAAAATGAGGGCGAAAATGAAGGGAAATGCATGGGGGATGAAGGAAATTCAAGGAAAACATGAAGATAACAATGATTGAAGGTAGATCAAGCTTGTTGGAGGTTGAAGAACAAAGAGGTTGAGGAAGAAAAGAAGAGGAAGAGAAGGAAGAGGTGCAAGGATTTAAGATCTTCATAAAAGGTGAGAAAAACACAACCCCTAAACCCCTCTAAGTCTTAAAAGAGTTTTATGTTATGTGATTCAACATGCTTGTCTTTATGGGTATGAACCCAACATTCTTTAAATCCTATTTTCAAAGAATCTGTGATGAAGGAAGATATAAGGAACCCTAGATAACTAAACCCTTATTTATGTTATTGATTATTAGATAAGTAAGAGAGTTTCATAAGTATTTAGGCTCTTTAAAGTCACTTCTTGTGAGAAATGTGACAACACTCTAGGTGTTTGATGAAATGCATGAACCATGGGTTTTCTTAAATATTGATGATTATGAAGAAAATGTCTAAAATGATGTCTTATGAATAATTTCTTAAAAGATATGAAAGGAATTGTATGTTGGAAATGTTTACGTTGATGTTCTATGAAATTTATTATGATGATGAAGGCCAATAGATGCTATATGATGTTATTATGAAGTTATTTATGAATGTTAAGCTAAGGGAATGAGTTTGTTTTGATGTTGAGGGTCATTTTCATGACATTTGCATTTGAGGTAAGGCAATGGGATGCCCTGTCAAGTAGTGAGTTCACGTACCATTGAGGTTGAGGATTCATTCCCTACATTTGATGTCATTTATGATGTCTCCTAGGTGATAAGACTATCATGTCAATCATGATGCTTAATGTGAAGTGATGCCTTATGAAAAATATAATGTTTGATATGAAGGAGCATATTTTGTTCAATTTTCTTAATATGAAGTTATATTTATCACTTATTATGGTATGATATTTTAAGAATGACTAAGGTTTTTGGTAAATACTTGTTTGTTCTATATGAATCTTTTACACAAGTTTATCTTTAAAGGTTTCTCTTTTATGGTTAAATATATGTTTTATGTGGGTTTGGCTTGAGGGGATTTTTCCGGTTCCCACCCGGCTGATATTACCATTGTTTTAGAATGTTATTTGATTATGGTTTCCTCATTGAGACGTAGTCTCATATTAGTGGTACAATCAGATGTTGATGCATGTATTAGCAAAGATCACCAATTATGGAGAAGGATGAAGAGGAAGTTGAAGAGCTACATCATAGGCTTCTTTTAGGCCTCTTTGTAGCTTGTGAAGTGAGATAGTGTAGTTTATTGCCCAGAGACATGTTAGTTGTATAAAAGTTTGAAAGCTTTGTAATTATGTCTTACAAAAGTACTTCTCTTTGATGAGAAAGAGTATGTAAATAATGTTTTATTTAGTTTTCAAGCTCTGTTATCGTTACTTAAGTTGTTTATTAAGTTGATTCTGATACACATATAATAGTTAGACGCGTATAATTGTTATATGTGATGTAACCCAAGGAGAGGTGTTACATTTATGGTATCAAAGTAGTTCAATCCTTTGTTGGACTGTGGTTATGGGTAAGACATGTCTAGACTGGACAATTAGGATAAGAGTATGCTTATTGGGTGCCATGTAACCTAACACCTTATAGTAGGATATTGAGACTGATCACCTTGGTATGTTATTGTACTGTGTGAGGAGCAAGGCAGCTAATGGGCAAGGACAACACAATCGATGATAGTTTCCCTGGATAGTGTTATGAAGCTAGGGTTGAGTAGGACTCTAAGGGTAGTTAGTTCTTCTTCCAGTAACTCCTCACTTGAATGAGGAGTTAATAAGGAGAAAACCTTGAGGATATGTTAATGGAGAAAAGCATTGAGGAAGTTTAAAGGCTATCTTTGGATTAGAACTTCAGACAGTGACTTAAGTAGAAGAGGAAATGTTGTTAAGTTTCAGCACATAGTCAAACCAAAAATCCAAGAGGTGATGAAAGTAAGGTGAAATAAGGATTTCGTTGGGTATGGAGGATAAATCAAGATGTGATAAATGTACACGCCTAAAAGTTGTGGCGAGGATAAAGGCTGATGTTAGAAGATTGGATTTTGTGTCAACGATAAAGTCAGGATCATGCAACAAGTAAGAGTTTCCAGGATGATCAAGTGGAGAAGGAAGTAGAATTGGAAAGTTAGAAACCTAAACGTCTGTCGGGATTGATATGGATTCATGGAGATAAATTGAGCTAAGCTTTGATAACAAGCAATAACACCCTTTGGTGGAAGAGAAATCAAGAGAGGAAAAAGTTGGAAATTAAATTCTCAAGAGGAAGAGTGAGGAAATGTTGAAGACTTAATATTAAGTTTGAAGAATGCCTCAAAATAAGAAATATGAAGTTGAAATTGCAGAGGCATAATCGATTATGGTTTGGCGTAATCGATTATAAGTCTGGCAGAAACATAGTAATCGATTATGATAATCGATTATGGTGCCACTGTTTGCAGTAGGCTGAGGAAGTTGGAACTAAATAAGGGGGATGGAAGAGCGAGTGATTCTTCCACCGATTCATATGGAGAAGGTGATATCTTGGATAGGTATGGGGTAGGATTAGAACCAACCAGTTTCCATCGTCAGACCCCAACGGGTGCGTTTGGCAAGTAACAAGCTTTTCATACCTCTATCTGTTTGCTGTTGTTCAAGTTGTTGGCGAATAGTTGACGATCAACAGCTTGACAGAGGGACAGAAAATAGGAGGATATTCTTAACTAAGATCACATTGGAGGCACGACTAGTAGAGGAGAAAAGGTTAAGACTCTCAAGTGGAATAGAGAATAAGACCTAGAACCAGAGATGTAGTGGAAGTAGAGTAAAACAATGGGTAAACAAATATAGCCATGAATAAGATGAGGTAAACATAGCTGAGGTGTGTATAGAAGTTGATGTTAATTATTTGGACTAGGTCTAAAGAATAAAGGCAAAGTTATATACTCAGTAAGAAGTTTGAGGGTATGATTTATTGGTAAAGGACCGGAGTGGTAAGGGTAAAGCTCAACTATGTGACAAAACTAAGGTGGTCTATATGAAGATGGTTTGCATATAAGTGTGAAAACAAAGCACTAAGGTAGTGTATGAACCGAGGTCAAAGAATACTACCTTAAAGAAGAAGATATTGACGATGATGATGAGCTCTAATCTTCGTAAAAGAGGATGAAAGCTCGGGATAGATGGAAACTTTGAATTTAAGAAAGTTAAAGTAGTGTTTGAAGGAGCTTTTAAAGTGAGTATAGAAATAGGTGGATGTGATGGAAGAAGCAGTGGAAGAGAGGAAAATAAAGTAAACTTGTCCATGCTTCTCTTAGTGATTCTAAGAGGAAGGAAGCAATGTAGACACAAGTCCCAAGACTGTAAAGACCATTGACGGATCTCATAAGATCAAGTCTGAAGATCTCTTGTCCAAGAGAAAGGAGGAGGAAGCAGGTGAGACCTGAAGGAAAGGTAGGGTTGCGAGGTTTCATTCCCTGTAGGGGGTGATATTGTGGCTGATAATGAGGTCTAAGGATTTTGCAAGAAGATATTATATAGAAGTAGCAAGTTTTTGAAGTATAACATTGAGATGTATGAAAGAAGTGGAATTGTTATACATGTTAAAATTATATGTAAGGAGTTAATGCTTTAGACCATTACGGCGCAAATACATTTGTGAAACTGTACAAAGACAATTATGTGACTAATGTAAGAGAGGATAATCTTGAAACTATACAGGTATGGGACTGTACAGGCGAGGGAGATTTAAAAAACCCAATGTTTTATAAGGGTCACTAACAGTCTGTAGTAGTTTGATTAGTATATTCTTGGAATAAGGTTTGGTGATGGGCTTTTAAGCAAAGGAGCAATAAGTCATGCTAGCTCAAAGAAAGTCAGAAGTTGAGATCCAAGCATAATCCTGAGTAACCTTAAGTTTGGAATTAAAGAGATTGACCATCATCAGTGTGACGAAGCGGAAACATATGATGAAAAGGCGTAGACCAAAGTTTCTTCAAGGAGGGGGCATAGGAAGGAAAAGACTACGAGGCTCTTATCACGAGAGTTTCACCATACTCTTAAGAACCAAGAAGAGACATCATGTCTTTAGAAATAGGCTTCGGTAGCAGACAATCTTAAGATGCTTTAGAATGCGATGTTACTCTCAAAGTTATGGAGTAGTGAATAACAACATTGATTCTTTTGAGTATTGAAGCAACATCAATAAAGAATATTGCAAAGAAAGAGATGTAGAATTGTTAATACTTGGAATGTAGATCAGGAACAAGCTCTTCTAAACTCGAACTATCTAAAAATCCATTAGTGGGAATTGGATGGACCTGGTGAAGATCTTTACATAGACAAGTTAAGCAAAAAGAAAGTTACAGAACAAAGAAGGCACTCCATAGATTTGCAAGAAAACAAGGGTGTCAAGAAAATAGTGACTTTCCTTTGATCAAGTCTTTGGTGAAGGAAGTTAACTTTGGACAAATTTCGAGGACGAAATTTTTTAAAAGGAGGGGAGTGTTGTAACACCCCAATTCTTGCAAGGTTTACTTCCTATAAGCTAGCTCTTAATGAATATGGTTAACAACTTGATATTAAGAGTTTAAAGATCCTTTAACCCTTTGTATCCCCTTAATCGACTAAACTTAATGTCATTTTCTATTTTCTATCAAAATAATCGATTATGGAGTTCCTCATAATCGATTAGAAGCTCCCTAGATTGAATTCCTAAAGTCCAGAACGTACATAATCGATTATATAATCGATTATGAGCCCTCTGGAACGAAAATAACAACAAAATGGCAAACAGACAGCAAATTATCGATTATGCATCTTTGATAATCGATTATGATTACCTTGCTTTCCATAGTCATTTATTACTGCAGTTTCTATAAATACCCTGTTTTCGACCCAGAAATGCAGAAAACGAAAGTTAGGGTTTGGAACTCGGGTTTTGAGAGAAAATGAGGGCGAAAATGAAGGGAAATGCATGGGGGATGAAGGAAATTCAAGGAAAACATGAAGATAACAATGATTGAAGGTAGATCAAGCTTGTTGGAGGTTGAAGAACAAAGAGGTTGAGGAAGAAAAGAAGAGGAAGAGAAGGAAGAGGTGCAAGGATTCAAGATCTTCATAAAAGGTGAGGAAAACACAATCCCTAAAAGTTTGAAAGCTTTGTAATTATGTCTTACAAAAGTATTTCTCTTTGATGAGAAAGAGTATGTAAATAATGTTTTATTTAGTTTTCAAACTCTGTTATCGTTACTTAAGGTGTTTATCAAGTTGATTATGATACACATATAATAGTTAGACGCGTATAATTGTTATATGTGATGTAACCCAAGGAAAGGTGTTACAACTTTAATATTCACTATCTATTTCATAATTCTCCGGAGATCCTAACATTCCTTCGTCGAGCATGATAGGCCTCGATAATGCCTATGACACAATTGTTTCGCGGTGGGTCGGCCTCTTAATTTAGGTCCGATCCCCAATTGTTCTAGGGTATCGCGTCTCACCTAAATAACATTAAATAGCTCCCTATTGAGTACATTTCGTGCAGGGTAACCGAGTTCCACGACCCGAGATTGCAGCCCCAAGTATTTCGTGGATTTCGAGCCCGAATGTCCCTATAGACCCAAAGACTCAAGAACATATATTTGGTCCGTAACTATCCAATTTGTCAATTCACCCTTTGTGAATTGTAGCTCGATACAAAATGGCACGTCTGCCAGATTATGCATGAGAACCACTGGTTTTTCGTTTTGTTTTTTCTTTTTCGCTTCGTTTCTTTCCTAGTCGAGGCTTAAAAACTCCCAAATACTTTTATCAAGGTATTAAATGAATTTTAATACCAACTTAGGATTTTAAAACAAATTCGATGATTTTAAAATCGTCTTTGCCTCATGTTGAGCTCCTTTTGGTCAAACAGATACTTTAAACTCTTGTGGTCACTAAAGACATCAAACTTGGCTCCATAAAGATGGTGTCTCCATATCTTTAGTGCAAAGACCACAGCAGCTAACTCTAGATCGTGCGTCGGATAATTCCTCTCATGAGTCTTTAGCCGGCGTGATGCGTACGCTACAACTTTTCGGTGTTGCATTAACACACAGCCTAAACCTTGATGTGAAGCATCGCAATATACTTCATAGGGTTCATTTGGTTCAGGAAGTATTAATACCGGCGAAGTCGTCAGACGTTCCTTTATTCTTTGAAAGCTTTCCTCGCACTTTGCAGTCCACGTAAAAGGTTGATCTTTCTTTGTAAGTTGAGTCAAGGGCGCCACTATCTTTGAAAAACCTTCAATGAATCTTCGATAATAACCGGCTAGACCAACAAAGCTTCGAATTTCCATCACCGTCTTTGGTCTTTCCCAAGAAAGTACTGCTTCAACTTTCGCAGGATATACAACAATTCCTTCTTTGGTGATCGCGTGTCCTAAGAACTTCACTTCTTCGAGCCAAAACTCGCATTTGGCACTTTCTTGCGTAGGATTTTTAGAACTTGTCACAGATGTTCTTCATGTTCCTCATGACTCTTTGAGTAAATGAGAATGTCATCGATGAACACTACGACGAACCTATCAAGAAATGGACGAAAAATCCGATTCATGTAGTCCATGAAGATAGCAGGTGCATTCTCACTCCAAAAGGCATTACGAGATAGTCATAATGTCTATAATGAGTTCTGAACGTAGTCTTTGGTATATCTTCTGTCTTCACCCTTATTTGATGATAACCCGTCCTTAGGTTGATCTTCGAGAATACAACAGCTCCTCTCAGTCGATCCATCAGATCGTCAATACGCGTTAGATGGTACTTATTCTTGATCGTCACTTTGTGAGTTGTCGAAAATTGACACAGAGTCTCAAACCTCCATCTTTCTTTCTCACTAACAGAACTGGTGCTCCCCACGGGGACACACTCGGTCGTATGAATTGTTTCAACTCAACAAGCTCTATAGGCGACATTCGGTATGGAGCGATAGAAATCGGACCAGCTCCTGGAACTAGATCGTTGGAGAACTCAATATCTCTTATTGGTGGCAAACCTGGAACATCGTTCGGAAAAATGTCCGAAAACTTTCTTACTACAGGCACCGTGCTCAAATCGATCTCCCCCTCGATTTCTTAGCTAGATAAAAACAAGCATACCTGATCTCCTTCTTTCGAAGAATTTTTTACTTGGTTGATAGATAAAAATCCAGAAATTTCAGGATCAGGAAAAACTAAAGTTTTATGAGCACAGTCTAAAAGGATATGGTTGGAAGAGAACCAATCCATGCCTATAATTACATCTAACTGTATTAAAGGCAAGCATATCAGATTCACAAGAAAATGTCTATCCCGAATAACAATGAGACAGTTCAAACATATAGAATTTACAACAATGGGTTCAGCAGTTGGGGTTGAAACAATCAAATCATATGACATGGAAGAAACATGCAATTTCAGATGTCTCACACAATCCATCGAAATAAAAGAATGCATTGCACCCGAATCGAAAAGTACAGTTAAAAGATTACCAGCTATGTCGCAAATACCTTGTATGAGATCCTCGGATTGTGAAGCTTCAGCACCCCTCATGGTATAAACCCTTCTCTTAGCGGTCGGTTTATTGGTCCTTGAATTGTTAGCAGTTGGTACAGACCTTTGAGCGTTGCAGTCCTTGGCTATATGTCCTATCTTTCCACACTGGAAGCATTGCACTCCCTTCAACTGACAGTATTCAGTAACATGGTTGTACTTCCACACTTGTAACATTTCTGAATATAGCCTTGGTCTTGGTTCCTCTGGCCTCCACTACCAGATGCAAAAGCAACTGGACAATACAATTGTTGGTTCTGGTTGTTTCCGGGTGGTCTATAATATGGTTTCCTCTGGGCTTGCTTTCCTCTTTGATACTGAAACTGATTCTTGAATCAAGACGGTCCTCCAACATTATCTCTGTTATCTCTTCCTTTCTTCATTTGCTCTACCTTTCGGCACATCTCTACCAACTCTTGAAAATTTTGGATATGTAGTGGTAACACCGATTCTTTAATCTCAAATCTTAGTCCTCCTTCAAACTTCTCGCATTTCCAGCTTTCATCAGGTTGAGCTTGGAAGAAATAGAAATATTTAGCAAGCGATTCAAATTTCGCTGCATATTCCCCAATTGATAGATCCCTTTGTTGTTGGGGCAGGAATTCTTGTTCCTTCTCGACTCTGGCACTTTGAGGGAAATACTTGTCCAGAAATGCATTGCGGAATACATTCCAAGTGATTTCCTGATGATCGGAAACTAACAGTTGTTTGGTGCCCTTCCACCAGTACTCAGCATCTCCCAAGAGTAGGAAGGTAGCATAGGGGACTTTGTCTCCTTCCGGGCTGTGAATCAGTTCAACGATTTTCTCCAGCTCTTCTATCCGCAGATATGCCTTCTCACGGTCAGTCTCTCCATGGAACTGTGGTGGATTCTGACATCAAAAGCCATCAGACCTCTTCCTTTTGCAACTTGCTCACCACGGATCTGTTCTTGCTGAGTTTGAGCGGTCATTGCAGTTTTTGGAGAGGAATAGCAGCTGCAACATCTGCCATCGCTTGTGCTGCATAGTCCATTCCACCAGCATCCTGATAATTTTCTTCGAAATCGCCCTGACCGGTTATGCGACCAACTCTATGGCCCATTCCACGGCCGTGACCATGTCCTCGTCCAAGTCTAACTCCTGGTTCCATAACTGACCTACAAGAAAAAGACAATTAATATGAAACCAGAAAATGAAACGTAAACTATTCTGGTAACACACATTACTTCTAAAAAGTAATTCAATCAAGTCTTAGTCAGAGATCACACAACATAGACATAACATACCTATTCCCAAAGATTCCCGAAAGACTAGACCAGCTCTGATACCACTAATGCAACGCCTCTCTCGGCGCTACATGATTACTACTTAATTACTAATGTAATGCCTCCCTCGGTGCTACATGATTACTACTTAATCGCTGAAAATAAACAGAAAACGATTTGCTGGTTACTTTCAGAAAATACTTTATGACTTATTCATGTTTGAAAAACTGGTGTAAAAAGAATCATTTGACTTATACTTAAGCACATCGCCTTCATATATATATATATCCATACGTCTATGCATCACCATAATACTTACATCATTAGTTTCATTTCTACATCAGGACCCTTATAGTTGCGGGTCATTGGTTAGAGTTCAGAGTTCTAACATCAGTAAAGAAAATACATACATAGACATACAATACCAAAACTCAAAGGGTTAAGCAGAGAAACACTATTACAAAAAGATTTGGCTCTCATCAGCCGGATATACAGACTAGAAGAAGATAACACTACCCCCAAAAACTAACAACCTAAGCTGGTCATCTAATGAAACCCATTAGGGAGACCTCCATGGCCATCCATATCAGGAGAAGGATCGGGTGAAACTCCTCCTACATCCACATCAGCTGTGGGGTCAACCTCCTTATCCAGTGGGTGGTACTCTGCCACCTCCTCCTCATCCTTGACAGGAGCCTCCTCAATCGGATCTTCCTCTTGAGGGTCTTCTTCAACCATAACATCATCATCATCATCATCCCCTCCAGCAAGGATAATGGTAGCAGGTAGCTCTGGCACTGGGGATGCGGGTGCTGATCCAAGTACAAACTGTAGTGGTGAAGGCTGATGGTAGGTATTTCCTATCTCCACTAGGGTCCTCAAAAGAAGTCATATAGGTGGCAGTGGAACCTCAACACTTGATTATAGGTGAGATGATTAACAACTTTTTCATTGGGTGTTCAAGGCCAATTTTTATGAATCTAGTTATGAAAATTGAAACCTAACCGAAATTCAAATGGGTTATTAGCATTTATATGAAGCACAAACAAGAAGAAAGACGAAGAGGAATAAACTTGCATGGATGCATTTGAGAAAAGCGACAAAGACATGAAGTAAAAGTATAATGGAGTGGAATAATTAATAATGGAGCGGTTAGAATGAGGTGTGGTAAAAAAAAGTAATGGTGTATATTTGGATGTTTATTGAAGGAACGAAGGAAGATCTCGAACCCAGATTTGGAGGGTATGAAAATTGGATAGTTTGGATGGAATGAAGTGGTTTGATCTTTAACCATCTCATTCCATTAATGAAGAAACTCTCAAACAATGGATTAATCCATTTTTTTACAACTTGACTCCATTATTAACCACCCACTACATCTCATTAGCACCTTTGCTTGAGACACAGAAACATAGACAAAGAAATTGGACCATGATTTAGGATCAAATACTCAAGACAATGGACGAGCTACTGTAACAGAATAAAAATCTTATGTCCCAAAAAATGCTACAAACCAATAAAAGGCCTGAGATCAGCAGATGTGTTAATGAATTGTCATTGAATTTTTCTAGGCTTAATTGCACTTTTGGTCTTCCAACTATTGTCTATGTGTGATTTTGGTCCCTAAAGTTTTTTTTAGCACATTTAGTCCTCCTAGTTTTTCAATGTTGCAAATTTGATCCTCCATCAAATTTTCGTTAATTTATTAATAAAAATTGCATATGTGGCAATACAACTCGATTAAAATATATTAAATAATTAATAAATTTAATTTACTAAATAAAAATTATTTATTAATTATTTTTAAAAAATGTTGTACAGTCCCCCCTTCCCGATCTGCAATTCTAGAGTAGTAGAGAGAGTACATACATAGATACATACATTCTTTGTACTATTGTGGCCTCTTCCTTCCCTTCCTCTTCTTCCACTACCCTTTATTTCTCTCTCTCTTTCTCTATCGATCTTCACAGCTTCATGTCCTTTTCCACCCCTCTCTGTCCAAATGAGGGTTTTCACCTCTTCACACCAGTTACCTTCTCTGATTCCATGTTCTTCGGTTAACTCCACCCAGATTCGCCCTCGCCATTCCCACGTTTCGTAGATCCGGTTACCCTTCTTCTTCTCCATCATGTTTTGGAAGCTCGCTTCTATCGCTGCTTCCTCTCCTATCATTAATTCTGGATTACCTGAATTATTCTGGTACATTTGAACTGATACTCAATTATTGTTTTACCCCTCACTTGGTGTTAATTAATTTTTGTTACTATTTAATTAATTTATATTAGTTAGTTAAATAATTGATTGTTCTTCCACTGTGCTTAGCTTAATTTGCTATCCCCGTTATTATTAGCGTAATTTCCATAGGTAAGATCGACGTATGGCGAGATATGATGCCCTGCCTTTTCTATGATAGGAAGGAGGATCTTGGTTATAAATAATAAATAATTTAAAAATAAAAATAAAAAAGCATTGTCCTGAGCAACTGAACCCACAAATTTCATCTCTAATGGCCAATGTTTTGACAAAATTAGGGTTTCAGGTGCAAACCAGGAGAGGGGGGGGGGACTGTACAACATTTTTTAAAAATAATTAATAAATCATTTTTTATTTAATAAATTAAATTTATTAATTATTTAATATATTTTAATCCAGTTGAATTGCCACATAAGCAATTTTTATTAATAAATTAATGAAAATTGGATGGAGGGATCAAATTTGCAACATTAAAAAACTAGGAGGACTAAATGTGCTCAAAAAAACCTTAGAGACCAAAATCACACATAGACAACAGTTGGAGGACCAAAACTGTAATTAAGCCATTTTTCTAAGTGGCAAATTAACATTGTGTGAACATGTAAAGCCACTTTGTGGCAGCACCCCAATTAATTTTTACGATGGAATTAATATGAAGTAGGTTTGCATCCTCTATAAATAGAGGGTGGCAACCGATGGAACGAGCATAGAAAGCATCCAAGAGTTCATAGAGTGAGAGAGAAAAATTCAGAGAGAGAGAGAGAGATAGTTTCTCCTGTGAGATTACTCCTTGTGTGTATTTTGTAACATTCGTGTTTTCAGGAATTATTTATATGTTGGATAACTAAGTTTAAGACTTTAATTTTCGGTCTAATATGCATGTTAGTGTTGGGAACCTTGTATGGAAAGTACGGGATTAATAGATGTTGAATTGAATAAGAATGGTTCTAGAATTTCCGTTATACCGTATAGAATGCTTAAGAATGCACAATATGGAATTTATTTTTGTGGAATAGATTAGGTATTTTTGAAGGCTTAGTCTTATTCCTTAGGTATAGAAGAGTCTATGTTTCAAATTTCAGGTCAATCGGACTTCGAACGAGCTCAGAATGTGAGAAAACGTCGGAACTGGAAGTGCTGGACAGCAACCAGTGCTGAGCGCAGGCCCTTGCCACGTGCCGCACCATGGTTGGCGCGCTGAGGTGGTACAGAAGCACCAGCGCTGAGCGCTGGTGCTGGGGCGCTGAGTGCCTAGTACTAAAAAAAAAAAGTTTTTAAAAGATGGGATTTCGTGGAACATGTGAGAAATTGGCAGAAACTCAGATTTTAGCGTGAGAGGGAGATGAGAGAAAGAAAGAGAGAGAAAATTTTAGAGCTGATTCTGATCAATCCGTTCATCCTATTGAAAAACCGATTAGACCGTTGTGATCCTCGTGACTTCTACTTCATCATCCTACCTTTCTTTTCTTGGTTAGGCTAAGGTAAATCTATGTTTTTATGCTGAAAGGCTGTCCGTGATAGTATTGAAGTTATCTCTCAATCCGTTTACCGGTTTTCAATTCCGTCTTCAGATTTGAGCTACACGTATCGTGTACTTCGTGAATATGTGTTCAGGTGAATTTTTGGAGCCCCGGGAGGTAGGAGAACCTCATGAGGCAGATTTGAGGAGTTGAGAGCGGGCTCGTTTCGTTGCTCTAAATCTAGCCTACAACATCTCAAGTGGGGGAAGAAGCCATCTAACGTCGGAAATGGCTAAGTAACATTTTATTCAATATTGGCGTAGGGCGACCTAAACCTACTAGTGAGCGAGTAATTGACAATATCAATATCATATTGGGGATCACTTAGTGGTACCAATGATGATATTGAGATTGGAGATTTATCGCAGTTAGGTTAATTTTTATGATATCTGAGGTTGTCTGATTTTACTGTTTTGAGCTGCTTGCTGTGTGTTGTTTGGATTGATATGTTAATTGTTTAATTATGTTTAATTTATTATTTATTATTTTTTAATTATTATAATATGATTATGGTTAATAACCTTACTTGCTGATAATATGTTATATTTGCCATAACATGCTTAGTTGTTTTCTAGGCAGTGATATTTGATATTTTAAGTGATGCATGTTGGGGAGTGTATGATATATGATTTAGACATGCCTAACCTAATTAATTAATATTTTATTATGACGAGATTGATGAGGTGATGTTATTTGAGATATGCTATGAGATAGTGATGAGAGGTTAAGGCACTAGGGTATGATTCGATATACGTCGGTGAAACCCATATAGATGTATGTTGTTGATCACATCCTTGTGTTTGGAACACACGAGGTCAAAAGTCCTTATGGACCGTCCCAACTTAGATTTAGGCTGTGCAGCTATAGTGTCATTGCTATGCATGAGCACCCTCGGGAGAGAACCAGGGTGTGCACCGGAGCGAGATGTGCAGCTATAGTGTCATTGCTTTGCATGAGCATTCTCACCGCGGATGAGAGTGTGCACCGGGATTTGGGGACAAGTCGCTTGGACGACTGACTAACATCCCTGAGCAGGCAAGGGATGTGTGATATGATTAGTGGTGGCCACGTCAGCATAAGTTGCATGAGTATGAATGGTAGAGGATGATAATATATCTCGAGAATGTGATGCATGTCTATGTGCCTTTATTTTTTATATGTTATGTACCATTTTTCATATATGATGATAGATAATTTCTTATCCCCTACTTCTTTTATATGCATGTTTCTTTGATGTGCTCGTTTTGAGAAGACCCTGCGGATGAGCCAGCTACATAGGAGCTTGATGGGACTCCTTTTGAGCCAGATGCTGGAGGATGAGCAGTGACCTCTAGCCATTGAGTTTAGAGTCTATGGCCAATGCGTCTTTTTGTGATGTTTTTGTTTCCGTTGCTTATATCATTTTGTATCAGTATGTATCTTTTAGGACCCTACTAATGGAGTGCCCTCTTTAGTTTATCAGCACAATATGTTTATATTTATATATATGTTTGTGGTGTGATATTTAATTTTATTCTTACTTTTAAGTTTTTTAATATTTATGATTTTCTATATATGTTTAACGCTAATATTAATATTAAGTTTTAGATAATTTAGGTTTTTCTTTAATGGGACATCGGGGTGCCTCATTTGGGGTATCAGAGCAGTTTGATTCTGTTCAGACTATGAGGTTAGGGTGTACTGGCCATTTTAATTGAATCCACATCCGATATTGACTATGCTTAGAAGTTGAGTAGTGAGTCCAGACGCAATAGTTAACATTTGTGTGGCATATAGTATTTATATATCAAATTATGTAATATTATATGTCATATAAATGTGAGCTAATGATTTCTTTTATAGGATCATGGCTCGAGGTAGAGGTAGAGGACGATGGGGATGAGGTGGTGGTAGAACCCCAGAGAGTGTTGCTGGAGGTCACACCGGAGGAGGAGATATAGAGGAGAGTCATCTGAGACTCTCGGACCATCAGAGATCTAGCCACCTCTATGTTGCAGCAGGACAGCAGAACGCTCAGATGATACAGGATAGAGACAGTAGTAGGAGCGTGAGAACCAGAGAGCTGCTGAGGCAGAGGATGCAAGGATGGCTACTTTCCTAAAAGGGAAGTCACCCCATTTTAGAGGTGACTAGAGCAGGAGAGAGCAGTAGGAGCGTGAGAACCAGAGAGAGCTGCTGAGGCAGAGGATTGCAAGGATGGCTACTTTCCTAAAAGGGAAGTCACCCCATTTTAGAGGTGACTATGGCCCAGAGAGGGCAGGGTGGTGGATCCAGGAGCTAGAGAAAGATCTTTGACCATGAGATGCAGAGATGACAGGAAAGTGACTTATGCTGCTTTCATGCTGACTGGAGGAGAGTCATGGTAGAGAGGCAAGAGAAGGTTGTTGGAGGCCGAGGGCTGTGTGACTAACTGGGAGACTTTGTTCAAAACTTCCGCTTCCTGGAGAAATACTTCCCGCGTTTGGTTAGACGCAGAAGAGTTTATGAGTCTTCGACAGAGTAACATGTCTGTCGGGGAGGCTTTGATGCAGTTCAGTTTTCAAAGTTTTACCAGAGGTTCCCTGATGAGGATTGGATGTGTAGGAGGTTCGAGGATGGCTTGAGGCATGAGTTATAGAGAGCTATAGCGCTGCTTGATATTCAGAGTTTCCCAGAGCTGGTTGAGAGATGCAGTGCCATAGAGGGCATAGATCAGAGGCAGGCTGTTGAGCAGAGATCGCAGAGGAGTGGAGGCCCTATCAGATCAGGTTTTCAGAGGAGAGCAGGCAGTGGTTCTCAGTTGAGACGTGGACCCTATAGTAGACCCGTGCAGAATGTTCAGTCATCTGCATCAGTACCAGCTGCTACAGTACCAGTTAGTGTAGCGGGCCAATAGTAGAGAGGCCCAGTTTGTTACAGATGCGGAGATCCGCATTATGTTAGAGACTGCATAGAGAGACCGAGTTGTTTCCACTGTGGGAAACTAGGCCACATGACTCGGGATTGCAGGTAGAGAGGGATACAGCAGCAGGCAGCTGCTAGTAGAGGAGTTGCAGGCTATAGAGGTGGAGCTGGGAGAGGAGCCCTAGTAGTAGAACCGTCGATGGCCAGACCTTAGGCCACAGGGAGGGTGTTTACCGTGAGGGGAGCTGAATCCTCTCAATCTGCAGATCTTATCCAGGGTATGTGCTTGATATCTGGTAGACTCTCGTCTGTGTTGTTTGATTCAGGTGCTACACATTCATTTATTTCGCATGAGTGTGTGGATCATTTACATTTGCCTGTTTCTTGAGACACCCCTTGTGCCCCTTTGTGCCATTAAATTAAAACCTTATTAATTAATTATTTAAGCGCGCTCTTAACATTCAACGTGTATTCTGAAACACGTAAAAATTAAAACTTAACTTATAAACACACAACGGAAGAAAAAAATCAAAGCAACACACCATATATATAACATACATACTATAGGTTTATGCATCAGAGTATTTAAAACATTGTCTAGGGTATCCCGTCAGTAGGATCCCTAACAGGCATCTTAAAACAACTATTAATAGCGAAAACAAAATGTCTTATAAGACTCACTGGCCCTAGACACTAAACTACATTGCTGAAAACCCCATCTCTTCCTCTCGCATCCAGTTCATACTGAGTTTCATTCAATGCCTCAGCATCAAGCTCAGCCACAAGGTCTTCTCGTACGATCCCATAAAAGATAAAATACAACACACAGAAAGATATAGGGGATAAGAAACATTTCTATCATCAAAAGCGAAAAAGAGTCATAGCATATCATGCAATAAAAGTCACAGATAATCAACATACATAACTAATAAATCATCCTCAAATTAATGTATCATCCTCTACACTTTTATACTGACGTGGCCATCTCTATTCCTATCACGTTAGTCAGTAGTCCAGAACGGTCCAGTACCAATAACTTTCGAACGCATCAAAGACTAAACAAGTATTAGTCTAAAATGGTCCAGTGCCAATAATATACGAACGCGTCAAGGAGTATCAGTCCAGAACGGCCCAGTGCCAAGAACATTCGAACGCGCCAAGAACTAAAAGAGTATTACGGTAGTCTACCTCGGCATCCACATCTGTAGGGTACTCACCCGCAATATCCGATATCCCAAAATAGAATATCATGACCTCGTGTGTTCCACTCACACAGCTGTGAATAACATTACAAACACATGAACCTCACCAACCCACATTGATAACAACCTAATGCCTTAACCTTTCATCAAAACCTCAACACCTTTTTCCTCATAGATAAAACCACTTAATTAGGCTAGGCACATCTAAATCCCAATCATCCTCTCACTCACAATAACTTCTCCCGAACAACATATATCTCTACTTAAAAGATAACTAAGCATAGTAATAAATCAGGCAGATCATGCATAACACAGACAATCAAAAATATTCGAATACCACAAAATATCATATAAGCAAAAATAATAATAAATTCAATCAACCTCAGATAAGATAAAATCATCCTAACGTCGATAAACCTACAATCCCCGAATCACCATTGGTTTTACAGAAAAGGTTTCCAATGTGATTTTGGTCTTGTCGATTACTCAACTACTAGTAGGGTTTAGGTCGCCCTACACAATTATTATAGAATATACTACTTATCGTTTCCGACGGTAGATTGGTTCTTTCCCCCACCTGAGTTAGCACTGAAATCCCGAACTCGACGTTCCTCGCTATCGCACCACAGGTTAATAGTTTCACCTTGAACCAAAACAACATAACTATAATTAATCAAACAAACCCAACTATACCCACTTTATGCTAGATTCGGCCATTCAATTCAAATTAGGGATAGGATCATTTTCTCATTATAATCTTTTGGGTACTAACTACTTAGGTCTTAGATGGCTAGGATAAATTGCTATAAGTTGAAAATATGGAATAAAAATCATCTAACCACTTAGGGTAGGGTTTCGGCCTCAACAAGAAAATAGGGAAGGAAAATGTTTTTGATTACATGCTCTTGGATAATGAAAGTAGGGATCATAACTAGATCATAGAAATTGGTTTCACATTTAAAATGATTTTTCTAGAAATATTTGAAATTCTAGATCTAGAAATGGAAAACTCATGAAATAGGAAGAAAATGAATTCAAGAAGAGAGGAGATGATCATGGATGATCATGTTACCTCAAGTGTGTGAAGGAAATGAAGAAATGATGATGATCTTGGCAAGTTCTTCAATGGAAACACTTGAAGTTCTTTAAGAAGAAAATGGAGTTTTGTGTGTTTTTTGTGAAGAAAATGAATGAAAGAGATGAAGAGTGAAGATGGGGAGGGAGGCCACGGTTTTGAGGGGTATATATAGGCTAGATCTTAGGCTTTGTTTGGTTTTTAGGTTTTCGATTAATAGATTTTAGGAATATTTAATTAATATAAGCTTAACCATAGTTAATAGTTAACTTAACTAGGGTTATGTTACTAACTAGGGTTAAAATTCATGTGGCTCATAATTAATGTAGGTGTGGCTGATTTTGGGCCACATCTAATGAGTTATCCATGACTCATTGATCCCATCCATTAGCGGTTCCCGGAAATCCCATACGCAGCTCCGTCATTTACCCGATTTCGGTTTTTGAGAGGAAAATGATGAAACGAAAGCAAAATGAAATAGGTACGGTTTAGTATATATGGCTGCACGAAATTGGGGAGATGTGGGAGGTTTACAACCACATAAAATGAGTGGTTAAGAGTGCGTAGATGTGTCTTGTTAATAACCGCGAAAGCTTGGGGGTATTTTGGTCATTTTACCTAAAAGTCATGATTACTAGCATTTAATGCTCATAAATTCTTGGTGACTCATCCTCCATGAGTCATCATGTATGAATCATTGTCCCGATTTCTTGACGGGTCTCTGTAGTTCCGTTTTCGACTCCATCGGTTTCCCGGTTAGGGTTTCTGTCTGTTTTTCTATCAAAAATTTTCAAAATAACCAGACTCGTTGGAAATATGTTTTAAACATAAACCATTTCGTTCACAAGTCAAAATTAGGTTTTCTGATCATTAAAATCTTACTGTCAGTGAAAACATCGACTGTTTTCTGTCCGAACTTTTACCAAAATTCGTCCGAATAAACATAATATTTTATTTCTGATCATAAATTTGGAAAGTAGGATTCCTCACAGACATAATATAAAAAAGTCTACAAATTTTAAGTTTCGGGTCAAATTAGGGTTTTCTGCCGGTATAAAATTATATTGTCAGTAAAAACGCATACCGGGCTCTGTTTGAATTTTCAACCCAAATTTTTACCGTAACCTTTTACCATAAGAGAGACTATGAATATGATTTTTTTTTTATTAAAAATCACTTTCTAACTCTCAGATTAAAATATAATTAATTATATTTTAACCGGTTAAACAGCATAATTAAAAATCAGGCTGTTACATTTCTCAGTTACCTTATACCCTTACAGTATCTACTCCAACAAATGATTCCTTGAATATCATGTATGTTTGCTTATAGTGTCCTATAGTTGTTGAGAATAGGACATTCCTTGTGGATCTTGTCTGTTTACCTATGCAACAGATAGATGTTATCCTTTGCATGGATTAGCTTTCGGCTAACCATGTAGTGTTAGATTGTTCCGGCAAGACCTTGTCCTTTCTTGAGTCTTCTATCATACTATCTGCCAATAAAGGAGTATCTATGAGGAGTGATGATTCTCGACTGTACATGATGCTTTTCTCAGTGGAATCTAAGGAGACTCCAAGTATAGATTTTATGCCTATCGTGAGAGAATTTCCTGAGGTTTTCCCTCCCGATGTTCCGGGTTTGCCCCCAGAGAGGGAAGTGGAGTTCACCATAGATCTCATACCAGGGACAGGACCTATATCTATAGCACCTTATTGGATGTCATCCGTAGAGTTAGCCGAGTTAAAGAAACAATTAGATGATATGTTGAAAAAGGAATTTATCAGGCCCAGTGTTTCACCGTGGGGAGCTCCAGTGTTGTTTGTTAAGAAGAAGGATGGAAGTGCTAGACTGTGCACAGATTATAGGCAATTGAATAAAGTGACGATCAAGAATAAGTATCCGTTGCCTAGGATAGATGATCTGATGGATCAATTAAAAGGAGCTTCGATATTTTCCAAGATTGATCTGAGGTCTAAGTATCACCAGATTAGAGTAAAGAAGGAGGATATACCCAAGATAGCTTTCAGGACGAGGTACGGACACTATGAATATTTAGTTATGCCTTTTGGTGTGACTAATGCTCCAGCAGTGTTTATGGATTATATGAACAGGATCTTTAGACTGTTCCTCGATAAGTTTGTGGTGGTGTTTATAGACGATATCCTTATTTATTCCCGTACACGGGAAGAGCATGAGAAACATTTAAGAATAGTGTTACAGGTGTTGAAGGATAGACAGTTGCATGCCAAGCTTTCTAAGTGCGAGTTTTCATTAGAGGAGGTTCAGTTCCTAGGTCATGTGATTAACAAAGAAGGAATAGCAGTAGATCCTGCTAAAGTTGAAGCAGTGCTTAAGTGGGAACGACCTAAGTCAGTTAGTGAAGTGAGGAGTTTCTTGGGATTGACTGAATATTATCGGAGGTTTATCGAGGGTTTTTCGAAAATTGCGTTGCCTATGACGCAGTTAACGAGAAAATGTACAGCGTTTGTTTGGACGGAGGAATGTGAGGAGAGTTTTCAGAAGTTGAAGGAAAAGTTAACTACATCACCTGTTCTGACTTTGCCAGATCCTATAGGATAGTTTAACATATATTGTGATGCGTCATACCAAGGATTGGGTTGTGTCTTGATGCAAGAGGGAAGAGTTGTGGCTTATGCTTCCCGACAGTTGAGAGTTCATGAGAGGAATTATCCGACCCACGATCTGGAGTTGGCAACTATAGTGTTCGCATTAAAGATATGGCGACACTATCTTTATGGAGCTAGGTTTAATGTGTACAGTGACCATAAGAGTTTGAAGTATCTGTTTGATCAGAAGGAGCTGAATATGAGACAACGTAGATGGATGGAGTTTATTAAGGATTATGAGTTTGATCTTCGATACCATCCTGGGAAGGCGAATGTTGTAGTGTATGCTCTGAGTAGGAAATCTTTACATGTGTCGGCGATGATGGTAAAGGAAATGGAGTTGATTGAACAGTTTAGAGATATGAGTCTAGGGATGGAGTTGTGTGAGGATAGAATATGCTTAGGTATGATCACTATTAATAGTGAGTTTCTGAGGGATCTTAAGGATAAACAGGTTCAGGATCAATACCTGCAAGAGGTGAGTAGAGGCATAGATGTGGATAAGATTTCAGAGTTTAGAAGAGGGCCAGATGGTGTGATGAGGTTTAGGGATAGGATATGTGTGCCAGAGGACTTAGAGTCTAGGAAGATGATTTTGGAAGAGGCACATAAGAGTAAGTTGAGTTTTCACCCCGGAGCCACCAAGATGTATCAGGATTTAAAGAAAATGTTTTGGTGGCCGAGAATGAAGAAAGAAGTGGCAGAATATGTTTTATCTTGTTTGGTTTGTCAGAAAGCTAAGATAGAACATCAAAAGCCTGCTGGTTTGCTACAGTCCTTAGATATCCCAGAATGGAAGTGGTATAGCATAGCTATGGATTTTGTGGTTGGATTACCACGAACTCCTAAGAGGCATGATGCGATTTGGGTTATCATCGATGGGTTGACGAAGTGTGCCCACTTCTTACCTATTGGTGAGAGTCATAGCTTAGAGAAGTTGACCCAGATCTACATCAAGGAAGTTGTTAGGCTACATGATGTACCGTCGAGTATTGTCTCCGACCGAGATCCTAGATTCACATCTAGATTTTGGACACAGTTGCACAGTACTTTGGGGACGAAGTTGAGGATGAGTCTGCTTATCATCCTTAGTCGGATGAACAGTCTGAGAGGACAATTCAGTCATTGGAGGATCTTTGAGGGCATGTGTTTTAGAGCACATTGGTAGTTGCGATGAGTTTTTGCCGTTGATTGAGTTTACATATAACAACAGTTTCCATAGCAGTATCGGGATGGCACCATATGAGGCATTGTATGTGATGACAACCAAATTGTGGGTTGCCTTTGAAAGATCTTTTTGGTTGATTTCATAATATGTTTATGGCGCAAAACACGCAAAAACAAGATAAAGATTAAGTGCAGAATTGTAACATAGATGAAAGTGAAGAAATAAACAAAAGATGGATGAGGAAGAGATGATCAATGGCGCCACAAACTAGGTAGTTTGATAAGCCTCTGAGGTTCGCCACAAGAATCTTGGATTCTTGATAAGAACAAGGTTTGGTTCAACCAAGAACCCAAGAGAACAATTCTCTCAACAAGGGATATCAATCCACAATGAACTTCCAAGTTACATTTCAATGTGTTTGGGCGTGACTTACATAGGAGTTGGCAGCCAACTTTTGGTTGCCTAAATCAAACCATAACCCCCACATTATTAACCCAATCATGACACTAAAACTCACTAACTCCTAACTTAATTCAGCCCCCAACTATTTATTTCTCTCTCTCTATAATTATGTAGTAGTCACACTTATTTCTCATATTAAAAGTGTAACTCCTCCACAATTTAACAAAACAATGAAAAGCTATTACTTATTGGAGTTACTTTTTGGTATGCAAACCAACAAGATCCCTCCCCTATGCCTTATGGAACTCGTGCACAATAGGTAGATGATGGGCTTGATCCATTTGTAACTCAAAACACATTTGGACCCACTTAAATACCCATTAACACTTATTGAATTAAAATAAAACAAATAAAATCACTTGAACTTGGCTTCATGAATTCGCCCCATGCTTCAAGGATCCTTTAGTTGGATAATGTAAGTTATCAATTTGGGCTCCACTCCATTTGATCTTGACCTTAAGCTTGCTTCTATCAAAATAGCCATTATTTGAAAGGAGACTTGTTGGGCTTTCTTGGCTGTAATCCTTGTTACAGGCCCATCAAGTCTTTGTGTTGCTTCTTGCATCAAACTTCTTATTGGACTCTTTTCATCCTTGATGAAAAGTTGACTTGCCCCCCCTTGGCTTACATCAGTATGCAGGAAATGTAGGACTCCGTTGTGGGGGAAAGAAGTTATCTAACGTCAGAAATGGCTAAGTAACATTTTATTCAATATTGGCGTAAGGCGATCTAAACCCTACTAGTGAGCGAGTAATTGACAATATCAATATCACATTGGGGATTACTTAGTGGTACCAATGATGATATCGAGATTGGAGATTTATCGCAGTTAGGTTAATTTTTATGATATCTGAGGTTGTCTGATTTTATTGTTTTGAGCTGCTTGCTGTGTGCTGTTTGGATTGATATGTTAATTGTTTAATTATATTTATTTTATTATTTTATTATTTTATTATTATTATAATATGATTATGGTTAATAACCTATACTTGCTGATAATATGTTATATTTGCCATAACATACTTAGTTGTTTTTAGGGAGTGATATTTGATATTTTAAGTGATGCATGTTGGGGAGTGTATGATATATTATTTAGACGTGCCTAACCTAATTAATTAATATTTTATTATGATGAGATTGATGAGGTAATGTTATTTGAGATATGCTATGAGATAGTGATGAGAGGTTAAAGCACTAGGGTATGATTCGATATACGTCGGTTAAACCCATATAGATGCATGTTGTTGATCACATCCGTGTGTTTGGAACACACGAGGTCAGAAGTCCTCGTGGGACCGTCCCAACTTAGATTTTAGGCTGTGCAGCTATAGTGTCATTGCTATGCATGAGCACCCTCGAGAGAGAACCAGGGTGTGCACCGGAGCGAGATGTGCAGCTATAGTGTCATTGCTTTGCATGAGCATTCTCACCGCGGATGAGAGTGTGCACCGGGATTTGGGGACGCGTCGCTTGGACAACTGACTAACATCCCTGAGTGGGCAAGGGACGTGTAACAGGATTGGTGGTGGCCACGTCAGCATAAGTTGCATGAGTGCGAAGGGTAGAGGATGATAATATATCTCGAGGATGATTGTATATAAATCTTGTATATATATCTGTGATGCATGTCTATGTGCCTTTATTGTTATATGTTACGTACCATTTTCCATATATGATGATAGATAGTTTCTTATCCCCTACTTCTTTTATATGTATGTTTCTTTGATGTGCTCGTTTTGAGAAGACTCTGCGGATGAGCCAGCTACGGAGGAGCTTGATGGGACTCCTTATGAGCCAGATGCTGGAGGACGAGCAGTGACCTCTAGCCGTTGAGTTTAGAGTCTATGGCCAGTGCGTCTTTTGTGACGTTTTTGTTTCCATTGCTTATATCATTTTGTATCAGTATGTATCTTTTGGGACCCTACTGATGGAGTACTCTCTTTATTTTATCAGCACAGTATGTTTGTATATATATATATATATGTGTGTGTGTGTGTGTGTGTGTGTGTGTGTGTGTGTGTGTGTGTGGTGCAATATTTAATTTTATTCTTACTTTTAAGTTTTTTTTATATTTATGATTTTCTATATATGTTAACGCTAATATTAAGATTAAGTTTTAGATAATTTAGGTTTTTCTTTAATGGGACATCGGGGGGTCTCATATTCTCCTATATTCAAGAGAGGGTGTTATTGTTCTCTCCTTGTATTTATAGAGGACTTATAATCTCTTCTACTTAGTAAAAATCCTTTTACTCTTGCCCCATGGTTTTTCCCTTATTCGTTAAGAGTTTTCCACGTAAATATTTTGTGTTCAGTTCCTACTTTCTCATCTTTTAATTTATCTTTTATTTTTTAAAAAAATATGAGATGTATCCATAAGGTGTCCAAGGCACATATAAAAGTTTCTTCAAAGTGCCCAGAAAGTGTCCGAGGCAAAAATAATAATTTTTAAATTGGACACCTGACAAGAAATGTCAGACATGTGTCGTTTCGGTGTTAGACGCGTGTTCGACACTCGGACACCCCAAAATCTAGGAGTGTCTGTGCTTCATAGCGGTTAGGTTCCAAATCACAGAAAAGTACTAGAACAAAAAGGTGATATGGCCACATCGGACTCCATTACAGCCAAATTGCAATAGATTCAAAAACAAATCTTCAGCAAGAAAAAGTTTCTACTACAATAGCAAAATCCGCATGACAATGACCGCAATGCCTGCAATCGCAATGTCCACGGCCACAACCGCAATAGTAATTTAAAGCCATACCAGAACTAAAATAACTTTTCAATCAATAAACTAAAATAATATAAACATTAGATTGAAAAAAAAACAAAATTATTTACAAACAGAATTGAAAATTACAACAACCTCACCCGATCAAGACCTGCTGGTAGAGGATCAACTACGACAGTATGAATTTCATCCATAAAGACTTGATGATCAAGTTATCTGGATTTCCATAATGTAGGATCCTAGTTAAACCGCTCATCTTTAAGATCCTTTTCTTTTTATACCAGTAATACATAACGCGACATTGTCATTTGCTATATGGATCATTTGAAGCTAATAGGGCAACATGAAACGGTGCTTTTGATATTTTCTTTTTCCTTACATTTTCAGCCATCTAGATTATAGGGTCAAACAATAATCCACCATCCACAGCATCGATGACAATGTTTCCAGAAGACATGTGGTGGATTAGCATCATTACCAAATTGTATGTAATGAAGGAAGAGCCAAGAACCAAAAGAAACTCATCCCATGGTCTTCCTATTACAAAAAATAATATCAAAATGTTTTTTTTTATAGAGTAAGTTGTCTACTCTGTGAATGTTATAAACAAATATTTGTTGATCCTAATACACAATTCTAACTTCTTTAGCAGAAGAACATAATCGAATCTCCTTGGCACATCAAATAATCAAACTAGGATATGTCAAATAAAAATCAGTGTGAGCTGTGAGGTTTTATGAAAATATAATTCAGCCAGAAATTTTGAAATAAAACCTTCAAGGCAACAATATTATGCGGCAGTAATTTGATTTTCAAAATATCCTGCGCTACGATCCTAATTAAATTTTTTTTTTTATGTAAATCTCTAAAACTTCTATTGTTCTTAGCTGCTAACATAAAAACTCAACAATTAACCACATGGAGGGAATAAAAGATAACAAACTAGTGTAGTTTTCCGGAAACAAAAATGATATATCCTTTGATAAATCTTTTTACAAATTCTTTGACTCACATGTCACATATTATATTTATTGGAAAATGCTAACAAGTTAATAATATTTAGAACTTTATCTTTGTTGCATGTTTCTGAATTCTTGTATTGACATTTCAACAGGTGATATGAGCATGGACACACAAAGCTAATGACCAAACATTGAAGACTTGCATAGACCCATGACAAGGGCAAGGCTAAGGAGAGTTCAAGACATACTCAAGAAGGTGGTGGTCAGTCACTTGACTCATAAGCAACCTTATGAAGAGGGCATCATCTTAAACCTCTTATGCATTGAGCCATTGACCACCTAGTTAGGAATAGGGACTAGGACCTATGTATAGAGTAAAGTTTTTGTAATAAAGGTAGGGATTAGGACCTATGTATAGAGTAGAACTTTTGTAATAAAAATGCTTATTAAAAAATCACTTGGGTAGTTTAGGCTTTTGGGCTTTTACTTTGGGCTTGGGCTAATTTGGCCTCTTATACCATAGGTCCAACATAGGAATCCTACATTGGGCCAAGAGAGGCCCACACTTGGGATTTAGATGAGGGAGGCACTATAGTACATTAGAAGGTGATGAGCACTTTGCCTCACCTATAAAAAGGCATGATGTAACTCATTTCACAACTTTGAATTCATTTGCAAACTTCTCACACTTGAGAGTTGAGTTGAGAGAGAGTTCTCTTCTTCTTGGTTCATGAGTTGAACCATAGATTCTTATCTTGAATATCCTTATTCAAGTGGTGAATCATCCTTGGCTTATCATTCAAATCTTGTATGAACAAGCTTGAATGTGGCGCCATTCCCTTCCCTTTCTACCTTTTCCATTTTCTACTTTCTTGTTCTTTAATTCTTGTTCTTTAATTCATGCAATTTACATTTCATAGCTTAGATTTACTTTCATGTTCTTTATTTCAGTTCATATCAATTGTCTTGTTTTCTACTCCTTTTCATTTTCCTCTTGATTCTCACTAGAGCAGGGGCGGAGCCAGGAAATTCAATTGAGGGGGGGCCAAAATTAAATATACATAACATGAAATAAAAAATAAAAAATTAACTAACACATACATATCATACAAAATAAATTTGATATATAATTTAATATAGTATAAATTATTCAAACTATATCAAATAATTAGGTCAGCCTAAGTTTTTAGTAAAAACATTATTGTAAAATAAAGAAATTAAAAATATTATTAATATATATTATTCACATAAAAGGATAACTAAGCCATTACCAAAAGTCCAAAAAAAATAAGCCATTAGCAATTATATAGAAGGATAAATAAGCCATTATTACCATTAATTGCATTGTTAAGTTGTTGGTCTGCTGCTTCACTATTAAATATTATGAGTTGCTGCCCAATTGCTATTAGCCTATTACCATATTATTATTATACACTCCTATATGTATGTAAAACAAAAGACTGCTTCACTATTATTTAAATATTATGTGCTGCTGCCCAATTGCTATTAGCCTATTACCATATTACTATTATACACTCTTATATGTATGTAAAACAAAAGAAATATGAAATCATGGGGGAGGCCATGGCCTACAAAGGCCTCCCCCTCCCTCCGCCCCTGCACTAGAGTATCAAGTTTCATCAATTGTGTTCTTGATTTGTATTTGATCTAGAATCTTAAAACAATTTGATCAAAGAAGATCCTAAAATGCTAAATGATCAATCTTAGATCACATCAACAGGTCCCTTCAAATATAAGTGATCTTTTCCCACATGTTTAGTGACTTAAGGCTTTGGAAAAATGGAGACCACAAGGGTGCGGGGACTCTTTAATTTCCACTACTAAAAAATTTGAATTTAGCAACAAAAATTAGCAACGAAAACACATTGGTCGCAAACTGCGACGGATTTAGCGACGAATTGTGTCATGATTTATGGTAATAAGGTGTTTGTTTTTAGTGGCGGACTCAGCAACGAAAATACATCTATTGCAAACTGCGACAAATATTAGGGTGTTTGCTATTTAGCGACGAATCCAACGATGGAAATTAGCGACAGAGATACAAATGTCGCAAACTGTGACGAATTTAGGGTATTAGGGTGTTTGCTGTTTAGCGATGGATACATCGACAAATTATGCTCATCGTTGCAAATCTCGTCATAAAATCCGTCACAAACGTTTTCCTTTGAACATAGCAACAAAATTAGTGACAAAAATTATTTGTCGTGAAACAGTCAATCACGAAACACGTTGCTAATTTTTCAATTCCAATTTAATAATAAAATTAGCGACGGACATAGACGTCGCTAAATTTTTCGTCACTAAATTCATTGTTAATGTATTATTTTTATATAATATAATATAATTATATCTTATTCTTTGCATCATTTAATTTGAGTAAAGACCCAAAGTGGTCCCTTAAATTTTTCAAGTATGACAGTTTGGTCCCTAAAAAAAATAAAGGACAATTTGGTCTCCCAAATTTCAAAACGGGGGACAATTTGGTCCTTACGGAGGGACCAGAACGTCCCCCGTTATGAAATTTGGGGGACCAAATTGTCCTTTATTTTTTTCAGGGATCAAACTGTCCTACTTGAAAAATTTGAGGGACCACTTTGGGTCTTCACTCTAATTTTTATTTCGAAACCCACCGCTACAATGTCATAGTACGCCATTCTGCCCCAAACCGCACACTGCATACCGCTACGAAGATGTAGCACGCCAGACACCTCGTCAACCTCTATCTCAATAATCATTATTAATGCTTCTTTGTCCTTTGTATTTTCTTTCTTCACTTTGCACATTAGAGTTTTTTCCTTTGATTCTCTCTACATCTTTCTACAAACTCATCAACTTCATGGCGACGAACACCATAACCGGAGCATCGATCTCCGTGAGCTCTCTCCGTCCTCACTTCAATCCGAGACTGGTATCATTTTCATTTCTCTCTGTTAGTTTTAATTATCAGTGCTGTTGTGTGTTTCGCTTTGTTTTTCATTTTTACAATGATTGATCTATTATTCAATACAAGTTCTCTGTGAATTTTGCATTTAAGTTCTAATTGAGTCAGATCTCAAATATGCTCGTATCTGCATTAATTTGTATATATATTGGATGCACACAAGGTGTTTAAATAAATGTTTGAACCGAATGAATTGATGTTTGATAAGGTATATGCACACTTGTGAGACTGCCTTACATGACATTGAAGAGGCCTTCAAAGGTATACCATTACCAATCTTTTTCTCACGATTTTCATATTGTGTGTTTCTCTACTATGTAAATCTATTTAATATGTGAATTTATCATATTGTGCATGTTTGGATTACCCATAAACTTACTTTTTGGCTTCTCAGAATCTATTGTGGTATACTATTGGAAGGTTTCCAATCATGCTCTAGCCTTAATCTATACTACCATGATTTCAGCTTTTGAGTATGTGGAGAAGGCCAGGAAAGCAAATCCCTTGATATGGTCATATTTTTTGTGATGCAGTTGAACATTATATTGCTTGAGGCAGAACAGATTAGGATTCTTTAGGATTTCGATAATGAGATTATTTAGGGATTTTATCTTTCTATAACTTTATGGCTTTTATCTTTGAGAGATATTTGTGTTTGGGGGAAAATATTATCTTATTAAGATTTTTAATTTAACTTGGATCACCTTTGGGTCATAAATATTCTTCGGGTGTCTGCTACTCAGACTTTTGATATTGATCCTAAAGATTAAGTTTCTCTTCCGTTGGTTAAACATCATTGGTAGTGTTTCTACAAAAAAAAAAAAAAAACATTGGTAGTGTGATGTATGTGGCATATGAAAAGCATTTTCTCTCCGTAAGATATATATGTTGCAGCAATTGGGGAACAGGTTGATTACTGTGATGCATTCTTAGTTTCTATGCTCTTGTTCTTCCATTTTATGGCTGTTGGTTTGTTTATCCAAACTTGTCTGCACTTTCTAAGATAACCACTATAATCATTCATACCCTCAAAAACATGCTAGAGTGGGAGTTTGCATGATTTACACTAAGATGAATTATGGTTGGTTAATATAAAAAAGATGCTTTCAATTTACGTGGCCAGCTACCATGGCAACTAGTCAATTGAGTTGAAGCACTGACAGCATTAATAAATTACTTAGTCCTTTCAATCTTTTATCTGTAAACAACATAGTTTCTAGGTTCCTTTGAACTCTAACAAGTCAGTACTGGCACCCGTGCCCGGCACGGGATAGAAGATTGCCTAACATGAATAACATTGTTATATAGAATATTTTCCCACACGTTTAGTGACATATAGCTTTGGAAAAATGGAGACCATATGGCACGAGGACTCTTTAATTTTATTTTTTATATTTTTTTGAATTGGGTTACTCTTTTTTTTTTTTTTTTTTAAAGCAATTGGGGGTCTCTTTAATTTCCATTTCAATTTCTCAGTGAAAAAATATTATATCTTCTTATAAATTCTATGTCTAAGTTTAATTAATGTTTTAAAAATATAGGGAAAACAGCGCACTAATTAAGAAATACATTTTTTTTTGGTAAATTAATTAAGGAATACATAAAATGTAATTATCCCATTGAAAAAAACTAATAATATCAGTTTTCAATGTGTTAAAAATATAACTTTGTATGACAAATTACTTTTTTAGATCCTTTAATAGATATCTGTTAGCATTTGTCTTAATATTATTGTTTATTGATTATTTATGAAAGAAAAAAAGGAGGAAGGAACCAAATAATGTTTGGCTGCAAATCTTGGTTTAATTCCATGTTTCCATTTCCATTCATATAGGTGTTATAGACAATCCTCTAGAAGCTTACATGGTTAAGTAAAAGTAGATAAATAAATAAAGTTGGTTATAAGTCTAATAATGTGGGGAAATAACAAAGACGTAAATCGATAATGAGTGCATGATTTTCATAAAATTTGACCAGTCATATTCAAAATCACATCTGATTAACCAATGAGGGGGCAAACATTTGAGAGCAATGCTAGTATCACACTCCTCTTAACACACCCTTTATTATAGGGTGCATTTCATGTGGGACCATGTATTTTGATGGGTCTCACATGAAATCTACCCAATAATAAAGGGTGTGTTGGAGAGGAGTGTGATAAAGAGTGTGAGAGTGTGATAACTAGTGAATCCACAAAGGTGACAAATCACATCAACACTCTAAATACGCTATTTGCTCAGTTCACAACGTCAGATTTCAAAATAGCAGAAAATAAACGTGCAAAACTTCTACTTCAGAGTTTACCAGATTCGTATGATCAACTTATCATCAACATCACAAATAACAATGTCATTGACTCTCTTTGATCACTTTGATGATGTTGACGGTGCATTTCTTGAAGAATCAAAGCGCAAGAATAAGGAGGAAAGATCAGAAAGTTCAAAGCAAGCAAAGGCGTTAACAGTGATGAGGGGCCGATCAACGGAACGTGACTAGATGGACAAACCGACTTGAATGCAGTCATGATCACACATGCAAAACCCTAGAAAGGTCACGTAAGGAGAAATCCTAACAGAGCCATCTTTCAAAGGTGCTTAGTGGGCCCCGATTATCAATAGAGCAACTTTACACCATCTCATTGTTTTTAGTGTACTCTGCTATTTTTTTGTATTAAGTACTCTGCTATGTTTTTAATTGTGCGTCCAATGGTCTTCAAGTTTTATAACTATCAGTGGACTGTATGTTAATAGTTTTAGCATGCATCCAATATGCTAAGGGTGCATTTAAGTTGCAAAAATGCAGGGGATTGGACGGCACAAAATTTTTTGTCCATTGGTTGATTTGAAAAGTGATCAGGGGATAGGACAAAAAGGAGGTGAGTGACCGGACAGAAACCCAAAAATTTTTTCCCCACCAAACCATGGGACAACTTTTTGTCCCATGGACAGAATACCTAAAAAAGACAATTATCTTTATATCTCTCTCTATCCCTCTCTCAAAACAGACAAAATTATCCTTACATCCCCCCCCCCTTCCCCCCTCCCCCCTCCCCCCCCCTCTCTCTCTCCTCTCAAATATTTTTCAAAGACGCAAATGTTACATATGTGTATATATATATATTGATAGAACGTTAACATTATATAACACATATTAATAATATATAATATTATTATGGTAGTAATAATATATTATCATATATACTATATATTATAAAATATATTATATATTGCCTAATACTTACATTTATTAATAATATATATTAATAATATTATATATTAATATATAATAATATATATTACAAAGGGTATCATAGTAAAATTAATATTATTTTACTTGTGTTGTCCATCATTATCTATCAAACGATGTACAGGACAAAAAATTGTCATGTGACTCAAGGGGTTGTACTGTGTTGTCCTACTGTCCTGTGTTATCTTGTGCATTATTGCATATCAAACACATCCTAAGTGAGCCCACCCGCAAATCTGTTTTATTTGTTGATCTTTTAAATTGTTCGACCAATATCCTTTATGAGTTTGGATTGTCCAAATGATCTCTGTAAGTTTCTGAACATTTTATTGGACTAACCAAGTGATGCTTTTTATATCTATTACATATGTCTCCTTAATGTTTTTGTCCAAGTGCTTTATATTTTTTAATATGAAAACAATACGAAGCATTCATGAATAAGAGAAAAGAAAGTACAACTCTTCGAGCCAAGAGAAAGAGTCAACCTTATGACATTCTCTCTCCATTGTTGCTGGTGCCAACCTAAGAAGTGATAGAATGAAAGAAAGTATAGCAGTCTGTTCTGAAATAAAGCAAAAGTGCTTTTTTCCAAGCTAATACCAAGACAACATTTTAGAGAAAAGCATAAAAGTTATCAGAACTAATATGGATCAAACGGCTCAATAATATTTAATGCTATCTCTAAACGGTCATATTAAAGGTTGTTGATGAAGAAAAGAGTGAAGTTTCATGAAGACTATTGTAAATATCAAAAGAGACTCTTGAATAAAGCATGACCAAACTCTGATATTCAAAGTGCAAAACCTTTGTTCATATTCTCTCTCATATTATCTGTAAAAGATATATTGATCTCTAAGCTTAAACTTGTAATATCCTCACACATAGTGAGTTACCCTTAGCTCAAATATTTTAAACTCCTTGCTTTAGAGTGAGCCTGAAGAAGCTTGTTTAGAAAGAAGAGGTGTTGAATACTTGGTGATTGTAAGCCTGAAGAGGTTAGAGGAAAGAATAGTTGCAAAACTATTGGATTATAGTGGATAAAACCTTCAAGTAGAAGGGACTGGACGTAGCTCTTAGCTGGAAGAGAGTGAACCAAGATAATATCGTTGTGTGATATTCTCTAACCCCGTCTTTGTCAAGTTTATTTTAAAAAAACTTTTGGAGATTTGCTATTGAGTTTCTAAACACTCTTTTTAAGAAACTATTTTTCTCATGTGCCTTTGTTTCTATCTTGTGTGTTAAATTGTTTTTGAAAAAGATTTTCAAAATGTTAAGAAACATTATTCAACCCCTCTTATTGTGTTTCCATGTGTCACTTTCACTTTCACGTCCTTTCGTCAGTCATTTGGTCTTGCTTATACATGTTTGGATCGTCATTCTTTATTCATTTTGTTGGCTTGAGTACGTTCTTCTTCAAATGATTGGTTTAAGGCTTCTTTGATGACAAATATTCCACACACTTGGCAAACTATTAACAAATACTCACACACAGTTTTTCATAAAGAGTTAGCATATGTCAAGACTAACTTATGCAACAGTGATCATCAAAATCAAAGTTAACAAGGACTCCTTGATCTTTAACAAACATAGTAGCTTTCTTGTCTTGAGTATACAATATTCTGAATAGAAATGCTACTCGGGGCACCTATTTATAATGCCCTCTACCTATATGCAGAAAGTCCTCAACCACTTTCTGTTACAATCATAGCTGACTTAGTCAATTATCTAAAGTGCTAACTGAAATAACTAACTCACTAATTCTAAGTAATCCTTCACTCCCCCTCAAGTTGGCGCATGAAGGTTAATAATGCCCAACTTGTTAAGTAACAATTCAAATCTTTCTCTTCCTAGAGGCTTAGTAAAGATGTCTGCTATTTGGTCCTTCGTTCATATCTTCATGGGTTTAATTTCACCCGATTGGACCCTTTCTTGAAAAAAATAGCATTCCATTTCTACATGTTTGGTTCTCTCGTGGAAGACTGGATTTGATGCAATATGGAGGGCCGCTTGATTGTCACAAAACAAAGATGTTGCTTCCTATTGAGGAATGTCCAACTCCTTGAGTAACCATCGAAGCCAAATGAGTTCACTGACTGTGGTTGCCATAGCTTGATATTCGGCTTCAGTTGAGGACTTTGCAACCACAGTTTGCCTTTTGGTTCTCCAAGAGATAGGTGCTTCTCCAAGTTGAATCAAATAACCGGTGCATGATCTTTGGGTGAGTGGACATCCTCCCCAATCCGCATTACAATAGGCTTTGAGTTGAAGATCATTCTGGCTAGAGAGAAATATCCCTTGTCCTGGAGTTGTTTTTAAGTATCGAAGAATCCTTTCAACATCATCCATGTGAATTTGTGTTGGTGCTGCCATATACTGACAAAGAGTATTGACTACATATGTTATGTCTGGCCTTGTCACAGTCAAATACAGCAGGCGACCCAAAAGTCTTCTAAACCGAGTTGCATCCACTGCTGGATCACTGGTCTTCACCCACAAGTTACAATTTTGTTCCATAGGAAAATTGCTTGGTCTGCAGCTCTCCATTCTTGTCTCCTTGAGTATGTCTAGAGTGTATTTTCTCTGGCTAAGGACAAATCCCTTTGCTGATCTAGCCACTTCTATGCCCAAAATGAACTTCAAAGGTCCTAGATCCTTTATACTGAACCTTGAATTCAAATGCTGTTTGATATCTTGTATCATGACCAAATTATTTCCAGCTATAGTGATGAATACTTCTCCCTGCTTGTATATGAACAAAGAATGATCTGCTTTACATTGCTGAAATCTCATTTCTTCTAGTGCAGTGGTGAATTTTTGGTATCAATTTCTTGAAGCTTGCCGAAGTCCATACATAGATTTCTGTAGCTTGCATACTCTTGTATCTTCTTTCTTTGCAAAGCCTTGAGCAATCTTCATATATATTTCCTCCGTCAAGTCTCCATGTAGGAAGGCATTGTTCACATCTAATTAGTGAACAAGCCATCCTTTAGCTATTGCAATAGAGAGGATGGTTCCCATGGTAACCAACTTAGCTACTGGAGCAAAGGTTTCATGAAAATCTTCCCCTACTACTTGTGTGAATCCCCGTGCCACTAGTCTTGCTTTATAGCGTTCCACTTCACCATTTGGCTTGAATTTCACTTTGTAAACCCACTTGGAATCAACTGCATGCTTGCCTTCTGGAAGTTCTATCAGTTTCCAAGTATCATTGGCCTCCAATGCTTCTATCTCCTTTTGCATAGCATCTTTCCAGTGTTGATGTTTTATGGCCTGTGAAAAATGCTTTGGCTCATCATGTGAATTAATCGCTGTTAGGAGAGCTAGATGTGAGTTTGAAAATTTGTTGTAAGACACATAATTGGATATAAAGGATATTTAACTGTGTTACCAGAAAAGGGACTATGTGAGGAATGAGAGATGGAAGGTGGCAGGTCTACCTCATAATCCATGAGATGTCTTGGCAATTGCCTCGCTCTACCACTTTGTCTTTCATGTAATTCTCTTGCCTCACTTTCCTGAGTTTCTGAATTTGTAGGAAGACCCTGCTGTTCTGAATCTGCATCATAGTGTTCTTGTTCCTGATGTGTTACTTTTGCAGTATTGATGTTCTGTTCTGTTTCTTGCACATTAATGCTTTCTGGACTGCTCTTGTCTGCATCATTCTCCCAAGAAGGTTGCTGTGATTGCCCTGTTTTCTCCTTAAAGCTGTTTTCTCTAAAAGGAAACACAGTTTCAAAGAACACAACATCTTTTGACACAAATATTTCTTTGTTTATTGTATCATATACCTTGTAGCCCTTTTGGCCTAAAGGATAACCAACAAAGACACAAGGTCTCACCCTTTCATCAAACTTCCCTTCTCTTTTTGTTTTTAGAGCATATACTGAACACCCAAAGACTCTTAAAACATTATAATTTGGTTTTCTTTTATACAAAATCTCATAGGGTGTTCTGTTCTTAAGGACATGAGAGGGTGTTCTATTGATAATGTGAGCTGCAGTAAGGACACACTCTCCCAAAAATTGGGTTGGCAAACCAGAATGAAAGCGTAAGGGACGAACCATCTCAAGGATGTGTCTATGCTTTCTTTCCACCACACCATTTTGTTGAGACGTGTGTATGTACAACTCAATTCCATTACAATTCCCTTTTCTTGATAAAAAATCTGCATATGCCTTGAAGTAAATTCTAAACCATTGTCTGACCTAACACATTTAATTTTATTTCCAAATTGTGTCTCTATCATGCAAACAAACATTGGCAAATAATGTTCTACTTCAGATTTATGTTTCATGAGATAAATCCAAACTCCTCTACTAAAATCATCAAAAATAGAAAGAAAATAGTGAGCTCCTGAATTAGAAGCAGTGCTATAACGTCCCCAAATATCACAATGTATTAGATCAAAAAAGGATTTAGATTTTATAGAACTAAGGGGAAAAGGTAACCTAGTCTGTTTTGCCCGAATACAAGGATCACAGGGCAATTTATTTTGATTTCTAACTACTTCTATGTCAAGACCTATGTGTGCCATCTTAGAATCAGATGTATGCCCTAACCTATTGTGCCACAAGGTCCAATTATGCTGGTTGCTAACCTTCATTGCTACCCTTTCTTCTTGTGAAGCCTCAAGAAGATGTAAACCATCTCGATGCCTACCCAATCCAATCAGGGTCCTCGAAGGCAAGTCTTGTATAAAACAGAAATCAACAACAAAAGTTATGGAACAATTATGTTCTCTTGTCAATTTACTCACAGATATGAGGTTACATTTAAAATTGGGAATATGCAAGTTTTTGTTTAAAGTCATGCCATTTGAAAGATCTGCCTTTCCTATACTCTTTACAGGCACACTCATTCCATTGGGAATAAGTACAAGATGCTGGTTGGTGAAGGATTTTTCCTTCAACAACCTTTCATCACAAGTGATGTGCTCACTTGCTCCTGAGTCTATGACCCAGGGCCTTTCAATCATAATGTTACCTATCATATTCACCGTTGGCTTCGATTGTTTTGTCCCTGCACTTGGTTCTGGATCATCTTTCAGCTGCTGCATCAGTCTTTCATGTTGCTGTAATGATAATCCTGGAATTGGACTTGCATCTGTGATGACTTGTGCAGCCTTAAATCCACCTTTCTTTCCATTCCATGGTGCTGATTTTTCCTTCTTGTCACTGTTAGGTTTCCTCCAATCTTAAGGGTAACCAACAATTTCCCAGCATTCTTCTTGTGTATGTCCTACCTTCTGGCAGTGATCACACTTTGGTTTTTCCTTCTTGTTGTCCTTATAGTGAGAACTTTTCTGCATTGCTGAGATGAGTTTTTGTTGCTCATCTTCTGCCACAAGATGGTAAGCATGACCTAAGGAAAGAGTGGGAACCATGCTGAGAATGTGTGTCTTGACAGTCCTGAAAACATCATCCAATCCCATGAGGAAGTCATACAGCTGCGCCCTTTCTTGCATTTGAATGAGCTGCTTCTGTACATCACACTGACAAGCACCACGTGTACATTTTGGCCAAGGAGCAATTGAGTGAAGTTCATCCCAAAGTCCTTTCAGCTTAGTAAAATATGCAGGAACTGAGAGCTTTTCTTGCCTAAGGAGTGAAATTCCTCTTTTCAATTCATATACTCTTAGTGCACTTTCTTTCCCAGATTTTTCTTCAAGATCTTTCCAGATTTCCCGAGCTGTATTTGCATAGCGGACACTACTTCTCACCTCTTTGTCCATGCCACTCTTCAACCATCCCTTCACCATAGCATTACATCTCATCCAATGTGCAAGATTGCAAGAATCTGCACTTGGCATAGGAATAGACCCATCTACAAAGCCTATTTTATTCTTTACATAAAGTCCATTACTCATATCCACGACCCACTCTCCATAATTACCATCACGAAGAGGTTCACTTACAAATAATTGTCCAGGATGATCTGAGGCTTGAAGCAAATGGGGGGAATCAGGATGATGTTCATTACTTGTGTTTCTTGATGTTCTGGAGGACTCTTCTTGAATGATCTCCTCTTCTTGTTTCTTCTTGGGAGATTTGTGTTCATCATCGTCCTTTACTTCTACCATGATGATGTTGTTGAAAGAGGCAATGAAACACGATTACCAGGCTTTTGGCTCTATGATACCATGTGAAAAATGTAAGCATATAGACTGAATATACTTTCTGTATTGAATGACTGAAACTTGAGTAAATAATATTCTGAATAGAAATGCTACTCGGGGCACCTATTTATAATGCCCTCTACCTATATGCAGAAAGCCCTCAACCACTTTCTGTTACAAGCATAGCGGACTTAGTCAACTATCTAAAGTGCTAATTGAAATAACTAACTCACTAATTCTAAGTAATCCTTCAGTAATTGGTTACCGGTTAGTTAATCATCTAGTTGTATTGTTAGTTAGATGCCGTTAGAGTTAGTTACTTGCTATATAAATATTGCTCACTATCATAGTTTGTAATTGAGCTGAAAGCAAATTTCATTCAACAAAATCATTCTTCTTTGATCCAGTTACACACTCGATCAACTTTACATTTTATTTTTTTGAATTTTAAACTTTGAAGCTACTCTTGTGCGAGGTTTTCTTTTTATTATATTAATCGCTAGTATAATAAGATGTTATAGTATGCCAAGTTTATGTGACCATCTCATATTGTTTAAAATGATTGTATGATCTTATGAATAGTTTGAAGATTGGACTTTGAATATTATATTTGTTGACGTCTTTTGCTATTATTTGTTTTTAAACTTGCATTTTGATTTATTTGTTATTCAAAAACTGAATTATTCAATTCAATCCAATCAAGAACATTGATTTTGAATTTGATCCTTATATATGAAAAACTTTAAAATTCGTCCATATACATACAATTAATCTTTAATAGGTCCTTGTTGTTTAATATTGGTGTTATAATGCCATTTGTTGGAGTTAAAATATAAAGATCAAGTAGAAAATGATTGTCACATGTAGTGATCGAATTCATTTTTTTTATCCCTATATGTGATAATCATTTTCACTTTGGTCATTATACATGATAATCATTTTCAATTTTCCCTATAATTTAACTCCAACAAACGGTGCTATAACATCAATAAACTACGAGTACCAAGTTAAAAATAATTATACATAAAAACTTTTTACAAGTAAAAACCAAATGATTCATTTAACCATTATTTTAAAACCGATTAAGGCCAAATCAAGAACTTGAAATGATATGGGAAGACAATATATATTTTTAGGTGTTCAGAATAATATATGTAAAATAATTCTGTTCTAAAATTGAATATATAGTTTGGAAAAAATTTATAACTATATCACAAATTTAATAATATAAAAAAGAAATAAAGTAGTATACATCGTTAGTATAAAAAGTTTTACACAGACATATACTAACATTTGACACATGCATTGTTATTTTAAATACTAAGAAAGAAAAATAATAATAACTAGTAATTTTCACCCGTGCGTATGCACGGGTTAATTTTTTCTTAAAACAAATTGAATAAATATTTGATAATTCAAATGGGTGTAAAAGGAACTTATAAACCATGTGAATTGAAAAATTAGATGAAATGAAGCACGCAAAACCAAATATTAATTTTTTATTTATATATCTATTTACATTTGCATTGGATTATATATATATATATATATATATATATATATATATATATAAGGCTTTCTAAAATATGTTGTTGCCTCAATCCCTTTCTTCGCCCAACAAGTTTTTGGTTTAATGAAAGCCCAATAAAAGGATCACCGTCATTTTGTCAAAAGTTAACCTATTTGGATCTTTTAAAGTGATATTTAAAAGGACCAGCGAGATTTTTGTTTAGTAAAAGCAATAATACTCAAAAATCAAATTTGGTTCCATTCGATTTGGTTTGGCTCAGACCCAAAAATATTAATAGTAAAATATTATAATTATTAAATATTAAATATATATATATTAAAATATTCCACAATATCTTTATTATTAAAATGAAGGGGGTGGCTGGGGTATATCTGTAAAATCACTTAGATCAAGGAATTTTTTTAGGGGTATCAATGAGCTTTTTAGAGGTAAATCTGTCAATGAGTTTTTTTCCGCTAATCTTCAATAGTTATCAAAGCTATGAATCCACCATTCATTGACCCAATTAATTGACGTACAATTGATTGTTAGGGATAATTTTGTAACTGAAATATTGCACCAAAGACTCTACAAATATTGTATGTTATTGTCATCCAAGTGTAAAAAAAGACTTTCCAGCGAACCTAATTTTGTAAAACCGCTATATATTGCATGTTATTGTCATCCAGGTGTAAGAAAAGACTTTCCAGTGAACCTAATTTTGTAAAACAGCTACTTTTAATTGTATTTAAAGATTTAAATACCACTAATGTGGTATTAATAAATATAAATAGCTTGGCTGAGGTATATCTGTAAAATCACTTGGATTAAGGAGTTTTTTTAGGGGTATCAATGAGTTTTTTAGGAGTAAATCTGTCAATGAGTTTTTTTTTCTTTCTAATCTTCAATAGCTATCAAAGCTATTAATCCACCATTCATTGACCTAATTAATTGACATACAATTAATTGTTAGGGGATAATTTTGTAACTGAAATATTGCACTAAATATTCTATAAATATTGCATGTTATTGTCATCCAGGTGTAAGAAAAGACTTTCTAGCGAACCTATTATTGTAAACCCGCTACTTTTAATTGTATTTAAAGATTAAAATACCACTAATGTTGTATTAATAAATATAAATAGCTTTAATTTTGTAAATGGATAAATAAATATAAAAGTGTGGTAAGTCTATAAGTAGAGCTGTCAAAATAGACCCGGCCCAATGGGCAGGTCTGTTTGGCACGATATAAATGATGGGCTGGGTTGTTAAAATTAGAGCCCAGTCAAAGTTTAGCCCGGCTCGGTCCGACCCGAAAATTTGTTGGCCCGTTATGTGACGAGGAAGATCAAGTCTCCAACATTACTTCTAATATGGTTTACAAAGAGGTTTTTCAAAATCCAAAATAGGTAACTCATACTTGATCTATTGTGTTTACGACTCCATTTCCTTGGTTGGATAAAATTTAGAAAACATACAAATGAGTCCATTAGTGAAAAAATGAAGAAGGTCTGTAAACTTATATTTACATTGACCTTTATGTTTGATTTTTATGCCTTAAGAGAATTTATATAGGTTCCATACAAACATTAACTTTAGCTATTTAAACAATCTCTTTCTAATTTATGTTTTTAACTATCAAACAACCATACAAAATTAAACAAACTCTATGGTTGATGTAGTCTAATTTATTCTCTGTATTATTATTATTATTATTATTATTATTATTATTTATTATTATTATTATTTTTTTTTGGTTTTCTGCAGTGACTTGTGGTTCATTCGTAAAGTTTTAACATTTGGATGACTGAATAACCACAAATATATCATCATTTTAATTGGTTATATCATACAGTGAAAAAATGTTTCCTTTCTTTTCTCATTTTCTAATCTAAATCATGGTCGTTATTATTTTCAAAATTGGTATGGTGCAAGCTGCATAAAAGTTTAAATAAAATTTACAATTCATCGAATTCGATACCACCTATAATATAAGGATCTCTATTATCTAGCCAAGTTACTCCACATAAAAACATATTTACGGGTCCAAAACACATAACATAAATTCAATAATTTTTCATTTCCTGATATAAGTCATGGTCTTTATTATTTCCATAATTGGCATGGTGCAAGCTGCTTAAAATTTTTTTTAAAAAAAAATTACCGATCATCGAATTTGATCCCACCTATAATATAAGGATCTCTACTATCTAGCCAAGTTACTAAACATAAAAACATATTTAAAAGTTCAAAACACATAAAACCAAATCAATAATTTTTCATTCAGATAGCTAAAAAAATATTAATTTTAATTTGATGAATAATATAAAAAAATAACTAGCCAACCGAGTTAGTGTAGAGACATATAACAGCCCCGTGCAATACACGGATACAAGATCTAGTGGTACAGTAAAAGTAGCATTGCCAATTGTATAATAGTATTGATAATTATCTATGTAAACAATTTAAGCAATCAAGTTTTTAAAAAAAAATTTAAAAAATCCCCAAAAAATCATAGGAAGACACCTCATCAAGAAAGAGATCATCCTTGTTAACAACAACAATGAACAGTAGACGTAGAGTTGACAATTGTTATATTGTATTGATGATATCAATTTATCAAAATATTAATTAGATGTAAGTGTAAAACTTTAGTGCATAAAAATTACAATCCATAGAAAAATAGAAATTGTCGCAACCGAAAAAAAAATCGCGACGAGGACAACCCTAAAAAGATTTATTAAGAAAAAGTAGAGTCGCCACCAATTTTATTTATTTAGGATAAAAAATTGGAAAAACCCTAAAAAAACGGTCTTTGGAACCAAAAATGAGTTCGGAAGTCGGTTACGAGTAGGGAAGGTGTTAAGCACCCTACATCGCTCATTCTAAGAATGATACCTTAAATAAATTGCGCAAAATTAAATTATTTATTTTTACCCCAAAAATATTTACAAGTAAGAAATTATTTATTGATATATTTTATTTAATATTTTATGTTTCTTCAATTCTTTTTTTTTAAATAAATAAACATTATTGGTAAATCTTAAATAAGGTTGAACATGGCACATAAGTCCATAGGGCAACCTCGAAGCTAAAAATTGAACATGACACTTGTCATAGAGCAACCCATAAACATTAATTAATTATTAATTAATTATCTAAATTAGCAAATTAAAAAGAACACAACAATAAAGGAAAAATTAATTTTGGCTTGACGGAATAATTAATCCCGCTCCTACGTATTCCCTGCTGCGATGGGAAACTCAAAGCTACGTAGTTCTTGTAGAAAATATTTTGTTTGTTGGTTGTTTTTAATTTTTATGAAAATGTTTTTTCATTTAAAAAAGGGTTTTTTATATATTTTTTCGAAAACTCTTAAACGAGATAGAACATGGCAAATACATCCACAGAGCGATCTCAATCTAAGGAATTGAGTGTGATACATCTCACAAAGTAATTCCAACATATTCATAAATAAATCACTTTTCTACATTTTATTTATTTTAACTAAAAAAAACACAATAAAAGAAAGATAAAATAAAATAAAAAAGCAAATAAAAAAAGCAAAGTGACAGACTTAAACAAAGAGGGGTAAGGACCACCAACTTATCAGCAATCGTGAAAATAAAGGCAAAAGCTTGGAGGTGTATTACAATGGTCACAAGGATGCAGGTGCAGTAGCAGTCCGGCGACGACGGCGCGGTGGTTCCGGTCCTGGATGGCGGTGTGGTGCGCACGTGGTGGCTCTCCGATGATCGCGTCACGCGATCTGGGCGTGACGGAACCGCGCTACGCGTGCGGCGGTGATGCAGTTTCGGCCAACAAGCGGCGGTGACTTGCGAAGGGTGGGGGGCGGCGGCGATCTGAGGAACAAGGGAAGAGGCAACTCTCCTTCCTTCTTTTGATTTCTCTCTTCTTTTGTTTTTGCTCTGAAAAATTTTCTCTCAGAATTATTGCTATGTGTATGTTTTTTCTTTTGAGAAATTTTCCTCCTCCTTTTCAGTAGCCACTCTTGTGATTTTATAATGCCAAATTCGTTCTAATTTTGATCCAAAAAATTTGCAAGGATTAAAATTTCTATCTCTGATTTGAAATAGAATCAAAATTTGTGAGCCTTATCTGCAAAAATCAAGGGATTTGCCAACTGGATTCAAAATAATGTTGGAGGGAAGAAAAGGGTGGCTGCTAGGGTTTATTGGAGGAGGGTGAAGGAATGAAATGGGTTTGAGTAATGGGTTTGGCTGGTTTGGCCCAATAATGAACAAAATAAACCTAAAAAATAAAACCTTTTTGTTATTTTTTGTCTTTATATATATATTTTTATTTTTGGTTTTTGGGATAAATCAAAACAAACACCAAAATAAGATGGCAAAATATATTTTCTTTGCATTTATATTTTTTTGAAATTTTTAGTAAAAGCTAAAAAGACCCGGTCAAAATAGGGTGTTCACAGTTGCCCCTCTTTACTTGTTCATTACTAGAATACATGAAGAAAGAACGATTTTTCATGTGATCGTAGTAAGGAACTAGTAAAGAAAATGAACTCGTATTTTGGCCGGGATGGGAAACAGGTTGGAGAAAATTCAGAACATTAAGCTTTAGAGCTTGGAAAATAAAAATGACAGCGGGCCTCAGATCCCGAAAATAAAGTTAGCAGTGAGCCTTAGAGCTCAGAAAAAAAAAAATTGCAGCGGGCCTTAGATCCCAAAAAATAAAGTTAGCAGTGAGCCTCAGAGCTGGAAAAATAAATTTGCAGTGGGCCTCAGATCCCAAAAATAAATTTGCAGTGAACCTCAAAGCTCGAAGAATAAATTGCAGTGGGCCTCAGATCCCAAATATAAAATTAGCAGTGAGCCTCAGAGCTCGAAGAATAAAAAAATGACGGCGGGCCTCAGATCCCGAAAATAAAGTTAGCAGTGAGCCTCAGAGCTCGAAAATTAAATTTGCAGCGAGCCTCAGATCCCAAAAGTAAAAATAGCAGTGAGCGTCTGAGCTCGAAAAATAAATTTACAGCGGGCCTCAGATCCCAAATATAAAATTAGCAGTGAGCCTCAGAGCTCGAAAATAAATTGTAGTGGGCCTCAGATCCCAAATATAAAAATAAAAGTGAGCCTCAGAGCTCGAAAAATAAAATTGCAGCGGGCCTCAGATCCCAGAAGTAACATTAACAGTGAGCCTCAGAGCTCGAAAATAAATTTGCAGTGGGACTCAGATCCCAGAAGTAAAAGCACAGTGAGCCTCAGAGCTCCAAAAATAAAATGCAATGGGCCTCAGATCCCAAAAATAAAATTAACAGTGAGCCTCAGAGCTCAAAAATAAATTTGCAGTGGGACTCAGATCCTAGAAGTAAAAGCACAGTGAGCCTCAGAGCTCCAAAAATAAAATGCAATGGGCCTCAGATCCCAGACATAAAATTAACAGTGAGCCTCAGAGCTCGAAAATAAATTTGCAGTGGGACTCAGATCCCAGAAATAAAAGCACAGTGAGCCTCAGAGCTCCAGAAATAAAATGATGGTAACTTGCTTTCTCTTTTCTATCGTTTTCTTATTATTATTTTCTTTTCTTTACCTTTGCTTCAAAAGATAAACCATACGCTCCATGAAAAACTTCGACCAATCAAACCCTTGTTTACCAATAGCTCTGAGTTAGGGCCTTGTCAGTTCCTTTCGATAGGAGGGGCTTTTTTTTTTTTTTTTTTTTTTAAAAAAAATGGTGGAGGCATGTAGAGTGATTGTTTCCTTCAAGACTAGGACTCGTGGAGACTTTCATTATTGCTTTTCTTTTCCCCTCATTGTACACCGTTATCTCCCTTATTGACTTTGAAATGCTGGGCTTTCTTTGGTTCAAACCATTCATTGAAGTAACCATTAGAATTATCAAATCATACTATTAAACTTAAATTTACTTAAATTGAGACATGATTTCAATGCATAAACATGATTTAAGCACAATAGGAAAAATGGATGAATAAAATCCTTGCCTTAATATGAGAATTTACATTGCACACAAAGAAATTGGAAAGAAAGGGGGAAATACAAGGGTGTATGGGAATTGTATGAAAAGGGATAATGGAACAGAAGAAAACCGCTTAAAAAATTTGCCCCAGTATTGGTTCCTTGATCCTCTTATCTGATTCCCAACAACTGTTTGACGTCGCAAATCCTGGTCTCAGCTTCCACATACATCCTTTCATTAACATTTCAATGATTTTCTTTGCCCCATTGTAGCCAATCACAAACAAAATTGCCCCAGTGTAGCAAGTCATAAGCAAAATTGCCCCAGTGTAATAAACATTAAGATATCGCTTAAGCTGCCTTTGCAGGTTTTCAGCCTAAGATTCAGTTTCTTTGTCCTAATTTTTGCTTAGGCCGCCCTTTCGGGTTTTCAACCTAACGGACTTTATTTATTTTATTTTTTTTAAAATGCCCTAACTTTTGCTTAGGTTGCCTTTGCGGGTTTTCAACCTAACGGGCTCTCCTCTTTTTTTTTTTTTTTGACTAATCAAGCATAGAACTTTTTCACAGCATCGGAGTTTATAGGTCTCGGTAGCTCTCGTCCGTTTTCATCTGTTAGGACCAAAGCTCCGCCTGAGTATGCCTGCTTTACTATGTATGGTCCTTCATAATTGGCTGCCCATTTTCCTCGAGCATCTTCTTGATTGGGAAGTATCTTCTTTAACACCAAATCACCTGGTTGAAACTCCCTCGGACGGACTTTCTTATTGAAAGCTTTTGCCATCCTTTTCTGATATAGTTGTCCATGACAGAGAGCTATCAGTCTTTTTTCCTCAATCATGTTTAACTGATCATATCGGGCTTTCACCCATTCAGATTCTTCCAAGTTGGCTTCCATCAAAACTCTTAACGAAGGGATTTCGAATTCTATGGGAGAAACAGCTTCCATTCCATACACCAATGAGAAAGGCGTTGCCCCAGTACTTGATCGTATGTTGGTACGATACGCATGCAAAGCATATGGCAACATTTCATGCCAATCTTTATAATTGACGACCATTTTAGCAACAATTTTCTTGACATTCTTGTTGGCTGCCTCTACCGCACCGTTCATTTGAGGTCTATATGGGGCAGAATTATGATGCTTGATTTTGAAGGTCTCTGATAACTTTTTTACCTCCGCCCCATTAAGATTGGCAGCATTATCTGTAATGATTCTTTCTGGTATTCCATAACGGCAAATAATATCCCTTTTCAGGAACTTGGTAAACACCTTTTGAGTTATATTGGCATATGATGCTGCTTCCACCCACTTAGTGAAGTAATCTATTGCAACCAGAATGAAACGATGTCCATTTGAAGCCTTGGGATTGATAGGTCCAATGACGTCTATTCCCCACATCGAAAAGGGCCAAGGGGACACCAGATTGTGCAATTGGAATGGTGGAGCTTTGATCTGATCTGCATATATTTGGCATTTATGGCATCTTCGGACATACTCCAAACAATCAGCTTCCATGGTTGACCAATAGTAACCATCTCGTAAGATCTTGCGTGCCATCATATGACCATTAGCATGTGTTCCACATATCCCTTCGTGCACTTCTATCATGATAGTCCGGGCTTCACGTGCATCAACACACCTTATGAGAACCCCATCATAGTTCCTCTTATACAAAACTTCACCATCTAAGTAAAAGGACATTGATAATCTACGAATCGTCCTCTTATTCACTTCATTTTCTCCTTCTGGGTACGTTCTACTTTGTATATATTGCTTGATGTCGTGATACCAAGGATTGCCATCGTGCTCTACTTCTTCCACATGTGCACAATATGTTGGCTCATCTTGTACCTTCACTTGAATAGGCTGGACAGTGGTATGGAGACCCAGCTTGGTCATAGCGGCTAATGTGGCTAAAGCATCCGCAAATTGATTCTTGTCTCGAGTTAAGTGCGAGAAAGTAATCTCATCAAACTTCGCAACTAACTGAGTCAAGTATTTCTGATATGGGATAAGCTTGGGATCTTTAGTTTGCCATTCGCCGTTGACCTGATAAATGATTAGGGCTGCATCTCCAAAGACCTTTAACTGCTTTATTCCAAGATCAATCGCTGCTTGTAATCCACTCGCACATGCTTCATACTCGGCAATATTATTGGTGCATTCAAATTCAAGTTTAATGGCCACTAGGTATTGTTTGCCATCCGGAGAAATCACCACTGCTCCTATGCCAGAACCGTGCATATTAACCGCACCATCAAAATACATTTTCCACACGTTCTCCTTTTCTACTTCGTCTTCCTCCAATGATAGTCTCTCCCCATCAGGGAATTCAGATGTAATCGGCTGTCCACCCTTGAGAGGATTTTCAGCTAAATGATCAGCAATTGCACTTCCCTTGACGGATTTCCGAGTCATATACTTAATATCGAACTCTGATAATATCACTTGCCACTTTGAAACCCTTAAGGATATGTGGGGACTCTCAAAGATATATTTCAAAGGGTCCATTCGAGAGATTAACCAAGTGGTGTGATATAACATGTATTGCCTGAGTCTCTTGGAAGTCCACACCAGCGCACAACAAGTATTCTCAATTGCCATGTATCGGGCTTCGCAGTCATTAAACTTCTTGCTCAGATAGTAAATTGCCTGTTCTTTCTTGCCAGACTCATCATGTTGCCCCAACATTGCTCCCATTGAGGTTGGTAAGATAGTGAGATACAGTATCAAGGGACGACCTCGAGTGGGCGGCACCAACACTGGTGGGCTTGATAGGTACGCCTTTATTTTTTCAAAGGCTTCCTGACATTCCTCATTCCAATTTCCTGGATTATTCTTTTTTAATAGTCTGAAAATTGGATCGCATGTGCTAGTTAAGTTAGCAATGAATCGGGCAATGTAATTCAATCTCCCTAGAAAACCTCTTACTTCTCGTTCATTCTTGGGAGTCGGCATGTCTCTGATTGCCTTTGCCTTTTCTGGCTGCACCTGTATTCCTTCTCTATTGACCACAAAACCAAGCAATTTCCCAGTTGATGCTCCAAATACACATTTTGTGGGATTGAGCCTCAAATTGTATTTCCTCAATCTCTCAAATAACTTCTGCAAAACTGCTACATGGCTTTCCCCCTCCTTAGACTTAGCCACTGTGTCATCCACATATACCTCTATCTCTTTATGCATCATATCATGGAACAATGCTACCATAGCACGCTGGTAAGTAGCTCCGGCATTCTTCAATCCAAAAGGCATTACTTTGTAACAAAAAGTTCCCCAAGGGGTAATGAAAGTCGTCTTTTCCTTGTCATCGATGTCCATGAGGATCTGATTGTATCCCGAATACCCATCCATGAAGGAGAACCTGTGGTTCCTTGTTGTGCTGTCTACAAGGACGTCAATATGAGGCAACGGGAAGTCATCCTTTGGACTGGCTTTATTTAGATCTCTGTAATCCACACACATTCTTACTTTCCCATCCTTCTTCGGTACTGGTACGATATTAGCTACCCACTCTGGATGTCTCGACACTTCTACAAACCCAGCTTCTAGCTGCTTAGTTACTTCTTCTTTGATCTTTAGTGACATCTCTGGATGCATCCTCCTCAATCTTTGTTTCTTTGCCACCGTGTCCGGGTACAATGGGATTTTATGTGACGCTATTTCTGGATCGAATCCTGGCATATCTTTGTATGACCATGCAAACACATCTAGATACTCCTTAAATAGCGTGACCATTTCTGCACGCTCTGGATTATCCACTATTTTCAACTCCTTCTTGTCTTCCTCGGTCCCCATATTAATCACTTCTATAACTTCATCATTTGAAGTGAAACCATCTTCTGAGCGCTCCATCAACTTTGTAAATTCCTCAATAACTTCTTCTTCCTCACTAATCCTAGAATCATCTTCGTCAACAGCCGCAAGGGAATCAGTAAATGAGGTTTCAAGGTTCCTTTCGTGAGACAAACTTTCGACGGGGGTGAGGTTCCTGAAAAAAGATGTTTGCAACAATAGAAATATAGGCAAGGATATTATTAAGCGCGATTGATATAAGGTAAGGGGTAGAGACAGGAAGACACCAAAAATGCTGAAAATCATACTAATTCATTTTATTCATGTCTCAACTAAAGTAAACATCAGTTTATTCGAAATACAAAAAGATAATTACTTTATGGAAATAACATCAACAAACGGTTCAGACCGCCAATTGCCAAGGACCTCATTGTCAGCAGAGAGATAAATCACAGGGTTTCTTTCTTGCTCCTCTTCAAGTGCACTGATAGTGAAATGAGGGGAAGTCAACTTCTCTGGCGAGATCGCTTTAGTTGATGCCGAGAAAGTATCCGTTAAGTGGGGGACATAACTAAATCCCTTCCCTTCTCCTTTCTTGCCTCCGAGAGTTAGGTATTTCATTTTTTCTGCTAGAGAAGGATCGTACCCTAGTCCATGTCTTCCATCCATTGCAGTGGCTGCAATTGGTTGAGGGATCCCTTGGAGGTTTGCCCCTAGGCCTCTTCCTTTCTGATACCCATTCCTTTCCATTATACGGACTGCCACTTCATTCACATTCTGCATTGGCAGCTCCTTCCTCTTGCTCTCTGGCTTCAGGATCTCAAAACTGTGCAGGGAATCATCCTCGACTTGCTCTGCACTTTCTACGTAAGGTACCGAAACAGGCTTTGAAAGCATGATTTCCTCTTCACCACGGATGGTAATCACAGCACCATTCTGAATGTACTTCAAACATTGATGCAACGTTGATGGAACAACACCAGCTTCATGAATCCAAGGCCTTCCTAGAAGCATAGTATAAGCTGGCTGGATCTCCATGACTTGAAAGAGAACATGAAAACAACTAGGCCCTACTTAGAGGGGCAGAGTTATTTCCCCTAAGATCCCTCTTGCTGCCTATCAAAGGCTCGCACAATCATCTCCTGGGGTGTCAAATCAGTCAAGCCTATGTTTATCTGCTCTAGAGTGGACAACGGAACCACATTCAATGCCGAGCCACCATCTATAAGCACCTTCGCAAGCACAAATCCTTTGCACCTTAGGGTAATATGGAGTGCCTTAGGACTACCTTTAAACTTCAAAAACACCTCCTCTTCTGAGAAATTAATCATGTTGACCCGACTCACCGGATCCACCATGTTTACTACATTTTCTGGTGTGACGTCAGGATTAACATAGGCTTCATTCAACACCTTCAATAATGCCTTACGATGCATCTCTGATGTGAGGAAAAGTGACAAAAGCGATATTTTTGCCGGTGTTTTCTTTAACTGCTCCGTCACGTCGTATTCACTTTGTTTCATGATCTTCAAAAACTCTTCTTCTTCTTCATTCTCCTTTCCTTCATCCACGATCTCCTTATCTTTGGCATTTTTCTTTGCTTCTTCTTCTGCAGGGTCATAGTATCGCCCACTCCTTGTGATGCCTCCAATTCTCACAACATTAGTAACTTGAGCCCTTGAAGTTTCTTCTGCCCCTCCTACTAACTCAAACTTCTGTTCATAATTCCATGGTACAGCATGTGTATCATTATAAGCAAAAGGGGTTGGCTTTGTCACTCTTACAATCACTTTTTCTGGCGTCGGGGCATCATTCAGGGGTGGTATCCGGAGCACCACTTTTTCAATCACATTAATTTCTTCAGTCGTACCTCGTCTAGCTTGGATCACCCCCAAGGTAAGCAATCCTTGGACTCGGACCTTAAAGTCCCAACAGGTTTCGATATCATGCCCTACCTGCCCACGATGATAGTCACAACTTAAATCACCATCACACTTCATTTCTTTTTCGATTGGCTTCCCCGGTGCGACAATATCATATCCTGCTTTCTTGAGCCCCTCAAAGACTTCTTGCATCGGTGTTCGCAATTCCAGGACCTTCTTGACTTGAGACCCCTTCAATTCCAAGTTATTTACCCTATTATGGTTCGAGATTGGGTTATTAACAATGTTAGGCCCCGAATCTTCTTCGAAACCCAATCTTCCACAAGCAATCAACTTTCTTACTGCTGTCTTGAAGGCCTCACATTCTTCAATGGAATGCCCCAGGGCATCCATGTGATACTTGCAAGTCAAGTTTGGATTGTACCAGGCAGGGAAAGGTGGTTCCATAGGTCGTACAGGGTTTCCAGCGATTAAGTGACGATCGAATAGTTGTTTGAACAAATCTGCATTGGAGATAGACAGTCTTGGGAAAGGTGGCAGATTTTGAGATTGGAAACGTCCTTGATTTTGAAAATTTGGGCGAGGTCGAGGGTAGCTTGGATGGTTTTGTTGAGGTGCAGGTGGGTAATGAGTATATGTTGGGCGAGTGGGGTTGTATGGCTGAGGGGTAGGGATATTATTTATTTGGTTTTGTGGCTGGGTGATAGTTGGCGAGGCCTGTTGAGGTGGGTAAAAGGGTGTTTGGGTCTGATATGGTGCTTGGTACCTTGGGTATGAAGGGACATGGCGAGGTCCAAAGTTCTGTTGGTGTTGCACATAATTTGCTTCTGCTTCCTTCTTCTTAGGCTGGAACCCCTTTTTAGATGCACTGCCTTCCATGTCAATTGGTAACTTCCCAGCTCTGGCTAGGATTTCAATTCTTTCCCCTGCAGCAATCAAATCAGAGAAATCCCTATAAGATGCTCCTGCCATTGCTCCGATAAAGGGGGATCCAAGGGTTCCCAAAAAGTATGAGCACATTTCGGACAACATCAGCGGTGGTTGTACCTGAGCAGCCAAACTCCTCCACCTTTGTGCATACTGTTTGAAGGATTCATCACTCTTCTTCTGCATTGTAGCCAACTGTTCACGGGTTGGAGCTACGTCCAAATTAAATTTGTATTGATCCATGAACAAGTCGGCTAATTCTGTCCACCGTGAGATCTTAGAATGATCTAACTGAAGGTACCACTCTAGTGCGATTCCGGTCAAACTTTCATGGAAAAAACCAATGAGGAACTTGTCATCCTTAGACCAGATGGCCATTTTGGTGGCATAGCTAATCAAATGGAATCGTGGTTTCCCACTTCCGTCATACTTGGAAAAATCAGGAATTTTGAAATCCTTTGGAATCACGACGTTTGTGGCAGGACAAAGTTCTTCAATCTTGAGAAGGCCATAAGCACTTGAGCCCTTGATCTCTTTTATTTGTTCTTCTACCTTCTCCATCCACTCTTCCTTTATCTTATCAGGCCCAAACTGGACTCCCCTAGATTGTTCGGGAATGGATACATGGGGTTTTTCCCATGTGAGCCCTGCATAACCAGCAGGCTCATGATACATATTCTCGAGAGGGCGATATCCTTCCCCGATGGGGATTACTATGGGCTCTGTGTAACTTGACATTCCCTGAGTGAGACTATTGTTTATGCTTGAAAACATTGGTGTCGTTACCATGGAGAGGGCCGGTTGTATGCTTACGTGTGGGCCATCTTCATTTCCAACTCTATTTGCACCTAGCCTGTTAAGAGATTCCCTCATATCCTGTAGTATAGCCTCTAACCTTGCTTGAGTTTCAGAGATTTCTGTCACCCTTCCCCTCACTTCATCTACTTCTAAACTCAAGTTCCTTCCTGTTTCAGGACTGTTGGCAGCCATTCTGGTCCGAGATCTAGTGTTGTAAACTCGGGTTTGATTGGTGTTGTCTTTTTTAGATCGCGCAATGGTTCTCAAATCCTCAGATTCGCGTTTTCAGCTCTGAGTAAAAGGAATCGTCAGTAACCTTTTTTTTTTATATTTTTATTTTTATTTTTATTTTTATTTTATTTTTATTTTTTAAAATAAAAGAAAGATAAAAGTATGCTTCGAAAATAAAAACCCATGAATTCTTTCTTTTGCAAAGGAAAGACCACTTTTGTAGCAAGCAACTTCACCCCAACACATAACTCTAGGGGCACATCCCCCTTAGGTTAATGTGTGGTTGATGACAAATCCATGGGAACATGTGTCCCTCAATAGACAGCATCATTTACTAGCAATGCAATCATACAGGCCTACTTGTAACACACCATAAGATAGAGCGGAATTCATCGATGGACGTAAAAAGGCTTTTATTTCTTTGAAACGAAAATACAATGTCTCCCATCTAACAAAATTACATCAAAAGTTTTAAAGTCTTCTTTTTGAATCCGCTAGCAAGACCCCTACAATACTTCATGAAGCGAGCTATTTTTGGAGGGATTGTAGATCCATCACTCACGCGAGTTTGGACTAATGCTTCCTCGAGATGACCCACGAACTGATAGGTATGGTATTGCAAACTTCCTGAGAGGTGTTCATATCTTTTCTTCCAAGCATCTCTGTCAGCCTTCAAATCTTTTGCCACAGATTCCCAATTCTCTAGCCATTCTTCCTATTGTCTGATCTCATCCTCATACTGTTTTTTCTCCATTTCGAACATCCATACCCTCATCCACAATTGTTGCTCTTTTTCTTGTGTTTTTTTCAATGACTCACGCATAGTTGCAGCTGCATTCCAACCTTCATCAGAGTAGCGCTCAGTATGAGTTAAGGCTTCTTTCAGAGATCCTATGCTTTCCTCCAATATCCTGATTGTCTGGACGTGCACTTCGACTTTCGCCACCAAGTCTTCTTTTTCTTTGAAGATTTGTGCCAGCATTTTTTCTTGATCTTCTATTCTTGCTAGTAGTCCTCGAACTTCTGATTCTTTCATATTCCACTTCTTTGCTTTCTTTGCTGGACTTGCGGCTTCATATGCATCGGTACATTCATCTTTCAAATGTTCTATCCTCATGTTTAACTTCTGGACTTGGTGCTGAAGCGTGATGATGGTGATCTGGTCTGTTTCGTTCTTTTCCTCTAGCACTCCCATCTGAGCCATCATAATCTCGATCTTCTTTAACATTTCTGCTTTCGTTTGCGGATTTTCATCTTTATACGGGATTGGTTTCGAAACAACATGGTTGCCTTTCCTTGCTTTCCTCCATGCCTCATAGTTTCTAGTATGAGAAATAATTTGTCTCCCCAACTCATTTGATCCCAGTACCAGGATGTTGCTCCAAGCGGATCTAATAGCTATTGTTATATTTTTGACAACCTCGCACTCTTGATATAAGAAAGAAATTCCACCTAACACCTTTTCGAGTGGTTCCTGTTGAGTCCATTTCAATTGTCGAATCACAAGTGCCGGAGAATATGACACGCAACCCCTTGGTCCCATCAAAGGAATATTGGAGAAATTCCCACAACTGAAGATTACTGTATTTCCTTTATACCAAGGACACATCCAGCAAAAAGCTTTTGAATCAATCTCATCAAATTCTTGCCTCCATTCATTGGATTTACATGGCTTTATCGGAATGTGATGGAATCTCCTCAAAGGGTCATCAATCTCACTAATATATTTTCGAGCATACATGTGAGTCACGATCCAAACATACAGCATTTGTGCACAACATCGTAATTTGCCCTGTTGATTTTCATGGCACACTTGCAATGAGAGGAAAGTTTCTGCCAGAATTGCGGGAATAGGATTCACATTATATTCCTCGACCTTGTGGTAGACATCCATGGCTGCGTAATCCACCATGTCTGGTATAAAGGGGAAAAACACCAACCCATAAATGGTTAAAGCTAACACTCGCTTAAAGATAACCCAATTCTTTTGTCGCGCCAAATCCTGGAGATAAACTTCAAGGAATCTTCGCCTCAGACCTCTGACATCTCCCTTTTCCATTTTGTCTGATGGCTTTGGTAGAACTCCCAACAACTCTGCTATCTTCCCATCACTAACATGTTGGCCATAATAGAAATAAACTCGAAAATCCCTTGGAAGAGGTATCCTTAGCATGTAAGCATATTCTTCTACAGTCGGTGTCGTATCCAAATTCGGCAACTCGAAACATCTCAAATTCAAGTTCCAATATTGGGCCAAAGCACTCAAGCCCAAAGTATCTACAGGTATGTGTAACAAGTCCAAAATCTTTCCATACTTGCTTGCAAACTCAGAACGTACTTCTTTTGGCATCAAATGGCTTATTTCTATTAAAGGCTTCACATCATTGATTTTCACATCAATTTTGATATTCTTCTTAAGGCCAATTGCATTGCTAGAGTTAAACATTTCCATTCCTTGCTACACAGATAGTGTCTTTCCTCCACAAAAGAGAATTACCTAATACAAAAAAAATGATATTATTTACAAAAAGAAAAAAAAAAGTAAAAAGAGATGTCCTTGTAGGGTCATAAACCCAAAGGTCATGGGACGCATAAAAGCATTGCCCCCTCTTTTTATTTTATTTATTTATTATTCGTTTGTTAAACACAAAAGGAAAAGAAGAGAAAAATTAAAAATAAATAAGTAAATAGATAGAAAAACACAAGGGAGATATGGTATGCCTCCAATTGTCTTAAGAGGTAGGACCTAATCAAAGGTACCTAAGATGACAACTTCTAAGTCGAGCGGCCACTAAGTCAATCTAAGAGTGCAAACTTTAGGACGGGTCTAGACTTCTAGAGGTCATGGTCCCCAGATTGCCCTTGTCAAGGACCTAGTTCATGAACTTAGTCACAAGTAGGGATAAACCCTCCAGGATGACTAGTCCATGACACTAGTAACAATCTGAGTGGTGAATCAACAAATATCAGATAGGCACTAGGCCTTCAATGACAATGCTGAGGCACCGCCTAATACTTAAGCTCCCACAAGCTCAGGTATAGAGCTGAAAGTGTGTGAAAATGAGTGTCGGTGTTGTGTGTGCTGAAGGCATACAAACCTGTACAATCCTAAAACAAAACTACTTTGAACTTGCAAGACAAGCACACAACAAATAGCATTGTCTTCTATCCTAATGTAAAATAATTATTAAAGGAAAAAGGATCAAATATATATAAAAAATAAAAGAAAACAAATAAAAGGGGTAAACAATAAATACCAAAATGCGCAACTATATACTTAGGCTTGACTCTCGAAATGTCCCCAGTGGAGTCGCCATCTGTCGCAACCGAAAAAAAATCGCGACGAGGACAACCCTAAAAAGATTTATTAAGAAAAAGTAGAGTCGCCACCAATTTTATTTATTTAGGATAAAAAATTGGAAAAAACCCTAAAAAAACGGTCTTTGGAACCAAAAATGAGTTCGGAAGTCGGTTACGAGTAGGGAAGGTGTTAAGCACCCTACATCGCTCATTCTAAGAATGATACCTTAAATAAATTGCGCAAAATTAAATTATTTATTTTTACCCCAAAAATATTTACAAGTAAGAAATTATTTATTGATATATTTTATTTAATATTTTATGTTTCTTCAATTCTTTTTTTTTTAAATAAATAAACATTATTGGTAAATCTTAAATAAGGTTGAACATGGCACATAAGTCCATAGGGCAACCTCGAAGCTAAAAATTGAACATGACACTTGTCATAGAGCAACCCATAAACATTAAATAATTATTAATTAATTATCTAAATTAGCAAATTAAAAAGAACACAACAATAAAGGAAAAATTAATTTTGGCTTGACGGAATAATTAATCCCGCTCCTACGTATTCCCTGCTGCGATGGGAAACTCAAAGCTACGTAGTTCTTGTAGAAAATATTTTGTTTGTTGGTTGTTTTTAATTTTTATGAAAATGTTTTTTCATTTAAAAAAGGGTTTTTATATATATTTTCGAAAACTCTTAAACGAGATAGAACATAGCAAATACATCCACAGAGCGATCTCAATCTAAGGAATTGAGTGAGATACATCTCACAAAGTAATTCCAACATATTCATAAATAAATCACTTTTCTACATTTTATTTATTTTAACTAAAAAAAACACAATAAAAGAAAGATAAAATAAAATAAAAAAGAAAATAAAAAAAGCAAAGTGACAGACTTAAACAAAGAGGGGTAAGGACCACCAACTTATCAGCAATCATGAAAATAAAGGGAAAAGCTTGGAGGTGTATTACAATGGTCACAAGGATGCAGGTGCAGTGGCAGTCCGGCGACGACGGCGCGGTGGTTCCGGTCCTGGATGGCGGTGTGGTGCGCACGGGGTGGCTCTCCGATGATCGCGTCACGCGATCTGGGCGTGACGGAACCGCGCTACGCGTGCGGCGGCGAGGCAGTTCCAGCCAACAAGCGGCGGTGACTTGCGAAGGGTGGGGGGCGGCGGCGATCTGAGGAACAAGGGAAGAGGCAACTCTCCTTCCTTCTTTTGATTTCTCTCTTCTTTTGTTTTTGCTCTGAAAAATTTTCTCTCAGAATTATTGCTATGTGTATGTTTTTTCTTTTGAGAAATTTTCCTCCTCCTTTTCAGTAGCCACTCTTGTGATTTTATAATGCCAAATTCGTTCTAATTTTGATCCAAAAAATTTGCAAGGATTAAAATTTCTATCTCTGATTTGAAATAGAATCAAAATTTGTGAGCCTTATCTGCAAAAATCAAGGGATTTGCCAACTGGATTCAAAATAATGTTGGAGGGAAGAAAAGGGTGGCTGCTAGGGTTTATTGGAGGAGGGTGAAGGAATGAAATGGGTTTGAGTAATGGGTTTGGCTGGTTTGGCCCAATAATGAACAAAATAAACCTAAAAAATAAAATCTTTTTGTTATTTTTTGTCTTTATATATATATTTTTATTTTTGGTTTTTGGGATAAATAAAAACAAACACCAAAATAAGATGGCAAAATATATTTTCTTTGCATTTATATTTTTTTGAAATTTTTAGTAAAAACTAAAAGGACCCGGTCAAAATAGAGTGTTAATGGAAATCTCTTAGCTTAAAATCACAAAACTTGGGAGGAATCCACAAATTGCAACACGAAGTGGCATTGTACTGCAAAAGATTCTAGGATAAATCCCAAACGAATTCAGGGAGGAAAAAAGCCTGAGGATTAAAAGGAAAACACTAAAATTAGGACCAAACTATCTCAATGCTAAAATTGGCATTGAGGGAGATCCTCACCTCCACCACTATTTCTGTCATTCTACCAATTGTCTGGTTTGCTATTACTTTTAGGAGCCAAAACCGGAATCCATAGATAGAACCATGACTTGAATCCCTTTGGTCCAATCCCAACTGAAGAAACAAAACAAACAAAAAGTAGAAAAAATAAAAATAATTGAAAAAAAATTTAAAAAAACTTGCACTAAAACAAAGAAAAAAAAAACCCAGTCATTGGTTCCAACTAGCCTTTTGGTTTCCTCTTCAATCCAGCAACACCTTTGTTCCTTTCAAAACTTGAACTCAACCTATTATACCAAACCACATAAGGGACAAAAATCAAGGGAAAAAGGAGATTTTGCTCTTGGGCCTTGGTTTCACATTCTGATTCCCTCCATTGCTTTCTTTGTTTTGTATTTTTTGGCGTTTTTCTCTTCTGGGTTTGCTGTAGAAATGCTTTCAGCAACTTCACTTTCATTGAAGATTTCTCATTGAGAGAGATATATATTTAGTTTCATGGTGGGTATTGATGGATGAAGGTGAATAAACAAAGGGGGTTTGAGGAAGGGTGAATCAAAGTGGATACCTTGAAGAGAATGAGCAAAGAGCTCAACGGCATTGTAAAGGCTTGGGAAGCAACGGTTAGGAAAACAGCTGGTGGAAAGAAAAGGGCTAACAGCATCTTCACACCAATGTCTGTAGCCCATGTGGATGATGATGAGCAAGGAGAGGTGTGCCATGTTGAGAAGATCTTCTCAAATGGTGACTTCTACACAGGACAATGGCTTGACCAGTTTCCCCATGGCCAGGGGAAATATTTGTGGACAGATGGGTGCATGTATGTTGGTGAGTGGAGCAGAGGTAACAACAATGGAAAAGGGAGGTTTAGCTGGCCTAGTGGTGCTACCTATGAAGGTGATTTCAAGAGTGGTAATATGGATGGGAAAGGAACTTATATAGGTTCTTCTGGGGACACCTTTAAAGGGTCTTGGGTGATGAATTTGAAACATGGGCAAGGGACTCAGAGCTATCCCAATGGGGATTTCTATGATGGGGAGTGGAGGAAAGGGTTTCAGAATGGGCATGGTAGGTACCAATGGAAGAATGGGAACCATTACATTGGGCAGTGGAAGTATGGTTTGTTTAGTGGGAATGGGACAATGATGTGGAACAATGGGAATAGGTATGATGGGTGTTGGGAAGAGGGTTTGCCTAAAGGGAATGGTACATTTAGGTGGGCTGATGGGAGTTTCTATGTTGGAGTTTGGAGTCAAGACCCAAAGGAGCAAAGTGGGACTTATTACCCATCTGGTGCTTCTGATGGTCATCTTGAATGGGATCCTCAGGAGGTGTACTCTGTGGAATTAAATAGTTGCCAGATTTGTCCTTGCGAGACAGTGTTGATTTATCCTTCAGAGAAGACATTGAGTTTGCCTGGCTTAGATGAAGATAACTTGCAGAAGCAACCAGTAAGTGGGAGGCCTAGATGGATGTCAGTGGATGGAAGGCTTAGTAATTACAGTTCTGAAGATGGGTCTTATGCTTTTGATGTAGGTAGGAAATCTGGATTTGATGGCTTGGGGGATAATTCTGTTTCGAGTTGGAATAGATCGCCACATTTGAGAATAAAGGCTCCCAAGAGACAGGGACAGACCATATCTAAAGGGCATAAGAACTATGAGCTCATGTTGAATCTGCAGCTAGGTATCAGGTACTGCTCATAGTTTTTGTTTTCAAATTTTAATAAACTCTCATTTTTATGGTCAAATTGAGCTTTTTCTTGTCTCATCCATTAAAATGTAGACTTTTTTTTTTTTTACTGATAATTCTACCTTCTATAATAAGAATTTAGCTTCAGATAAATGTTTGTCATCCTATAGTGCAATGATGAATTTGACATTGTGGAGAAATATAAAATAAAATAAAATGAATTCCTTCCATGATTCTAATTTTCACTGCACCATTATTAATTTCTTGTGCCATAGCACAGACATTCTGTTGGAAGACCAGCTCCAAGTGCATCTCTTGATTTGAAGGCTTCTGCTTTTGATCCTAAAGAAAAAGTATGGACTAAATTTCCACCAGAAGGATCCAAGCACACGCCACCCCACCCATCTTGTGAATTTAGATGGAAAGACTACTGCCCGGTAGTATTCAGGTAGGCGTCAAAATTTGAATGGTATTTATTTTTTCAGCAAAATTTTATATGTTATTAGGTGAAACAAGTTTTGTAACAGAATATGCTATGTGCTAACATGCTGAGAGTGCTCTTGAAAATTTATAACCTTCAAACCTTTTCTTGAGGCACCAGAAGGTTGGTGATATGCTCTGAGAAAGGTTTTTGTTTCTCTAGAAAGTGCCATTATAGAAACTTTTTTTTTTTTTTTTTGATGTTTCTCTAGCAAGAAGTATGGTTGATATTGTAATTGTTTCATAACCTTGTATTTAAAATAGTTTGTGACTGTATTAGAACTTTGTATAAATTAGCGGATCATGATGGCTGGTTGCATTTATATTTGTAGGGCTCTTAGAAAATTGTTCAAAGTTGATCCAGCAGATTACATGATATCAATATGTGGGAATGATGCCCTTCGAGAGCTCTCATCTCCTGGAAAAAGTGGAAGTTTTTTTTATTTGACTAATGACGACCGGTACATGATAAAGACCATGAAGAAGGCAGAAGTAAAAGTGAGTTCCCTTTAGTGGTTAGATATTGGCTATGATTTATTTTTATTTTTTTTTTAAATCTCTTAACCAGGCACTATATCATATATCTGTGTCAATAATTAAAAAATTTCACTTGTAATCCTGAGTTATAAGTCAAGTAGTGGAATGAATCTGAGCATTGCTAAAGATTAAAGAACAACAGTTGTTACATATTCAGAAAATTAATAAGCTTGTCTCAGATATGTATACTTTGACATGATAGTCTTCAGTTGATGCTTGCATTATAGAGGTTATTTTATCTACTGAGTAACATTTCAGTCCAAACTTCATTGCATCATTGCAGGTTTTTCTGAGAATGCTTCCTGCTTATTATAAACATGTTCGGGCGTTTGAAAACACTCTAGTAACCAAGTTCTTCGGCCTTCATTGTGTTAGGCTAACAGGAACTGCACAGAAGAAGGTAATGTTGAGGTGTGTATAAACTTCTACTTTTATGTAAAAGCTTTCATTATTAATTACACTTGATAAATTTCAGGTTCGATTTGTCATCATGGGAAATCTATTCTGTTCTCAATACGCTATCCACAGGCGCTTTGACTTGAAAGGTTCGACCTTTGGTCGCACAACTGATAAACCAGAGACAGAAATAGAACCAACTACAACCCTTAAGGACCTTGACCTCAATTTTATATTCCGGATGCAGAAGTCTTGGTTCCAAGAATTCAGCAGGTGAATTTCTCGCTTATTGCTTCTTGTTCTACTATTATGCCTGTGTGTAAGCATGTAGAATGATGAACTATGCAAGTTTTTGTTTCATTGAGCACATTTTAATAGCTGCTGTGAGTTGTGACAATAAAGTTATTTTGGAGCTTAATCGTTTTTTAAATAAAAATGAGATTATTGATGGAAGGTAAAGGCAACTTATGCAAAAGGTCTAATATTCCTTCTCTTAGTCGAAAGATAATTGGTCCATACCAATAACATTAACAAGTTTAGTATGCATTGTTCATTAAAATGTGGCTTCTGTGACTTGACATTTAAGAAATGGAATATTTGGAAGTTAGTTGGTTATATTTATATATATGCCTTCCTGCAGGCAAGTGGATAGGGACTGTGACTTTCTTGAACAGGAGAGGATTATGGATTATAGTATGTTGGTGGGTGTTCACTTTCGAGAAACATCAAGTAGTGGCACTGTTACACCTTCTGGTCGCAGTTCCGGAGCTTGCACCCCGACTGCTAAAGTTGACGATGGAGGCCCTCGTCTTTCTGGAGTGGATGTAGATCATCTTATTGTAGATCCTAGTCGGTAAACTCAATCAACTTATCCTGGAACAAGTTTCCATTTTTCAATAAATTTAGTTTTGACTGAAATAAACACGAATCCAACTAGAATGTGCATTAATTTTAAGTTACTCAACTATTTTACTGAAGCCTTCATTACGTCATACTTTGATTCTCTTTAGTTGAGAAATGTTTTTCCTTACATTTTCTGAAAATATTTGCATTGTGTTTTATATTTCAGGTGGATTCAATTAGGTGTGAACATGCCAGCGCGAGCTGAAATGACTGTGCGAAAAAGTGTCTGTGAAACTCCTCAATTAGTTGGAGAACCAATTGGGGAGTTGTATGAGATTATCATCTTTTTCGGAATCATAGACATATTACAAGACTATGATATTAGTAAAAAGCTTGAGCATGCTTACAAATCATTCCAATATGATCCAACCTCCATCTCTGCTGTTGATCCAAGGCTATACTCAAAACGCTTTCGTGATTTCATCTACAGAGTTTTTGTAGAGGACACTTGAGGGTGTATTTTGATGCTAAAATTCAACATGCAGCCGGTGGCCATCCATGTACAGTTTAAGGAAATGACAAGAGTACTAACCAACACATTGATGATCAACTCACACTAATTGGAGGGTATTTTGTGATTGACAGGGAATAACAATTTCTTAAATTTGTTCGATTTCCCTGTCTATCATCCTTCACCTTGGTGAATTTTATTTTAATATAGTCACAACAAATGTATGTTGTAGGGTAGATCAGTGTTGTTCAGAGTTAATCAAGCCTTTTCCAATTGTAAATGAATCAACAAAAGGGGCAAACAGCATTGGAAATATTCTTTCTTGTAACCATTTTTTCCCAGGTGAGGCTTCTGGGATTTTGTTGCTGAATAAAAATGTACAGAAAATGAGGTGGAGGGCATTATCACATTGTGTACAAAAATATATGGCAATCCTTAGTGGCAATCCTTAGGTCTCTTGCATGCTCAATGGTTTTGTCTTCTATGAAAAGAACTTTTTTGAAGGTTACTGGCAGTGGCATCTAACAGGGAGGGGATACAAGATCAATCACTTTCATTGGTGTTTTTGCTTTTTCTCTTTTAATCTTGCTATGACTATCAAACAAAAATTTCATAAATGTTTTCAAGGGCTTTTTGTTTTTGTTGAAGTTGCCCAGTTTCTGAATGGCAAGAGTTCTTACCCTTTGTATATTTTTGCGCAATTCAAAACTTTAAGAACACTGCAATGTCTCATGTCAATTAAGTTATAATTTCTAATCTATAATCTATATCTATAATCTATAATCTACAATATATACAATCCAAAATCTATAATCTTTCTATAATCTATAATCTATAATCTATAATTATCTATATAATTCAAAACTCATCTACAAGAATAAACAGACACATGTCAGCACCAGGATCCTTCTCACACCAACATATACATGTGTCATGCTGTCAGGAATTTGCAGCAATTTAATTCGAATAGCTGCCTGTTATGGAAGATCATTAATGAAATCAATTTTTTAAAGAAAATAATTCAAAATAATCATAATCATTGTCTAATTTATCAAAAGATTAGGTTGAATTCATAATAATTTTCATTAATGAAATCAATTTTTGTAAGGGAACAATTCAAAATAGTCATAATAATTATTATGAATTATGATAATCATAATAATTAGTAACTTGAAACATCCAATGTTTCCCTACAACGTCTAATGGTGAGAATCAATTTAAAATATTTACACTCAATAATTAAAATCTAATATAATCTAATCTATCTAATAATCTACACAATTCAAAACTCATCTACAAGATTAAACAGACACATGTCAGCACTAGGATCCTCTCACACCAACATATACACGTGTCATGTTGTCACAAATTTGCAGCAATTTAATCTAAATAGCTGCTTGTTATGGAAGATCATTAACGAAATCAATTTTTTAAAGGAAACAATTCTAAGTAATTATAATCATTGTCTAATTTATCATAAGATTAGGTTGCTTTTGATTACCAGTAGTCGTAAGGATTGAATTCATAATAAATTTCATTAATGAAATCAATTTTTGTAAGGAAACAATTCAAAATAATCATAATAATTATTGTCAATCATGATAATCATACTAATTAGTAACCTAAAACGTAATGTTGCCCTCCGATGTCCAATGATGAGAATCAATTTAAAATCTTTGCACTCAATAATTAAAATGCTATAAAAGTAAGAATGGTAAGTGCACAACAATACATTAAAACTAATTCTTCATGGAGATGGAGTGGGTCTTCGAGACACCCACCGCCAAAGTCTTCTATGCCAAGCTCCTCTCCACCTCTCTCTATGAGGTACCTCTGCCTTTTTCTTTTATCTCTGTTGAAAATGGACTTGATTGGCATTGTGTTTTGTTTAAATGATTTCTCTACACATTCTGATCGATAACCATGAGAGCAGAAGAGGAGGATTGTGCAAGAAAATCACCATTCTCATGTTCGTTTTCTCTTCTCATGCTTTGTTCTTTTGCTTTCCAGATCCATTTACTTTGTGTGATTCGCGGCTTTTCATTTTGTGTTGCGTTCTTTTCTATTTTTTCGCTTTGTTTGGTATTCTTGCTGATTTCATGCAGTTCGAGCACAGTGTCAATAGTGGGATTGGAGAACCTTCCTTTGCCTCTTGCGAAATGAACAGATTAAAACACGAGAAGGGGGGGTTGAATTGTATATCTTAAGCTTCTAAAAATCTTTTTTGAAATTTTTTATGCACGCAAGGCCAAACAAAGGCACACAAGAAACTCAGTTTCTTAAAGAAGATGTTAAGAAACTCAAATGTAGATCCCCACGATTTAGTTTAATTAAACTTATCAGAGATACGGTTAAGAGAAATTCATGCAGAGATGTTATCCCGATTCACTCTTTTCCAACCAAGAGCTACATATAGTCCCTTCTACTTGAAGGCTTTATCCACTATAGTCCAATAGCTTTACAAGTATTCTTTGCACTAGCCTCTTCAGGCTTACAACACCAATTTTTCAACACCTCTCCAAGCTTTTAAGTATTCTTTTTCGAACAAGCCTCTTCAGGCTCACTCTAAGCAAAGAGATAAGAGATTTGAGCTATGAACAACTCACTAAGTGTGAGGGTTTTACATTTTTTTTAAGCTTAGTTATAACATATTTTACAATTTAAGAGAGTGAAAGATTTAGCAGAGTTTTAACACTTTAAATATCAGAGCTTGTTCTACTTCTCTTTGAAGGGATCTTCTGATATTTATAGGCAACATGCAGTCTTCACAATCTTCATCTTCAACGGCATTCAATATGTCCGTTTAGAGATAGAATTAAATGCTATTGAACCATATCAATTCTAATAGCTTGTTGCTTTTCTATGAAATGTTGTCTTGGTTATCAGCTTAGCAAAAAACATTTTTGTTTTATCTCAGATAAGACTGATACTTCTTTTCTTGCTTTTTTCTCTTTGGTAAGTAGCAGCAATAGTACGACATGGATATTCAAAAAACTTAGAGCACTTGGTCGAAGCATTAAGAAGAAAGATATAACATATAAAGTACAATGCTGGACGGTCCAAAATATTTAATGTTGAGTCTCTAAATGTCTGATGTGCATTTGCCCTGAGTTTTGATGAAAACTAAACATTTGTTCAATGATTTAGTTGAATTATATCTTGGTTACTGTCTATCTACTTAGTGTGCAGATTAATATTTTTAAGTGTTTTTAGTCACTTGTCTGTCCTAAGTCAACCTTGGTCAAAGATGGAGAGCACTCGTCTTATGAAGAAAGTTGTCTCGTCTGATGAAGAAGTATCACATTCTGAAGCTTATTTGGGGTTGTTGACTTTCTGAAGAAAAACCAACTTGTCTAATGAAGTATCTTCACCCGTCTGTTGACACTCGGTAGAGAACAACTCAAGATTGAAGACTTTCGTGAGTTATCTACTCAAGCAGGAATATGCTGGAGATCTTTCTTACAATGATCAAGGAATCAGAAGACTAAATATTAAAGGAAACCTTGTAAATTAGAAAAGGAGTGCTACCAAAATCTTTATTCCCTAGTATATCTGGAAGTTACACGAAAAGGGAAATATCATAACAATGTACAAAAGCAACCTGAAGAACTTTGATTTGGCTGCTGCAAAAAGCATAAAGCACTGAACCCCTCTATTAGGGTACAAGCAACATTCCTAAACATTAATGGCTGCCCATAGTGACTCTATTGCATTTACTGGATTTCAGATTAAAGCCAAAATTCTAAAGGAATATCTCTAATGGATTCAAATTGACTGAAGGCTATAAATAGAAAAGGATTTGAAGATGAAGATACAACACATCATTAACTCAAGAGTCGTTACTCTGCTCATTTATATATTCATTCTTTCATTCTTTATTCTTCAATCATTTGAAGTATTACGCAGTCTTTCAATCTTAATATTTAATTCACTCTTCTGAGTGTTAGTGAAAGACTTGTAAAGTAGTATTTTTATTTCAAACAAAATCTGAGTGAGCTTGAAGAGGCTAGGTGTTCAAAGAATACTTGTCTAGGACTTGAGAGGCTAGGTGTGTAAAGAATACTTGTCTGTTCTGTAACCTGATCAGTTATAGTGGAGAAAACTTGGTGCTGCTAAGGACTAGATGTAGCCCTAATTGTTAAGGGGTGAACATGATAAAATAGTTGCGTCTATCTCTATCCCTTATCGCTTTAGTTTATTTGTTTATCTTAACTGTTAACTAACTAAAGGGGCTCCAAGTTAAGAACGCTTAACTATGGAGTTCTTAAGTGATGAGCTACTGAAAAGAAAATGTATTTTGTTGGTATAGGTAGTACCAATCAATTAATTTAAACCATCCTTAACTGTATAGTCACGTACCTACATAGTCTCAAGATTCCTCTCATTTGGGTGTTTAATCGGTTCATTCATGTATCCCTTCACCTAGAAGCCTGCCAGGATCCGCTCCTTGTCCATGTCTTCTTGCAACGGCGATCACTCCCCGCCCTCATTTGCCCCGGGTGTCACATGCCCACCAGCTTTTGCTTGGTTCGGCCCCGAACCACGCCGTACTGAGAGAGATGTCGCTCTGACACCATTTGTAACATCCCTGGCTGCTTTACGGATTGACGACTGTCCCCACAAACCAACATGGGTATTTTCAACGTGCTTTGTCCTCACTCAGATGCTTCCTAGGGAAACTTCCCAGGAGGTCACCCATCCTTGAATTGCTCCAAGTTAAGCATGCTTAACTATAGAGTTCTTATGTGATGGGCTACCGAAAAAAAGATGCATCTTGTTGGTATAGGTAGTACCAATCAATTCTTTAAACCATCCTTAATTGTATAGTCGCATACCTGCATAGTCTCAGAATCCCTCTCATTCGGGTGTATAATAAGTTTATTCAAGTGTCCTTCTGCTTAGAAGCCTGCCAGGAGCTGTGTAACATCCATGTTTTAGGACCTTGGTTATGTTTGTTTGAAAGATCCAGGATCAGTCGGCTTCGAATCGAACAAGTACGCAAAATCGGGTTTTATGGACTAGGCAGCACGCTCAAGCATGCAGTGACCCCACGCTTAAGCGTGGAGCATGCTCAAGCGTCGCCTGGTGAACCCTAGAGCTTCTTGAGGACCAGGGACGTGGCTGACACGTGTAGAGCAGTGGCATGAGGAGCAGAACACATGGTGACGAAACGGCAATGCTAAGACATTGACCAGTCTCCATGCTAGAGCTTGGAAGAGGCCAAGCTAAAGCATTGAAGCGCTAGAGCGTGGAGCTCCCCACACTAGAGCGTTGACAGTGAGACTTGGAAAAATAAAAAGGGCTGCATGGTGAAAGTCAGGGCACCCAGAGTAGAAATAAGACAAACCAGAGAGTGTGAGAGAGAGACATAAGAGAGGTTTGAGGTTCCGAAGTATTGTGTGATCAAATCGGGCATCGTTACGCGAAACCGATATCACCTTTCTGTTCGTGGCAACAATATCTTCTTAACCCTATCTTCCGTTTCTTGCTAGGGCTAAGGTAAGCCTATGTCCTTTTTATGCCGACATGCCGTCGATGATGATATTGAGGTTTTCTCTTTGTTCGATTATTGGTGTTACGTTCCGTTTTCGTATTAGGGTTACCGAAGTTGTTTGCTTCGTGTGCATGTGTTCAGGTGAATTTTCGGAGCACCAGAGGTGCTTAGACTAGACGTGGTAGATTCGAGGTGTTCGTGAGAGTGTTTGTTTCGTTGCCCCGAAGTTAGCTATATACACCTCAGGTGGGAGAAAGAAGCATCCTATCGTTGGAAACGACTAAGTAACATAACTTGTAATAATAGTTGTAGGGCGACCTAAGCCCTACTAGTGAGCAAGTAATCGACAATGCCAAAATTACCTTGGCGACTACCCCATAGTACGAAGGATGATTTATGAATTGTAAGATTTATCACCGTTAGGTTAATTTTACGGTATTCGAGGACGTTTGATTTTATCAATGTTGAGCTACTTGATATCTGTTGATTGCTTTATCATGCTTTATTTGGCTATATGTGATAACATGAATATTTTATTATTATTTTGATGTGTATAACATGCTTTATCTGATTACATGCCATATCTTTTATAATATGCTTAGTTGGCCTCTAGGCGATGATAGATGTTGTTCGAGAGATATGCATGTTGGGAAGAGTATGACATATGACTTAGATGTACCTAGCCAAATAAAATATAATTTTAAATATGATGAGCTTATGTGATGTGATCTGAGGAATTATCTGAGTTTGTGGTGAAAGGTTAAGGAACTAGGTGATGACCCGATACGAGTAAGTGAGACTCATAGAATGCATGATGTTGTTCACAACTGTGTGGGTGGAACACACGAGGTCAGAGTATCTGATTATTGATACTGGAAGTCAAGGTTCAGTTCCGCGATGATGATAAAAGAGATGGAGTTGATCGAGCAGTTCAGAGATCTGAACCTAGGTATGGAGCTGGTTGAGGATAGGATATGTTTGGGTATGGTCACCATCAGCAACGAGTTTCTAAGAGAGCTTAAGGATAAACAAGCGAGATCAGTATCTATAAGAGGTGAGTAGAGGTATAGATGATGGTAAGATGTCTGAGTTTTGTAGAGGTTCAGTGTAACACCCTGTTTTTTTTTTTCTTCGTATGCTTCTTTATCAGTAAATGAATGCTTTAATGTATTTATTTTTGACAAAATCCAGAGGATGATTTTATTTTTAATAAAATCATTTTCTTGTGTTGTTTTACCGTGTGAGGTGACAGTAAAATTCTCGGTCGAAAATTCAGACGAAAGCCGGTCTGGGTTTTCACAGCCAGTACAAGTTTACTGAGCTAAAGACCAAATTTTGACTCGTGAACGAGACGGTTAGTGTTTTCTTGATGTTTTGTACGGGTATGGAGATTTTCAAAAAATCTTGTTCGGGGCCAAAATTCCGAGTATTACCCGGGCGAAATCGTCGGGAAATACGATCGGGAAAGTCATCTGATGTGCAATGGAGCAGAGCAAAAGGTAAATGGAATGACTGATGTGAGAGCTATGACACCTTGTCATCAAGCCATACCTCTCTTTTTCAACAAAGTCAATTTTCTTACATTTCTCTCTCCTACCTTACCTCCACACCATACCTCCACCTTACACCACCTTACCTTCTTTCTTTCTCCACAAGCCATTCAACTCTTCTTCCCCTTTCTCTCCCTTCTAGCCGTAACCCTCCCCTTATCTCCTCTTCTATTTAAACTTCAAACAGCAACACTTCTACACTTTTCACAAAATTCACACTTTCACACTTACACTTATTTCCTTACTTTCTCTTCTTCACTCTACCAAAGTTCATCTTTTTATTGAGATTTTTACTCTAAGTTCTTCATCAAAGTTCTTCACTTTGTTAAGGGTAATGATCCTATGTTGTTTATTTTTCAAGTTCTTGCTTTATTTTCATGGTTTTTGCTTTAAGTTTCCTTTAAGCTTTCAAACTTCTAAAATCTCTTAAAAATGGTAGAAAACTCCGTTTGAGTTGAAACCACTTTCTATGTTCTTGTGTAAAACTGAGTCAATTTCTAATGATGAGGCCGAAACCATGCTTTTTGGTTTTGGTTGGTTTTTGCTTTAACTTTGCTTGTATGGACTTGTATTTGAGTTCTATTCCAAGATGATCATGACCAAGGGCTCCTTTGTACTAAAGGATGCTAGGTTTAAGTGATTGGAAAAGATTAAATATTTTTACACATTTTCATGTAAAGGCCAAAACTTTAAGTGGTTAAGGCATGGATGCTTTGATGTTTTCCAAAGTGATCATGGATTAGGGCTCCTTGATGTTTAAGGATGCTAAATCCAAGAGATTGGAAAGTTTGAAAATTTCTAACCTTTATTTTGTCTCAAGGCCGAAACTTTGATGGTTGTTGGCAAAGATGTTAAGTTTTGTTTTCTTCCAAAATGATCAAAGATTAAAGCTCCTCATGATAAAGGATGCTATGTCTAAAGTGATTGGAAAGTTTAAATCCTTTTCTTAAGTTTCCAATGATGGCCGAAACTTACATGTTTGGGCCTAGGAGGAGTTGTCTTGATTTTTCCAAAATGATCATGGTTTTAAGCACCTTACTATGTATGGATGCTAACCTAAAGAGATTGGAAAGTTTAGAAAATTCTATCCTATTTAATGGTGTAGGCCGAAAACCCTAAGCCAAGGACTTAGTGGGATTTTTAATTCAACTTTGTTAAATGGTTGGTGTTTATGAACTTCTAGCACTTAAGGATCATAAATCCATAAGTTGCATAAATTTCGGAAACCCTAATCCTAATCCATTGTCTAAACCGAACCTATACCTTATGATTAGTGTTCTTTGATTGAGTTTTAACTTATGATTTCATGTTTGTAACCTTAGACTTCCATCACCGGCAGAGCGAGGACGATCGTGAGCCTTTCTCTTCGTATCCGAAACTCTTAACTTCCTCGTGAGGTAAGAGGGGATTTCCTAAAGATATTCAATAACTGTATGCATGTGTGTAGATGTTTAACTGTTTACTTAAATGTTATTGAGATTACTTGATTATCTGATATGTTGAAGTGTTATGCTATTATCTGATGTTGTACCGTACTTGTTATATAGGTTGAGATGCATATCTGTGATGAACTGCCTTCAACTGTGATATTAGCATTGAACTGTGAATATATATATATATATATATATATATATATATATATATTGTTGTTGTTGATTGAAGCTTGCTAAGCCGGACGTGTGTCTGTGCTCAACTATTAATAAGGATTAAAAGCCTTAATAAGCTTTGAAGATGGAAGGATTGGTGTTCTTTTCCAAAAGCTTAAATACTTAAAGGACTTGTTTTTAAGTGATGAAATAGTTTTGGTGACCAACTGTGTTACAAGAGAAAAATCCTTTTCGAACTATATATTTTCAAATGAAAACTTTCGAAAATATTTGATAATATCCTATTGGGGATTTTCAAAGATAAAAGTGTTTCAAAAATGTTTTATAAAGGATTTCAAAAGAAAAAGTTTTCTCCCAAATGATTTAGAAACTTTCCGATAGCCTGAGTAGGTTATCGAGGATTTCGATTTTGAAATTTGTTTTCGCCAAATGAAAGATGAGTACTAAAAGAATAGGAATCTAGACGTGAGACGTCGCCTCTAGTTTTCCATGTTAAGCACGTGATCTTGGATCAGTGATAATTCGGGACCGTAAAGTCCTATTCATGATGTTATGGGCTACAAGTCCAATTCGCGGAATCAAGGACAGTTCGTTCTGATCTCCGTTGTTGTGGGCTATTGTCCTTAGAATGTTAAGTTTAAAACATGACTAAAAGTATATTGATTTCTATTACCACAAACCTTGACTGCGGCCACGGTCTAGGGTATTGTGATTGAGCATTCGAACAGTGTGTCCTATGTTTCTAAGTTTTCAAGTGATGGGGAAATGATGTTAAGTCATTAGCTTTGAGCTTTGACAATGAAAGATTAACACAAAGAAAAACCTTGAAAAGGAAAGTTTTTATTCATGTGCATTTCCCCTGGCAGACGTGCCTTTTCTTTCATTGAGGATACCCGAGGTATCTGAGAGTCAGTCCATGTGAGCGGTTCGGAGTCACATGTGACGTTGCTCGACCTATAGACCTTGTGCACCAGGTTGCGGTGGCAACAGCCCGAGGGGCTAGAGATTGACCAACTCTATTTCTTCTACAGTGGTAACATGGTGATGAGATCTCATGAGATTAGGATAGAGCCTGATATTGAAGTGTCATGCATATTTTCAAAAACTGATTGTGCGGGCTTGAGACCCTTTGATATAACACTGTTATATAAAACTGTTGTATGTATCATGTATATGGTTGTTGTGGGATATATCTTATGACGGTATCTCACTCTTGCATATCTATATGTTCTTTTCTTCTTCTTGTATCGGTGTATGCGTATGCCTTAGATGGAACCCCTTGTTCCCCTAGTACCCGCGATCACGAGGTCTGAGCAGATCGACGAGGCTGGATGAGTGGGGAATTGGACAGTGAGCGACGACGCGACTACAGCCACATATAGGGGACCGATTACGACGACAGAGTCTAACACCAACGGAGAGCCGATCCGGAGGATTCACTCGGTTGAGGCTCGGACAGTGGCACTTCCACCTCCCTGGTTGTATCTTCATACACTGCAGCTAGCTGGCCTTCTCCATCCACACGTCGAGCCGGCAGAGCCCATGGAGGAAGAGCCCGAGGAGGATCTCGAGGAGGATCCGGAGGAGGAGCCTCTCGAGGTGGTAGAGGATTGGTGGGATGACGAGCTTGAGGCAGAGTACCATCCCCAGGATCCCGGTGAGGATGATGTTCCGATCGACGACGGTGGTGAGGTCATCGACCCGGAATCTGACATCTCATCTGGTGGGAGTGTTTGCGGCCACTCGGAGTGCAGGAGGCACTGGTAGTTTGTCGTCGGCTTTTGGAGTAGTCTGTTTGTCCCTGGCTTTTAGAGCCTTCTTTTGAGTCTAGTACCCAGATTTCCCCATTCCCAGTTTGATGCTTTATCTGTTTCTTTGTTCCTGTTTCAGTAAAGTTGGCCAGATTGATTAAGGCCCGTTGTGTAATCTAAAACTTAAGACCCCTTGAGGCAATGTTATATGATTATTACTGGCAGTGATTCTATTGGTATTACTGAGTTTAAGCAGTTCTTGTGCCACCATTTTGAGATGAAGGATCTTGGACCATTAAATTATTTTCTGGGGCTTGAAATCTTCTAGTGATGGCTTATTTCTCTCACAGGCTAAGTATGATTCTGATCTTGTCTCTCAAGCGGGTCTCACTGATTGTAAAGTCGAACACACTCCTCTTGAGTCCAATGTTCGATTTACTCCTCAGGATGGTACTTTACTCGATCATGCTACTCTTTATCGTCAGCTTGAAGGCAGTCTCATTTACCTCACAGTTACTCGGCCAGACATCTCCTATGCTGCTCATCTGGTTAGTCGATTCATGTCTGCCCCGTGTACCACTCATTATGTTGTAGTCCTCTGGATTATTCGCTATATCAAGGGTACCTTGTTTTATGGTCTTCACTACTCAGTTGCCTCTCCCTTGATTCTTCGAGCCTACTCTGATGCAGATTGGGCCGGTGATCCAAGTGATCGTCGCTCCACCACTGGATTTTGTATTTTTCTCGGAGATTCTCTTATTTCTTGGCGTAGCAAGAAACAAACTCTGACAGCTTGCTCTAGCACTGAAGCAGAATATCGTGCATTCGCTAATACTACTTCTGAGATATTATGGATCCGTTGGCTTCTTGCTGATCTAGAGATATCTCAGTCGTCCTCCACTGATCTTTATTGTGACAATCGTAGTGCCATTCAAATTGCCCACAACGATGTTTTCCATGAGCGCACCAAGCATATTGAGATTGGTTGCACTTCATTCGTCAACATCTTCTCTGTGGTGATCTCCACCTTGTTTCCATTGGCACCCTTGACCAGCCTGTTGATTTGTTCACGAAAGCTCATTCTCCTGGTCGCTTCCGCACTTTAGTACCCAAACTCAAGTTGGTTGCTACTCCACCAACTTGAGTTTGAGGGGAGATGTTACGATATGATATGATATGATATGACATGATTTTATATGATTTGATTATGAATTATTGTGATTGATACTGTAATCATATTAGGATTCTTTGTCTCCTTTTCTGCTCTATAAATAGGAGCACCCTCTTGTAACTTAGACACACTCTGAATATACAAATATTTCTCTATATACTTTTCTGAGTTTCCATAGGTTTGAATTTGTTTTGGGTGAAGATCCACTCCAAAAACACAATCGGTGATCTGCATACATTCTCGAAGCCTTTAGTACATACCATACATTATAGCCATTAATATTTTGTTCCATACATGTTTAAGCATTAATTTATAAGCCATCAAAACAATCATGTCACAAAAGACATATCCGTGCCAACAAGGGTTGACACATCTGGTCAAGCCTTCCACTCACACTAGCTGTGACTTGGATTCGATTCCTAGATCTCCCCTCTTGGTAGACAATATATAAATTCCACTATAAATCCTCACTAAGGTTGGTGATATTTTCTGACCTTGCAAAGAGGCTTGTCTTCCAATATAAACTTTGGTATATCAAAAAAAAAAAAAAAAGACATCCATCTTTTAGGTCTTTTTATGGTGCTCGACACATCCATCAAAAGAAATTAAGAAATTGTGTTTGTTCCCAATTTAGCTATTTTGTATATTAATTAATATATCAATATTCATATTTTGATGATACATGTACTAATACATTCATTCCTTTTAAAATAAAATAATTGAAACATAATTTTATATGATTAATACCCACGGGCAACTACATTAGTTATATTACAATCAAACATGTGTATCAGATCTACACAAATGTACTTTCTTATTCAAATGTAGGTAATGTGTGATAATCATTAATCTAATTTTTATATGAGTTGTGATAATTGAACACATAATTTTGATATTATACCCGACACCTACGCTACTGTAGCATATTTTTTTATTTTACAAATTTTGACTTTTTTAAAAAATTTAAAAAATTTATTTATAAAAAAAAACCCATTAACCAGATAGTGAACTGAATTAACCAGATATTTATACCTGATTAACCAGATATTTGCACATACATAACCTAAAAACTCATTAACCAGATAATAAACTGAATTAACCAGATATTTACACATACTTAACCAAAAATTTTATTTCTCAAAAAAACCCATTAATTTGCACATACTTAACAAAAAATTTTATTTCTCAAAAAAACTCATTAACCAGATAATGAACTGAAATTACCAGATATTTGTACGTGATTAACCAGATATTTGCACATACTTAACCAAAAAACCCATTAACCAGATAATTAACTGAATTAACCAGATATTTATACCTGATCAACCAGATATTTGCACATACTTAACCAAAAATTTTATATCTAACCAAAAATTTTATATCTCAAAAAAATTCATTAATTTGCACATACTTAACCAAAAATTTTATTTCTCAAAAAAACCCGTTAACCAGATAATAAACTGAAATTAGCCAGATATTTGTACGTGATTAACCAGATATTTGCACATAATTAACCAAAAAAACCTATTAACCAAATAATGAACTGAATTAACCAGATATTTGTACCTGATTAACCAGATATTTACACATACTTAACCAAAAATTTTATTTATAGAAAAAACTAAATATTTTAAAAAAAGAACAAAATATTTTTTTAAATAAATAAATACATAAATATTTTTTTTTTTTTTAAAGAAAGCAACTACTACAGTGCCGCACAATATGATGTCGCATATGGTGACGATTTTTGTGTCAAAATATCATTTTTCCTTTAATATACGACTTCTATTCGCAGCTCAACTGATGCACCTCATTTTAAAAGGTTCATGGTAAACATTGTCAGCTATTAATACTAGTAAACCGTTTGAGGTTTGAAGGGATTATATGAAAAACTTTTATATCATAAAATCTTTTAAAATTAAGTTATTTAATATTTAAATTCATACCCAAAGTAGCATTTTTTAAATTTATAAATTTGTATAATAGGTCAAACTTCCCGTTTAAGCTTTGACACAATGCTAAACCAGTAACACTTGCATTTAATCATATCTATAATACTTTTGTCTGAGGTTTATTATTTACATAAATTTTACAGAGGAAATATACGCCAAATGCATACTTCTATTTCAATTACCGAGAGACGGGTAATAGATTGAGAACCCTCTTTGTTCCCTGCATGGCTGTAATAATAGACCAATATGTAACGTCTTCCGCGATTAGAAAACCTGGTCCGCTGCAGCAGTTGCAACCACGTTTTTTATCTTTGTGATTGCACAACATGCTCGCTATAGATAGGTAGGTACAACCACAGCTGCATGTAATACTAAAATCCCAAGCTTTGTATCCAGAAAATACAACAAAACTTGATACCATGAACTATCAGTTTTTTCATGAACTACCATGGTTCAGAGTTATTGCTGAGAAAATTTCTGGCATAAGATGGTCGACTCCACCCCTGCTCCATCATTATTAGATTCAAGCGCGTCATCAGTTTATCCACAGCATTGTCTTCCACGCTGCTAAGAGAGTTTGATGATGTCGCTGGTGTAGAAGAGCTCTGCAAAAATTGAATGTAACAAACCTCATTCGGTTAACTTGAAAAAGCAGACATTTGTGCATTGCACAGGATAGGATAGTAATAGTACCTTAATGTCTTGGTACTTCTTCAGGTATTGCAGTGACTGCTCATATAATCCACAATGATATAGAAGAATGCTGTAATCTCTTAACTCATTTGCATCATTTTTCAAGAGGATAAGGCGTTCACATGCTGAAAGAATAGGGAAAATTTTAAAAAGAAAAAAGACAATTAATTATAAGAAACATTTGCTGTAGATCTGTTGTTGGTAGTTTCAAATATTGTAAGTTGTAACCCAGTATTAGCATAATAAAAGGAGATAAATGCAGATGAATAAGAACCAACACAGAAAATGGGAACTTGGGAAGATAACAGTTGGGCAAGTGGGCTCACCCATGGAGCTATTGGGGGTTGAGGCGCGGGCTATTAAATTGTTTGATGAAGAGAAACAGTCAAGGTCTCTCTTTTCTTGCTTAACTTAAAACTCAATATTGGTACCCAAAATGTAACAATAAAATAAGTAGCATTCAAAACTCGTGCCAAGGACATTTGCTTGCTGGAAATTGTGCTGCTTTTGAAATAGCGAATACTCGGTACTATACCTGTAAGTTTGTAGCTAGAAATTAGTTTGGATGATAATTCATAGGTTTCAACTGTGGCAAGATGATAGGGGATAGCATGAATCTGGAAGGAAGGGTGTCTGCATGTAAAGTAGGCAAACCAATCTCTTCGAGAAAGAAATAGTTTATACAGATCTCATGCTGCCTCGAAAATTTACAAAATTAAGAAATATTCTGCCCAGATATCCTTATACAGATTTTATTTATTTTTTAAGATTTCTGCATAAGAAAAAAACAGCATTTCTAAATGTAGCAGGAGGAAGAAACAACCAAACCGAAGAAACTATCAGAGGCGAGAAAGGCCATCAGGAAACAGAGAACGGAAGCTGCAAATTTGACTTACAAATTGCAAGCCTCACACAGCTCACTAAAAAGGATGGATGGAAAGCATCCTTAATAAGCTTTTGTCAATCATGAGCTAAAAATAAAGCCTACATAGAAATAATGATGCGAACCAAAATCAGTATAGAGCAAATAAATTGAATATTATTTCTGCAAATAGGGGAATACAGTAGAGTAACACTCCTACTGCCACAGAGCTAGGCTCCTACAGAGAGCTATTGCTCTCCATCCATAACAAACATAATGATTTTACAAAGATACCTATCACACTCAGCACTCATCCTATTTGTAACCTTCCTTCTCTTCTCTCTCTATAACTAACTCTTCTCTAAGTGGCCCCTGGACATTTGGACCTGCAGGTACCCCATACTAGGTTGTCCTGACTCCATAGTGATCCGGAACCTATCAATACTGGTCCCTTTAATTTCTGCCTTGTCCTCAAGGCAGAAAAAAGAAAACGGTTCTTCAATAGTTGTTGGCATTTTATTGAGGTAGAAGAGAGGGTGCAGCTGCTTGATGAAATCTGCTTCCTCCCAAGTAGCTTCTTCCCCTGCTTGAGCCTTCCAAGGAATGAGCCACTCAATCACCTTCATTACACTTACTCTCAATGAAAGCACCATTGTTAGCTGCAACAATATACCAACACAATAGTGTCATTAATGACAAAGCCACATCTGTAGGAACAAATATGCTTGCTACAAACTCAGCAAATTGTTGAATGAGCTTTGGACATCCGGGCTGTCTCCAAATTAATTATCTGACTCAGAACTGCATCAGATGTTATTTTGGTAGCTTGAATATGAAGGACATATGCCAAATTATTGTACCTCTAATAACAGATGCATTGATCTCCTTCTAAACAAGTATAGATTCACCAGTCACCATACTCCCAATTACAAAGCTTGAGCCCCTAGTAATTATACCATCAGCAGGAATCTGTGTGACAGGAAAAACTTGTAATGTGCCACTAAGTTGAAAGAGCAAGGAATCTATTTTCCTTTCTTCAAGATGTCTACCATCTTTACCTTTGACAATCAATAAAGTTGTTGCAGGAGCTAGTTCTACTAGCCTTTCAATGGCATTAGATGTCTTTCCCTTGGCAAACCATTCCAAATACTTACCCAACAATTCAAATGTTATAAGCACAGCTTCAAAGTATGTTGGCAGGATAATGATTGACTCGGTTAGGACATTGGGTTAATGGGTCACTGGTTGAACCGGTTGACTAGGTATACATTTAAAAATTTCAAAATATTCGTACACAGGCCAACAAGAGTAGTTAATCCCGGATAGCAGCGCGGAGCGGCGGACCCAACACTGGGAATGAGAGGTCCGGGACTAGGAATAGTGTTCCCTGGCCGGAATCTCACCGGAGATGGCGGTCGGAAGTCAGAACTGAGAGGGAGAGGGAGGGAGCAACAAAAACGAAATAGAGGAGGAGAGAAATATAGAAGCTGAGAACAGAGAGAACGTGAGGTCCGACACTAAGAACACGAGGTCCAGGACAGGGAACAGTGTTTCCTGGCCGAAATCTCGCCGGATATGGCAGTCGGAAGTCAGAACTGAGAGGGAGAGGGAGGGAGCAACGAAAACGAAACAGAGGAGGAGCTTAAGAGAAGAGAGTCGAACAAATAGGGTTGCTGAAGTTAACCCTAATCTTAAAGTTTAAAAATTTAAGTCTGAAAGCCCAAAAATACCCTTAAAAAAATGTACCCAACAGAAATATCCGAGGGCAAAAACGAAAAATCGGACCATCAACCATTAGCGGATCTGGAGCGCCACTATTGTCCGCATTTCTGCGATTTCCAGCTGCTATAGCGGCCCGCGACCGCCACTACCTCAAAATGCTTCGCTCCGCCGCCGATGTAGCCGCCGCCGGCTGCTCCGCCCCGCACCACCGCAATCACGCCACTATTGTGTGCTATTCACTACCCTGAGGCCAACATAATTCAACATGTCCAGGTTGTGGTTCAGGTTCAGTAGAAGACATCTATGACTAAAATAATTCAATATTACGGAGAGTAATATAGAGTATAGGATAGTATCAGTATTATTTCAGTTCAAATTAGTATCAATATATTATAGGGAAGAGTATCAGTATGAGAAATTAATATATCACCGTATCACTATAATATGAATACAGTTCATAAAATTAAAAAAATAAAATAAAAACTTGTCGAGTCAATCTGTTTTTTCAGCCGGGTCAATCGAGTTTCACAAAAAAACCATCCGGGTCGATTCGGGCCAATGTCTTATACGTCCGATGGCTTAACCTGACCGGCTTGCTTACCGATTCCCGGTCGAACCGACTGGTATGAGCTGGTTTTTATAACACCGGATAGGATTGGATTAGCAAACTCAGAAATTATGAAGCCCTCAGCAAAGCCTCCCATGTTCTGAATTGAGATAGCTGGGTCTTCGATCGGGCCCAATTGAGATTAGATGTTGAATGAAGCTATTTAAGACCAATTTTTCCTACACCCAGATGTTACCATCAAATTGGGTCAGGTCCAGTAGCTCTACTCCAGCCCAAGCTGTAAATGCCTTCCCCAACTAACTAGCATTACCTTGGGTCTGACCCATTAAGTCTAGAATGATCCCCAACTCACCAAGTACCCATTTTACCCTACCTTTCTCCAGAAAGTTTCCAACGTCAGCCATACTTATACGCAACTCCCTAGCATGCACAAAAAGTGGCTTCACTGATATGGACCCAGTTATTGTCGCATCCGCTGAGATGAACTCAGTCACCGTCACATGGGGGCTAGCATCTGGTGGCTCGAGTGATGGATTGGTGGCTACAAATCTCTCCTTGTATGCGTCCCTGTAAACTCTGCCAGCAATGACCCCTTGGTCATCTCATGTGGATTGACGTCCGGCGACTCAGTCTGTGGAAGTGACGTCGCACGTGGTGGGTCGATCACAACCCCTTCCTCCATCCTCATTTCCTTGTTACCCTCTTTTCCCGATCTCCTTTCCGCCACTACATCAACAGTCTTTTTGGTCTCAGATCCTAATTTCTTGTGGTGAGCCTCTTCCCTACCACCGACAATCACCGCTTCTGGTTGTGTATCTTGATTTTCCAGAATCAGCTTCTCTCCACCACCGTCCTCTTCTTCACCATCGACAACCACCAACTCCGGTTCAGGTCCCTCCATGCATAATTGTGCTAACTTCACCCGTACTTTTGGACTTGTCTCTTGTATCTTAAAATATCTCACCGCCCTGCTGACCCATGTCACTGGGTTGTCACCAATGAGCATAGGGAGCTCCACCTTCCTCACTGATTGGCGGAGTTCTTCCAACAATTCCCCTTGGAATTTCTTTAATCTTGAGATTGAATGACTTCCTGATTCTTATGGTGTTGTTTCATTCTCTTGGGTTTTCTCGCCACCTTCTTGTTGCTTTTGACCCAGACTTTTTACCAGCATTGCCATCATTTTTTCCTTGATTTTCATTCGTGTTTTGAGGTTCGTCATTTCTTTTGCAAGAGCTGTTATCTTGGCCTCCATCTTCTTCGCGGGGGTATCTGTGGCCTCCATAAAGCATTGATCCCTTCTCAAAGAAATCCCACTTTAAGTGAATCCAGCAAGTCGGACCAGTTTGATGCAAACAAAAATAACTATAGAGCAAATAAATAGAGAAAGCTTAAAGAAATGAAAGAAAACTGAATATTATTTCTGCAAATAGGGGAATACAATAGAGTAACACTCCTACTTCCAAGAGCTAGACTCCTATAGAGAGCTATTGCTCTCCATCCATAACAAACAATGATTTTCCAGAGACACCTCTCACTCAGCACCCATCCTATTTGTAACCTTCCTTCTCCTCTTCTCTCTCTATAACTTACTCTTCTCTAATTGGGCCCTGGACATTTGGGCCTGCAGGTACCCCATACTAGGTTGTCCCGACTCCATAGTGATCGGGAACCTATCAAATAAAACAATCAATTAATCCCCATTCTAAGTCCCCACTCTAGCCTCCCCAAAAAACAAGTTAAAAGAGAAGACATGAGAGGTTTATTATCCAGCTTTGTATCTGCACAAAACAGTGCCCTAAAAAGGAAAATTTGATTTCTCCACTGTAGCAACATCCCAACGTAGATTACTAAAACTAATAACAGGGAATCTAATAAATCAAAAGCCTAATCTGTTCCTCAAACGAAGTCATGACAATGAAAATCAAGTTACCAACAATCTCAAGCATACTGTTTCTAAAAATTAAAGCATAAAGCAAAAACAACATATTTCTGTGGCTGCCCTAGATAAATTACATGATTAGTGCATCACATTCTGGATCCATCAATTAATCTCATTGGTAAAAAGAAGACTTGGTTTCTGGGGGGAAGGGTCCTGACTCCTGAGTGACGTGGAATGCATAGCAGCAGCTTATTTGGAGCGAATGGACCACCAAAAGCCAAAATGTGTGGCCAAACTTTAATTGGGCATAACTTTTTATCCAAGAGTCAGAATTGCTACTATTATATATAAGCAGAAAGCCTAAGAAGAGAGAGTTCACATGGCAACCTGGGTGAGTTGTTTCAGCCGAAAATACTGGTGTTTGACACTGTTTCTGGCCATTTTTTAATTTTTGCCTAAATTTTGAATTTGGGTCCAGTTTAGTGTTAGATGCCTTTGAATACCTTTGTTTACAATGCTTTGAGCATTCCATCTTGAATAAAAAATACTCAAATTTCATTAAAACCTTTGGTTGTGTTTTCACGCTTAAATGCCTGTGTCGGCGAGGCTTTGCATTTCCAAAACCTTTCCAATGGCTTCAGAATATTGAAAGAAAGCAGACAGAACAGGTTCATACCAGACAAGGAACGCCTCATATCCCCAAAACGCACACTGGTCCATACACCCCGATCCAGCCTATGTTGAGCAGCCTTAGCTGATGCAATTTGAGAGCCACTGCAGTTGACAAACTTCGAGATCAGTTGTTATATAAAATAACTTAATAAGAATAAATAAAAGAGAGTAATGTAAACTACGAAGTACCTTTCTCCAACAAAATCAGATCTGCCAACACAGTCAGCAGCATGTGCTGCCCTTAAAAATAAATTCTTGGTATGATCATGTTGAAAAGGCCAGAATGCATGCTTCAGATTATTTAAGATCTGCACATACAGGCTAACAAAAGTGCTAAAGGGAGGCTAAAGCAGCTAAACAACTCCATAATGGTAGAGATTGGAAATGATAAAAGTAACCCACTTTGACAGAGAGTCAAAAATCATGGCAGAATCAGTGATATAAGAACCTCTCACATAAATAAATATATATTAAAAATAAATAAAAAAGGTTCATGATCCTATTTGCAGAGTAGAAGAAGCTTATACCCAATATCCAGCATGCAATATATCGGCTAGGAACTAATGATAGATATTACTGAAACAGCCAGGCAGTGAAACATAAGCTTTGCAAGTCCACAGAAATCTCGAGCATGGAACCTTTCTTTTTTCTTTTCTTTTTTAGACAGGAGCATGGAACTTATTATGCTGTTAATAACACATTTAGCAGAACATAAAAATGAGAAAATGGAATAATTACAGCCACAAGGGTGGCCTAGTACATGAGTTTCCCAGCATTGTGGGAAATAAGGAAGGTCAGAAGTACACATCTATACACCCCCATGAGTATGAAAGGTCGTTTCTGTAACTAAAACAAGTGACCTAGTTAGAGAGGTTGTTTACGCAACTAGAACCTGTGACCACTAGGTCACAAAGCAGCAATCTTACCGTTGTGCCAAGGGTCATCCTCCAAGTTTATGGCACAGTTATTGCCATAAAATACAAAAAATCTACACATTATTTTTATTTTTTTTTGTTGGTAGAGGAGATGCAGAGTAAAGTAGAAGTCAAAGGAGAGCAAGTAATCAGAAATTACCTCAACTAATAGGTTTCCTGAAGTGATTATGTGTGGTTGGTCTGACTCCTTGCCTTTCTGCTTACGATAGCCTTTGGGAAGGGTAAGAACATCATGAGGGAAGAAAATTTCGGCATCAAAATACAAAAGGCCCCACAGACGAAGCATTTTCAGAATTTCTGAGTACACAAGTGACAGCATTGCAGCTGATCCTGAGCGATGAGTCAAAACCTGCCCAACACATTTAAGTAAATCTATCAAACGATCTACCAGTCAGAGGTTTCTCTTCTGAAACAAGTTATAAATATGAGGGGTATATTTATACCGAATGAAGATAAAGTGCTCGTGGTTCCAACAGATTTGCATTGGCTCTCCTCAAACCCTATCAACAAGAAAGTGCTATCAAAGAAAGGAAAGGCCATCATGGCAAAAGGCAGAAACTTGCCAATAAGAACATAATTTACAAGCATTCTGTGAAAAATCTTGTAGACTGACAATATTGAGGTCATAACCAGAAAAAAGAAAAAAGATAACATAAGACAAGATTACATATTCTGCTTTCCTGGTTTTGGTTGCCAGCCAGTGCTCTAGGTGAAATTAGTATATTGCATTTAAATGAACAAATTGGCATATAGATTGGTACTTCCTAAGACATCTTATATGGTGCTCCTGATGTGCAAAGCATGGAATCATCATAATGTTGCTAACATACTTGTAAAACATATGTTTGATCAATTATTGCATTGTTCAACCTTGTTAGAAAATCAGAGAAATATCTGATAATATCTTTTCATATCTTAGCATATCTTAGAGAATCCTAAATGATCTCTTAGGATTTATTTCTTATTTATATTTTATGATTTGATTCTCTATTTGATTAAGATTAGGATTCTCCTTTTAGTATAAATAGGAGTATTGGGTTATCTTTTGTAATCACATCATCACTACATCAAATCAATATCAGTTTGATTATTTCTTAGTTTACTTCTCTCTTTTCCACCTTCCCTACCTAAAACCTTCCAATTCAACATGGTATCAGAGCCAGACAAAGGTACCATCCTCCGTGACCTGTCCCGTCACTATTCCGCTGCAAAGTTCCGATAAGTATGAAGGAACTCTAATCATCTTCTTAGCCCTACAACAACAACAACAAAAACAAAAAACAAAAAACAAAAAAAAAAATCATTTTCTCTCCTTAGTTGTGTTCTTTTCCGGCGTGTCCTTCTTCTTTCCGACCTGCGTTCCTATCCCGTTAGCCGCTATCAGCTGCCGTCCGCCGACGTCCACCGACATCTCCGACCGTCGACACCACCACCGGACTCGCCTGCAGCCGATCTATCCAGCTGTTCAGACAGCACCGCTGAAAGCCTCCAGACGCGCCCGCACCCGCACCCGCACCTGCGTGTCCTCTAATCAGCGCGCAGCCAAACGCGGTTCCCTTGCACCGGCGCGTGACGACGCGTCCTGCCACTGTTCCGACCGCCGTTTCCAACGTCGAACTCGCCATTCCCTACGCTCTCTGGATCTGTGCTCACCTCCTTCATCGGATCTCTTTTGAGCAACATCCCTGTGTGTTGTACGGTTCAGGTACCTATGATTTCGGTTATTTGCATTTGTGTTCTGACCCATGGCTAGTTCTAGCTCCTCAGATACTCCTAAGCATGGTTATCAAATCGAGATATGTATCGCGTATCGGAAGACCTATTTTCCGAATCGTGAATCGTATCTTATTATGAATCGTAAGATACATGATCAATAAAAAATATGATATAAACAAGTAACATAGGTAACGTAAGCAAAAAACGTGTTGATATGTCATATATGAACTTCAAAATAATCCAAGATTCAAGTCATAAACAAAACAAAACAAAAAAAAAAAAGTATTATGTTCCACCCCTAAAAAAACATACTCTAACTAACTATTACTACACTTTAGACTAATCTCTTTTTCTTTGGCTAACTCGTTATCGAAATAAAAAAAGTAAAGCAGCTCACGTGAGATGACAGAAGTGAACAGTGGAGGGGACAAAGGTTAATGGGTGGGGACCAAACAGAAGAAGACAAAATACAAATACAAATACTAAACAATGGGAAACCAAAGTTCTCGGCCCTACGACCAAAGACAGAACATCTCGACCCTGCGACCAAACACAGAACGAAGGGGAGAAGACAGAACGAATAAGAAAGAAGAAAGGGGACCGATGAGACCAAAAGATTGAGAAGCGAAGAATGGGTTTTATGTTTTCGGCGGTTTCCCTCCCCCTTTCCCCAAAAAAATTAGGGTTTTTTTCATTAAATCACATCCGGGTCGCGTGACCCGACCCAGTTTTCTGAAAATCAGTCTTCAAGCGCGAATCGTCCGATATGGCGGCGGAATCGCGATTCGCACGTTTCAGGTACGATTCGCACGATACGTCCATGATACATGGTCATTTTAGATTCACCATACCGATATGTATCGAAATCCTCTAAAACCGTATCGAATCGCGATACGAATCGTACGTATCGTACGATACTTACTACCATGCTCCTAAGGACTCCTCATCATACCATTGTGGCTTCTCTTCCCACTGACGATCATTCTAGTGGTAACCCCCTTTCCCATGGATGAATCATATTAGTGGTGACTTTTGTTCCCACCGACGATCATTCCGGTGGTGACTCTTTTCCCACATATGAATCATATTAGTCGTGACTTCTATTTCCGTCGATGAATGACTTATGTTGGCTATGACTCACACTAGCCCAACTCATTGTCCCAGATGCTCTGGTCCGGCTCTTTTTCCTAGATGCACTGGCCTGTCTTTCTCCCGGATGCACTAGCCTTGGCCCTTGTCCCAGATGCACTGGACTCGCCCCAGTCTTGGAAGTAGTTGTCTAACTTAATTTCAATTTTAAATAATTTGGGTCTCCGATATTGTTGTTAAAGCTTTCAATTACGGTACTCTCTCCGGTCTCTCCAACATTCTTGAGTGGTCCAACCATTATTTTCGTGGAGCTCAGTTTTTTTAATTTGAGGGTGAATACATTGTTTTCATGTAACAAGCTTCAAGCTTAGTAAGCTTTAGCTTGAGGGGGTGTGTTAGAAAATCAGAGAAATATCTGATAATATCTTTTCATATCTTAGCATATCTTAGAGAATCCTAGATGATCTCTTAGGATTTATTTCTTATTTATATTTTATGATTTGATTCTCTTTTTTATTAAGATTAGGATTCTCCTTTTAGTATAAAAAGGAGTATTGGATTATCTTTTGTAATCACATCATCACTACATCAAATCAATATCAGTCTGATTATTTCTTAGTTTACTTCTCTCTTTTCCACCTTACCTACCTAAAACCTTCCAATTCAACAAACCTAAAATGAACCCTACTTGTATTTGACCTTCAGGAAACAATTAGAGGTTTCAGCTCGGGGCTGGGTACCATTATTTATGTAGGATACTTTGCATGTGGCATCCCAAAATAATCCTTCAGAATCCTCGAGTAATAAGCGGTTATGACACGAACAATGAAATAAAATAAGCATATAGTTTGCAGTATCGAATCAAAGAACATACCTTGTGAACATATAGAAATCTCTCTATGCTCTCTAAAAACTTCTCGGGGGATGAATCATATTCCGGGCGGTAGTGAGGACAGTAGCCCGTTGAAAGATCATCTAATCTTACAATGAAAGCATCCACGGGAAGTGGAACTGATGAATGTGATACCAGAGAATCATCCTCTGCTGCGATATAGAGGGCAGTTCTCCCTAAATCAACACATCTATTAATGCAAATGCTGGTTTGCTTCTCAATATTGGTAAATCTCCCAATTTGTGAGCAGAACTCCTCCCTGGCTTCCTGCTCATTCATAAATGAAGCCAAAAGTGAAATTATCATGTATTGAAACTTGTTCAAAACCCAAAATTTATAAATTTCAAATGAATCAAGATAAACTTATTTTCTATAACACCAATATGTTAGTACTCTTCTAATTAATATGACAGATCAAATCATACATATTGTAAAAGTAATTCTGGTAAAAGGAAAGAAAAAACAAGAGACAAATCAAAAGGAAATTTGTAAGTTGTAATCCGAAAAACCTTAATAGAAAAGCAGGCATATTACAATGAAACCATTTTCCACCAGAACAAGGTCAGAATCAGGGATGGATTTAGAGGGAGGCGAGCATGTGGTGTATTTTATAACATTAGTTAAATATACACATACACATATATATAGTTTTTTTTTTTTTTCATCAGCTACACATATATATAGGTAATAGCACATTAAACTTATTTGATTTATATTGGATTTGAATCTTAGCGACAATGAATTTTGATTGTTATTTATAAATATGTCTTTAATTTTGTGTTATATTTTTATTTTTTAAGCATTTTTATGTGTATAGTTTATATTGGTGTAATGGCTATACCGATATAGCGTTTTTGGGTTCGGCTGCTATGAACCGCAACAGGGCCAGAATATGCAAATCATGTTATGCGCAAACTGCTTCTAATATAACATAATAAAATACCAAACTAACATATAGCAAAAAGTTGGGGAAAAAATCATGAACAAAAGAAAATTAATAGGAACTCAAAACCCAAAACACAAAAAATCAACATGTTATCTCTTTTCCTGTCAAAACATTCAAAACCCGAAAAAAATCAACATGCTTTCATAAAAATGAACAAATCAAATTACAGCATAAAATTAAACTACCAGAAAACCAAAATATTCCAATAACCTTTTAAATAATTCAACATGTTATCTCTTTTCCTGTCAAAACATTCAAAAACCAAAAACTTAATAACATCTAATGAATTCAAACAAAACCTATTTCCCATGATATAGGCGGTGATAAAATCAACATTACTTTCAATTAAAATGAACAAAAAAAATCAAATTGCAGCATAAAAACAAAATAAAAGAAAACCCAAACTATTGAATAAGCGTTTAAAGAGAGAAAATGGAGACATGGGTATTACTCTGGCATGGGTGGTGTCGATTCCAGAAGCATCGAGAGCATCGTGCAGGACGAGCTGAAGGTCACTGGCAACGTGCTGTACACTAGAGCTACCATCATGACACGCCACGCGAGAAGAAGAAGAAGGGGGAGAAGGGAGAAGAGGAGGGTAAAATTGGAATTTAGAGAATGTAGAGGGGATTGTGAGGAAAGAAGGTCTAGGTAGAGGTGGTGAGGGTGTTGGAGCCAAGGAAGTGGAACCCATGGTCGACCCAATCTTTTCTTCTCGTTCTCACTCTCTGACACAACTACGGCCTTTTAACACATTATACTAGGGGTGTCCATGATGGGTCGGGTTGGGTTTAGGGTGTTTTGGCATCCAACCCAATCAAAGATGAGTAGAGTGGGTTGGGTTAGGTTTGTCAAAATAAATTATGAAACCCAAATCAACCCAACCTGACCATTTATGGGTTGGGTTGGGTGAATCATTGGATCTGACAAGAAACACACGAATGTTCATTTTGGGTCAGGTCGCGGGTCTGTCAGGGTAGAAAACGTGGAAAAATCTCAAAAATGACAAATAAATATGTTTAAAACTTTAAATTACATCAACAACCATGAACTAAAAGTCTAAAATCATCAACAACCATCAACTAAAAGTCTAAATTATTACAATGAAAGAGTAAAAGTCATCAATATTCAACAACCATCAACACAAAACTAAGTAATATGGGTTGGGTTGGGTTGGGTTGGGTTTAGTGGATTTGGAATTCTGAAACCCATTACCCAACCTACACTCTATGAGTCCTATGTGTTTTTGCCCAGCCCAACTCAATCACCCCAAACCAACCCACAAAATCTGGATTGGGTTGGATCGGATTGGCCGGGTTCATGGGTCTATCCGGACCTATGGACACCCCTGCATAACACCAGAAGTAATAAAAATATAGTCACATGTTAAGTAGAGATAAGATTTGTCAAAAAAAAAAAAAAAAACGTCAATTTAGTCCACGGTTTGAAGAATACACATTTTTAATCTCCAATCTTTCAAAATGTGTAACAAGTGATCTCTATATCACATACTTTTAGTCCCTCTTTTTTTATAATCACAAAATTTTAAGTTCCTCATTTTTTACAAAAAATCAGTTTTACTCCCCCTTTTTTTAAGTGGAAGTGTGGTGTAGGGACCATTTTTGACACATTTTAAAAAATGGGGACTAAAAAAATTATGGTTTTCAAACGGGGGACTAAAACCGAATTTTTATCAAAATTGAGGGACTAAAAACATATTTAACTCATCTAAGTTTTTTTTTCCCGAATGGTAATGGGTTAGAGCCCCTTAAACAATTGGTCAGGAGTTTGATCTCTGGTTTTTGTGTATGGAGAAAAATTGGGCTGGCAGAGGTCAGCCCTGCCCTTTAATGTCGTCAAGTATCTCGAGGAATTAGTTTTTCATGTTGCACGCGGAAGATATCCTGAGAAACCAAAAAATATAAGAGTTTAATTTCTATACACTGTCAGTGTAAAGGAGTTTTATATAAACATCCAATAATAAATCAAAATTATTGTTGTTTCTCTCTCTTAGTATTTAAAATATGAGCACACGTGTCAAGATATTAATGGATGTCAGTGTAAAACTTTTTATGTTGACAATATATACTGAGACACCCCGTTGTGCCCTGTTGTTTTTGTAAGACTCAATAACTTAGAGATTTTGATGTATGACAAATATACAATTTAATGTGTATGCAAGTGTTTTTAGTATCAAATTGCAAAGACATGTATCAAGCTGTGAGTAACAAGTTCTGTAAGCAATTAAAGGAGAATATCCAAAGAAGAACTTGAAGAAATCAAAAGAGCAACTTGGAGAACTCAAGGAGCAACAAGCAAGGATAAAGATCAAGGAATCATCAAGACAAGAGCTTAAAGAAGAATTAGATTTAAGTCTTAGATAATTTGTAAGAGAAGAAATCTCTTATTCACAAATAGCTCATTTGAAAGATGCAAGAAGAAAATCATTTTTTCATAACCTGCATTAAAAAGGAATATGTTTTAATGAAAATGATTTTTGGAAATTAAGAAAATTCTTTGTCAGTACAGCCATGTATTCAATGGATGTATATCATTTTCTATAACTGACAAATGAATATAAAGTTCTTGATTTTCAGTATACAGATGTACTATAACTATGAACAACATGAAATCAGATCAGTTATAAATGGTTAACTGAATACAGCCCTATACATATGTTGTGTACGCGTGTATTCAAGTTTCTGGAAAAATCTGATGTTCATTAATACATAGATGTACTGAATGGGTGTACTGATGGATTAACCAAGATCAAGTTTTTAAAGAACTCGTACAGCCATGTACTACACAGGTGTACAGAAACTATCAATATGTAAAATGGTTAATACCAAGGTATTTAAAACCGGACCGGTCATTGAACCGGTGACGGCACCGGTTTAAGGTTCATTGGTTCAACCGTGGTCGAACCATGGTTCAACCGATTTTAATTAAATATATATATTTTAAATTTATATAATATATTTAATAATAAATTCTGATGTTTTTTAATGAAGATTTAATAGTCTTTCAATTTTCCAATGCTGAGTTTCATATTCTCTCTCTTCTCATTGAAGTTTCCAATATTCTTTTAATGCTAATTCGAATTTTCCAACGTTCATGTTCATATTCTCTCTCTCGGTCCATTATTATTCATCATCTTGCATATTCTCATTCAGTCTTTCTTATCTTCTATAATCATATTCTCTCTCTTCTTGCCCGTCCAGGTCCAACCCCTCCCCTCCCATCCTCTCTTGTTTTTTTTTTCCTTTCCTTCTTTTTTATTTTCATTTTCTTCCTCTACACATCTTATCTTCCAACTGCCTTCCCCCTTGCACCGTTATCTTCTCTGCATAGACAAAAACAATAGGAAGCCAACAGTCCGAAGAAGACAGCGGCACTGAACCTGTGGAGAAACGACGCCATTTTTTATTTTTTTTAAAAAAAATTAGTTTTTATGAACCGGTCCAGACCAGATTGAATCCGGTTATGACCGGTTTTTCCCGGTTTTCAACCGGTTTAGCGGTTCTTTATCCGGTTTTTTGCAAGGCCGGTTCTGAGGGTCTAGCAAACCGGCTTGGTGTCCGGTTCCCGGTCGGACCGGTTCAACCGGCCGGTCCGGTCCTGTTTTAACTACCTTGGTTAATACATCCATGTACTCAACCCCTGTTCAAGAACTTGAATCAGTTCAACTGATTCTACTATCAAACCCAAATCTGTTTTGATTGATCCAAAACGGTCATAACTTGTTTTCTATATAAAGTGGGATCAATGGAATACTCATAACATATCAGAATTACACGAAATCAATTTGAGAGATCAATTGTGAAAATCATTCATCATCTTTCTTGAGCTTATTGTGAAAAGTGTGTTTCATTCTCATTACAGTTTCAACTTGTGTATCTGACTATTGAGAGTTTAGAATCAAACGTTTTTCTTTCTATTTCATTGTAAGAGAGAGGGAGTCTCTCTATGTGATTAGGGTGAGGAATCCTAAGGAAGAACATTGATTGAGGCTCTTCACAAGAATGTGGTATCTCAAGGTGAAGGAGTGCTCTGTGGTGTGAAAGTTTTTTAAGCTACCTAGCTAAAGCTTGTGTGTTAGTGTGTGAATACCCACAGGTGGAGTGGGGACTGGATGTAAGTCACAGTGATGGTGGCTGAACCAGTATAAATCTGGTTGTGTGGTACTCTTGAACTCAATCTTTTAATTTCTGTCTTGCGCATATAAACTGTTATATTTGATATTCATAGTTCTTGAAAGATTCAGTTCTTGATATGCAAAACCTGAATTAAACATTGTGTAATCTGAAACACAAATTGTGTTATTCAAATCTGTTGTTTAAGTTCTACATCTGACTTCAATCTTGTGATCAAAACTGTGTTTATTAAATCTGTTCTTAAACACTGAACTGAACCAATATCACTTGTTCTTGATTATTGATGTTAAAACTGAATTGTGCATAACCTGTACTTGAACATTGACTGCTAAACTGAAATCTGCATAATTGATTTTACTGAGTTTGGAACTTGATTTGTATTGTATCAATTCTGATCTTGATTCATCTTATCCTCATCACCTTCTATTCAAGATTTTGTAAAAAGTCCTTCACTGTTTTTGATAAAGATCCTGAGGCAACACAAATCTGAAAACTAAAGTTTTGTGAAACAAAAGTTTTGAAAAGTTTTTTTAAAGAGGAAAGTTTTTGAAAACTCAATTCATCCCCCCTCTTGAGTCTTTGAAGCCAAAACAACAATTGGCATCAGAGCTAAACTCTTAAGTTTGGCTTAACAGCTATAAGAGTATGGCTTCCAATGACTGTTTAAATGAATGGGCTTCCCTTGCACGCCCTCCTGCCTTCAATGGATCTGAGTATATCTATTGGATGGAAAGAATGGTAATCTTTCTTGAGGCAGCAAGTGTTGACATATGGGATGCAGTAGAAAATGGACCACTTATCCCCTCTACTGTAGATGCTAATTGTGCTCCAAGAAACAAGCCTAAAACTGAATGAAATGAGGATGATAAGAAAAGAGTTCAATATAATGCACGTGCTAAGAATATTATAACATCTGCTTTGAGCCGTGATAGTTTTTCAGGGTTTTAAATTGCAAGACAGCAAAGGAGATGCGGGATACATTGCAAGTAACACATGAAGGAACCACAGATGTGAAAAGGGCAAGAATGAACACCTCACTCATGAGTATGAGTTATTCAAAATGAAGCAAGGAGAACCAATGAGTGAAGTGCAAAAGAGGTTCACACACATTGTGAATCAATTGGCTGTACTTGGAAAGACTATCTCCAATGAAGATCAAGTCAACAAAGTCATGAGATGCCTAGGTAGAAAATGGCAACCTAAAGATACTGCAATTTTAGAATCCAAAAACCTTTCAACAATGTCAATTGGAGCACTTTTTGGAAAGCTACAAGAACATGAAATGGAGTTAACTAGATTGGTGCAAAGTGAAGAAGAAGACAAAAAGAATAGAAGCATTGCATTCAAAGCTGTAAAATCTATAAAGGTTGACAGAAAGCTTAAGAAGGAAAAGAAGCTTAAACGTGCGTACATAGATTGGGAGGATAACAATCTTGGCTCGACCAATGATTCCAATGACGAAAAAACAAACTTGTGCTTAAGGACTCATCTTCATGAAGAAGATGATGAGGTAAATGATTCTAACCTTGATGAATTGCAAAATGCTTTTGAAGAACTTCATAAAGAATCAATTAGACTTGCTAGATTGCTAATTAAGTCTAAGAAAACCATCACATGCCTAGAAGAGAAAATTCTATATTAAACAAAGAGGTAGATAAATTAAAAACAGAAAATTGTGCTTTGAAAGAAAAACTAGCTGCTGTTTTAGATGCACCTATATGTGATAATTGTCCTAAGTTGGAGAAACAAATAAATGATTTGAATGGTGATCTATCTAGAATTACTAGTGATAAAGATAACTTGAATGCATTACTTGGACAGCAAAAAGAAATGAAAAACCAAGTTGATCTAGTGTACAAAATTGAAAGAAAGGCAAAAACCTTTAGAAAATTGCATGTTTCTCATTATGCTAATACATCACAATATGCTAGCAGTCATTATTGTAATAGAAAAGGTCATATAGCTGCTTCCTGCAATTTGAGAAATAATTATTCATTGCTGATAAGGCAAGTATGGGTTCCAAAAGGAACTTTATCATATTCTAACCATGAAGGACCCAAAAAAAAGTTGGGTACCTATAGCACAAACATGAAATTCTGTTTTGTAGGTGTGTTTGAAGGCCAAGAGCAACAATTGATATCATGATATAAAGCCTTCTCCAAACACAATATGGGTAACAATAAAGAATGAATATTGATTGAATATGTTTCCTAATTGTCATTAGGCTAAAATATCATTTTGGTCCCTTAACTTATTTTTTAGATTCAATTTGGTCCCTTAACTTTTAAAATGTTCAATTTGGTCCCTTAATTTATTTTTTTATATTCAGTTTGGTCCCTTAACTTTTAAAAGGTTCAATTTGGTTCCTTAATTTGTCTATGTTGACTCAAGTTAGTCATTTCCCATCAATAATGTGAGTAACAGTGTTAAATAAGTTTCAAATTGGTCCTTTAAATTATTAACTTGTTTCAAATTGGTCATTTAAATTGTTAACGAGATTCAAACTGGTCCTTTAAATTGTTAGCGAATTTCAACCGGATCCTCAAAAATTAACACTGTTAATAAGATGACTAACTTAGGTCAACAGACATAAATTAAGGGACCAAATTGAACTTTTTAAAAGTGAAGGGACCAAATTGAATCTAAAAAATAAGTTAAGGGACCAAATTGAACATTTTAAAAGTTAAGGGACCAAACTGAATCTAAAAATAAGTTACGGGACCAAAATGATATTTTAGCCTTGTCATCTATAATCTATAATATATACGTATGAAAATATATGCAAGAAAAAATTCTGCCACATGTCATTCAATTATGCATCCACATCTACGAAATCTTACGTGTCGATCATAGCATGAAAGTGGGGATGATTGGTCTCCTATTCATTATCCTTTGAAAGGAATAAGTTCCCTGCATTAAAACACATAATTTGTTAACATAACTTTAATTTATCATTCTTGAAATTATTTCCTAAAATAAAGCAGTAATTCTACCACATGTCATTCAATTAAGCATCTATATCTACGAAATCTTACGTGTCGATCATAGCATAAAAGTAGGGATGATTGGTCTCCTATTCATTATCCTTTGAAAGGAATAAGTTCTCTGCATTAAAACATACAATTTGTCAACATAACTTTAATTTATCATTCTTGAAATTATTTCCTAAAATAAAGCAGTAATAAAACCCAATTATTATAATTGTAAAATAATCATGTTTCATATTAGACCCAATTCTAATAAATAATTATAAAACGCCATAGCATGAATCTTTTCAAATTTGTATTCCAATTAATCATTCAATTGCAATGAATGATATCAATTTATGGTTCCTTGGACGGGGAATATAGTTGAATTAACTCAAATAGATTTTCAATAAAGAAAATAATAATAATATGATATAGATAAATATATTTTCTAAAAATGGTTAACTTACAAAAAAAAAAAGGATAAACAAATCAAATATATTTTCAATTATGCCACATTTCATTCAATTATACATCCACATCAACGAAATCTTACGTGTCGATCATAGTATGAAAGTAGGGATGATAAAAATAACATGATAGACAAATATATTTTCTAAAAAAAGTTAACTTGCACTGGAAAATAGTATAAATAAATCAAATAGATTGTAAAGAGAGAAGAAAAATAATAATATGGTAAATAAATATATTTTCGAAGAATGGTCCACTTGCACAAGGGAAAGAGGAAAATTAACTCAAAATAGTTTTTTAAGAGAGAATAAAAAAAATATGATAGATAAATATATTTTCTAGAAATAAAACAAATAGATTTTCAAGAGAGGAGAAGAAAAATAATATGATAGATAAAGATAAATATATTTTCTAAAAATAGTTAACTTGCATATATAGGATGAGAAATAAATAAACAAAATTTTAAGAGAGAAGAAACAAATAATTTGATAGATAAATATATTTTCTAAAATTTGTTAGCTTGCAAGGTGCAAAGAGAATAAATAAATCAAATATATTTTCAAGAGAGAAGAAGAAAATTAATATGATAGCTAAATATATTTTCTAAAAATATTTAATTTGATTGAGGAAAAGTGGAGAAATAAATCAAATATATTTTTAAGAGAGAAATAATTAATATGATAGATAAATATATTTTAGAAAAATGTTGACTTGCATTGGAAAAGAAGACAACTAAATCAAATATTTGTTTTTTAGATAGAAGAAAACTAATAATATGATAGATAAATATATTTTTCTATAAATTCATATCATGGCGAAGATCAAAGGGATGCATTTAATATCAAAGTTTAAATAAATTATATTGAGAAATGATTTATCAGTTCGAAATGCAGTTGTTTCTTTGAAAATATATATTTACTATTAAATGTTCACAAAAGTACGACATTAATGTAGTAGAAGAAGAAATGGTTAGTGTTATTTTATAATTTTGTTTTGAAAAAAAAAATCACAATAAAACTTTAATATCTATTTTCAAATATTATGCTTTTTTTTTATATATTCTTTATATTTAATTTATTTTTTAAGTTATATTTTTAATAATAAAACTGTGTAGTAGATCATATGTACTTACTATATATTTAAGAGTCATTATATGTATTGTAGTATCAATAATAATTATTAGGGTTGATATTTGTTACATTTTTTGATTGACTGTTAAGACAAAATAATTATTTAAACAAATTTTCATATATAATTCCCCTCAAAAATTATTAAATCACAAAACATAAAATCAAGAATTAAACATTTAAAAATAAAATCCTAAAAAAGTATATATTCCCCATGCATGGCACGGGTCCATACACTAGTTATTAATATATGATTGTGAATCTTTTTGTGTTGACTTATATATCATTTTATAGTATGTCTACATTGTTGTATTAAAGTTATTTGATCAATCTTAAAATAATCATATGGCTTTTGTTTCACAAATTGAATCTAATTGATGAAGCCTTGAATGATTTTGCTTGTTATGCAACAAGTAACTTTGAACATGATCTCTATCATAAGAACTTTTATTCAAAGTGGAGAAATTGTGATTGAATATGTTGATACAACTAAGCAACTTGCTGATATTTTTACTAAGCCTTTGAATAAGGAAAGCTTCTTTTTCATTAGAAGAGAATTGGGCATAATTGATCAATCCTATTTATGATCTCTGTTGAAAGTGTTTGTATGTTTAAATCTATGTGTAAATATGCCTTGTTATTGTATGATTTGTCTCTGGAATGATCTATCTGTGTATGGTTAGAAGAGAGTTTCAGTTAAAATTAGATTGATCATGTACACCTATGTACTTAACCCATGTACATGTATTAAAACTGGAAATATGTTTTATACATGGGTGTGATCAATAGCTGTATAGAGGATTAGGAATGAATCCCCTGTGTTTTTGGTCTGATACATCCCTGTGATACATAGATGTATTAAAACACTGAAACACAATTCCTGAATGTCATAAGTATACTTGGGTGTACTACAGGCATGTATGTTAAGTCTAAGAAACTCAGAATATACGATCTTTAATACGTGGGTGTATTACACCCTTGTACGCGAATGTTATAAAGCCTTGGTCTGTAATTGCTTGATGGATTCTGTTTGAACATCTTTTTAATATGATATACTATGTTTGAATATCTTATCTACTGTTTTGAATGGTTATTTCCTTACCTTTTTTTTTATAATGCCAAAAGGGGGAGGAAAATATGGAGAAAGGAAACAAATTAAATATGCATATATTAAGGGGGAACTTATATGATTAAAGAATAATAATCATTTGAGGGGGAGCTCTGATACCAGGTGCTTAAATGTTCTGAGTTCTGATATATGTTCCGATACCATGAATTATGAGCCGATAAAAACACTTAAAGGAGAATATCCAAAGAAGAACTTGAAGAAATCAAAAGAGCAACTTGGAGAACTCAAGGAGTAACAAGCAAGGACAAAGATCAAGGAATCATCAAGACAAGAGCTTAAAGAAGAATTAAATTTAAGTCTTAGATAATTTGTAAGAGAAGAAATCTCTTATTCACAAATAGCTCATTTGTAAAGATGCATGAAGAAAATCAATTTTTCATAACCTGCATTAAAAAGGAATAAGTTTTAATGAAAATGATTTTTGGAAATTAAGAAAATTCTTTGTCAGTACAGCCATGTATTCAATGGATGTATATCCTTTTCTGTAACTAACAAATGAATATAAAGTTCTTGATATTCAGTACATAGATGTACTACACCTAGGAACAACATTAAATCAGATCAGTTATAAATGGTTAACGGAATACAGCCCTGTACATATGTTGTGTACGCGTGTATTCAAGTTTCTGGAAAAATCTGATGTTCATTAATACATAGATGTACTGAATGAGTGTACTGATGGATTAACCAAGATCAAGTTTTTTAGAGAATTCGTACAGCCATGTACTACACAGGTGTACAGACACTATCAGTATGTAAAATGGTTAGTACATCCCTGTACTCAACCCCTGTCCAAGAACTTGAATCAGTTCAACTGATTCTACTATCAAACCCAAATCTGTTTTGATTGATCCCAAACGACCATAACTTGTTTTCTATATAAAGTGTGATCAATGGAATACTCATAACATATCAGAATTACACGAAATCAATTTGAGAGATCAACTGTGAAAATCATTCATCATCTTTCTCGAGCTTATTGTGAAAAGTGTGTTTCATTCTCATTAGAGTTTCAACTTATGTATCTGACTATTGAGAGTTTAGAATCGAAGGTTTTCTTTCTATTTCATTATAAGAGAGAGGGAGTCTCTCTGTGTGATTAGGGTGAGGAATCCTAAGGAAGAACATTGATTGAGGCTCTTCACAAGAGTGTGGTATCTCAAGGTGAAGGAGTGCTCTGTGATGTGAAGGTTTTTTAGGTTACCTGGCTAAAGCTTGTGTGTTAGTGTGTGAATAGCCACAGGTGGAGTGGGGACTGGATGTAGGTCACAGTGGTGGTGGCTGAACCAGTATAAATCTGGTTGTGTGGTACTCTTGAACTCAATCTTTTAATTTCTGTCTTGCGCATATAAACTGTTATATTTGATATTCATAGTTCATGAAAGCTTCAGTTCTTGATATGCAAAACCTGAATTAAACATTGTGTAATCTGAAACACAAATTATGTTGTTCAAATCTGTTGTTTAAGTTCTACATCTGACTTCAATCTTGTGATCAAAACTGAGTTTATTAAATCTATTCTTAAACACTGAACTGAACCAATATCACTTATTCTTGATTGTTGATGTTAAAACTGAATTGTGCATAACCTGTACTTGAACATTGGCTGTTAAACTGAAATCTGCATAATTGATTTTACTGAGTTTGGAACTTGATTTGTATTGTATCAATTCTGATCTTGATTCATCTTATTCTCATCACCTTCTATTCAAGATTTTGTAAAAAGCCCTTCACTGTTTTTGATAAAGATCCTGAGGCAACGCAAATCTGAAAACAAAAGTTTTGTGAAACAAAAGTTTTGAAAAGTTTTTTTAAAGAGGAAAGTTTTTGAAAACTCAATCCCCCCCCCCCTCCTCTTGAGTCTTTGAAGCCAAAACAACAGTTTTATTAGATTTAAACCTCATTAATTAATTTAATTTCTTAATCGCGCGCTTAACGTGAAAACACGTAAAAATTAAAACTTAGTTAATAATCATATAACTTCTGCAAATTAAACACATCAACATTATAAAATATAAAGACACACGTTAATCATTACATTACCAAAACACTGTTTGAGGTATCCTATCAGTAGGATCCTTCACAGGTACTTATTTATACAAAAAACTGCCTATAACTAGCAGAAGATAAAATGTCTTATATGACTCACTAGCCTTAAACTTACTACATTATATTATTAGGGTCTGTAGTCTATCCTCCAGCGTCCGCTTCATACGGAGTTCCATCCAACTCCTCAGCAACCTCCGTTTCATACAGAGCTCCATCCAGCTCCTCAGCAACATATTCCTCCATCGGGTCTTCTAACATAAATAAAGTAGACACACAAAATATAGAAATATAGGGGATAAAAAGCAATTCCATCATCAAAAAGCGGAAAAGAGTCATAGTATACAATATAACAAAAGTCACAAACAAACATCACTCTAAATTAACCATCATCCATAATTCAATATATATATCATCCTCTACCCTCAACTCATGCAACCTTAATCTTTATGTTGACGTGGCCACTACCAATTCCTTCACACATTCCTCGTTGGGAATGTTAGTCAGTTGTTCAAGCGACAGGTTCCAAATTGCGACACCCCATTCCCAAGGTATCACATTTACGTAACGTGTTATAAAACTCCACTTTATAAAATTATAAATTTGCTGGTTTCCTTCGGAAAAAGAAATAAGTTTACTGCTTCCTTATTCTTGGCAAAAAGGTGATAAATTTTTTCTTTTTCTTTACTGTACATACAACTAACACCCAGTAACATAATATACAACTATATATATATATATATATATATATATATATATATATATATATATCATACATATGCTTCAAAGTTTTATACAAGACCTTTATTCTACCAGGTCACCATCTACTGACACACCTATATCACAATAACTGAAAAGCAACATAACTATGTCATAGTGGGAGTCTGAAAAATACTACTAAAAAAGATTGGCTCTCAGTAGCCAAACAGTCAGACTATCTAAAAATCCCACTCTACCTAACAGACTACACCCTACAGCTGGTCATAACCTACAGAAACCCATTAGAGAGTCCTGTGTAAACTCCCCCACCTCCAGGAGGTGTATCAGGAGGGGATGCATCATCTCCCACTCCGACATCTGGGACAACTCCATCATCCTCCGGTACATAGTCCGGATCAGCTATCGGATCCTCTTCAGGATCCTCCTCCATCTCCTGTGGCGCATCCTCTGGTATCAAGACTATAGGCCCTAGAAGAGACTCCGGGGCAACCTGCTGTAGTGGCTGAACATGAGGAGGTGGCTGATGCTCCAAATCGCCGTGACGTACCAAGTGCTGTAGAATCATCCATATGGGAGGCAGTGAAACTTCTATCTTCTCCCTAGTATGTATCAGTTGTTGGAGTCCATCAGCTACTATCCCCCGAAGTGTCCGCATCGGACCTGTGTACGTGGCACTCCGAGCTCCTGGGTTGATCACCCAGGCGTTCCCCTGATCAGCATTATCGAACATGAGGGCTCGGACCCCCGAGTAATTCAGGTCTACAGCATTCGGGTCCATCTGAACGCATATATATAGATTCCACATACATAGAAAAGAAACAACAAAACAGATATGCAAGGGTGAGTTACCAATATATGAGTTTTACAAAGACAACCCCATGCACGACACACCAAACAGCACATACCATAAAATTACAGTATACAGAATTATCTAAATAGTAGAATAATTCAAAGGATTTCATATCCGACAGTCATCATCATTTTATAAAAATGCATGACACTTCAATATCTCGGCTCTATTTTGATACCTAATCTCATGAGATCCCACAACTTTCTGTTTCGTTTTGAGCTGATCAAGCACTGCACATGGCCCATTGTAAAAACGAAATAAAACAATGTCCAAGAGAACACATAACACACTGGTCACACACAGTACACCAAGGTTATTGTTCAAAAATGTAACTCATTGGCTCACACAGAATCCCAATGGTCACTGCGAACAATGGAGTTTATTGTCCATAACCTATTGCATCACTCCGAATCACAATAGTTATCGCACAAAATTGGACACACAGTCCAGTAAAATACATTGGCTCACACAGAGTCCCAATGATCAAATGGAAACTTAGTCCACAACAGATACATTGATCCACTCAGGACTCAATGATCAAAACACATGACACGTCTGCCAGCTATGCATGAGAAAAACTTTTATTCTGGTTTTGTTTTCTTTGTCGTAATAATCTTTCCTTGTCGAAGCACAAGGCTAACGATCATGCTTAATTTCTTATTAAGACTTTTACTGTAAACAAACACAGGACACACAGTCCACATGTTTTAAACTCAAAACAGGACACACAGTCCGAGTGCTCAATCGCAAAGCCTTAAACTGATGCACCAGTCTTAGGCTCGCGGATATGGAACTCATATTTTCCACATCAAATTAGGACACACAGTCCACAAAAATCATTATAGGACCCTCAGTCCAATGACACAGATCCCAGATCTACATGTCTACAGAACACTAGAACCCCGACGTCTCGGTTCCTAGGTTCGTTTATCCTTTGGAAAATAGTTCGCTCAGTGAAAAACAAATACAAAACCAAATCTCCGAAAACTTATCCAAGTTTAACGGAAGTATTTTCACTGAATAAAACTCTTTACAGAAATTCTTTTCTGTTAAAACTTTGATAAAACGTAAAACTGTAAACAAAGTCTTTTCTGTTTAAATTTTTTATTTCCAAACTTTGTTCTCAAGAAACATCAACTTTTAAAATCTCAATTAAATAAAATTAATAATTCCAACATATAAACCTTTTTCTCAAAATTTTCAATAAAAATCTTTTAATAGTGTAAATAACTGTTCTGCTTCGCGTAATTATTCTGACAGCTAAAATAAGTTATTTTCGGAACTTAATCACTTTAAATAACATTTTATAATAAAATTGAATTTATTTTGGAAAAACTAGAGCCTGTGAAAAATTTCACAGTTTCGCCCTTACTGTCACTTCAATGACGTATTTTCCCCAAAAATATTATTAAAATAATATTTTTCCACTTTTTCTCAAAATTACACAAATTAATCACTCTGATTAATTAATCTAGCTTATTAAGATTTTATCCTCAAATTAATTTTAAACACTGACCAATGTCAGGTTTCACAGTCTAACAGTCAACAACAAATAATTTTTATCACAGAATAGCATGACAGATATCAATTCATGACATGCATCACAATTATAATATAAAAAAATATAATCAGATATATTCACATATCATATAGCTCATTTAGCTCAATTACTCAAGTAAACAAATAATCAGCAGACAGTCAATTAAAACATTAACAGCAGATAATTTAAAACATAGTAAATCACTACGGTCAATACAGATGACTCTAACAAATAAGCATGTGGTTATCTTATACTCCTCAGGCTTACTCCCCTTACCTCTTGGAGAATCAAACTGACGTTTTTATGAAAACTCCTGATTTGATCCGGTTCGTTCTTCGACGATTAAACAAACTCGATCGATTCCTTCAAACGAATTGCAACTAAAATAAATCAAAATCAAACCATCATCATACTCATTCATGAGGTCTAGGGTTCGGCCTCATCTAATGATCTAGGTTAGGAATCATTAAAATTTCTAACTAATGGATTTATGATCCTTAAGTAACTTAAACAAAATTAAGCACTTAATTCATGATCATAGACTTAAGAACTTTGAATGAAACTCATCTAGTTTCAAGAACTAGATTTCGGCCTTAACTCAAAAAGTGAGATTAAAATTTCACTTGATTTCCATCTCTTGGATTTTACACAAACTTATGGTATATGATTAGATTCAAGTGTTACTTAACAACTTTAAATAAAAAATCTTCCCAAAAGTTCAAGCTGGGGTTTCGGTTTTCACTCAAGATCATAGGCTAAGATTTTGAAATTTTGCTCAACTCTTGGATTCAATCAACTTACAAAACCTAGAGTTGGATTCAAGTGGTTTTTAAGACAACTTTGGAATCAAAAATTCCTTCAACAACAAAAATAGGGTTTCGGCCCTTTTGAACAAAACTAGGCTTGGATTAGGTTCTTGGTTTTTAAACCACTCACATACAAGAGCTATCAAGGTACTAAAAGATTAAATCATGATTCAAGACTTGAAAATGAAACAAAACCCATGAACTCCATTTTTTTCATGGATTCAGCCAAGCTAAGAAAAATATGAAGGAAATTTCTCATGATCATATGCTTCTAGATGATGAAAATAGAGATGATTATGAGATTATAGCAATTGGTTTCATGTCAAAAGGATTTTTCTAGAATTAGTTATGGATTTTTGAAGTTTGCTTCATGAACTTGAATCAAAAGAAGAATCATGATGAATACAAGCATGAATCCATAAAAGTTGTGAAGAGAAAGGCTTAAGATTACAAGATGAAGAGTTGTTACCTCTTGATGATCAAAGAACTTGATGATTAGATGTATGTTCTTCACAAAATCTCCAAGTTTCAACTATGGTGTTCTTATGAGTTCTAAGGCAAAATGATGAAGTTCATAAGACAAAAGACATGAAGCAATGAAAATGAAATGCCTGAGTGGTATAATGATGAAGGAGCCGTGGGTTTTGGGGGCATTTGGGTCAAAAATTACAATGGCATGGCTTGCAAAATTCATGGAAAGCTAGGGGTAAAATAGTCAATTCCAAGCAAAAATATCCATTTGTCATAAATGCGCCATGCCATTATGATACGGATAGGATCGTCATTAATGCTAGTCACATCAGTCATTTGAGCTCCGTTGCAGACCCTTTTGCCAAAATTTTCAAAACTTCCAATATCGAAGCAAATATGATAAAAATATTTTCCATCTCGTTCACTACATAAAATTAGTTCATCTGAGCAGTAAACTTTTACTGTCAGTGAAAACGCAGACCGGGCTCCGTCTGAATTTTCAACCCACAATTTTATCGTAAGCTTATAATATTAAGCATAACATGGAAATGACATTGGTTTACCCAAAATCATTTTCTAAGTCTCGGATAAAAATATAATCATATATATATTTATTATCGATATTAGAAAGCAGTAAAAATCGGGGTGTTACACAAATTCCCGATGCACATTCTCTTCCATGGTGAGAATGCTCACGCAAAGCAATGACACTATAACTGCACGATTATCCTGGTGCACACCCTGTCCACTCCCAAGGGTGCTCATGAAATTCAATGACACTGTAGCTGCACAACCTATATCTAAGGTGGAACGGTCTAGCGAGAACTCTTGACCTCGTGTGTTCCAAATACACGGTTGTGAACAACAATGCATATACATGAATCTCGCCGACCCACATTAACAACATCCTAGTGCCTTAACCTTCCATCAAAGCCTCAACACTTGTTCTATGTCACACCTCCTCTTTAAAATAAATCATTTCGGTTAGGCACCTCTAAGTCACAATTATTCTCACACCCAAACCAACAACACCCGAACTATACCTATCTTCGCTTAAGAATCAACTAAGCACCATATTAAAAACCAGGCAGATCATGCATAACACAATATCAGGAAATATTAAAACACCAAAAATAATATGTCACATGCAATGGAATACCTCAACCAGCGTATCACAATAAATTCAATAACATAAAGTCAGACATCATCAAATACTTAAAATCAACCTAATGTCGATAAACCTACAATCCTCGAATCACTATTGGTTTTACAAAAAAGGTTTCCAATGCGATTTTGGTCTTATCGATTACTCGACTAGTAGTAGGGTTTAGGTCGCCCTACACAATTATTATATAATATACTACTTATCGATCCCGACGACAGAGTGATCCTTTCCCCCACCTGAGTTATCACCGGAATCCCGAATTCGACGTTCCTCGTTATCACACCACACGTTACCAATTTCACCTTCAACCAAACAACATAATTATAAATTAATCAACAAACTCACTCTTAACCTAAATAGTTAGGTTTGGCCTCTTAATTCAAAATAGGGTTAGGGTTCTTTTCTCATTCCAAGCTTTTGGATACTAGTTCCTATAGTCTTAGATAGTTTAGATAAATTATCATAACTTGAAAACATGAACAACATATTCCAATCTCATTTTAGTTTAGTTTCGGCCTTGTATAGTAAAATAGGCTATACAAGTGTTATAGAACTTAAATCAAGTACTAACTTTCAAAAAAAAGATACAAAACATCAAACCCTCTTTTCACCTAAGTTTCGGCCAACACAAGAAAATTATCATAGAAATTTTTGTTGAAGTTAAGCTCTTAGATTGTGACCTTATAGGTATTAAAGAGCATGAAAAAAGTGTTAGAATTCAAAAATGGCACAAAAACATCAAACCCATTTTCCACATAGGTTCGGCCAACAATGGTTCAATAGGAAAGAAAATGATTTTGATCACATGCTCTTGGATGATAATAGTAGGAGACATAACAAGATCATAGAAATTCGTCTCACATTTTTATGATTTTTCTACAATTTTCTAGAATTATTCAAAGTTCTAGATCTAAGGATATAAAATCATGAAATAGGAATATTAAGATCTTAGGAAAGGAAGAGATGATTTTGTTATCTCAAGTTAGGAAGATGGAGGAAGAATAGATTATGATCTTGGCAAGGTTTCACTATGAAAGCACTTGGAGCTTTTGAAGAAGAAAATGAAGAAGCGCAAGAGATGAAGAGAGAAAAATGGGGAGGGGGCTGCGGCCTTGGGGGGTTTTATAGGGGAAATCTTAGGCCTTGTTTGGTTCTTAGCAATTGAATTAATGGGTTTTAAGAATATTAAATAATATAATAGTTAACTATGGTTAATAATTAACTTAACTAGGGTTACTTTGCTAACTATGGTTAAAATCATGTGGCCAAGAATTGATGAAGGGTGTGGCTGATTTTGGTCCACAAGAATTAACCTTGGTTCCTTAACCATGGTTAAAATTTAACTCAACATCGGATAGGTTAAGCTTAGGGGTATTTTGGTCATTTTACTTGAAAATTCATGATTACTAGCATTTAATGCTCATAAATGATTGGTGACTCATCCTCCATGAGTCATCCTGTATGACTCGTTGTCTCGATCTCTTGACGGGTCTTTGCAGTTCCGTTTTCGACTCCATCGGTTTCCCGATTAGGATTTTCGTCTGTTTTTCGATAGAAAATTTTCAAAATAACCAAACTCGTTGGAAATATGTTTTAAACATAAACCGTTTCATTTATGAGTCAAAATTAGGTTTTCTGATCATTAAAATCTTACTGTCAATGGAAAACACCAACTGTTTTCCGTCCGAACTTTTACCAAAATTCGTCCGAATAAACATAATATTTTATTTCTGATCAGAAATTTGAAAAGTAGGATTCCTCACGGACATAATATAAAAAATCTACAAATTTCAGTTTCGGGTTAAATTAGGGTTTTCTGTCGATATAAACTTATACTGTCAGTTAAAAACGAAGACCGGTTTCCGTCTGAGTTTTAAACCCAAATTTTAACAAAAGCTTCCTACCATTGAGTAGGTTCTAGATATGATTTTGTTTTCTCCAAAATCATTTCCTAAGTCTCAGATAAAAATATAAATAAATATATCTTTACTGTTAGTACAGCGTATCCGAAAATCGGGCTGTTACATATACTGCTTTAATCCAAAAGATAAATCCTCATTAGAAAAAAAAAGTAAAGTAATACTAATAATATACTCCTTTTAATATATTCATTATTTTTAAATGGAGTTCATATAATTTAGTAGAGAATAGATTCATATAAGTAAGTGGGTCTACGTAAAAAAAAATCAATAATAGAGTGTCCAAAATAATATAACTGTGACATATCATTTTATAAGTACCATGAATAATACAAATAATGCAACAAAGTAGATATTTTTTTGGAAGTACATGACTAGGAATAGATATTTTTGTACCGCTTGGTTGGTCACATTCTCAAGATATCAAATTTATACGGAAAATTGCACCAAAAAGATTTATACGGAAAATATCGACCGCGTTGTAAGATTGCAATTGCAATAGAAGAGTTATGATATTTGGATATCAAATTTTAGACAGTGTATGTGATATCGTATGTGTTTATCTCTATCTTTTACTTACTTTTTCATCTTCTTATACATGAATCCCAAAAATACATCAAAAACTCAAATGGACACCGTATGGTATCCCAACTTTTGTGTTCAAATACAATTTCCGATAAGTTTAGTGTGTAACAATTTGATCTCAAGAATATATATATATATATATATGTAACAATCGCACGGGTTAAAATTGTCTCTGTAAAATGAACGAATTTTGATTTTGATCCCTCTAAAAAAATTTATTTGGTTTTTATTCCTTCAAAATCTAAAATCATAATTTTAGTCTCTATTATCATGTGACATCCATTAAGACTCTGTTTGGCAAAAATGACTGATAAGCAAATTTTTAATTAGCTAAAAGCTTATATTTGATATCTAATAGCTGAAAAACTAACTGATTGAATTTGAAGTGTTTGGTGAAATTAGTGGTTGAACTAGCTTATAAATATAAAATGACGTATTTATGAGAGGCATGATAAAGTGGAATTTCATAAAAAAAAATTGAGCAAAAGGCATCCAAAGGCATCACTGCATAGCAAGACATTCCAACTACGTTGGCACCTCAGGCAATGCATATCATCTGCAGCACACATAATTTATTAGAAAAAATAAAGAATACAAAAGCATAGGGCCATGAACCTGACCCATGAAAAATTATGAAAATCTATAACTAGGAAGACTCATTCTATTACTGAAAAAGTCATCTTTTATAAAACAAGGAATTAATAAATCCCACCAAATCAAACAATGAATACTAGTACCATAGTTAGCTAATATATCGGCACAAGCATTGCCCTCTCTATATACATGAGAATAAATAAATGACATATTTATAGTAAGAGTAATATAATTAAGTCATCTAGTCCTAAGTTTCGAAGGAACAAGCTTCACTGATTTGAAAGGATCAACGACCAACTTTGAATCACATTCCAGATATGCCATCCCTTTTTGTGAGCCATCTCAATTGCAAGAATTGCACCAAGAAATTCAGCATGTAAAGCAAATGAGACACCAATATTGAGAACAAAACAACTTAAGACAACATCATTTCCTCCTCTAAAGATTCCACCACGTGCTACCATACCCAGAGCTCCCTTGGCAGCACCATTTGTGTTGAATTTGATCCAATTGCATCTAGGAGGCAACCAAAGAACCTCTTTAATGACAGGAGCTTTATTATATCTGTTAGGAATTTTAAACTTCCTTAAGATCAGCAGCTTAGAGACATCTAAAGACATGAAACCAGAGGAAAACAAACCAGCAAGAGAGATATTTGCAAAAATCAAATTACAGATTGACTCCACTGAAATCACTTTGGAATCAAACCTCAAGTTGTTTTATTATGCCAAATGCCCCAAATTGTGTAGCTAATGGTAGCCAGAGCTACCTCCTTGACTTGAGAGCTCCAATTCTTATGGAGGATAGCCATGACAGAATAAATAGTAGAGAAATCAATCTAAATTTCCAGATAATTGCCCAACCACTGCCAAATTCTAATAGCATAAGCACAAGGAAAAAAAAAGCGTGTTCAGTAGTTTCATAATTAATTCCACAAAGACAACACATAGAGACAATATGATAGCCTCTAGCCCAAAGTTGTTCCTCTGTAGGGAACTTATTGTGCAGCAGCCTCCATAACAGAAATGATTTGGATGGAGGGACGGATTTTGACCAAATTAACTTCCCTAGTTACAAGGAATACCACTCGGGTTCAGAAACTTATAAGCATCTTTAGCAGATAAGCAACCCGAGTCTCTAGATTTCTAAACCAGCTGATCCTCACTAACAAATTTGGAAATAATGATGTTGCCAATCGCAGCAGCTATAGAAGGATGCCTTTGGATTAAATCAGAAGGAACAATCCATTCCCCATCTTTAATGAAGTCCTGAACAGAAGCAGATAATGACTTTTGCAGTGAATGAGGGATTTACAGAAGATCCACAATTGGCTTAGAGCCAATTATCACACCAGAAATGAATTTTGCTACCATCTCCCAATTGCCAAACTGAATTTTCCTTAACAATGCTGACAAATCCTTTAAGATTAGGCCAAATTGAAGAGCTAATATTGTATTTAATAAAGGATCTATTCTTGAATACCCTAGTTTGGAGCAAAATGGCCCAATCACAGTCAGACGAGATTGATTCCCAGCACCTTTTTAACATATATGCGTCATTTATAGCTTTTAAGGATATTATGCCAAGTCCACCTTCTTGAATAGGTGAGCAAAGTTTATGCCAAGTCACTGTGACTGGCTTCCTTGACTCAATATTTCCAGCCCAAATAAAGTTTCTAATCCATTGGTCTAACTTGTTTAATAAGTGACAAAGGCAAAGAGTAAATGTGGAAAGAGTATATAAGCATACCTTGTATAACTGACTTCACTAATTCCACTCTACCCATAACAGAAAGCAAGCTACCTTTCCAAGAGGCTAGTTTAGCCATTATCCTGTCAGCAATAGGCATAAAATATGCTTTCCTAGGCTTCCCTTTGAAAAGAGGAATTGTGACACCCTCTACCCCGCATACATTTAAAGCGTTAAAAGATAAGGTAATTTAAAAAATAAACATCATTTATTAAAAATAATAAAAACTAAGGTAAAAGGCACCACATCATATCAAGTCTCAAAACGTGAAAAATAAAAACATAACATAAACAAAAACCCAACCCTTGATGCCACATACAGAGCTGGTATAACTAATCCAGAAAATATCCTCGGATACAAACTAAATAACTAACTAACTAACTACTGAAAACTGGAAATCCTAACTAAAGAGTCGCGGCTCCTCGGAGTCACTCCTCAACCAGCTGCTCGTCGTCCTCTGCATAAAAGATACATACCAAGGAAGTAGTTAGCAAGGCGAGCATACATCAACAAGCATGTCATATCAACAACAATATACATATCAACATCATCATACAAACGTGTATGCTATGCAATGCAACTCTGCTCCACTACTCCATTATGCACTTGGATCCATTCTATCTCAGGAAGTCAACTTCGGAGTTACATTTCCACATTGGCCAATAAGCACCAACGCCGGGGCAATCCACCAAACCTTGGGTGGACCCCTAGGATAGCCGACACACCTTATTCTCAGATGCGCCACCACAGTTGTACATGATTCAGTTGAATCGCCGTGGACGACCAGATCGTCTTATTCTCGGACGACCTCCCCTATGTTGAACATCCTCCACTATCATCTACGATGTGTGAATGCATGCTCAACACAACACACAAGCACAACCACCACCTCCGCTTGGGCCCTTAGGCTACCCAAGTTTTAAAACCATCAACACCTCAACCACTCGGTTATCGAGGATTTATCGTTAACGTTTCGTTTTTATTAATTAATCATTATAGTCATTCTGTTCTAGGGATTACCACCTTGACCATCAAGCATCAAGGCTCCCTTGGCCACTAGGCTACCAAGGTACCACATTATCTTTAATTATCACTATAGCCATTAAGCACTAGAGACTGCCACCTTGACCATCATACATCAAGGCCCCCTTGGCCACTAGGCTACCAAGGTATAGTAATCTTATCACTTGTATTTGGTCTTCATGTTCCGTTGGTATTTTATTAAGTCGTTTAGAGCATTTGGGTTGAACCCCCTGCTTCAGCACTATTCTGCATTCTGTTCTGCATAGGTGGGCATGGGCGTGCTCAACCCTCAGCACGATCGTGCTGAGCTCACGGTCAAGCATAGTCGTGCTGACTATTGAGCACGGGCGTGCTTAAGCAGCGCGCCCAGTTCTGTGTTTGAATGGGAGCATGGGCGTGCTCGAGTGCACGCCCTGCTGGTCTGGGCATAAGGGTCACAGACCCCTTGCCAATTTATTGGAAACAATGTAGATACAATCCTAAGGGTTTTTACTAATCCATTGATCATCAGTTTCATTAGTATTGATTAAATGTTCATGTCTTATAATTAAAGGGGAATTAATCCTTTAGTTTCATTCCATTAAATGTCCCTAATCGCTCAAGATCAATCCCTAAGGTCTTTGACTAAGCCATTGGCATAATACTCACTCATATTAACATTCAGTCTTATGAACAAGGTGAACAACCTCCCTTAACATTGTTTAACAGATTTAACATTTAACATTAATGCGTCACAACATCACTCAACAGCCAATACATCACAACATCATAATTAGGATAAAACACTCAATCATGGCATCATCACATTAATATGAACATAACAGACATCAATAAACAATTAATAACAGTCATGCCAATATCATAACAATAAACAACTTAACATCAGATAACAATTAGGCATATAGCCATACAACATGTTATCAAACATAAAGGGTTATGGGAACCCTTCGTCTTACGCTACCCCCAAGCCTACATACTCATACTATTCCTTCTTCCCATCCCTGGTATGAAGAATTCCCATTAAACCGAAGATGCTCCTAGACCGGTTCCCTCGAGTGGCTTGTCGAACGATCCCAAGCCTTGGTCAACGCAAACAGGGTTAACCCATTAGTTCCCAATTCATGAAACAGAAAAGGAAACAGAAGAGGGAAAGACCATTACCTTTGCTAATTGGCACTAGCACGTGATTGTACTCTCTCAACTACGAATAGAACACCAAACAAGGATTGGGTTCAAATGGGAAGAATGAGAGAGGCTGCCGTCACACTTAGGGTTGCCTAAAGTGCCAATTTTGAGGGTTTCACTCGTAACCCTCACTGCTCACTGTCTATATAAAGACTCTGACCCGAGCACGGTCATGCTCCACTTAGCGTCAGCGAGACACATTTCTCCCTTGAGCATGGTCATGCTTCCTATTGAGCACGGCCGTGCTTGTGGCTCAAGCAGCCACAAGACACATGCATCAAGCACGGGCGTGCTGACACATGAGCACGGGCATGCTCATGCGTCAGGAAGGGATCTTTAACTTAAAAACCCCATTTAGCCCACTCTAAACCTTTCTAACAAACAAGGCACACAAAAAGCACTTATACGGAAAACGGGATGTTACAATTCCACCCCCTTATAAAAATTTCTTCATCGAAATTTCTACTCACCTCAAACGAAGAGATGCGGGTATGCCTCCATTATCTTGCTTTCAAGCTCCCATGTAGCACTTTCCTCAGTTGCCCCACTCCAAACGACTTTTACCAAAGGAATCTCCTTGCCTCTCAGTTGCTTCACCCTCTGATCCTCAACTCAAAGGGGTTGTACCTCGAAAGTCAAATTCTCTTTTAACTAAATCGTGTCGGGGACAATTACATGATTTGGGTCATGAATGTACTTACGAAGTTGTTACACATGAAAAACATTATGAAGTTTGGACAAGAAAGGTGGCAAGGCTATTTGATAAGAAACTTCACCGACTCTTTTAAGAATTTGGTAAGGGCCGATGAACTTGGGAGTAAGTTTCTTCGCTTTCATCACTCTACCGACCCTAGTTGTTGGAGTAACTCTCAAGAATACGTAATCACCTTCCTGGAATTCGAACGCCTTCCTCCTTTTGTCATGGTGGCTTTTCTGCCTACTCTGTGCCGTTCTCATCTTTCCCTGAATCATTCTTACCTTTTCCGTGGTTTCTTGCACTATCTCAGGTCCTAACACCACACTATCAACCCGGTTCATTCCAACACAAGGGTGTCCTACATCTCTTCCCATGAAGAGCTTCATAAGGTGCCATCCCAATACTGGAATGGAAACTATAGTTTTAGGTGAACTCTATTAGGGGCAAAAACTTGTCCCAACTACCCGACTGTTCTAGCACACACGCTCTCAACAAGTCCTCTAAGGACTGGATGGTTCTTTCAGACTAGCCATCTGTCTACGGGTGGTAAGCTGAACTTAGCCTAAGCTTGGTATCTAAAGCCTCATGCAAAATAGTCCAAAACCTAGAGATAAACCTCGGGTCTCTATCTGACACTATGCTAGAAGGTACACCATGTAACCTAACTATTTCCTTGATGTACAGCCTGGTCAACTTTTCTAAAGGGTATTCCATGTTCATTGGGAGAAAATGGGCAGACTTAGTCAATCTATCCACAACAACCCATATTGCTTCATAACCAGCCGGAATCCTCGGGAGTCCAGAAACAAAATCCATGGCAATACTGTCCCATTTCCATTCTGGGATACTTAGGGCTCGTTTGGTGGTCAGGATAAGAGAGACATGATAGGATAAGCTATCATATCATGTCTGAAACTATTGTTTGGTGAGCTAGCAGGAAAGGATAAGTCAATCCTATCACCTATCATATCCTGTCCATCTAGTTAAAATTCTATCCTGAGGGGGGAGCTGGTTTAGAACTCAACAGGATAGGATAGGGTGATTTAAAGTATAATAAAATAATATTTTAAAGTATAATAAAATATAACATGGTTAAAAAAAAAAGGTTAGTGAAAAAACTTTTAAAAAACTGAAAAGTATTAAAAAATATTTTAATAATTTAACTATATGTAAATTAAAAACTCAAAATGAATATTTAAAATTATAAAAAAAATAGAAGTTAGACAATATTTATAAAATTTAAAAAATTATATGTAATTTTATCACAAGGATAATTTTGTCTTTTTATATAATTTAAAATAAAAAAAAATTATAAAAAAATCTAATAAAATATGAAAACATTTAGAATAAAAACAAATTTTTTTAAAATTTATACTAAAATTATAATATTATCCGGTTGGTTATCTGGTGGACACCAAACATCGGATAGGATAACAGCTTACCCTGCTCATATCCTATCACACTCCTATCCTGTTCTCTTATCTTATCCGCATCTATCCTATCCTGACCACCAAACGGGCCCTTAAAGGTTGCAACTTTCCTGACGGCTTCTGATGTCCTATCTTAGCCTTTTGACACACTAAACAACCGTACACAAACTCAACCACATCTTTTTTCATCCTAGGCCACCAAAACATCCTCTTTAAATCCTGATACATCTTAGTGGCACCTAGGTACACACTCAATCCACTCCTATGTCCTTATTCAAGGATCAACTTCCTAAGCTCCGGGACATCTGGTATACAAACTCTATCCTTGAACCTTAACACTCCATCATTTCCGTTCTTAAAACTAAGGTCTCTACCTTGAGCAGGCAACTCCCTCTGGTCTAAGAGATACTTATCTACCTTTTGGCCTTCTCTAATCTCATCCATCAAACTGTTGGTAACCTTCAAGGTTCCAAGCCTAATGCTCTTAGGGGTAACTTCTCAAGCTAAACTTAGATCTCTAAACTCCTCGATCAGATCCATCTCCATAACCATTAAAGCGGAGACGTGCAAGGTTTTTCTACTTAATGCATCTGCCACTACATTGGCCTTTCCTGGGTGGTAGGTCAGATCAAACTCATAGTCCTTTAAGAACTCCATCCACCTACGTTGCCTCATATTGAGCTCTTTCTGGTCAAACAAATATTTTAAACTCTTATGATCACTAAAAACCTCAAACTTAGCTCTATAAAGGTAATTCCTCCAGATCTTTAAGGCAAACACCACAGCTCCTAACTCTAGGTCTTTGGTAGGGTAGTTCTTCTTATGGGTTTTCAACTTCCTAAAAGCATAAGCGACTACCTTACCATCTTGCATCAACACTCCAGCTAAACTTTGCTTCGATGCATCACAATACACTATGAAAGGTTTACTAGGATCGGGTAAAACCAAAACTGGTGCTGATGTTAACCTATCCTTCAGGGTTTGGAAACTCTCCTCACAATTAGAGTCCCACACAAACAACTGACCCTTCTTGGTGAGGTGGGTCACGGGTAAAGCTAACTTAGAGAAACCTTCTATGAACCTCCTATAGTACCCTGCTAAACCCAAGAAACTCCTAATCTCAGTCACTGACTTTGGCGCTTCCCAGTGGAGCACCGTCTCTACCTTAGCCGGATCGACGGCTATCCCACCATTAGAGATTATGTGATCTAAGAAACCCACCTCCTCTAACCAAAACTCGCACTTAGACAACTTAGCATACTACTGCTTCTCCTTAAGGGTCTGCAAAACAACCCTCAAGTGCTCCTCATGTTCCTCCCTGGTCTTGGAGTACACTAAGATGTCATCTATGAAAACCACCACAAACTTATCCAAGTAAGGGTGAAAGGTCTTGTTCATATAATCCATGAACACAGCAGGAGCATTGGTCACACCAAAGGGCATAACCAAGTACTCGTAGTGACCATATCGCGTCCTAAATGCTGTCTTCGGGATGTCCTGAGACTTAACCCGAATATGATGGTATCTTGACCTCAAATCTATTTTCAAGAAAACACAAGCCTCGATCAACCGATCCATAAGATCACCAATCCTAGGGAGAGGAAACCTATTCTTAACGGTCACTTTGTTGAGTTGTCAATAGTCGACATACAACCTCATACTGCCATCCTTCTTTTTCACCAACAACATTGGTGCGCTCCATGGGGATACGCTAGGCCTGATGAACTGCTTCTGCATCAAATCCTTTATCTGTTTCTTCAACTCAGCTAGCTCTAGAGGAGACATTCTATAAGGCGCTATGGATATAGGCCCAGTGCCAGGCACTATGTCTATGGTAAACTCCACATCTCTCTTTGGGGGTAGTTCGTAAAAATCCCCCGGGAACACTTGAGGAAATTCTCGCACAACTGGCATGCTGTCGACATCAGGAGGGCTCTCGACTTCCAGGGAAGCTAGCATCATGTACATTTGGGCCTCTTTTTTCATAGAAGCTTTAACTTGGCTGGCAAAGAGAAAGCTAGGATCCCTATACTCCACTGGAGTTCCAAAAACTATGGTTTTATCAAAGCAATTCAGAAGGACGTGGTTGGAAGATAACCAGTCTATGCCAATAATAACATCAAGGTCTTTCAGGGGTAAACATACAAGATTAACAATAAAGTCTCTACCATCTATGGTAATAAGAATATTCTTGCATGCATAAGAAGTAAGACAGGTTTATTCGTGGGTGTAGCAACAATTAAGTCACACTCAAGAAGTGTCATAGGCAATTTAAGACTCTTAGCACATTCATATGACACAAACGAGTGAGGCGCACCCGAATCGAACAATACAATTAAGCGAACTTTACTAATGAGGCACATAGCTTCGATCAAATCTTCAGATTCGGAGGCCTCGGCTCCATTGAGAGTAAAGACTCTCCACGTGGTCTTCAGTCGGTTGGCTTGAGGCTTCTGACCTTTACTCGCACTCTGTGGTCCTGACTTTCCTCCCTCGCAGTTCCGGCTGATATGGCCATGCTTGCAACACTTGAAGCAGATGATGTCCATTTCCTTGCATTGGTTAGTGAAGTGGTTCTGTCCATACTTGTCACACCGAAGAGGTCTAGAATCGGAAGAATCCCATCTCCTGGACCTATCTGAAGAAAACTGAGACTTCTTGCCATCCCGCTTGAAGTCCTTACCAGTTGGAGCGAGACGCGACTTCCACTTGTTTCCTTGATCATTCCTCTTGTTGCTCTGGTTATCTGATCCCTTGGAGGCTGACCTTCCAGACTTGTAGGCATCTTCATAGATCCTGCACTTGTTCACAAAAGTGGGAAGACTCTGATCTCCTGGTAGTTGATAGCCTGCTTGATCTCTAAACGCAGACCATCCTCAAACTTTACGCATTTGGAATGATCGTCCGCCACATACTGATACAATGTATAGTAACGGGCGAGCTCCTCAAACTTAGTCGCATACTCTCCTACCGACATGTTGCCCTGCTTCCGTGCTAGAAATTCCGTCTCCTTCTTATCCTTGATATCTGCCGGAAAGTACTTCTCGAGAAATCTGTCCTTGAACACAGTCCACGTGATCATAGTACCTTTCGCCTGTAAGCGTTGGCGACAGTTTTTCCACCAGTGCTCAGCCTCCTCAGTCAGCATGAAAGTCCCAAAGATGATCTTCTGCTGATCGTTGCATCCCATGACTCGTAAGATCTTCTCGGTCTCCCTCATCCACAACAGGGCACCCTTAGGATCGTAAGCTCCCTTGAAGGACGGCGGATTGTTTCGCTGGAACTTGTCGAGACCTTGGAACTCAGCTGGTCCCCCGTTGTTTTTGGCGTTCTGGTTCTAGCCTATCATGTTGGCAAGGGGTGCCAAAGCATCTGCGATAGCTTGGTTGTGTCTGCCTCCTCTTCCTGCCATAAGTTCCTGTAAATGCCCAAGACAACTTGTTAAATACAGGGAACTTAAACCAGGAAAAGCTACGACTTCTAACATATAGCACCATTGTCTATAACAATTATAGACAATTCAAATAAGAGCACACAACAGACTCACAACAGACTCATACCACGTCCAGACAGGGGCGAACTGCTCTGATACCACTAAATGTGATACCATCTACCCCGCATACATTTAAAGCATTAAAAGATAAGGTAATTTAAAAAATAAACATCATTTATTGAAAATAATCAAAACTAAGGTAAAAGGCACCACATCATATCAAATCTCAAAACGCGGAAAATAAAAACATAACATAAACAAAAACCCAACCCTTGATGTCACATACTGAGCTGGTATAACCAATCCGGAATATATTCTCAGATACAAACTGAATAACTAACTAACTACTGAAAATTGGAAATCCTAACTAAAGAGTCGCGGCTCCTCGGAGTCATTCCTCAACCAGCTGCTCGCCGTCCTCTGCATAAAAGATACATACCATACAAGAAACATAGAAATAAGGAGTAAGAAACATGAATATGAATATAATGGCAAGGAAGCAATTAGCAAGACGAGCATACATCAACAAGCATGTCATATCAACAACAATATACATATCAACATCATCATACAAATGTGTATGCTATGCAATGCAACTCTGCTCTACTACTCCATTATGCACTTGGATCCATTTTATCTTAGGAAGTCAACATCAGAGTTACGTTTCCAAATTGGCCAATAAGCACCAGCGCCGGGGTAATCCACCAAACCTTGGGTGGACCCCTAGGACAACCAACGCACCTTATTCTCAGATGCGCCACCACGGTTGTACATGATTCAGTTGAATCGCCGCGGACAGCCAGATCGTCTTATTCTCGGACGACCTCCCCTATGTTGAACATCCTCCACTATCATCTCCGATGCATGAATGCATGCTCAACACAACACACAAGCACAACCACCACCTCCGCTTGGGCCCATAGGCTACCAAAGTTTTAACACCATCAACACCTCAACCATTCGGCTATCGAGGATTTATCGTTAACGTTTCGTTTTTATTAATTAATCTCGTTCTGCACTAGAGATTACCACCTTAACCATCAAGCATCAATGCCCCCTTGGCCACTAGGCTACCAAGGTACCACATTATCTTTAATTATCACTATAGCCATTAAGCACTAGAGATTACCACCTTGACCATCATGCATCAAGGCCCCCTTGGCCACTAGGCTACCAAGGTACAACAATCTTATCACTTGTATTTGGTTTTCATGTTCCGTTGGTATTTTATTAAGTCTTTTAGAGCATTTGGGGTGAAACCACTGCTTTAGCACTTTTCTGCATTCTGTTCTGCATAGGTGAGCACGGGCGTGCTTACCCCTCAGCACGATCATGCTGAGCTCACGGTCAAGCACGATCGTTCTGACTATTGAGCACGGGCGTGCTTAAGCAGTGCGCCCAGTTTTGGGTTTGAATTGGAGCACGGGCGTGCTCTCTGTTGAGCACGGGCGTGTTCGAGTGCGCACCCTACTGGTTTGGGCAGAAGGGTCACAGACCCCTTGCCAATTCATTGGGAACAATTCAGATTCAATCCTAAGGGTTCTTACTAATCCATTGATCACCAGTTTCATTAGTATTGATTAAATGTCCATGTCTTATAATTAAAGGGGAATTAATCCTTTAGTTTCATTCCATTAACTATCCCTAATCGCTCAAGATGAATCCCTAAGGTCTTTGACTAAGCCGTTGGCATAATCCTCACTCATTACTAACATTCAGTCTTATGAACAAGGGGAACAACCTCCCTTAACATTGTTTAACAGATTTAACGTTTAACATTAACGCGTCACAACATCACTCAACAGCTAATACATCACAACATCATAATTATGATAAAACACTCAATCATGGCATCATCACATTAATATGAACATAACAGACATCAATAAACAATTAATAACAGTCATGCCAATATCATAACAAACAGTTTAACTTCAGACAACAATTAGGCATATAGGCATACAATATGTTATCAAACATAAAGGGTTATGGGAACCCTTCGTATTAAGCTACCTCCAAGCCTACATACTCATACTATTTCTTCTCCTCATACCTTCTTTGAAGAATTCCCATTAAACCGAAGATGCTCCTAGACCGGTTCCCTCGAACGGCTCGACGAATGATCCCAAGCCTTGGTCAATGCAAACAGGGTTAACCCATTAGTTCCCAATTCATGAAACAGAAGAGGGAAATAACATTACCTTTGCTAATTGGCACTAGCACGTGATTGTACTCTCTCAACTACGAATAGAACACCAAACAAGGATTGGGTTCAAAGGGGAAGAATGAGAGAGGCTGCCATCACATTTAGGGTTGCCTAAAGTGCCAATTTTGAGGGTTTCACTTGTAATCCTTGCTGCTAACTGTCTATATAAAGACTCTGATCCGAGCACGGTCGTGCTCCCTGTTGAGCATGGTCGTGCTCCATTTAGCGTCAGCGAGACGCGTTTCTCCCTTGAGCACGGCCGTGCTTGTGGCTCAAGCAGCCACAAGACACGTGCATCAAGCACGGGCGTGCTGACACATGAGCATGGACGTGGTCATGCGTCAGGAAGGGATCTTTAACTTAAAAAAAAACCATTTAGCCCACTCTAAACCTTCCTAACAAACAAGGCACACAAAAAGCACTTATATGGAAAACGGGGTGTTACAGGAACCCCTAAGTACAGAAAAGGAAGATGTCCTGCTCTAAAGCCTAGACTTCTTGTCAAGGTTGCCAATCTGGATTGATTTGTAGATCATGAAAAGTACTTTGATTTTCCCCAATAATAACCTGCCCTGAGGCTTTAGAATATAGCTTGAATAAAGACACCAAGTTATCCAAGTTATTCTTTGTTCCTCTATAGAAAATCAAGACATCATACACATATAACACATGGCTTGGAACTTGAAAGCCCCTAGGACTTGCCATAGGCAGCAACTTCTTATCCTGGATTAAGAGTGAAATTCCTCTACTCACCATATCCTTTGCAATGCAAAAATAAAATAAAAAATAAAATAGGGGACAAGGGGTCACCTTGTCTAACACCTCTTTTGCAAGAAAAAAAATACCCCCAAAAACATTTTTTTATACAGTAAAGATCTTCATTCAAATGCTAAAGCACGGAACATTACAATCAAATTGATCAGTACCCCCACAAACTTGCCATTCACACCAATTGACAGTTTTACAGATTCCAACACAACCTTAACCTAATTGCAGAAAATAAGGTCAAATCCAAATTGATATAGCACTTTTAAAAGAAATTTCCAGTCCATGGTATCAAAGTCCTTCTTGATATCAATCTTCAAAGCAATATTTCTGAAATGGAACAAAACAACACTAGAAGGGAGTTGAATAGTGTTTTTGCAAATCAGAGTTTTTTAAGCACTAAACAAAAGTTCAGTGCAGATAAGACGAAATAATGCAGACGCCTGGTTCAGCAAGCTGAATAACAGAGGGCAACTAGAAACACTCCCCAAACAGTGAGTAACAAAAGTAAAGAGATTAGGGAAGAAAGTACTCAGAGATTTATCCTAGTTCACCGACAACCTTTGGGTTACATTCAGTCCTTGGCTTCACCAAGTTTTAACACTATAACTGATCAAGGTCGCAGACGAGTACTATTTGCACACCTAGCCTCTCCAGGCTCAACCACAAGTATTGTTTGCACACCCAGCCTCTTCAAGCTCAATAGGTATTATTGAGACAAGCCTCTTTAGGCACAAATAGTATGAAAGTTTTTTTGAAGCACAGCTTTAGTATTACAGCAGCAATTCAACCAAATAACCCTTCAGAAAGTGAATACAAATTTAAGATCTGGTGAGTTGCAGATTGAATTCTTCTCTAAATGATTTGTAACTTGGAGAGAAGATTATGAGAGTATGAGAGCTATCAGTTTGTAGTGTTCTCAATAAGAATGCTTTTTCTCTTGAGAGAATATATGATGCTTATGAATATAGTGCCTTAGCTTCTCTATATGTCCATCTCATGCTCTTTCAGTTCTTCGAGTTCTTCAATTTATATTTGTCCAAAATAGATCCATTGGGGCAAGGTTAGTGATCTTTTCTTTATCTTCTGGACAAACAGTAGCCGTTCTGACTTGGCATTTAATGTTTGAGAACGTTGGAAGTCCTTTGTTGACCTTAGAGCATAGCAGATATGCTTTCTTACTCGGGCAACGTTTCTTTCATTATTTGTGCAACACTTAGAAAAGCTCAGAGAAAGGTGATTTTCTCTTTATTGCATAAGGGACAATTTGCAGCAATGCCTTTGTCCTTTCTTCTTTTCTGTACTCGATAGAAGACACGAAATAAACTATTATACTTCATTTGAATATTTAGATTTTTTTCTTCGATGAAACACTTTCATCCAGATTCTAAGTAATTTCTTCATAAAGTATTTTCTCCTTTTTGAACACGAGAGAGAATATATCTTCATACTTAAATACTTCAAGTCTTCAAAGCCAGAAATATGATATTGAACACTTTTTAGAACACTTGATGATTCTGACATGAGCTAAGTATCTTCCTTGATTATGTTAGAACTTCAGACACATATTTAAATAATCAGACGCTTCTTCGTATGAGTCTTTACTGATGATAGAGTATGTAATCTTGATCTATCTTCTTTCAACTTTCTTCAAAAGATTGTATTTGTACTCTTTGTTGTTTGGTTTAAAGAGTATTTGATCAGTGTATAGCTTTTGGAGATTTTCCTTGTTCCTTCAACTGAGAGATAGGATGAAAATCTTTGAGTAGGGTCACTCTTTTTCATTTTGACAGAGTCTTCTCGTGAGCAGCTTGATTTATTGGTTGATGCATTATCTTCATCTTTCAATCTTCAAGATGTTTGATAAAGAATAACAATTTGCCTTCTTTCTCATAGCTTCTTCCTTTATTATCAAGGAGTCTGAGATAAGATGTTTTCTTTGATGCTTTAGTGTTTGAGTCTTTTATCAGACACATTACTCTTGCATGGTGCTTTCAGCTTCAAAAGATCAGACTCATAAACTATGCTTTGATCCTTTAATTGGATTGACTTGCTGAGAATATTATCTTTCTCTACACATCTCAAGTAGATGATTAGCAATGCTCAGATAGTTCAATTAAAATCATTTGCTCAATGTTTGAGAGTCATACGCTTAATAGAGTCAGAAGCTTTGTGACTTAACAATTTCCACCAAAAGATATTTTTTCAACAAGTTTACAGCTTCAGAAGCAACACCTATACAATCAGAAATTTTCCTCCCTTTGATAAATCCTATCTACTGTTTCGAAACAATTTTAGGGACAATAATGGCCAATCTATCTGCCAACACCTTTGTAACGATCTTAAACTTGTAGTTAGCTAAGGCAATAGGCCTGTACTAGCCAATTGAATATGCTTTTGTAGTTTTAGGAACCAAGACCACTATATTGGTATTGAAGTTAGGCAAAAGCTAACTTTGTTGAAAAAACTGTAAAACAACATTACAAACATCTTGGCCAACAATTTCCCAATACTTTTGAAAGAAGAAACAAATAAAACCATCTGGCCCAGGAGCACCATTGGCATTCATAGAGAAGACTGCATTTTTTTATCTCATCCACAGATGGTAGATTAGTAAGCATTAGGTTATCCTCTCCGCTGACACTTTAAGGAATGACTTGCTCAACTAAACCATTTTCATGATAGGAATTTTCAGATGCAAATAAACTAGTGTAGAAGTCAAGGGCATGAGCCTCAATGTCACTAGGATTCTTCAAAATAGTGTCATCCTTATAGAGCATAGACATTCTTTTAGAAGTATTTTTAATCTTAGTGACTTTATGAAAGAAGGATGTGTTCCTATCCCCTACAATCTGCCAATCCATTCGAGATTTCTCCTTCCATAACACATCTTGAAAATGCAGAGCTTGATTCAGATCACATTGAGAATTCTTCTCTTGTTCAAGCAATTCAACAGAATAACCAATCCTTGAAACCTGATCCTGGATTCTTTTCACAGCCACTTTGACTTTGTCATGGACATCACCAAAGTGCTCTTATTAAAAAAAAAAAATTTAACATCCATAGGGTAGAAGGTACCACATGAACAAAACGTCTCATCAACTGCGAAAAAATAAAAACAAAACAAAGAAACATAAACCCAACCCCGATGTCACATGTTAGAGCTGGTATAACTAAAATCCAGAAAATACATCGGATAACAAAACTGAAGATAAAATCCTAAACTACGAGTGAGCGGGCTCCTCAGAGTCACTCCACAACTGGCTGCTCACCATCCTCTGCTTAAGAGAAAGATACATACAAACAAACAGCAGAAAATGGGGAGTAAGAAATCGTTGTATAAACATAACGGCAAAGGGAGCAGTTAGCAAGTTGAGCATACATCAACATATACGGCATATCATAGCAAAACAACATAATAACAAATAACATAGTAATATCATTTTCATCATCTCAACCAAATATGCTATGCGATGCAGTGCTACTCCACTACTCTGTTATGCATGTGGATCCAAACTATCTCAGGAAGACAACGTCAGAGTTACATATCCACATTGACCCATAAGCACCAACACCGGCAGTTCACCAAACTATGGGTGAACCCCTTGGATAGCCGATTCACCATACTCTAGGATGCACCACCACGGGGCCGGGCGGGGCCGGGGGGGAGGACACGATTCCCCTAACTCTCGAATGAATCACCACGGAGGCCAGATTGCCTTACTCTTCGATGACCTCCCCTATACTGCACCTCCCCTACTAACATCTCCAATGCATGAATACGTGGGCAACAACATCAAACAAACATACTCGCCACCTCCACTTTGACCAATAAGCACCAAAGTTTAACACCATCAACACCTTGACCAATAAGTATCAAGGCTACTCTGACCATTAAGCATCAGAGTTTAACATCGTCAACACCTTGACCAATAAGCATCAAGACTACCTTGACCAATAAGCACCAAAGTTAACATCGTGCGGTAACCCATCGTTACCGTCTTATGTTTGTTTATCTTATCTTTATTTAATTGGTGTCTTATTTTATCATGGGAAAAATTTGGGTGAAACCACCCTTGTTCCTACTTAACATATGTTCTGTTTAGGGGAGCACGATCTTGCTGCTCCCCAGCACGGGCGTGCTGGCATTTGAGTCAAGCATGAGCGTGTTGTCTATTGAGCATGGCCATGCTTACTGGAGCATGGCCGTACCTTTCTGGGCAGAAGGGTGGGGATCCCTGCCAAACTTCCTAGGGCATTCATAGATCAATCCTAGGGTCTTTTAACTACGCATCAAGTGTTAATCTCATCTCTCTTGTTTGATCTTCATATTTTATGATTATTGGGAAATAATCCTTTAATTCTGATTTCATTATTAACATCCCTAAAACAGTCATGGATCAATCCTAGGGTCTTGACTATACCATTAAGCATTAACCTCACTTCTCTTTACTACGGTTCATGTCTTATGAAAATTGGGAAATTATCCCTTAACTCTTATATCATTATCAAGATTCTCATATATTTAATTAATGTCTTATTAACATTAACATCATCGTTAACAACATCAACAATCAAACATTCATTCATGACATGGCAACATCATCATCAATATATTCATGGCATAATATTATATCATCAACAATAACAACAATTCATGATTGAAACAACCAATATAGAGTAAACATAGATATTCATGCAAAGCAACCTATATCAATTAGGCATATAGCACGCGACAGGATCATGGGTTAACCCTTCATCTTATGTTACCCCATTGTTGCATGTTATACTATATCCTTCTCCCATACTTGGTATGAAGATTCTACTAATGCCAACCGTAAACAACTCTACTCTAGTTCCCTCAAGCGGCTAGACGAATTTCTCAAGCCTTGGTCAAACAAAAGGGTAAGCATTAATCTCTAATTCAAGAAATAAGAATAAGAGATAAACAGAGGGATGACCACGTTGCCTTAATTGAAACTAGCGCGTGTGACTTCTCTCCCAAACGGACGCAAGAACACCAAGGACTTCGAAGGGTTCAAAGGAAAAAGGAAAAGGAAAATGAGAGGTTTCTGTCACACTAGGATTGCTAAAAGTATCAAAATGAGGGTTGTATCCGTAACCCTCCTAAAACACTCCTATTTAAAACACCAGACCCCAAGCACAGACGTGCTTACCCTGAGCACGGGGCTTAAAGGAGCATGGGGTCGTGCTGAACATGAGCACGACCGTGCTCATGCACCAGAAATGGATTTTTTTCACCAGAAAGTCCCACTTGACCCCATTTTAACATTCCTAAGGCATTTCATAACAACTAAGACAACATAAAACTACACATATAACATGAATAAAAGCATATAAACACTTAAAAGCTTTTATTACGAAAAACGGGGTGTTACACTTTAGATTCTTCAATTTATGGGTTAGGATATACATTGGACAGCCAACCACTGATATTTTCCACGAATTAGCAATAAGATTAAAGTAATCCTTTTGATCAGACCACATCTTCATGAATTTGAAAGAAGAAACACGAGGAATCACATTTTTCTTTAAAGACAACATAATAGGGTAATGGCCTGCTTGGTTTCTAGTCAATGTGCAGCAAGAAATATCTAACCAATAGGACAACCAATTATCATTACAACAAACTATGTCTAATCTCCTTTCTGTCATAACTGCTCCTCTCCTACCATTAGCCCAAGTGAAAAAAGCACCTTTAGTTGTCAAATGGATTAGATTGCATTCATCTGTCAAGTCTCTAAAATCATTGCAAGATAACTGATTTGGAATCCCTATGCCCCTATGCTCATGAGCTCCCATAATTGCATTATAATCCCCAACAAGGCACCAAGATCCAACTTTATTCTATTGTAGAGTTTTCAAATCATGCCAAAGCTGCTTTCTAATGATATAATTTGTGGAAGCATAAATGATAGCAGAGAACAACAATCGATTCTCCCAAATTACTGAGAAGGAAACTTGCTGTGAAGAAATTGGAACTATATTTGGACTGATAGAGCAATTGCAAATGCACCACAGATTAGGATTTAAATTGCCTCTATTATTAACTACAAAGACCTTTAGATTCAACCTTGTCTAGAACCTTTTAGGAAACTTATCTATTTTAATTCATGGCTCAGAAATAAAGAAAAAATATGGCCAATTAACACTGATTTCATGGTTGGCTACACCTTTGGCATTCCAATAGAATGACTTTCATTTGGACAAATTTTGAAGACCAGCCTTTGACTTGGTAACAATTTTACCAGCTTTTTGATTAGGTTGCTTTCTCATTCTCTTCCTTTAAGACTTAGAAAGAACATGAGTGAAGTCTAATTTGTCAGTCTCCTTAGCCAGGTATTTATCAGAGCTAGCAGCATCTTCTTGAGGTGAATTATGTTCATTCTCATCATTCTCAACATCGTCAAGTTCCACTTGATCACACCATAATCTACTAACCACTCTCATATCCTTAATAACATTATGATTGGAATTGCAATTACCTGATTGATTAATGGGAGTCTTATCATTAGAATCAATGGCAATGGCACCTTGCAAAATCTCTACGACCACTTGGTTTACTGCATTATTGGATTGCTCAAAAGAGTCACTAACATAATCAACAGAATTATGCACTGAGGCATCTTTGTCACCCAAACTGCTTGACACAAACTGATTCTCATTCAGATCCCCTCCACATTTTGATTAAAATTCATCATAATTATTGACATCAATGAAACCCATAATTGGACTTTCATTATTCTTGTCCAATATAGGTACATTATTATTCCAATGAAAGCATTTTTTTCAATCACACTTTCAATATCAATCACTGTGTTATCAGCTTTATCATCTTCAATATGACCACTTGAACTAACAGTATTAACACTGCCATTATTAAAAGATCCCTCAATTGGCCTCTTTCCTTTATCTCTAACATCTGCTTCTTGACCTTTTCCCTTTCCAGAAACTGCATTATCATTCGCCAATCCATTCACAGTTGGAATTTTCTCATTATTCCCATTATCATCATGTTGAACAGCTGCCTTTTTAGTCATATTAAAATTAGAGGGAACTCCTTCCTTTGTTTGCTTAACCACATATTGAAAGGATGATTTTCTTTGAATAGTCTCTTTGTTTGGCACCATTGAATTATTTTTACAATTACTTAATGAATGCCCAATAATCTAGCAGGAAGACCAAAATGGAGGAAGTTTTTCATATTCACTTCTACAAAGAAAGCAAAGCCTTCCTTCTCAACCATGAGTTTATCCCCAACATTGTGAGATCAATGTCAATCAAGATTCTTCCAAAATGGCCAAAGGTCCTCTTCATAGTTGCCTCATCAAGCACCAAAGGAAAACCAAGAGCACCTCCAATTTCAAAAAGGATAATTAGTCTCCAATACTCTCTATACAAACCATGGATTCTAACCCAGCATTGCACATTTGTTTGCCTAATGGAACTTGGGTTGAAATCGGGTGTCCAAGCAAACAACCTAAGAACACCGGGATTCAAATTTCATGAACCAATTGATCTCAGACTTCGCAGACCATAGACCAAGAATCAGCTATCTTCCATAGTTTAGATAACTTGGCATGCAAATCAGTGGCTGTGAGGGGTTTATCACCCTTCGATAATGTGATTCTTCCATGCAGAACCTTTTTGCAATTAGCTACACCAGCTTGTTATTCAGATTTGGAAATATTTGTTGGAACCAAAGTGGTTATGATTATTAATCCCTAAAATTTTGATGTTAACAAAAAGATTAAATTTGTATGGCAAAGCTAGTTTTATTAACTAATTCGTCTACTGAAGTGTGCAGATATAAATAAACCTCGCTAGGCGAGCACACCAGTCCAAAGAACACGCCTTTAAACAAGTCGAAAGACTTATCGCTAGTCTGCTAGACTTATCGCTAGTCTGCTAGTCTAATAACGGAAGTCCAAAGACTTATCGATAACACCTAGACTACTAGTTACTAGACGACCTGTAAGAAGCATATCAGATTTATCAGATAGATGACCAAAGACGTATATGTCGTCTAAAAACAAGACTCATCTGTTATTTGTTTATCTCTTTGAATATTATTATATGTTTCACGTATTTTTACCTTGCATGTTAAAAAGTTTAAATATTACTCTTTTTGGTAAAAGAAACATAGTACCCCCGTTTATACAAATGTCTTTCTGCTTTGATATGAGCTGCTGCAAAGTTGACTCTATTTACAAACAAAGAAAGACAAAAGGCAACTTTCGGGTACAATAGAGAAATGGCAATTCTACTTTGAGCATTTCTGATAACATAGAGCTCTTTTCTGAAGATCAAGTATCAAGTTATCAGATTCAATGGATCTCAGCATTAAATGCTATCTCTAAACGAATATATCAATAAGACCGTTTGAAGAACAAGAGCTAAAGAAGCACTCCTTCTATAAATACTGGATGACCCCAGCATAGAAGTATATGAAGCTCTGAAAATTCAAAGCGCCAAAACTCTGCTCAAACATTTCTCTATAATCTTTTACGAGCTTAGAAACCTTCATAACCTCACATATAGTGAGATACCATTAGCTCAATCGTTTAAACTCTAAAGTTAGAGTGAGCCTGAAGAGGCTTGACTGTAAAAGAACACTTGAGTGCTTGAAGAGGTGTTGAATACTTGAGTGTTTGTAAGCCTGAAGAGGCAAGCATAAAGAATACTTGTAAGTTGTTTGAAAATAGTGGATAAAACCTTCAAGTATAAGGGACTTGACGTAGTTCTCGGTTGGAAGAGAGTGAATCATGATTAATCTTTGTGTGGTTGTTCTCTTATCCTTTATCTCCTTTAGTTTTATTATGAACTAACATCTGGGGATTTGATATTGAGCTTATTAACACTTCTTCGAAAAGTTTTTAGTGTGTGTTTAGTTTCCACTTTGCTTGTAAAACGTTTTGAAAAAGATTTTCAAAAACAGTTAAGAAACACAATTCAACCCCCCTTCTTGTGTTTCCCTGCTAAGAAAAACAATTGGCAAAACCAAGTATTTGAAAGGTAAAGACCCAAATTTGCAATTCAAAATGTGTGTCGCCTCTAACAACCACTCTTCTTCCATATTAATGTCCACCAAGTGGCTTTTATGGAAGTTTACTTTAAGACCAGACACCATCTCAAAAATCTACAGTAACGCCTTTATTGCCCAAACATTTTTGTGATTATTGTCCCCCACTATTAACGTGTCATCAACATATTGCAAGTGAGGTATGATCACCTCATTCCTCCCGATATGATACACATCCAGAAAATTCATAGCTACAGCTCGATTAATCAATATGCTCAATCCCTCTGTTGCAATGAGAAATAGGAAATGAGATAGCGGGTCTCCTTGCCTTTATCCTCTACCAATACCGAACTCTTCAGTCAGACTACCATTAACAAGAACTAAATTTCTAGAAGTTGAAAAGCATTCCAAGATCCACTCCCTCCATTTTTCCGCAAAACCCATCTTCTTCATAATATCATTCAAGTACTCCTAACTCACGGAATCATAAGCCTTTTCAAAGTCAACCTTGAATAAAATAGCCTTCTTTTTCTTTTTCTTTGCTTCATAAACCAACTCATTTGCTAAGAAAACACCATCCAGAATCTTACTACTCTATATGAAAGCAGATCGAGTATCAGAAATTGGAAGTTCCATACATTTTCTCAACCTGCTGGCTAGTATTTTGGCTAGCACCTTGTATATACACCCAATAAGTGATATAGGACTATAGTCACCAATTTGCTATGGATTTTCCTTTTTAGGAATTAGCAAAATAAAAGAACTATATGCCCCTCTCACCACCTTTGCATTACGATGGAATTCATTCAAATAACCACAAAATCACCTTTGATATCTTACCAAAACTGTTTAATAAAACTGAAATTCATCCCATCTGGACTAGCGCTTTTCGATCTCTCACAGTCCCAAACCGCTTCCTTAATTTCCTCTTCCGAAAAGGGGGCAATTAACTTAGCATTCGAAATATCATCGACCTGTTTAAAAATCATGTGTTCCAAAACAGACCTTCCCTAATCTTGACTTGGAAAATGCTTTTCAAAGTGACCCTTAATCTTACTCTTCATATGCGAGACCTCCACCACCCATTTCCATTGAAACTCAAACAAAGAATCTTATTTGCAGTTCTTCTCTTGTTAATGCATCCATGAAAGTATCGTGAACTCGAGTCACCCTTTTGAATCCACCACACTCTAGCCTTCTGCCATATGAGACTACATCTCATTGAAGAAATTTTCTGAATATTGGCTACACACTTCTTTTTACTGGCTATGTCTTCTACATTAAGATCTGAATTCTCCCCTTTAAGGTCCAACCTTTGCAACTCTTCCTTCAAATCTTTCAATTTCTTATCCAAGTTACCAAAATGATCCCCGTTCCACAATTTTAATTGTTGTTTTATTAGCTTCAATTTTTCTTCAATGCATATGAGGCCTATCCTCTATCTTAAACGACTTCCATTGCTCCTGAATAAACATTGAATAGCCCTTTACCAAACTCCAACAATTCAACATTCTAAACGACTTCAGACTCCAACTCTTCTCCTCATCTTTGAGAATTATTGGGAAATGATCCGAAAGACCTCTCTGTGTTCCCCACTGTGCCAAATTCTGCCATGTTTGAACCCATCCTTCGCTAAGCAAAAATCTATGAAGCCTACTCATAGAAGTGTTATTAGGCCGATACCATGTATATCTCCTTCCTGTTAGCAGTAGATCAATCAACTCTATATCGCTATAAAATCAACAAAGCACTCCATCTTCTCGGTTATGAGATTCAGCTATGCACCCTTCCTTTCATTAGTTGTTCTGACTACATTAAAATCCCCTAAAACACACCAATTGTCACCACCTTTTGTCAACATTAGAGAGGATATTTCCTGCCAAGCTTCCTTTTTTTCCCAGATCATCACATGGGACATACACATTGAGAATGAAATTATGTATCCCATTACTGCCCCATTTCCCATGTACACCAATGACATGACTCCCTAGAAGCATATAATTTGAAATAAAAATGCTTTTATCCCAAATCATCAACAAACTACCCGATCTACCATGCGACGTCTTACAAACCCAACCACAATTGTCGTCGGTTGTAACACACTGATTTTCGTATACGCTATATTACCTGTAAAGATATATTTATTTATATTTTTATCTGAGACCTAGGAAATGATTTTGGAGAAAATAAAATCATATCTAGAACCTACTCTATGGTAGGAAGTTCTGGTTAAAATTTGGGTTAAAATTCAGACGAAAACCGGTCTGCGTTTTTACTGACAGTATAATTTTATACCGGCAGAAAACCCTAATTTGACTCGAAACTGAAAAATTGTAGATCTTTATTTTATGTCCGTGAGGAAGTCTATTTTCCAAAGTTTTGCCCAAAAATAAAATATTAGATTTTATTCGGGAGAATTTTGAGGAAAAACGGACGGAAACCTTAATCGGGTAAAACGATGGAGCCAGATATGGAGCTGAGGTGATGGAAGTGATTGATGTGACGGAGGGGACAAGCATTAAATGTGAAGGGACAAGCATTAAATGCGAGGGGACAAGCATTTATGGTGTATTTATGATGATTCCTAAATATCTAGATATTTTTAAGGTAAAAAGACCAAAGTGCCCCCAAGCTTTCATGGTTATTAACAAGACACATCTGCTCACCCTCAACCATTCATTTTACATGGTTGTAAACCTCCCACATCTAGCCAATTTCGTGCAGCCACTTCCACTAAACCAAACCCATTTCATTTTGCTTTTATTTCATCATTTTCCTCTCAAAAACCGTAATTGGGTAAACAACACCGGGAGACAGAACGACTAGTCATCCATGATGACTCGGAGAGAATGAATCACCATGGTGAGTCATGATGGTGACTCATCTTCATCATAAATGCAAACCCTAAAGTATCTATATATTTATGTAGTAACCTAACCTATCGTAGTTAAACTTCAACCATGGTCAAACTAAGACATCATCAAATTGGCTTCTTCTTCCTCATTTGTGATGCACAACACGGCTACACCCTTCAAACACCCATCCACCACACATTTCATTCCTAGCCATGATGATTACTAAGACTAGCTAGCTTATAATACTATATTTCTAACTTAACTTAACCTAGCTTAGTTAACATTAACTACGGTTATTAAGGACACATCTCCTATCCCTTAACCACTCAATTTACTTGACTGAAAACACCTCCACACCTAGCCAATTTCGTGGCTGCCTTCTCCCCTCTTCATCACTTTATTCATTCATTCTTTCTTTTCATCACAATTCTCGAAGTTATTTCTCCCAAAAACCTAAGACTCCATGATGGCAAAGCTTGCATCTTGGATCATTATTTTCTTCATTTAAATGGAGGATCCTCTTCCTCATCCCCTTAAATCTCTTTATCACCCACTACTTCGGATTAGAGGAAAAGAATTGAGAGAGACACCTCAATAGTTACAAGAAGCCTTTGTTGGAAGCTTTGAAACCTAGTTGGAGCAGTCGCAGTGAGAGAGTCGCCAAACACTCTTCAACCGTTGGATCGTTCTAAAATTTTAGAAGAGGGTTCAAGACTTGTGGTTCTTCATATCCAACAGTCAGAATGGTAAACAAACCTCCAGAGCATGAGATATTAATCTAGAACAGTGGGCCTAGGAGGTGAGAAACTCAACCTGGATACTATCTAACCTGTCAACATAGAATTACGATATGAGATTTGTTAACCGTTGGATCGGGCTGAAACTTTGTGAAAAGGTGTAGGAAGGATAGTTCTTCATTGTCACCGTTCATTTTTTTAAATTAAGCTCTGTGTCCAGATAAATGGATCTCGAACAGTAGCTCTATTTTGGTAGCTTTTCCCTAGGATTCATGAGCTTATTTTGAATCCAATTTCCCTTAAGTCCAGCCGTTGTTCTTCGGAACGGTGGATGTGTAAGGATGGATGGTGGCAGATTTTTAGATGTTATTTGACAGCGTGATGAGGTTCGTGGCAGTAGTGTGGACGCATTCGGAGATTGTACGGGAAAGCGTGCATGTCAATCAGGTGGGGGAAAGAAATATCCTGTCATCGGAACGGATAAGTAGCGTATAATTTATAATAATGGTGGAGGGCAACCTAAACCCTACTAGTGGTCGAGTAAGCGGCAATACCAAAATCACATTGGAAACTACTTCGTAGTACTAATGATGATTTGGGGATTGAAGGTTTATCACTGTTAGGATAATTTTAGAATATTTGAGGATGTCTGATTTTATTATTATTTAACTGTTTGTGATTGGCTGGTTGTGGTAAACTGCTTTATGTGATGTTTTGTGTTATCTGAATATTTTATTATTATTTTACTGTATATGATCTGCCTGGTTTGATAACATGCTTAGTTGGTTGTTAGGCAAGGATATAGGTTGTTCGGGAGATATGTACGTGGGTGAGAGTGGGATATGACTTAGAGGTGCTTAGCCTAATAAAATGTGAGTGTTATGCGATGAGCCATATGATGAGATATGAATGGAGACATGATATGAGAGTGTGATGAAAGGTTGAGGCACTAGGTGATAATTTAGTACAAGTCAGTGAGATTCATATATATGCATTGTTGTTCACAGCCATGTGAATGGAACACACGAGGTCAGGATATCCTACTATAGATATCGGATATTGTGGGTGAGTGCCCTACGGATGTTGATGCCGCCGTAATACTCTTTTAGTCCTTGATGCGTTGATGAAAAGTGTAAATAAATAGTTTTTTTTTTGACTGAATGTAAATATATAGTTAAAGTGCTAAGAATTCTGCCTTCTTTTTAATAAAAGTAAATGTATTGTTTAGTATATACTTCGATGTTAATTGTTAATCTCCTGTTAGGAGAATTGCTTTTTTGATTAATTATTGTTCATTCTCATATTATAAAGTGTAATCTATTTTGTCTAAAAAATTAAAATAAATAAATAAATAAATAATTTAAAAATATAATAGTTATATTTATTTTCCGCATTTCCTCACACATTTCTATTCTTTTCTGTGAAACAAGTTACACTAAAATAGAACAACATAATCATGACCTCATAGCATACCAAAGTCTTCAATTTCCAGAAATTGGCAATAAAAGAGAATCTGAATTTAAAGTTGAAATGTTATAATGCCAATAAAACACAGGACAATATTGGGTGGGCTGTGGGGCTAGCTGGGAGTACTGCTAGAGGTGTAGGCAATTGCACTGGCATTGTTCTTTGGCGGGAATCAAACGGTACAGGAAGGAACTGGCCCAAAAATTGTATATAAATTTAATTTCTAAACTTTATAATGGCTCCAACTACAATAATAAAAATATTCCATCAGGAATTGCAAGTCATTCATGCAATCCTTTACAAACACAAATTAATAAGCTCAAATTCCTAATATTATATAATACGTATAAAGTATCATATATTCCCCTAACAATTTCATGTTCTATTGTACTGAATATATGAGAAAATGTAAATCCATATTCATCATTCGGTTTTCAACCAAAACATATGGTTAAGATAAGGAACCAAAAAAATGACAACCGACTACAACACTAAAAATGCTTGGCCAGGACTGTAAAATACTAATCATAGGCTTGATCTCATTCCAATCGATGAGCGACAAATGGCGTAGCTGTGCTCATGAGGAGATCTTTCCTCAATTCTTTCTTTTAATAACACAGAATACATATTACTACTCAAGAAAAGAATATTAGCATCAGAGGTTAGCAAATAGACTGTTAATGCATCATTTCAAACCAAAATTACAAAAAAAATAAAAAAATAAAAATGTAATCATATAAATAAATAAATAAATAAATAAATAAATAAATAAATAAAAAATACACAACCACCACCAACTATTTTTTGTACACATTTGGCACATCTGAGTAAAATATTTGACGTTTTCGACATGCATGTCCAAATCTTTCTTTCATATCATCCCTTATTGAGATTATTTGCTAACCAATTCAGTGCTCCATATTTTTAGAGTAATGATATTGGGACACCAAAAGTTGACACCAACTTTTGATACCATGATTAATTCAGTATATTGGTTGGTTAATTCACTTTTGACACTATTGGTTGATTAACCAACCAATATACTGAACTAACCATGGTGTCAAAAGTTGGTGTCAACTTTTGGTGTCATAATATCATTTCTCTATTTTTAAGACACGGGTTCTAGCGTGAGTCCCTGTCGAGAGACTCTTCAGACAAATTGGTGGAGTGGAGCTGTAGAAGGTTTCACTTTTCTCCTAGAAAATCATTTGTTAAAAAAATAAAATAAAATAGAAGAGAAGATCTTCATGTTTCTGCACCACATTGAAAGAAAAGAAGAAATGACTGTGTATTTGTTTTGCCATGCCTTGAATTCATTCCTCTCTAACAGGAAAATCAAACCAAATATAATAACTCACCAATTTTTCATAGGAAATAATCTTTAAGATTGTTAAAAAAATGATAAATAAAATAGATAACTAAAATTAAACAGTAAAAAGCTGCACAAGACCAATAAATTGTTTATAGGCAGAGATGTGTGGAATCACACTATATATTTAAGGATTATTTTGTTACAATAATTATAACAATGCGAATATCATTAGGATTTAACAGGGTCTTTGAAAATTATATTATTACTTTGAGTATTGTAGGGATGGGAATATATATATATATATATATATATATATATATATATATATTTCTTAATTAAAAAACACAACGTGAAATTGAACATTTGTATCTGGAAGTTTAGCCAAAGCCCAAAGGCAAAAAGCTTTATTTCAATTTTTTCACCCGACACTGTATGTTGACCGAAAACTCTATAAACCAAAAGATCAAAAGAGAACAAAGCCTTCTTAAATACACATTTTCAATTTCCGGAAAACGATACAGTTTTTATGTACTAATTAAATGGATATTAATTTTTTTTTTTTATAGAAAATGGATATAATTTTTTTTTTTTTTTTGTGAACCAGGGTATCCTCTGGCTGGGAGCCAGAGACTAATCCCTCGAGGTACTGAGATCCATTTAAAGGGTTGACCTCTCCCAACAGATGCTCTTCCATACGCATGAGCAAGGAATCGAACCCCTGACCAATGTTTAAGGGACTCAGTTATCTACCAACTGTGTCACACCATGTTGGTGGATATTAATATTTTGAATACAAATAAATAATGTAATTAAATTATTTTAAAAACAAGTAAAATAATAAGAAAATGAATATGGATTCCTTTCTTTTCAGATTTTTCGGGTACTCTCTTTGACAGAGTTACCTAAGCTGTGTTTGTTTTGGTTGAGTTTTTAACCCCGTTTATTAAAAAAAAAAAAATCAAGACATTACCGGAAATATTTGAGAAAATTGACTGTAATAAATGATGAATTTTATAATCTTATAAAAAAAAAAATTGGAATTGTTTTTCCAATAATGATAATATAATTAAAATTCAAAAATTTATATAAAAAAAATGATAGGATCTTAGCGAAAACAAAAAAAATGATATGATAAAAACATGAGAAACATTATTCCATAGTTATACATGAGGCAAAATTACACTTTTGGTCCCTTAAGTTATTTATTTTATTCAAATTAGTCCCTTAAGTTTTTGTTTTTGTGACAAAACCAGACCTTTAAGTTAGGTTCGGGTGACAAAGTTTGATTTTTTCTTATCATACCTTCCAATCTGTCAGGTCCTAACCTACATGGCACTCCCGAGCCTAGTTGGCTTGTTGATGTGATAATTAAAACAATAAATTAATAATTTTTAAAAAATAATAAATTAATAATAAATATAAAAGTTATTATTTTTATTTTTTTCCAAGCTTCCATCGTCTTCTTCAACAAAGCCACCAGCTAGGTCTTCTTCGGTGGTGGGGCGGCGGTGGATCTTCTCCAGCGGCCTTCACAGATCTACAACCTAGGCAATGGTTCTTTATTTATTTCTCAACTCCTCACTGGAATGCAAACAACCCCACCTCCACTCCCACCATCACCATCACCATCACCATCTCCAGTACCCACCCCACCCTCTTCACCAATTCAAGAACCTTCTTCCCATCATCCTCAACAAAAACCCTAAAAAGTGATTCGGGTATTTCGAAACCCGACCTCTGAAATCCATAAGATCGATGAATCCGAACCAGGTTTTGCCGTCATTTGGAATAGGAGCGAATGGCGTGTGATGGAGCGGGAGAACTTTCAGCCGCGATGGAAACCGAGCTCGCGGTGGAGTTTTCTGGCATCATCGAGACTGGGTTTGGACGAGGGTGGTTTGAGGACTGGATTTGGGTTTGCCTTTTTTCTTTGGGTTTTGGGAGTTTTGGTGATGAGGAATGAGGTGGATAATGGGGCGGTGAAAAAGGATATTAGGGTTCCTGAGAAGCAAAAATTGGGTTAGGGTTTTGGAGGATTTGATGCTCATGTTGGTGTTGTGAAGAAGAAGAAAAGAAGCAACATTCAATCTTAACAAAGAGAGACAGAGTTCTTGAAGAAGAAGAAGAAGAAGGAAGGAAGGAAGGATAGAAAATTAAAAAACAAAAAAAAAATCTATTTATTTATTAATTTTTTTAAAAAAATATTAATTTATTAATTTGATTGCCAGAGATGTGCCACATAGGTCAGTATATGAGATTCTGTAGGAATGGTAAAAAAAGGCAAACATTGTCACCCGAACCTAACTTAAAGGTCTGGTTTGTCAAAAAAAAAAAAACTTAAGGGACCAACTTGAACAAAACAAATAACTTAAAGTACCAAAAGTATAATTTTCCCTATACATTATACCCGCGTGCATAATTACTGAACCTGCCACAGACTTTCTCTCATATTTGCGGATATATATGTAAGCACCAAATGCACGAGAGGAGCCTCTTTGAGAATGATTAGTCAATCACTACAAAAAAAAGGCATTTAGCGACCGAATTTTTCGGTCGCTATTTAATGATTTTTGGTCGCTAAATCATTCAGCGACCGAATTAGCGACCGATTACAACTGGTTGCCAAAACCTTGGTCGCTCATTATTTAGCGACCGAATTATTTTCGGTCGCTAATCAGCGACCGAATTTTCGGTCGCAGAGTACTCATAATTTGGTCGTTTCAATTGGTCGTTCACAATTAAAAATGACCGATTCAGCGACCGATTTTTAAATTTTTGCGACCGAATTATCCGTCGCTATATTTAAATATTGCGTCCGAAAAATCGGTCGCTAATTTGGTCGCTAAAATCAACGGAAATATTTAAATTAGCGACCAAATAATTTCGGTCGCTAATATATATATATAGAGATGACGGGTTACAGGAAGGGAAAGGGGGAAGAGAGCAGGATGATGAGAAGTAGGGTTAACAGAGGTGATTTACATATAATGAAACAAAATAATTAAAATTAAAATATGGAAATTAAAACATGGAAACAGTAAAAACAAGTACTGTAGAAATCAAAACAGAGAATATGAAAGCATAAACCCAGAAAGGCGGTGAACCGACCAAGATCTGGAAAATAAAAGAAACCGGAGCGGAGGCAGAGCCTCACCAGGACCGGTGGAGGGAGAAGAGATACTTTAAACCATAAGTTTTATTGAATGAAAAAGATTGAACACTACAAGATTGAAAACAAAAAGATTGATCCGAAAGAGGAAGGTAGAATATCTGAGGAACTCTTACTGTTGAGTACTCAGAGCTTCTATCTCTAAAAACTCTCTCTAAAACTTCGGATGTCTAACAACTGAGCCTAACATCCTTTAAATAGAAAATTGAAAAGTTACTATTACAACAGTACAGGTAACAGAAACCTAAACTATTGCAACTATTGATGAACAGTACCGGTAACTTGACTGGAACTGCGACTGTCGGCAATGAACAGTGCCGGTGATGAACAGTGCCGGTATCATGACTAGGACTGTAGCTGTCGGCAAACTGTTTTGATTGACTAGTGACTGGAACTTATTCATCGTCACTCAGATTGACTGTGAGGTCGATCCCATAACAATCATCTCCATTCTGATAAAATGGGTCGGAGCATTGACTTAAGTCTTCTTGATCTTCCTCATCGGACTGGGGAAGCTTTTGTTTGGAAGACTTTGTTGTTTTTGATTCTGAAGGAAGCTCTTCTTTAGCCAACCTCAAAATAGCCTCCATATTGTTAAGGAAACTTTCTTTTGACTTGGTGCTTGCCAGAACTGAAATAATCTGGGAGCGCTGATTGAGAAACTCGCAGGTTTCTGGGTTCGCTGCCTTCATCCATTTTGGATTCTGCTGGAACCATAATTTGACATTGTCACTGGTGGCCGCTGCATAGTTGAACTGTGCCCACCATTTGACATAGGTTGATCTTTGCAAAATTGGCAAAATACCAGGATAATGCTCTTGCTTCTGATACTTATATTGCCAACTGAAAACCCAAGATAGGGAAAATTTTGAGAAAAACACCAGATTGATTGGAAATGGGCTTTCCTTGATATCAAAGTATTTTTCAAAAGTTTGATATCCTTCTAGAAGATCTGGTGGAAGGATTTGTTTGATTGGACCAAAAATTCTCCACCAATGGATAAACCACTGGGGAAATTTGTAATTTACATTCTTCTTGAAATAAATCAACCAAGAATGTTTATTTTGAATATTTTGGTACCAGAAAACATTGTACCAAGCTGTTTGGTAATCCCAGTAATTAAAACCAATGGGATCAAAAGTTTGAGAAAATTTTTTGGAAACATTCAAGTTCTTTCCAAATTGCTCAGGTGTTCAAACCTTTAAAATCTGGAAAGTTGAATGAGTGTATGTTGATTGATCCTTGGGATCTCGATAATGTTTAATCGAGACTGAATCGGTGTCAATCAATATAAACTCATAAAAATTTCTATTTTTGTTTGATTGTGTTTGCTGAAAATGGCAACCATTTTGAAAGATTTTGGCGGGAACTTTGTTAGGGTTATTATCCCAAAATCCTGGTTCCATTTGCACAACAAATTGGTATTGATTTTTGGCAACATATTGAGTTGCAAGGGTTTGAGTTTGGGTGTTGTCTGTTGTTGATAATCTTGTATCAGGTTTGACAACATTTAGGGGAGTAGCTGTTTGAGCTAACTCTTGGATTAAGGTTTTTAGTAGGGGTGGAGAGTCGGGTTCATTCTCCACTCTATCTCCCCATGTTCCCTTAGGGAGTTTGGTTAGGCCTTGATCTTGAAAGGCTAACAAAGATTGGATTGGAATGCCATAGTCTGATTTAGACTGTTTGGCGGCTTGCTGAGTCGATGACTCTGCTTTGATTGTTGGCTTCTGGGGGGATGACCCCAGCTTGATTGCTTTCTGGGTTAATGACCCAGACTGGGTCGAAGACCCTGATTCTTTGGACGCAACTTGGCGCTGTTGAAGTCCTGAAAGGACTAATTTACCTTTTCCCTTCCCCTTCACAGAGGAAGTTGATGTTCTTGGCATTTCTGCCACTCTCACTCTTTTATTTACCCTGCAAATATTCACGAGTAAGGAAGTCAGGGAGAGAGTTTGAAGAGCCCTTGATAAATTCAATTTGAAAATCAAAAGCGCTTAAGATAGCTTGCCATCTAGCAAAAATTTGTTTTGAAGCTAAATTTTTAACATCTTTTTGCAAAATGTCTTTAGCTGATTTACAATCTACTCTAACCAAAAACTTTTGATTAAGTAAATCAGATTGAAATTTTGAAATGCACAAAACAATTGCTAAAATTTCTTTTTTAACAGTTGAATAATTTTGTTGTGCAGAATTCCAATGTTTAGAAGTATATGCAATGATATGATCTTTATTTGAAATCCTTTGTTTTAAAATGCCGCCATAGCCAATGTTAGAAGCATCTGTCTCGACAATTTTAAAAGCAGTTGGATTTGGAAGATAAAGACATGGAAGATTCCTTATCTGAGATTTTATGATTTGAACAACTTTGGTGTGTTCATCTGTCCAAGGAGGAGGTTCCTTCCTAAGACGATTGTGTAAAGGTTTGATAATATTGCTGAGATTATGAACAAAATCAGCAACATAATTTAGACAACCCAAAAACCTTTGGAGCTGGGTTTTGTCTATAATTTGATCAGGGAATTTATCCGCAAAATCTATTGCTCGATTGATTGGAATGATAGTTCCTTGGTGAATATTATGACCAAGAAATCTGATCTTTGTTTGAAAAAGAGAAACTTTGGTTTTAGACACTGCTAAACCATTTCTCTTAATTACACCAATAAAGATCTTGACATGTTTGAAGTGTTGATCAATAGATTGGGAAAAGATTAACACATCATCAATGTAGACAAGTGTAAAATCTGAATAAGGATTAAAAATCTCATTCATAATTCTCTGGAATTCTGAAGGAGCATTCTTGAGTCCAAAGGGCATTACATTCCATTCATAATGCCCGAAAGGAACAGTGAACGTTGTTTTGTAACGGTCACTTTCTTTGACTTCTATCTGGTAATAACCAGATTTCATATCAAATTTTGAAAAGATTTTAGCCGAGTTTAGACGGCTACGCAAATCCTTTTTATTAGGAATTGGATACCTGATCCACCTAAGAGCTTGATTTAAAGGTTTGTAATTGATAACTAAGCGGGGCGTTCCTCGCTCAATTTCTGCTTGCTTATTGACATAGAAAGCTGAACATGACCAGGGAGATTTGCTTTCCCTAATCAAACCCTTTTCTACAAAATCATTAATTTCCTTCTGGCAATACCTAAGAAGTTCATGATTCATTTGAATTGGTCTAGACTTAGTAGGGATTTGCCTTTCATTGAAATCTTGTTCATAAGGCAAGTCTACAACATATTTCTTTCTATTCCAAAATGCCGTTGGCAAATCAGAACAGATAGATTTTTGAATTTCAACAGATAGGATTTGGATCCTATTTTTTGATGCTAGGTTGCTGTAATTGTAACTCAATATTTTTAAAAGAAATCTCTTCTTTCAAGAAATTGATTTGGTTAATTTTACAATCAAGAAAATTCAAATCTCTAATGATTGGTTTTCTGATAAAGGGGAAAATAATGTCTTTTCCCAGATGTTGTGTTGTAATCCCATCGTCAGAAATGGAAATGGGAAAGAGTGATCTTATGAATGGTGTTCCAAGGATCACTTCATTTTTAAGGTTTTTGACTAATAGAAAAGGAGTCTCAACCTGAAGACCTTGATTTTCTATTAGGGCTTTTGACAGCTTGTAATTGATTTTAAGTTTAGAACCATTAGCAGCTCTTAACTTTTCAGAAGTTTTTTCAAAGTATTTAGTAGGGACTAATCCCTCCTGAATACAGTTTGAATCAGCTCCTGTATCGAAAAGTGCTATTGAATCAAGAACAAAATTTCCTATAATGATCTTGATTTGGATATGGAATTTCTGAATCCTTAATTGATTAACTAAATTCAAGAATGTTTCATCATCATGGAGATCTTTATTTTCTTGAACATTAGTAGGATTATTTTGCTCGCTGTCCTTGATGATACTTGATCCTGGTTTTTCTTCTGAATCAGAATCATCCGTATGAGCTTCTACTAGCTGAGACAGGATTAACTTATGCACGGATTGTTCTTGTTTGATGTCTTTAACTTCTTGTTTCAAATTCTTAATCTCTTGTTGGAGATCTTGAATTGTTACGGGTTTAGTTTGTTGAGTAGCCTCAAGTCTTTTAAGGATTTGTTTAAAGTCAAAATGGTCTTTGACAATAACTTTTCCTTTGTTTTTGAAATCCTTTTCTGTTGAGGATTCCATTGAAGACTTAAGCTTATCCATATATCTACGTCTTTCATTTGGATCTGAAATTGAATTAATTACTTCAAAAAGGAGATCTTGTTCCTTAGTGAGGACATTAACTTCTTGAGATGAGTCGGAATCCGAATTTCCAAAATCATCATCTTGGATTTGATTGAGATCTTCGGAGAAATCACCATCTGATTCATCCGAAGTTTGGATTAAAAGATTGTTCAGTTGTTCCTCAACTGAAGGTTCGAGATTTAATTCTCTAATCTTCTTCTTTAGCCTACAGTATTTACTGATATGGCCTTGTTTTCCGCAGTTGTAACATGTAACCGCTTTTTTTGGAAACCTAGTACTAGTTTCTGGTTTGGGTTTGTATTCTGGTTGGAATTCAGGTTTTGGTTTGCTAAACCGTTTGTGTTTCTTCCACTTAGTATACTTAGGTTTATGAGGTTTTTCTTTATCCTTCTTGGAGGATTTTGGTTTATCTTTTGGGCAAGGGGTTATACCAAATTGCTCGCAAAAAGACCCTAAATCCTTTTTTGCGGCCTTTTCTTTTTTGAATTGGTCTCTAACTTTGTCTTCCTTACAAAGTCTTGCCCCTATTTTCTGGGTTGCTGCAATGAGTTGTCCATAACTCAATTGCTTATATGGAATATTTCCATCTGGAGATTGGGCTATAAGTTCGTCCTTTACAAGATCACCTAAAGATGTTGGGAGTCCTGCGATGAACTTTTCTTTCCAGAACTTATTCTGGCAATCTTCTCTAGTGTAAACCCTAGTTAGGAAGGTATCCTTATACCATCTAAAACTGGATAAAGACCTACACTTAAGGTTGGATAATAACTCTGCAGACCTATCTTTCCAGGTAGAAGGACTACCCATAAAGCTTCCGCAAATTGAAAAGATTAAGGTATTGACAGCATCTGGAATTGTTTGGCCGTCATTATCCATAATTGGATTACCTTCTGTGTCAGTTTTGATTGCCGTGAACATTTGTTCTTTCTGTATCTCAGTGAAAGAATGATCCCACCAGCCTTTTAGTTGGCCTGTGAAACCAGCAACCAAAATATTGCAAATGGCTTCTTCAGAGCATTCATTCGCAGTTTGATATGCAGTGGCCATCATGGTCATGTGCTGCATTGTTTGGAGGATTTGATACTCCATTTGGCCATCTATGTTCCATTCATAGATGTTGTTTGCATTGAAGCTTTTGAGAGCAGAAGTTTTTTCTTCAAGGAGCAAATCCGGAGGAGTTGCTCTAGGATAATAAAGTTTTGTCGGCTTTTTCCAGGGTTGGGTATAGACTGGATTCATATTGATCAAAGGTCTATTGGTCAAAGGTTTTTCTACTGAGTTGGATTTAGAAGTACTGGCCACAGATTCTGTTTCTGAGCCGTCTTCGTTTAGGACATTTATGGTTGGATCTTTGACTATAGGATCTTTGGTAATTCCCTTACCTCTTAATAAGGGTTGGCCTTCTTGAGTGCTAGCTGGGGACTCTGGAACACTTAATTGTCTTATTTTCTCGACTAACTCTTGTTTTTCCCTTTTGATGTCTGGGTAAAGAAGGAGTTGTAAACTATCTTTGACCTTCTTATTGACCTTGAAAGGTTTAAACAAGGGTTTTTCTAAGGGAATCTCCTTCTTAATTCCCGAAGTAGATGCATCAGTGGATACATCTCTTTTGATAATGTGTTCCCCTAACACTTGTAGGTATTTGTTGGTATAGTTTGCTTGCTCCATTAACTTGTTAATGTCATAAGCCGAAATATCTTCACCCGAATTTTTGTTTTTGAAAGGAGAAGCCATTATGGGTTTGTTGGTGTTAGGATCTTTAACACCTGGGAGTTGGTAAGAGTGATTTGGTGGTAACTCTGTTTTGACTAACTCACCATTTTTCAAATGCCATACTATAATGACATTAGTGGTTTTATCAACATCTATCTTTGTTTTCCAAGGATAGTTAATTTGATATTTGACTGCGTAAGCATGAAACCAGTCAAAAAATAAAACATTTGTCTTAACATTGTTAAGAAATTGATAATATTCTTCTTGAATATTATTTCTGATTGTTCCCTTATATTCTTGTAAGAACCATTCTCTTTGAGGTTTCCATTCCTCAGAGTAAAAGTCCTTTCTAAGGGATTCCTTATCAATAATGGGCTTACAAATCATTATAAGATTCATTAAGGGAGGAAAAGGTTGGAGACTGAATTGATCGTTGATCATCTTCTGTCTGATAAATTGGTCTAGGGATAGTAGATGATGTATCTAATCCCTGAAGATTAATATTCGGAATTTGAGATGTGGTTGAGAAAGATTGTCTTGAAGGGACAGTCCTAAAGGCTTCTGATCTAAGACTAGAGGATCTGATAGAACTGAAAGAATTTCTTCTTTCGAAAATTAATTCAACTTGTCCTGATTGATCCTGGACAATATTGCTGAAATTGGCAGTTTCCCTTGGTAAAGCAGGTACTGCTTTATCCAAAATCCATCTTTCTGGTAGATTTACATCTTTCCAGTAGATTGTCTTAGGGACAATAACGTTTGCTTTAGTAACATCAGTAAGAAACAAAGTTGTCTCTCCCGATGTTCTAGTTTTAAGAACTTTAGAATTACAAGAATTCATAACCTTGTATTGAATCCTGTAAAGCAAAGCTGCTGGGATAGATCCAGGCTTCATGTCTAAGCCACAGATCTTAATATTTAAAAACAAAGAGTCTAATATATTATTGTCCTGTAGACTCAATGTCCTATTTGGGTAACAATTGAAGTAAATCGGACCTTGACTTAGGCCAGTTTCTATTGTGCCTAATAACGAATCCTCAAATTTGTTGTGCCTAATGTCTCTTAAGCACATTAAGATTGAAGCATTTAATCCTTCGCGGATTAAAGGTTTAACAGCTACTTGTACACATCCTATGTGCAAGTATCTGTATTTTTGTTTATGATTTTTTATTGTATCCATTGAGAGAAGATGAAATTCCTCACTCTCTGGATTGATAGGAATATTTTTCTCTACCGTTTTGATAACATAATCAGAGGTAGCAAAAAATCTACCTTCTGGTTTGTATAATTATTTTGTAGGTATCTTTGGGATTACCCAATTATCAATATCTTGATTGATATTTTCAAAGCAGATTTCCTCTTGGAAAATACTGCTTGGATTGGTAGGAATATCAGATTCCTGAAGAGATGAAGAAGAAGGTTGGGAAGAGCGGAAAGAAAGCCTTGAAAGGGAGCGAGATAACATAAATTCAATTAACTGATATCATTGCCTTCCTTTGGTTCCATAAAAACAGTAGATATAGATCTAAGCCTTACTTTGCTGAATATTTTTTATTAAAATATTAAAATTAGCAACTTTACAAAGATTTACAAAATCATTAGATCTTATTATACTTAAACATAGCTGTACCTTACCTTTTGAAAAAGGGTTTACTTAAATAACCAAAAGCTACCTCAAAGTAGACTTACTGCTACTCGTCATCTATACTTTGATTTATCTTGCTTCAAGCATCGGCGAATTAGACTGACTGCCTCTATCCACACGAGGTCTTACTGCTACAGCTTTAACAAGACATACCAATGTATAAACACGGAGGTCCTTACCAGTTAAAAGGTACTCAAACCATTTAAGCATAATAATTTCTTCCGAAAAAACTCTTTTTTTTTTTTTTTTTTCTCAGCAAGGTACGGATCTTAGATCCATACTATAGTTCCTACTTCCCCATCTGGCTCTGATACCAGAGAGATGACGGGTTACAGGAAGGGAAAGGGGGAAGAGAGCAGGATGATGAGAAGTAGGGTTAACAGAGGTGATTTACATATAATGAAACAAAATAATTAAAATTAAAATATGGAAATTAAAACATGAAAACAGTAAAAACAAGTACTGTAGAAATCAAAACAGAGAATATGAAAGCATAAACCCAGAAAGGCGGTGAACCGACCAAGATCTGGAAAATAAAAGAAACCGGAGCGGAGGCAGAGCCTCACCAGGACCGGTGGAGGGAGAAGAGATACTTTAAACCATAAGTTTTATTGAATGAAAAAGATTGAACACTACAAGATTGAAAACAAAAAGATTGATCCGAAGTTTTAGAGAGAGTTTTTAGAGATAGAAGCTCTGAGTATTAAAATAAGATTTAATTAATTAAATTAAAATTAGCAAACATAAACTTAAAGCAAATAAAATTAAATATCAATCATATTAAAGCAGATAATTCGATAAATATTCACGCAAAATATATAAAAAGACCGGGAGAAATACAAGTGTAATAGTCAATGTGTCATACAAAGATGGGAAAACTAATCTATGTGACGAGGGGGTGAAGGGAGTGGGCTGATGCCAGAGTGATCAGAGGCAGCGACAGCAGCAGTAGCATCATCAATAGCAGCAGCATCGGTAACAGCGGCGGCATCAGCAGCAGCGGCATCCGCAGTAGTAGCCTCGATGTGGGCGCCGCCAGATCCGAAACTGCTAGGTCAGAATCCCAAGTATCTAAACAGCTCCTCCATACGATTATCCTGCTCTCGTATGCGACTGTCTTGCTGTCGTGCATGCTCCCGCAACTCATGTATCTCGTTATCCTTCGCCGCAAGTTCAGCATTCATGTTCATGATGGCCTCTCTGACATCTGGGTTGGGATCAGGGCCAGAATGTTCGCATGGCACTGATATGGCCACGAACTGATCCCCAAGCTGACCAAGGCCAAATACATGGTCCTTCTTATTTTTCCCGCCAACCACCTTTAAGTAAAGGGCATTGTCAGACTCAGGAGACGGCTCATGCCCCTGACTACTGGCATCATCTTTGAGGCGGTGGAATTCGTCCTGCAAAATATGTCAGACATTATCATTTGTAATTATATATTAAAAAGAATGAAAGTAATTAATATTTTTAAAATGAATTGGTGAGTTAAGAGTACTTACAACAAGGTCCCAAACCTTCGGGCTAACCCAGTCCCCACGCTTGGTCTTCTTGGTCTTGTGCACGATCTCAATTGCAGTGGGTTTCCTCTGCTGCTCTTTCGACTACATATATAAAAGCAAAAAAATACAATTTTTATTAATAAGGACATATATAAAGCACTAAATTAAAAAACAATAAAATTCATGTTGACTTATTACCATCCTATCAAAATGTTCATGAATGGTTATTGAGCCACCGGTGTATAGTGGAGCGCCAGTGTTAGAAGCCCGATTCTGCTTTCCGATCTCGCTCTTTATCAAGAACTTCTCATCACTAGCCCAATATTGACGGAGGTGTTCCAGCACATCAAGTCGAAGCCAACTCCCATCATCTGAACCATCCCTAATCCTACCCATTGCCCACTTAACCAGCTTTGCGCCTCTCGACTCAAAGGCCTTACGTATCTGATCTGTATCCACTGGCAACCATTTATAGTGTGCCTAACAAGAGAGAGTAAAATATCAAGAAACAAAATTAATAAATAATAATATTGTAGACATATACTTAACACAATAATAAATTTATTCGTTACCCCGAAGTCATCCCTAAACCACATATCACGCACATCCTTATCAATCTTCTTCCACGATGGCCAGGCCTCACTATACTTTCCCTTGATACACTGAGAGATCTGCTTCTGAGGCCCGTATGCAGGGTAAAAGCTATTAACAACAAATAATGCATAAATTTTATCAATAAACATATTTAATAAATATGTACAAGTATAATTATAATGATAGAAAACAACAATTAATAAATAACTTACTCTAACTTCGCCGCAGGGCGAAGCCATACCCTCCCATCCGTGGGATCTCTTGTCCCGGCCCAACTGTGAATCCCGGACTCGGCAGCAGACCCCTGTGTGGCTGGTGTGGCCGGTGTGGCGGGCGTGGATGCTGTGGCCCGTGAGGATGGTGTAGGTCGTGTGGATGATGTAGGGTGGCTCGTGGGTGAGGGCTGTGTAGCTGGTGAGGCTGCTGCTGCTGCTGAAGGCGGAATATCATCAGCATGTGACCCATGAGAGCCAACAACACTCGTCGGTGCCTGATCCGAAGTTGATGGGCGGGTGGAAGCACCTCTCCCACCACGACCCCTCACACGACCACCACGAGAGGTGCCAGAACCACGACAGCCACGTCCCCGACCCGTGTCGTTCGTCATCTGTTTACAATAACAACAAGAATAATAGCAATTAATTAAATGGTACATTATACAACAAATAACAAATTAAATAACAAATAACACAAATATGGTATTTTTATATACAACTTACCTAGCTGGAGTCACGATCACTAAATTCACTTTCACTCTCCTCATCATCAGATGATATATATTCAATATCCTCGCTAGATTCATTCAATTCATATTGATCCAGTAATATAGTATCAACTACCTCATCAACACCCCCAGGATCCGCAAGATCATTAAAATCTTCCGGCTCAAACTGCAAGTTTATCTGAATTCCATTAATTTCATGAACATCTTGATATGGAGTCTCTGTCTCTCCCTGACTAACTACATTATCTGTGATTGCACTTCTTGCCTTTATCTTAATAACACCCAACCAATCTTGATGTCCCTCGGGATACGATGTGTAATAAACTTGCTCCGCTTGCTGTGTAAAGATGAACGGGTCATACACTTGATATCTCCGTGATTGCCTGACCTCAACAATTCCATATTTGTTGTCTACTTTTGTACCCCTATCAGGAGTATTATCGAACCATTCACATTTAAACAACACTAACGTTTTGTGAGGATGACCATAATATTCTAATTCAATAATGTCAGTCAAAATTCCATAAAAGTCGTCCTCTAATCCACCGTTGATCGCACGCACACAAACACCTGAGTTAGAAGATTTCATCCCTTGATCCCGTGACCTTGTGTGGAACTTATACCCGTTTATAATATAGATTTCGCATGTTCGAACCCTTCTTTTTGGACCCCATGCCAAAGCTATCAAGAGGGGGTCATTAATTTGGTTAGCTTGATCTAGAACCTACATGATGAATAACTCATAGAGTTGTAGATATAAAAAGCATGTTATGAAGATAAATTAAAATGTTGATAAGTTAGTAATTAATTTACGTATTTTTTGAACCACTTTGGAAAATGGTTGGCAATCTCCTGATGAATTTGCAACTCTGAAATGTCAGCATTGAGCTCTCTTAGCAAATTGCTATATATTCTGCATTCATGGGGTTAAGAAAGTATGTCATCAAATTACGTACAAGGATATATATTAATAAAAAAATGTGGTCATGCAATATATAAATGACTTACTCTATATATGGCTCGACCTCTTCACAATTCTGAAGCACGTACAACTCAGCAACTTTTTCATCGCGTTCATCCAACCAACATGTTTTGTATGCACCACACGCACGGCCAGGATAATTAAAAATTGATAGCTGAGGACTATATGAACAACCTTCACCACCGTCGACATTACGCGGGATTCTAGTCCTCCTTGTTTCTATGTCAGATGGATAATAAAAAGAAGCAAACGTGGAGGCCTCCTCAACTAAATACGCTTCACAAATAGAACCTTCTATCTGAGCCTTGTTTTTTACCTTATCTTTCAACGAAGGTAAGAACCTAGGATATGTTAAAAGATTTTATGATTATATATAAATATTTAAATAACATTATGATTATAGTTTAAAAAAATATGTATATACCTCTCAAATGGATACATCCAACGATATTGAACCGGGCCACCTACTTTTGCCTCGTATGGTAAATGGATGGGAAGATGTTCCATCGCATCAAAGAAGCTCGGAGGAAATATTTGTTCCAATTTACATAATAAAACAGGGATATCACGTTCCATAGCCTTTAGTTGTTCAACCTTTAATGTTGTGGATGTCAAGACTCTGAAAAACTGACTGAGCTCAACAAGCGGCTTCCAAATATCATTCGGCAAAGATGAGAATGCAATCGGAAGCAATCGTTGCATGAATACGTGACAGTCATGACTTTTCATTCCATGCAACTTTCCTTCCTTAGAGTTAACACATCTTGATAAGTTCGAAGCATACCCGTCTGGTAACTTCAGTTGTTTAACCCAATCACAAACAGCTACCCTTTGGGGTTTACTCAACACATATTTTGCCTTCGGTTTTCGCATCTTACCACCACCAATGTCCATCAACTCAAGCTCTTTTCTTTTACATATGTCCGCTATATCTAATCGAGCCTTATATGTATCCTTTGTCTTACCATTGACATCCATCACTGTGTCAAACACATTCATAAATACATTTCGCTCAGTGTGCATCACATCGATGTTATGTCGGATGAGATGTGTTTTCCAATAGGGCAAGCTCCAAAAAATACTTTTTTTTGTCCAATTATGTTCTGTGCCATAACCAGGTATTTGTACTCCTCCAGATTCATGAATGAATGGGAATGTCCTAATCATCTGCCAAATCTCTTCTCCAGTTAAATGTCGGGGTGGAGGAGTTTTCTCAACACCACCCTTTTTGAATGCATTTCTATTCCTCCTATAAGGATGGTCTTGGGGAAGGAATTGACGATGACAATCAAAATAAGAAGTCTTGCGACTGTGGGTAAGAGTGAATGCCTTCGACTGCCCCATACAACAAGGACAACCAATCCTACCTGCTGTCATCCAACCCGACAACATCCCATATGCCGGAAAGTCATTGATTGTCCACATCAAAGCTGCCTTCAGTATAAAATTCTGCCTCAATGACACATCATATGTTAAGACTCCAACATTCCACAAATGGGTCAACTCCTCTATGAGAGGTTGCATGTACACATCAACCTTACTTTTCGGATTCGAAGGTCCTGGAATTATTATTGTAAGGAACATAAATTCCCTCTTCATGCACATCCCAGGTGGAAGGTTATATGGAGTTAGAATAACTGGCCAACATGAGTAAGCTTTACCATATTGACCGAACGGATTAAATCCATCTGTACATAACCCCAATCTGACATTCCGAGATTCTATGGAAAACTTCGGATACATCCTATCAAAATGTTTCCATGCTTCTCCATCTGATGGATGACACAACACACTAGAATCCCTTTGATTGTTACCATGCCATCGCATGTGAGCTGCAGTGGCCATTGAAGAATACATTCTTTGGAGTCTAGGAGTAATCGGGAAGTACCACATCTTTTTTAGGGGGGTTTTTTTTAACAACTCCCTTTCTATCAGTTCTTATCTTGTAACAATCAGCACCACAAAATCTACAAGTATCAACTCTCTCATCCAAATATTCATTACGATACAACATGCAACCATTCGGGCAACACTCAATCTTCTCAACACCCAGACCCAAGTTTGCCACTGATTTCTTAGCTTGATAGAAATTTCTAGGCATGCGATTGTCGCTCGGCATTGCCCCACCCATAAATTGAACCCACCGATCAAAATCATGTTCAGTCATATTGCCTTCAGACTTGAGGCTAAGAGCAACCAGAGAAGCCGATAGTTCGGAGTAATCCTGACAACCATCCCACAGAGGTGCTTGTGCGGCTCTCAACATGTCAAAAAATCTTTGTGACTCTGGGTTAGGATCCTCCTCTATGTGTTGAGACCCCATCACACCGTCTAGTTGAATGCCCCTACCAACTTCGGGGCCAGCATGATCCATAATCATCTGGTCGAACGGATTGTAGTCTTCTCTATGCTCACCAGCCCCATAGTATGCATCGTCCACCACAACCGGCGGAAACGGGAACAATCTCTCACCGTGGCTGGTCCAGTAGTAGTAATTAGGCATGAACCCCTTCTCATAGAGATGTGCCATCACGTCGTCCCCATAATGATACCGTTTGCACTTACATCTCTTACAAGGACACCTCATCTTTGGTTTTTCTTGTCTAAGATATTCGTCAGAGTTGTGAGCAAACTCCATGAATTCATTCACTCCCTCAATGAACTCATCGGTCACTCCACCTTGTTCCTTCCTTCTATCCATCCACATCCGATGCTCAGGAGCTTCCATGACTGTTAACCAGAACAACAATACTTAGTCGAGTAACACTCATCTTCTTATTGTCACAGGGTATGGCCCTATCCCATTCGAGAACAAACATTTCGAACACTCCGTTAAGAGTTATTCCTTAATTCTCATGCCTCATACCTAACGAAATTTTGGCAGCATTTCCCATTGGTCTCCGGTATACACGAATTGAACGCAGTGACATCTACCACAATCAAATATGCATCCGGAGAACAATAGGAAATGTAAAAGACCAAAATTCAATCAAGTGTAAGATACGAGAATGCAAAGAATAACCGTTAACTTTGTCAAGAAACTAAGACTTTGCTAAATTATTAACATTAAAAATAATAAAACTTTAGCCTTATCTTCCTCTACTAACAAACAACAATTCAAGTTAACAGGGAAGATACTACTTTAGTGGTCATGTACACTTAACATTAAGTAATTGACAAACAACCTATTGAGCTCCGCTCTCTACTATCAAACAACAAATCAAATAGACAAACACATACAACTTTTCCAAATTATCAGCACACAATCAGTCATGCATCTCAAACAACATCACAACCTATTGAGCTCCGCTCCCTACAAACAAATAACAAATCAAGTTGACAAACACATGCATGGTTTCTAGATTATCAGCATACAAGCAGTCATGCATCTCAAACAATATCAAACCTATTGAGCTCCGCTCTCCACTAACAAAAGAAAACATAAATGAGACAAATAGCAATCATTTGATTGGCATTTACCAGTACACATCCAACAACCTATTGAGCTTTGCTCTCCACTAACAAACAACAAAACAATTCACATAACACATTACAAGTAATGCAAAACAATAAGAAGTTCATAACATAGGAAGGGGACTACTGACTTACCTCACCGAGACTTAAACTAAGAAGGGGATTACGAACTTCGAAGTGTGGGACAGAATACAGAAACCTGAAACATACACATCACAAGCATAATCGTCAATGTATAGCTTCAACTACATGCACATATAACACAAGGACTCCAAGATGCAATAAAAGAGAATAATGAATATAATATGCTAGACAATGGTATCATAAAACAGGGGACATGGAAATGTCCTGATTAATTATTCATTTATAGCAAGAATAGAATTTGGTCATGTGATTATGTGGCTGAAAGTAGGAAAACATTGGGATTAAAGGCTTGGGAACCAATTTCCATCTTCAGTTCAATCACTAAGGCTAATTACAATTGTCCCCATTACTGACTAAATTTTCAAAACTACAAATAAGAAAGATAGACCAAATCGCTTGAACGTAAAGCAAATCTCAGCACCATGTAGAGTTCACAAGCATATTATTAAAAGAACTATACCATATAGTAAGTTGAGATTGTGACCTTTTCTCATGTGAAATCAAGTTCTTCATCTTGGGAGTTATATTTTCCAGGGACACTATTTGACTAGTTAAATAAAGGGTTTCATAGGCTAAGAAATAATATTGAAGTAGAGCAACAAAACAACGTGTGATACCACATTAATAAATTGAAGTTAAAATCTTTTGCAAATGACTATGTCCATTCCAAACCTAGATAAATACCCAGAATTTCTTATTTTACTTTGATCAACTTCCCAATAACCAATGCGGCAAAGAAAGGTAAATTTCTTATAAATTAATGAGAAAAACCATCTATACTGTGATTAATTTTGAGCAATAACAAAAATAAACCCTTACGAGCCATAGCTATCAATTACAAGGAGTAATCCAGTATAAGCATTATCAATCACATAAAAGATTTCTAAAAACATCATCAATCCCTTACATTCTGATACAAACACAGCACATAGAATACATAAATTCAATTAATTCCAACCAAGATTTCAAGGCATAAACAATCAGTACAAGGGGGATTGTATTGGTTTTAGGGTTTCAAGTTGATTTGGGGAAAACTGAAATCAGACTTGGTAAGGGTGAGAAAATCACTCACCAAACAAAGGAGAGATGGTGGTTGTGAGAGGTCCGACGCGGCGGCGAACGATGGCCGTGGCTGACAGTGGTGGTTCGGACAGCAGGCGCGTTTTCGCGTGGTGCAGGGCTGCAGGGCTGCGCTTCGCGCGAGACAGGCGGCAGCACGCTGCTCCTTGGTTGCGTCGGCGAGCGGCGGCTCCGAGCTGGGCTGGGCGATGGTGGCGGTCGTGGTTCGTAGCTGTGCAGGAGTGGAGGAGATGAGCTTGGAGTTATGGAGAAGAAGAAGAAAGTGTGAAGATGAGGGGAAAACAAAATGGGTTTTGTCTGATAAAGAAGGAAGAAAACGTGGAAAGAGGAAGAAAAAGGAGTGGACACCGAAAATCGCAGGGAAAGGGGGCGGTGTGAATGGGGGGAATGGGGAATGGATCTAAATTTAATTTTAGGTTTTCATTAGCGACTGAAATAATTCGGTCGCTAAATCGGTAGCTAATAATTCGGTCGCTAAATCGGTCGCTAATCATTAAATTCTATATTCAGCGACCGAAAAAAAATCGGTCGCTAATTTTAAATATAATCGGTCGCTAATTCGGTCGCAAATTAGGTAAATTTGGTTATCTTTCCATACTTTGTTTTAGCGACTGAATTAGCGACTGAATATTTTGCGACTGATGATATCGGTCGCTAATTCGGTCGCTGAATATAATTTGTGACCAATCCTAGAAAAAGGTAAATTCGATCGGAAATTCGGTCGCTGATAGCAACGGATTAAATTGGTCGCTAAATTCGGTCGCTAAAACCAGTTTTTCTTGTAGTGAATTAGCTTTATTTACTAACATTTAACTCAACCCTGCATAACTAGTTATGGAAGATAGCAGTGCAAGAGTAACTTCAAAATCCACCACCACGCCACCAAAACTACCAAGGGTGGCTGGCATGCTGCCATGTTCATCATCTGTGAGTTCACACCCTTTTTTTTCGATAAATAATCAAATTATTCAAAAATATCTAACTATAGTATCACAATTAATCACTCTCCCCACCTTTTAGAAAGGGTTGAAGAGGGCCAAACTATCATTTACTTTCAGCTAGATGAAATAGAGTACATCACTGTTCATAGAGAAATACACCAAAATAAGATTATATGATTTCTTACACCCTGGATCAAAATCAACACCCTGAAATACAATACCAATACAAACATCAAAAGCAAACCCATGTTCATCATCTGTGAGAGTTCACACACTTTAAAATTTTTTTAAACAAATTGCAAAAGCATCGCAATAGCAACCGACATCTCAATTATGTTGGCACCTCTCCCATTACCAATCATCCGCAGCACACCAAAATATTATTCACACGTTTTATTAATTACTCTAGTAGTCATCTGATGTTTCATAGGTTTTTCCTTTGGTTTATGCTCCGTTTGAGGTTCTTATATCTATTGTTAATGCAATAGCATATTTTTGTTTGCAGCAATGGAATTTGCAGAGCGATTTGCATTTATAGGCTTGGCTGGGAATCTGATCACATATCTCACAGATGTGCTTCACGAGCCTATCACTGAAGCTGCCAAGAACGTCAACACTTGGGTTGGTGTTTCCTCACTCTTCCTTTTCATGGGTGCCATCATCGCTGATTCTTATCTTGGTCGATTCAAGACCATCATCTTGTCCTCCCTCCTTTATCTATTGGTAAAAAAATACATCTCATCCTCATTCTTTTATTTTTTTATTTTTTTTTGGTAACAATTTTCATTCTTATACTTGATTGACTAATTGAGCTCTATTATGCAACAAGTTTGATATTAACTTTTAAGTTTAAGGTTACATACAAAATGGGTCCCATAAGTGAGAACTATGATAAATATCACCGGAATTTCTCCCCATTTATCCATTATATATATATCTAATTAAAAATAACTTCATATTGTGGAAGGCCATGCATGCATGTAATATATTTTGTTGTTTGTGATGGAAAAACAATAACTAATGTGACATAGTTGCTATCCCAGTGAAGCTAGCTGAATAGGTAATGATTTGAAATACTTCGTTCATTAAAAAAAAATTTAAGTTCCATTATATATCATTGCTGACGAATTCTTCAAAAAGGAAAAATTTATAAATATGACAAATTTAAATCCTATCATCTCAATGTTTATTTTTTAATAAAAAATTGTTAATTTTATATTATTATATTATACAACAGTGGACCCCATATTTATTTATTTTTTTATTATTTGGTGGTGGGTGAGGTGGTGCTGCTAGCTCAAGTGTAAAATAGTTTATATATTATTTTTTTTATAAAAAAATTTAATTTGACTTAATTGTTAAATAAATCATATATATATATATATATATATATATATATATATATATATATATATATATATATTTGTGTGTGTGAGAGAGAGACAAAAAAAAAAAAAAAAGAAGTCACAGAACTCAATGGGTTTCACATGTTTGGACCTTTGGTTAAGAGTTCAGAATTGTTTTTTTTTTTATAAGCTTAAAAAATTATTGATTAAAAGCAAAATCTGAAGCATGCTAGCAGATTGCCAAGAATACAAAAGAAAATAAGAGGAAAAGAAAATGTAAAAATAGAAAATAAATAAATTTTGAAAATTTATTTTGTTTTGTTGTGAAGAAAAAATAGAGTGAGGAAAAGATTAACGGCATCCACACAAAAATATTTTTTCTAAACTTATAAGAAAAAAGGGAAACAAAGAAATAAAGTGATTTGAAATTCAAATTTATTCTTTATCTATCAACAATGCTCTCATCTATCTAATAAGGATATAATTACCTATTAAAAAACTTATATTGTTTTCTTTCAATTTCTTTCGTGTTTCTCTAAAACCTAATCACTCTCAGAAGCCACTATTTTTTTCTCTCCACTTTTTCTAGCTACAAACGAAATAACATTTCCTTCCTAATGTCACATTAATACCACATGTAGGGCATGATTTTCTTGACACTATCAGTCTCGGTGATGAAGCAAAAGATGTTATTCTTCATAGCGCTTTACGTGCTATCCATCGGTGACGGCGCGCACAAGCCATGCGTCCAAACATTCGCCGCCGATCAATTTAACGAAGATACGACGGAGGAGAGGGATGCCAAGAGGTCATTCTTCAACTGGTGGTACTTGGCCACTGTGCTTGGCTCAACTGCTGCTGTGTTCATTGTCATATATCTGCAGGCAATTAATTACTTATTAAATTTTTTACTTGTTATTTACTTTATTTTAATATTTATGATAACAATATTTTTAAATTAATTTTAATTCTTATTGATATTAAATCAGTGTTGATTAATATTAAATATTTAAATCTTTTACTCAAAACTTAAACTCGAATAATAAAGATTTGTTAATCTATATCTATATATAATACATTTGCGAACAAACTCAAAGTAGAAACCTCCACATGTCAATCTCTGGAGCCTTCACTCATCACACGTGGCAACACCAGAAGCCTTCCCTCCATTTTTTGCTTATGTGTCGTGTTGTGGTTGATTTGAAGTAATTATAGTAATGGTCATAATTAGATCAGATTTGCAGTAGGATCAATTTATTAACAATTGGTATAATTTGCAATGAAATTATTGATAATAATGATTATAATATACCATTTAATTAATACAATTATAACCTTCCAAAAAAAATTTACAAACTATAATCAGACATAAGAATATATGTAATTATGATTATTGATTGAGATAATATCAATTTGATACCAATGAGTTGAAATTCAAATCTGTTTCATAACCTTCCAATAATTTTTTTAAAAAATATAACCTTCCAATTATAACCTTCCAAATTTCGCTGATTTGTCGTGCACATATTGATTTGAAGAAAAAAAATATAATGATGGTCAAAATATCATTAACGAAAGCAATAATGAAATCAATTTGAATTTTGAAATTTCATGAATGAAACAAATTGATACTGATTATGTCATTTTAGTATGAAAATAATTTAATGCTTAAACAAATAATATGAAGAATGCTAGAAATTAAGAGTGCATTAATTAGAATTGATTATATACGGACAATACATTGATTATAAAATATTATAATTCAATACAAAAATAATTCAAATTTAAACAATATTTGAAATTCAAAAGTAGAATTCATATTGAAATTACTTCAAATTCTAAAAAGGAAATAGATGAATTTAATTATAATTTCATCAATGTTATTAATGAATGTAGATATATATGGTAAAAATTTTATTAATAATATCATATAGATATTATTAGTAATACATTTATGATTTATAATATTAATTTTACTATGAGTAATTGAATTAACACGTGTACATTTAATATTAGGATCACTACATGATAAGTAATGGTAAGTATGATTCGGAAAAATAAAATAATTTTATGATATATAATTTCCTATTATTTGAAATTCGAAAATCATGATTTAGATAATTAGTTCAAATATTGAAAATAAAAAAAATTATAATTATAACTTCACTAATGTTCAGAATGACGTGATATATCATCAAAACATTATTGAAGATAAATTTATTATTTTTAATATTAATATTAATTATATGGAAGATAGTCAAATAAATATGAATATAATAATTATGAAACTTTGGGACCAACTAATAATGAATAATGAATTAAATACATATGTTTTATTATAAGTGTCTCAATATTTTTTTTTTTACCATTTTATCCAACACACAATCAAGGGCAACCCTTTGGGGCTTAAATTTCTTCATCGTTATTGTCATAAATATATTATCTCAGTCATAATTCACTTGATCAAATGCTTATTAAATTGGCTGCTATTTCTATTAATTTTTATCCAAAATCTAATTCCAATCATTTCCTTTTATTCTTCAAATCAATTACTGTGATGCTCTTCTTAAATTTAATTCAAAATTTAATTTTATGCTTATTGAGCGGGACCTTATCTCTTTGCTCTATACAAATAGCTATCTTATAATTCACACCGCAATTCCTCTTGCAAATTGTCCTCCATATTTTTCAATCAGCCTGCCATCATATCGAGGTGGGTTGTGATTGTGGAAGGGTTTCTAGCAAATTGCTCACAAGTACACTCTCTTCTTCTCTTTCCAGTTTTCTTTTCTCTTATACTCATCGCCGTTTTCTTTTTTCCCTATGTCCTTCTCAGTATCACGATCTTCTCTGCCAATATCTCTCTAACTCTCCCTCTTTCTAAGATAACTCTTGCACAACACCAATAATTATTGCAAGCACAATCATAAATCCATCATATAATTGTTGTTTCTTTTTGTTCTTTGGCTTTTTTTGGCAGGGTTTTATTATCTGGTTTCTACACTTTGCTTTATTCTATTGATGAGATTTTGGGCGCTACTTAATAATGAAATGCAGAACCAGATGCGTTGTCTATGGTGAGCAATTTTTTTATATATATATTTCTCTTCTATCAAATTTATTATAATGTATTTTAATTTGGTTCATTTATTATATATGACTACTCTTTGGTTGTTATTGATATTAGTTTTTGCATATTTGTTGAGACAAATCCTTTTTATTTCGTTCTATTATTTGAAACTTGATTTTCTGTTCATTTTATTCAGGTTAATGACACTATTGGAACATTATCACCATTAACACTGAGTTGTTTGTTGTTGTCGTCTCTCATGCTGGTCAGCTGGATGCTTGCCATTATGTTACTTACAATATGAAGTAGTGAAAGAAAGAGACAAGTTCCTTTTTATTAATCAAAATATTTTTTGATTTTGTTTATAATACACCATCTTTTTGTTTATTTTTTTATGCACATGCAAACATTTTTTTATACATGCCTTTTTTATATTACATAAATATTTTGATATTCCATTTGTGTCGCATCGATAACATGCTATAATACATATTTACAAGACAATATGTACTTTATTATGAGTCATTATCTTTATCATATCAATTATAGTTATTAAGTTAATATCCGTCATACTTTGAGATTGACGGTTAAGATAAAACGATTTGTAAAATAATTTTGGTATATAATTTGTCAACAAAAAAAAAAACCAAAAACATGGAATCATCAATTATATATATTTTGGTGAAAATCTAAAATAAAATAGCATATTCCCCATGCATGGCACGGGTCCATACAATAGTTTGATATAAAGTTAAGAATAAAACTCAAGAGCAAAAAAAAATTTAAAAATATATTTTAATGTTCCAAATTTTTTTTAATGAAAAAATAATCATTAAAATTTGAAATTTGAATAAGAAGTAGCATTTCAAATGATAGAAAATAAAAGCAATTAAATCAAGTCAGTAACAAAAGGAAATAATTGAAATGCATTAAACGTAATAAGTAACATATATAACATTAAATGTCCAAAGAGAAGAAATGATTAATTAGCGCTTATTAATAAATATATTAGGTAAATATCAAATTTTTAAATAATATGATGGATAAATATATTTTCAGGAGACAATAGGAGAAGATAAATTAATTTGATAGATAAAAATATTTTCTTACAATGGTTATCTTGCACAGAAAAAAGAAAAATAAATCAAATAAAAATTAAAAAGAGAATGAAAAATAATATGATAGGTAAATATATTTTTAAAAAATAGTTAACTTATAGGGGAAAATATAAGAAATAAATCAAATAGATTCTCAAGGGAGAAGAAAAAAATAATATGATAGATAAATATATTTTCTTAAAATGGTTATATTTCACAATAAAAAGGAGAAATAAATCAAATATATTTTCAAGAGAGAATAATAATAATAATAATAATAATAATAATAAAAATATGATACATAAATGTATTTTCTAAAAATTTTAATTTCAAGAGGAAAACGAGGAGAAATAAATCAAATAAAATTTCAAGAAATAATAAAAAAAATAAAAATAATATGATATATAAATATATTTTCTAAAAAGATTAGCTTACACAATGAAAAGATGACAAATAAATCAAATAGATTTTTAAGAGAAAATAAACTAATACTTTGTGTAGTGTTATTAGAGTTTAAATAAATGACATTGAAAAATGATTAATAAGCTTGAAATACAATTGTTGCTTTGGAATTATATATTTGCTATTAAACATTCAGAAAATTTTCATTTATTAAGGTAATAGAAGAAAGAGACAACATATTTTTTACTAATCACATTTTTTTTATATAAATCATCTTTTTGTATTATCATTAAACTTTATTTTCAAAAAAAAAAATAATCTTTTTTTTAACATAATAATATTGTTACTTTATTTTATTTTTTTCTCCACATGCAAACAATTTTTTATATCTATCTTTTTATATTATATAAATATTGTGATATTCCACACGTATCACACGGTAACATGCTAGAGTGCATATTTACAAGACAACATGTTCTTAAAATTTACAATTAAGAGTCATTATCTTTATTATAATATCAATAATAGTTATTAAGTTAATATCTATTATACTTTATGGTCGACGGTTAAGATAAAATATTTTTTTAATAATTTTTTGTATATAATTTCTCAAAAAACCAAAAAACAAAAACGTGAAAACACTATTGTCACTTACATATTTTTTTTTTTATGAAATCTTAAATAAAGAAAAGATATATTCCATGTGCATGGCACGGGTCTGTACTCTAGTTTATTTTAATAACTCCAATCAATTCTTTGTCCATCACTATACTTGTCATATTTTATACTTCTTTTTATTATAGTTGTCATGTTTTCAAATGAAAAAGACTAGGAAGTTTCTTAATTATAATAGTTTTTTTCTTTCTCTCCCAATCAGAACAACACTTTATTATTTCTATTATTATTATTTTATTATTCTTTTTATGACAATATATACTATTGATATCACTTTTTTATTCATATTAATTTTACCATATTTTAAATACTTAATTTATGATCCTCCACCTGATTTGGGTCTTTGAGTACTCTTTGCATGTGAAGGACGCCCTGGGGTTGCCTAATGCTTAGTTAACTTTTCTTCTTTTTGCTCTTTTTTCATTTGTATTAATTGCACCAAAAAATTTGAGCACAACATCAACCATCATACCTTCTTCTTCTTCTTTTTTAACAGCAAATCATCATACTTATTTCATTAAATAAAGGTAATCATATAAGATTTTCAATACGATGTAAAGAATAACAATCAATAGTAGTCGGTGAAAAGTGTAAATAAATATTTTAAAGTGCTAAAAGAGTAATGTTATTTGTACACCTGAGTTTTGGACATCTGGGCGACACCTGCTATATCTGGTTAATGTAGTTCAAATATGTAGTTAATTACGTTCAGTGGATGATTAATGAGTTGTGACACCTTGTTACATTTATTAATCATCCACTGAACGTGATTAACCACATATTTGAACTGCATTAACCACGAATTTTTAGGTGTTCAAATATGCATGGGGTCATGTATATTTGAACACCTGAAAAATCGTGGTTACTGCAGTTCAAATATGTGGTTAATCACATTCAGTGAATGGTTAATGAGTTGTGACACCTTGTTAATCATGTTCAGTGGATGGTTAATGAGTTGACATCTTGTTACATCCATTAACCATCCACTGAACGTGATTAACCACATATTTGAACTGCATTAACCAAATATCTCAGGTGTCGCCCTGGTGTCCAAAATTCAGGTGTATAAATAACATTACTCGTGCTAAAAACTCTGTCTTCTTTTTAATAAAAGTAAAAGTATAGTTGTTAAGAAAGTAAGAGTATAGTTTAATTACTATATACTTCGATGCTAATCTCCTGTTAGGAAGGTTACTTTTTTGAAAAAATATTATTCATCCTCATATTATAAAGTGTAATATATTTTATCTAATTATAGAAAATAAATAAACAAATAATTTTAGAAAAGTAATAGTTATATTTCTTTTCCAGTCTCATTATTTAAACAATATATTTTAGAACAAATATGGGATATTTATCATTAAGGTTTATTACTCAGCCACCATTAGCACTACTATTGTCATTCAATCACTGCATCCACAATTACCACCACCCCCTCCCACTGCCACCCCACCACTCTCAGCCACCAACCCACCACAGTAAACAAAGATAAGAAGAGAAAATGAGGAAGAAGAGAGAGGATGAGAGTGAGAGTGAGAGTGAGAAAAAGAAATTAAGGAGTACGTGTGTGTGTGAGAGAGAGAGAGAACTGGGAGAATAAAAAGAGAAAAGGATTTTTGATTACAACAAAAAGGAAAAAGAAAAGGGTTGTTGAATTGTCTATTGTTGTTCAGACAATGTGTTCAACAAACATTTTTGTTTCTTTCTTTTTTTTTTTTTCTTTTTTTTAGGTAAACCACATTTTTGTTTCCTTTTAAAGTGGATGACACATTACTTTTCTATGAAACAAGTTACACTAAGATGGAACAACATAATCATCACTTGATAGCATACCAAAGTCTTCAATTTGCAGAAATTGGCAATAAATAAAGAGTCTGAATTTAAAGTTGAAATGTAATAATAATGCCAATAAAACACAGGACACTATTGGGTGGGCTGTGGGGCTAGGAGTACTGGCAGGGGTGTTGGCAATTGCAATGGCATTGTTCTTGGCAGGAATCAAACGGTACAGGAAGGAAAGCCCAAAAGGAAGCCCATTCACCAGATTTGCCCAAGTTTTCGTTGCTGCTTCTCGCAAGTGGCGAGTGAAGGACACGCCTGGCCATGTGAATTATTGGTATGGCCATGATCAACCCCAAGTTCAACCCAATTTTCGTACATTAGCCCATACTGATCAATACAGGTGCCTTTCAATCTAAACCTGTACATATCAGTATATTTCATATTTTCTTTTTCTTTTACCAATATTATTGATTTTTGGTAGTATATGATACAAATTTTAAAAAAATTATTCACAGTAATGTGGACATGGGAAGAAAAGTTTCTCATGTTTGATACAAGTTTTAAAATATTATTCCCGGATATAAAAGATGCTCATAAATAAAATTAATGAATTATAGTTAAAAGCTTTATTCTCATATGTGAATGTAGGAAGAAATATTACTAGGAATGCGATTCTCAAGAATGTAGTTTACTTTAAAAAAAAAAAGCATTTCTTAAACCAAACGCCAGTACCTTAAATTGCAGTGTTTATCAAAGTAAAAGTAAACCTAAAATCTGACAAAAATTTATACCTCACCATATTTTTAAATGTTGACTAACCATTGACTTAAAGAATATTAATAAATATTTATAATTATTATTTGATATTTCAATATTAATAAATATTTAAAGAATTATCTTACGATTTTCTCATATAATAATTTTAAATTTTAATATGAAAATAAAATATATAATTTAAAATATTATAAAAAGAATATAATTGATATATGTATTTATTTTTCATTCTATTATATATATTTATTCTACTATAACAAATGAAATTTTTTAGTAACCAAATGATATTTTTTAGGATCCACCACCACTCAAACGAATGATGGATATAAAATTTGTGTCTATTATGCAAAAATGATTTATCTATTATTTTCCCTTTTTTTTTTTAGTCATTTAGCTCAAGTGCTTCTAGATAAATAGTATGCTTTGATTATGTTATTTGTTGAAGAAATGAATTATTATAATAACTTCCAGAAATGAGGAGTCACATTTGAGTACAAAAATAAAGATAAATTTGTCTCTATTTTTGAAATGGCGATAGACATTGGTTTAAAATTCTCATCCCTATAAGTACTTAATTTATCAACTTATAAAAATACTTTTAGTATAACAAAAAAATATAGGTATAATACATGTTCATATTACGATATTCTATGTGATGCATGTACAAAATAATTGAAGCATTTAGTTTGCTAAGAATCAATTAACATAGGTTATATAAAAGAAATAAATTGAAGAAACAAAATTATGATATATATATATATATATATATATATATATATATATATATATATATGTTAAATATAAACATAAGATATATCAATTATTTTTAGACTAAAATAAACACATAAGTAAAATTATACACAACATTTGTCAAATTATACTAATATAATTGGTGTGTCATAATTTGATAAATTTATGTTGGTTCCGTTGCTTAACTATGCCTAGCTGAATTATATTTTTACCAAATATTATTATAATAATTAATATATTTAATTTCTAGACAAAATAATAAGAATTATATTTTTTAGAAGTTGTTTAGTTGAATAAATACAAAAAGAAACAAAAATAATAAAATAATAGAATTTTTTTCCACATAATATATGCACATTTTGTATTTTATATCCATTTATTAGAGTGCATACTAAAAAATATTTAAAGTGATGCCCTCTCTCTCTCTCTCTCTCTCATACACACACACACACATGAAATAGACTGAAAAAATAAATACTTATATAAATTATACTATTTTTATGGTATATGCATCCATGTATAACATGCAAGACAATTGCCTTATGCCCCATTTCAAGTCATTATTACTGTTGTTAATTATTATTGACCATTTCCAATTTTTGTCAATCGTTTTAGAGCCTAAATCTTATTAAAAGTGTTTAAGTCGTCGAAAATCACATTTTGATGAAAATGTTAGTGATGAGAACACACATTTGATTGAAGATTATTTCTGTATTGAATATTTTTCATACATGTTAGATTAGCCTATTTCTTCTATTTAGACATGATTCAAACATTTTTACAATATAAGACTACTTTTGATTTTTTATTTGAATCCAAAAAATTGAAAACATTGAATGAGGATGAATTGCAAAAATGTTGTATTAATCTTCAAAAGTTTCTAAGATATAGCTTACATTATAATATTGATCTTTATTTGTATTTTTATTTTCAAAATTGAAAGTGTTGAGAGAAGTGTTATCAGAAAAAATTAATACCCCAATAGAATTATTAAACTGTGTCAAAAATTATATTCTTTTTCAAATGCATGAATTTCTTATAGAATATTATTGAGAATACTTATAATGCTTGCTACTTCCGAAAGAAGCTTAAAAACTAAAATTGTTTAAATCCTATTTGAGTTCAACAATGTTATAAGATATTGAATGTGGATTGGCCATATTATCAATGAGTTGTGTTATTCTAACAACTCATATGGGACAACTCCACTATGCAGTGATATTTTCGTAATTTTAACCTTTTTTTTAAACATGTTTTTTTTTAAAAAATACTTTTTTTATAACAAAAAGTTAATTACATGCAAATATTTAGTTAATCACGTGCAAATATTTTGTTAATTCAGTTCATTATATGGTTAATGGGTCATCCTGAAGCTTACAATCATTTTCCACAACCATGTAAATATTTGGTTAATCACGTGCAAATATTTGGTTAATTCAGCTCATTATATTGTTAATGGGTCATCCTGAAGCTTACGATCATTTTCCACAAATATGTAAATATATGGTTGATTACGTGCAAATATTAATTTGGTTAATGCAGTTCATTATATGGTTAATGGGTCATTCTGAAGCTTACAACATTTTCCACAAACATGTAAATATTTGGTTAATCACGTGCAAATATTTTTACCTCACATGGTTGTGGAAAACTATTATAAGCTTTAAGGTAACCCATTAACCATATAATGAGCTGAATTACCCAAATACTTGCACGTGATTAACCATATATTTACATGTTTGTGGCAAAAAATGTTAGCATTAAAAAAAACTAAATATTCTATTAAAAAAAAAACCTAGTTACTGTTCATATATATGGTTGTCACCGTATTGTTGTCTCAAATGGTTGTTAGAATAATATTTCTGATTATTTATTGAAAGTAAAATATTTAGAATTACTTGATTATAAAACTTTATAAATGATTTAGCAACTCAAAAAGTTACAAGAATATTATGAGAACAGATAATTTATATTGAACTAAGTATCTCTAATAATTATTAATAAAATATTAACTTATGATATGGTCAAATGTTTAAAGAAAGACCCCTCCAAAACAATACTTTTCTTATACTCTTGAATTTTGGGATTGAACTTAGAATTACATATTTAAGGAATTTTTATTATTTCAAATACTATTATTATTTAATTGCAAAAAAAAAACTTCATAGTTTGCAATTTATACTTTTTATTATAAAATAATAATAATTGTTATCTTTCTATTGTTATTGAAAAATAAGTTAATATGTTTCTATCTCGTGAATCATGAATTTGACATTCATGAAGGACTAGGTTATGCTAGCATATCTATTAATTTGGAGTTACTTTAAAACCCTAGAGGATTACGAGAAGAATTACAGTAATTTTATTCAAGTACTAAGTTTGTTTTTGTCAAAATATTGTAGGAACATTGTTTTTCTTTAAATAAAAACTTGTCTTCTGACCAAAAATTGGAAATTACCATAGATTTTTGCACAAGGCAATGATCATTGATGAACTCGATGCATCAAGCAAAACAATAGACCCTTGGAGGCTATGCTCAGTGACTCAAGTTGAAGAAGTGAAGCTTGTTCTTCGCCTCATCCCTATATGGCTAAGCTGCTTGATGTTCACCGTTGTACAAAGTCAACTAAGCACATATTTCACCAAGCAAAGCAACACATTGGTCCGCTCAATAGGACCACACTTCCAAATCCCTCCAGCATCACTACAAGGCACTGTTGGAATCTTCATCGTTGGTGCTGTTCCAATCTATGACATGTTCCTTGTGCCACTTGCTAGAAAATTCACAGGGTACCCTTCTGGTATAACAGTGTTGCAGAGGATTGGAATTGGTCTAGTTTTGTCCATACTCAACATGGTTGTCTCAGCACTTGTGGAAGCCAAAAGGGTTGGTGTTGCTAGAGATCATAATCTCTTGGACAATCCAGAAGCAGTTGTACCAATGAGTGTTTGGTGGATGCTACCTCAGTATGCTATTCTTGGCACTGCTGATGCATTCACAATTGTTGGACTGCAAGAACTTTTCTATGATCAAATGCCAGAGGTAATGAGAAGTTTAGGAGCTGAAGCATATATAAGCATTGTGGGGCTTGGAAGTTTTGTTACCAATGTTATTATAACAGTTGTGGTTGAAATCTCCTCAAGAGCTGGTGGGGGATGGTTGGGAAATAATCTTAATAGGGCACACCTTGATTACTTTTACTGGGTATTGGCTGGGTTAAGTGCTCTGAATCTGTGTGTTTATCTGTGGATCTCCAAGCGTTTTGTGTACAAAAAGATGCGTGTGGTTGAAGCAAGTAACGATGGAGTGTAATAGCTTGAAAAAATGTTTTTATTTTTGCTCTATCTCTCTCTCTCTCTCTCTCTCTCTCTCTTTTTTTTTTTTCTTTTTCTGGTCCAATGTTTTGTTGGTGTCTCTAATGTCACCAAGGCAAAGCATTGCTGCCAGATAGACATTGTAATTGAAATAACTACGTACTAGCTTGTGGTGCCTTTGATTTCAATGTTAATTAAGTATAAGGTGTGTTTTTATATTATATAATGTTGCATCTGCATAAATGATTTTATTTCAGGAGACAGTACTAATTATATATGCATCAAGTTTTGTATTTTAATTTTCTTTTCTCCATTATGCTTCAAATGAAGTACTCTTCTAACAAGGCTCAAACAAGATCAGACACGACCGACCAATATAGATATATCTTATCGAAGTTTAATCACTGAGGTTAGGGGTGGGAATAGGCTAGGCTGAGCTAGACCCTGGTAAGCCTGGGCCTGGCCTGTGTTCCAATCATGAGGCCTGAGCCTGGTCTATAGCCTGATATATGACAATTTATAAGGCTTGAGTCTGGCTTACTTTAAAGCCTGGTCTGACCTGAAAGCCTACTTACACTACAAAAAAAAAAAAAAACCGTTTAGTTCGGTCGCTAAACATGCTAATTCGGTCGCTATCCTATTTAGAGACCAAATTAGCGACCGAATTATGAGGGTAGCAGAAACCCTGGTCGCTAAGGTTTTAGCGACCGAGTTTGTATTTTGGTCGCCAAATAGAGACCGAATATTCGGTCGCTAAATTATATAATTCGGTAGCAGCTGAGTTAGTCGCATGATCACGGTAACCAAATTTGGTGACTGATATTCAGTCGTTAATGTTGGTTACCTCAACCAAATTAGCAACCGCGATTTCGGTTGCTAGCCATGAAATAATTTATATATATTTTTTATTTTTCCCCGTGACTTAAGCATAGCGACCGAAATATGGGTTGCTATTTCGGTCGCTAAAACTAATTATTATTATTTTTTATTTTAAAAATTTATTTAAAACATTAATATTAATTTTTTTTGTTTTTATTTTAAAATTTATTTAAAAAATTAATATTAATTTTTTTGTTTTTATTTTAAAATTTATTTAAAACATTAATTACTAATGCAACTCACAAATATAAAAATAATGAATGTATATAAAAAAAATGTCATACATTAATAGTCTAGAAATCCATAAAATAAAAAAAAATCAATCATCATGCGGAGGCGGAGGTGGAGGAACCCAAGCATCCTCAAGTCCGTGCCGTCGATGTCTGCCATCTCATCGTCCTCTAGAGTAGCATCATTAGCAGCAGGAGACGACGGAACTGGAGGAGCGACAGCAAGTGGTACAACTGCTGGAGCACTATCCGCAGCAATTGGAGGCTGGATCCTCATTTGCTCCAACACCATCTGCAGTGCCTGGCCCTGCTCAATGGACCTCTGCATCAGCTGCTGGTGTGCCTAAGTTAACTGTGCAATATGATCCGCCATCAACTGCGCTCTCTCCTCCTTCTCCCGAAGCTCCACATTCAGCTGCATGATGGTGTCCTGCATCTGGTTGAACTGCTCCAGAGGGACGGTATCCGCGTAGGAAGGAGCAGGCGTGCCGGACGATGAAGCAATAAACTCGCTGCCCAGGTATCCGAGGCCATACACTTGCCCCTTCTTGTTCCTGCCCCTAACGACCTCCAAATAAATGGCATTATCGTCGACAGAGATAGGAGAGCGGGGCCCATCACCAGTCAAGGCCTCATCCTGTGACTGTGAGGCACATGATATGGCAACGTCCTTCTTCTCGTTGAAGCCCACCTGCAAAGTATAGATGAAGAGATTTAGTTACAATTATAATCAATATATATCAACAAATCAATAATAATAAATGAAAAGTATATACTAAATTGTTTTTTACTTATAGCATAGTTACGGGCCTTGTCGTTGACCCATTCCCCCAACTTCAACTTCTTCGTCCTCTCCACCAACTCCATAGCAGTGGGGAGTCGATCTTTCTGTGTTTTCTGCATAGAAAAAAATAATATTAAAATCATAAGAATATTAATAAATGAAAACTAATTAAATAGTATGCTAAGTTATTCAAGTTTTAAGTATTACCAGCTTATCGAAGTGGATGGCAGTTGATTTAGAGCTGTCGATGTAAGCACATGTGCCATCATCAAAAGCTCGATTACGCCGAGCTGTGACCTGGAACTTCTCAGTAGCCCAATACTGTTCCAGCCCCCTCCTGATCTCAGGCTCCAACCACTTCCCCTTATTCTTACCCTTCCTCAGCTTGTTCATTAGATTCGTCATGACCAATGAGCCTTTATGCTCAAATATGGCCCTGATGATCTTTTCCAAAGCTATGTTCCACCTATACTCTTTCTGCAACATACACTTGTTAGGCAATTCTGATATATATATATATATATATATATATATATATATATATATATGAAGTTTGAATTAATATGTAATGTAAATTTATTTTAAATAACATAATAAATTGTTACCTTAAACTCTAAAAACAGCTGATCCCTATGGCCCTCTGGGATCCCCTTCCATGTAGGCTATGGACCATCAAACTTCTGCTGTAGGATCTTCGAGATCGAATCAGAAGGGCCCTTCGCGGGCAGAAAACTACAGGAAAATTAGAGCATTAATAAATGTTATGAATAAATAAAAAACAAGTAAAATGGAAATTAACGATACTTATATATACAAAAAATAAATTAGCTTACTCGTTATCCCCCTGGGGATAAGAAGAGCCCTCATGTCCGATGAACCACGGCTCTCCTACGCCACTGATGATGATGGTCCTGGCACAGGTGTGGATGATGACGGTGCAGCCTGTGTCCCAACATCATGAGGCTGTGTAGTGGGTGCATCTCCATCACCCTGTGGCTCGTCCACAGAGGTACTGGCAGGGTGGTCTCGATCTGAAGTTTGTGGGTCGGCCGGGGGAGGATCTCTTGCAGCACGACCTCCCCGACGACCACCACGTACGATGCCCCTACCTCTAAAGGAATCTGCCATCTGTGTACAAAATGAAAAAATTATTACACCACAGAATAAATAATAACTAATTAATCAACAACTTTAGACCTGAATAAGCATTACACAATGAGTAATACATATGTAAATTACCTTAGTAGAATCTCCGTCACTAAATTCACCCTCACTCTCACCAGTCTCAATTGATTGGAATGTGCCTTCGCTAGATTCTTCCAACTCAGATTGATCCATTAACCCTCTTTCAACTTCTTCCCCATCGCTGGAAATGTCCGCCAGAGAATTAACAATAATGTCTGACGTAATTTGCAACAGTACATGGGGCCCAGAAAACTCATCATCTTGGTATGAAGCATCTTTTTCAGTCTGGTTGATTACATTATCAGTAAGTGTATTGTGAGCCTTTATCTTAATGACACCCAATCAGCCTTGATGTCCTTCGGGATATGGCATGTAATAAACCTGATCTACTTGTTGTGGAAAAATGAATGGATTGTATGCTTTATTATAGCCTAACTTCAACAATGCCATACTTTTTATCGATTTTTTGTCCCTACATCAAGAGTAGGATCAAACCAATAACACTTGAAGAGAACTAACTTCATCACGGCGAAACCGATATACTCATGTTCAAGGATGTCAGTTAGAACCCCATAGAAATCATCCTCTACATTGCCATCGGTGGCTCGCACACAAACACCATAGTTACACGACTGCATTCCTTCATTCCATTTTTTTGCATTAAACTTATATCCATTTACAATGTAAGTATTCCATGATGTAACCCATCTTTTAGCCCCCCATGCCAAATTAGTCAACAATGGATTTTGAACATTGTTTACTGGATCTAGTACCTACAAATTTGAATAATATATCTAACTTATACACCATATATATTTAAGGAGAGAAAAAATATTGCAAGAAGTGAATATGCTTAACCTACATATTTACTGTATCACGCAGCAAAGTGAGAAGTAATTTCTCGATCAACCTGAGGGTTCGAAATGCCAGGTTGGATTTCCCTTAGAAAATTGCCATACAACCTACACATGGGAAGTTAACAGCAGGACGATTAATAGCAATAAATGAAAATTGAACTTATAAAAGACATTGTAGACACTTAATGTAAATATGGCGACACCTCTTCACAATTTTGAAGGATTGTACAGATGAGCAGCATTAATGTCATGCTGCTCCAAGAAATATCCTTTTGATTTGCCACTAAATCTGCCTGGATAGTTGAATATTGATATAGGAGGACTAGTTGAACTAACTTCACCCGAATCAACATTCCTAGGCATCCTAGTCCTTCTCGTGTCAACTTCATCTGGATAGTAATAAGAGGCAAAAATGGAAGTCTCCTCTACTAGGTATGCTTCACAAATGGAACCCTCTACTCGTGCCTTGTTCTTGACTTTGTCTTAAAGGAGTTCAAAAACCTATTAAAGAGGGATACATACAAATAATTACTAGTTTTAAGGAAAGCTAAACTACGACTTCGTGTTTTTGAATTTAATATAGATTAATTAAAATAATTGATGTTGTATACTTCTCAAATGGATACATCTAGCAGTATTGGACTGGACCACCAACTCTTGCTTCGTAAGGTAGATGAACTAGAAGGTGTTCCATTGAATCAAAGAAACTTGGCGGGAAGATTTGTTCCAACTTGCATAACAAAACGAGTATCTTGACTTCCATATCCTTTAATTGATTCACATTTCGTGTTGTCGAAGTAAGCTCCCTGAAAAAGTGGCTAAGCTCAACAAGTGGGTTCCAAATTGGTTTCGGTAATGTGTCGAACGCAATTGGAAGTAACCGTTGCATGAACACGTGACAATCATGACTCTTCATTCCATGTAACTTTGCTTCCTTAATATCAACGCATCTACCCAGATTGGAAGCATACCCATCGGGTAACTTTAGTTCTTTAACCCACTTACAGATAGCAACTTTCTGTGGTTTGCTTAGTGTATAACTTGCCTTCGGTTTGATAAGTCTACCACGACCACCGTCCGGCAACACAAGCTCCTTCCGATTACAAATTTCAGCCAAATCCAATCGGGCTTTATTTGTATCCTTTGTCCTCCCCTTGATGTCCATCACAGTGTTAAACACATTCATAAACACATTCCTCTCAGTATGCATGACATTAATGTTGTGACGGAGTAGGTGCGTTCTCCAATACGGCAACCTCCAAAATATACTTTGTTTTGACCAATTATGCTTGACGCCATAGTCAGGAATATGTTCTCCTTGGAATTCATGGACGAGCGTTAAGTCCTCTACTCTCCGCAATACATTAGGACCAGACAAACGTGGTGGAGGGGGTGTGGTCTCTCCGCACAGCGCTTCTTGAAATGCATTCTTGTTCCTCCTATAAGGATGATCTTGTGGAAGGAATTGACGATGACAATAAAAATATGAGATATTTCGACTGTGTTTAAGCATGAATGCCTTCGATCGCTCCATACATATTGGGCAACCAAGCTTCCCCGCGGTCATCCAACCCGACATCATCCCATAGGCCGGAAAGTCATTGATCATCCACATCAAAGCTGCTTTCACCATGAAATTCTGCCTCAAAGATACATCATAAGTCAACACACCATCATTCCACAACATTGTCAACTCATCTATCAGCGGATACAAGTACACATCAATCTTCCCTTTTGGAATAGACAGACCCAGAATTATGACTGTTAGGAACATAAAATCCCGCTTTATGCACATCTCTGGGGGAAGGTTGTATGGAGTTAGGATATCCGGTCAACAAGAGTAAGCTTTTCCAGACTGCCCGAAAGGATTAAATCCATCTGTACATAATTCCAATCGGATGTTCCGAGTGTCCTGCGAAAATGCCATATGAACCCTATTAAAATGCTTCTAAGGTTCTCCGTCCGATGGATGACACAAGAAATCTTGCTCCCTCTCATGCTCACTATGCCACCTCATGTGAGATGCAATGGCCATTGAAGAGTACAATCTTGTAAATCTTGGCACGAGCGGAAAGTACCACATCTTTTTTAGAGCGGTCTTCTTCTCAATGCCTCTCCTAGTGGTTGTCATGTACCGATCCACACCACAAAATCAACATGTTATGCTCTCAGCTGTATCATCCTTGTAGTACAACATACATCCATTCGGGCAACAGCCAATTTTCAAACACCCCAGACCCAAATTCTCCACAGACTTCTTAGCATGATAAAAACTAGTAGGCATCCGATTGTCTTCCTGCAATGCCTTGGACACTGACATGGTGAGGTGATTAAAACATCCTTCTTGCATATTGTAATCAGATTTGATACTCAACCATTCTATACACATCGACAACTCCGTGTACTCCCGACATCCTTCCCACAACGAAGATCTTGCAGCACTTAGCATGTCATAGAATCTTTAACTTCAGGATTCAGATTCTCCTCTATGTATTGGGAACCCATTCCACATCTTCTCCACCATATTCTTCTAGTGCAACACCAACCGAGGGTCCAGCATGATCCATTATCATCTGCTCATATGGATTCAATTCTTCCCTCTGCTCACCACTTCCATAATACGAACCTTCAAACACCGCCGGATTAAAATCGGGCAACGTCTCACCATGGTTACTCCACCAATAGTAATCAGGCATGAATCCCTTCTCATAAAGATCGGTCACAACTCCATCCACGCTTTTGAAAGATTTACACTTGCATCTTTTGCAAGGAAACCTCAAATTATCATCACCCCGCCTTATAAATCTCTCCTGGCTAACAATAAACTCTATAAACTCACCCACTTCAACTCTAAACTCTTCCCTAAGACGTTTATTCCGATCCAACCTACGATACATCCATTTTTGATTCTCCGGAATCTCCATTGCCAACTAAATAGCCCGAGCAACCCTACAACGACACTTATATATTATGGTGCATTCCAATAACTCCATCAATCTCCTTCTTATGACAAGGTATGAACCTATCCCATTAGAGAAGAAACCTTTAACAGACTCGGTTAATAATAGTTATTCCCTTATTCAAATGCCTTATACTTAACGAAATTTCGACAGCATTTCCCATCGGTCTCCAAGTACACGACTCGAGCATGGTGGGATCCACCGCGATCAAGTATGCACCCAGAGAACAAAAGGAAATGCATCAGACCCAAGATTTCATCAAGTATATGAGGCATTTGAAAATGAAAATGACTATTGTACGAGTGTGTAAAAGGTTTTTTTCCCAAACTGTCCCACTTCGACAATTCAAGATTCAATACAATGAGCATGCGTACCTTAAGAAGGTACGAATGCTCATTAATATTGAATCTCAAACAGGAAGCTATGGCTTTCATAAATTAATAATTAACTCCAACAGAAAATAAAACCATTATTATGCTCTCACTTTATACAAAATGCTTTTAGACATGAGCAGATCCTATTGAGCTCCGTTCTCCACTAACAAACAACAAAGAATTGGCAAGCACATGCATAATTACTAAATTATAAGCACACAACCAGCATCCCGCCTTTCAGACATCATGAAAACCTATTGAGCTCTGCTCTCCACTAACAAATAACACATAATTGACAAACACATGCATAATTACTAAATTATCAGCATACAACCAAGATACCACCTTTCAGATAGGATCACATCCTATTGAGCTCCGCTCTCTTCTAACAAACAACAAAATAATTCACATAACACATTACATGGAGTGTTCAGACAGCTTACCTGAGAGAGAAAACACAGAACCGAGTAAGGATAAGGGGAGGAGCTAGAGCCAACAGAGAGCAGAAGAATATGACAACAAGGACCTATCGTGCATAAATGAAATTAGTCCTTTCAAATCAAATCACTATTCTATATATACAGAATCCAGTACAACTATTTATAAGAGTAGAAACACATAAATTAATATAAAATAGAAGCAATAATATATGGTTACAAATTTAGAACAACTTGCAACTTGGTACGAGTGTTGTAACACCCCAATTTTCATTGCTTTCTTATATCTGTTGATATATTTAAATGTGGATATTTTTTATCCGAAACATAAAAAATGATTTTGACTTTAACAAAATCATTTCTAAATTCTATCTAATAGAATGAAGTTCCAGTTAAAATTTTGGGTTGAAACTCAGACAAAAACTAGTCTGTGTTTTCCCTGTAAGTAAGAATTTACTAGTCAGAGAACCTAATTTTGACTCATGAACAAAAATTGACTTTTACTCTGATCCCAAGTGATAGGAGTTATTTCGAAATTTTTCGAAATAATTAGTGAAAGCGGGTAGAGGAAGTTTGAGACGGGTAAATAACAGAATAAGATGTAGTGCAAAAATAATGTAGAGTAGAGATGATAAAAGTGATTGATGGGACTCATGAAAATTGATCACATCATAACTTTTTATCCCATTTTCTATTTTCATGGTCTTGAGTTATTGTTGCTTCAAACATATTAAACTAAACCCATCTCATGATCTTATGGTCTTTGTTAATGTTGTTATGGTTGTTTGAACAAAATGAAAAAACCCAAACCCTCTCCCCCTATGAAGGGTCTAAAATGAGTTTGAGAGAGGATGAGTGATTTTGTTTCATTTTTCCAATTCTAACACTTGTTTTAAGCTCCCTAGGACCTATATGATCAAGATCTAAGAGTTTAAGTTAAACCAAAATTCCTAGCCATTTTTCCTAGTGTTGACCGAAAATCACTCTAGGAGGAAGTAATAGGATTTCTTCAATTTTTAACTTGTAATTTATTGGTTTGTGAAGGATTCACCGAGTAACTAGTTACTAAGGCGGTACTAAAGGAAACTGAAGCTCGTTTGACTCCTTCCAAGGCAAGAAACTTGATTTTCTGAGGTAAAGGGAGTAAGCCTGAGGAGTTCCTAGTAGTTACTTATTTAATATTATGAACTGCTTGGGATGTTTTATGATATATTGATTGTCTGTGGGAATGTCTGTTTATATATATATATATATATATATATATATATATGATGTTATGATATTGAAAAAAACTATATATATGTATATATGTGGAGTTCATGATGCTAAAGTATTAGAGTTATTTATTTTTGATGAATATATGCACTTATTGTTATTTGTGTTGTTGTTTGAGACTGGTTGAAGCATGATGTATGTCATGGCTTATTAAAATTGTTTTATCAAACATATAAGGTCACAGAAAAGTGGAAATATGATTCATGGCTTTCTTTGGAAAGTGGAAAGGAAACAGAAAAGGACTAGATTTCCGTGCCGAGGTTTCAGATTGGATTCTGATTACAGTGAAGCCGGACTAGCCTTCCTCCTGTTAAGGACCTAGAGTTCCGAGACGTCGGACTAGATTCTGTTGATAAAAGATTTTGAAAATTCTTTAACGAAGATCTTAAAACTTAAGTTGATATTAAACATTTAATTAATATCTAAAAAGATGTTCCGGCAGACGTGCCGTCGAGCTACAGTTTCACACAGGGTGAACTGACAAATTTGATAGTTACGGACCAAAGACATGTTCTTAAGTCTTTGGGTCTTTAGGGACATTCGGGCTCGAACTCCACGAAATGCTTGGGGCTTTGCAATCTCATGTCGTGGAAATCGGCTACCCTGCATGAAATGTGTGGCACATTCGGTTATAGGAAAGGACCCAATGGAGAGGCCACCCAACGCGAAATAATTGTGTTATAGGAATTATCGCCGCCTATCATACTCGAGGAAGGGAAGTTAGGATCTCCGGAGATTGTGTTAGAAAGTGGATATTGAAGTGTTAATAGAAAACTTACGAATAAAGTCTTTAATTTGAACATTATTATATTTATATGAGTTGTTACTTTGGTTTTTTAATGCTGTTTATGATGTTAAATATATGACTGCTATGTTTATACTGATCATATATTGATAACTCACCTTTATGTTTTTGTCCCCTTGTTCTTGTCCTCTGTTGTGGTACTGTATTTTTGTATGTTTAGATGGACCCTCTGCACCATATGATCCACTCGGGCTTTCTAGCCCATAGCTTTGAGTTTCATGACGACACCAGCGAATGGTTATCCACCTCGGAGCCCGTAGCGCATCTTACACGGGGCCACTGCTGACTGCTAAGGGGACAGAGGAGGGAACCACATCGTGCACTCAATGAGTGATGACTGTGGAGGTCCCACTACCTCCTATCTGGACATTTCTGCGTCACCTGGTCAAGTCAGGTAATACTTACCATCAGCCACCACCACAGCAGACTACACCTGTAGGAGTACCCGCGTTACCATCACCTACCCCTATTGTCATCTATGGAGGTGAGGAAGATGATGAAGACATCATGGTTACCGAGGAGCTTCCTGAGGTGGACCCCATTGAGGAAGAGCCCGTAGAGGAGGAGCAAGAGGAACTCGAGGGCGAGGTACCTGAGTACCACCCTCTTGATGAGGAGATGGAGCCCGTGGAGGCTGAGGCTGTGGAGGTAGCGTCACCTGTCGAACCCTAGGGATGACTCGGAGGTCTCCCCAATGGACATCTTTAGAGGACCAGTAGGTTTCAGATAGTTTCCTTTTGGTAGTGTTGACTTCACAGGGTTTTTGTATATCCGGCTGATAAAAGCCCAGTTTTTTGTGTTAGTGGTCTTCTTTGCTGAACCCTGATTTGTATATTATCTGTATGTATGACTTATGTCTGTATATATTTCCTAACCTACCGTAGAACTCTGATATGATGACCCCTGGTTATAAGGGTCTTGATAGAAATGATGCACAGTTATATATATACGTTTTATGGCTCGGAGAGCCTTTCTTTCAAATCTTTATATATATAAAAGTAGCAGTCATTGGGGGCAATTTTTCCCTCCAAAACTGGGGGCACTTTTGTCATTTTCTTTTATAATTTTCTTTTTAATAGCTTTATTTAATTCATTAATTGATATTATCATTTTATAAACATATTTGACTTTTACATTACCAGTGACTGGCCACCTCAAGAAATGGTATTAATGTTGCAACAAATTGAAACTTGATATGCATTGAAACTTGATATTTTAATTCCATTGTATTGGAAGAGGTAATGTCATTAATTAGAAATTTTCAATCTATTTTTTTATTGGGGAAGCATCAATAATTTTAAACATATTTTAAATACTTATTTGTCATTCTCAAAGTTTATTAATTGCTTAATTTAATTCCAATGCCTCTTAGTAGATCAAAGGTCATGCTGCAACGTTCATCTACCACTACGTTTGTTCGAATCCACTTCCGAGTTCAATTTAAACATCTGTTGCACTATAAGAAAATGGGTAATTTCTGACAGACAATTACTGACAGACGTCAATTCCGTCGGTAATCAGGAAATTTCCGACAGAAAATACCGTCGGTAATCATGAATATGAAAAGCCAACGATATTATTGACGGAATGACCATCGGTAACCTTACCTACGGATGTTCCGTCAGTAACTCCGTCCGAAATTTGGAGCGAATTTGTAATAATTTGGTGCGTGAATGTACCAACGGCTTAGCCATTGGTAATTACCGACGGCTTGTTCTATCGAAAACTATTTTTTACATTACCGACGGACCTGCCCGTCGGTAATTCAAAAATTTGAATTATCGACGGTGTAACACCCCTCTTGGGCGTTACATATCTAACTCTTAACTCGTCGCGGAACTTAAATAAAAAGAATTTTGTTGGTTTTGCTTTCGGAAAAATAATTTACTTTAAGTCAGAAAAACTCGGGTGTAAAAATTTTCTTTCTAGATACTTCGGAAAAGTGATACACACGTCACAAAAGTAAAATCATATTATACTTGAATAAAGATCTAAAATTTTTACAAAAATTTGGACAGTGTCTCCTCTGTAATTCCAACATCCCAAACAAAAACACCTGTTAATATATTTATATTTTCATCCAAAAGAAAGGCTCTCCGAGCCATAAACATACATACTATCATAAATCAACAAAATCTTAAAATCCTAAGCTGGTCGTTCTAAAAGACATTCATGAACATAACAACAATCCAATAAAAGACTCTCAGAGTCATAATACATATAACTATGATCTTCTCCAAATGAAATTTACTCGATAAACTAAGCTGGTCGCACTATGAGACTCTTACTAAAAAAGACCCCATGGTTATTCTAGTCCAGTAAATCAACTTTCTTTAGAAGTTGGGACCAATCCCTCTGAGTGGGACAGGACCCCCTCTGCATCATCTGTACACTAAAAACAGCATACCACAAAAAGAAACAAAACAGAAGTAGTGCAAAGGTGCGTTGCTAATATATGAGCATTTAATGGTAGCCACATACACAACACACAAACAACAACATATAAACATGAAGATACATAACATAACTTCATAATTAATCAAGGAGTTCAATCCAAAAGCCAAATTCAATTTTTATAAAACCTTTCATGTCACTTCAATGTTTACTCTCTAACTCACAATTCTCCGGAGATCCTAACTTCCCTTCGTTGAGCATGATAGGCCGCGATAATGCCTATAACACAATTGTTTCGTGTTGGGTTGGCTCTCAATTTAGGTTCAATCCCCAATTGTTCTAGGGTATCGCGTCTCACCTGAATAATATTGAATAGTTCCTGATTGAGTACATTACGTGCTGGGCGATATCCACGGCCCGAGGGTGTAAATGCCCGGGCCTTCCGTGGGTTTTCGAGCCCGAATGTCCCTAATAGACCCAAAGACTAAAGGATCTATCTCTAGTCCGTAACTATCCAATTTGTCAGTTCACCCTTTGTGAAACTGTAGCTCGATACACACTGGCACGTCTGCCACAACGGCACATAGGCCAAACTATGCATGTAAAACAATGGTTTTCGCTTTGTTTTTCTTTTTCCCATCGTTCTTTCTTCGTCGAGGCTGAAAGCTCTCGATTACTTTTATTCAGGTATTAAATACATTTTTAATACTAACTCAAGATTTTAGACCAAAAACAATGATCTTAAAATCTCTTCTTCAATTCAAACACTAGCCTGACGTCTCGGTGATCTAGGTTCTTCTCAACAGGAACACTAGTCTGGCTTTACCGGCACTCCGAATTCAGCCCAATATTTCGGCAATCCAAATCCAGTCCGGGTTTATAGCTCGGAAAACTAGGTCCTTTTCTTTCCTCAAAACTCAAAACAGGAATCCTAGCCCGTAATTTCGGTAATCTAGGTCCTTTCCACTTCATTTCTTTTTCCACTTGATTTTCTTTTTCGTTTATTAAAAAATAAAAACTAAATCGAAAAACAAAATTCCTTGTCTTCTAAAATTTGTACCATGAATAAAAATTTCTTGCTTAGAAATACATTTTTCAATAACTCTTTTTCTTTTAGAAACCATATTCCACAAACTTAGAAAAATCCCTAAAATCTTTTCTCAACTTAGTACAAAATCCATAACTTTCATAATGAAATTTATCCAAGAGATCCTTTTGTCTAAAACTTTCCATTGTTGAAAAACCACTTTTTACAAACTCAAAAAGAAAATCTATGTCTTCTAAGGATTTCTCCATTTTCAAAATCTCTGTTTCCTCAAAACATTTTTCATAGACTTTCCACAATTTTCCATTTTCTTCCTTCTCCTAAGTTTAGTCTATCTCAACCCTTTCTCCATTAGGATTCTCTTTCAACTTTTGTTTTAAAGAAAACAAAACATTTTTGTTTCAATCTTTGTGGATTAACACATTTTAAATGTCTTAGTCTTTGTTAACAAGCAATGACCAGTGTCATGCCATCAGCCAATCACAGTCAATCAAAATAATCACTAGATTACAATAATAACATATTCATCCTCAACAAGTCCAATCATATCATCACAGACAATTCTATAACATTTTTCATATAAACCATTCAACAACATCAACATATATCATCATTCACAATTATCAATCAATCCTAACTCACACATTGCAAACTGATTTGTGGATTTTACAAAATAGAAGAGATTAGGGGTAAAACACTTGCCCAAGGTGAAGAGGAAGATGGAGTGGTGGATGTCTTGGAGGTCCGATGCAACTGCGACGGTGGAGCTCCGGCGAACGGCCTGAAATAGAGGAAGCAAAAGGGCCAAAACATTCAGGCGAAGGGCACGTGCCTGTCTTCTCCAGTCCAGTGGCGAGTGGCGGCGTCCAGGGCCGGTCGATGGCGTCGAACAGAGCTCGCGGCGGTGACGATGCGACACACAGCGAGGAACAAACGGACCAGACGCATGGGACTCGCGCTGTCATCTCCTTCCTCTCGCGGTGGTCGGACGAGCTTTGGAGGTGGCGACGCGTGCGGAGGGACGGTGGAGGGTGGTTGGGCGCTGGGTTGTGGAGAGAAGGAGGAAGAAAAATGAAATGAGGAGGAAGAAGAAGAAAGTAGAAGATAGGAGAAGGGGATGGGGTATCGGGTTTTCTGATGGAGATAGGAGAGAGAATTATATTTTTAACTTAGTAATTAGTGATAGGTACAAAAATGAGTGATAAATATTGAGTATAAAATTAAATACATTTTTGGCTTTTGAATCTAAAAATAAAGGGTGACAAATATATACTTTCAAAATTTGAAATAAAGAAGACATTGATAGTTGAATTGATCAACTAAGAAAATCCACATTCCAACATTTAATCTCCGATTAATGTCAAACCAGTTTATTTTCAAATCTAAAATTAAATACAGTAAAATATGAAAATAATTTTCTTTCAATCATATCATTTAAAATATTTTTCTAAACAAATACTAATAGTGACAATAACATAATATTATTGTCTAGCAAACATCCATACACTGCAATAAGGCAGTGCTAACGCACCCAATAAAATAATTTTAAAAGAGTAATAAACTACTCAAACTAAACAAAATAAAATTAAACATCCAGATAATTAACCACTCTAATTAAAATAATATAAAATAATATATTTTCCAAATTTGAAGAACAGTAAAAATTGGGGTGTTACAGACGGCATAAGCCGTTGGTAGCCATCGGAAATCGGTTCATTAAGTGCAACCAAAATCCTTTCTCCCTCATTTCCCCCTTTCTTCCTCTCTTTTCCTCTCCCTCTCTCTGGTTATGCCTTCTCTGCGCACCGCCGCCTCCCTGCCATCGCGCACCGCCGCCTCCACCTTGCACCACCTCTCTTCTTCTCTCTTTCTCTCTGTACTCTCCTTCTTCTCCCACGCTCCTCCACCCCCTCGCCCTTGTCTTCTTCTCCTCCTCGAGCCCCACCACCACCGCTGCCACCACATTGTCTCACCACTTGCTCCCTCACTGCCAGACTCGCCACCCACTACCACTTTCACCTTCCTCCCCCACTGTCAGCAGCAACCCTACCTAGGTAGGTATTTAGTTTTTGAATTTTTATTTTCTTGAATTAAATGTTTAGTTTTTAATTTGTTAATTAAGTGTTTACTGTTTAATTAGTGATGATGCTAATTTGTTTGTTACAGAGTTGCTATTATACCATCATCACCACCGCTGTAGAGGAGCCACCATTGTCTGCACTGCCAGGTGTCTATTTTATTGAATTTATATTTTTTTTGAATTTGTTTGAAATTGTTTATTTTGTCGAGTATTTAATGATATGAAACAGTTGTTATGGTTTTTTTTTTTTGGAGTGATTGTACAATTATATTTTGTTGATTTGGAAGTGTAGGAATTTGTGATTTTGATTTATAATTAATGTAGGATTTTAATTCTTATTGTAGCTAATATTTAGCTATCATATAAATTGATGCAATTAAATTTCAATTAATAAAATTAATTAATTGAAATAATGAATTAATTAAATAACTTAGGAATAATGAAGCATCCATCAAATTAAGTATTGATTTGAAGCAATAAAATAAATGATCGAAGAAGTGTTTTCAATATTCAAAGTGTTACCGTGGCGAATGGAATCGATGGCTAGATGTTAGTAAGCGAGAGTATCAAACACAATTATTTGAATTAATTTTTGTAATAATTAATATAAATTACATATTAAATAAATATTAATCAAAGGTGAGATGATTAGGTACTCATGGCGCATCGGAGAGCATGGACGAGGCGGAGGTTGTGATTAAAATAGATAGTGTAAATAAAGTTGCATATGTACATAACAATAAATTTAAAATTAATTAAGATTAAAATTGTAAATAAGTATATAATTACGTAACAATAAATTAGATGGAGCATTAAATTAAAATTTAAAAACAATAATTTCAAAAAATGACACGCATCAGGGAAATGTGATGAATTGACTGTCATTAAAACGAAGTTGCGTAAAAAAATTGAATAACAAAATAGTTTAATATGTAAATAAAATTAATTTTATATAACAATAATAAAATTAATAATAAAATTTAATATGTGTAAATATCTGATAACTAAATACTTTACTTCAAAAAAAAATTAACTAAATACTTACTTAACATTAAATATAAAAGTAAATAAATAATAAATAATGATTTAATAAATAAATAAACTTAAAAATAAATGATTTAATATAAAGTTAGACGGATAATTATGCGATTTATTTTCTAGACGAATACTTTGTGTATGATAGTTGCTTATGTGTTTTAATTTTTGTTGTTGTTGATATATATGTGTTTTATATAAAATGTCAAACTTTATATAAAATGTCTATGTTAGCAAAAGTTTTATTTTATTATATTTTAGAGTATTATTAATACGTATGTAAGAAAAACCCGAGTTTCCCGTTCGAGATTCAATTTTATTGAGCATGTGTACTCGTGGTCATGGTATCGCTCATTTTATTGAATCTTGAATTGTCCAATTGGGACAGTTTGGGAAGAAACTTTTTCTCCACTGATATACTAATTACTCGCTGATTCTCATCTGTTAAATAGTTGATGAAATTTCGAGTCGAGGCATTTGCTTTTGTTCTCCGGGTCCATACTTGATTGTGGTATCTTACCGCGGTCAAGTCATGTACTTGGAGACCAATGGGAAATGCTGCCAAAATTTCGTCAGCTATAAGACATGAGAAGCAATGAGTAACTCGTATAATACAGTAGTGAAAAAGTTTTTCCTCGAATGGGATAGGGCCACACCTTTTAAGGAAAGGGAGCGGTTTGGGGTTATAGTATCATGTTTAAAAATACGTCAATTTATCTGGATATGCAAAAGGATGGAATATTATCCATCGAGCTGTAGTTGGGTGATTGATAGGAACGAGTCTGGGAGACGACTTCTGAAACAATCATTTGTAGATGGAGTCGAGGAGTTTATATCGAAAACCAAACAACATAGTGATTATGCCGAAGAAGGGGGATTAGATGTCCGTGCATAAAGTGCAATTGTATGAAGGTTTTGAGTGATGACAACGTGAAGTTACACCTATACCGACGTGGGTTCAAGCCTAATTATTGGATATGGACTGATCATGGCGAAGAGTTGCCGGGTATTAATATGAATGAAGTCGGTGATGATGATCTTGACATAGGTGCATCAGGCAGTGGCTTACACGATGACTATGTCGAACAACTCCAGTCAATGCATATGATGGTGGATCATTGTCTTGGGCAACATGGGAATTTCGAGGCGGATGAGTCTGATGACATGGAAGAGCCTCCTAATGAATCGGCGCAGAGATTCTACAACCTATTGTTAGAGACAAATAAGTCATTGTTTGAAGGGGCGTCAGATTCAAAATTCTCAATTTGTGTTAGGGCTTCTAGCTTGCAAGTCCAATTGGAATGTCCGCGAGCAATGTTTGGAGTTTTTTTGTAAAATGCTTCAAGATGTGATACCCTTCAAAGAATTGTTGCCAAAAAGTTATTATGATGCGAGGTGGTTGGTGTCGAAACTGGGGTTGGGGGCTGAGAGGATTGATTGTTGTCCGAATGGGTGCATGCTATATTATGATAGTCAGTCTGGCACAAATGACAGTGCATTGGAAGAATGTAAATTTTGTTAGACACCCAGGTATCGCGTTCAAAGTAGTGATCGTAGGAAGAGCAAACCAGTTCCTACGAAGGAAATGTTCTATCTGCCAATAATTCCAAGGTTGCAGAGACTGTCTGCATCAGCGTAAACAGCGGGACAAATGAGGTGGCATTATGAAAATAGAAGAAAACCGGGCGTTATACACCACCCTTCTGATGGTGAAGCTTGGAAGCACTTCGATCGGGTACATCCTGATTTTGCAGCATATCCTCGCGATGTAAGACTTGGACTGTGTTCAGATGGTTTTACCCCGTACATTCAGGCGTCAGTTGTAACACCCTTCTTTTTAATTTTTGATTTTTAATTTTCCGGTAAAAATATTTTACGCTGTGTTAACCGGTACAAATACAAGTATTTATATTTGTATCTGAGGTCATGGAAATTGATTTTTATGAAATAAAAATCATATTCATACTCTATCTTAGGGTAGAAGCTTACGATAAAAATTTGGGTTGAAAATTCAGACGGAACCCGGTCTGCGTTTTCACTGACAGTATAATTTTACTGAGCAGAAAACCTAATTTTGACTCGTGAACTAAACAAAGTATGTTTTTATCACGTTTCCAACGAGTTAGGCTATTTTGAAAATTTGGTAAAAAAATAAAGCATTTTAGTTAACCTAACCTAAGTTTTTAACCATGGTTAAGGGCAATTCAAAGCCAATTTGGCTTCCTCCTTCTCATGTGTGGATGCAAATCAGTCACACCACCTCCTTTCATAGCCACACACTTGTCCCTTTACATCATGAGTACAAACCATGGTTAGAGTATTTTATTATATGTTTTAACTAAGCTTAAGTATCATTTAACTATGGTTGATTATTAAACAATTAAACCAAGCCATGTCACTCAATTTTTCTCTCATTTCTGCGCAGCAACACCCCTCACACACACTTGGAATATTTCATTTTCTCTCTTAAGTTTTCTTCACAAAACACTAACAACCTTCATACTTGTTCTTGACAAGTTCATCATTGATCATCATTTCCTTCACAAAACTTCTTCATTCCAAGGTGAGGAATCCCTTCCTAATCACCTTAGCTTCATTTATCATGCATCAAGCTCTATGTTCATCAACTATTTCATGATTTTTCATTTTTAGATCTAGAACTTCAAAATTCATAGAAAATTGTAAAAAAATCTTTTTAATGTGAAACCAATTGCTATGATCTCGTTATGTCTCTTACTATCATCATCTAAGAGCATGGGTGCCAAATAATTTTCTTTCTTATTGTTCCTATGCTGGCCGAATCTCACCCAAAAGAGGGTTTGATGATTTTGTTTTCATTTTTGAAATCTAATGCTTGATTTGAGCTCTCTAGTACCTATAAGATCTATATCCAAGAGTTGATAACCAAAAACATTTTCTAACCTATTTTGATTAAGTGGGCCGAAACTGTAACCATTGGTGTTAGAGGACTTTATTTCAAATCTTAACTTGAAACCATTTTATCTAAGTTAGTTAGGACTTTAGTAGTTTGAATCCAAAGAATGAAGTTGAGAAAATAACCCTAGAGTTCATTAATACATCATGGCCGAATTTAGCATTAAGTAGCCATAGATGGATTTTTGTCTAATGTTTGTATTAACTTGGTTGAAGGATAATTGTAGTGTACGAACGAAGGCCGGAACGTTCGTGATTTTCGGTATCGGTTAAGGTGGGGGAAAGAACCAATCTACCATCGGAAACAGATAAGTAGTATTTAAATTTTAATAATTGTGTAGGGTGACCTAAACCCTACTAGTGGTCGAGTAATCGACAAGACCAAAATCACATTGGAAGCTTTTTCGTGAAACCAATGATGATTTGGTGATTGTAGGTTTATCGATGTTAGGATTGATAATATGATATTGAGGATGCTTGATTTTATTACTTATAGATTTGATTGTGATGTATTGCTTTTGATGTTTGAATGTTATGTTTTTAAGGATGTTTAATGTCTGTCACGGTCATGATGGCCGTCACGGCCAGGCCGTGACAGGTTCTGTTTTGGGAGAATTTTGTATTTGTTTTCTGTCATGGCCGTGATGGCTATCACGGTCAGGCCACGAAAGAATCTGACTTTGTTACTGATTTGGGTTGTTTACTATGGATTGATTGTGATTAAATTATTTATTATGATGTCTTGTGATACTTGAGTAGTTAATTGATAATGTAGTATGTATGATCTGCCTGGGATGATAAACTGTTTAGTTGTGAGTAGTTGATTGATAACATAGTATGTATGATCTTCCTGGGATGATAAACTGTTTAGTTGATGTTAGGGCACGAGATGTGTGATTTAAGAGATGTGTTTGGGTGAGTGAATAATGATTTAGTGATGCCTAGCCTTAGTGTATAGATGAGATGGGATATTGAGGGTCGAGATTTGTGGTGGAAGGTTAAGGCATTAGGTTATAACAATGTGGGTTAGTAAGATTCAGGATTATAGATGCGTTGAGGTTCATGGCCGTGTGTGATGGAACACACGAGGTCGGGATAGTCCTTGAGTCCCTGAGGTACGGCACTAATTGCACAACGGCATGAGTAGTTTGGAACTACTGGAATGGTGTATGGGCACCATGGCACTAAGTTACTTGCACCGGACCGATTGGACTACTGACTAATGATAGGAATATAGATGGCCAAGTTTGCATGAGAGTAAGGGTAAAGGAACCATATAGTGGTTTAAGGTTGATTTGGAGTTTTGAGAGATGTTTGTGTTAATGGTTATTATATTTATATACTATATCCATTTCTCCACCTTTGATGATAGAAATGTGTCTTATCCCCTATTTCTGTATTTGTATATGTTTTACTTATGTGGATACGACGAGAAGATTATACGGAAGATCCGGGTGATGACGATGTGGAGGAACCAGCTGAGGACTTCACCCAGAATTTTAATGTGGAGGAGTTAGACGGGACTCCTTATGAGCTAGACGCAGGAGGACGAGCTGTAAATGGTAGTAATAGAGTTTAAGTAAATAGGGCCAGTGAGTCTAGAATTATGTGTTTATGTTTCCACAACTAAGGGTTTGTATATTGATGTACCTGTTAGGGTTCTTACTGAGAGGATGCCCTAGACAATGTTTTGGTATTGTATTTAAGTGTGTATTTATAATATGACTTTGATGTTATCTTTCATTGTTGGTCAAATTTTAATTCCTTCGCATTTTCGAATTATAATCAATGTTAAGAAAACGAGGAATCTAAATAAATAACTAAGGGCACAAGGGGCACAGGGGGTGTCTCATTATGGCCGTGTCTAGTTAAATCCACATCGGATATTAACTATGCTTAGAATGTTGGGTAGTGTGTTTGAACTTGATGCAATAAATGACATTAGTATGAATATTCTAAACCCTAAAACCATTCTTTCTTGTCTTTTGGTTGAAAACAGGGTTTTTATAGAATTTAAGCTGTGATAATCGATTATAGGAGCAAAATAATCGATTATCCACTTTCTGTTTTCTCAGTTTGCTGTTTCAGAAGTCCAATAATCGATTATATTGCCTCCATAATCGATTATATTGATAAAATAATCGGTTATTCACTTTCAGTTTTCATTTTTTGCTGTCACAGAACCTGATAATCGATTATTGACAGGTAATAATCGATTATCTAATAATCGATTATCACCTTTAGATAATCGATTATCTGCTGTCTGTTTATCATTTTGTTGTTACAGAAACCTAATAATCAATTATGACCATGAAATAATCGATTATAATGCCTTAAAACTCAACTTTTAGCAGTTTGAACCTAGAGGAAGGTTTCTCATTTGATAATATGGCATATAGTATATATATACTTGATTATGTAGTATTATATGTCATACTAATGAGAGTGGATGATTTCTTTCACAGAATCATGGCTCGAGGAAGAGGACGCGGTACAAATAGTGGTTATGGAATTCCTGAAAGAATTCTTGGAAGTGTTAACTATGAGACCACTCATACTGGAAGTGGAGGAGAGTCAGCTGAGACTCTCCAGACTATCAGAGATTTGGCCACTGCAATGCTATAACAGACACAACAGAACGCTGAGATGATGCAGATGACCAGAGACCAACAAGAACTGCAGAACCAGAGGAAAGCTGCGGAAGTTGAACATGCTGGGATGAATACATTTCTGAAAGGGAAACCTGTTGAGACCTCATAAGTCTAAAACACATTCAATGTGTAAATTCTCTAAGTTTTGATGATTCCAAATAGTTCAAGTATGATAATGTTGAACCAAATGAAATTACTGATATATTTGATAAGTGTGCAGGAAAATAGATTTAAGGTCACTCGTCTATTTTATGACCCGTCTAATTTTCAGTAGAAGCTCAATACTGACTCGTCTAAGTTTCCACTCGTCTAAAAGTTAGTCAAAGATCAAGTCAACGCTCAGGGAAGACTAAGTTCACTTGATGACATGGCAAGAAGCATGCGTCCGTCTAAGTTTAGGCTCAGTTGATCACTCGTCTAACTTTGGAACACCCCAGCACCCGTCTAATGTTTGAATGATCATCACCCGTCTAATTTTTGGATGACTTTCACCCGTCTAAAAATTCTCATTACTGATACCAAGTCAGTATGTCAGAAATCAAGTCCAAGTCACCTTATTCAAATTATATGCCATCCTTTAAGGATCTCGAAGACCTCTGGACAATAGCTTAGAGGACAAAGAATAAAAAACGTTGTTTCAAGGTTTTAAGGAATAAAACACGCAATCTCTGCACCACTGCAGTAACCTTTTGCCTATTTTAGTACAAAGTAAAAGTGCTTTCTGGAAAGTGAACTGATGTTGTACTGAAAGAGGAAAACTCTCTGCAACAAGTACAAGAAGCCTGCTGCCATATACACTGAAAGAACAGCTGCTCAGTCTAAAGTGTACTCTTGGACACCCTTGTCAAAGCTCAACGTTTCCAAGCATTTAATGAATATTCAGAACGACTCATTGGTATTAAATGGTGTCTCAGAAAGCTCAAGTCAGAAGTAAACACTTTCTGAAGCTGTGTCAAAACGGATCTCTTGATTGAAGCCTTTAAATAGATCAAACAATGAAGATGAAGCTAAGAAGTTGAATATCATAAAGAACACTACGCAGAAGCATTTACTATCTTCATTAACTTCTTCATTCCTTCATTGAATATACATTCAATCATTTGATATAAATTCGCAGTCTTTCATACTTCATATTTATTCCACTCTCTGAGTGTGATCTGAAAGATTTACAAGTTGTATTAACTACACAAAACCTTTTATCCTTTACTGTTTTGAGCCTGAAGAGGCTAGGTGAGAAAAGAATACTTGTTTGAGTGTTGAGCCTGAAGAGGCTAGGTGTGCAAAGAATACTTGTACTGTAATTTACTCAGTTATAGTGGAAACTTGGTGCTGCCAAGAAACTGGACGTAGCCCTGTGGATTTTGGGGTGAACCAGTATAAATCTCTTGAGTGATATTTCTACTCCCTTTATCTTTTAATTTGCTTAAGTATTATTTCTGTTCTAGTTTTTAACTTGGGGAGTTAATACTGTGATTATCAAACTCTATTTTAACCTTCTCTGTTTGTGTGTGCTATTCTGTCTCAATATTAGACGTGTTACTCGTCTAACTTTCTCTTATCTAAACCTTGCTTGCTGTGCCTGCGAAAATCTTTTTAAAGTAACCGAAAAAGTTGGTAAACACAATTCAACCCTCATTCTTGTGTTCACTTTGGTTATTTCAAAACCACCTCAATTTCCGAGGAGATTATGACCCGGAGAAGGCTGAGTGGTGGGTGCAAGAGATAGAGAAGATATTCAGTACTATGCGCTGTAGGGAAGATAGGAAAGTGACGTATGCTGCCTTCATGCTGACTGGAGGAGCAGAGTCTTGGTGGAGAGGAAAGAGAAGATTATTGGAAGCCAAGGGCAGACTGATAAGCTGACAGTTATTTCATGATTGCTTCCTAGAGAAATACTTTCCGCTACTCATTTGTCGCGAGAAAGAGAGAGAGTTTATGAACTTGAAACAAGGCACTATGACGATTGGGGATTATGCATCATGTTTTGAAGCTCTAATTCAATTTTCAGAGTTTTACCAACTATTTCCTGATGAAGACTGGCAGTGTAGAAGGTTCGAGGAAGGACTTCGACATGAGTTGCAAAGAGCAATAGTGTCTCTTGACATCCAGAGTTTTCCGGAGTTGGTGGAGAGATGCAGTGCCATAGAAAGTATAGATCAGAGGTAGGTTGCGGAACTGAAGCAACAAAGAAGTGGAGGTCCCATCCGACCCGGTTTTCAGAGAAGAGGAAATACTGGTTCTCAGTGGAGACAGAGATCCTACAATAGACCAGTGCAAACAAATACACCAGTGGGTGGAGCGGGTCAATAGCAACAAGGCCCAGTATGTTTTAGATGTGGAGGACCTCATTATCTGTGGGATTGCAAGGACAATCTGCGGGAAACTGGTTGTTTCATTTGCTCGTGACTGCAGATAGAGAGGTATGCAGCAACCAGTAGCTGCGGGTAAAGGAGCTGGAGGCAATCAAGGTGGAGCTGGAAGAGGAGTTTCATCAGCAAGACCACCGGTTGCTAAACCTCAAGCCACTGGAAGAGTATTTACCGTCAGGGGATCTGAATCCTCTCAATCTACCGATCTTATACAAGGTATGTGGTTAGTATCGGGTAGACTCTCGTCAGTTTTGTTTGACTCAGGTGCTATGCATTCCTTTATATATCATGAATGTGTAGATCATTTGCAATTACTTGTTTCTAGCTTACCTTATAAACTTATCATATCTACTACAACTAGTAACCCTTTGACTACTATGTCTGTTTGTTTAAAATGTCCTGTAATTATTGAGAATAGGACATTTCTCATTGATCTTATCTGTTTGCCTATGCCACAGATAGATGTTATTCTTGGCATGGATTGGCTTTCGGCTAACCATGTATTACTAGATTGTTCTAGTAAGACCTTATCATTTCTTGAGTCTTCTAGAGTAGTCTCTGCCAATAAAGGAGTATCCAGGAGTGATGATTCTCGGTAGTACGTGATGTTGTTCGCAGTGGAAACTAATGAGACTCCTAGTATATATTTTATGCCTATTGTGAGAGAGTTTCCAGAAGTTTTCCCTCCAGACGTTCCAGGTTTGCCACCAGAGAGAGAGGGGGAATTCACCAAAGATCTCGTACCAGGGACAGGACCTATATCTATAGCGCCCTATCAGATGTCACCCGTAGAGTTGGCGGATTACAGACAGTTGAACAAGGTGACGATTAAGAACAAATATACGTTGCCTAGGATAGATGATCTGATGGATCAGCTGAAAGGAGCAGCTGTGTTTTCTAAGATTGATTTGAGGTCTGGATACCATCAGATTAGAGTAAGGAAGGAAGATATACTTAAGACGGCTTTTAGGACGAGGTATGGGCATTACGAGTATTTAGTTATACCTTCCGGTGTGACTAATGCTCCAGCAGCGTTCATGGATTACATGAACAGAATTTTTAGACCATTCCTCGATAAGTTTGTCGTTGTGTTCATCGATGATATACTTATCTATTCTCATTCGCGATAAGATCATAAGGAACATTTGAGAGTAGTGCTGTAAGTTTTGAAGGATAGGCAACTTTATGCTAAAATGTCCAAATGTGAGTTCTGGATGGAGGAAGTTCAGTTTCTTGGACATGTGATCAATAAGGAAGGAATAGCAGTAGATCCAGCTAAGGTTGAGGCAGTTCTGAAGTGGGAATGGCCTAAGTCAGTACGTGAGGTACGAAGTTTTCTAGGAGTAGCTGGATATTATCGGATGTTTATAGAGGGTTTCTCAAAGATTGCGTTATCTATGATACAGTTGACGAGGAAAGATACAGCTTTTGTTTGGATAGACAAGTGTGAGCAGAGTTTTCAAAAGCTGAAAGACAGGTTGACTACATCACCTGTGTTAACATTACCTAATCCTTTAAGACAGTTTGACGTACACTGTGATGCGTTATACCAAGGTTTGGGATGTGTTCTGATGCAAGAGGGAAGAGTTGTAGTTTATGCTTTCCGACAATTGAGAATCCATGAGAGGAATTATCCAACTCATGATTTGGAATTAGCAGCCACAGTGTTCGCATTAAAGATATGGCGACACTTTATTTATGGAGCGAAGTTTAATGTGTATAGTGATCATAAAAGTCTGAAGTATCTATTCGATCAAAAGAATTGAATATGAGACAGTGGAGATGGATGGAGTTTATCAAAGACTATGAGTTTGATCTATACCATCCTGGGCTATTACATCCCGAATCTGTTGTAGTATCCGTGGTACTGCATAGAAAAATTGTAGTATTTGAATAGAAGTGATGAGTTTCACTAATAATACTATATTTGTGTCTCTTGTAGGAAAGATCGAGCGTGAGAGGATAGTGTAATTATCCTTAAATATAGTGAAGTATTTCTTGGAGTTTGTCTCGTGCTTTGCACACATTCAATATCGCTACGCTACATGGGTTTGTAGATCTATCATTCTTGAATCTACTTTGGTGTCCATTGTTACATTACAATATTATTTAATTTACACTGTGAATCGGTCATACAACCCAAGAAATATATATTTGATAAAATATAAAATCAAAGACATACTTATATAAGAATCCATTCCTTGGCATCCACATTCATCCACCCACCAGAATATTAAAAATTCAAAACATATAATTAAAACTCATAGAAAGCACTCCAACAGAAATTCACAAAGGAGCACAGGTCCCAAACATAAGTTATATGAATGTTTATTTATTTTTTTTCTTTTCTGAGTGTTCCTTTTCCATTCGTTCAAACAGACTCCCATCATAAACAGCTCGAACAGTTTCCTTTTGCAGCAAACCATCCTTGTCTTTGCAAAGAACATACAGGATCTTCCACTCTGTGTAGCTAGCAAGCCTGAGCACCAAATGGTAGCAATTAATGATACTTATATTCACCAGTAAATAATCAACACTAACAAAATTAATTTAGTACAGTATTTGGCAAGCTTAATTACCATCCTTTGTAATCCTTAGGAACTCTATTTGCCTTTAGCATCCCCATCAGTTCATCAGATGTTAAAGCATTTGGATATTTACGTGCATGCTTGCTGAAGATTTCTTCAAATTTTGAAGGAACAAACCTAAAAGTCACAGCCTGAGTAAGAATACAGATCGTATTGACATGATGTTATGAAATTATTTATCTGCTTCACAAATTATGAAGTCATTTGGCAATTGAAAAGTCAATTAAACTAGCTAGAAAGATAAAGGGAATAAATAGTCAAACAAATTAATGTGGAAAACTGAAATTGGAAACAAATAGCTCAAATAATTCGTTAGCCAAAGCTTTTAAGGAAAATTACAAACAGAATATGACATGTACACATGTAAAATGTCTAAAATTACAAACAGAATATGACATGTACACATGTAAAATGTCCACCTTCCTTCAGTATCATAGACACCAGAATCACTTCCATGTTTGGCTCTATGGATGTTTTTAACTTTAATGGGAAACAGCATAGAAGGAAACTTTCCCTACACCACCAGTCACCAGATATAAGAAGTAAGAACCGGGTAAGTCATGTGAGAAATTAGTAGCGGAAACAAATTTTACCTAGACCAAAATTTCACTGAGTATTTTTAATTATAATTATTTCTAATAATATAGTTAATCTAAAGTTAAAATGAGGAACAACATCATCATCAACAACAACAACATACTAAAAAAAAGTGACCTGATTTCCGGCGTGACTTCATTTAGGAAAGAAACCCTTAAATTTATTCAGTCTTTCTGCTAACTCTTTAATCTATTTCATGTTCGATTCTGCAAAATGACATTCTCTCTTGATTAAGAAAGATGTCTTAGTGATGTGCTCATACGCCATTTGTTGGAAATTAGACACTTAGGTCCCTGTAAAATAGATCATTTTTTATTTTTGTCCCTATCTTTTTTTATGTTTGCATTGTGTATTCCTAACTTTTAAAAATTTGCAAATCGTCCTGTCGTTAGTTAACCCCGTTAACTGCTTACATGGCTGACGGAGCTGCCAAGTCAGCTTGACACGTTGCATTAAAAATTAATTTTTTAATGCCATGTTTACTTTTCTTTTAAAATTTTTTTTTAACAAATTAAAAATAAATGGTTTTTTTTTTATAATTTCGGTTTTTAATTATAAAATATTATTTACTTTTCATTTAAAAAAAAAATCAGAAAACTCAACCTTCCATCTTCCTCTCCAAAGAGCAGAGGGAGAGAAGAAAACCTTCATCTTCTTTAATCTCCATTCTCACCATGGTCATATACATAACCCAGAAAACCTTCATCCTCTTCAATCCACCATAAATATATATACTTGATTATGTAGTATTATATGTCATACTAATGAGAGTGGATGATTTCTTTCACAGAATCATGGCTCGAGGAAGAGGACGCGGTACAAATAGTGGTTATGGAATTCCTGAAAGAATTCTTGGAAGTGTTAACTATGAGACCACTCATACTGGAAGTGGAGGAGAGTCAGCTGAGACTCTCCAGACTATCAGAGATTTGGCCACTGCAATGCTATAACAGACACAACAGAACGCTGAGATGATGCAGATGACCAGAGAACAACAAGAACTGCAGAACCAGAGGAAAGCTGCGGAAGTTGAACATGCTGGGATGAATACATTTCTGAAAGGGAAACCTGTTGAGACCCCATAAGTCTAAAACACATTCAATGTGTAAATTCTTTAAGTTTTGATGATTCCAAATAGTTCAAGTATGATAATGTTGAAGCAAATGAAATTACTGATATATTTGATAAGTGTGCAGGAAAATAGACTTAAGGTCACTAGTCTATTTTATGACCCGTCTAATTTTCAGTAGAAGCTCAATACTGACTCGTCTAAGTTTCCACTCGTCTAAAAGTTAGTCAAAGATCAAGTCAACACTCAGGGAAGACTAAGTTCACTTGATGACATGGCAAGAAGCATGCATCTAAGTTTGACTCAGTTGATCACCCGTCTAACTTTGGAACACCCCAGCACCCGTCTAATGTTTGAATGATCATCACCCATCTAATTTTTGGATGACTTTCACCCATCTAAAAATTCTCATTACTGATACCAAGTCAGTATGTCAGAAATCAAGTCCAAGTCACCTTATTCAAATTATATGCCATCCTTTAAGGATCTCGAAGACCTCTGGACAATAGCTTAGAGGACAAAGAATAAAGAACGTTGTTTCAAGGTTTTAAGGAATAAAACACGCAATCTCTGCACCACTGCAGTAACCTTTTGCCTATTTTAGTACAAAGTAAAAGTGCTTTCTGGAAAGTGAACTGATGTTGCACTGAAAGAGGAAAACTCTCTGCAACAAGTACAAGAAGCCTGCTGCCATATACTCTGAAAGAATAGCTGATCAGTCTAAAGTGTACTCTTGGACACCCTTGTCAAAGCTCAACGTTTCCAAGCATTTAATGAATATTCAGAACGACTCTTTGGTATTAAATGGTGTCTCAGAAAGCTCAAGTCAGAAGTAAACACTTTCTGAAGTTGTGTCAAAACGGATCTCTTGATTGAAGCCTTTAAATAGATCAAACAATGAAGATGAAGCTACGAAGTTGAATATCATAAAGAACGCTACGCAGAAGCATTTACTATCTTCATTAACTTCTTCATTCCTTCATTGAATATACATTCAATCATTTGATATAAATTCGCAGTCTTTCATACTTCATATTTATTCCACTCTCTGAGTGTGATCTGAAAGATTTGCAAGTTTTATTAGCTACACAAAACCTTTTATCCTTTACTGTTTTGAGCCTGAAGAGGCTAGTTGAGAAAAGAATACTTGTTTGAGTGTTGAGCCTGAAGAGGCTAGGTGTACAAAGAATACTTGTACTGTAATTTACTCAGTTATAATGGAAACTTGGTGCTGCCAAGAAATTGGACGTAGCCCTGTGGATTTTGGGGTGAACCAGTATAAATCTCTTGAGTGATATTTCTACTCCCTTTATCTTTTAATTTGCTTAAGTATTATTTCTGTTCTAACTTTTAACTTGGGGAGTTAATACTGTGATTATCAAACTCTATTTTAACCTTCTCTGTTTGTGTGTGCTATTCTGTCTCAATATTAGACGTGTCACTAGTCTAACTTTCTCTTATCTAAACCTTGCTTGCTGTGCCTGCGAAAATCTTTTTAAAGTAACCAAAAAAGTTGGTAAACACAATTCAACCCCCCTTCTTGTGTTCACTTTGGTTATTTCAGTTGGTATCAGAGCTCAGCCTCTAGGTTGAGCACTTAACAGTGTAGAGGAAAAGATCTTGGAAATGGCAGGAGAAACCAGTGGAAGCAAGAACCATGCTGGAGAAGGATCCTCAATGTCGAGACCTCCTTTCGTCAATGAAGAGGACTACATCTACTGGAAAGAAAAGATGAAGTGGTTTTTACAATCCACTAATTCTGATCTTTGGGATATCATTGATGAAGGTCCCTTTGTTCCTAAAGATGATAAAGGAGATGAAATTCCTAAAGCAAACATGACCACTGATCAAAGAACAAAATGGCAGCTAAATGCCAGAGCTAGATATGCAATCATGTGTGCTTTGAGCAGAGAAGAATTTGAAAAAGTCTGTGCTTGTGAGTCTGCAAAAGAAATGTGGGACTCACTAGCTGTTGCTCATGAAGGAACCAGCAAAGTCAAAGAAACCAAAGTCAGCATGCTTGTCAGAAAGTATGAGTTGTTTAAAATGGAGGAAGGTGAATGTATGGCCAAATGTATGGAAGGTTTCAAACCATAACCAATGGATTGAAATCCCTAGGAAAAACCTACAAGACTGAGAAACACATTCAAAAGATTCTCAGAAGTCTCCCAAAACAATGGAGACCACTTGTAACTGCTGTGTCTCAGGCCAAGGACTTAACAACAATGAAGCTTGATGAGCTTCTTGGCACCCTTCAGATTCATGAACAAGAACTGATTGAAGAGAACAATGGAAAGAAAAACAAATCCATTGCACTCAAAGCTGACAAGAAGTCATCTAAGGGAGCAAGCTCAAAAGCTCTCAAAGTAGATGAATCTTCAGAAGAATTTGGAGAGTCAAATGAGGATGACTCAAATGATGAAGATGATGAACTGTCTCTCTTCACCAGAAAAATGAAGAAGCTGTGGAAGAAAAGAAACTTCAGAAAAGACAAACCCTTCAGGCGTTTTAATAAAGAAAAGCATAACAAGGATGGTGGATCTAATGACAGAAATGTCATTGTATGTTATGAATGCAAAAAGCCTGGTCACGTCAAGGCAGAATGCCATCAACTCAAAAACAATCTTCCAAGAAATTCTTCAACAAAAAGAAGAAAGGGGTGATGGCTACTTGGGAAGATCTTGATGAAAGCTCCACTGAAAGTGAAGGAGAGGAGCTTGAAGCAAACCTCTGTCTTATGGATGATACAGATTCAGAATCAGAAACTGAGGTACATTCTGAACTTGAAAAATTGAATGATGCCTATGATGAACTATTGGAAGAATCCAACTATATATCTAAAGCTTTCAGATCCCTCAAGAGACAGTATGCTAAACTCTCAAATGAGTATACACAGAAATCTCTAGAGTGTGAGAAGTTAGCTGAAGAGAATAGTAAACTTAAGACTAAAAAGTCTGAAGTTGAGATCTTAGTTGAAACTATACCATCTGAAGAAGTAACTAAACTTCAACAGAAAGTAGAAGAGCTCACCTCAGATCTTGCCAAGTTTGTTAATGGTAGAGATAATCTGACTAAACTCTTAGGAAGTCAGAGGCACTCCCTTAACAAAGAAGGTATAGGATATTCCAATCAAGAACATCATAAAGGATCAACAAAATTTTCAAATGTAGCTGTTAAATCTATATTAGATAGCTCAAATAGATCTATATGTTCCTACTGTGGAAAAGCTGGACATATCATGTCCAAGTGTATTCACAAAAAGAGAAGGAAGTCTTCACAGACTCCTCATACTAACAAAAAAGGACCCAAGAAAATATGGGTACCTAAGGTCATGATCATTCCTGTTGCAGACATTCTCAACAGAACAAAGCAAACACCTGTCATGGTACCTGGACAGTGGATGCTCGCGACATATGACAGGCGAAATGTCTATGTTCCTAGACCTCCAACCTAAGAAAGGTGGACATGTAACCTTTGGTGGCAACCAGAAAGGAAAAGTTGTTGGTTTAGGTAAAATTGGTGGTAAACCTCCCTTACCTATTATTCATGATGTTTTATTTGTGAAAGGATTAAAACATAATCTTCTTAGCATAAGTCAATTATGTGACAGTGGATTTTCTGTATCTTTTTCTAAGGATGCATGCATAGTCAATGACTGTAGTGGAAAAACCCTCTTTTCTGCCAAAAGGCAAAACAATCTGTATAAGATTGACATGACTGAACTTTCAGATCAAAGTGTAACATGCTTTATGTCTAAAGAGGATGAAAAATGGCTGTGACATAAGAAATTAGGACATGTTAGTATGAAACAAATTTCTAAATTGAAAAAGCATAACCTTGTGAGAGGATTGCCTGACATTTCTTTTAAGAAAGATATTTTGTGTGATGCATGTCAAAGAGGTAAACAAGTAAAATCAAGTTTCAAATCCAAGAAAGAAGTCACATCCTCTAGACCTTTGCAACTGTTACACATGGATTTTTTTGGACCAGTCAGTGTGGCTAGCCTAGGTGGAAAGAAATACGGTTTTGTCATAGTTGATGACTATTCTAGATTTACATGGGTACTCTTCTTAACCCACAAGGATGAATCTTATAAGGCATTTTCAGTATTCAGTAAAAGAGTACAAAATGAGCAAGGTTTTTGTATCTCTGCTATAAGAGGTGACCATGGAGGAGAATTTGAAAATGAGCAGTTCAAACTGTTCTGTGAGGAAAATGGTATTTCTCACAATTTCTCTGCACCTAGAACTTCACAGCAAAATGGAGTAGTTGAGAGAAAGAACAGATCTCTTCAAGAGATGGGAAGAACAATGCTTAATGAAAATAATCTTCCTAAGTACTTCTGGGCAGAAGCCATTAACACTGCTTGTTATGTACAAAACAGAATACTGATTAGGCCTATTCTAAATAAGACTCCTTATGAATTGTGGAAAGACAGAAAACCCAACATATCATGTTTTCATGCATTTGGTTGTGAATGTTATATTCTCAACACAAAAGATCATCTTGGTAAATTTGACTCTAAAGTAGATAAAGGAATATTTATTGGTTATTCTGAAATGTCTAAAGCTTTTAGAATTTTTAATTCTAGAACCTCTGTTGTAGAAGAATCAATTCATGTAAAGTTTAATGATGGTTTGAAGACTGATAGGGAACTAGCAGATCTAGAGGATGATGTTGCAAGTATTGAACTCAATCCTGTAGTAGAAGAATCTTCGGACAAGTCACGTGTCTGAAATACAGACTAATGCTGATAAGTCTGAAACTCAGACTCTGAAGAAAGATTGGAAATTCAAGACCTATCATCCAGAAGATCTCATCATTGGAAGTCCATCTCAAGGAGTTAGAACCAGATCTGCTTTCAATGAAAATAACAACGTGGCCTTCATATCAGACTTGGAACCTAAAAAGATTGAAGAAGCTCTGCAAGATGAAAGCTGGATTCTAGCCATGCAAGAAGAGCTAAATCAGTTCAAAAGGAATGATGTCTGGACACTAGTTTCTAAACCGAAAGAGAAAACCATTATTGGAACCAGATGGGTGTTTAGAAATAAACTAGATAAAGATGGAAAAGTGGTAAGGAACAAGGCAAGACTAGTTGCCCAAGGCTACAATCAACAAGAAGGTATTGATTTCACTGAAACTTTTGCTCCTGTAGCTAGACTAGAAGCAATTAGGATTCTCATGTCATATGCTGCACAACATGATATAACTCTTTATCAAATGGATGTCAAAAGTGCATTTCTAAATGGAATAATTGAGGAGGAAGTTTATGTCAAGCAACCTCCTGGATTTGAGGACTCTGAAAATCCTCACCATGTCTATAAGCTTAAGAAAGCTTTGTATGGACTCAAACAAGCTCCTAGAGCTTGGTATGATAGATTAAGCACATACCTAATGGAAAATAACTTCATTAGAGGAAAAGTAGACACTACACTTTTCAAGAAATGCTCAAGAAAAGACTTCATAGTAGTACAGATTTATGTTGATGATATTATATTTGGTGCTACTAATGAAAAGCTCTGCAAAGAGTTCTCTGAGTTGATGCAGAATGAATTTGAGATGAGCATGATGGGAGAATTGAAGTTCTTCCTTGGTCTTCAAATAAAACAGTCAAATGATGGAATCTATATCCATCAACAGAAGTACACCAAGGAGCTTCTGAAAAAGCATAAAATGGAAAATTCAAAGCCTATGAGTACTCCTATGCATCCAACAGTTGTTCTAAACAAGGATGAGGACGGTAAAAAGGTAGATCAAACTGTCTACAGAGGTATGATTGGATCTCTGCTATATTTAACTGCTAGCAGACCTGATATTCAATTCAATGTCTGTCTTTGTGCTAGATTTCAATCAGACCCTAAGGAATCTCATTACAAGGCTGTCAAAAGAATTTTCAGATATTTAATTGGAACCACTAACCTTGGTCTATTATATAAGAAATCTGAAGATTTCAGGTTAGCTGGATTTTGTGATGCTGATTTTGCTGGAGACAGAATTGACAGAAAAAGCACCAGTGGAGGATGTCACTTCATTGGAGCAAATATGATCTCTTGGTCAAGCAAAAGGCAAAGCACCATTGCTCTATCAACTGCTGAAGCTGAATATATATCTGCAGCTAGTTGTTGTTCACAACCACTTTGGGTAAAATATCAACTTGAAGATTATTCAATGATTGAGCATAATATACCTGTTTGGTGTGATAATACTAGCGCCATTAATCTGTCTAAAAATCCAATACAGTATTCTAGAGCAAAGCATATAGAGATAAAGCATCATTTCATTAGAGACTATGTTCAAAAAGGTGTTTTTGAAATTAAGTTTGTAAACACTGATTATCAGTGGGCAGACATTTTTACTAAACCTTTAAGTGAAGATAGATTTGTTTTTATTAGAAGAAATCTTAACATGCATAATGTATCTGAATAAATGTTTTGCTGATATGTCTGAAAAATTACTTGTCTATTTTTCTATATTCTATGATTACTTGACTCGTCTAATTTAGCCAAGCGTCCAATGACATGGCTAAAAGCACTCAGTGCTAAATTCTGACTGAGACACATGTACATTGAATTTTCCCTCCTTTTCTTAAATATTTTATTATCTTTTATTTGAAATTGATTGATTGTCATTTATGGCAACACTCTCTTTCCTTGTTCCCAACGTAAAAAGCACTCAAGCGTTTCTAACAAAACCCGTGTCTTTTCAAAATCTACCCACTCAAAATTTCTTGCTCACAAACTCTTCCTCTAAAGCTCTCTTCGTCTTCTTCTTCTCGAGACTTTCTCTGTCAAACCCTAATCCTCTTCTCTCAAAATCAAATGGCACCCAAAAGCCTTCTTGAGACGTTATCTGAGAAGACCAAGGTATCTATTGCTGAGTTGAAGAAGGTGCTCCCTGGAAGAGTTCCGAACTTTGATGAACTCAGAACCAAGGTTTTGGACGTGCTTCCAGAGCTTAACCATGCCGGATGGTTACTGTTCTTTCAACTGCAAGAACGTGTTTTCCCTGCTCTAGTTAGGGATTTCTGGACCACGGCAAAAATCACCAAGGATACTACTACCCACATGATTTCTGGGGATGTTGGTGAGGATCACATTTTCATCACTCACGAGTTACTCGCTGAAGTAACAAAATGCCCTAGGGAAGGAGCTGGGCATTATAAAGACTGGATGAAGGATCAAGGGGAAGACAATGTGAATCTGGTGCTCTATGGGACTGCAAACCCTGGTAACATGGATTCAAAGTATCTGACTCCTAAGGCAAGATTTTTACATGTCTTACTTATAAACTGTGTAATGCCTAGGACTGGGTCTAGAAACCATGTCAACCTGCTAGAAAAGTTTGCTCTGTTTCATCTTGTCCAAAGAATCAAGATAGACATAACTGATCTGATTTTCATTCATATGGAAAAAGCTGTAAGGGGAAAAGATAAGGACTACCCCTTTGGAATGGTTATGACTAGAATCTTTAGGGCATGCAAACTGGATTTGAGAAGGGCTGTATCTGCTGATCTCTGTACTGAGATTACAACAAAGACCCTAGCTTTAATGAAGATGAACTTGACCCCTACTCTTGGTCACAATGCTGAAGCCTCTGCTCAGATGGAAGCAACTGTTTCCATTCCTGGTGTTAAAGCTGAAGTTGTTGAGGAACCAGCTGAGGAAATCAGGATTAACTTCAGAGGAAGAAAAGGAAAGTCACCAAAACAACTGCTGAAACTTCTGTGACTGAAGAGACTACTCAGGTTGTTGAACCTGCTACTGCTTCTGTCTCTGAGGAAGCTGCTGCCTCTGCACCTAAGATTACTAAGGTCTTCAAGAGAAAGAGGACAGTACAAGCTGAGGGGGAGTCTCAATCAGAAGAGACTGTGATCCCTAAAAAGAAGAGGACAACAGTCACAAAGAGGAAACTTGTAGTACCTCCCTCTTCATCACCATCACCTTCACCTCAGAAGGATTCATCCCCTCCACCTCAGGAAACAGAACCTATTACCACAACAGCTCCAACTCCACAACCTTCACCTCAAAGAACACCTACACCACCACAAAGATCACCATCCCCTCAACCATCACCAAAAATCCCAACACCACCTACATCACCAAAAATTCCCACTCCACCTACTTCACCAAAAATCCAAACTCCAGCACATACATCACCTAACCATCACTCTTCTGAACCTAACCCTACTACATCAGAAACTCACACGTCTGATACTCACTCACCAGTACCAACCTCACCACAAATTTCTCACCATTCTGACATTCCTCAAACTGAGGATTTCAATGACTTTGAGGATTTTGACAATCTTACTCCTCCTCCCTCACCAAAATCACCAATCCCTGACCATATCACTAACCAGTGCCAAGTGCCTCTGAGAATAGTCTTTCCAGACTTATTCTCTGAAACCAGACATAACCCTATCCCCTTAGCCACTATATCTCCCTACAACCCATCTTCCAGAACCACCCCTTCTCTGTCACAGATGAATCCTGTCCCTCTTATCTTGATGGAAAAACCTTGGACATGATTGCCTCTTTGGAAGCTGAAAGACAGATTGTGAGGCTGGAAAGGTCACAGAAGCCAGTAGGGAAATGGCTATTCAACCCTCACATCTTTATGAAGCCCTCAACTACAATCAGAGTAATGCCTGACTCCATGGCTCTGAAAGGAAAGCAGAAGAAAATATCCTTGCCATTGGATCAGAAGTTCTCTCTTATCAAGAGAAATGATCAGAAGCTTAAATTCAGAGAGAGGATGTTCTCCAAAGGTGGCTCCAGTTCTGGGTTGACAGAAGAAGAGAAGGCAGACATTTCCACCAGAGGTAGCCAAGCCTATGCTCTCTACCCTTTTTCACCCTCCATTTACACACTCCCTCCCTTCTTCATGGTCTTTCCTTTCTTTATTTTAAATTTCCCTGAAACTGCCCCTTTCACACACATAAATCTCATTAGGAGATCTTATGAGTTTCTTCTCTCTGTCATAGATTCTCCTCTACATCATGACAGAATTCATGCCTTTTTAGTGGAATTCTATCCCAATAATGATTTTGTAACCACTCTGTCAACCAATGTCTTTCTAGATCCTCACCTTGAGGATGATATTTCTGTTGAAGAGTTACCTCCTACCCCTCCTCCTTGTCCACCTCCTCCATCAACTTCTGGAACTTCTCTGGCCACTACAGATACTACCTCTCCAGTTGTTGCATATGATCCTCCTGCATATCAGAGACTTGATGAAATGGTTACAAGTTTGCAGACTGTCATTCAAAGACAGGATGAAGCAATTGCTCAACAGACTGCATTTTAAGCTCAGATACTAGCTCAGCAGCAAGCAATGCAGCAGATGATGGAAGCTTTCTTTAAAAGCCAAGGAGGCCCTAGTTCTTAGTTTTTAGGAATCTATTTTTCATTTCTTTGTTGAGTCATGTAGTGTACTAAGTCAGTGATGTCTATCACTTGTATCCCTTCTTGACTTTGGTTAAATGAAATGAGTTTTTCTTTTGATTTCTTTTGGCAATTTATATTCTTTATTGTTTATCTCTTTGATTGATGCCAAAAGGGGGAGAAAATAAAAATAAATTTTCATGATTTTATATGTTATTCTCTTTAATATCATGTTCTGTTCTGATATTTGCCTTTACTTAGAGCATAAACTAAGGGGGAGCATAACTGTTTAGAAATTTCTACTGTTTCTTTTTTATGTTCAATAAAATCAGAAAAGATATTTGTCATCATCAAAAAGGGGGAGAATGTTGAGACCTCATAAGTCTAAAACACATTCAATGTGTAAATTCTCTAAGTTTTGATGATTCCAAATAGTTCAAGTATGATAATGTTGAGCCAAATGAAATTACTGATATATTTGATAAGTGTGTAGGAAAATAGACTTAAGGTCACTCGTCTTTTTTATGACCCGTCTAATTTTCAGTAGAAGCTCAATACCGACTCGTCTAAGTTTCCACTCGTCTAAAAGTTAGTCAAAGATCAAGTCAACGCTCAGGGAAGACTAAGTTCACTTGATGACGTGGCAAGAAGCATGCGTCCGTCTAAGTTTGGCTCAGTTGATCACCCGTCTAACTTTGGAACACCCCAGCACCCGTCTAATGTTTGAATGATCATCACCCGTCTAATTTTTGGATGACTTTCACCCGTCTAAAAATTCTCATTACTGATACCAAGTCAGTATGTCAGAAATCAAGTCCAAGTCACCTTATTCAAATTATATGCCATCCTTTAAGGATCTCGAAGACCTCTGGACAATAGCTCAGAGGACAAAGAATAAAAAATGTTGTTTCAAGGTTTTAAGGAATAAAACACGCAATCTCTGCACCACTACAGTAGCCTTTTGCCTATTTTAGTACAAAGTAAAAGTGCTTTCTGGAAAGTGAACTGATGTTGTACTGAAAGAGGAAAACTCTCTGCAACAAGTACAAGAAGCCTGCTGCCATATACTCTGAAAGAACAGCTGCTCAGTCTAAAGTGTACTCTTGGACACCCTTATCAAAGCTCAACGTTTCCAAGCATTTAATGAATATTCAGAACGACTCATTGGTATTAAATGGTGTCTCAGAAAGCTCAAGTCAGAAATAAACACTTTCTGAAGCTGTGTCAAAACGGATCTCTTGATTGAAGCCTTTAAATAGATCAATCAAACAATGAAGATGAAGCTAAGAAGTTGAATATCATAAAGAACACTACGCAGAAGCATTTACTATCTTCATTAACTTCTTCATTCCTTCATTGAATATACATTCAATCATTTGATATAAATTCGCAGTCTTTCATACTTCATATTTATTCCACTCTGAGTGTGATCTGAAAGATTTGCAAGTTGTATTAACTACACAAAACCTTTTATCCTTTACTGTTTTGAGCTTGAAGAGGCTAGGTGAGAAAAGAATACTTGTTTGAGTGTTGAGCCTGAAGAGGCTAGGTGTGCAAAGAATACTTGTACTGTAATTTACTCAGTTATAGTGGAAACTTGGTGCTGCCAAGAAACTGGACGTAGCCCTGTGGATTTTGGGGTGAACCAGTATAAATCTCTTGAGTGATATTTCTACTCCCTTTATCTTTTAATTTGCTTAAGTATTATTTCTGTTCTAGCTTTTAACTTGGGGAGTTAATACTGTGATTATCAAACTCTATTTTAACCTTCTCTGTTTGTGTGTGCTATTCTGTCTCAATATTAGACGTGTTACTCGTCTAACTTTCTCTTATCTAAACCTTGCTTGCTGTGCCTGCGAAAATCTTTTTAAAGTAACCGAAAAAGTTGGTAAACACAATTCAACCCTCATTCTTGTGTTCACTTTGGTTATTTCAAAACCACCTCAATTCCGAGGAGATTATGACCCGGAGAAGGCTGAGTGGTGGGTGCAAGAGATAGAGAAGATATTCAGTACTATGCACTGTAGGGAAGATAGGAAAGTGACGTATGCTGCCTTCATGCTGACTGGAGGAGCAGAGTCTTGGTGGAGAGGAAAGAGAAGATTATTGGAAGCCAAGGGCAGACTGATAAGCTGACAGTTATTTCATGATTGCTTCCTAGAGAAATACTTTCCGCTACTCATTTGTTGCGAGAAAGAGAGAGAGTTTATGAACTTGAAACAAGGCACTATGACGATTGGGGATTATGCATCATGTTTTGAAGCTCTAATTCAATTTTCAGAGTTTTACCAACTATTTCCTGATGAAGACTGGCAGTGTAGAAGGTTCGAGGAAGGACTTCGACATGAGTTGCAAAGAGCAATAGTGTCTCTTGACATCCAGAGTTTTCCGGAGTTGGTGGAGAGATGCAGTGCCATAGAAAGTATAGATCAGAGGTAGGTTGCGGAACTGAAGCAACAAAGAAGTGGAGGTCCCATCCGACCCGGTTTTCAGAGAAGAGGAAATACTGGTTCTCAGTGGAGACAGAGATCCTACAATAGACCAGTGCAAACAAATACACCAGTGGGTGGAGCGGGTCAATAGCAACAAGGCCCAGTATGTTTTAGATGTGGAGGACCTCATTATCTGCGGGATTGCAAGGACAATCTGCGGGAAACTGGTTGTTTCATTTGCTCGTGACTGCAGATAGAGAGGTATGCAGCAACCAGTAGCTGCGGGTAAAGGAGCTGGAGGCAATCAAGGTGGAGCTGGAAGAGGAGTTTCATCAGCAAGACCACCGGTTGCTAAACCTCAAGCCACTGGAAGAGTATTTACCGTCAGGAGATCTGAATCCTCTCAATCTACCGATCTTATACAAGGTATGTGGTTAGTATCGGGTAGACTCTCGTCAGTTTTGTTTGACTCAGGTGCTATGCATTCCTTTATATATCATGAATGTGTAGATCATTTGCAATTACTTGTTTCTAGCTTACCTTATAAACTTATCGTATCTACTACAACTAGTAACCCTTTGACTACTATGTCTGTTTGTTTAAAATGTCCTGTAATTATTGAGAATAGGACATTTCTCATTGATCTTATCTGTTTGCCTATGCCACAGATAGATGTTATTCTTGGCATGGATTGGCTTTCGGCTAACCATGTATTACTAGATTGTTCTAGTAAGACCTTATCATTTCTTGAGTCTTCTAGAGTAGTCTCTGCCAATAAAGGAGTATCCAGGAGTGATGATTCTCGGTAGTACGTGATGTTGTTCGCAGTGGAAACTAATGAGACTCCTAGTATAGATTTTATGCCTATTGTGAGAGAGTTTCCAGAAGTTTTCCCTCCAGACGTTCCAGGTTTGCCACCCGAGAGAGAGGGGGAATTCACCAAAGATCTCGTACCAGGGACAGGACCTATATCTATAGCGCCCTATCAGATGTCACCCGTAGAGTTGGCGGATTACAGACAGTTGAACAAGGTGACGATTAAGAACAAATATACGTTGCCTAGGATAGATGATCTGATGGATCAGCTGAAAGGAGCAGCTGTGTTTTCTAAGATTGATTTGAGGTCTGGATACCATCAGATTAGAGTAAGGAAGGAAGATATACTTAAGACGGCTTTTAGGACGAGGTATGGGCATTACGAGTATTTAGTTATACCTTCCGGTGTGACTAATGCTCCAGCAGCGTTCATGGATTACATGAACAGAATTTTTAGACCATTCCTCGATAAGTTTGTCGTTGTGTTCATCGATGATATACTTATCTATTCTCATTCGCGATAAGATCATAAGGAACATTTGAGAGTAGTGCTGTAAGTTTTGAAGGATAGGCAACTTTATGCTAAAATGTCCAAATGTGAGTTCTGGATGGAGGAAGTTCAGTTTCTTGGACATGTGATCAATAAGGAAGGAATAGCAGTAGATCCAGCTAAGGTTGAGGCAGTTCTGAAGTGGGAATGGCCTAAGTCAGTACGTGAGGTACGAAGTTTTCTAGGAGTAGCTGGATATTATCGGATGTTTATAGAGGGTTTCTCAAAGATTGCGTTATCTATGATACAGTTGACGAGGAAAGATACAGCTTTTGTTTGGATAGACAAGTGTGAGCAGAGTTTTCAAAAGCTGAAAGACAGGTTGACTACATCACCTGTGTTAACATTACCTAATCCTTTAAGACAGTTTGACGTACACTGTGATGCATTATACCAAGGTTTGGGATGTGTTCTGATGCAAGAGGGAAGAGTTGTAGTTTATGCTTTCCGACAATTGAGAATCCATGAGAGGAATTATCCAACTCATGATTTGGAATTAGCAGCCACAGTGTTCGCATTAAAGATATGGCGACACTTTATTTATGGAGCGAAGTTTAATGTGTATAGTGATCATAAAAGTCTGAAGTATCTATTCGATCAAAAAGAATTGAATATGAGACAGTGGAGATGGATGGAGTTTATCAAAGACTATGAGTTTGATCTATACCATCCTGGGCTATTACATCCCGAATCTGTTGTAGTATCCGTGGTACTGCATAGAAAAATTGTAGTATTTGAATAGAAGTGATGAGTTTCACTAATAATACTATATTTGTGTCTCTTGTAGGAAAGATCGAGCGTGAGAGGATAGTGTAATTATCCTTAAATATAGTGAAGTATTTCTTGGAGTTTGTCTCGTGCTTTGCACACATTCAATATCGCTACGCTACATGGGTTTGTAGATCTATCATTCTTGAATCTACTTTGGTGTCCATTGTTACATTACAATATTATTTAATTTACACTGTGAATCGGTCATACAACCCAAGAAATATATATTTGATAAAATATAAAATCAAAGACATACTTATATAAGAATCCATTCCTTGGCATCCACATTCATCCACCCACCAGAATATTAAAAATTCAAAACATATAATTAAAACTCATAGAAAGCACTCCAACAGAAATTCACAAAGGAGCACAGGTCCCAAACATAAGTTATATGAATGTTTATTTATTTTTTTTCTTTTCTGAGTGTTCCTTTTCCATTCGTTCAAACAGACTCCCATCATAAACAGCTCGAACAGTTTCCTTTTGCAGCAAACCATCCTTGTCTTTGCAAAGAACATACAGGATCTTCCACTCTGTGTAGCTAGCAAGCCTGAGCACCAAATGGTAGCAATTAATGATACTTATATTCACCAGTAAATAATCAACACTAACAAAATTAATTTAGTACAGTATTTGGCAAGCTTAATTACCATCCTTTGTAATCCTTAGGAACTCTATTTGCCTTTAGCATCCCCATCAGTTCATCAGATGTTAAAGCATTTGGATATTTACGTGCATGCTTGCTGAAGATTTCTTCAAATTTTGAAGGAACAAACCTAAAAGTCACAGCCTGAGTAAGAATACAGATCGTATTGACATGATGTTATGAAATTATTTATCTGCTTCACAAATTATGAAGTCATTTGGCAATTGAAAAGTCAATTAAACTAGCTAGAAAGATAAAGGGAATAAATAGTCAAACAAATTAATGTGGAAAACTGAAATTGGAAACAAATAGCTCAAATAATTCGTTAGCCAAAGCTTTTAAGGAAAATTACAAACAGAATATGACATGTACACATGTAAAATGTCTAAAATTACAAACAGAATATGACATGTACACATGTAAAATGTCCACCTTCCTTCAGTATCATAGACACCAGAATCACTTCCATGTTTGGCTCTATGGATGTTTTTAACTTCAATGGGAAACAGCATAGAAGGAAACTTTCCCTACACCACCAGTCACCAGATATAAGAAGTAAGAACCGGGTAAGTCATGTGAGAAATTAGTAGCGGAAACAAATTTTCCCTAGACCAAAATTTCACTGAGTATTTTTAATTATAATTATTTCTAATAATATAGTTAATCTAAAGTTAAAATGAGGAACAACATCATCATCAACAACAACAACATACTAAAAAAAAGTGACCTGATTTCCGGCGTGACTTCATTTAGGAAAGAAACCCTTAAATTTATTCAGTCTTTCTGCTAACTCTTTAATCTATTTCATGTTCGATTCTGCAAAATGACATTCTCTCTTGATTAAGAAAGATGTCTTAGTGATGTGCTCATACGCCATTTGTTGGAAATTAGACACTTAGGTCCCTGTAAAATAGATCATTTTTTATTTTTGTCCCTATCTTTTTTTTATGTTTGCATTGTGTATTCCTAACTTTTAAAAATTTGCAAATCGTCCTGTCGTTAGTTAACCCCGTTAACTGCTTACATGGCTGACGGAGCTGACAAGTCAGCTTGACACGTGGCATTAAAAATTAATTTTTTAATGCCATGTTTACTTTTCTTTTAAAATTTTTTTTTAACAAATTAAAAATAAATGGTTTTTTTTTATAATTTCAGTTTTTAATTATAAAATATTATTTACTTTTCATTTAAAAAAAAATCAGAAAACTCAAAACCTTCCATCTTCCTCTCCAAAGAGCAGAGGGAGAGAAGAAAACCTTCATCTTCTTTAATCTCCATTCTCACCATGGTCATATACATAACCCAGAAAACCTTCATCCTCTTCAATCCACCATAAACCCTCACTACTTCCATAACCAAAACATCACCTAAACAAGGAAAAAGCAAAACAGAAATAATACCACCATATCTGCATCACCACCCTTAGAAACCCCAACCTCCATCCCTTGATCCCACTGAGTAGCTCACTGCTTCACCTCCTCCTCTGATGCTTACCCAAGAAAAAGAGTATACGCAATTCACATATATATATTTTTTAATTTTAAAATTAAAAATTAAAAATTAAAAATTAAAATAAGACATGAACACTTGAATGTTGAATCAGAAACCCAGAAAACGTAGTATAAGCAATTCACAACCAAAAACATTAACATGAACATATGATTGTCTATAAATCAAAAGCTTTTAAGCATATCTTTATTGTCCTAAATTTCCAAACTAAGGGTGCGTTTGATACGTATTAATGCACAGGATAGTTCAGGACAAGCAGGACAGCACAACACAATCCCTTGAGTCACATGACAACTTTTTGCCCTGAACATCGTTTGATAGATAATGGACAGCACAAGTAAAATAATATTAATTTTACTATGATACTCTTTGTGATGTATATCATTATATATTAATATAATGATATTAATATCATTATATATTAATATAATATTATTAGAGAGAGAAAAGAGAGAGGGGAGAGAGAGAGAGAGAGAGAGAAGAGGGAGGGGAGAGAAGAGAAGAGAGAGGAGAGAAAGAAGAGAGGGAGGGGAGAGAGGTAAGGATAATTTTGTCTATTTTGGTAGTCTGTCCATGGGACAAAAATTTGTCCCATGGTTTGGTAAGGGACAAAATTTTGGGTTTTTGTCCTGTCCCTCACCCCCTTTTTTTTGTCCTGTCCCTCACCCTCCTTTTTTGTCCTGTTCCCTGACCACTTTTCAAATCAAACAGGGGACAAAATATTTTGTGCTGTCTAGTCCCCTCCATTTTTGCAAATCAAACCCACCCTAAGTCTCTTGAAATCATAGCCGAAGGCCTGAAGCTATTATGCTTTGATATTGGCTTTGTGCGATAGTGCGTAGGTAGGCAATCTTTGGTGGAGCTCTTTGTTCCTGGGTGCATCGAATTAGTGAAGGGTTATGGGGTGGATATGGGGTGTTGGATAAACCCAGGCGGCAATGGATCTGGGATATTGGAGGAAAAGGGTTATGAAAATGGTGGCGACGGAGCTAGGGTGTCGAAGAAACGCAGCACTTCGGCTCCGTATACGTCTTCTTCTTGCACTTTTTGGCGACGCCGCGAAGGCAGAGGACAAGGTGGAGGTCGTGGAAATCTCTGGACGAAAGAGTGTTGGGGTCGGAAGAGATTGATGGTGGAGGGTGGTGGCTGAGGACCAGATCTTTAGATGGAAGAGATAAGGAAGGAAGAGAAGAAAGTAAAAAGAAAGAGGGAGGAGAACTCAAGGTTTGTCAATGGCAGAGGGGGAAAATCTTGGAGGAGAAGGGTTAATTTAGTAATATCTTATTTATGTAATAAAATGTTGTCTTTTAAATTAATTTTTTTTAGAAAATTAAATAGTTTTACTGAAATGCCATGTGGCATTAAAAAAATAATTTTTAATGTCAAGTGGCATGCTGAATAGGAAGCTCCATTTGCCACGTCAGCAGGTAACGAAGTTGACTGACGGTAGGGACGTTTTGGAAAATTTTAAAAGTTAGAAATACACAATGCAAACCAAAAAAAAAAAATAGGGACGAAAACAAAAAAACATGGCATATTTTACGGGAACCAAAAAATTCGTTGTTAATGGATATACAAATCTTTGTTAATGGTGTCCAAGCAAATGATTTGATAAATTGGTCAATGATGTTATTATCGTAATTGATGATGTATAAAGTTTGGTTAATAATCTCAAAATCTCATATGTAGAGATAACGTAACGTTGGTGGGAATTAATCTTCAAGGTTCTGTGAGCAAAGATATCATAACCCAGAGAGAGATGACAGATCAAGGGACACCACACATCTAGCCTGTTTACTCTTCTTTATTTCACTTTTACTTTACACCACACATTGTTGTTACACATTTGCCTTTACGCTTAATATTTATTCTTTAATTATTCCCTTCCTTTGATGTTGAATATTTATTAGTATTAAAATATTCAAAACCACAAATTTTCAAACAATTCATACGTGCTTCACTTTCAAGTTTTGCACTGTTGCAGCATATGTTTAATGGCGACTTCTACCGTGCACAAGTGGGATGGGTACCCCCACCGTGCACAACCTTAAATAACTGTTATCTACCATTGGATTAATCTAATCCACACAATAATATCATGCACCCACCACACCTTATCTCTTCCCCAACTCCATCCACACCATTCTCTCTGCTGTCTATGATCTGCCTAGCTTTCATTGACTTCACGGCGGACTGCCCCGACGCCTTCACAGCCGAAGACGACGGCGGGGCGGCGGTGGCAGAGCCACGGCGTAGATTCGCTGCTCCTTGTTGGATCTCCATGAAATGGTGGTGTGGGAATCGTTGTGGTCTCCCTGCCCCATCGAGTTCATCCCCTCGCCGTCGCGGCCAGAACTCGATCGGCGGCGTCACGAGCTTCGTGACCGGAACTAGGTTTTCTCTTCTCCGGCGGGGAACTCTAACGAAGGACGTGGTGGAGAGCTTCGACGAGCTTGGAGGAGTAGATTCGCTGCTCCGTTTCGGATCTCCATGGAATGGTGGTGAGGGAATCGTTGTGGTCTCCGATTTGGCGGCGCTTCTCTGCCATAGTAGAACCACACCGCTGCCTTGAAGCCCACTCGTGTCTTGAATCTTGATGTCATCGAACATGGAGGTTTTTTTGGAGGTGGAGGTGGTGCATTAGATAGAAGCTCTCGGGGTGCGGCGCCGGTTGGCTTGGGAGTGTTTGATAGCGCGGCCATGAGAGAGTTAGTCACCGGAGGACCGTCGTCGTTGGCAGCGATGATGGCGGACTTGGAGGAAGGGAGGCAGTCGGGGGAGACACTGACAGCAGTGGCGGACCTTGGATAATTTTTTGGGGGGAGCCATATGCTACAAATTAAAATAATATAATTAAAATTCATATAAATTACTTATAATTTATTTTAATGCAAAATGACAATAAAATAATAAAAGGTAAAATATACCTATATGATGGTAAATGAGTTTAATTTATATATATTGTCAGTGTAAAGATTTTTACATTGACAGCCAATTAGAATTCATGAGATTGATGACTATTAGATAATTAGTTAATAGTCGAACATTTTTAATGATATATCAATTTTTTAATTGATTCACAGTATAAAAAACTTTACACTATTAATGTATATCAATTAAATCATATAGTAATACAAACAATCTTCATAAAAAAAATAGTAATACATACACTTAACCATTTTATATAATGAAATTAACTTTATTTTATCTCACATCACTTGCTGTCCTAAATGCAATTAACCGCTTAAGGTAATCATAAAGTAGTCTAAAATAGTCTGGTCTCCAACTGAAAGCAAGCGACAAAAAATAAAGAAGAACTGGGATGCCATAAATTAAAATTTGAGGGATGCCTTAAAATAAATTATACTAGAAAAATTAAATTTTTAACTTTTTTTGGGGGGAGCCGTTGCTCCCCCCGGCCACAATGAAGGACCGCCCCTGACTGACAGAGAGAGTCTAAGGGCGGAGGACACCATGAACAGGGAGGGTGTGGAGGAAGAGATTTGATCTGGTGTGGGAGGAGTAAATTAACATCTATAAACTTCTCTAATCCAATGGTTGTAACAACTTGTGCACGGTGGGGGTACCCATCCCACTTGTGCACGGTAGAATTCGCCTATGTTCAATTGCAAAATCATGCTAATCTCTCGGTTCTCCACTTCTCCGCAAACAGGTAATCATATATTCTTATATTCTTATATTCTTATTAACAAAAGTTGAGGCCATTGGTTCAATTGCTCGCAAGTCCATGTCTCGGTGTTTCACAGGAAAACATTATTTCTCTCTTTCTCAGTTTGTGTTTATATATTTTGGTTTTTTAATCAATAATTGCTTTTAATTTTCCTTTTTTGGTACATATATATGTTTCATCTCTTCATCATAACGTATCGATGAAACTTTTGCACACGAAAGTAACGAATCTAGCCGAAAGAAAGAAATACCGGGCGGGTTCTCTGACTGAGACCGATATTGATGAAAATAGCACCGACAGTGGACAACAGAATCCCACAACCTATTGCTCGAAATCCTGCAATCGAGAGAGCATCTTACAATAAATGACAAAAATCCATCAAGTAAAATCAGTTAAGGTTCCTTTTTAGTTGTCTTTCATATTTTTTTTTTTATAATGACAGTTTTAATCCCTCTACTTTTTGTCATATGCAATTTTAGTCCCTCAAATTTTTTTTAATATATTTGATCCTTCAATTTTTTAGATGTTGCAAAACTAGTCCCTACATCCATCATCCCTCAATTTCCTAATAGGAATGTCTGTGTCAAACATTTATCCATGTATGTAGTCCACGTGTCAAGTTCTGATTAAAATATTAATTTTTACATTAAATTATGAAAATTTCTATGATGGCTTGGATAATTTAATTGCATTGGTACAGTTTTAATATAAACCAACAGATGAAGATGAAGGAGTAACATTTAATAACATTTAATGATTTAGTATTTGTCATTTATTATTCAATATAATAATCTTATTCATATTCATTTACAATTATATCTTTTTTATGGATTTTTCTAACCTGTGTAATATTGCACATGTTAAGAAATCAAATATAGAAATATTATATTGAAAGTTATGTAATCAGTTTTTTGAAAGTCTAAATGCTACTTTTTCCAATGAAACATTTCTATTTCTTGATTCCTTAATATGTGCAATATTGCATAGGTTAGACAAATCGCTTTTTTATATTAATTATCAGAATTTAAATTAAACAAATTAAAAAAATATTATTTTTTGGCACATGCTCTTTCAGAGCCACTAACCCCAATGCCACGCGCCCAAGTTTCCAATCACAGCATATTTGCAAAACTTGCAACAGGGAAGGATCGAGAGAGCATCTTACAATAAATGACAAAAATCCATCAAGTAAAATCAGTTAAGGTTCCTTTTTAGTTGTCTTTCATTTTTTTTTTTTTATAATGACAGTTTTAATCCCTCTACTTTTTGTCATATGCAATTTTAGTCCCTTAATTTTTTTTTAATATATTTGATCCTTCAATTTTTTAGATGTTGCAAAACTAGTCCCTACATCCATCATCCCTCAATTTCCTAATAGGAATGTCTGTGTCAAACATTTATCCATGTATGTAGTCCACGTGTCAAGTTCCGATTAAAATATTAATTTTTACATTAAATTATGAAAATTTCTATGATGGCTTGGATAATTTAATTGCATTGGTACAGTTTTAATATAAACCAACAGATGAAGGAGTAACATTTAATAACATTTAATGATTTAGTATTTGTCATTTATTATTCAATATAATAATCTTATTCATATTCATTTACAATTATATCTTTTTTATGGATTTTTCTAACCTGTGCAATATTGCACATGTTAAGAAATCAAATATAGAAATATTATATTGAAAGTTGTGTAATCAGTTTTTTGAAAGTCTAAATGCTACTCTTTCCAATGAAACATTTCTATTTCTTGATTCCTTAATATGTGCAATATTGCACAGGTTAGACAAATCGCTTTTTTATATTAATTATCAGAATTTAAATTAAACAAATTAAAAAAATATTATTTTTTGGCACATGCTCTTTCAGAGCCACTAACCCCAATGCCACGCGCCCAAGTTTCCAATCACAGCATATTTGCAAAACTTGCAACAGGGAAGGATCGAGCCGAATCCAGCCCATGAAGGTTGGAGGCAAATCACTCTACCGCTAAGACAGGTGCTGGTTGCAAGATGTACTTTCAAATAGTTTATACATATACATAAATTAACTATAAAATTTACTTACTTAACATATACCAATTCATTGGTTGACCCACTCATAAACCATATTGTCTTCTAAAAAAATTAATTTCTTTTTAAAATTGGAATGAGCTTCCAAATAATGTGTGGTAAATTACAATATTTAATATTAGTATAACACTTTTAATAGTTTATGCAATGAAAAATGACCCTGACAATGTCATCTTTAGTTTACTTAATCGCTCGACCATAGCTAGGGGTGTAATAGGTCAGTTTGGTTCAGTTTTAGGTGGAAAAAATCCGACAAATAAAAAATGGTTCGGTTCGTTTGGTTCAATTTTAAGATTTTTTCCTATAAAACTCCAATCAAATCAAACCAAACTCGAGAATCGAACCAAACACTATCGGGTTTGATTTGGTTTTGTTCGGACCCGAAGAGCAAAAAAAGTCTGAACCAATTTAATTGGTTTGGTTCTGGTTTTCAGGTTCATCGGGTTATTGGTTCGGTCTTACATCGTTAACCATAGTTTAGATAATGCTAGTTTCACGTAGACTCCATTGTTCATCTTTCGTTCACCTAATCACTTGATGACATCCTAGATAATGAAATCTCAATGCAAGATAATATTTCCCTAAAAATAATTTAATATTATCTATTTTAATTAGATTGAGGTATATATATTGAGAGTAAACTATCCTAAAACATTTAATGAATGTCTTATAACAAATAACTCAATCAACCCATATCATATAATTTAAAATTATTGAGTGGTGAAAAAATAAATTTGAAATTTTAATTTCTAATAATTTCTATTGTAAAATTTTAAATTTTAATATTATCTATTTTAATTAAATTGGTTCTGACTTTTTTGCTCTTCGGGTCAAAATCAAACCGAACCGAATCAAACCCGATGGTGATTGGTTCGATTCTCGAGTCCAAGGATTCTGAAACCAAACCGAAAACAATTACTATATTTTAATATTTACCTATATATTTTAATATTTAATATTTACCTATATATTTAATATTTAATATTTATATTTATATATTTTTTAATAGTTTATTATTTATTATATTTTTTATGTATATTTAAATATTTTATATATATTTTGATGTTTAATAATTTTCTGGTCCAAACCAAACCTAACCGAACAAACCCATTGTTAAATGGATTGGTTTGATTTGGGTTTTATAGGAAAAAAATCTCAAAACTGAACCAAACTGAACCGAAGAATTTTATATTTGTTTGAATTTTTTCCTTACCTAAAATCGAACCAAACCGACATGTTACATCCCTAGCTATGGTCGAGGGATTAGGTAAACAAAAGATGACATTGTCTGGGCCATTTTTAATACATAAACCATTAAAAGTGTTATACCAATATTAAATATTATTATTTATCACACATTAATTGGAAGCTTATGTTAAATATGTAAATTTTATAGTTTATATAAGTATATATATTATTAGTTTAATTTCTATACACTGTCAGTGTAAAGATTTTTACACTGACAACTAATCAGAAATTATGAAATTGGTGAATTTTAAGGTGGTTAGGATAAGAATCAAATATTTGTTATGATGTGTTAATTTCTGATTGGTTGACAGTTTAAAAAAACTTTACACTATTAGTGTGTACCAATTAAATCTTATATTATTGTAAAAACGATAATATAAGTATATATATAATATTTGCAAACATATTTAACAGCAAGTGCTTTGCTCTAGCGGTATAGCGGTCTGCAATTAACCTTCTTGGGCTGGGTTCGATCTTTCCTGACTACGTATTTTGCAAATTTGCTGTTGATTGCAAACTGCAGCGTGCGCGCGTGGGTGGTCTCGAAGAAAATAATATTTGTTTAATTTAAATTCTGATAATTAATATAAAAAAGAATAGAATTGTAAATGAAGAAGATTGATAATAAATGATAAAACTAATTGTTTTTTTTTTTTATACTAAAAATGATAAAACTATTAAACCATTAAATGTCATTAAATGTTACTCTTTTATGATTTTATATATTGGTTCATATTAAACCATTCCGTGTCGAACTCAAACTATGAGAAACGAAAAGATGGGGTCGTTAAGTTATTCTTACCATTATTGCTTCATCACCACCTTCACTCCTACTCCACCACCCTTTCCCTGAAAACCTTCTTCGCCTTTCAAAAAGCTGTAGCTTGCAGAACGCTTCATCATGATGTTTCCATCACGTTTATCATCCAGAATCTGCTTCCTCACTCAAACTCAGAGTGAACCAGCTCTCCAATCTCCATATATATCCTTCTTGTGCAATTCAACCAAAGAGTGATCCGTCGAATGGGACCTCATAAGCACCCCAAATCTCTCATCTTTGATGACCCATTATCCTTAGCACGATCTCCTTCAGCTTTTCTCTACAAATCGGACAAGTCACATGGGATGCAACCAAGCATCAATTCAATCGGGTGGAACACATGGCTGCACTTGGGCAACAACTGAAGCTTATCAAAGTCACTGAACTCACTCAAGCATACAGCACACTGCAACGCAGCGTTTTGACAATGGAATAGAGCATGACGGGGACGGTTGCAGAAAGAAATCGCAAGGAAGAAGACAAAGCGGCGGTAGGGGTCACCGTGAAATCTTAATCAGATTTTCTTTATTTTTCTCTCAAAATAATAATTATTAATATAAAAGTTAATATTTTTTTCAATCAAAAATTGACACGTGGACTGCATCATGGATAAATTTTTGACCCATAGGACACTTCTGTTCAGAAGTTGACGGATGAAGGAACTAGTTTTGCAGTATCTGAAAAATTGGAAGACCACGTCTACTAAAAAAAAAAGTTTGAGGAACTAAAATCGCATATAACAAAAAGTTGAGGGACTAAAACTGTAATTAAGTTTTTTTTTTTTTTTCAATTTAATTGTTTCGTTTAACTGACTTAAATATGGTATGTTTTATCCGGTAAAAAGAAAATGTATGTTTTAAATAGAAAAAGAAAAATAAACAGTTAATTCTCAAAATTTAATTTTTAATATAATGTGTTAGTGTAAAAATTTATACATCATTAAACAATTTATATTATCATACACTAATAGTAGATGAACAGGGGGAAAAAAAACCTTTGAAAGTCTCCCATGGATAAATGAGGCCGTCATGGTTCCTGTCAAAGAATGCAACGTGCTTTTGCAGAACGTTTTGGTCATGTGCTATTGGATTCTCCACAACTGTTCCTGTAGGTATGTACATATATGTGCAGCAAATTGAGGAATCAGTTGAAAGTGGGAACAAGCCAGAAAGAAAGGCAACTCTACCAATTAATAAAATGAAAAAGCACGAAGGGCTAAATATTTTGGGATACCTTCTTGATTGTTGTTGCCTTTGGTTGAAGAAGATAAGAAGGTAGCCATGGATGTTTGATAGGCAATGCGCAGAGAGAGAGATTAATGCAAAAGAATGAAGGCAAAGAGGGAGAGATATATATTAAGGGAAAAGAATGAAGGCAAAGAGGGAGAAGAGCTTTATTGATAGTGATTGCTTTTCTGTTTGATTCTTGGTGATATGATGCTTATATAAAGTGGCAAAAACCTTTGCCAGAATTCAAGATTATGCGCAATCTTGAAGGATAGGTTGGCGTGAAACACGAACACGTCTTATTGCATAACTTGGCAAAATTAGTATAGATTCGTATAAAAATATTTTTTTAAAAGATTAAAGTGACATATTATTAGTGTAAAAAGTTTTCATTGACATCCACTCACATTTTGGTATATGTGTTATGAGAATAATTGACTCGTGAGGAGACTACTTGAAAGATAGAGGAGGACATTGTACGTCAATATCCAGAGCTTATTATCTGAAGTATGATAATCTTTATGTTTTGAATATGACATATGTTAAAATAGGTGCGTGAGTCTGAGAAGAATTTTGGGAACGAAATTCTTTAATGAGAGGAGAAAATATAACATCCTAAAATTCCAATATAATTAATTTGATAAAAAAGATTAAGTTATTAAAATGTATAGTACAAATAAAATATAATTAACAGCGTAGAGAGTTAATGGTACAAAAATTTATTGGAATTGTTTTTTTTTTAATTATTAAAAAAATATATAAAAAAAAGAATAAACTAAGTTATTAAAAGATTAATGTAGATTAATTTAATCTATAAAAAAAGGGATAAAACAAGACTTGTACATGTCCATGAGAGCTGGACTTTAGTTTATAGACTTTGATGACTAGAACCTTGCGTGCCTTGTATAAAAAAACAAAGAACCTTGCGTGCCTTTTTAAAAACAAGGTGGGGGCCACGCAATGAAAAAGAATTAAAACCTGAAAGTTCTATTGAAAAAAAAATAGAAGGGTTAGGCTTTAACATTACGATAGAGAAGGGAAAGGCACCGCACCATTTTACAACAGGAAGAAGAGGGGGGAAAAAAAGGGGAATTTGAGGAGTGGTGCAGCGCTGTGCTGGGGGGAGTCAAGTAGAGTCAAGATCGTTAATCAAGAGAAGAAAGATTATTTGTGTAATGCTTTGGATTTATCTTAGATAAATTTTGGGGCTTTTGGGGGTCTTCAGGAGGTGAGTTGTAATATCTTTTTTGAAACCTTTTCATGGTATATGAGTTGTTTGTATTAACAAAGGTTTACCCTGTGATTTTGGAAATTTTTAATTAATTTGATACATGTTTGCTATTATCCTAATTTCTAAAATTGGGGGTTTTTCATAAAAAGGGATAATTGTTAAAGTGATGTTATGATGTGTTTGCTTTGCCTCAATGTTTATGATTGATATAATATATATTTAATTGGTATGTATGGCCTGATTTTTATGATGCTATGAAATTATAATTGTTATATGCTCTTTAAAATATCTGTCAAACTGTAATTGATGTTATGCTGATGTTATGCTGGTTGGATGTATGGTCTAAAGTATGAATGAACAAATATATGCATGATGTGTGAAGATTGTCGTTGTATCACCTAAGTTAGAGGCACTGGCTTGTAACATCGCTATTTAATTGGAAGTCAAAATTAAGATACAGGGCAAGGAATCCATTTTATGAACGAGGCTCTCGGGTTACCGTAACACCCGGGTGCTGATGAGAGCGGGGAGTGATCGCCGGTGCAAGAAGGCACGGACAAGGAGTGGCTCCTGGTAGGCTTCTAGGTGGAGGGACACATGATACACACCCGAATGAGAGGGATCCTGAGACTGTGTAAGTATGAAACTATACAGTTGAGGATGACTTATATGAATTGATTAGTACTACCTATACAAGCAAGACACATCTTCTTTTCGGTAGTCCATTACTTAAGAGTTCTACAATTAAGCGTTCTTGACATAGAGCAATTCTGGGATGGGTGACCTCCTGGGAAGTTCCTAGGAAGCGTGTGAGTGATGACAAAGCACGCTGAAAAGACCCGTGTTAGTTTGTGGCGACAATTGTCAATTCATAAAGTAGCCAAGGGGCAAGGAGTCAATTCTAAAATGAGGTTCTCGAGTCACCATTGGGGCAATGAATCAATTCTAGAATGAGGATCTCGGGTAACCATAAAGAGGGGGGCAATGAATCAATTCTAGAACGAAGTTCCCAAGTCACCGCATACAAGGGGCAAGGAACCAATTTAATGAGGTTCAAGAGTCACCTAATTGGGCAAGAAACCAACACAGAGTGGTTTCCAAGCCAATTGAATAATGTTGTGACGTGTGGTTTTCTTTACTTATCGAATATGTGATTATTGCTTATATTTTCTTAGTTACTGAATTAACTGATATATCTAAATTTATTTTTAATAAACATCATTTTGGAAAATTAGTGGGTACTATGAACAGTTTTTCCGGTTGCCACGCTGGCGGAGAACATCACTATTTTTGAAATACTTTATAACTATTGTTGTTCACTGAGATTTTATATCTGACTAAAAAGTGTTGTTTTCAGAGGCCGAGGACATCGCTGTTGAGGACACCGAGATTTGAAGATTTATCTTTTTGCTTTTAGTTTAGTTGGTTAGAATCGTAGCATGATTTAAGAGAATCATGCGGGCATCATTTATTAGTTTCAGCTTACTTTTCTTGGGTTGTAGTTAGACGCCCGGTTTTGAGGCTTTTAATTTTTATTCGAATATATGGATTTATTAATATTTTTCATTACTTTGAAATATTATTATTTTATTTAATACGAGGCATTTTTTTTTGACTAAATTATTTGAGAAAATTTCTATGACCTGTATATTTTAATTAAATGTTTTAAAGGATTTTTGTTGAATCTATTTTGGATTACTAATATATAACGAAGGGCGTTACATTTTTTGTATCAGAGCAGTTCAATTCAATATCGGAGTGTGGTAGTAGGGCTTTTTTTAAAACAAAACTTGGGCGCATATGATGCTTGTTAGAGTTATAAATGCTGCATGCTATTCTTTGGGATATTGGACCTGATGAACCTAGTATTTCATTGTTAGTGAGCAGATTTATGATGACTAATAGGCGAGGGATGAATGTTGCACTTGCAACAACTTTGGATTGTACGACCATAGCTATGCAAGGGAAGACGAAGACTTTCCGTCAACTGAAGGGGAATGGAGGTCAGTCACTGATGGAGTGGTGGCAACCTAGGACCCTTAGCACGTGGGGCTTTTTGAATTCAAGAAGAACGATCCGCCATCATTTCTTGGCAACTTAGATCCGAAGTAGACTAAATTTCTTCAACTCGTATAAAAGATAAAGTTAATATATTGTTCGATTCAGGAGCAACACATTCTTTGATATATCCTTCATATGTGTGAAAATTGGAGTTTCCTATCTTTCGTTTGTCCCTTGATTCATGTGTTTATACTTCTATGGGGGATAATTTTATTACTTCCGGTGCTTGTTTAAATTGTTTTCTTGTGCATCAGGGCGTGCCTTATGTCATAAATCTTATTTGTTATCTATGTCTGGGTTGGATGCTATTCTTGGTAAGGGCTGATTGTCGTCTAGAGTTATTGTCATAAAGTACTCTGATAGAACTACTTTTTTGTTGCCTCTTCACAATCAATGTCGATTGATCCTTCGATGTCGAACCATATTGTACTTGTTTGTTTTTTTAATAAGTGTTTAATTGAGAGAGCTCAAGGATAGATACGTACTCTTGTTTTCTGGTAAGATAGAGATTTATAGTGTTGTGGCAGTAATACTTATGGCGTGTGAGTAAAAAAAAAAAAAAAATCATTGTTCACCCTTTCATGATACAATTAATTTTTAGGGTTGTGGATTTTTTATTTGAGATTCTTAAAATATTTTGGAGTTTACATGAATTTTTTTAAAAAAAAAATTCTGTTATTTGATGAATTGATATAATAAATATATTTTTTTCTTTGAGCAATAATTTTATATTAAATTGTGATGCTGCATCTAAATTCCTTTCTTTTAATTGTTGATGGCAAAGCAGTTTTCAACGCCAAACTTATTGAATTGAACTCAGTTCAATTTCTTTTCCCGGTGACATGAAGTTCTTGTTTTTTGTTTTTTTTTACCTGACAAGGCCAATTCACATTTGAATCAGAAATCTTCACGTTCTCTTGTTTTCCGTGGCATATGGTTTCACGCAAGATTTTATTTAATTGGACTATAATTTTTTTAATTAATTAAATATAGTATAGGTTAATTCCAACTTTAATTATTGTTAAGAAAATATGTTTGATTTTATAATAAGTTTTAAGTGCTTTTAATGGGAAAAATGATGGGAGTTTGGGGTTATGTGTGGACAATATGCAATTGAACAAAATAACTGTTAGGGATATGTATCTTTTGTCTTGGATAGATGAACCTAATAGAAGAGTCTAGGGACATGAATATGGATGTCTTTTAAGGCTTTAAGCTTTTTTTTAAGCTTGAAATTGAGAGTGTGTTTGGAAAAGCTGGAAAAAAATGGATTATACTGATAATCTGTTTTCAAATAATCGATTATTGTGATAATCGAATATAATCAGAATCTGTTTTTGTTTGGGTATGTTTGCTGAAAAACGATTTTAAGATAATCTATTTCGTTTGGATGATGCAAAAAAATTTCTTTTATATAGTAAAAAGCTTGTTTGGGAGAGATTAATTCTTTCCCATTCAGCTGTTTTAGGAGGATTCAGATGTTTTAGGAAATAATTATTATGTTAGGATACAAAGATTATTTTTTAAAAAAGCTTTTTTATACTCATTTCCGCTGTTTTGCATCCAGCTACTCCACCCAGCTGTTTGCCGAAATTATTTCACTTTCTGTTCTTGCCCCCACCCTAGTGTATCTCCACTTTTACCTGGTCGCACCGCTCTGGACGCACCTCTCACATGGCGGATCTGGAGTTTGCTAACAAGAAAAGTCACTCTGTGGTTTGCAAAAAAAAAAAAAAAAGAATGAGGGATGTGGGGTTTCCACCATGGCATTTGCTGGACGGAGAAAGGGAGATCGAAGAGGGAGATGAGCCTGTGAGGGAGGAGGGCGAAGTTTGAGAGGAGAGGGAGATGAGAGTATGAGAAGAAAAGAGATGGGACTTGGGAGACACTAACACCAGATAAGAAACAGAGGCGGAGAGACCAAGGGATTTTTTTGAGAGAAATGCAGTAGAGAAGTTTCTAGAGACAAATGTTATTTTGATTTGAAGGACGTAGAAACAAAAAATATCACATTTATTTGATAGTGTTTAGTTTAATAATATCAAAGTATGTTGCATATCATACTTATCTTTGGGACGTTGCTTATCAAGTAAAATGCCGAGGGAGATATTTTGCCGATTTGTATTTGACAATTCTTGGCAAAAAAATAAAATAAAATAATAATAAAATGTAATAAAAAAGAATAAAAAATTGAGTTATTTAAGAGTTGCTTATTATATGTACTGTTAGAGTGAAAAATGTTAAAAATAGATAAAATTTTGATGCCAAGATGTTAAAAAATCTAATGTTAAAAGAAAAATAAATATTATAAACAAATATCTTCATGTTGGGTGGGTTCCCCCCTAAGTGGGACCCACAAGTTAAATGGTAAAACAAATAAAGTAAAAAGTAAAAACAAAAAAAAAGGAAAAAGAAAAATAATAATAAAAGGATTTGATGGGCCCAAGTCCATGTGGCATTTTGAAAGGGATTTGAATCCCTAAGTTGAGCAACACAATGATTGCTGCACGCACTGGCGGACCTTTATAGTGGCGGGGGGGGAGCAACGGCTCCCCCTAGAATTTTGATTTTTTATTTTTTAAAAGGTTAATTTTTTTGTTATGGCACCCCTCACTCTCCCTCTCACTTGCTCTGTGTTGTTGCCCTTCCTTCATCACTCTTCCTCTCACTACTTAACCTTAGAAAAGGGGCCGAACTTGATTGCCACTCCCACTAAAAGCACCCAAGCTATGGTGGGTCTGGCATCGTGTTGAAGGAGCTTCCAAGCAACGCTGCAGCAGCAAGTTTATATTTGTTTTTAGAAATGCCAAAGGTTGCAAAATGAAAAATAGATATGTTGCAAATGGGATGAATTGGAGATGGAGAAAGATTTGATAAAGTCTCTATACGTAAAAAGTTATTAATTTGGTCCCTATATGTGACATTAATTTTCAATTTGGTCCTCACCGCTAATTGATCCCTATATAAGAGGACCAAATTGCAAATTATTGTCACATGTAGGGACCAATTCAAAAAAAAAAAATTTGAAATTGATCCCTACATGTAACAATTATTTTCAATTGGGTCCCTACATGTGATAATATCTTACAATTTGATCCCTCTTATATAGGGACCAATTAGTGATGAGAACCAAATTGAAAACCAGTGTCACGTATAGGGACGAAATTAATAACTTTTGACGTATAGGGACCAAATTGAAAATCAGTGTCACATATATGGACCAAAAGATTACTTTAACCAAAAATAATTTTATTGTTAGATTTAAAAGTAGCTTTAAAGATAAAAATAATTAAACACTGCCAAACATCTTTTAACTTTATTTTTACAGCTCTTATTTTTTATTTTAGCTTTAAAGTAGCTTTAAAGTCTAAAAAAAAGCTGGACCAAATGCTATCTTAAAAGGGGGCTTAATTTAAAGAGAAGTCTCCGGGATTTCTTGCTAAAATTTAATTGAGATTTTGCTCCTAATTGAGACTTTTTGAAAAGTGTCCTCATATAAATTTTAATTATATTATTTTAATTAATAATTTATGGCTCCCCCAAAGAATTTCGTCAAGGTCCGCCACTGGCTGCACGAGAGAGAGAGAGCGGTGAGAAAGAGAAGAAGAGAGGGGTTCAGGTGGTGGAAGGTGGTACAGCAAACTTGCTCCATCAGTTTGATATATTTTATTTTATTGGTTTTGCCTTCTCTTTGAGCTTGGTTGTTATACCCATTTTTGTGAGGTTTCTCTCTTGTTGCTTGGTGGTATCCACTTTTAGGTGAAGAATTGTTGATTTGGTGTTCCCTAGTATTTCTAGGAAGACTTGGTGTAACCATTATTATTTATAGTGGAAGTTTTTGCTGGACTTGGTCCCGTGGTTTTTATCCCTACACTGGGGAGTTTTCCACGTTAAAAATTGTGGTGTCATTGCTATTTATTTTTCTGCCATTGATATTATCCTGTGAAAGAATATTTTTGTTGTGCCTATTTATTTGCACAGGTGAAGGGAAAAATATTTGCTTCATTAGAGATTGTTATCTCTGGTTTTTCCCAACAAGTGGTATCAAGAGATTAAGTTGTTCTGTTCTGTGCATTTAAATGGAGGAAAATCAAGGGCCAAATATGATTAAGTTGAACTCTACAAATTATACACTTTGGAAGACCCTCATGGAAGATATGTTATACAGCAAAGACTTGTATGATCCCATTGAGGGGGACACTGCTCGACCCAAGGACAAAAATGAAAGTGAATGAAAGAAGATGAATAGAAAGGCAGTTGCTTTGATTAGGCAGTGGCTGGATTTGTGTGTATATCCTCATGTAGATACAGAAACAGATGCTCAAAAAATATGGAAGAAATTGACCAACCTGTCTGTTGTAGTTTTCTCAGAAAACAACACACGTATAGATGAAAAACAGACTTGATAAAACAGTTTTAACCCCTTAGTTAGAAAGCAGATGATATATAATCAAAACAACTAAAGAGATTAAGGGAAGAGAGATTAACACAGAGATTTATCCTGGTTCACTCTTTAACACAAAGAGCTACGTCCAGTCCTTGGCAGCACCAAGATTTATCCACTATAACTGATCAGGTTACAGACTCCAAGTATTGTTTGCACACCTAGCCTCTTCAGGCTCCAACACAAGTATTCTTTGCACACCTAGCCTCTTCAGGCTCACTCAGATTTGTTTGAGAGTTTGGTTTGTAATAAATACGCTTACAGACAGACAGATCTTTCACTAACACTCAGAGAGTGGTTTAAATGTAAAGCTTAGGAAAGTCTGCGTAATAACTTCAAATGATTGAAGAATACAGAGTGAATAAATGAACAGAGTAATGGCTCTTTAATGCTTTGTAAACTCTGATATGTTCATCTTCAATGACTTCTGTATTTATAGCCTTCAAACATTTAATATCCGTTAGAGACATTCCTTGCAACGATGGCTTCAAGCAGAGCTTCATTAAATGCAATATAGTCGTTCTGGGCAGTCATTAATGCAATGGAGACGTTGGTTGTACTCTAACATGAAGGATAATAGCTTTATGCATCGTGTAGACGCCAACTCAGAGTTGTGTAGAGTGCTTTTGTACTTTTGCAGAGTACATTTTCCCTTTCTGTGTAATAACTGAAAGTACTAGGGAATAAAGCATGTTAGAAACATTCTTTAACTGGAAGTTTGTCTCTGACTTCCTAGGTTGCTTGAGAGAGAGCACTTCTGAGTTTCTTGATAAGCGTGAGAGAGAGTTCTCAGAGTATTCTTCATGAGGGGACAGCTTGCAAAAGCTTCCTGTACTTCGAGTTCTTTAACAGAGAACCATAGACAAGTTGAAGTGTTAGAGCAGAGACAGGTTGTAAACCAGTTTGCACATAGTCAACAATCCTAGTCAGCAGACAGGTTGACTTTTTGGCTTATACGGACAGGTTGGTACTTAGGTAGACAGACAGGTGAGTTTTGTAATCTTCTGATCTGTACACTAAGTAGATAGGTTAGCAACCACAAAGTAGGGTAATTAAATCATTAACCAATGTTTAGTTTTCATCAAAACTTAGGGAAATGCACACAGACATTTTAGAGACTTAACAATGTTATCACTGTGGCAAGGTGGGACACATCAAAAGACATTACAGGTCACTCAAGAGAGAGAAGTCAAGGGAAGAGATGAAGATCAAGAGGAAAAAAATGATAAAGGCACTACTGCAGTTGCATCTGATAGTGATGTTTACATTGTCTTTGATGATAATTCTTTAAATCTAGCATGCCATGATTCCAGTTGGATTGTTGATTCTGGAGCCTCATATCATGTCACTCCTAGGCGTAATTTCTTCTCATCTTATACTGTTGGTGATTTTGGCACAGTTAAAATGGGAAACGAAGGGGTATGTAAAATTGTTGGTATGGGAGATGTTTGGATTGAAACTAGCATTGGGTGCAAGCTACAATTGAAGAATGTCAAACATGTTCCAGATATCCGTCTCAACTTGATTTCTGTTAAAGCCTTGGACATTGAGGGTTATCACAATTACTTTGGTAGTGGCATATGCAAGCTCACCAAAGGGTCATTAGTGGTGGCAAAGGAAGAAAGTTTCACTACTTTTTATAGGATGCCTGGGAGGTTAAGCAAGGAGGAAGTGAATGCGGTTGAAGATGCTTCTTCTGATTTGTGGCATATGTGCCTTGGCCACTTGAGTGAGAAAGGACTCAACATCCTTGCCAGAAAAAATTGTCTTCCTATGAAAGGTACACCTTTAAATACTTGTTCTCATTGTTTTGTTGGAAAACAACATAGAATTTCATTTCGTAGTTCTGGTCCTCATATGAGGCCCAATGTTCTTGATTTAGTTCATACAGATGTTTGCACTATGGATTGTAAGTCTCTTGGTGGTGCTTCATATTTTGTTACATTTATTGATGATCACTCTAGAAAAGTGTGGGCTTTTACTTTGAAATCTAAGGAACAGGTACTCTGTGTCTTCAAGCACTTTCATGCAAGTGTTGAAAGAGAAAAGGGAAGCAAGTTGAAATGTATCCGAGCAGATAATGGTGGTGAATATAGGGGTCCGTTTGAATTTGACAATTCTCGGCAAAAAATAAAAATAAAAATAAAAATAAAAATAAAATGTAATAAAAAAGAATAAAAAATTGAGTTATTTAAGAGTTGCTTATTATATGTACTGTTAGAGTGAAAAATGTTAAAAATAGATAAAATTTTGATGCCAAGATGTAAAAAATCTAATGTTAAAAGAAAAATAAATATTATAAACAAATATCTTCATGTTGGGTGGGTTCCCTCCTAAGTGGGACCCACAAGATAAATGGTAAAAGCAAATAAAGTAAAAAGTAGAAACAAAGAAAAGGAAAAAGAAAAAATAATAATAAAAGGATTTGATGGGCCCAAGCCCATGTGGCATTTTGAAAGGGATTTTAATCCCTAAGTTGAGCAACACAATGGTTGCTGCATGAGACAGAGAGAGCGCCGAGAAAGAGAAGAAGAGAGGGTTCAGGTGGTGGAAGGTGGTACAACAAACTTGCTCCGTTTTTACTGAAATTTCAGTATGTTGTTCCTGCCAAAGAGCTCGTCAGTTTGATATATTTTATTTGTGGTTTTGCCTTCTCTTTGAGCTGGGTTGTTATACCCATTTTTGTGAGGTTTCTCTCTTGTTGCTTGGTGGTATCCACTTTTAGGTGAAGAATTGTTGATTTGGTGTTTCTTAGTATTTCTAGGAAGACTTGGTGTACCCATTATTATTTATTAGTGGAAGTTTTTGCTGGATTTGGTCCCGTGGTTTTTATCCCTACACTAGGGAGTTTTTCACGTTAAAAATTGTGGTGTCATTGCTGTTTATTTTTCTGCCATTGATATTATCCTGTGGAAGAATATTTGTGTTGTGCCTATTTATTTGCACAGGTGAAGGGGAAAAGTATTTGCTTCATTAGAGATTGTTATCTCTTGTTTTTCCCAACACTTCATACCCTTTTTCGTAAATTACTATGTAAAAGTGATTATTTTTGCACCATCAAAACGAAATAGATTATTTTAAAATCGCTTTTCACCAAACATATCCAAACAAAAACAGATTCTGATTATAATTGATTATCACAATAATCGATTATTTGAAAACTGATTATTTAATCTTTTTTCCAGCTTTCCCAAACACACTTTAAATTAAATGAGTGGACTAAACCTTGTTCCCACATCATTTTTTTTAAATAAAATTTTAACAAAAAATAAAATAATAAATATTAATTAAATGAATAATGAAATATGTTTCCACAACTATAGTCCATACATTATATACCAAAAAATGTTCATAGTCCATTGTACGTTAGATCAGATAATGTTGGGGGTTGGGGATAAGATTGGAAAGTGAGTAGCAGGCAAGGAAAATGGTCGTGAGAGCTAAACAATGAACAGGAATAATCAAAAGCAAACAATCAAACTATCCTATGTGGGAGATGGTTGAAAATCACACATTTCAGTTTTTTTCCCAAAAAAAGCTTTTTCAAAATTTAAGCAAAATACCCATACATAATTTTTTGTATGAAATAGCATTTTTCAGTGAAAAACAACTGAAATGGGTGCTCCCAAACAAGCTCTGAATAGATTGAAAATTGTAGTGACCTTAGAAAATAGATTAAGTGAGTGTAGTTTTTACGCCAGGAATTGCAATCTCCTTTTGACCAAGAGAATTATGTGTTATCTGTCACTAGTGTTGTTTAAGAATAAGATCATTGTTTCTAGGAAGGAAGTCTTAAAAAAATTGTTAGAAGATACACATAAAGAAACATTAACCATACATTTAGGAATAACCAAGATGTATTAAGATTTAAAGATGTATTGGTGGACGTGAATAAAATGAATGTTGTATTAAAGAAGTTATGAGACACCCCGTTGTGCCCCGTTGTGCTATTAATTATTTATTTAAACTTATTCCCGTTCTTAACATTAAACATAACCAGAAAATACGAAGAAATTAAAAACTTAAATACAAGACATACACTTCTGAAAGTTAAACACACCAAAGTTATAATATGCATACACACCTATGTTTATGCATCACCATGAAAACACTGTTTAGGGTATCCTGTCAGTAGGATCCCTCACAGATACATTATTATACAAACTATTATAATCAACGGAAAATAAAACATCTTATAAGACTCACTGGCCCTAGACACTAAACTACATCGCTGGAATCCACAGCTCGTCCTCCCGCATCCGATTCATACGGAGTTCCATCTAGTTCATCGGCAACTTCTTCCTCCATCGGGTCTTCTCATGGAATAAGAAATACACACACAAAATACAGAAATAGGGAAATAAGAAACAGTTCTATATTCATAAGCGGAAAGTAATACATAGCATACAATATGATAACAGTCAACGACACACATCACACATAACTAACCATCATCCTTAAATCAAAATATCTTCCTATACCCTCAATCTCATTAGTGATATAACTCACTCGTCCAAGCGAAGCGTCCACAAATATCATGATTTTTGGTGCATTTTTGAAAAACTAGATCTATGAATTGATATTTGAGAAATAGTTGATGAAAATGGAAATTCGTTGAAGATTAATGAAGCTAAAATGATGAGGAATGGAATCCTCACCTTGGAATGAAGAGATTTGATGAAGAACTTGAAGAAAAATGAAGAACTTAGCAAGAACAAATACGGAGGTTTTGGTGTTTTTGGTTAGAAAAGCCTTAGAATGAAGATGAAAACTTGGCTAAGTGTGGGGGAGAAGAGTGGGCAGCATGCAAGTGAGGGAGTGGGAGGGTAGTTTGGTCCAAAACATTCAAGGGCAAGGTTGGAAATACCTAGAAAGTCCAAGGGTATTTTAGTCTTTTTACTAACATAAATATCATGATATTTCTTTAGTCATGATGGCTTGCATTAAAGGCTTTATGATTCATGGTGGTGACTCACCCCATGACTCATCTCCTTCGGTGTCCGGTTCTGTCTCTGCAGTTCCGTTTTCGACTCTACTGTTTTCCCGATTTAGGTTTTACGCCCGAATAAAACATAATATTTCACTTCCGATCGGAAATTTTCAAAATAAATAAAGTCGTTGGAAATATGATTTAAACCTAAATCGTTTCCTTCACGAGTCAAAATTAGGTTTTCTGATCGGTAAGATCTTACTGTCAGTGAAAATGCAGATCGGTTTTCGTATGAATTTTCAACCCAAAATTTCACCGTAACCCTCTACCATAAGGTAGAGTATGAATATGATTTTGTTTTATCCAAAATCATTTTCTTGGTCTTAGATAAAAATATAAATAAATATATTTTTACCTGTAATACAGCGTAATTAAAAACAGGCTGTTACAAGTTGTATATATATGCTCAAATTTTATTATTATGTTGTAATTTTGTTATATAATTTTTTTAGAGTATTATTTTCCTTGAAATTTCAGATTGGTGACCAAATATTAATCGTGATTAATATACCCCTAGGATTTGTCTCCCATATAGATTAGTGGCATGTTTAATCCTAACAAACATATATTTCTTATCAAAAGGTGAAAAATGCTATATTTTTTGTATGTGCCTGCTCAAAGATCAAGATGAGACTGATTCCTTAGTACTGCTATGCTGTTTATTTTTACAGTTGTTTCTGCACAGTTTAATTTCAAGTTTATTAAATCTTATTCTCCATATTATTATCACATTTCTTTTAAGTAAGATCTTCTTATCAACAAGAAGGGAAATATTTCTTTCCTTGTGAATTTATCATCTTGGGCAAGATAAGAATTAGTATGTGAATGCCGCTACCACTTCTCCTTTTATTTTATTTTTCTTATTTACATCCGTTCTGTAATATAATATAAGAATTTGGTCTAGAGTCTATAAGAGACTATTATGTATACATATGTATGGTATAAAACATTACTTCAATTCTTTTGTAGATTGTATGTTATAAATTTAATTTGTGAGAATGCTTATTATGATGAAATGCAAGTGAAGGTGTTCTTGTTATAGGCGGATAGATAGAAACAAATGTTTAAGTTCATGATTTTATTACATAAATGTTATTATTGATTTCATTTTAAAATTTTTTGTTTTGTTAATAGAGGTTTTTTTTTCCCCTGGTTTACCATCCAGTTTCATTTTGGGAAACTTTAACCGGAATAGGTTGGGTTTTTCTAATTATAAATTCAGATGAATTTCTTGTTGCATGGATTTGGTTTTTCCCACCATGTTTGTGTTTCTTTTGATTCTTTTTAATAAATTTTTGGTGTTCTGCAAGTGATTTGTAAGGGATTGTGGTGTTGACCTAGGTGGGACTGCCTCATCTACAGTGATACTTTTGCATGTCAAATTTTTTTATTTATTTTTAAAATAAATTATATTTTTGTAGTTAAGGTGCCATGAATTGTATACTTATTATCTGGTTAAATAGTTAATGACTATATATATATGATGTGATTAGGAAATGTAGGTCCCCTTTATGTTAGTGCGAAGTAGGTGAGAAGATCTTGTTAGGACCAAATTTAATTTATGAGACCACAATTAGAATGAATAGTTGGGGCAAAGATGCACACTGCGCAGAATACATAAAAAGTGTTATGCCGACATGAGAAGAAAGCCTTAGAATTTTAGGAAGAGGAACATGTATTATTGAGAGTCACTCCTAAGAATAGGGTAGGGAGGTCGATAAAAGTCCGCAAGTTAAATCCTCATTTCATGGGACCTTTCCAAATTCTTAAAAGAGTCGGGCATATTGCTTACCAACTGGTTCTTCCGCCACAGTCAGCAGGTCTCCATGTGTTGGTTGTGGCTTCTAGATACTCAAGAAGGGGGGGTTGAATTGCCTATGAGTGATTTTTGAAAACTTTTCCCTTTTTTTAAAAAATAGAAACTTTTCTAAACCTCTTCAAAAAGTTTTGTCAACCAACTAAGCAAAACAAGTTTTTGCCAAAGTAATTGATTCAAGACTTTGTTCTTTAACTAGAAAGATAGATGAAAAGATTGATTTCAGATATTCAGCATTCACAAGTTATTCCTTAACAATTTCCTAAACATACATTCATCAATTAAAAGCAATTAAAAGAGTTAAGGGATAGAGAGAAATGCAAACCGATATTTTATCCTGGTTCAGCTACCTCCTCTGGTAACCTACATACAGTCCTCACAATTACTGTGAGTTTCGTCCACTAAAATAAAAAACAATTACAAGATCCTTTACAAGCTTCAACTCTCAGGTTCCTTTTACCGAATTGAAAGCTTTTCAGTCAAAGCAATCTTGCAATTCCAAGAGTCCCTTCTAGTCTTGTCAAACCACCAAGAGTCCCTTCTACTCTTGATCAATACAGAGAGAACACCTTCTCTCTAATCTTCTTTTTGCGGTAAAAAAAGGATTTTGATTTTGATTCTAAGAAATCAAATATTACAAATTGAAGCTCTAACAAAAATATTCAAGTATTCTCAATGAAAATCGCTCTCATTGAATTTCGTGTTTAATCTCAGCATTGAATGAATTGTTGTACAGAAAGTGTTTGACTATGCCTTTATATAGTAGTATATCAAAATAGATCCGGTGGGTACACTTCAGAAGTCAGTTGAGATCAAAACAAACTTTCTTGAAAAATTCAGCTATCAGTCAATCGATTGTGTAATCGATGTATTAAACAAAGTTTCCATTTTTATAACTGAGTATATCGATTTGCCAAATTGATTGTGTTCTTGGAACTTCTTGATTTTGACTAATACATAGATGTGTAAATCGATTGTGTTCTTGATAAACATAAGCATTTTCAGCCCAGAAGTCTTTACATCGATTGGTCAATCGATTGCATAATCATTTCCAAATATCTGTCTCTGTTTGGGCTTATGCATCAATGTATCAATCGATTGTTCTATCATTTTCAAAAGACTTTACTTCTGTTCTGTGTATACATCGATGTAATAATCGATTGGATGCATATTACAACAAGTCTTGGCTTCTGTTTAGCCTTATGCATCGATTGTGCAATCGATTGTATGCTTCTTTAAAAAAATGTTAGCTTCTGTTTCACCTTATACATCGATTGTGCAATCAATTTACAGAAGCTTGTTTTGCATACTGTTCAAGTTAGCCAGAATCAATCGATGTATACATTGATGTATAACATTTATACATTGATGTACGCATAGGATTTCATTAAAAGTTAGTTAATTAACTGAAAGTACATCGATGTACACATAGATGTACAGAACTTTCAATTAATTCTTTTTTCATTCTAAGTTCATTTTACTTTATGAAAACCATTTTGATTTGCTTTAAGAGAGCTATTTCTCAAAGAGAAACTTAAATATTTCTTTACATCAAAGTCTAATTCTGCTTGAGATGCCTTGTGATTCAACTTTGAGATTCTTCATCTTCAAGCACTCCTTCATGATCCTTCTTTTTCTCCTTTGATCCTTTGCATCCTTTTCCTTGCACTAATGATATATTTGTACTAACATTCAAGCTTGGCAAGTAGTCAGTGAATCAAAGTGTAATTCAAGTTAGTTTGGTCATTAATCAAAACACAATAGGGTCATTATCCACAAACTCCCCCTTTTTGATTGATGACAAACTTACCATACTTTATATGTTCAATGATAAAATATATATAGGAAGTAACTGTTATATCAGAGATCATTATGCAGCAGTAGTTTTATTTTTACTTTTACTCCCCCTGTCTAAGTGACAGTTCTTACACATTTTGGATCATGAATTAATATCAGTTTATATAGTATGGTACCCCTTTTCTTCTCCCCCTTTGTCATTATCAAAAAGAAATAATGGGAGATGTAAATCATATATTCAAGGTACATACTAAAGAATATTCATTTAGAAACATATATCATTCATTCATTCATATGTATGATTCCAAAACAGAGAGTACATTATATCAAAATATGGTTCATATGCAAAGCAACAAGCACTGAACATTCAATACAACCATCCTATCATTAAAGACACAAACATTAAGAGACCCTAAATACTAAGCATCTTCATTGTTCCTTGGCTCTTTAGGGTGTTGTGTAGGCTCAGTTGCTTGAACGTCAGGAATTCCTTCTTCCTCTGGTGCATTCTTAGTAGCAGCAGCAACAACTTGCCTTGCCACTTGAACAATGTAACGCCCTTCGTTACATTAGTGACCCAACAAAAAAATGTAATAAAATCCTTTAAAACATTCAATAAGGCATAAATACTCCAATAAAATTTTCACAAATTATATATGTCAGAAAATACCTCAATAATTTAAAAATAAACATTGGTAAGATAATCCTTACATAAATAATTTTAATTGTCTCAAAACCCGGGCATCTACTAATAATAACCAAACCATAAAATAAAACAATATAGTTTCAGCCACAAAAGGCTCCTTATTGAACATAATACTAACCAAATATAATAAATAGCTAAGCTCAAGTATTAAGTCTTCAAGTCTCCTTGATCTCACTGACGATGTCATCGTGCTCTGAAAACAACACTTTTAATGAGATTTATAATCTCAGTGAATAAAAACAATTTAATAAAAAGGTTCGCAAAATAGTGTTGTTCTCAGCCGGCGCGGTAACCGGAAAATCAACCATGGTACCCGCAAAATTATATACATAATAACCCCTTTAAAATAAGCAAAAATTGTTCCAAATCACATATAATTAAAAGGATAACTCAGCAGTCAAAACATTCACATCTCAAGCTTTTAATCATATCAATCATGCATACTATATGCAATACAACTCCATGAACACGACTCGGTGATTCCCAGAATCACTTGACTTGACTCTTTGGTTCCCAGAACCGATGTGAATCCCAGATCCACTAAGGTCTATGAGCTCATATCCATGCAATGGCGTCCCACTGCCTTCCCCATCCCAGATGGAGGTATCTAATATTCCATCCCAGATGTGAATATTTTAAATGATTTGATATCCCATCCCAGATGGTGATATATCTCATCCTATTCCCGGAATAGAATGTATACCGTCATCCCTTCCCGGAAGGTAATGACCAACTCATGCATAATGCAATATGTCATCCCAGATGACTGCTAAATGGGTTCTCAAACTCCATGTATCACTAACAGTGATATAATGTCATGCCAAGACAGCACTGTAACATCTTATAACATAATAGAGCATGTCACGACAACACTAAAACATCATATAATCATATAACACAACAGAGCATGTCACAATAGCACGATAACATCATATAACATACCAGAACATGTCACGACAACACTATCACATCATATAACATAATAAAACATGTCACGACAACACTATAATATCATATAACATATAAAGACATATCAATCAACCATAAACTCGTACCAATTTCATATATAATCACATAACTCATAGTAATAATCACTTAATTTAATATTAATTTCGTTTTTATACAAAACCCCCAATTTAGAAAATAGGATTTGATCAACTATTGGTTCTTGCATTCAAAACTCTCCAAAATCATAATTTAAATTAAAAACTCAGTTTCCCCAAATCGTTTGCACCATGGAAGGTTGAGAAAAAGTTGTTTTTACTCACCTCTTGAAGACCTCCAAATAGCTCTAAGCGTTTCCTACGACGGATCCTAACGTTTGCCAAGAGTTCTCCTCATCTTCCTCTTCCTAGATTCCCTCTTCCACAACTCTCTTCTTAATCCTTGAATTTCTTCTCTTCTTAGCCGTTTCTGAGTTTCTAGGTGTAATTAGGGTTCAAAAACGCACCCTAAGAGTGTTAAGATTATATTTATAGAGTCCCCCAGTAGCCCAAAACGTGTAAAAACGCGCTAAGCCCGCTTACTGTGCATATGGTGCTGTATTTCGTGTATATCTTGAGTTATAAACATCCAAAAATTATAAATTTTATATCTTTGGAAAGATAAAAGAATTATCTACAACTTTTATGAAGACCACAAAACCTGAAACGGACGTTTAGATGATCAAAACTGGGATAGAAGTTTTAAAAACGGTTCTGATGCTGAAACATGAATAGTGTGTACGAATTTGGTCATAACTTGAGCTACAAGAATCCAATTTGGACGAATTTGGTGTCTATGGAAAGCTAAAAGATAGAGCTACATTTCTTATGAAGACCTCGAATTCAAAAAAGTTCTCTTTGGTTACGAAATATCCATCTGAAGTTAGGTATCAAGTCATAGGAAGTCTATTATGCGAAATTGGGCCTAAAACACTCAAACTATCTATTTAAACTTTTTTGAGCTACTTACGAGATTTTAAGCACTTCAAAATTGAAATATAATAATTCTAATAATTTAATTCCTATCAAATTAACTAGTAGTCAATTTTTGGGATGTTACAAACAACATCTTCAGAAGTTGGAGTTGCTTCTGGAGGTGGAGGTGCAGTGATGGGGATGCCTAAGTGTTGATGTAAAGTGGCCATCTGCCCTTCAAGAGTATTGATCTTTAGACTCATGTAGTCTAGAGTCCTCTTGATCATCAAATTTTGCTTGTTTTGCCTTTGCTCAAAGACTTCAATCATTTTGATTAGCCTGTCCATCTTTGCATTCATTTCATTTTTTCCATTAGAGCCCTTGGCTCATCTCCAGCCACTCTTATCCATTCTCCATCTGAATTCTTAGCCAGCTTCATCTTGTTTATGGTGCCTTCACCAAACTTGTGAGTTACTTGCCTTGCTTGGAACCTCTCCTCATGTTCCATGGAGACCCCAAAATTTTCAACCAGCTTCATAACTAAACCAGGGTAAGGCAAAGTAGCTCCACTGATTTTGCAATCTACCATGTGCCTCACAATGATATAGCTCCAACTGAGTTGTTTCTTCTCAATCATTGCCCACAGCATTAAAATGTCATTGTTTTGTAACACAACATGGTTACCTGACCTTGGGAGCAATATCCTACTGAGCACATATTGAAGTAGCCTGTGCTGAACATGCATGGAGCTGAGGTTGATCAGTCTCCCTTCTTGTGCATTCTCAACCAAAAGCACTTTCTTAGCCTCTTCCTTATCATAGGCATTTAACCAAGCACTTTCACGTCCTATTCCAGCCAAGTTACTTCCCAAGTAATCCATCCCAGTAAATTGAGAAAACTCATCAAAAGTCATCTCTATTATCTTGTTCTTAACTTCAGCAAAAAAACCTATATTATCCATGTCTAGAGTGCAATAAAATGCTTTAATCAAAGTTGGATATATGTCACTCTTTGTTTGTAGGAAATCACTCAGTTTGTATTCTTCAAGGATCTTGTGAAAAGTGAATCCATTTTTCTCAAAGTAGTTGAAATCCACAGTTCTTGCTTCATGGGTATCTCTATGCTTAAAATATTCTGGTAAAGCATAATGTATTCTTCATAAGAGAAATACCTTTTCAGTAGCTCTATTTCAGCATTGAGATCCTCATCCTCTTCTTCTTCATCAACCATTTTCCTCTTCTTTTGTTCAACCTTCTTCTTGGATCCTTCCTTCGTCACCTTCTTCTTTACTTCTTTCTTCTTTGGTGCAGGTTTAGATGCCTCACCCACCTTTTCTTTTCCTTTGGCTTCCTTTTTCTTAGCAGGTTCCTTGATTTGTAGCTTTTATTGCTTTTGAGAGGTTTGGGTTTTTTCCAATTTCTTTCCTCTTGGGGCGTGAAGGTGTGGCTATGGGGGAAGTTGTTGAGGTGTGGAGGATTGGGTTGAAGATGATGATGTGGAGTTGGAGGGAACAGGTGTAGAAGGTCCAGTTTGCTTAGCTCGTGCCATTGGAGAGATTTTCGAGCTCTGCTAGGGTTTTGGGTATTGAAATTTTGATTTGGAATTGTGAAGGATTTGCAGGGAAAGTTGAGTATTTATAGAATTTTATCAGTCAATCGATGTACCAATTGATTTATTAAAGGTTTTCAGCTTGTTTAATACTTCAGTCAATCGATGTGTCAATCGATGTATAAGCTATGTTAGAGAGTCCAATCAATAGCAGTATACACTCAATCGATGTAGACATCGATGTATATGGCAAGTCAGCGAGTCCCAAGTTCTGGAAACATCACTCAATCGATGTTACAATCGATTTATATACATGGTTATCAATTTTAACCTAATGTAAATCGATCTATCAACTGATACATAAGTACTTACAGAGAGTAGTGCTTCTTGGATCAGTGGTTCAATTGATTTACAAATCGATTTATAGCAAATCAGTTTGAGATTTTCTGATTTTCATAGTAGGTAAATCGATGTTGGAATCAATGTATAAGGACTTCCAGAAAGTCATGTTTTATGTTTTTGTCTAACAATCGATGTATCAATCGATGTTCTAGTGTTTCTAAGCCTAAAAAGCTTTGATCAGTCGATGCAACAATCGATGTAAAGGTACTAAAATCATATTTCTAGATTTATACATAGATTGCACAATCTGTGTACTAGCTTTGAGGTTTTGGTTTTAGCTTAGGCTAATCGATTGTCAAATCATGCATTCAATCATACAAAACATCAAGCATAGGTTGGATCAATTATTCCTAATTCTCTTCTTATGTAATAGAAGCTTTCATTAGCCAATGGTTTAGTGAAAATATCAGCTAATTGTTTAGATGTATCAACATATTCAATAAATATTTCTCCACTTTGTATATGATCCCTTATGAATTGATGTCTTATTTCAATATGTTTAGTTCTAGAATGCATTATAGGATTCTTAGTTAGATTTATAGCACTAGTGTTGTCACATTTGATTGGCACTTTCTCTAAGAGAACACCATAGTCATGGAGTTGTTGTTTCATCCAAAGGATTTGTGCACAACAACTTCTTGATGCAACATATTTGAAGTTGACACAGGCAAACACAAGAAGGGGGGGGGGGGGGGGTTGAATTGTGTTTGTTAATATTTTTCGAAAACAACCTTTTTAAGAATAGTTTTCTCACACAAAGATAAGGAGGCAGAATAAAGCACACAGAAAAAACAATCTTTTGAAAGAATAACAAATTCAAGTTCAAATCCCCACAGTTAGTATAAACACTTAAAACCAAAGAGATAAGGGATTAGAGGATTCACACAAGTTGTTTTATCCTGGTTCACTCTCTTCCAACCAAGAGCTACGTCCAGTCCCTTCTACTTGAAGGATTTCTCCACTATTTTCCAAATAGATTACACCAAGTATTCAACACCTCTCCAGGCTCACAAGTATTTCTTTCTTACCAAGCCTCTTCAGGCTCTACCTCTAATAAAGAGTTTTTGATTTCTTTGATATTCTAACTCACTATGTGTGAGAATATGAGAGTTTAAGATCAGATGAATATTCTAGCAATATTCAAACTATGATATTATAGACTTTTGCTTTTTGAATGAATAAGAGAATATTTGCTCGCAAGAGATTTCTTGAGATTTCTTTGTATGCGCAAAAGTTGTTTCTTCAAAAGCCTTAGTCTTCTATTTATAGGGTCCTTGATCTTCTCTTCAGAATCATCAACAGTTGTATTTGAAATTTCCGTTTAGTGATAGAATCAACCAAGTAAATATCCGTTGTGACTCAGCTTGCTCGTGGCCTTTGTACTATGTGACAAAATTCTTGCATGCAATTGCACACCTCTGAGCAAATGCGACTTGAAAAACAGTCTTGCCTTCCTTGTACAAGTTCCATCTATTTTAGCGTAAAAGGTGACAGGGTACACAACGTTTTGCATTGTACTATTCTGCTTTTTTTGCAATTCCTTATTTGTGCTATGTCTCTCTCAATGAAACAAGACAATAAAAGCCGTTAATAGTAAATGAGAAGGACCATTATAAATATAGGAATGAATATCAATCATATGAAATAAATTTGCTTTGGTTCAGATTGATATAAATGCTCAAAATTCTTCGTCCAGCAAAACAATAGTAAAGGCAAGTTAAGAAAAAAGAGTTTTAAGGCTCCGTCCACTGATGTGGCAACCAAAACTTCGTCTACATAAAACAACGGTCTTGCCAGTACTTGAGACATTTAAAATCTCCGTCCAGTGATGTGGCATTAGAAAACTAATGTTATTATCAAAGAGAAGCTCACGTCTATACAAGAAGAATTTCTCCGTCTACTAAAAACATTCAAGCGCTCGTCTACTGACGTGGCACTTGAGTTTAAAGGAGATCCTTGATAGAGTGGACTCGACCACTCTGGGAAACTTCCAATACAGATTAAATGGACGCGGATTGCAAAGGAGATATACTTATTTTATAAAAACAGAGATCCTTCAAGACTGAAGGCATTTGTTAGATTAAAGCTAACACTTTGCTACACAAATTTAATTCTTATTGTTAACATCAAAACTTAGAGATTATTTAATCCAAATTACTTTGGTTCCAACAATCTCCCCCTTTTTGATGATGACAAAAACTAATTAAATTTATTTTGCAAAGTCTAAGAGAGCTTACAAGGCTCCCCCTAAGACAAAGCAGTCATCAGATTAAAGCAGTTAAGGCATAATAATCTAAGTCTTATTTGCAATATAATATAGGTTAACAGATCAAGATAGCAGCTTATTAAACATTTGAGATTCAAAGCAGTATCGAAGCATAAACATGAAGTCAAGGCATAGTATCAGCAAGATGAATATACACTTATGCATATGCAGACAACTATGTACTTTTTGTTTAAAAAAAAAATCTCTTTATTAAAAAATTTAATCTTTCCTTACTCCCCCTTTTTTGTCATCAGACAAAAAGGTAAAAAGGGAGTGGACCATCATTGTCAGCAAACAACAAAAAGATAAAACAGAGAAGGAAAATGTTTTTAGGTAGAAGGAGGTGGTGGAGGAGGTGGTTGGTTAGGATGTGGATTTTGATTCCTCTGAAATTCCAAGATCAGAGCCAGCATCTGATTCATCACTGCATTTGTAGGGGCCAGAGAATCTTGAACTTGCTTCTGCACCCTTTCTTCAATCTGTTGAGCCATCTGTTCAGTCTTTTCCTCAACTATCTTGCCAACCTTATCATCAACAATTTTTCCAATGATGTCTTCAAGATTGGGTGGCAAGGAAAGTTGTCTTGAGCTCTCAGCAGTGTCAGAGACAGTGTCTTGAGCTTGGGCTGGTGGTCTAACCATAGCAAGAGCTGATGGTTGAGAAGAAGTCTTAGCAGACTCAGCTCCTTGCTTAGAGACACCAACCTCAGCAGACTGCTTAGCTTGTGCAGATGGAGGTTCAACTGAAGTAGGTTGAAAAGACAGTTGAGCATCAAATTCAGGGCCTTCTACAATCAACTCTTCAGCCACATGATCAGAGGATGAATTTGCTGGAGAGGCAGTGGCAGCTTTAACAGATTTCTGAGGGACATCCTTTGCCCACTGGATAGGAGTAATTTCCTCCACATCCCTGCTGGTAATAGGAAGTGCCCACAGATCTTTGTAGATCATGTGCCTTACTTTGGATAGTCCACACTTTCCTTTGAACTTGGGAATTTCTTGCTTCTCTTCCTGAGTCAAGCCAGAAGAAGAAGCATCCCTGGTGCAGTGGATGATATGGGACAACCAGAAGTCTGCAGCTTTCATTTCTCCAATATTCTTCACATCCTCCATATACAGATAGAAGTCGAGCTGGGAGTGATCAAAGGTTTCCTGAGACAAATCCAGCATAGCAGAATGAGCTTCAGGCATGACTCCCTTATTTCTTCTGAACCTCATATCTTTGTCCTTGTTGAGGTCTATCATGCCAAGCCTTGGACAGATAGGGTAGGGAGCAATGCCTACACGTGTTTCCTTATTATGCCTCAGCCATGTGATAGGAACCCAACGTGCAGCTCTTTCAATTTGGAAGTAGCTGAACTCCCACTTCAGAATATTATAGATCAGTAGATCTGCGAAGGGGTCTGAAGCACTTCCATAAATGCTGGGATGCTCGAATTTCAGCCATTTTGTGTTTGCATCCAAAATAATTGAAACGTGCGCAGATGATCTAGCTCTCTTCTGAGGTAAAGAAGGCTGTCTGTTCCTTTTAGGATCAGTTTCCCATACAGGAATGATGTGCCTTGCTACTCCTTCAGTGTGAGGAATCAATGGTGGGGTTTTTTGTAGGTTGGGGTAAATTTTCCTTTGGGGAAAACGATTGAGGGGTAGATGGGTGAGGAGAGGGCCATGTTGGTTGTGCATCTCAGATGGAAAGGGACCTTTAGGAGGCGGAGAGTTTGGGTATTTGGTGGTCCAGGGGTATTCCTCATAGGGTTCATAGTCATAATCAGGATGGGAGTACCACCTTGTTAGAGGAATTTCAAGGTTAATTTCAGGGTCAGGTTGGTGAGTATGGAACAGAATTTTCCAATTTCTCTTGACCTGAGCCCAGTTCTCAGACTTATTGGCAAAAATAGTGGATGAGGGTATAATTGGTGGAAAGAGTTTTCTTAGGGGTTTAGGAAAGGGGGCACCTCGGCAAATTCCATCATCCTTTTGATGAAACCAAGGATCCGAGTCAGGAATTATGGGTGGAAAGATGGTTTTGAGTGGTGAAGGTTGGGATATGGTTAATTGATTTGGGCTAGTTTGTGGTGAAGATGGAGTTGAGGTTTGGTCAGATTGGTCTTTTTGTGGTGAGGGTTGGGGTGTGGGTAAGGTAGGTCTATACACATTATCAAAAAATCCTACTCCCGGAGTAGGGGCATCATCACTCACAGTATTAGTAGGAACATCAGAAGAGGTGTTTACCTCAGAGGCTGCAAAGGTTTTTGCTTTCCTTGCAGGTTGCCTCCTCTTGGTAGGCACAGCAGCATCAGCAGCAGCATCAACAACAATAGCTGCTTTCCTCTTTAAAACTTTTCCCAGAGGAACATTGTCATCTTCATCATCCTCATCTTGAGGCAGTACCAGCTTTCTTGCTCTCTTGGGAGCAGGTCGAGGAACAGGTTGAGGAGCCTCAGCCCTAGGCTCATTAATAACAACGCCTCTGGTAGGCCTTTTGGGAATAGGCTTCCTGACTGCCATAGTTTTCCTTTTAGTTCCTCTCTGGAGACCTAGAGTAGCTGCATTGTTGGCCTCAACAGATTCTTCTTTAATCTTCATTTTCTCCTCATGTTTTGACATCTCAACTTGTTTGTACGTGTCAAGATGCATACTGCTTAGGTTGCTCTTTCCAAAAATGGCAGCTTGCATCCCCTTCGAACGAAGGATTTTCTCTTGTTCTTCCATAGGCTTTGCACTTATGTAATCATACAAGCCTTGCTGCTTGAAAATTTTTGATAGAAGATGAGAGAAAGTGATGTGAGAGGTGGTTTCCCTGTGTGTAATGGCATCCTTGAAGCGATGAAACAGGATCCATGGCAGGTTTATTTTTGTCTCATAGATCATGTTGCAGAGACAAAACTTGTGAAGGGCAGAAAGGTTGTCCTTAGACCCTGCCTTATGAAGCACAGTCTTGTTCAAAATCTGATGAAGAATCCTGATATGATCCTTCATTTCAGATGACTTCCACGAGTGAGTCCTCACTGTATCTTCTCGCATCAGTGTAACCGAGATAGTTTCTATACCACCAAGATCTTCTTCCCAGTTTTCTGTCATGATCAAACCCTCTTGAGCACAAAGGATTGCATCAGAAATGGTCTTCTCAGAAACAGTTATTTTCTTGCCTTGAACAAACCCTACTACCTCAGTGTTAGTAATCTTTGGTTTCCTCCAGAAATCCCTTATTAAGTCCGGATAAATCGAGATATTTTCCAAGAACAAACCGTCCCAACCAGCAGCGTTGATGTACTTGCTTACATCCAAGTTATACTCACTCAGAATTTCAAAATTAAAATGATGTTCAGCCGCGATACTAATGATGTCAGTAACATAGGAAGGATCGGGAGTTGAGGTTGAAGCCATTGTTGAGTTCTTGAGTACAGGTTTAGGTTTGAAGAAAAGAGATTTCGAAAACTTTCAGAGAGAGGTTATCAAAGATGAAGAGTAGCGAAAGGTTTTTCGAGGGAAAGAAGTTACCTTTAAAGAGTTTCCGAATACCAACAGTTTTCAAGGGAAATTCAAAAAAGAAAAGATTGATTAGACAAGACTTTAGTGAAAAAACGGCGTTGGTATATTGGGACCGTAAAAAGTTACGATGGGATTGATGGAAGTAGCTGACTCAGCAAGGAAATGATTAAAATCAAACGTTTTAAGATAACTGAGTTCAGATATATAAAGATGCAAATATTTTAAAAACAAATGTATGTAAGATTGGGTCCACAAAAGATTGAGGGTGGACGCATAAAAACATATGTAGTGGACGCGGCACACCAACAGTAGTGGACGCGTAGACTACACGTGCTCTGGACGCCAAAACCAGTGGACGCGCAGATAAAACATGCAATCAATACATATACCAAATTAAACCACATACAACATGTTAAGGTGTTTTCTGATAAAAATAAATCTGTCCTCAGCAAGAGGTTTAGTAAAGATATCTGCCCATTGATGGTCAGTATCTACAAATTGAACATCAAAAGCACCTTTTTGCACATAGTCTCTGATAAAATGATGTTTGATTTCTATATGCTTAGCCCTAGAATGAAGAATTGGATTCTTAGACAGATTAATTGCAGCAGTATTATCACACATTAGTGGAATACTACTTACAAACACATTGTAGTCCTCCAATTGGTGTTTAATCCAGAGGAGTTGTGAGCAGCAGTTTGCAGCTGATATATATTCTGCTTCAGCAGTTGATAGAGCAATGGTACTCTGCCTTTTGCTTGACCATGATACTAGATTAGCTCCAATGAAGTGACATCCCCCACTGGTGCTTTTTCTTTCAATTCTATCTCCAGCATAGTCAGCATCACAAAAGCCAACTAATCTGTAATCTCCATCTTTCTTAAAGCACAGACCAAGATTAGTAGTACCTTTTAAATATCTAAAAATTCTTTTAACTGCTGATAAATGAGATTCTCTAGGATCAGATTGAAATCGAGCACATAAGCAAACACTGAAAATTATATCAGGCCTAGAAGCAGTTAGATATAAGAGAGATCCAATCATACCTCTGTATACCTTCTGATCTACCTTTTTCTCTTTATCATCTTTGTTCAGTATGGACGTGGGATGCATAGGTGTGTTCATAGGTTTGCAATCATCCATCTTAAACTTTTTGAGAAGTTCCTTTGTATACTTAGTTTGATGGATGTACACCCCGTCCATAGATTGTTTGACTTGAAGTCCAAGGAAGAATTTGAGTTCTCCCATCATGCTCATTTCAAACTCTTTCTGCATTAGCTTTGAGAATTCTTTGCACAGAGATTCATTAGTAGCACCAAATATAATACCATCTACATAGATCTGTACTACTATGAAGTTGGAATAAATTGATTTTCTAAACAAGGTTGTATCAACCTTTCCTCTGACAAAGCCATTATCCATTAGAAAAGAACTTAGCCTATCATACCAAGCTCTTGGGGCTTGTTTTAGGCCGTATAAAGCTTTCTTAAGCTTGTATACATGTTCAGGTTGGGTTTCACTCTCAAAACCCGGAGGTTGCATAACATAAACTTCTTCATTGATAAAACCATTTAAAAAAGCACTTTTTACATCCATTTGAAAAAGCATAATATTATGATGTGCAGCAAATGAAAGTAAAATTCTAATTGCTTCCAATCTTGCAACAGGTGCAAAGGTTTCAGTATAGTCTATACCTTCTTCTTGAGAATAACCTTGTGCAACCAATCTTGCTTTATTTCTTATAACCTTACCATTTTCGTCAAGCTTGTTTCTGTAAACCCATTTTGTTCCTATAACAGATTTATCCTTAGGTAGGGTTACCAGAGTCCAAACTTCACTCCTCTCAAACTGATTTAGCTCTTCTTGCATTGCTAAGATCCAACCATTGTCCAGCAGAGCCTCGTCTACAGTCTTTGGTTCCAATTCAGAGACCAATGCAGAGTCTTCTTGCTCTCTGAAGGTTGATCTGGTTCTTAGCTTATCACTTGGATTTCCAATTATTTGTTCCGGAGGATGATAATTCTGGAAATGCCAAGTTCTCTGAGTATTATCTTGTTGAGAGGTGGATGTTTCAGGTTGATGAGAAGTTTCTTCAACTTGATCATCAGTTTTAACTTCTTTTGTTTCTCCTGAGATGTTTAAGTCAAGATCTGCAAAACTTTCATCTAGCTCTGATAATTTCTTATCAGGCTGTTTGTCATCAAATCTAACATGTATAGATTCTTCTACTGTTAAAGATCTTGAGTTATACACTCTAAATCCTTTTGAGGTTTCAGAAAATCCTAGTAGAATTCCATTGTCTACTTTTGCATCAAACTTACCAAGTTGATCTTTTGTATTTAAAATATAACATTTACATCCAAAAGGATGAAAATAAGATATGTTGGGTTTTCTGCCTTTCCACAATTCATAGGGAGTCTTAATCAGAATAGGTCTAATGTATATTCTGTTCTGAATGTAGCAGGCAGTGTTCACAGCTTCAGCCCAGAAATGCTTAGGGACAGAATTGTCATTGAGCATAGTCCTAGCCATCTCTTGAAGAGATATGTTCTTTCTCTCTACCACACCATTTTGCTGTGGTGTTCTTGGTATTGAGAAGTTGTGTTGAATTCCATTTTCTTCACAAAACTCATTGAATAGCTCATTGACAAATTCTCCCCCATGGTCACTTCTAATTGAAGCTATACACATGCCTTTTTCATTCTGTACACGTTTGCAGAATACAGAAAAGACCTTGAAGGACTCATCCTTGTGAGCAAGGAACATAACCCATGTCCATCTAGTATAGTCATCTACAATGACTAGACCATATTTCTTACCACTGATAGAAGCAGTCCTTGTTGGACCAAAAAGATCAAGGTGTAGCAGTTCTAGTGGTCTCTTGGTACTCACAATATTCTTAGATTCAAAAGAACCTTTGACTTGTTTTCCCTTCTGACATGCATCACAGAGAGCATCAGATTTGAACTTAAGGTTTGGTAATCCTCTCACGAGGTTATGCTTATTTAGCTTTGAGATTAATCTCAAGCTTGCATGACCTAGCCTTTTATGCCAAATCCAACGTTCATCTTCAATGGACACTAAACATGAGACACTTTGATTTGAGAGGTCCTCCAAGTCAATTTTGTATAAGTTGTTTTGCCTCTTAGCAGTGAATAAGATTGATCCATCATTTTTCTTGACATAACACATGTTCTTATTAAAAGAAACATCATATCCACTGTCACATAATTGACTTATGCTCAGTAGATTATGTTTTAAACCATTCACAAAAAGAACATTATCAATGGAGGGAAAAGGATGTTTACCGATTTTACCTATACCAGTGATCTTTCCTTTCTGATTTCCTCCAAATGTCACCCAGCCACCATCCTTATGTTTAAGGTCTTGGAACATATACTTTTCTCCCGTCATGTGACGTGAGCATCCACTGTCCAAGTACCAGGATGTTTGTTTCTTTCCTGTTGTTAAGCAGATCTGCAACAGGTATTATCTTGTCCTTAGGTACCCAAACTGACTTGGGTCCTTTCATGTTAGTTTTCTTTGGACGAGAATATTTGGCATGCCTGTTATGTATGCATCTAGATGTAGAGTGCCCACTTTTTCCACACACTTTACAAAACGTGTTGGACGGGCCTGATTTGGTTTTTGCATACCTAGCTGGAGCTTTTGAAGCTCTTTGCTGTATAGGTGGTTTTGACTTAATGTAAGATGCCTCATGCTTCTTATTGTCATAACCAAGGCCAGATTTATCAAGGGGTGACCTAGAATACCTTAGGATAAGACTAAGCTTATCTGAGCCTCCTACAAATTTTGACAGAGAGTGTCAAGTATTCTACATCTTGTTTTAGTTTTGCAACTTCACAAGAATTGTCAGGCTCACATTCAGATTTGTCAGTTAGACTGACATTCTCTGATTTCAGCTTATCATTTTCTTGAAACAAACTTTGTTTTTCCATGCAGACTCTATCATATTCTTTGGTTAATTTTGCAAACTTCTTTTTAAGACTTTTGTATTCATGAGACAATATGGATGAGTCATGCAGTAATTCATCAAAGGCATTTTTGAGAGTTGAAGGTTCAGAATCTGTTACCTCATCATCATCAGTGTACTCATTTTCTGATGATGTGTCAGCCATGAGGCAAATGTTTGCCTCTTCCTCAGCTTCCTCTTCCTCATCTGATGAGGATAAGTCCAAGTCCTCCCATGTAGCCATTAAGCCCTTCTTTTTCTTGAAGAACTTCTTCTTCTCTTTTAGGTCAGGACAGTCAGCTTTGAAATGGCCTGACTTTTTGCATTCAAAGCACAGAGATGGACCTTTTTCTTTGGAGTCTGATTTCTCCTTAGAAAATTTCTTGTTGAATGGCTTTCTCTTGAAATTACTTTTTCTTCTCCACATATGTTGTATCTTTCTGGAGATGAAGGATAATTCATCTTCATCTGATCCTTCATCACTGTCTGAAGGTTCAGCATCATCTGAAGACTCAGCAGCTTTGAGGACTTTTGAAGAGCTTGCTTTCTTTGCCTTTAAAGCAATGGACTTTCCCTTTCTGGAATTGTCTTCCTCATTTAGTTCAAGCTCATGAACTTTTAATGATCCTAGAAGTTCTTCCAGAGAGAGAGTATTCAGATTCTTAGCTTCTTGAATAGCAGTGACCTTCGGTCTCCACTGCTTGGAGAGACTTCTCAGAATCTTTCTGATATGATCTCTATTCTCATATATTTTTCCCAGAGATCTGAGACTGTTTGTTATTGTTTGAAATCTTCCAAACATCTGATCTATAGACTCATGATCAGTCATCTTGAAGAGTTCATACTGGTGAACCAGCATGCTTATCTTTGACTCCTTCACTTGTGATGAGCCTTCATGAGCGAGAGCCTGTGTATCCCTGATTTCCTTTGCTGTGTTGCAGCTGTGAACCTTATCATGTTCTGATCTGGTAATAGCACACATCAAGTAATGTTTGGCTTTGAGATTTGGTTGATGTTTGGCTTTGATCAACACTCCATTCTGCTCTAGCCAACACTGCTTGATTTTCACCTCTTGGCTCAGAATAGCCATTCTCTATCAGTTCCCAGATGTCTAAGTTCTGTGCATCTAGGAAGGCCATCATTCTCTTCTTCCAATAGTCATAATCAGTTCCATCAAAGAGTGGAGGTCTGTTGATAGCTTGTCCTTCTGCATCCATGGTGGTAGGATCGTACTTCCTCAGCACTTGTTAGATGCTCAACCCTTTCGAGGCTGAGCTCTGATACCAACTGAAGTTGACACAGGCAAACACAAGAAGGGGGGGGGGGGGGTTGAATTGTGTTTGTTAATATTTTTCGAAAACAAACTTTTCAAGAATAGTTTTCTCACACAAAGATAAGGAGGCAGAATAAAGCACACAGAAAAAACAATCTTTTGAAAGAATAACAAATTCAAGTTCAAATCCCCACAGTTAGTATAAACACTTAAAACCAAAGAGATAAGGGATTAGAGGATTCACACAAGTTGTTTTATCCTGGTTCACTCTCTTCCAACCAAGAGCTACATCCAGTCCCTTCTACTTGAAGGATTTCTCCACTATTTTCCAAATAGATTACACCAAGTATTCAACACCTCTCCAGGCTCACAAGTATTTCTTTCTTACCAAGCCTCTTCAGGCTCTACCTCTAATAAAGAGTTTTTGATTTCTTTGATCTTCTAACTCACTATGTGTGAGAATATGAGAGTTTAAGATCAGATGAATATTCTAGCAATATTCAAACTATGATATTACAGACTTTTGCTTTTTGAATGAATAAGAGAATATTTGCTCGCAAGAGATTTCTTGAGATTTCTTTGTATGCGCAAAAGTTGTTTCTTCAAAAGCCTTAGTCTTCTATTTATAGGGTCCTTGATCTTCTCTTCAGAATCATCACGGTTGTATTTGAAATTTCCGTTTAGTGATAGAATCAACCAAGTAAATATCCGTTGTGACTCAGCTTGCTCGTACTATGTGACAAAATTCTTGCATGCAATTGCACACCTCTGAGCAAATGCGACTTGAAAAACAGTCTTGCCTTCCTTGTACAAGTTCCAGCTATTTCAGTGTAAAAGGTGACAGGGTACACAATGTTTTGCATTGTACTATTCTGCTTTTTTTTGCAATTCCTTATTTGTGCTATGTCTCTCTCAATGAAACAAGACAATAAAAGCCGTTAATAGTAAATGAGAAGGACCATTATAAATATAGGAATGAATATCAATCATATGGAATAAATTTGCTTTGGTTCAGATTGATATAAATGCTCAAAATTCTTCGTCCAGCAAAACAATAGTAAAGGCAAGTTAAGAAAAAAGAGTTTTAAGGCTCCGTCCACTGACGTGGCAACCAAAACTTCGTCTACATAAAACAACGGTCTTGCCAGTACTTGAGACATTTAAAATCTCCGTCCAGTGACGTGGCATTAGAAAACTAATGTTATTATCAAAGAGAAGCTCACGTCTATACAAGAAGAATTTCTCCGTCTACTAAAAACATTCAAGCGCTCGTCTACTGACGTGGCACTTGAGTTTAAAGGAGATCCTTGATAGAGTGGACTCGACCCTCTGGGAAACTTCCAATACAGATTAAATGGACGCGGATTGCAAAGGAGATATACTTATTTTATAAAAACAGAGATCCTTCAAGACTGAAGGCACTTGTTAGATTAAAGCTAACACTTTGCTACACAAATTTAATTCTTATTGTTAACATCAAAACTAAGAGATTATTTAATCCAAATTACTTTGGTTCCAACAATATTCAGCTTCAGCAGTTGACAAAGCCACACTTGTTTGTTTCTTACTGAACCAGGAAACTAGTGAGTTCCTTAGTAAGTGGCAGGTTCCACTAGCACTCTTCCTATCCAACTTGCATCCATCAAAGTCAGAGTCAGAGTATCCTATTATTTGTTTATCCTTTGGTTTTGGAACAAGTTCCCAAACTTTATTTCTTTCAAACTGATTAAGTTCTTCTTGCATTGCCATAATCCAGTATTAATCAACTATTGCATCATCTATAGTTTTAAGTTCAATTTGAGATACAAAGGCCATGTTGTTACATGCATTTCTTAAAGAGTGTCTAGTAGTTACCCCTTTGGATATTTCACCAATAATGTTGTCTAGAGGGTGATTTCTTGCAATTCTCCACTCCTTAGGTAGTTCCTCATATTGTTCCTCTGCTGGATTCTCTACAACCCCTTCCACTTTTGCATTTTCTTGCATTTCTTCAAGTTGAGTTTCTTCCATGGTTTCTGTAACATCATCAAGAATATCCTTTCCCAACCTTTTGGGGTTAGTTTCATAAAATGTAACATGTACAGATTCTTCTATTGTTTGAGTGCTTCTATTGTAAACTCTAAAAGCTTTATTAGATAAAGAATAGCCTAGGAAAATACCTTCATCAGCTTTAGGATCAAATTTATCTAGATTATCCTTGCCATTATTTAGAACAAAACACTTACAACGAAAGACATGAAAGTGAGCAATATTTGGTTTTCTATACTTATACAACTCATATGGAGTTTTCTTCAATATTGGTCTAATCAAGACTCTATTTAGTACATAGCAATCTGTACTAACAGCATCTACCCAAAAGTATTTTGGCACATTAGAGTCATTCAACATGGTTCTAGCAATCTCCTCAAGAGTTCTGTTTTTCCTTTCAACTACATTTTGTTGTGGAGTTCTAGGTGCTAAAAAGTTGTGTTGTATACCATGTTCATCACAGAAATTGTCAAATTCCTCATTTTGGAATTCACCTCCATGATCACTCCTTATAGATACAATTTTCATGCCTTTCTCATTTTGTACAAGCTTAGCCATTTTCTTGAAAGCAGAAAAGGCTTCATTTTTATGTGCTAGAAAATATGTCCAAATAGATCTAGAGAAATCATCAACAATCACGAGCATAAAGATATCAACCAAAACTTTTTGTTCTAGAAGGACCAAAAGATCCATATGCAACAATTGTAAAGGTCTACTAGTTGAAACAATGTTTTTAGCTTTGAAAGAAGTTTCCACTTGTTTTCCTTTTTGGCAAGCATCACATAAACCATCTTTCACAAACTTCTTCTTAGTTAAACCAATTACTAGTTCTTTGAAAATCAATTTGTTCAAGTGATCCATGTGAATATGAGCTATTCTCCTATGCCATAACCAATTTTCTTCTTCTTTTGAAATTAAGCAACATACATCATTAGAAGATAAATTGTCTAAATCTAGCATATAGATGTTGTTTACTCTATTTCCAATCAACTTCATGTTCTTATCATGTCTAGGTTCAATCATACACATGTTTGAGTTAAATTCTACTTTATACCCTTTGTCACAAAGTTGACGTATGCTTAGAAGATTATGCTTGAGTCCTTCAACATAGAGAACTTCTTCAATCTGAGTTGCTGGACTTTTTCCAATAGTGCCAACACCAAGTATTCTACCTTTGTTGTTGTCACCATATGTTACATTTCCACCTTATTTGGAAGTAAAGGAAGTGAATCTTGTGACGTCTCCAGTCATGTGTTTGGAGCAGCCACTATCTAAATACCAACTTGAGCTTTTGGCCTTCAAACACACCTACAAAACATATTTTTAACCATTTGTATTAGGTACCCAAATTTTGCTGGGTCCTTTGGTGTTAGTCATGACATAAGTTACCTTAGGAACCCATATTTGTTTGATACTCATTCTTGAAGGATTTCTAAAATAGCATGTAGAAGCAGTGTGTCCTTTTCTTGCACAATATAAACATATAACAAAAGGACTATTATATGACTTAGGTGCAACAAAGAGTTTCTTAAAAGCGTTTTCATGCATTGCTGGTTGGTAACCTATTCCAGCTTTATCATAAACTCCCTTTTGTTGTCCCAATATGGCATTTTGGTTATCTCTTCCCATTGTGAATTTAGAGAGAGTGCTTTTCATTTTTTCTACCTCTTTTTCCAGAATATTGCAATTAGAGCATGTAGAGCTAGATACACTTAACCTACTGTTTTTAGCTTCTAATTCCTTATTCTTAATTTGAAGAGTTGCATAATCACTACATTGTTTAGCAATGACTTTCCTAGATGACATTAATTTCTTAGCAATTTTCAGATATTCACTATGCAATTCATCAAAAGCATCTTGTAGTTTATCATAAGTAGGGGGAAGATCATTTACCTCATCTTCATTTTCATTGTCACTTTGATGATGCAATGTATAAGGCCCGTGGCTTTTGAAAAAAAATGTTTGGTTTCTAATTCTAGGGCTTAATTATAAATATAAAGCCTGAGTATTTTAGTAAAAGTTTTTTTTCTTTTTTCTTTTTTCTTTTTTCCTTTTGTATTTTAAGCATAGGGAACTCTATGCATTGACGCGCCTTAGAAGAGAGCGTAGTGTGTCAAATCCATGGTGTTTCTGCGTGTCCCAGAGGTAAGTTTTCTATTTCTTTCCTTATTTTTAGCTTAATTAGTTTTTAGAATTAGTATTTTTTATTTCTTTATTTTTTAGAATAAGTGTCTTTGTTTTATTTTTATATTTTATCCTTGTAAATAATTTTGGGATTGCTTTTGTGAAATGTTTCACACTCAGTCGTTATATTCGGGATCGCTCTATGGAGGCATGTGCCATGTTCTATCTTGATTAGTTTTTAATGTATAAAAATAAATAAAAAACAAAACTATATAAAAAAAAACCATTTTTTTAAAAATAAAAAATCTTTTCATAAAAATTAAAATCAACCAACAAAAAAATTATTTTCTATAAGAACTACGTGGCTTTGGGTTTCTTATCGCAGCAGGGAATACGTAGGAGCAGGATTAATCATCCCATCAAGCCAAAATTAATTTTTCCTTTATTTTTATGTTCTATATAGATTTATAGTAAAAATCAAGTTCAAATGTTAATTAATTTTAATCTACACAACCTATCATCACCTTTTTTATTTCCTTTTCTATTATCTTTATTGAGAGGCTTTTAATTTGTTAGTGTAATTAATTAAAAATAATAAAATTGTGTTATTTAGGGATGCCCTATGGACTTGAGTGCCATATTCAATACTTTAGAATCAAGGTTGCCCTATGGATTTGTGCCATGTTTAACCTTGCTTAGGATTTTTCAACGTTTAACCGAAAAGTAAAATAAATTAAAAATATAAAATCATGAAACAACATCTTTTTTTAATTCCTATATTATATTTTTTTTAAATAATTCATTAAATTGTATATATTTTATTTTGGGGTTGCTCTATGACAAATGTCATACTCAATCCTTTAGCTTTGAGGTTGCCCATGTGGACTTATGTGCCATGTTCAATCTCATTTAGGATAATCAATAATAATTTTCCCTATTAAATATTTTTTCTCTTTTTTCTCTTTTATCTTTAAATATTAATTCATAATCTTTTATTCTTATAAGTATTTTGGGGGTAAAATAAATAATTCAAAATTTAAAATATTTGCGCAATTAATTTAAGGTACCATTCGTAGAATGGGCAATGTAGGGTGCTAACACATTCCCTACTCGTAACCCACTCACGAGCTCGATCTCATTTTTTAAAGACAAGTTTTCCAAATAAAAAAGGTTTTCCTATTTAATAACTCAGAGAACAAGCTGATTCTGCTTTTGTCTCTGAGTTGGAACCAAAGTCAGTAGACGAGACTCTACTAGATGAGGGTTAGATTCTGGCTATGCAAGAGGAGCTGAATTAATTCGAAAGAAGTGAAGTATGGCCTCTTGTATCTCTACCAAAGGACAAATCAGTCATAGGAACCAAATGGGTCGACACAAATAAGCTTAATGAAAATGGTAAGGTGGTAGGGAACAAAGCGAGATTAGTTGCTCAAGGCTATTCTCAAGAAGAAGGTATTGACTACATTGAAAACTTTGCTTCAGTAGCTAGAATAGAAACAATACGCATTTTATTATCATTTACTGCACATCATAACATCATGCTATCAAATGGATGTAAAAATGCATTTTTAAGTGGTTTCTTAAATGAAGAAGTGTATGTCATGAAACCTCCGGTTGAAAGTAAAACACATCCTAAACATGTATATAAGCTAAGGAAAGCTTTATAGGGTCTTAAACAAGCTCCTAGAGCTTGGTATGAAAGACTAAGTTCATTCTTAATGAACAATGGATTTAGTAGAGGAGGTTGATACAACGTTGTTTATAAAATCTAACAAGTCCAACTTTATAATTGTACAAATTTATGTTGATGACATAATCTTTGGAGTTACTAATGAATCTCTATGCAAGGAATTTTCTAAGCTTATGCAAAAAGAATTTGAAATGAGCCTGATGGGAGAACTCATATTCTTCCTTGTACTTCAAGTGAAACAAACAGTGGATGAGGTGTACATCCATCAAACCATGTACACAAAGGAACTCTTAAAGAAGTTCAAGATAGATGACTGCAAACTAGTGAATAAACCAATGCATCCCACGTCCATATTGAACAAAGATGATAAAGATAAAAAGGTAGACCAAAAGGTATACAGAGGTATGATAGGATCTCTTCTATATCTTACTGCGTTTAGGCCTGATATTATGTTCATTATATGTTTGTGTGCTCGCTTTCAATCTGATCCTAGAGAATCTCACTTATCAGCAGTTAAGAGAATATTTAGATACTTGAAAGGTACTACTAATATGAGTTTGTGCTATAAGAAAAATAATGATTACAGATTAGTTGGTTTTTGTGATGCTGACTGTGCTGAAGATCGCATAGAAAGAAAAAGCGTCAGTGGAGGATGTCACTTCATTGGAGCCAATCTAGTCTCATGGTCAAGCAAGAGACAAAATACTATTGCCTTATGAACTACTGAAGCTGAGTACATATTTGCTGCGAGCTGCTGCTCACAACTTCTATGGATCAAACATCAATTGGAGGATTACAACGTGTTTGTAAGTAGTATTCCATTTATGTGTGATAACACTGCTGCAATCAATCTATCTAAGAATCCAATTTTGTATTCAAGATCTACTAAGCACATATAGATTAAACATCACTTCATTAGAGATTATGTGTAAAAAGGTGTATTTGATATTCAATTTGTGGATACAAACCATCTATGGGCATATATCTTTACTAAACCACTAGCAAAGGACAAATTCATCTTCATTAGAAAGCATCTTAACAAGATCGGTGTTGATTGATATGTCGTCCAACAAAGTTCGGCTAATGTATGTAAGTGCTTGTCCATTGCATAAGTAGTCCAATACTTGTATGCTTTTATAATCTATCTCGTCAATGCATCTCCATTCTTATTTGCATTTACTATGTATCAAGACATATTAATTTCAAATACTCTCTACTGAGTCCATTAAATCCATCATTTGTACAAACTGCTTTTTACGATTTCAAGAAACCTGCGCCGTGTCAACATTAAATGCATGTCCTATCACCGCTATCTTTTTTTTTTTATTAAAAATTTTATTTTCGAAGGAAAACCTCTTCACATTTGTAACCATTTTAAGTTTCCCTCCTTCCTCCGAAAAACCTTTCACTTGCTCTGAAACTCAAACCCTTTTTGAGAAAGAACTCTCTGTCTTTCTCACTCACAAACCTTCAACAATGGCCTCATCTTTTGCAAATGTTGCCTTCGATGTGAACTCACTAGAACTTGATATAGAGCATTACATTGATCTCAACATCCTCAAGGAGTACAATGTGGATGTGAGTAAATATCTCAAGGCTGCTGGTTGGGAAGGTTTCTTCGCTGAGAAAGTCTCTGTCTTCCCATTCTTAATAAGGCCTTTTGGATAAACCCTACTGTAACGGCTACTGAAGTAAAAGCCTATGTGATGGGTACTGAAGTGATAGTTTCAGAAGCTACAATCGCAACTATGATCAACTGTCCCCAAATCGGGTTAAGAATGGGAACAAGAAATGGGTGGTGAGGAAGTATTGCGAGCCCTTCTCATGAGACCAGAAAATGTTGCTGCTGAGTGGAAATCTGTTAATATGAAGGATGAACCCATGATTCTTCAACAAATCCTCAACAAGGCAATCCTTCACAAAACTGGGTCGAAGGATAACATTTCTCCAGTTAAGTTTTGCTTTTGCCAGCTTATGAACGAGACTACCGTTAATCTACCCAACCTCTTCTTCACCAGATTCAGAAACTTTGTGGTACATAAAGAGAAGAGCACTACCATACAGTATTGCCATCTCCTCTCCAAGGTTCTCAAATCTCATCAACTTTATGTCATGCTGGAAGTTGGAACTAAGGAGGAGCAAGCTACTTATCTCAAGACTCATGGCATGTCTATCTTTGGGAGGATGAACTTAGTGATGATGAAACTGAAATGATACAAAACAACACTAGAAGGGGGTTGAATAGTGTTTTCGAATATCAGAGTTTAAGAAGCACAAAACAAAATCAGTAGGTGAAAGCAGCGCTTAGGGACAGACGCCTTTCATAATAAACTGATCAACAACTATTTAACACACCCGAGTCAGTTACTTAAAGCAATTAAACAAACTGAATAATAAAGTAAAGGTTAGGGAAATAGTATACTTAGAGATTTATCCTGGTTCACCCACAAACTTTGGGCTACATCAGTCCTTGGCTTCACCAAGTTTTAACACTATAACTGATCAAGGTTACAGACGAGTATCATTTGCACACCTAGCCTCTCCAGGCTCAACGACAAGTATTGTTTGCACACCTAGACTCTTCAGGCTCAACAAGTATTCTTGAAACAAGCCTCTTCATGCTCAGAGAGTTTTGAGAATGTTTTGAAGTACAGCTTCAAAATTACAGAGCAATTCAACCAATATTTAACACTACACAGAGTGAATATGAACTTTGAACTTGGTGAGTTGCAGATGAGTTCTTTTTCAAATCATTTAGAGTGTGAAGAAGATATGTGAGTGATCAAAGCTTTCAGCTATTGATTTTAGAAGATGAATGTTGTTTTTTAGTAATATAGCTTTTCACTGATGAGTAAATATTGGCTCTCTCTAGTTGCTTATTATTGTATCACTCTACTTATTGCTCAGTCTTCGACTTCTTCTATTTATACTTGATCACAGAGATCCACTGAGATGCATTCGAAAGTCTTCAGCTTTGTTCTTAAGAAAATAACAATTCTGACTTGTTAATAAATGCTTTGAAGAACGTTGAAGATTCCTTGTTGACATCTGAGTATCGCAGTCATGCTTTTCAACTTTGGGCAGCGTTCTTTCCTTATTTGTGCAATACTTAGAAAAACTCATATAAAGTAGCTTTACTCTTACTTACATAAGGAATGCTTTTCTATAGCCTTGCCCTTTTGTCTTTTCTCCTTTCGCTGATTTCGATTGAAGATAAGAAATATATTAATAAACTTCTTTCAAGTTTAATTAACTATATTTCAAATTGCTTTTACTATTGAATCAGAGATTAAGTGATTCCTTCATAGAGACCTTTTCTTCTTGGCACATGCTTTACCAACACAGATAGTGACTTAGCATTTCACATATTCTAAGCTTTGTAGATGTTTGAATATCTTTTGAATCAAACAAGTTAATCTGACAGAAGAATGGTTCTGACTTTGTCAGAAGCTTAGACGCATACTGAGAGTGTCTGAGAGAGAGAGAGAGAGAGAGAGAGACTTCTTTGAAGTGTGACTTCTTGATCTTGTTCTGTTATGTAATCTTGATCTTTCTTCTTTCAACTTCCTTCAGAAGATAGTGTTTGTATTCGTTGAAGACTTGATCATTACTTTGATTGATAATTACTTCAGGTTTCTTGGTCTTCAATAAGCACATACAGTCTTCTATAAGAATAATGCTTGATGTTTTCTTCCTTTCATTTACTTGTTGAATGGATAAGTCCTTTTTCTTTAGTTTGCAGTGAAGATGACAGTCGTTGACTACTTTGCTTTAGTATTGATGCTAGCTGGCCTTCTTTAAAGTTGATAAGTCTGAGAGATGTTGATATAGGCTTCAGTGTGAGTCAGACTTCAGACGCATTTATCATTTGACAACTTTGAGTCAGACGCTTGTATATAAGCTTTTCATCCTTTCATAATCTTTTTTTGACTTGATCTTCTAAGATAGAATACTTTGGCTACACAACTCAAGTGGATGATTAGCAATATCCATATGGTTCAATGTAAAATCGATTGCTTAATGTTTGGGCTGATCAAAACACACAAGGGCCACAGGAGTGTGAGTCAGACGCATGACGAGTCAGATGTTTTGTGACTTAACATAAACTTGATCTAGTGATTCAAGTGGAGTTGGCTAAGAAGGAACAAATGAAGAAGGTTAAGGAAGAAAAGATTGAGCTGAATCAAGCTGAGGGTCAAGCCATGCAGAAGAAGCTGGCTAGACGACCTGCTCAATCTACTCGTCCATCAGGGACAAGGAAGCCTTCTGCTGGGATTGTCATTAGGGAACCAAGGGCTGGTGAATCCCAAGCTTCTCAGAAGATGAAAAGGGCAATAAATATCATTCTATCTCATAATGAAGATGATGAAGATGATCAGCCTATTGGACTTGCTCTGAAGGAGCAGAAGCAAGTTGCTACTTCTGTTGTTGTTCCTAGCAGAGCAAGGCAACCTGCCAGAAAAGCCAAATCTTTTATTTCTACTGAGGTAACTCCACCCACTCACTCTGTGATTGAAAGTGTTGTTGATGCTGTTGTTAGTAGAGTTAATATTCCTGTCAACACCACATCATCATCACAAACACAGAACCATCCACTCTCACTGTTGCCTTACAAACATGTGTCTTAAGCTTGTGCAAGTATACACAACTGTAACAAGTAATAAAGTGTAAGTAGAGCTCGTTCCCACGAGGATTAGAATGCTATGAAAGTAGCCAAAATTCAAATCAATGGTTCTATTGAGCTAAGAATAAAGGGTAACCAAATGGTGTATGAAAGTGTTGATTTTAAATATTTAAAAAGAACAATATTAAAAAGGCAATAATGAGATAACAAGATAATAAAAAGGGTTTGTGAACAAAGAAGGTAAAACCTATACAAGTATGAATCCCTCGTAATTTCAATTAACAGTTACGCTTCGCGATGCTGGAGCATTTAGCTCCAATAAATTAAAGTTGTGTTTTCCAACACTTAAAAGATGAGGTTCATTAAATATGTTCTATTCCTAGATTCATATTAATTACACCATCTTATTATGAAGCACGCTCCTGCTAGCTTAAGGACTTGAATGATTATTCCTAATCCATTCAACATCTACTAATTTTCCCATTAGAGGTTTAACCCTTATCTCTTAAACATGTCCACTTAGGCTTTTCCAAGTTCAGCAGGCTCAAGTTCTATTTAAGATGGCCAACTTAAATAAAACATCATATTAGCACAAATTAAGAGAAAATGCAAAAGTAAATCATCACATAACATCAACTAAACATTCATTACAAGTTCAGCATACCAGTAACTACAGCAAGTTAGCTCATAATGAGCTTACAAGATCTGGAAATAAAATAGAAAATGGGAGAAGAAACCATTACAATGAAAGCACGAAAACGAAACAATGGAGAGGAAGAAGAAGATCCTCTGACAGTTGTCTTAGGTCAGGAGAGATAAGATAATGTGTGTACCCCCTTTTGGGTTTTTACAAGGTCCCCTTTCTCTTTCCTACTTTTTGGGCCATTAAAATAATGCCAAATAAAGGCTTGGGCCCATTTCTTTAAATGCACCATTTCAAAACCCAAGGCATGTGACTGGGACATGTCCCTAACTTTTAGGGCGGACCCGCATGAGAGAGAAAGTGGTCCCGATTTTGTCCTTTTCTAAAGAGGAATTCACGCCCAGATGTTGCAGCATGTCCAGAGCATTTTCCAGCAACTTGTCTAAACTTCAACAAAAAGCAAGAAACACATTAAGCATATTCCTAAACACTCAAAAACAGAAATTTCATGATCTTTGTACAATGACACACAATACATTAAACTAAATGAAAACTCATAAAACACACACACAAAACACTCAAAGATTACAAAACCTCAAGCTAATAAAGAGTAGATAACTCTCATTTCTAAGAGTTATCACTCACCTATACAAGAACAACCACAATACTCACCCCAACAACACCAAATTGAACACTCACTAGTTCCTACTTCTCCACCAAGACCACAATTTCCATCCATCATTCCTACAGATGATCCCTGGTTTAATCAACCAGATAATGGGATTACTCTTGGAGCACTTTTCCCTAAACTACCAAAATTTCATTCCCTTACATTGACCCTTCTACCCTTTATGATAACCAAGCTGAACATTAGGCCAAGTTAAAAAGGAATTGGAGAATCCTGTACCATACTTTCCCACCTACACCTGAACCCAGGCCATTCTATCCTCTGCCAAAATATGAATATAAGCCTGAAACCTTCATTCCTAGAGGCTATATAGGTTTTCCCTATGAGCCTAATGAACCTCTTCCATCGAAAAATTACATTGGCAATGGCCCTCTTCTAACTCACCTACCTCAACAAAAATTCCCACCTAAGAAAATATATCCCAACCTCATCAAAATGGAACCCTTTACCCCCCATATTGATGGTGTTGATAGGGATATCATTCCTATATAAAGGACTGTACCCTCCAAAGTCAAGGAAGACAATGTTGAGTATAAGAGGTCAATGACCTATGGCTACAGAAGATTCATTCTGAGCAGAGAGGTCAAGTGGAAAAAGTTTGTACACCCAAGAGAATATGGCACTTTGACTGATGTTGGTGACTATCTGATATATGGTCATCAAACAGCTGGGTTCTCAATGCCAAGGTACTTCAGATGCAAACTTTGTGCCTCCTACTTGGTTGTATCACAATCACAAAACCAGAGTTGGCATGGTCCCTCCTAAGATTTACCTGAGGCTACCCATGATAAAACTTAACAAGGACAAGGATGGCAAATTCAGACCACCTAAGAAGTGCCTTCCTCTAACTAACAAATGTATGCTGGAAGTCAGTCAGGAAGAGAGGATTGATGATGATATCCTATCTATCTACCTTGCTGGAAAAGAAGGAAAGAATTTCAACAATGAAGCAAGAGGCTACCGGGAGAGTCATATCAAGATCTGCTCACAGCAAGCTTCCTCTTCTAGTCTCTCTACTACTGAAAAGGAAGAAACTCCAGTAGTGAGATGTGAATATGGCTTCTGTGAAGTCAGGTTCTTTATTCACTCAGACACCCTGGGCATCCCCTTAAGAAGTTCATATATCTATGAGGATGAAGTCCATTGGGTGGAACCTGAACCTGAGCCAGAGCCCTCTGTTCATGAAGCAGAAGTTCACTTTGAGGAGATAGAAGAAATTAGTGCTGAAGGTCCTGAGCAAGCTGAGCAAGCATCTCAAGCAGAGCAACAAGGAGAACATGTAGCAGACTCTGAGGAAGTTCACCAAAGGTCTTAGAAACAAACCTCATAGCCTGCTTTTATTTTTGCTATACATCCAGATGCTCCACAACAATCGCTTGCTCTAAGCACAAGACCTGGACAAGGTCATTTGGGTGCCACTGCTGAGAGCTGCAAAGCTACCATCCCTCCAGAGCTTCAAGAAATCTAGCTAACAAGGTTGAACAACAAGTTGAAAGTAGTGTTCAATGTGCAATTCAGCCTACCAATGCCATACTACAGCAGATGTTTCAGATGCTCTCTACTATAGGATGTAAGCAAAACCAGGATCCTCTTGCTCCACCTCCACCCCCACCTCCTCCTTCAACCTCTTAAACTTATTCTTCTCTTTTTCCTCTATGTTATTCTTGTCAAAACTGACTATGATGGTCCATCTCCTTTTACCTTTTTGTTTGATGACAAAAAAGGGGGAGAACTAGAGAGATAAATTAAATTTGAAAAGTTTTTGAGAAACATGTGTTTTTAACTTAGTATATACATACATATATATATATATATATATATACATATATATATATATATATATATATATATATATATATATATATAGGGGGCATATCAAGTGAGAGGACTCTTCTTATATGAGAGTGAGAGGGATAAATCATAGCCATTAGATCAAACCTTGAATGGTCAAGATTAAAACATAAAGTCATGTGACTTTTTTAAGTGGTCATGTGACCATTAAATAACTTTCAATCTTGATCATCCATGTATGGTTGTATGGCCAAGATTCACCCCTATCACTCTCATATAAGATGAGCCCTCTCACTACATATGGCCCCTATATGTGTGTGTGTGTGTGTGTGTGTGTGTATAAATATATGTGTGTGTGTGTGTGTGTGTGTGTGTGTGTGTATGTTCTGATGCATATGCATGCATGCATATCTACATGTTTGTTATTAGACTTCTTAAAATGTTTGAATGTTTTGTCTTAGGGGGAGCCCTTTGGCTCTCTTAGACTTTGTTCAATCAAATTTAATACATTTTTGTCATCATCAAAAAGGGGGGACATTGTTGGAACCAAAGTGGTTTTGGTTAAATAATTTCTTAAGTTTTGATGTTAACAAAAAGATTAAATGTGTATGGCAAAATTAAATTATGAACTAACTCCTCTATTCTAGTGTGCAGGACTGTTTTAAATATTGCTAGACTAGGGAATTAGTCAAAAGTTCCTTTGAGAAAGTTCAAAAGCATCGCGGGTCCAAACTATGTTCGCTAGACGAGTCTTTAAACTCTTCTAGTAAAAAACTAGTCTAAAAGAGAATCGCTATGTTGACAAGTGACTTCAAACACAAGAGGGGGGTGAATTGTGTGTGAACAGTGTTTTTCAAAAACTTTAACAAATTAAAATATAATTCTTTTAAAATACTTTGTAAAGCAATTTGTAAACGTCGCGTGTAAATAAAAAGAGTTTAAGCGAAAATCAATTGCCAAAGTAAAGAGATAAGGGATGAGAAAAGAACACAGCGATATATCCTGTAACACTCGACTTTTCGCTGTTTTCTAATATTGGAAATTTATATAAATACGTTTATATATTTATCTGAGACTTAGAAAATTATTCTAATTAATCCGAAACCATAGTTACACTCTACTTGACCGTAGAGAGTTACGATAAAAATTTAGGTTGAAAAGTCAGGCGAAACCCGGTCTGCGAATTTCACTGACAGTATATTTATACTGCTCAGAAGACCTAATTTTAACTCATGAATGAAAAACTTAAGGTTTTTATTTGATTTCCTACGATTTTGGATATTTTGAACTATTTCACTAAAAAGTGAAATATCATATTTTATCCGGGCGTCGTCTTTAATCGGGTAAACGGCGGAGCAGATTACGGGATTTCTGGGAACCGCCAATGGATAATATCCATGAGTCACAGATGACAAGGCCATGTGGATGATGTCATGGATGGAATCACTAGTCATGATGACAATTTCTAGGGAAATTGCATTTTGGTCCTTTAACTTTCTCTTAATCGCTTTTTAGTCCAAAGTGAATTCTTCAAGCTATCCTTGTCAAATTGGGCTAGAATCTTCATCCAAGCCCATTAGGGGGCTGCGGCCATGAGCCTAAATTCCATGGCCATGAAATTATTTTCATGATGCCAATTCATTTATATAAGTTTCTTATGACATAGTTTATGTCTTAAGCATTTTCAATGGACAAAATCAAATGGGCTTAAGTGGGCTTCCAAGCCCAAATTTTGCAAGGTCCATGGTTGGCTCATAAAATTGGATGAGTCAAGTGTTTCTAGATCATTCTCCAAGCTTCTCACTTCATCCATCTCTCCATTCCTCCTTTTTCCTTCTAACACACACATGAGCAACCATTGATGTCCTAAACTATCAGAATTTGCACCGGAAATATTACCCTCTTCCTTTATGAAACTCGAAAAACTCTCAACATAAAAGTTTTTCCTCTTTCTATCTTCTTTCCAACGAGCTAAAGATCATCAAAAACTGATGAGTATGTTGAGAGTTATGACCAAAATACAGAAACTGCCCAGAATCCTCAGATCCATGCGAGACAGCAGAAAGAAGCCTATTTTTACCCCTGTTATGATCCAAACCACCTTCAACATCAAAGTTGTTCCTTTTCTTCTTATCTTTCCAATAAGCCAAAGTTTGTGATTTTTGGATGAGTATATTGTGAGATACACTCACAAAACCATCACACCCTCAAGCTGTCCAATTTTCAACTAAGTGGAGGTTGATCATTTTCTTCATTTCTTCAATCTTCAAGAGGTAAAAGCTCATCTTCTTGATCATCTAAGCTTTCATCTTCATGTAGTTCTCATGTTTATGCCATGAATCATATTTTTCCATTTCTTGATCTAGAAGTTTGAAATTCTCTAGAAAATCATAGAAAAATCCTAAAAATATGAAATCAATTTCTATGAGTTAGTTATCATCTCTACTACCATAATCCAAGAGATTGATGCAAACAAAGTTTTCCTCCCCATTTAACCCTCCTTGGCCGAAACCTTCATGAAGTGGGGGAAGAAGATTTTGTTCATTTTCTTATACAGTGATCATTGATTTCAACTTTATATATCATATATATGTTGGATCCAAAGTCTTATATCAAACTAAAATCTCTAACTCATATTTTCTTTGAAGGCCGAAAATGAGTTCTTGAGGGATTGGAATGTGTTGTTTCAATCTTTGTTGTTAATCATGTGTTTTAAAGACTTAAGTACTTAGGATCATTAATCCAATGACTTAAGCAATCTTAGGATTTTGAGCCACAAAATCACCCTAGGGTCGTGACCTATATGAAGTGTTTAGGTGATGATATTTGTTTGATTTTGATTGGTTGAGTTGTGAATTGTTGAAGGATAAATCTTTGTGGATTATCCTGAGTTGCACGGGGAAAACCGGATTCGAATCGAAAAGCCGTTCGTGAAACCAAAACTTGAATCTTCAAGAGGTAAGGGGAGAATACCTGAGGAGTTTTTTCTATAATCATGTGCTGTTTGTTGTTGTCTGTATTATTTATCTGTTGGTGTTTGTTTAAGTTGTGTTATTTTTATCTGTGATGGTTTATCTGCGTATAAGTGTTTATCTGCAGTATTCTATTATGATGTTGTGATGCATGATTTGCCTGGGAATATTACTATGATATTTGTTGTGGATGTTGTTTGAGAAGCCTGACAGTGGTCAGTGCCCAATCCATTAATCAGATAAAAGCTTTGAAAAGCTTCGTACATTATATTCAACGTTTTAACGGTAAAATATTGGAATATACTATGAGTGGAAAATATTTATTTGGGAAAAATAAGGAATATTGGAAAGTATCATTATTTTAATGATTTATCACTGTAAGAGTGAACTATGAGTCACAGTGAGGACGTAATCGCGAAATTATTTTTGTACCGCTAATTTTTACGTAAGAAATTCCGGAATATTATAAAAATTTATTTTATGAAATTAATTTTCGAAAATAACTTAATTATGATTTTAGAAAATGATTTAAGTGGAAAAAGCTAATATTTGGCTTAAATGCCTTGAAAAAGGCTAAACGATGGCAATTTGGAAAACTATCGACGGCAAGTATTTCTAAAGCGGCAGTACGTATTTTAGACAAGTTTGAGCCTCAAGTGACTCTCCTTTCTGAAAACTAAATTTTTACTAACCGATGATGTTATAAATGAATTTTCAATTAGATATGATTTTCTATAAACAAATTTTACTTAACGATGTTATTCCGTCAACTTAGATAAGTTGCGGAGATTTTGTTTTGAATTGTGTTTCACAAAAAAAAGACGGTGTTCACGTTGAAAAATAAACCTAGTATCCGAGACGTCGTGACACCAGTGTTCTATAATAAAACACGAAGATCTTTGATCCTTGTGACGGTGAGAATTTTAAGACGTTGAAAATGATGAGATGATGAGAATTTTAAGACGTTGAAGACGGTGAATAGTCGTAAGCAATTTTGAGCTTCGACAAGAATATAATGAACGAAAATAAAATGACGAGGACAAAATGTTTTACATTTGCATTTACGGTAGACGTGCCCGACGTTGTTTAACATGAGACCTTAATGGAAAAGGTATCATGTGACGGTGTACATTATACTTGAATGTATAATGAGACGATGTATGTGTATCATTATGCTTGAATGGATAATGAGACGATGTATATATCATTATGCTGGAATGGATAATGAGACGATGTATATGTATCATTGTGCTTGAATGGACAATGAGACGGTGTACATATCATTGTGCTTAAATGGACAATGAGATGATGTATTATTGTTGTGCTTAGCTAGCCAATGAGACGATGTATCGAGTTTGATCAACTCATTTTGAAGACGTTGGGATCTCCGGAGATTAGGTGTGAATGTTAGACGATGAATGTTGAAGTGTCATGCATATTTTTAAAAATGATGATGATCGGGTATGAGACCCAGTGATAAACTACTTGTTTAGTTATGAGAATCTTATGTTGTTATGGTTATGTATGTCTATGTGCTAATTGAGTATGTCGTGCATATGATTATCGTTATAAACTCATATATTGGAATCTCACCCTTATAATATATCAGGTTTTCTGTTTTGGCTTTTGTGTCTTAGTACACGAAAGTAGATGGTGCAAAAAAATCCTTAGCTTCACTCGGGAACTTTGGTCCTGATGTTTGAAGAGATGTTAGAGTGTGGGAATGACCATGGGGTCTTTCCAGTAGATGTCTTGTAAGGCGACCAGCTTAGGATTTTCTTTGGGTTGGGTATTTTGGGAAAGTTGTTATAAATGGTTTGAAACACCTTGTAAGGTGTATGAAAAAAAATTTCAGAAAAGCTTATATGTTGCAATGTTTTGGTTTACGAATAAATTCGGTTTGTATGTAAGTATAAAGTAATTCTACTATTGTGATGTATATATATCTTTTTCTGAAGTATTTCGCAGAAAGAAAAAATTTATCACCATATTTTGAAAGGATAAGCGTTGAGAAATTAATATTTTCCGAAAGCAACCAGCGAATTAAACTTTTCTTTTTAGAAAAACGGGTAACCATGTGATGACCCGGGAGTAAGGTGTCACATATCCTGGTTCAGCCACAAACTACCCACGTGACCTACGTCCAGTCCTCAAGGCAATACCACCAAGGGTTTTCAATCAACTCTAGTTTTTAAACAGGATCAACTAGAACCTTTACAATAGAGAGCACTCCTCACAGACCAGGGATATTACCTCCCCCAGTGAAAGAGCCTCAAGACAATGACCCAAGAGATATCACCTCTCTTGTCAACCACAAGGAATATCACCTCCCTTGTAAATACTTGGAAATCACATTCAAGAACACCCCAAGAGATATCACCTCTCTTGAAAACAAGGTGTATAAAAGAAAGGTTTGAGTCACACGACTCTTACCAACAATATGCACTCTTAATAGTGCTGATAAACAAATTGACGAACAATTACAATAACACCTATATGGTGTATAGAATACTCAATATAATATGGTGAAAGTGAAAGTTCAAGATAAAAACAGTATAAAATAAAATGATCAGAGATTAAGCACAGAGTATGATAGCAAATGATTGTGTGTTTGAGGCAAGGCTGCTATTCTCCTATTTATAGAAAACAGGTGATGGTTCACAATGAAATTAGGTCAAGCCTCTTAAAGTTCATTTTTGGCGAGTCATAATCGATTATCACAAGATCATAATCGATTATTTAATTAAAACTCAGGAAGCGCGCGTTGACAGAAAAGTGGTAATCGATTATGCTAATCGATTATGGGTCCACTGAATTTGGTATAAAAAGCCATAATCGATTACATAATCGATTATGGGGTTTCTGTTTGAAGTCAGAGATGACATAATCGATTATTCTATTTCAAATTTTAAACTCAACGGCTTTACTGTCATAATTACTCATTAATATAGATTAAAGTCATTTAACCTCAACTCATAATCGATTATAGGATTACCATAATCGATTATGTCACGTATAAATTTGAATTTGAAAACTTGACAATTAAGAAATTGATTGCTCATTAAGTACCAATTAATTGTCAGACTTATCTCTTTTAAGCACATGTTAAATGTGTGTGTGTGAGACCAATATTAAATGGAGAACTCTACTTACCATTTACACACATTTTCTAAAACACATAATACAAATACTGAAATGCCCATTTTGCCCCTCGTGCTTGCTTGCTTTATAACTTTTCGCTTTTTGCACTTTAGTCCTTCGGACCTTTCCCTTTTGTCATTCATCAAAACTAAAGTACCTGTCAAGGCATATATTCACACGCTAGACGAGTCGTTAAAAGTATCTAAGTCTAAGAAGCGCTAGATGATGCTGGTCGTGGCAACCATCACCCAAGAAGGGGGGTGAATTGGGTTTTAAATAAAAACGAATTCTTTTTCGATAAATCAAAAACCTTTTAATAAACAGAATTTTGCAGCAAATAAAAGATTTTTGTTGAATTGAAGCGCTTGATAAAAAATAAACAGTTTGAAACTAAAGCGCTATAAAGTAAAGTGTGACAAAATAAAGAGGATAAGGAAAGAAGAAGAACACAATGATGTATCCTGGTTCGACCATAAACTACCCATATGGTTTATATCCAGTCCCCAAGACAATACCACCAAGGGTTTTCAATCAACTCTAGCTTTGAAACAGGAACAACTAGAACCTTTACAATTCAGAGAACCCTTAACACAAATCTCAGGACATACTATTCCTTGTGTAAGAGCCTCAAACACTAGCTTTTAAACAGGTGCAGCTAGAACTTTTATAATGAAGAGCACTCCTCACAGACCAGGAATATCCCTCCCCTAGTGAAAGAGCCTCAAACAAAATCCCAAGAGATATACCCTCTCTTGTCAATCCACAAGGAAAACACCTCCCTTGTAAACACTTGGAAATTGTAACGCCCCGATTTTTCTGTTATCTATAATCTGTGTTTAACTATGCGTGTAAGTGTGTAATATTCTAAAATTATTTGAGAAATTATTTTAATAAATATAAATTATTTTCATATTCTATTCTATAGTAGGAAACTACTATTAAATTTCCGGTAGAAATTTCAGACGATCCTGGTCTGAGTTTTCACTATCAGTTAAGCTATACTGACCCGGAAAATGAATTTCGATTTGTAAAATAAAATTTTTATTTTTCCAACTCAATTATAATCATTTCCATAATTTTAGAATTTTTCTTTCAATATAAAAAAAAATTGGGTGGAAAATTAATGAAAGAAAATACGATCGGTTTTCACCGACGGGAAACAAATGGAACCAGAACGAGCAAGGATTATTAAAAATCAGATTTGGTAAGATTTGAGAAGATTTTATATGACATGAATAGTGTTTGCATTCAATTTACACCATCATGGTCTTACACTTAATCATTTCTTTTATTCTTACAAGTAAACAATTATATTATTTAAAACACATTTATATTTTAACAAAAAAAAAATCAAAAATCCCTCACTTCCTCACCAATGCAGCAACGCCCCTCCCCCTTTTTTCCTCTATAAATACCTAACGGCGATAAACCTACAATCCCCAAATCATCATTGGTTTCACGAAAAAGCTTCCAATGTGATTTTGGTCTTGTCGATTACTCGACCACTAGTAGGGTTTAGGTCGCCCCACACAATTATTATAATTTAAATACTACTTATCCGTTTCCGATGGTAGATTGGTTCTTTCCCCCACCTGATTAATGTACGTGCTTTCCCGTAGAAGCTTCGAATGCGTCTACGCTACTACCAAGAACCTCAGCACACTGTCCAACAACATCCACAAATCTTCCACCATCCATCCTTACACATCCACCGTTCCGCTTTGCATCCCGATTACATGTACGAGTAACACAATTCGCCGGAAACACCAAATACCAACCGAATCAACAATAGGGTTTCAAATAACTAAATCTATTTGAATCAAGAGACAAAATCGATGGAAAAACTTATGAGAGCAACGGCTGGACTTAGAGAAAATCGGATTCAAAATAAGCTCATGAATCCTAGGGAAAAGCTACCAAAACAGGGCTACTGCTCGAACTCCATATCTCTGACCAAAGATCTTTGTTTACGAAAATGAACGGTGAAAATGAAGAACTATCCTTAAACCTTCTCACAAAGTTTCAGCCCGATCCAACGGTTAACGAATCTCAGATCATATTTCTATGATGACAGGTTAGATGGTATCCGGGTTGAGTTTCTCACCTCCTAGGCCTACTATCCGAGCTTAATATCTCACACTCTGGTGGTTTGTTCCATCTTCTGACCGTTGGATATGAAGGACCACAGGTCTTGAACCTTCTTCTAAAATTAGGGAATGATCCAACGGTTGAAGAGTGTTTTCCGACTCCCTCACTGCGACTGCTCCAACTAGGTTTCGTAGCTTCCAACAAAGGCTTCTTGCAACTATTGAGGTTTCTCTCTCAATTCTTCTCCTCTAATCCGAAGTAGTGGTTGTTAAAGAGAGTTAAGGGGATGAGGAAGATAACTAAGATCATAGAAGTGATGGTTTACTTCTAGATAATAAAAGAAAGTGAAAGAATGATCAAGTTGACCAAGAACAACAATGGAGTTTTTGAAGAAAAAGTGAAGAAGAAATGGAAGAGATGAAGAAGTGAGTGAAGGGGGAGGGACACCACGGTTTTGAGGAGTATTTATAGGCTAGATTTAGGCTTTGTTTGGTTATAAGGAATTGGTTTAATGGGTTTTGTGAATATTTAATTAATATATGATTAACCATAGTTAATAGTTACTTAACTAGGGTTATGTTACTAACTAGGGTTACACAGTATGTGGCTCACAATTAATATAGGTGTGGCTGATTTTGGGCCACATCTAATGAGTCATTCATGACTCATCGATCCAATCACTTAGCGGTTCCCGGAAATCCCGTACGTACCTCCGTCAGTTACCCGATTTCGGTTTTTGGGAGGAAAATGATGAAACAAAAGCAAAATGAAATAGGTATGACTTATTATATATGGCTGCAAGAAATTGAGGAGATATGAGAGGTTTACAACCATGTATAAACATAGAGATTGGTGGCCGTACAACATAGAGACAAACAAAAAGCAAAAAATAAAAAATAAAAAGCACAAATTGAAAATTAAAAATTGTATAAACATAATGGGTAGTGTGGAGCAAATGAATAGATTAAATCCCATATTATACAGATTCTAGGCCAGTAGGAACAACTAAGCAAATCAACTCAAATGGGCATGACACTTTTCATATAGCACACCAACTAATTCCAAAATCCAGTAACAAACCTCCCTAATGTACAAACCTCCCTAAAGTACAAACCAACTAATTCCCTAATGTAGCACACCACTATCTAGTAACAATGGCATATTGCAAATTCCAATCCAAAAAAGGTTCTCAGTTAAGATATGGAAGAAAGAAAGGAAGGGGGTGAGGGCGCAGGAGGTGCGCGGAGGAAGGGGGTGAGGCGGGAGGTGGTGTGGTAGGGGCTGAGAACAGAGAGCTTTGTAACACCCAGGTTTTTACGGTTTTTCAATATCGGTAAAATATATCTATTTATATTATTTTTTATTGGAATGATAATTATTTGGACATTAGTTTTAATTATTTTATGACGCTTAATCTTGAGTAGTTTTATTTACTCTTTAAAAAAATTATTATATTGAGTGTGTTAACACTGCCTTATTTAGTGTATGCATGCTTACTAGACAATAATATGATGTTATTGTCACTATTAGTGTTTTTTTAGAAAAATATTTCAAATGTGATGATTGAAAGAAATTTATTATATATTTTACTCTATGTAATCTTAGTTTTGAAAATAAATTATTTTGGCATTAATTTGAGGATAATTTTTGTATCACTGATTTTCTTAGTTGATCAATTCAACTATCAATTTTTACTTTATTTCAAATTTTGAAAATATATATCTGTCACAATTGATTTTTAGATCAAAAAGCCAAAAACGTATTTAATTTTAGACTCAATTTTATCACTTATTTTTATACTTATCCACTAAACAAATGATAATAAAACAAAAGAATCCCTCTGTATCTTCTCACCCTCCAATGAGACAGACCACCCCCACTCCTTCTCTTTACATTTTTGTTTTTCTTCATTCTCTTCTTAGCTAAACCCACATCTCTTTCCAAACTTCATCTTCCTCCTTCCCTCCACAACTCAGCCGTGACTACCGCCACCTAAGGGGCTCGCCGGCCACCGCTCAACACCAAGGGAGAAGACCTGTGCTCCTGCGCCCTGTATTTTCTTCCTCCACCTCGTGATGTAGTCGCCGCCGCGCAAAAACGCCGTTTGCCGCCGCACTCTGTCCGGTAAACTGCCACCCATGTTGGTGTTCATCTTCTTTTTTAGTTCTTGAGTTCCTTTCTTCTTCTCCTTGAGCTTTACCTCCTCTTCTTTGGTCTTGGTTACTGCAGAAACACCCAACCGCAGCTGCCGCAAGCGTTGCCACCATGCCGGACATTGCAGCAGCCACCATGTTCTCTTTCCTTGTCATCTTGGGTGAGTACTTCGCCATAATCTCTTCTAGTTGAAAAATCCCCAATTTGATTTTGAAAACCCTAACCCTAACTCTTTGATTTCATATTGTAATTTGAAATTAACACTTGTTTTATGCAACTGGGACTGTGAATTAATGTTTCCCTAAACCAATTTCATTATTCTTTAGTTAAAATGAGTTTCCCCCAAATTGATTTATGAACCCTAAAAGTCCCAATATGATTTTATTTGAAAAAGATTATGTTTTTGTAAAATCAACTATGTATATATGCAATTGGGACTGTAAATTAGTGCTCTATTAAGTTAATTTTATTATCCTTATATCAAATGATTTTTCCCCAAATTGTGTTTATGAGCCCTAAAGCCCCAATCTGATTTTTAATTGAAATTAGTTATGTTTTTGTGAAATTAAGTATTTAAATTTACTTAGAGTGAGCATTTGATGATGAGTAGCTAATTATGTGATTTGTCTGGTTGTGAAAAATGTTTTAACTCCCTCTCCGGGATGTCGTTGTGATTGTGGATACTCTGGGGAAACAGATTCTATATTGTTCGGGAGTTGACATGAGCTGTTTAGAGGAAACGAGAACATCGAGTTGGGGTTTGAACTTGAGCAGCTTTGTGGTGAGGGAAGCTGACTGTTGAATGCGTCAAGGAGAGGATCCTTTATGGTCTTCAAAGGTAAAGGGAGTTTACCTGAGGAGTTTTTGCTAGTCATGTACCATGTTTGTGTGATTGAATATATGTTTGATTTGAAAATGTAGTTTGATGTTATTTGGAATTGTGGAACATGTATATGTTGTTGTTGGATTATGTATGTATTGGATTGAGATTTATTGCTTGATTGTGATTGGCTGAGGGCATGACATTAGTCATTGCTTATTAATAAAGATTAAGACATTAAAATACCTTAACTCAGAAATATTTAAAAGTGTTGTTTTGTTTTCTTTGGAAAGTCAGAAGAAAATCTTAAATGATGAAAGTGTTAAGGTAGAACAAAGTTAGGAAAAGAAATGAAAATGAAAAACATCGAAAGTTATGGAAATGTTCAAAAGGATTTTGAAAGGAAAAGTTATCTTGAAAATAAGGATTCTCTTTTAAGTTTTACAAAAGTTATGATTCAAAATGGAAAGACTTGAATCAAAGTTTCCTTTGATCCACTTGATTCTGTACAAGTTTTATTTTTAGTTCAAAGTTGAAGAAAGGGATTTTAATGATTTTCTACGTTTTCAGAAAATGGATTTTAGAGGACAAAATTTTCTATGAAAGTGTATTTATGAGAACGAAAAGTATTTATGTCACAAAGTTGAGAAACTTTTCGACTTTTGTTTTTCGATTTAGTTTTCACTGAACGAAAAACCAAGCGGAAAAGAGAAAAGTGGAAAGGACTTAGATTTCCGAAATGACGGGCTAGAGTTCTTGTTTTGAATCTGGAGTGTACCAAGAAGCTCATCAAGCTTCATTGTTGTTAAGTCTTTGGCCTGAGACACAGAAGTTACAAGTGGTCTCCATTGTTTTGGAAGACTTCTGAGGATCTTTTGAATGTGTTCCTCAGTCTTGTAAGTTTTTCCCAGAGAAATTGTGAGAAATACCATTTTCCTCACAGAACAGTTTGAACTGCTCATTTTCAAATTCTCCTCCATGGTCACTTCTGATAGCAGAAATACAAAAACCTTGGTCATTTTGTACTCTCTTACTGAATATTGAAAATACATTATAAGATTCATCCTTGTGGGTTAAGAAGAGTACACATGTAAATCTAGAATAGTCATCAACTATGACAAAACCATATTTCTTTCCACCTAGGCTAGCTACACTGACCGGTCCAAACAGATCCATGAGTAACAGTTGCAAAGGTCTAGAGGAGGTGACTTCTTTCTTTGATTTGAAACTTGATTTTACTTGTTTACCTCTCTGACATGCATCACACAAGATATCTTTCTTAAAAGAAATGTCAGGCAATCCTCTCACAAGGTTTAGAAATTTGTTTCATACTAATATGTCCTAGTTTCTTATGCCACAACCACTTTTCATCCTCATTAGACATAAAGCATGTTACACTTTGATCTGAAAGTTCAGACATGTCAATCTTATACAGATTGTTTTGCCTTTTGGCAGAAAAGAGGGTCTTTCCACTATTGTCATTGACTAAACATGCATCCTTAGAAAAAGATACAGAAAATCCACTGTCACATAATTGACTTATGCTAAGCAGATTATGTTTTAACCCTTTCACATATAAAACATCATGGATAATAGGCAAGAGAGGTTTACCACCAATTTTACCTACACCAACAACTTTTCCTTTCTGATTGCCACCAAAAGTTACATGTCCACCTTTCTTAGGTTGGAGGTCTAGGAACATAGACCTTTCGCCTGTCATGTGTCGCGAGCATCCACTGTCCAGGTACCATGACAGGTGTTTGCTTTGTCCTGTTGAGTATATCTGCAACAGGAATGATCATGACCTTAGGTACCCATATCTTCTTGGGTCCTTTTCTGTTAATACGAGGAGTCTGTGAAGACTTCCTTCTCTTTTTGTGAATACACTTGGACATGATATGTCCAGCTTTTCCACAGTGGGAACATATAGATTTATTTGAAATATCTAGCATAGATTTAACAGCTATATTTGAGAACTTTGTTGATCCTTTATGATGTTCTTGATTGGAATATCCTATACCTTCTTTGTTAAGGGAGTGCCTCTGACTTCCTAAGAGTTTAGTCAGATTATCTCTACCATTAACAAACTTGGCAAGATCTGAGGTGAGCTCTTCTACTTTCTGTTGAAGTTTAGTCACTTCTTCAGATGGTAGAGTTTTGACTGAGATCTCAACTTTAGACTTTTCAGTCTTAAGTTTACTATTCTCTTCAGCTAACTTCTCACACTCTTGAGATTTCTGTGTATACATATTTGAGAGTTTAGCATACTGTCTCTTGAGGGATCTAAAAGCTTTAGATATATAGTTGGATTCCTTCAATAGTTCATCATAGGCATCATTCAATTTCTCAAGTTCAGAATTTACCTCAGTTTCTGATTCTGAATCAGTATCTGCCATAAGACAGAGATTTGCTTCAAGCTTCTCTCCTTCACTTTCAGTGGAGCTTTCATCAAGATCTTCCCAAGTGGCCATCATTCCTTTCTTCTTTTTGTTGAAGAATTTCTTGGAAGATTGCTTTTTGAGTTGAGGACATTCTGCCTTGATGTGACCAGGGTTTTTGCATTCATAACACACAATGACATTTCTGTCATTAGATCCACCATCTTTGTTGTGTTTTTCTTTGATGAAGCGCCTGAAGGGTTTGTGTTTTCTGAAGTTTCTTTTCTTCCACGGCTTTTTCATTTTTCTGGTGAAAAGAAAGAGTTCATCATCTTCATCATCAAAATCATCCTCATTTGATTCTCCAGATTCTTCTGAAGATTATTCTACTTTGAGAGCTTTTGAACTTGCTCCCTTAGATGACTTCTTGTCAGCTTTGAGTGCAATGGATTTGTTTTTCTTTCCATTATTCTCTTCAATCAGTTCTTGTTCATGAATCTGGAGTGTACCAAGAAGCCCATCAAGCTTCATTGTTGTTAAGTCTTTGGCCTGAGATACAGTATTTACAAGTGGTCTCCACTGTTTTGGAAGACTTCTGAGGATCTTTTGAATGTGTTCCTCAGTCTTGTAAGTTTTTCCCAAAGATTTCAATCCATTGAATATGGTTTGAAACCTTCCATACATTTGGCCAACAGTTTCACCTTCCTCCATTTTAAACAGCTCATACTATCTGAAAAGCATGTTGACTTTGGTTTCTTTGACTTTGCTGGTTCCTTCATGAGCAATAGCTAATGAGTCACACATTTCCTTTGCAGACTCACATGCACAGACTTTTTCAAATTCTTCTCTGTTGAAAGCACACATGATTGCATATCTAGGTTTGGCATTCAGCTGCCATTTTGTTCTTTGATCAGTAGTCATGTTTGCTTTAGGAATTTCATCTCCTTTGTTCTCTTTAGGAACAAAAGGACCTTCATCAATGATATCCCAAAGATCAAGATTAGGGGATTGTAAAAACCACTTCATCTTTTCTTTCCAGTAGATGTAGTCCTCTCTATTGAAGAAAGGAGGTCTCGACATTGAGGATCCTTCTCCAGCATGGTTCTTGCTTCCACTGGTTTCTCCTGCCATTTCCAAGATCTTTTCCTCTACACTATTAAGTGCTCAACCCAGAAGCTGAGCTCTGATACCAACTGAAATAACCAAAGTTAACACAAGAAGGGGGGTTGAATTGTGTTTACCAACTTTTTCGGTTACTTTAAAAAGATTTTCGCAGGCACAACAAGCAAGGTTTAGATAAGAGAAAATTAGACGAGTGAAACGTCTAATATTAAAACAGAATAGCACAAGCAATCAGAGAAGGTTAAAACAGAGTTTGATAATCACAATATTAACTCCCCAAGTTAAAAGCTTAAACAGAAATAATACTTAAGCAAATTAAAAGATGAAGGGGAAGAGAAATATCACTCAAGAGATTTATACTGGTTCACCCCAAAATCCACAGGGCTACGTCCAGTTTCTTGGCAGCACCAAGTTTCCACTATAACTAAGTAAATTACAGTACAAGTATTCTTTGCACACCTAGCCTCTTCAGGCTCAACACTCAAACAAGTATTCTTTTCTCACCTAGCCTCTTCAGGCTCAAAATAGTAAGGAATGAAAAGGTTTTTGTGTAATTAATACAACTTGCAAATCTTTCAGATCACACTCAAAAAGTGGAATAAATATGAAGTATGAAAGACTGCGAATTTATATCAAATGATTGAATATGTATTCAATGAAGGAATGAAGAAGTTAATGAAGAGAGTAAATGCTTCTGCGCAGTGTTCTTTATGATATTCAACTTCTTGCCTTCATCTTCATTGTTTGATCTATTTAAAGACTTCAATCAAAAGATCCGTTTGGTCACAGCTTCAGAAAGTGTTTGCTTCTGACTTGAGCTTACTGAGACGCCATTAATGCCAAAGAGTCGTTCTGTATATACATTAAATGCTTGGGAACGTTGAGCTTTGACAAGGATGTCCAAGAGTACACTTTAAACTGAGCAGCTGTTCTTTCAGAGTATATAGCAGCAGGCTTCTTGTACTTGTAACAGAGAGCTTTCCTTTTTCAGTGCAACATCAGTTTACTTTCCAGAAAGCACTTTTACTTTGTACTAAAACAGGTAAAAAGTTACTGCTGTGGTGCAGATATTGCGTGTTTATTCCTTAAAACCTTGAAACAACGTTCTTTATTCTTTGTCCTTTGAGCTATTGTCCAGAGGTCTTCGAGATTCTTAAGGAAGGCATCTAATTTGAATAAGGTGACTTGAACTTAATTTCTGACACACTGACTTGGTATCAGTAATGAGAATTTTAGACGGGTGAAAGTCATCCAAAATTTAGACGAGTGATATGCAGTACAAAAATTTAGACGGGTGCTAGCGCATTCCAAAACTAGACGGGTGATCCACTAAGTCATTTTTAGACACATGCTTCTTGCCACGTCATCAAGTAAACTTAGTCTTGACTGAGCGTTGACTTGATCTTTGACTGACTTTTAGACGAGTGGAATTTTAGACGAGTCTAAACTGAGCTTCTACTAAAAAGTAGACGGGTCATAAAATAGACGAGTGACCTTAAGTCTATTTTCCTGCACACTTATCAGATATGTCAGCAATTTCATATGGTTCAACATTATCATACTTAAACTATTTGGAATCATCAAAACTTAGAGAATCTACACATTAAATGTGTTTTAGACTTATGAGGTCTCAACATGTTTTTGGCTTAAAAATCTTGAGTTGGTATTTAGAATATATCTAATACCTGGATAAAAGTAGTCGAGAGCTTTAAGCCTTGACGAGGAAATAAATAATGCGAAAAAGAAAAGCGGAAATAAGAACATTTGTTTTACATGCATAGTCTGGCTAATATGCCATTGTGGCAGACGTGCCATTCTGTATCGAGCTACAGTTTCACAAAGGGTGAACTGATAAATTGGATAGTTACGGACTAGAGATAGATCCTTTAGTCTTTGAGTCTATTAGGGACATTCGGGCTCGAAAACCCACAGAAGGCTCGGGCATTTGCACCCTCGGGCCATGGAAATCGGTTACCCAGCACGTAATGTACTCAATCAGGAACTATTCAATATTATTTAGGTGAGACGCGATACCCTAGAACAATTGGGGATTGGACCTAAATTGATAGGCCAACCCAGTGCGAAACAATTGTGTTATAGGCATATCGCGGCCTATTATGCTCAACGAAGGGAAGTTAGGATCTCAGGAGAATTATGAGTTAGAAGGTGAATATTGAAGTGACATGAAAGGTTTTATAAAAATTGCATTTAGTTGTCGGGAATGAATCCCTGTTCTTTAATTATGATGTTATATTATGTTGTTGTCTTGTGAGTCATGTATGTGACTGCTATGATAAAACTCATATGTCGGTATCTCACCTTTGCATTATTTCTGTTTGGTTTTCTATTTTTGTGGTATATGATTTTCATGAACAGATGAGGCAGAGAAGTTCCCAACTTCACTCAGGGATAATTGTCCTAATCTTTGAAGATGTCTGATGTCAGTTATAATAGTGAGAACCATAGGGGTTTCCCTAGAAACATCTTTTAGAACGACCAGCTTAGGTTTTTGAGACATTATTGATTTATGATAGTAGATGTTCATGGCTCGGAGAGCCTTTATTTTAAATGGATTGTTTATGGCTCTGAGAGCTTTTCTTTTGGATGGAAATCTAAGATTTTCTTTTAGTCATGTATAGCTTGTTGATGTAAATATTTTCAGAATATTACTATCTTGATGTATTTTATATGACTGGAATTTCTGGGTTGAAAATATAAATATTTCAGTAGATGTTTTCATTCTGGGATGTTGAAATTACAGAGAAGACTCTATCGAAATTTTTGTAAAATTCTAGATCTTTATTCAAGTATAATGTGATTTTACTTTTGTGACGTGTATATCACTTTTCTGAAATATTCAGAAGGAAAATTTTTACACCCAAGTTTTTCTGACTTAAAGTAAATTAATTTTTCCGAAAGTAAAACCAGTAAAATTCTTTTTATTTAAGTTCTGCGACGAGTTAAGAGTTAGAAATGTAACGCCCAAGGGGGGTGTTTCATTAGTGGTATCAGAGTTGGTCGAATCTTTAGGGAACCTTGGGGAATAGGTCTGTTATGTTATTGTTGTGTGATCTCTGGTTGGATCTTGGTTGAATTGCTTCCCAGTCAAAGCAATGTGTGTTGACTTATAAGTATCTATTTTCTTGATAGGTTTCCACTAGTTTTGTCTTGTGGGAAACGATGGTTTGTAGGTTGTATTTTGGTCCAGGTGTGACATATTTGGTTATCCTTTTGGATTGTATCCGACATTTGAGTAGTATGCCTGTTAAGGTAGATTTTCTAGGAATGTTCGCTAAGAATGTTCCAGGTTTACCGTTTGCGAAAGGATATTGAGTATCCGATCGATCTAGTTTCTAGATTCAGTCCGATTTCTAATCTCCTTGCGTAGGATGTCGCCTGCAAAGTTAATCGAGTTAGACGACTCGATTCAACTGAAAGATCTGTGGACTAAACAGTTTGTTAGATTTAGAGTTTTTCGTAGAAAACACCAATGTTGTGTGAAGGTTCAAGACTCCGTGTGGATTTCTGACAACTCAATAAAGAAATGATTAAGAATAAGCATTCTCTGCTGTGGGTAGTTGATTTGATGGATCACTCATGAGAAGTTGTTGTCTACTCAAAGATCGACTTGACGACGAGTTATCACTAGAATTGAATGAGTATCAAAGATTTTTGCGTCGTTGACTCAGCTTATGAGAAAAGATCAACTCTTCACATGTCTTAGAGACTGACTAAGTTATCCGTGAGCGTGCTCGAGTCAAAGTGACCATATTAAGCGTATCTGGAAAGACCTTTGTGTTTGTTGGAACCAAGGCAAGATGATTTGAATCTTTAACCTTGGGTGAGTGTCTCACGATTAAGAAAATTCTTATCTGTACTGTTCATTCCTTTATGAACTTGTAAATTGACAATTGTTTCTCAAATTCCTATGGTTGTATTAGACAATCACTGTGGTCAATTTCGTACCTGTAAAACTGATTTTCTAATCTTGATTTAAAGTCTATCATGATTTAGCAATTAGTCATGCTAGTCAGTAATTTTAATTCACCCTAATGGATTTTCTTGTATGTGAGAATTTGTACTCACATTTCTAAATAACCCTCAGTGTATTAGACATTCGAGTGGACGGATTTGGTCATATTCATTGGCCTGGATATTTTCACGGTTCGTTGAAAGAATTTGCTATGACTATTTCTTGAGTTGTAACACCGATAACTTCGTGATAACAGAAGTTTCTTGATGAAACTTAGTCTAATCGCTTCTACTTTTGGTAGAGGTGACCAAGTCTGATTTTTGGCCAGATTGTTTTCCTTTTTAAAATCGTCGTTTTGTAAATTCTTTGTACTAAGAAAAAAAAAATCCTCTTGGGATTAGGAACTATTCATCCTTTGATTTCCTGAATCCGCTGGAAGTTCTTGTGAAAGGAGGAACTTTATTAGAGTCATGGTTGTAAACATGTATTAGCTATGCATTTTTACACTCACGAACCTAATTGAAGAGACTTTTTCATACTGGATGTTCCGGTATCTTTCAAATTGATAGAATTCTTCTTTATGCTTTTGTGAAAGTGAAATCAAGAAAATTTCTTTTCTTGAAAATTTCTTTATGTAATCTTTAAGATCATGTCTTCTTGTAATTCGAAGAGACTTGTCATCCTTGATCAACTTTACCCTACGTATTTTTCCAAACGTCATTGACGTGTGACCTATCTCATAGGTTATGAGGATGGCCACTTGATTCATATCACGATATCAGAGTTAGTTGAGTACAGTAAGAATATAATTGACATTTGAGACATTCCTAGTTAAGATGTTAGCATCGCAATGAATGTTGTCGTGTGATTACCAAGTACCTTCAAGAGTTTTAATTCGTTTCGAATGATAGTGGACAGGTCGATGAAGTCAACACCCTTCTTAGCTGTTAAGATCCACCATGAAGTGGAGAAGCTAAACCGAAGTATGTATCAGAGGACTAATCAAATTTCACGAAGTATCATCAAGTATCGTTTTAGAAAAACATCCCAGTAACACAGAGAATATTGTTATAGAATTGCAAACACTCAACTTTGGCAAAAATAGGGTCTCATAAAGTGTACTCTTAAATTTCAATATTACTAAAAGAAAAGAAATATACAAAGGAACAATGGGGGGACTTAAAACCAAAACCCATGTATAGGAAAAATATAACTATCTACAAGTATATATATAAATTTTAGCCTCTAATGTCTAAAAACAAAACTACCAATCTAAGTGTATATATATATATATATATATATATATATATATATATATATATATATATAAATGTTAGTCTCTAAAGTCTAAAAACAAAACTACTCATCTAAGTATTCAGGAGGTATTTTCTCAATTCTTTTTTCAGCAGCATACTTGAAGAAGAATTCTGCCAAGCACATCCTCAAGTCTCTAAACTCATCTTTATGAAGAGGCGATTAGTCGTTAAATGCCTACACACGTTCAAATAATAACAATAACATTAACGCAAGTCATCACCAAAACTATAATATATAATTTAATAAGTTGTTTAAATATTACCTTCTTCCATCCCTTCGTAATAGATACGGAGACTATGTTTAGCATATGATGCATCACATAATAGCCACACGACCACCCGTCATTTTGAAATCGAGACTACAAAAGAAATTAAATTCAATGTCATTTAAATATACATATAAATTAGTAATTATAATATTAATTATTTGATAAATAAACTACCAAACCTTGAGGATGATCCAATCAGGATTTCCTTTAAGTCCTACTTCTCCCGTTGGTGCAACTTATGCTACTCGCCTTCAGCGCGCTATCATAAACAAATAATCATGTCAATTAACAAATTCATCACGTGTGTAAAATTGAAGATTAGTTACTTACGTATTAACAGCTTCCATCACCTCCTGTGGCGGGTTATGGTAGAGAGAGTAGAAGAATATGACAGTATGCCTAGACGGGTGAAGTACGAGCAACTGCCAATGATTTTCATACAGTAGGGAGCCATATATAATTCTTTCCGATTGTCTCCCATCAAGTTCCCTATGTGTTTACTTAATTGATCGCCGTTGACAATGAATTGAGGTAGAAGGACTGACGGATCTAAGAAGCCATAAAGTAATTTGGAGCCCTTATCAACCTGAAGACGATTCAGATACCTGAGATATGAAAAGGTTGACGATGTTAATTACATAATATATATATATATATTGAAATTAAAATAAATTATAAAATGGAAAAATACCAGAATTAAATAAGTTATAAAATTAAAATGAACTTATGTGCACCAGAGATTCACAACCGTGCTGGCTAGCCACACGTTATTTGTGCAGGCGTGCCCGAGATCATCACCACAGAAGGCAAATATCCTCTCTTGATCTAGGCATGCCACCCATCCATCGTGTTCCAATGGACATTCAAAAACCTCAAGCGCATAATCCTCACCAAGTGAGAACAAACGAGTGAAGGGTGACAGTGACACCGACGCCGACTTGGCCTTCAATTTAGAAAAATAAAATATACCAGTTGTTGATAATTAAAAAAAAAACACAAGTAATTAATTGACTAATTTGGACATTAATAATGAATACATACCTTCGTTGCCAACTCGAGCTCACGGCGTTTGAAGTCCAACTCAAGCGCACGCCTTTGCATTTCCAACTCAAGCTCATGGCGTTGGACTTCCAACTCCCGCTCCCTAGCTGCCAAGTCATCCTCCTCCACATGTGCCCTACTATAACTCTCTTTTGTGCTCACATGTGAAGGGTTGGCAGGTCCTGCGGTGTCCTGTGATGAACCGACGGAGGAAAGCTCCCTAGCAAGCGCCTGCTTGAATTCTGAGTTGGATAGGAAGCTTTTCATCAGATGTGTAGTAATAGCAGGGTTCGAGATGAGCTGTTGTGTCATGGATTCCAAAATTGAGGCCTCATCGATGACCCGCTTTCGCGAAGCAAACTTGCCATAATATTCTTTGATGGTCAAGTTCCCAAGAACACCGATAACCCGACCAGCATGGTCTTTCTTGCCTAGAGCAGTCATCAAGACGTCCCGGCGTCCAGAAGGGACGAATGAGCCCTGGGAGCGTTTTTCTTTAAGATCCATCTACAATGAAGAAATGAAAAAATGTGTAAGTGAAAAGTGTTAAAAATATCTATACAAATATCAATTGAAATGCAGTTAATTATTTACTTACAATCTTATCTGCCACTTCGCGAGTGGCTTTAGCTTTAAAAGATCCTGTCTTTGTCATGCGTCCGGCTAACCAGACATCCTCGCGTTCGATGTCTGACGGAGGACTTAATGGTGTGCCCTCAGGCACCTCTCCACTTTCTATCCTCGCAGCGTGCTCCTCCTGCTTCACCCTCAGCCTCTCCGCCATCATCTCCTCGATCCGAGTCTCGTACCCACCCGAGACAAGGTGTGGTGGTGGACGTTCTTCGCCTGATTCTACGCCTGTTCAAACAAAAACACATAATTAAATACAGTTAAATACCTCTTATGTATGTACTTAAATAATCTATAAGAAGCACACAAAATTAACTTAATCAACCAACCTGAAATTCTTCATCCTGTCAACTCCTAGCAAACTTATCCCAAGTATCATTATCAATCCAGGGATAATCCGAGAACATCTTATCAAGCCGCTTCTTCCCAGATACATAGTACCTAGTAAGATCATGCTTGAACCCATTCCGGCGCTTTGATGCCATTTTCATACATTTCGTACGATGATCCCCGTCATTCGGCACGGTCCAAGCTACCTACACATTAAATACATAACAACTGGATGAATTAGAACTCGGATAATTATCTAATAATGTAAATCAAAAGAATGTAAATGTAAAATACCGTGATAGCCTCCCAAATCTGATCCTTAACGTTCTGTGGAATGTCATTCCAATGGTTGTAGTTGATGCTAATGTGCTGCTTCGCTTGTAGAAACACCCACTTTTTAAATTCTTTAGCACGGGGTCCCTGGGGCTTTAGATTAGCATCAAAGAACACCTCAAGCTTCTGCCCACGTTGCCTAGCCTTCTCTAACTTCTTTAATGTCGTGGCTCCTCTACCCCGTTTCTTCTGAGACTGTGATGTCAGTATGGACAAAAAAATGTTAAATTAGAGGGTTATAACATTATAAACTTAAATTAAAAAAAAGGACTAAAGATAGTATATAACACGTAAACTTACACTAACATCAGGCGTAGGCGCCATCGTGTCCTGTGTAGGCCCCATAGTGTCCTCCCGTGCATGTGGGTCATCCGACTGATCCATATGTATGCCTGTTCAGAAACAATATATACTAAACTGGATAAATAAATACAGATGGATAAATAAAAATAAATCTATACTAAACTGGATAAATAAAACATTTTCCTTAAAAGAAAAAAACCCACACTGTAATCAAGTTTAAACTACCTATATCAATATTCCTTCGTGATGATCATCACGAGTGGCATGTACATCGCCCACCTGTGTTTCCTCAATTATAGTAGGCATGTTTGTTGAAAAAGAAGGAGTCTCAGGAATATCAAGATTTGAATCTTGATTTTCATCACTACCATTATACATGCTTTTTCCTTAGAGAACCACGGACAACCTTTTGTTAGAAGGATCAGTGATGTAGAACACTTGTTTTGCTTGGGAAGCCATTATGAAAGGTTCATTTATATGACCTAACTTGTTGAGGTCTACCAATGTGAACCCCCATTCGTCGGTTTGTACACCACCTTTACTATCAACCCACTTACATTTAAAAACCGGCACCGTAAGCTTAGTGCAATCGAGCACCTAAATCTCTTCAATATATCCAAAGTAAGGTGTTGGTGCTTTAACGGGTTTTGTGTCCTTTGCACTAGAGAAGTGCATTGCTTCGGCCACGATCATAACTCCACTATTTTGCATGGTACTCTTGTTATCTTGTTCCTTTATATAAAAGGAAAAGTTATTGATGTCGTATCCGCTCCAACATATGATGTTGAAGCTAGGCCCACGTGCTAGTCATCTTACGTCATCAGAAGCAGTACTACCATCCTTAAGCATTTCTTCCTTGAACCATTGTAAGAAAGTCTTGTTATGCTTGTCAACAACCACCTTTCGTTCATTCGAGGGTTTTCTTGGTTGACTTTTCTTTTATGTTCAAATAAGTAAGGTTGAACAGAATCGATGTTGTTCAATACATACAAATGTGCTTGAAGCACTTCCTCCCGACCCTTGCCATTAATTCTTAAACCATGTGTACCCTTACCTTGACATCTTATCTCATCATGCCGAGGCTTAGGATCCCCTATAGGATCCGTGTTATGAAGGTAGTCCGAACAAAACTCAATAGCTTCTTCTGCAACATACCTTTGAACAATAGATGCTTCCGGACGATGTGGATTCTTCACATACCCTTTCAAGATCTTCATGTAGCGCTCAACTGGGTACATCCTTCTTAGAAAAACAGGCCCACATAATCTAATCTCCCTCACCAAATGAACAATTAAGTGAACCATGATGTCGAAAAAGGAAGGAGGAAAATACATCTCCAGTTGGCACAAGATTGTAGCAGCCTCAACTTCCAAGTCATCCAACATACGGGGGTCAACGACTTTGCTACATATAGAATTGAAGAATGACCACAGTAATGGCATATCTCACATTTTTTGGAGCAACACCACGAATAGCAACGGGCAGAAGTTGTTGCATCAAGATGTGGCAATCATGCGATTTTAAGCCAACCAATTTAAGATCACTAGAGACAAGCCTCTTCATATTTGAAGAGTAACCATGTGGAACCTTGATGCCCTGAAGACACCCACAGAAACTTTGTCTCTCTTTTTTTGACAAAGTATGACATGCTGGCGGCAAATAAGTCCGCTTACCATCCTCAACAACTAGAGCTAACTGCTCTCGTATACCCATAGCAACGAGTTCGAGACGAGCATTCACACCATCCTTTGTCTTGCCCTGAATGTTGAGAAACGTCCCGATCACACTATCACACACATTTTTCTCCACATGCATCACATCAATGCAGTGTCTGACATCAAGCTTGCGCCAGTATGGAAGATCAAAGAATATCGACCTCTTCTTCCATATGTTTTTCTTAGCAGCTTTACCCTTCTTTTTGGACTTGTCGAATATAACATCGATGCCCTTTACTCTCTGATAAACCTGCTCTCCATTTAAGGCCGCCGGAGCATCTTCAGTCTCTTGGCATCCATTAAAAGCTTTTTTCATCTTACGATATGGGTGATCACGTCTAAGAAATCTCCGATGCCCAAGGTAAACCGTCTCCTTTCCGTGATGCAACTGAGTGTAGCATATGCCTTTTTCACATATAGGGCATGCTTTATGCCCCTTGAAACTATACCCGGACAAGTTACCGTATGTTGGAAAGTCGTTGATGGTGCAAAATAACATGGCACGAAGCTTGAAAGTCTCGTGAGAATACCCATCAACTACATCAACACCTTCCACCTACAGCGTTTTCAAGTCTTCAATCAAGAGACTTGGATAAACATCTAAGTCATTTCCCGGTTGCTTTGGGCCCGAAATCATCATAGACAACATCATGTATTGGCGCTTCATGCACAACCAAGGGGGCAGGTTGTAAATTATCAGCAGAACAGGCCATGAACTATGAATACTACTCATGTTACCATATGGATTCATTCCATCCGTAGCAAGTCCAAGCCTTAGGTTTCTTGGCTCATCGGCGAAATCCGGAAACATAGTATCAATATTCTTCCATTGCACAGAATCAGTAGGATGACGAACCTTTCCATCACGTTTCCTCTCATCATTATGCCATCTAAGATTCTTCGCATCTTTCACATTGGCAAACAATCGCTTGAACCTTAGAATTATTGGAAGATACCACAACACCTTCGCAGGAGGACCTTTTTTCTCGCATTTCAAATCGAATCATCAAGATCATCACCATCATCACCACCCTTCACTTTGTATCGTGATAACCCACACTTGGGGCAATCGTGATTGTCTTCATGAACACCCGTGTACAATATGCAATCATTGGGGCATGTGTGTATCTTCTTATACTCCATACCCATCAGACACAATACTTTCTTGGCCTCATAGTTACGGTCAGGCAATGTGTTGTCCTCCGGAAGCAAGTGTTTCAACACTTCAAGAAATTCAGTGAAGCTTTTATTGGTCCAACCATTTCTCACCTTCAAACAAACCAATTTTAGCACCGCCGACAATCGTGTATGAGTAGTACACCCTGGATACAAAGGCATATCTGCATCACCGCACAACCTATCATACACATGTGCTCGATGAAAAGATTCTTTTCCAATATCACGGATCATGTCCTCTACTCGATCATCCTCCATATCTACGTCAACGTCCTCACTTTGGGAGACACTTGCCTTAGTACTCAACAACACATCACCATGCCATATCCATCTTGTATATCCCTTCACAAATCAAATGAGTACGTATATCCTTCACTGTACATTTCCTCGTATTCAAACACTTGACACAAGGACAACAGAACATTCCATTACTATTAGGAACATTCCTTTGAGCAAATTCTATAAACTCTCCCACTCCCTTCAAATACTCAGCACTTGTGTGCTTACAAACCATCCAACTACGATCCATAGCTAGATAGGTTCTGTAGATATACAAACATATATCCAATATAAGCACAATACGGGAGATTGAAAACTAGTTTTTGAAAAATGACAGATGAGAGCATGATACAAGCTAGGTGGTTTATTTCCACAGTAATCTCACATCATTCTTCTCATCAAGAAGGCAACAACACATATTAGGACTATTGCTATATCCAATACTATAACCACTCAGCCATATGAATCAATCCAGAGAGCATGATATAAGCTAGGTGGTCAAAAATTATCTCAAATTTACACCATTTTCAGGTTTCTTAACACGGAAAAGAAAGAAGCATATTAAGATAAATTATCAAAACAGAATTCCAATGAGCAATTGTTGATGTCACATGCTACAAGCAACTCTAAATTTCTTCCCATTTTGAAATAGGTCATGACAGTAAAAGAAAAATAAGAGAAAACACAAAGCCAAAAATTAGTGCCCTAAAGAACTCACCAGAAATAGGTGCTCGCGTGGTGGTGGGGAGGGGAGCTCGAGTGGTGGCCAACGTTCGATGTGGTTGCTGAGAGTCAGAGGGACAAGGAGAGTTAGTGCACGGAATGATCACAAGGCAGAGAGTGAGCGAGAAAGACTGAGTTAGGGTTAAGGGATAGAGAGAGAAAGAGTGTACCTCACGGTGGTGGTGGAGAAGCCCTCGCGGTGGTGGCGGTGGAGAGGAGCTCGCGATTAGGGCAGAGTGAGAGTGAGAGTGATGAAAAGAGAAGAACAGAGACAGAGCAAAGTGAAGAAGGCATACAGAGCGCGCGGGTGTAAACGTTATAATCAAAAGCCATCTTTAAAACAATATTTTACGTAAGTTGTTACAAAGAACTGACGTTAATTGACAACTATTTAACGTCAGTTATGTACAACAATTGACGTTAAAAGTTCATTTGTTTAACGTCAGTTGTATTAATTAAACAACTGACGTTAAAAGTGTATCAGTTTCTGCAAAAACATTTATACCTTTGACTACTGTGCTACTTTCCCAGCGCCTTGTAACTTAATCCTCTTAATGAACATTAAGTTTATAGACTCAGTTTTGAAGAAAATCAGGCAGTCTCTTCTCTATATAAAGTACCATTCTTCCTCTATAATACACACACTTCTTCCTCTATATTTCGTTTTATATTTCTTCATAATATGGCTCTGCCATATTTGAGATTTTTATAATTTCTTCCTATACCTAGACTCAAAGGTTTCTGTCTTAATGGTCAAATAACTTCTGAGGTTGAGTAAATCACATAACATGGATGATAAGGTTGAGTAAATCACATAATGCGATTCCCTCACCTTATTTCATCCCTTTCACCCAATCACTGGTTGGCCTCTGATTTGGAAGCAAGTGACTGTGGCCTCAGATGGAGCATCAAGGACTTCAACTGAGTGGTACCAAGGGGATGCAACCATTGGAGTTTCTGAGGACAGGACTGAGAAGAAACTAATGTTGAATCAGAAACTTTTTTATATTTTAGAGCTATGTTGCAGAAATTTTTTATCTTTTAAACATGTAATTGTATTTATGAATCACTTCAATGAGATACGATTTGATTATATATATATAACTTGTTTTATATTAAGTGTTTATTTATTTTAATTTTCACATGAATTTGTTTATTGATCAAGCTAATTAAGATTAGAAATAAAAAGCACTATATATGGAGTTATCTGCGTTAAGAGTGACAACGAGAGAGATGACAACGAAAGAAGGATAGGAATATGAGTTTCAGATAGGAATATAGGACTATTTATGTCTGTTACTTATTTAACTGAAGTAAAAAACCAAATTTTAACGTCAGGTGTATAAATAACTGACGTTAAAAGTGGTATAATATTTACAAAACTGTCACCGCCTCCTTTTTAACGTTAGTTCATTGTACAACTGACGTAAATAGTAATTTGATATTTACAAAACTGCCACCGCCTCCTTTTTAACATCAAACATATGGTTAACTGACGTAAATCGTTCCCGTATATTACATTATTTCCACTAGTGACACTGGTCATTGCTTGTTAACAAAGATTAAGATATTTAAAATGTGTGTAATCCACAAAGAGTGAAACAACAAAGGTTTTGTTTTTCTTAAATCAAAAGTGAAAAGAGAAATCAAAATGTATAAAGGAGGAAGATAGATTAATTTTAGGAGAAGATAGAAAACTGAAAGTTTGCGAAAATTCTATGAACCAAGTTTTGGAGGAAACATAGGTTCTACGAATAGAGAAATCTATATAAAAAAAATAAAGAGTTTTCTTTTGAGTTTTATTTTAAAAGGTAGTTTTCAACCACAGAAAGTTTAGACAAACGGATTTCTAGAAATGAATTTCATTTTGAAGATTTTGGAGTTTTATCCTAAGTTGAGAAAAGATTTTTTTATTTTACTAAGTTGAATGAAATGTGATTTTCTTTTTAAAAAGGAAAAGTGTTATTGAAAAGTTATTTCCAAACATGAATTTTAATTATGGTGCAAAGCCTAGGAAACAAGGAATTTTTGTTTTTCGATTTAGTTTTCACTGAACGAAAAGGAAATCAAGTGGAAAAGTGAAAGAACTGAGAGGAAACTAGGTGCCGAGCTATAAACCCGGGCTGGATTTGGATTGCCGAAAATATCGGGCTGAATTCGGAGTGTCGGTAAAGCCGGACTAGTATTCCTGTTGAGAAGGACCTAGATTACCGAGACGTCGAGCTAGTGTTCGATTTGAGTATGAGATTTTTAAGATCTTTGTTTTTGACTTAAAAATCTTGGTTTTGGTATTTAGAATGCTTCTAATACTTGGATAAAAGTAGTCAGGAGCTTTAAGCCTTGACAGGGAAATAAATGATGCGACAAAGAAAACGAAAACGAGAACCATGATTTTTACATGCATAGTCTGGCTTACAAGCCATTGTGGCAGACGTGCCATTGTGTATCAAGCGATAGTTTCACAAAGGGCGAATTGACAAATTGGATAGTTATGGACCAAAGATGGCTCCTTTAGTCTTTGGGTCTATTAGGGACATTCGGGCTCGAAAACCCACGGAAGGCTCGAGCACTTGCACCCTCGGGCCGTGGAAATCGGTTACCCAGCACGTAATATTCTCAATCAGGAACTATTCAATCTTATTTAGGTGATACGCGATACCCTAGAACAATTGGGGATTGGACCTAAATAGAGTGGCCAACCCACCGCGAAACAATTGTGTTATAGGCATTATCGCGGCCTATCATGCTGGACGAAGGGAAGTTAGGATCTCCGGAGAACTATGAGTTAGAGGGAAATTTTGAAGTGACATGAAAGTTTTATAAAAATGCATTTGGTTGTTCGGTTTGAATTTTTACTTAATCTCTGATATTATGTTATGAAATATTCATGTTGCCATGACTTTGTTTGTGTGTGGTGTATGTGGCTTCTATTAAATGCTCATATATTGGTAACTGACCTTTGCATTACTTTGTCTGGTTCTCCTTGTGGTATTTTTTTTTCTGTCGATAGATGGATCCGATGAACAACCTGACCCATTCGGGGTTCCTGGAGCTGGCGTTTGAGGAGAGAGACGAGGGTGGTGCCTGGGTCATCCGTCCGGGGGGTCGGAGTGCTGTATATACCGGACCGTTACTTACTACTAAAGGAACAGAAGCATGAGCCATGACTTGCACCCACAGTATCAAGACAGTGGAGGTGCCATTACCCCCGATATGGCTTCTCCTGAGGACTCTGGTTGCGACTGGCAACACTTATCATCAACCTCCCCCACACCAGAGGATTCCGGGGCCAGCACATATGGTTGTGATCAGAGGAAAGAACGATGACGACTTTTATGGAAGAAGACCCTGAGGAAGAGGATCCTACTGAAGAGGATCCCGAGGAGGATGAGGAGGGGGTAGAGTATCACCCCTTGGGTGACGATGCTGTTGTCCCCGTGGTTGATGCGGAAGTTGGAGTAGGTTCACCCGATCCTTCTCCAATTAGGGATAATCATGGTGATCTCCCTAACGGCTTCCATTAGGTTTGACCAGCTTAGGAGTTGTCTGTCAGGGGTAGTATTTTGCTTCTCTTTCACTGTACATCAGACTGATGAGAGTAATGTCTTTTTGAAATCCTGGTTCTCTATTTAACCCCTAGGCTATTTTGGTATTGTATCTAATATGTCTGTAATTATGTCTAGACACTTGCTACTTATGACACATAACCTTGTCTACTATGGCACTAGTAATGTAATGTAAGTTTGATGATGTGTAATCAGATGACGATGTATATATATGCAGGTTATGTTTTTATGTTTCAAGTCAAGTTTTTTTTTTTTTACACTTAATTTCAAAGACTAGACAAGAGATAATTTCTTTTTCGAAAGTAAACCAGCAAAAGAATTTTATTATTTTTATTTTATTTTCCGAAATTGAGTATGTACATGTAACGCCAAGGGAGGCGTTACACTCGCCGGCCGCCGCTCAACACCAAGGGAGAAGACCCGTGCTCCTGCGCCCTGTGTTCGCTTCCTCCACCTCGTGACGTCGTCGTCGCCGCGCAAAAATGCCGTTTGACGCCGCACTCTATCTGGTAAACCGCCACCCATGTTGGTGTTCATCTTTTTTAGTTCTTGAGTTCCTTTCTTCTTCTCCTTGAGCTTTACCTCCTCTTCTTTGGTCTTGGTTACTGCAGAAACACCCAACCGCCGCTGCCGTCGCGTTACCGCAACGCCGGACATTGCAGCAGCCACCATCTTCTCTTTCCGTGAGTACTTCACCATAATCTCTTCTAGTTGAAAAATCCCCAATTTGATTTTGAAAACCCTAACCCTAACTCTTTGTTTTCATATTGTAATTTGAAATTAACACTTGTTTTATGCAATTGGGACTGTGAATTAATGTTTCCCTAAGCCAATTTCATTATTCTTTAGTTAAAATAAGTTTTCCCCAAATTGATTTATGAACCCTAAAAGTCCCAATCTGATTTTATTTGAAAAAGATTATGTTTTTGTAAAATCAACTATGTATATATGCAATTGGGACTGTAAATTAGTGCTCTATTAAGTTAATTTTATTATCCTTATATCAAATGATTTTTCCCCAAATTGTGTTTATGAGCCCTCAAGCCCCAATCTGATTTTTAATTGAAATTAGTTATGTTTTTGTGAAATTAAGTATTTAAATCTACTTAGAGTGAGCATTTGATGATGAGTAGCTAATTATGTGATTCGTCTGGTTGTGAAAAATGTTTTAACTCCCTCTCCGGGGTGTCGTTGAGGTTGTGGATACTCTGGGGAAACAGATTCTATATTGTTCGGGAGTTGACAGGAGCTGTTTAGAGGAAACGAGAACGTCGAGTTGGGGTTTGAACTTGAGCAGCTTCGTGGTGAGGGAAGCTGACTATTGAATTCGTCAAGGGGAGGATCCTTTATGGTCTTCAAAGGTAAAGGGAGTTTAACTGAGGAGTTTTTGCTAGTCATGTACCCTGTTTGTGTGATTGAATATATGTTTGATTTGAAAATGTAGTTTGATGTTATTTGGAATTGTGGAACATGTATATGTTGTTGTTGGATTATGTATGTATTGGATTGAGATTTATTGCTTGATTGTGATTGGCTGAGGGCATGACATTAGTCTTTGCTTATTAATAAAGATTAAGACATTAAAATACCTTAACTCGGAAATATTGAAAAGTGTTGTTTTGTTTTCTTTGGAAAGTGAGAAAAAATCTTAAATGATGAAAGTGTTAAGATAGAACAAAGTAAGAAAAAGAAATGAAAATGAAAAACATCAAAAGTTATGGAAATGTTCAAAAGGATTTTGAAAGGAAAAGTTATCTTGAAAATAAGGATTCTCTTTTAAGTTTTACAAAAGTTTTGATTCAATATGGAAAGACTTGGATCAAATGTTTCCTTTGATCCACTTGATTCTATACAAGTTTTATTTTTAGTTCGTTGAAGAAATGGATTTTAATGATTTTCTAAGTTTTCAGAAAATGGATTTTAGAGGACAAAATTTTCTATGAAAGTGTATTTACGAGAACGAAAAGTATTTATGTCACAAAGTTGAGAAACTTTTGAACCTTTGTTTTTAGATTTAGTTTTCACTGAATAAAAAACCAAGTGGAAAAGAGAAAAGTGGGAAGAACCTAGATTTCCGAAATGACGGGCTAGGGTTCTTGTTTTGAGTTTTGAGGAAAAGAAAGGACTTAGATCACAGATCTATAAACCCGGGCTGGATTTAGATTGCCAAAATATCGGGCTGAATTCGGAGTGCCGGTAAAGCCGGACTAGTGTTCCTAGTAATGAGAAGAACCTAGATTTCCGAGACGTCGGGCTAGTGTTCAAATTGAGGAAGAGATTTTTAAGACATTATTTTTGGCTTAAAAATCTTGAGTTGGTATTTAGAATATATCTAATACCTGGATAAAAGTAGTCGAGAGCTTTAAGCCTTGATGAGGAAAGAAATGATGCGAAAAAGAAAAGCGGAGATAAGAACAATTGTTTTACATGCATAGTCTGGCTAATATGCCGTTGTGACATACGTGCCATTGTGTATCGAGCTACAGTTTCACAAAGGGTGAACTGACAAATTGGATAGTTACGGACCAGAGATAGATCCTTTAGTCTTTGGGTCTATTAGGGACATTCGGGCTCGAAAACCCACAGAAGGCTCGGGCATTTGCACCCTCGGGCCGTGGAAACCAGTTACCCAGCACGTAATGTACTCAATCAAGAACTATTCAATATTATTTAGGTGAGACGCGATACCCTAGAACAATTGGGGATTGGACCTAAATTGAGAGGCCAACCCAACGCGAAACAATTGTGTTACAGGCATTATCGCGGCCTATTATGCTCGACGAAGGGAAGTTAGGATCTTCGGAGAATTATGAGTTAGAGGGTGAATATTGAAGTGACATGAAAGGTTTTATAAAAATTGCATTTAGTTGTCGGGAATGAATCCCTGTTCTTTAATTATGATGTTATATTATGTTGTTGTCTTGTGAGTCGTGTATGTGACTGCTATGATAAAACTCATATGTCGGTATCTCACCTTTGCATTATTTCTGTTTGGTTTTCTATTTTTGTGGTATATGATTTTCGTGAACAGATGAGGTAGAGAAGTTCCCAACTTCACTCAGGGATAATTGTCCTAATCTTTGAAGATGTCTGATGTCAGTTATAGTGGTGAGAACCATGGGGGTTTCCCCAGAAACATCTTTTAGAACGACCAGCTTAGGTTTTTGAGACATTATTGATTTATGATAGTAGATGTTCACCTTTATTTTAAATGGATTGTTTATGGCTCTGAGAGCTTTTCTTTTGGATGGAAATCTAAGATTTTCTTTTAGTCATGTATAGCCTGTTGATGTAAATATTTTCAGAATATTACTATCCTGATGTATTTTATATGACTGGAATTTCTGGGTTGAAAATATAAATATTTCAGCAGGTGTTTTCATTCTGGGATGTTGAAATTACAGAGGAGATTCTGTCGAAATTTTTGTAAAAATTCTAGATCTTTATTCAAGTATAATGTGATTTTACTTTTGTGATGTGTGTATCACTTTTCCGAAATATTCAGAAGGAAAATTTTTACACCCGATTTTTTCTGACTTAAAGTAAATTAATTTTTCCGAAGGTAAAACCAGCAAAATTCTTTTTATTTAAGTTCCGCGACGAGTTAAGAGTTAGAAATGTAATGCCCAAGGGAGGTGTTTCAAACTCTGAGAGTGAGAAGGAAGAGAAAAGGAAAGTAAGGGGGAAAAAGTTCCGGTGCTGGTTTCTTATAAATTTTCCGACGGACATTAAAGGTTTCTGACGGCTTTTTCCGTCGGTACCTCAAATTTTTGAATTACCGATGAAATTTTCCGTCAGTAATGTAACCTACACTTTCCGACAGACATTCTGTCGGTAACTTTGTCACCGTTTCCGACGAAATTTACCTCGGTAAGTTTCGCGCCAATACACTGCTGGAAAATATCCAATAAACGAGTTAGATTAACGGCTGTTAAACAAAATGTAGATGTTAAAAAGGAGGCGGTGGCAAAACCGTAAATACTAAAAAGTGACTTTTAACAACTAACGTTAAAAGTGATGGGAGTCACTTTTAACGTCAGTTGTTAAAACAACTGAGTTAAAAGTTAATCTTTTATGTCAGTTATTTAAACAACTGATGTAAAAATTGTCTTTTAACGTCTGTTATTTTAAGCACTGACGTAAAAAGTGATCTGTAATGTTTTTAGAAAGTGTATGTTACCCGCGCCCTTTTCTCTTCATCACTTTCATCAATTCCGTATTCACTCACTACGCAAACCTTCTCTGCCCTAACCCTTCTCTCTCTCTCTCTCTCTCTCTCTCTCTCTCTCTCTCTCTCTCTCTCTCTCCGGTCAGCCACCGCAACCCACCGTGTGAGCTCCTTCTATACCCTCACCGTCGTGACTGTCATCTCTCTGCTGAGGTCTCTTATCTTCCACTCTCATCTTCTCTCTTCTATCTACTCTTATATCTTAATATATATGAAGGTCATTCTTGTTTTCTGCTCATTGAAGCTTCGGCCGCCACCACGTCTCCACTCCACTCCACTTCTCCACTCCACTCCATTAAACCACTCCACGCGCAATAAAAGAATAGGTATGAAACCCTAATGTGTTACTGTTATCTCTTTAGTTTTTTTTCCCTTTGGTTTTCATGTTGTGATCTTGCTCTTTGCATTTTCATGTTCTTCCTAACTGATGCCCTGCTTCTATTATCGCATTTTCATGCTCTCCACTCCACTTCTCTGTTATCGCATTTTCATGTTCTTTAGGCTGCTTCTGCTTCTGCTTCTGCATTTGATGCTCTGCTCTGCCAATGCTAGTTCTAACCTCTATGACTTAAAGTTACAAAATTTGTATTGTTTTTCAATAAAACCTTTAGTTTCTTTTCTTTTGGTTTTCAGTTGGAGAGCATTAATATTGACTGCCACCGAGTTTTTGGTTCCTGGATTTCTCACTTGTTAGAACTTGGTTGTAACCCCATTAACAGGTATGCACCCCCTCTGTCTTTGTTCATTTCGTTTCACTTGCTTTTGTGGTTTGTGTTACTATTATGTGTTAACATTAGGAACTTGGGCATTAGAAATGTCATTCTTGCTGCTTTTTTGTTTTAAGATTTTTTGTTTGTTTGTTTGGATGATGGGAAAGTTGAGGAACAAGGATTGGATTTAGAAAAGAGATGAAAAATCCAATCTTTTATTTTTTTTAAAAATAGTTAGTAAAATAGTTTTTTTTTTTTTTTAAGTGGATGTTGTTTAGGTTGTTTTGGGTGAAACACTTTTAGAGTTATTGGTGGTATTTTATGTGGAAAAAAAAATAGAGAGAAAGGAATCGTTGATAGCTATAATTGTACAAATGAACATTATCATATGAGATCTTGAGTTTGAAATGATACTTAGGTTTAATGTCGGCTTTGCATATGAAAAGAAAAATCTTTTTTATTGAATCACGAATGTTAGGTTTTCAAATAGGTTTTCAAAGAGGGATAGAGTGTAGTGGTGTATATATATGGTTGTTAGGTTTTCAAATACTAGTGCGCTTTTCCAATCCCCGCACGCTATATTGTGCTTATATTAGATACATGTGTTTATATCTACAGAACCTATTTAGCTATGGATCGTAGTTGGATGGTTTGTAAACGCACTAGTGATGAGTATTTGAAGGGAGTGGAAGAGTTTATGGAATTTGCTCAAAGGAATGTTCCTAATAGTAAAGGAATGTTCAGTTGTCCTTGTGTCAAATGTTTGAATACGAGGAAATGTACGGTCAAGGATATACGTACTCATCTTATTTGTAGTGGGATTTGCTTGAATTATACAAGATGGATATGGCATGGTGATGTGTTGTTAAGTACTAAGCCAAGTGTCTCTCAAAGTGAGGATGTTGACGTAGATATGGAGGATGATTGAGTGGAGGACATGATCCGTGATATTGGACAAGAATATTTTCAACGAACACATGTGTACGATGGATGGCTGGCACTGCCAATTGACCCGCATAAGCTTGGTTTGGTATTCAGTGGTGACGGTATTAGGTTTTTTTTGCAAAGATGGCGAGCAACTATGCACCACGATTGTTAGTCTTTGGTCCACGTATGTATGCTTTAATTTTATAATCAATTCAACTTATATATTTTATTTCAATTTTATGATTTATTGATACCTCAATATATTATGCAATTAACATCCACTTATTTTATATCGTAAGTATCTCCATCTGCTTCAACTTGAGAGAGGCTCCAACCCATACGACTTCTTAGAGTCCTACTCCCTTCGGCCTACTTTCTTTGCCAATCACAAAGAAGTCACTACATACTTAACGAGATTACTAGGAGGTGATGATCGAAAAGAGCTATATTTGGCACCGTACATATTGAATGCACATTGGTAGTTGCTCATAATTCATCCTGTCAGGCATACTGTCATCTGCCTATGCTCCCTCCATCAGAACCGGCCACGGGAGGTAGTGGAATCCATCAATACGTGAGTAATTAATCTTTTATTTAATTTAATTTTTAACATTTGTTTTTATTTTATTACACACATGATGAATTAGTTAATTGACATGAATATTATGTTTATGATAGTGCGTTGAAGGCTTGTAGTTTAAGCTGTGCCAACGGAAGGAGTATGACTACTAAGTCTAAAGGAAATCCTGAATGGATTATCCTCAAGGTTGCTAGTTTGTTAAATAGTAGTTAATATTATAATTACTAATTGTGAATGTAGAAATATATATGTTTATTTAACTGACATTGAATTTTATTTCTTTTGTAGTCTCGATTTCAGAAAAACGGTTGGTCGTGTGGCTATTATGTGATGCATCATATGCTGAACATAGTCTCCGCATCTATTACAAAGGGATGGAAGAAGGTAATACTTAATTAAACAACATATTTAATTATATATTTTAGTTTTCATTTTCCTTGTGTTAATGTTACCATGAATTATTTGAACATGTGCAGGCTTTTAGCGACCAATCTGCTCTTGACAAAAAAGCGTTTAAAGACTTGAGGATGCGGTTTGCAGAATTTTTCTTTAAGCATGCTAAAGAAAAAGGAATGGCAAATATACCTCCTGATGTGTAGTTAATAATTAGAAACTTATAGATGTGTATTAATTACATTTATAATACTTAGAAACTTTTATTTATGTTTTTTCTATCAATGGGTTTTGGTTTTTTATCCCCCCATTAGTTCTTTGTATTTATTTTCTTTTTTTAATAAAATTTAAGGGTACTCTTTTTCCTTAATGATGTTTTTATCCCTAAGGAGGGTTTTGCATCATAAGGTTATTATGAGGCCCTTTTTTGCTAAATTTGAGTGTATGTGCAAATTCTGTAATATGCCTATTCTGTATATTCTGCAGAGACTGTGTTAATTTACTGAATGTAGGGAATAGCTGGGGGAATGGATATTGTAACACTGTTAACGTCAGCTAAAATAAATAACTAACGCTAAAAGTATACTTTTAACGTCTGCTATTTAATCAACTGATGTTAAAACTGTATTTTTAACGTTAGTTAAGAACTGACGTCAAAAGTTAAACTTTTTACGTTTGCTCTAATAACGTCAAGTTTTTTTTCAGACGTTAAAAAGCAATTTCAACTGACGTGAAAAGTGCTTCATGCACTAGTGATAATATCCCCTTCCTGCCTCCATTACCTGACGAGATTTAGCGATGGAATAGCCATCGGTAACATTATCGACGGTCAATCCGTAGGTAATGTTGAAAACTTTTCATCTTCATCACTTCCGATGGCTATTTCCATCGGTAATGTCTTATTTATCGATGACCATACCGTCAGTTGGTAAAAATCCATCGGTAAGTAGCTTTTTCTGGTAGTGGGTGGTAGCTGGCGGGTGGTGGCTCACGGCAGAGAGGGAACCAGAGAGGGGAGGAGAAGGAGATGGGAGAAGGAAATGAGAGGAGAAAGAGGGGAGGTGCGTGGTGGAGGCGGTGGTGGTGTTCGATGGCGGCAGAGAGGGAAGCAGAAAGGGAGAAAGGGAAAAGTGAGGGGGAAGAAAGACTTTTCGGAGGGTGTAAAATGAAAATTACCGACAGCTTTTTTCATCGGTAATTAAAAAATATGATTACCGACGGAAATGTCCATCGGTAATGGAAAGCATATTTTCGATGGACATCCCGTCGGTACTTACAGTTCCATATTATCGACAGAAAAGTCCGTCGGTACACTCTCCCGCCAAGAATTTCTCATTCCCGCCACCATTTCCAATGGATTTATCAACGGAATAACCCTCGGTAATGTCTGTTGGTAATTCATAAAACTTATAGTATCCCTATTTATCGACGGCCAAATCCTTCGGTAATCCATTTACTACCGACAGAAACGATGTCCATCGGTAAATTTCCATCGGTAAAATCGTATTTTCTAGTAGTGTGAGAAGTGATATATTGAGTTTACCAATAAAAACTTACCATTTATTGATTCCTTAACCAGTACCCTAAGAAAGGGCACTGGTTAACAAGACCCTTAAATTAATATCCATTACACATTTACACTTACTTTGTGATCGACAGTTTAGACAAATATATTTTTTAACAAATTTTAATATATAATTTCCAAAAAAAAAAAAAAAAACCAAAACCGTAAAATCAACCATTACATTATCTTTTTTATGAAATCATAAAAAATTAATATATTCTCTATAATCTCCGTCCCCCTCATCCTTCTCATTTGATGACAAGGCTGAAATAACCAAGTCGACATCTCAATCATAAGCTGCGATTAATTTCATAATGACACATTGCTAATGCAAGCACAATGATTTAGATTCATCCATGCTTACGAGCTGATTTGGTATATAAAAAAAAAAAAAAACTGTGTAGAAAATTACCACCATGGGTCTTGTTTCTCATTTGGCTATTCCTCTACCTTTATGTTCCCCTAATTAGCTTCCAACCATAAATAACCGTTTTTTCCCTCCCACTGTTTTCTCCTAATATATCTACATCTCTCTATCCGTCCCTCTGTAGCTCCTTCTCTCAAAACTCAGGCACCTGAAGATATGTCAAAGGCGGTGGCTTATTTCGTAGCCACCGCCATATTGTTCTTCATAGTCCTATCCCAATTGAACCTTGATGAACATAAAGGTCGCTTAACTAATCATCGCAGGTTTGGGTACAAACTACTTGAGCGTGCCCCAACTTTTGACCCCATTGTGACAAAGATTGAGAGAGAGGCTGAAAAGAAATTATCGCAACCTGAGGCTATTGCAGCTACCCGTGGTTGGAGCAGTACCTCATCTGTCAGCGACGTTACGGAAACATACCAATATCTTACCTCTGGTGGCAGATTGAATACGACTTTGAGGTTGATCATTTTGTTCCCTTTGTTAGATAGAGAACCGAAAGATGGTGTTGTTAGTTTCAATGAGTTAGAGGCTTGGATCACTCAACGAGCTGTGGAGAGGTTGGATTATGTCACGCAGGCGGAGTTGGAGTCGAAGGACAAGAATGGAGATTTGTCCATCTCTTTTAGGGAGTACCTGCCTCAGTTTTCTGAGAAGGATATAGGTAATAGATTAATTTCTATGCAAGGGTAGCTCATGGATTTTTACATAAACATCTAATAATATCTTAACAAATCATGTCAAAATGTTAATGAATGTCTTTTATACGGAGAGTATATACTACTTTAATCCTAAATATATTTTGCATTTGAAAATAGAGAAATAATTAAGCTTGATTTATTTCACATAATTTATCAACATGCTTTTTATGTTTATAAATCTTTAGGTTCAAAGTATTTGTTTTTGAGTGGGTTTATATTGTTGTTGACAGTCACTACTAGATAAATTTAATAATCAAGTCATTATTGATTCAGCGCTGTTATTTGGACATAAAGGAGGTGTCAGGACACCATATTTAATCTCTGTAAAAGTTATTGGGACTAATATCTACACACATGTAACATACGGTGGTCAGAAAACTATGTCCAAAAAACATTTTTGTTATTGATTTGTGCAATATTCATTGGAAAATGAGTTTGACTATGAAAGTGTCTGTTGAAACAGAGAAAAAAGAAAGAGGGCATGGCGAAGCAGGATGGTGGATGGAGAGGTTTGATATTGCAGATATTGATCACAATGGACTTCTTAACTTCACCGAACTTAGAGAGTAATAAATAATTGTTTGGCTCTTTTTCTCCCTTCTTTTCTTGTTGTTTTCAGTATCTTTTTGGGTTACAACTTGCTGGAACTGTTTTTATTTTATGCACCGAAATTGAAAACAAGTGACCTGACTCTTCTTACAGCTTTTTGCACCCGGAAGACAGCAAAAATCAAGAAATGATGATATGGATGCTGAGAGATAGACTAAAGTAAGCCTTCTCATTAAAACCAAATAGGAAGCACTTGTTTCTGCATATACTAAATACTTCAGTGATTGAGCCCTGAGTAACTAACTTATTAAAGGTCTTAACTTTTAATAACAATCTAAAGCTTGAGAAACTTTAATTGAGAATGTTAGAATATTTAAAAAAATATCTTTTAGTATCTTTATTAATATCCTAATATTTTACAGCATTTTAGAAGATTTGTTTAGGATTATTTCTTATTTATATTTATTCTTTATTATTATCTAATTAGAACTAAAATTCTACAATTAGAATAAATTAATATAAGTATGAGTTTATTTTTTTGTACTATCACATCACCATATTTTCAATATTATCAAAAAGAAAATTCATGTTAACAGTTTTATCTTTTCTCTCTTGTTTCCTAATACTGAAACTAATTTATTCATATGATAAAAAAAAATTAAAAACTAAAAACTAATTTATTCAACATCTATGTAGATTAATTTCCTAATTTCCTATGGACCCCACGACATTTGCAAATTGGCTTAACATATTTATTGCTTTGTTTGTGATACAGATACAGGCGCATGGACGATGAAAATGATGGGAAACTGAATTTTAAAGAATTTGAAGAGCATGTATATAATACGTATGAAAGTTATATAGACTTCGAAACTAATGGAGGGGATGTACCTAATCCAAAGGATAAATTTGCTGCGCTTGATGTGAACAAAGACCAGTAAGTTTTTCTTCTTGGCCTCAGAAATATTTATTTTTAATTTTCATATAGTCGTACAGTTATAAATTGTATCTTTACTCGTGGATATACTATAATTGCTCTTGTCAGTGTTAAGCGAATATTTTCGATCTGCTAAATTTACCGTTACTATATATATGTGACAGATTCTTGTCACCGGAAGAATTGATTCCGATGCTTCCATACCTGTACCCTGGAGAGCTAGCTTATGCTAAATATTTCACGTGTTATTTAATGAACGAGGTTAGTTACTTTTCTTATGAATTGCAAGGGGGTGTGGTGCGTACGTCGAGCGTGGTTGACTGGTTGGAATTTAGTTTATTTCTTGGTTCCTGCTTTTATTTTCTGGTTTTAAGAATAATTATAATAAAATAATTACAAAATTATTATTTTATTTTTATTTTATTATATATTTTTAAAAATTTGTATAGGAAATAGTAAAAACAAATAAAATGTTGTTTTCAGTGTTTTCTATATAAATTTTTGAAAATAAGAAATATAATTAAAACAAATAAACAACTTTATAATTATTTTTATTATAATTATTCTTGAAATCAGGAAATAAAAATAGGAAACATGAAATAAATCAAGCAGGCCCTAAAGGAATGAAGTGAAAAATTGTGAACAATGAATTATGGTGCCCCAAAGCACAACATATTTAAGCGTGTTTGGATGAGAATTTGATGAACATGATTTTGGATATAATTGATTTTGTAGAATTGATTTCAATATAATTGAGTTTGAAATAAAGTGATTTATGTTTGGATGTTTTTACTTTGAAAACAAGTTTGATGTAAAACTTATTGCAATTTTTCAATCCCAAATAAGAAGCTACTCCAAGCTGCTTTTGTTAAAATAATTTTAGATGCAAAAATTGCTTTCCCAAACATGTAACCAAACAGCTTTTTTTCCTTCAGAATCACGTTTGATATGTGCAGAAGCACTTCTAGTGTCTCCATAACTAGAACCAAACACACTAAATTTTGTTAATTTATGCTATCTGATTCCACCCTCCTTTAATGCCTTAACATGCCCATGAACTTGCACAAATATTAGTTTTTTTCCTTTTTAAAGTATAATTTTGAATACGATCGAGACTATTGCTTCTGTTTTATGCAGACTGATGATAATGGAGATAGAAAATTGTCACTTCAGGAGATGCTCAATCATGAGTTTATTTTCTACAACACAGTTCATGCTGATGAACATCAAGAAAGTGATGATGATCATGAGGAGCTTTGAAATATGAACCCAGCAGCGTTTGACAAAAGAGGATATAAATGAAGTAGTCAAATAGTTATTCATGATTTTTCGGTATGCAAAAGTTTAGATGAGTTGAGTCCTGAAATCTCACTAGGGCTAGAGCAGGCCTCATGGCTCAAAATTATTCATGATTTTGTTTGTGTAAAATATAGAACTCAAATAACCCAAAATGAAATAATTTTGACCCTTAATTCTTCTTAATTGGGTGCACAATTAACATTTTTAAGTTAGTCTATCCGTGGGCATTTGCATTCATCAATAGTCAGGTTAAGTAGTCTGTCATTCATCATTCATGTTTTATGTTAGAATATATGTATAGGCGATTTCTAGGGTGACTTGCTCACGGTGAGCAAGTTCAGAAAATTAACCAAAACCGTTAGATTGAACTAATCCCCATGATCATATCTTCTACCCTCCCCACATTATCCCTCTCCCATCTCCCTCCACAGCTGCTCCCACCCTGACCATCTCGCCCCACCACCACCGACCACTGACCACCGCCGCTCCAGAACCGTCGTGCATCTCCCTCCGTCAAGAACCCACTGTCCCCGTCGCGAATCGCACTCCGTCGTCCAGATCAGACAGCTTCACACGTCGTCCCTTCCTCTGCCACGCAACGCCGTCGGCCACCATCGCAAGCAGCTCCACGCACGTCCAAAGAAGATCCGCGAGCTCCGCCATCGACCAGCCACGCCGTCGCGCGCCACTGTGAGCCACTGTCACGGTCGTATAGCAGAGCCACCCAGATGCCACTCTGTTGTCCAGATCGGCCGCGATTTCGTCTCTCCGCCATTCCTCACGCGCAGCAGAGTCCTCTGTCGCGTCACGTCGTCAAGTCCTCTGTTCGGACCACCTCACATCGCCACTCCACCGTGTGAACTGCCGTGCTCACCCAGACGCAAACACCACCAGTTCCTCGCTCTTCACTTTACCTCTCTTTCGATTCGCTTTCTTCCTCCAACCTTCAAGTGCGTGTGCAAGATGGTGGCTTGGTCGAGATCGGTGGTGACAACGAAAGGTTGAAGATGGTGGGCGTGGTTGAAGAAGGGTACCGACAAGAGAGCCAAAGTGAGAGAACAAAATGTAGGAAAATAAAAAAATTCTGGTGTGTATGGTACATGATAACATCTGATGGAACTGCATGATCCACCGTTAATCAAAGTGATGCACGGTGAGCAAGGAAACTTACTTGCTCACCCTAGAATTCGCCTATATGTATATAGAATATCTCATAAAGAATTGTGATATTAGAACATCAAAATTTAGACAATGTTTGTGACATTATATATGTTTATTTTTTCCTCTCACTTACTTTTTATCATCTCTTGTATACATGTATCTCGAAAATATACTCAAAAACAAAGGGAACACCGTATAGTGTCCCTAATTTGATGTTAATAAAAACATTGTTGATCTCATAATATTTTGGTACTTTGGTTGGCCTGTCGAATTGATAAAGGCATTTCCTATCCCTGTCACCACAAGAGAAACAAACCCAAATGGCATGCCATACTGAGGCATCACCCTCGATTTTGAATTTTCCACATTGTACGGTGAAGGTTGACTCACTGCAGATAGCACAATTTGTTCCAACATAGGAGTGCCAGTAAGGGTACCCATGATTATGGCTTCCACTCTGGAAATTTCTGCTCCAATGGTTGCAAGAGCATCTGTTGATGTTTTGATTGTTATTATTATTCCCGTCACTCATTGTCTGAGAGTTTTGAGAAGGACAAGGAATGATCAACTTTCCACTTCTTAGACGCATAAAACCATCTTAACGAAAAGAGGTTTGTGACACAAACAAGTTTCTTTGAACTCGTCTCATTGGGCATGTCAATTTATTTATGGGTGAATTTGATTTTGTCAAATTCAATTTCAACAAACAAATACTTGAAAATCAATCAAATGCAGGTGAGAGTTACGTGGTAATCTTGTTTTTCCAAAGAGTTTTCAAAGATTGACCAATGAAAACACAACTTTGACAAAATATAGTTTGTAAAAGAAACTTTGATGGTTTTGTCGAATAAAAGCAGCAAATACAGAGTAAAATGCTGGAAAATAAAGGAATGCTTGTAAATGGCAATAAAAGGTAAATTGCAGGAAATGTAAATTGCAATAAACGAAAAGTACAAAAAATGTAAAGTGCAAAAACTAAAAACAAGAAACCTAATGAATTTAAAAAACAACGCAGGAATAGTAAAGAAATTTTAAAGGCAAGATAGAAAAGTAAATAAACTTGAAAGTATATTTGAGTTAATGACAATCGAAGGGAAAGTAAGTAAAAGGCATACTTGATGTTAATCCGTCAATCTGCATGAATGAGATATTTAAGATTTTAATCAAGACCCTTATTATATCGAATTTGCTAGTATTTAAAGACTAATCTACAAAACAACTGATAACCTAATAATTTGACATGTATATGGCAATTATGCCACGTCCTAATTCTGTCAAAATTAGACAATCATCTAATCTCGGCAAGGTAACCTCTGGCTTAACTCATTGCATGCTATCAACATGTGACTTGTACAAGTTTTGCAACTGCAGCCCACTTGACGTTTTCATGTAAGGATCCTCGTCAAATTTGACACTGGGTCATTTTCTTCACTAAGCCATCCAATATTCGACAACTTGTACAACACTTTGTCGAAATTGACTCTTTTATCAAGCTACTTTCAATACTTTGTTCGTAGAATGATAGCTTTTTCTTCAATCTTATACTTTTGTCCTTGTTTTGATGTCCAAACTCTTGGTAGTTTTCCATCTAAAACACTTGTTTGATAAATGAAAAACCAACTGATATTAATTTTAGAATCAATTCAGTAAGGCTTTGTTTGTTGGAGTAGAAAATAACAAGAGAGAAAACAAGAAGAGAGAAAACAAGGAGAAAATACACTTTTCTCTTGTTTGGTGGAGGAAAGAAATAGGGAAGAGAGAAGAAAATTGGTGGGACCCACCTCAAATTTTTTTCTCTCCCCAAGTGAGAAGAAAATGGAAGAGGGAGAGGGTGTTTCATATAAAATGACTTTTGTACTCTTCTTTTTGGGTTCTCATTCAATTATTTAATAAATTGAATTAAATTAATCATTTAATTAATTAAATTGAAATAAATAAAATAATTATATTAAACTAATAAATTTTATTTAAAATAATAACTTAAATAAGTTAAATTAATTTAAATTATTTTATTAGTTAAAATAACTTAAATCAACTAAATTTAAATATTTTTATATTGATTTTTTAGTTGAGGATATTTTTGTCTTTTTAAAAAAAAATATAATTTTCTCTCTTCTTATTTTCTATCCAACCAAACAAAGGGGAGAGAGAGAAAACACATCTTTCTCCTCTATTTCTCTCCTATTTCTCTTACACCAAACAACATAAAATCTACTTTATTTCTCACCATTTTCTCTCTTCTCATACTCTTTCTCACCTCTTTCTCTCTTCTTCTTTTCTTCTCACAACCAAACGAAGCCTAAAAGCGCTCAACCCTTGAAAAACTTTATCTCTTCACTCACCCATCGAGAATCAAGCATCCAGTTACAGGCTCAAAGGTTGAAAGATATTCAAATAACATGCAAAGTAGCAACAGCTGGAAAAGACATCGTGAATTGAGTCAAAAAATACAAGATCCATGATTCTAGAAGAGTAAACACTCAATCTGATCCCTGAAATTGCAAAGTAATATCAATCTGGTCCCTAAAATTATCGAAATTCCAAATTAGTCCATAAAATTGTAAAATAGTAATCAACTTAGTCCCTTCGTTAAAAATCGTATGGATTAAGTTGATTTTAAGTTAGTAGTATCAGGGACTTAATTGATATTAAGTGAATAAAATGAGGGACCAAATTGATACTAACTTATCATTCAGGGACATTTTTGGAATTTTGATAATTTCAAGGACTAAGTTGATACTACTTCATAATTTTATAGACCAAATTGGGTATTTACTCAATTATAGATAGTATCTAAACATCTAGGTAACCATTACATCCCCCCACCCCCAACCCTACCCCCACCAGCTAGTTACTGAGCTTTGTATCTGACTTCAGAAGAATTTAAAAAAGAAAAGGGGCAACCCAAAGGACAAGATTTTCTAAAGATAACATTATAAACTAGTTTGTTTATTGAGGTCATCGAATTGATGTCTCTATCTTGTCATGAAGATTGACCACCAAGTTATGCGCATCATCTAGCAGCTTCCAAACATCAAGCTGTCCTGCCATGCCATTGCATTCCTTAATGATCTCGTCCATACTGCTATACTTCTCAATGATCAATTTCCTTCTCTGCAATACCGAAGCTGCTATAGCATAAAGCAATAAATCATCTGTTGGTGGAGCACGCTGCCTGATTCTGCTCCATGCAGATTTCCCAATACCTTCCCTGATTGCAGCTTGATCTGCCCACATTACTTCCCAAAGGCAAAGAGTTTGTTCAAATGTCAATTCCCTTCGAAACAATACCACCACCATTCTATAGACAAAAAAGCAATCCTCAGCCTGAAGCTTCTCTAAGTGCTTAAATAGGTAGGCATCCTTAAACTTGATTATTTTTGCAACTATATCCAGTTGCCTCCTAATACCCACCTCGTCAAGCCTAAAATTCTGCCGTGCTTTCTTCATGAACCCCACAAAACACCAGAAAGCCTCGTGATCCTCTGGTATAACACTAACTATAGGAGATAGCAGGTCACTCATACCCTGGCAGTAGCCAATTTCAGGGTCATATAGTGCATATGCTTCAAGAATAGCAACTAGTCGTGCAGCATGAAATATTCTGCTGGCCTCTAGATGACCATAATCCTTCAAGCCAACAGCCTCAGCAGTACGTCGAGCCCTACTGTCTGATACGGAAGCTTGAGAGGGGTAGTATGCCATCCATTCTGCATTGGCACGTACTGCATCAAGTCGGATGATCCGTTGCCATGTGGAAAAATCTTCAGTAGTTGGTAGCTTAGATGGGACTTTTGCTTGGGAGGCAGAAGAGCCTTCCTGGGAAGCTTTCTTGTGATTGTTCTCTCCATGAACATCATCAGAAGGAAATGTTTGAATTACATCAGGATCTTTTGAGGGGTCAGAATCAGAGGAATCAGTATCCAGTTCAGAGGCTTCAGCATTGTTGACATTAGGAGCATCATCTCCTTCCAACAAGGCACTGGATGGGTCATCTGAATATTCAATATCTGGGCTCCTATTCTCACTAGAAAGGGATTCTCTGGCACTGGATGCATCTTCAGAACTAGGAGAACCAGAATCTTGAACAAGACTTCCAGAATCTCCTTCATAGCTGATTTCACCAATTTCACTTATCTTTAGGCACTCATTGCTTTGTTTTAGGAGTTGCCGGCATTGTCTGCGAAGTTTCTCATATTGCTTTCTGTGAATAAAGATTTGTAATAAAATCAAAATGATATTAACCAACCTTCCAGAAAAATAAAATAGAAGTGAAAGTACAAACAACACAGGTTTAAATTCTAGAGAAACATAATCAAAAAAGCACCGAAAGAAGTGATGAATCAAACATTTGGGGATTAGACATGTATGCCCACCTGTTTTGAGTTCTTATAACATCTCTTTCATCTTTGGTGCTTTCTAAGTCATACCTGTTTAAAAGAACTAGTGTAATCAGTAACTGCATGGAAGTTTACTTGAACAAATTTCACATGTACAAAAGAAACAAAAAAAAGAACAACAACCGAAGCCTTTTCCCACTAGGTGGGGTCAGCCACAATATCAAACGAAGTGGCCGTGTTCCATCAAAAGTAGAAAAGATGGAAAAAAAAAATGTAATATCCTAAAATAGAGAAGGGACAATGCTATCCTTATCCCACCTAATGCACAACATTGAGCAAAACACCAAGATTGAGCACTTAAAGATAATTAGAATTCATCCCAAGTATACAACAAAATAAATAGTAAAGAACATCTAGAAATGAAACAAGAAAGACAGTGTGCTTACACTCCAAGTAGGAATGGCCAAACCTCTGCCCTAATACTAGGATCAACACCCTGCATTAGATATTTGATAATGTAACTAACGACAACAATAAAAAATGATAAATACAATTTTAAGGCCTATATAAAAGGTTTGCAAACTCACTCCACTGCGTACTCTTTTCAGAAACTTAATTCCACCATCACAGAGTCTACCATCTTCAGTAAACAAGCTTTTCCATTGCTGAGGTGAAAGGGCATGTTTTCTTTTCCTGTGTGACCATGGTGATTTAAGCCGACCCCTGAAAATATAAGAAAAACAAAGTTACTCGTTACTACTGCCAGATAGTCAGCACATTTTACAACATAGAATAAGAAGCAAACAAGCAAGTAATTAGAGGAGTCAAAAGTAAACACAAAAAGACATTCTTCCATATTTAAAATACACAAGTGTCCAGTATAATCAAGGAAAATTTTCAAATTAATTAAGGTTTTCTTCTTTTCCCATTGAAAAATTTAAACAAAACATATTCAAAGTTTAGTGTTTGACAATTACAATTCTATGTCAATTACAGTTTTCTCAAAGAATTCATACATTTTATTCTGTTAGTGTTAATAGATTTTCAGTTAAATGCTTCATGTAGAACTGTCTAAATTCCTTAATGATAAAGCACTTAAATGCGAATACAAGCATTCAACTTACACAACAAATATTGTAATTGTGCTACCTGCTTCTATTTCCATGTGAAAATTAATTACACAAGTTCAATAGGCACCAGTCCCCTAAATTTATGATTGGAGCTCCCATCAAACGTGTAATTAGTGGCTCTGTTTACTGCTAAAGTTATCCATTTTTTTTATTTTGGTAATTGATAAATTTACTTTTCTGAGGGAGGAAGGAACCTATGTTCTCTAAGTAAAAAAATTACGGGAATATGAAGATAAAGAGTAAAGGAAGAGGACATAAATTACAAAAGATAGTACTTGAACAAAATCAAGATCCCTCAGCCCTAATGCTGCCTCAGAACTAGAGTCCTGATGCAGCAGTCGACAGTGTAGACAATTACTGTATTTTCTAAAATCTTCTTACAACAACAACATCAACAATCAAGACTTTTCCCACTAGATGGGGTCAGCTACATAGATCAAAAGGCACCATAGTGATTTTACTTATCACTTTCTACCTTTGGCGATTAAACTATCCTCCATCTAATAATCTACTCTCCTTACATGGGCTTCGAGCTTCTGTAAGTCTTCTCCACACATGCCCAAACCACCTAAGGCGAAATTCTACCATTTTTTCTACAAAAGGTGCTAGCTCTAACTTTCTCTCTAATGCATTCACTCTTAGATGTCAAAAATTTAATTAGGTCCAGCAAATATCATTCTCCATTCTGCAAATGAAAACGAGACATGCTCACTAAGTACATTTCAGCACAGAACTTTACAGTTCAAGAAAGATATAATGCAACAGCAAGGGCTTGTATATCCCATTAAGAACATCATTAAGTAATATTTTGCGCAAGCCACCCAGAAATGCAACCCTAAGTAGAGGTTTTTTTTTTTTTTTTTTTTTTGTGAGCGAAGTGATTGGAAATGAATCAAAGACAAAGTTGAAAGCACGAGGCCCGAAGAAATTGAAGAAATTTCCTATTTCAAATTTTCTATTTCACTGAACCACATCAAATATTTTGACGAAAAATAAAAAAGAGAAGCCCAAAGCACAAAATTCAAAGATAAAAGAAGCTGATCAACCTATAAGCTGAGACTGAAAGCAAGATTGAGATCCCTAGAAAAAGAGATCGGGCAATAGAAAAATCGAAATTGAGAGCAAAAGCAGAGAATAACTCACCGACCAGAGGGTGAACGAGATGTAACAACGAATAGAACCGAACGCAAATAGATCCACGAAGATGACGCTGACTTAAAGGAGGAATTTGAAGACGACGAAGTTGGATTGTTACTTCGTCTAAGGAGACTCATCTATTATTAATATTCATAATTAAATAAACATATTTTTTGGTTTAGTGGAACAAAATCTGATTCGAAAAACAAAATCATATATGGAGTGGGTGTAGGGTTTTTCTATGCTCTCTAATGTGAATTGTTGCTTTTTTCTTCTATAACTGTTTATTTTTGGTTTCTGGGTTCTTGTTTTTACCTACTGGCACCGTAGAAAATCACTGCCACCAGAGCAACCCCGGCGAGGGCCGTGAACACCACCGCCGAAGTAGAGGGCGTCGCCGCCGCAGCCATCAACCAGAGCCTACTGACGCCACCGCCACGCACGGAGAGAATGGGAGTGTCGCTGTTAGTATTGATGTTGGTGTTGCTGTTCAAGTGAGTGGATGCAAACATGGAGGAGAAAGATAGAGGGAAGCAGAAATTACGGCAATGCCCTTGCTATGATACCTTTTTCTCTCTCCTCATCTCCCTCCTTACTAACTCTTATTCTGCAACCACCGCGCTATTTGAGTTGGGTGTTTTGCCCTTTTTCTTTCTGGTAGCCAAACGCAGAAGCCAAGTTCTTCTGCTTTTCTTCCAAGAGGAATCCCTCTCTCGCTCTTTGCGTGCCAAGTGATACAGGGAAAGGCCTGGGATAGAAAGAGTAGGGAAGCATCCAAGCGCTTGTGCATGTGATAAGAAGCTTTGCGCTTTACTAGAATTTAAGAATTTTTTCTAAACACAAAAATACCAATAACCCCATTAGACACTAACAGAGTGCTTAACAATGGGGTTGGGCTAAGATGCACCACCCTAAAATTACACCCCTAATACACTACACATGTGATAATTTATGGGCCAATAGAATTGCCACATAGATGGTCAAAGTTTCAAACCTTGGAGGTATATTTATACAGTAGTCAAAGCTTGTATATACTGTATACTGCAGTATAGTATATGTATTTATGATATTTATATATTTTGGCCAAAAAAATATTTATTATTTTTAATATCAGAAATAATTTAATTTGTATTATGTTCTGTGTATTGTTGTCCAGAATAGCTCCAATGATGAGTGCCTACAGGATCGTCCATAATACAAATTAAACTATTTCTAATATTAAAAATAATAAATAAATTTTTTTGGGTAAAATATGTAAATACCATAAATACATATACTATACTGCAGTATACAGTACATACAAGCTTTGACTACTATATAAATACACCTCCAATGTTTGAAACTTTGACCATTCATGTGGCAATTCTATTGGCCCACAAATTGCCACATGGGTTTAGGGGGTGTAACTTTAGGGTGGTGCATCTTAGCCTAACCCTTAACAACGTGTTATAAAACTCCAATCGGTCATCACTTCATCAAGACATTAGATTAGTGGGTGACTGGTCAAACTAGTGAGTCACTAGGTCAACCGGTTAAATCGTTATATATATATATATATACTAGAACTGATGCCCATGCGATGCACGGGATATTACAATGTTTTGAGTTAATATTTTTGTTATTTTTTATTGTGTTTGCGAATATATTTACGTAATAAAATGAATAAGCAGTTAGGTATTATATAATGCCTGTAACAATTTTATAGAAAAAGAATTATTGAAGAAAGAAATATCGGAGGAATTTAGAATTAGTAGTAGTTGTAGCTGAATATTTGAAACAATTATCATGACATGAATTTAGAAAATCATATTGTTAAAAAGGAAAACCTTTTGGATAGTTTCTGTTTGACATGTAACATAGGTTTGTGAAGTCCCTATAAGAGTGAAAGCAAATTAATAAGATCGTATGATTTACACATAAAAAACGAATAAATATAATAATGTCAGGGTAACTAACCTATATTAAATTCTAATAGACTTCTTTATACACCATACTTGTAGTAGTATTTGTATGTTGCCCTTTGTGGTTACATATTAGTATGTTCAATCCACTGCAGGAGGTAACTATTGACATTACGACATAGAGTTGTCCATGTGGAAAAACTGGCTCTGGAAGATAAATTCCGACGTGTTTGCGCGACTGTCCCTGACTTTTATTTATAGTCATTGCAAAAGAAACATCATTCAGGAATTGCCTCCATTGAAATTTGAATGGAATCCTGTTATCAAAATTGTCTAATACCTTTGCGATGCACGAGATAATTTATTGTTTTGAATAAATTTAATTGTTATTTTATATTGTGTTTGTGAATATAATTGTTTTTTTTATCAAGAGTGATTATATTTGTTTAATAAAATGAATGAGGACTTGGCATTAAAAAAAATGAATGAGGACTTATGTATTGTTTGTTTGTAATGATTTTGAAGAAAAAATAATTCTTAAAAAAAGAAGTATCCGATAAATTCAAAATGAGTAGTACTTGAAGTTGAATGATTGAAATTATTATCATGACATGAATTAAGTAAATAATATTGGTTAAAAAGGAAAACCTCCTGGACAGTTACAATTTTACATGTGACATACTACCACCGGTCCATATTATAATAGACAAAACCCTAAATCACATGGACCAAAGAAAAGTTTTGAAATGAGCTAATTGTAATTAATACTCAAATAACATTCCAAAAATGCCCCTTCTAATTGATGAACCAACTTACTGGAAAATTGATATGTATCTCGTAAATATAAAGCATATTATAAATAAGGGTAATATTGAAATTTAGCGTTTAATATATGTGAAAATTGATGTATTTTTCTAATATTGTGGACCAAAAAATGGACCCATTTGTGTATTATAATATGGACCAGAGGTAACAGTTTGGTGAAGTCCGTGTAAGAGTGAAAATTAACTAATAAAAGTATGATTTATAATTAAACAACCAATAAATATAATACTTTTAAAGTGGCTCACGTAGATTAAATTTTGGCAGTTTTTTTTATAAATAACATTTGTAGTAGCGTATGAATTTTGGCCTTCGTGATCACATATTAGTCATTTATCTAAATTAATTTTGTACTTTAAATAGGCTGTTATCATTTACGCAGTTTCATTAAATAAGGTATAATGAATTTTTGTAAATATTTAACCATATCTACAATAATTAATTAATTTTTTAATTTAATATTATATATATTGTTTAATAACACAAAAACAATGCCTGAAAGTTGCTATAGGAAAGAAAATAGCCAAATCACATACCTGAGGTGAACTGGGGTCCGTGAGAAATACCAATCAAAACCAACCACTTCCCAATTCATTTTTCCTTTTCTTTTACGATTTTTTCTACCCCAGAAAACTCATGAAAGTAAACCAAAAAATGATTCAGTCTAAAAATCCAAGAGTCAAAGACAAAAAACTAAACACATCCCAATCTCTACCCATCACTCAAATCTCTCTCTATATATAAATAAATTTCTTAATTACCACAATTAATAAAATAAATGATTTATAATAATAATAATAATAATAATAATAATAATAATAATAATAATTAATTATTATTATTATTAAATTCACCAAACTTATCCGTTTTGTTAATGAGATTTCAGCAATTTAATTTTTGTTAATGAACATCCCTATGACATTTATTTAATAAACCCTACATTTGTTCATATTCTCAAGTTGTCCCTAGGTTAATGTACCAAATCATCCTCATGGCATTACTCAATTTACCAAATTATCTCAAATTAACCCTAAAGAAACCCTAGACCTACTTCCTATCCTCATGGCATTATTCAATTTACCAAATTATCCCAAATTAACCCCTAAAGAAACCCTAGACCTACTTCCTTTTATATATATATATATATATATATATATATATATATATATATATATATATATATATATTATTTTGCACTCATATAGCTCAAAGTAATATGTGGCATAACGATTTTGTGCCTTTTATTTTCCACCTAATGTGCCAGGTTCGAATCCCAATCTTCAGTTTCTTTGGTTATTTCGTTTTTAACTTTTATATGTAGTATAGGCCCGATGAGAATCCCTAATGACTAAAATACTAAATCTTTAACCCTACTAAACACAACAACACACTCAGCCGCAACATACATCTCTCACTCAGCCACAACATCCATTTTTTTTTTCACTCCCAACTGCATTCTCCCACAATCAGCCACCATCGGATGTCCTTGATCTAGTGCCAGCCACCACCAGACATCCCTGATCTAGCGTCGGCCACCACCGCATTACATACAGTCTGTCATCCATCAGAAAAACCACAAGTTTCAAGCAAACATTCTTCTCTTAAGTTTGTTGTTTATTTGTTCTTCCACCATGTTTTCTTCTTTCTTCTTCCATTTTTTTAAGATTTTTTTATAATTTGCATGATCGCCCGGTTTACATATACCTGGCCGGTCACCAGTTTTCATCAAAACCGGTGTTAAACCCGATTTTGTCCGAGTCAAAGGTGTGATCGGTCCACTGCCTCAACCGGACCGATCATAAGACCGATTTTCGGCCTAACCAGTCGAATCAACCAGTCTGAAACGGTTTTAATAACACTAGTGTTTAGTTGGAAGGGAGGATAGGAATTCTTTAAATCTTTTATGTTGGGTTCGATTTTTTGAAGGGGAGGGAAGGGGAATGGAGGGGAGCAAAATCCTTCCTCACTCAATTTTGGCTCCTCTCCAATATTCAGGGATTTGGAGGGGAGGGAGAGGATTTTAAACATTTTAAATGAATGGGCTAAAATATCCTTGCTTGTGTATTAAGAAATCCAAAATTATAAGGGTGTATTTCCTCCCTCCCCTTGTGAACCAAACATTAATTATCTTAAAATCCCTCCCCTCCCATCCACTCAGCCAAACACAATATCTAATTAAAATTCCTCCTCTCCCCTCCTTTGAACCAAACAGACCCTAAGTCAGTGCTGTTAATTCAAGCTGATTCATTGTGGACTAATATATTTTAGAGGTTATAATTTATTTGTAAGTTGATAAATTAGTTATAACCATTTCAACTTCTTGTGGATTGGGTCACTTTATTATTAATTTTTTTTCTTTGAAAAACTTATTTCTAAAACATGATTAAATAAATTAATTAAAGAGTATTTTAAGGGAAAAAACGAAGATACACACATACTCTTACACAATATTTCAATAGCATAAGATATACGACAAAGTTTGAATCGTGAGAGAATGAGCTCTCAAGGAAACAACGATGATCCCTCGAGGGAAGAACTTGACCAAATCCATCGAAGCAAAAAAGAAAGTACAAAAAAGAATTGATGATGATGAAGTTTTCTCAGCGGATGTGTTTGGAGACAATGTTTCCCAGGCAAAAGATGGAGAAAAGAAGTCTTACCTAGTGTCTCTGCTAGGAAAAGACTCGTTCTTGGAAGGGAAGCTAACATCTCTCTGAACAATGGGCAAGGTAATCACATATGAAAGGATAGGAGAACAAGTCACTGCTTGATAAAAGCTAAAAGTAAAAGTGTTAAATAAAACGATGTCAATCACTAATTTCTTTTACATTGGGGATTTTCGATAAAATGGGGGTAATTAGCTAATTGATGCTATGATATGCTTTTCATGTATGCTATGCATTGATGTTCATGGTTGCCTCTTGTTTGATGGGAAATTATATGTTTAAATTCTGAAAAGTATATGATGTTATATGCATGAGGCATGATATAATTGACTTGCAATATGTTGTATAATGTTTGCTATAATACCGTCTATGATAGGGACGTCGAAGAGTAATGGCACCTTAATGGGGTATCGAAAGTAACACTACCACATGTTGGGGTATCGAAAATGAGTAATACCGCCAAGTGCGCATGGTTGATATCAAAATAGGAATGTCCTCGACAGGAGGGTGACATCGAAACCCTCCTCATGAGTAGGTGGTGGGCAATGGGACGTCATTGTCATGTGATGTGTGGGATCCTTATGGCATGCTGGCAAGAAACCAATTTAGTTATGAGGTTTACGAGCCACTTGAGTTACTGTGAAATAATTCACTTGGGCAAGAAACCAATTTAATTATGAGGTTTCTAAGCCACTGGAAATATTATAAACTATTGTGATGTGCAATATGTTTAATTGATGGTGATTATTTTAAAGTTTACAAAATATTAATGTTGTTAAAAGTAAATTATAGCATAATTTATAAAATTAGCAGATGCTATGGACAGTTTTCCGGTCACCGAGCCGGTGAGAACAATACTTTTTTCGAAAAGTTTTAATATATTGTATTTTTGTTCACTGGGATTTTATATCTCATTATGAGTATTGTTTTCAGAGCCCGAGGACAACACTGTAGAGGACCCAGAGACTTGAAGACTTTTACTTTTAGCTTTTAGATTTGGTTAGTATTGTGATATAGGTTATGAGGACCATCTTGACATCATTTATCTTATTTTATCTTTCTCGGATTGTAGTAGATGCCCGATTTCGAGGCTTTGGATTTTTACTTTGATGTAATGCATTATTATTACTTTTCATTATTATTTTTCATTAATATGAGGTATTTTCAGACTCAAATAATTGTGAAAATTTTACAACTTGTATATTTTAAATAAATGTTTTAAAGGATTTTTATTGTATTTTAGATGGTTTAATAATAAAACGAAGGGCGTTACACTATCCAAAAAATCCTAACCAAGAACCCCCAAGAAAAAGTCAAGATCACCATGCATTTCATGCAGAGTCAAAAAAGCCATAATCCAACCAGGGAGAGTCAATGAAGAGTCAATCCCAGAGGCCCATATCTCATCCTCAAGATGACTCAGCCATGATCTTCAAAGGTATCCCATCCTAGCATGTTGAACAAGGAAAGATCCAAAAGGACATGGGTGAGAAAAATAAGAAAGCTTTTCGTACAGGTAGCTAGATGAGGAAAGACAGGCAAAATTTTCCAGTTAATGGGAAAACTAGCATATTTATTTAGATAAGGAATCTAAAAAAAGTGGAACAAAGCACCAAGACCAAGGTCTCCAGTCGATCAATAAAAAACGGGCTTCAGGTCCTTTCCTCCTCAAGAATTAAAAAACCTGAAAACTGGCATGTTTCTTCAGATAAGGAATCTCAAAAAAGTGGAACAAAGCACCAAGACCAAGGTCTCCAGTCAATCAATAAAAAACGGGCTTTAGGTCCTTTCCTCCTCAAGAATTAAAAAACCTGAAACTTCCCCTAGTCCTGAGGTTTCAATGGTAGTTGAAATGCAAGGGATAATGGAGGTAGACATGAATAGCCAGCTCTTACCTGTTCTTAGCAACTCTATAGTGGCATCTCAGACTGGAATAGAGAACAAGGAAGCTTCAGCTCCTACAGAATTTGATATGGCCTTGAAAGGGTAAAGTTGTATCCTCCGTGTATCATTTGGTCCCCTTTTTTCTACTATCCATTTAATGATTATTCTTAATTGGAATGTGCGTGGAGCTGCTGCCAAATGCTTTGCCAGAGCCTTCAAAGAAATTGTGAAATCTAATAGACATGATCTTGTGGCCTTACAGGAACCTGATGTTGAGGTGCTAAGGCTCATAAAGTCATTAAGAGACTAGGCTTCAAGCACAACATCATGGTTGAAGGTAGAGGATATGCATGAGGTGTATGGCTCCTTTGGAATAAGGAAGACGTCAACATTACCCTAAAAGAAGATCATGACCAATCCCTTCATGTTGAGGTCATGGATGCCATCTCACCTCGTGGCTTTTTAAAGTCATCTACACTAGCCCAAGAAGAGTCGACAGAGAAGAAATATGGACAAAATTGTCCTCTCCAACTAGAAGCACCACCATGGATTGGACTTTGGCTGGTGACTTCAACGATTTTTCAAATGGCTCAGAAAAGAAAGGAGGGGCCCTTGTGGATCTTAATCGCTGCTTGGCCTTTCCTACTTTGATCAATGAGTGCAACTTAATTGATCTGGGATTTATAGGCTTCAAGTTCACTTGGAAAGAGCCCTAGCGGCAAGGCCTGGATAGAGTGTTTGAGAGACTGGATAGAGGCCTTTGTAACGCTGCCTGGTGTACCCATTTCCCCGAAGCCACAGTAAGAACTCTTGCGAGAACTCAATCTGACCACCACCCTCTCCTCATTCGGTTATCCGGGAACACTTTAAACCTCTCCAACAAGCCTTTCAGATTTGAAGTGACCATGCTCAACCATGAGGGATTTCACAATCTCTTACAGTGCAACTGGAGCAGCTGAGATCCTTCACTGATAATACAAGCAAGTTGGCTAATATTCTCCGAGGGGCTAGAATATAAATGTGTTTGGTCACATTTCGAACAAAAAGAAAAACCTTATTACTAAGCTCAATGGCATCCAGCTTGCTCCTAGCTATGGGAGGAACACATTTCTGGATGAGCTGGAGAAAAAATTGAACCATGAGCTTCAGGATTTGACAACCCGGGAAGAGATCTTGTGGCTTCAAAAAATGAGCGCCAAGTGGATAAAATATAGGGATAGGAACACCAAGTAATACCATACAAAAACTATCATCCTTAGAAGGCAAAACAAAATCCTTTCCCTAACAAATCCTTAAGGAGATTGGGTAGATGATAATAATCAGCTCAAACACATTGCACTAACTCACTTTTAGAACCTTTTCATGGAAGATGATGAGGATAGGCCTATTTTGGCAACCTAAATGTCTTTCCCTAAAATTGAGGACACTATGATCTCCTCGCTTGCAGTGCCCTTCACTGAGGAGGAGGTTCACTGAGCCATGTTTAATATAGAGCCTCTAAAAGCCCATGGGTTAATTGGGATACCATCTGTAGCCCCAAAAATGCAGGAGGTTTAGGTATTAAGAATATAAGAAGAAGGAGTGATGCTTTCATGCTATAGATTGGTTGGGGTATTCTCACCAAGGATAAAGACCTCTAGGTCCAAGTTTCGAGAGGAAAATATCAAAACCATGATATAAGGGCATAGCAAGTGCCTAAAGTTTGCATTTATGACTCAGCCCTTTGGAAGAACTTATTTGCTTTGTGGCCATAGTTGATTTCCAATATGCACTTTAGTCTAGGCAATGGCAACATTGCCGATTTCTAGAATCAAGCTTGAGTAGGTGAGGGCATTCATCTTCGTGACCATGCTCTAATCCAATTAACTTCAGGTTCTCAGCAGGTCTATATAGCCATCTTTGTAAATGATAATGGGAATTGGTACTTGAATCGCCTTGGTTACGTTCTTTCGGTAATCATGGTTAACAAATCAAAGCCATTCTTCCCCCTTGCAACTGGATGGACCAGATATACCAGCTCGGAACAACTCAACTAATGTAATTTTTTAATCAAAAGTGCGTATAATGCCCTGAATCCCCCTGTAGAGGAGAATGTCATCTAGAAAAAAGCTTTAGGATTGGCAAGGACCTCTTCACATCTCAACCGTCATGTGGTTAGTGAACCATAACAGGCTTATGACTGAGCTCCACCGTAGTAAATGGTCTGGCACCTCGACTGAGTGCTACCGTTGTCCTAGTGAGGCGAATCAGTTCTTCACGTTCTCTGTGATTGTCCCGTGGCTACTCATGTGTGGATGAATCTTTTTGACCCTAGAAAGCTTGTTGATTTTTTATATGGCCTCAGGAAGAGTGGCTTGAGAAATGCATCTCAGAAGACCTAAGGAAGAAGAAGGCCCCTGGCACTTCTTCTTGGAACCATGATTTTAGAGTAGCCTGCTGGCTACTTTGGAAGTGGTGATAATGCTCTCTCTTTGAAGAAGATTTCATCTTCACCATGACCCTACCACGAGCATTTGCCAATTTGCTCACCACATCAAAGAAGCTTATTTGAGGAATTTTGATTGCTCTTCTATTTCAGGTTGGGTTGAGATTGGCCGGAAGATGCCTCCTCCCGGATGGATCAAAGTGAACATTGATGGTACATCAAAAGGTAACCTAGGTAATGCTGGGTGTGGTGGTTTAATTCATCGCGAGGATGGCTTCTGGATCACAGGGTTTATGTATAACATGGGGACCAGTTCGGCTCTTATTATCGAGTTTTGGGGGGTCTATATTGGCCTTAGTTTGGCTTTGCAAGTTGTCTTTAGCCACTCCTTAAGAGAGGGCAATTGATGTGTACTGATTGCTTAGCTAACAAAAGTCTTGAAGAGTAATTTGGGTTTAAGGAGGTCCCCCTTCCCCTGATAGACCTTAATATTCAACTTTTAAGTGATGTTTCTGGGGCTTCTTTAGCCCACTTAGTTTGAGTTTAGTTTGGGCTTTGGCCCTGCCTTGTAACAAAAGAAGAGTAAATCTCAAATTCAATCCTCCAAGAATTATAGTGTTTCGATTCTTGAAAGTTTTTCTATCACTAATTAAGTCCTTGAAGGATGTGAGATGTCATCACGTTGATCCTTCTGTTGCCTATTGTTTTAAGATCAAATTAAAGGAAGCTCATGTGGCCAGTTAAATGCTAGGTGAGTGTTAAATACCAATTAGGCGGCAACACAATTTGTCATGCTGAAAATTTAGTTTTTATTTAAAAAATCTTGTTGAATTGCAAAAGCTCCTCCTCCCCGACGCCCTCATTCCAGAACCCTAGCTACTCCATTTCTCTACCTACAATTCCTATAGGAGTCTCTCCCATTTGATGCATATGGATCTCCCATTTCTTCCTTCTTGTTCTCTATTTTCAGTATCACCTCAATTTTGTCGTCTTCCTATTCTTCAAACTCTTTTTCTGACTCTGGTATTGGAACGAACAAACTTTCCTTAAGTAAAAAATAAAAAGTATTTATTACTCTCATCTCTTCATTTTCAAAAACTAATTTCTAGGCCATAATTACTAGTTCAATGAACTAAAAAACTTTTAAATAAAAAGTAAGCTTTGTGCTTTGCAAAAAAGCAGAGGCGCAAGAGTCCTCTGGTTCATTTTGTACTAGAACAAATATGAACATAAAAGTTCTAGACTACCAAGAAAACATCTAAGATACTTAAATCCACCTAGGGTCTTAAAACATTAGACTACAAATTATGTACATCACATACAACCAATTTACTAAAACAAAATGTAAGTTGTTCACACCCATACCAAAATAGGCATGTGTAGTCAAATGCACCAAAAGACAAGCCTAAGGCACTAACAAGTCATCTTCATCACCATTTAAAATGTCGCAATTAAAAGTATAAATAATAAAATAAATGAAATTGACAAATTACCACACATTGTACCTAATTTTCTTCATCCACTCTGCTTTTTTCTTCCACTTCTTCCACTTTCTCTCTTCACTTAAGTTGTATAAAGCCACTAGAAGTAGAGTTGAATAGTGGCATTTCAAATCTTTTGACCTAGACAAATAATAAACCCAAGATGCTCAACTCAAGTTAAGACTTGGCACCCAAAAGGTCTTAGATGTAACGTCCTAAAAATTTAGTTTAATTAATTAAATAAGTTGATTAAGTTAATAGTGTAGAATATAATTGTTTTAATGTTAAGAAACTTAAAAAAGAGTTTAAAAATAATAAAAGGCATGTTGGACTTGAGCACGCCTTTGCTTAGGAAGAGGGCGATTGTGCTTGGCTAACAAATCATGCCTCTTGCAGAAAACCTCACTTTTAGGACAAATTTGTGTCGAAAACTAGCTCTGCGCGAGGAGCATGACCATGCTTAATGAGACCACGCCCGTGCTTAGCTTCAAAATTGTGAAAATGTGAGTTTCACAAAAAGGTAACATGGGGAGGCTTTTGTGTGGTATTTTAACATTATAGGAACCTCTTAGAAACCCCATTTTCATCAAAATTTATAGAGAAATTGTTGTGGTGAATCCTATAGCTTGGAGGGAGTGATTTGTGTTGAATTGAAATGCTCATTTTCAAACTCTCCCCCATGATCACTTCTGATAGATGAGATGCAGAACCCTTACTCATTGTGCACTTTCTTACAGAATATAAAAAACATCTTAAATGACACATCCTTGTGGGTTAGAAAGAGTATGTGTATCTAGAATAGTCATCCATTATGACAAAACCATATTTCTTTCCTGCCTTACTAGCAATAGTTACTGGACCAAACCGATCCATATGCAACAGCTGTAGTGGTCTAGAAGAAGATACTAGATTTTTGGATTTGAAGCTAGATTTAACTTGCTTACCTCTCTGACAAGAGTCGCGTATGACATCCTTTTTGAAGCTAATGTTAGGTAAACCTTTTACTAGACTATTTTTCTGAATTTTGGATATTAGTTTCATACTTGCATGTCCCAGCTTCTTATGCCGGATTCATCTTTCATATTCTCTTGACACAAAACATTTTACACTTTGATCTGACAATTCAGTTAGATTAATCTTATATAGATTTTGTTGCCTGTTTGCTAAAAACAGAACTTTGTCATTTGTGTCTTTGACTATACAAGCATTCTTGATAAGGAGACATTGTATCCACTATCACACAATTGACTTATGCTAAGTAAATTATGTCTTAATCCTTCAACCAGAAGAACATTATAGATAGATGACTGAGGAGATCGTCTACCAATTTTACCTATCTGTATAACTTATCATTTTTTATTTCCTCCAAAGGTAACATGTCCTCATTCTTTAGGTTGGAGGTCTAGGAACACAAACCTTTATCTTGTCATGTGTCCTGAGCAGCCACTTTCTAGGTACCATGATAGGTGTGCTCTTTGTCCTATTAAGGATATCTGCAATGGGAATAATCAAGGATTTAGGTACCCATATTTTCTTGAGTTCTTTCTTGTTAGTTCTAGAAGTGACAATTCCTTTTTCTTGTGAATACAATTAGACGTGATATGTCCAGTTTTCCACAATACTTGCAACTAGTTTTGTTAGGAATTGAATTGACATTATCATAAAGAGATTTAGACTTTTGTCTTAAGATTTTGTTATATACTTTATGATGTGTTTGGTCAATGAATCCTATGCCAGTTATATCAAGAGATTGTCTCTAACCTCCAAGAAGCTTTGTCATATTATCTCTACCATTGACAAAAAGAGCAAGATCAGAGGTGAGCTCTTCTACTTTCTGTTGAAGTTTGGCAACTTCTTCGGATTGAAGGTTCTCAGCTATGTTCTCATCTACTTTCTGTAACACCCTTCTACCCCGCACGTTATCATAAAACATTTACTTAAAAGAGGAATTATAAAAACATGCATTTATTTGAATAAAATAAAAACTGGTAGAAAGATACCACATTGTAACAATTAACGCGGAAAGTACATAGTTTTAAAAAGACAAAAAAATAAACAAAACAACCAATAAACATAACCTAATCCCGATGTCACATACAGAGCTGGTATAACCGTTCCGGAATAAAATCCTCTGAATACAACAAAACTGGAATTAAACTAACAACTAACAACAAAGCATCCTAACTAGAGTCGCGGCTCCTCAGAGTCATTCCTCCACTGGCTGCTCACCGTCCTCTGCATAAAGAGATATATGCAATAACATAAACAGGGAAACAGAAAGTAAGAAATCATGTAAACACAGTGGCATGGGAATAGGGAATAAGATGAACATACATCATACCAGGCATAGCAACAACATCATATAACATCATTTACATAATACAAGTCAACAGTCAATAGATGCTATGCGGTGAACACTACTCCGCTACTCCGTTATGCATGTGGATCAACTATCTCAGGAAGTCAACTTTGGAGTTACATATCCACATTGGCCATTAAAGCACCAACACCGGCAGTTCACCAAACCATGGGTGAACCTCTTGGATAGCCGACGTATCATAACTGGATGCGCCACCTCGGGGGTGCATGGTTCACCAAACCTTAGGTGAACCACCCGAGACTTGGGTCAGATCATCATAACTTGGACGACCTCCCTTATGTTGAACATCCCCCACTAATCAACTTCAACGTATGAATGCATGAGCAAACGTCACACAAGGTAACCACCTCCTTTGCTTGGGCCAATAAGCACCCAAGACTTATCACCATCATCAACATCAACGTCTTGGCCAAAAAGCACCAAGGTTCAGCTCATCAACACCTCGACCAAAAAGCATCGAGGGCACTTTGGCCAAAAAGCACCAAAGTGTAACAACGTGCGATAACACAACGGGTACCGGCTTAACCAACTTATTATTCTTTATTATCTTAGTTACCCTTTAATTAAGTTATCTAACTCATCAATATTCGATTGGTGTTTTATCACATTATTGGGGACATTTGGGGTGAACACCCCTTAATTCCTTTAATCTCAGGTTCTGACCAGTAAGGGGAGCACGGGCGTGCTCACCCCAGCACGGGCGTGCTGTCACTTAAGTGAAGCACGATCGTGCTCACTGTCCTGCATGGCCGTGCTCAATGTGCGGCCTGCCTTCCAGAATGCAACTAGGAGCACGAGCGTGCTCCCTATTTAGCACGACCGTGCACCTGGAGCGGGTCGTACTGTTCTGGGAAGATTCAACTATGTTCTTGGAGTTCTTGGCTCCCTAACGCACTCAAATCAGATCCTAGGGTCCTTGGACTAATCTAGTTGGCATCAACCTCATCTCTCACTAACAGTTCATGTCTTATGAAACTTTAGGGGATTAACCCATTAATTATTATGTTAACAAAGAGTCCTAATTAAATCCATTTAGGGTCTTATTAACATATTCAGTGTAACAACAACATCATCGCTCAATCAACAGCGTATTCAACCAACACATTCAACATAATCCATATAATAAGAACAATGTTCATAACATAGGTATTCATACCAATTCAACTAAAACTCATGGCATAAGACGATTTAATAAGCATATCGCATCATGAACAACTCAACGATTATAACAAATAGGCATACAAATTAATCCAATTAAACATATAAACAATTAAATCATACAACCAGGCAGATCATGGCATTAACAATAGTTAAACGTAACGGTTATAACAACAATAAAACAGGGTTATAGGAACCCCTCATCTTACGCTACTCCCTAGCCTAGTGTATACACTATTCTTCTCCCATACCCGGTATGAAGAATCCGGTAGCGATCACTCAAATGGTAACCCACGCATTCCTCGAGCGGCTCAGTTAACTCTCCAAGCCTTGGTCAAACAAGAACATTAACCAATTAGTTTCCCAAATCTAATAATAGAAAAAAGGAAACTTTAAGGGGAAGGAACCGTTACCTATAGTGATCAACACTGACGAACTAGACGCTCCCAAGAGTCTCCACTACTCCAATAACGAAAGGAGTTTAGAGAAACAACGGAACGAAAGGGTTGCAGCTGCACTAGGGAAGCTGCTACTGACAAAATAGGGTTCTGACTTAACCCTCGGTTACTATTCCATATTTAAAGGCACAGACTTGAGCACGGTCGTGCTCCTCCTTGAGCACGGCCTTGCTCAACTTAGCGCTTGCAAAGCACATCCTGCCATTGAGCACGGGCGTGCTCGCTGTTGAGAACGGGTGTGCTCTACTCAGCGTCAGTGAGACGCTCACTCACAACGAGCATGGTCGTGCTCCTTAACAAGCACGGCCATGCTTGTGGCTCAGAAAGTCACAAGGCACAAGCCTAAGAAAAGGGATTTCAAGCCTATAAGTCCTACTTAGCCCTCAAGTTAAGTCTTAAGGCTTAACCAATCAAACAAGCATACAAAAGCACTTAACGGAAAAACAGGGTGTTACACTTTCTGTTGAAGTTTGACAACTTCTTCAGATTGTAGGTTCTCAGCTATGATCTCAGGTTTACGCTTTGCAGCCTTTAGCTCACTATTTTCCTGAGTTAGTCTATCACACTCTTGATTCTTATGCTCGTGCTCTTTTGCGATTTCACATATTGTCTCTTAAGTGATCTGAATGCCTTAATTAAACAATTGGATTCTTCAATCAATTCATCATAGGCATCCGACAATTCCTTAAGATCAGAAATTACCTCTAACTCAGAATTAGTATCTGCCATTAGGCATAGATTTGTTTCTTCATTTTCTGCATCATCATCTGATGAGCTATCATCTAGATCCTCCCAGGAAGTCATCACTCCTTTCTTTTTCTTTTTGAAGAACTTTTTGTGGGGTTGCTTCTTTAACTGAGGGTATTCTGACTTGATATGTCCAGGTTTCTTGCATTCATAGCAAACAATAGGACTTTTGTTTGTATTGCTTCCCTCTTTGACAAACTTTTCTTTATTGAATTTCCTGAAAGGTGGTATGTCTTGTCTAAAATTCTTCCTTTTCCATAGTTTTCTCATTTTTCTGGTTAGTAATGACATTTCATCATCACTGTTAGAGTCGTCTTCAGATGCGTCTGACTCTGAATTTGATTCATCAACCTTCTGAGCTTTTGAAGGAGTTTTGTCATCTTTGACAGCAATGGATTTTCCTTTCCTGGTGGAGCTATCTTCATTTAGTTCTTGTTCATGAACTTGAAGAGTTCCAAGAAGATCACTCATTTGAAGAGTTGAAAGATCTTTAGCTTAAGATATTGTTGTGACAAGAGGTCTCCATTGTTTTGGAAGACTTCTCAGAATTTTGCCTACCTTGTCTGCATTGGTGTCAGTTTTTCCCAGATATTTCAGACTGTTGATAATGGTTTGGAATCTACATATCATTTGAGCAATGCTTTCTCATTCCTCCATGGTAAACAACTCGTACTTTCGTACAAGCATGTCTATCTTTGTTTTTTTTACTTCTAGAGTATCCCATATTTCATTTACAGAACCACATGAACTTTTCAAACTCTTCCTAACTTAAGTCACACATTAATGAATACCTTGCTTTATGATTTAGTTCCCATTTGGTTTTATGAGCAGCAGTCCACTGAGCCTTAGGTATCTCTGCATTTGTTGTATCATTTTTGGGTATGTATGGACCGTAAGTGATTATCTCCCATAGATCTGAATTTGTAGACATGAAGAACCATTGGAATCTTTCTTTCTAATACATGTAGTTTTCTCCATTGAAAAATGAAGGACTGGTCATGGATGTTCCTTCCATCCCAGAGTTGCTTCCTGTAACATCCCGTTTTTAAAATACATGATTAAGGTATGAGTTAAGAGTGTTTAAACGTTGGATAATGTTCTTTATGGTATGAGGAAGCTCTGGTCCAAATTTGAAGAGATTTGGCCTTGGAACGGGGTCAAAACGTGAAGAAACACGAGAAAACGCGAGAAAATGGGTCTTGGTCAATAGAGCACACTCAAGCGTGGAGTGCGGTACGAAGGGGTGCGGTGCAGTGAGGTTAGTACACTCAATCATGGGAAGTGGCCATGCTCAAACGTGTTAAGTCTCTAAAATGTCTGTGTGCATTTCCCTAAGTTTTGATGAAAACTAAACATTGGGTAATGATTTAATTAACCTATTTTGTGGTTGCTAACCCGTCTACTTAGTGTACAGATCAGAAGATTACAAAACTCACCTGTCTGTCTACCTAAGTCTCACCTGTCCGTATAAGCCAAGAAGTCAACCTGTCTGCTGACTAGGATTGTTGACTATGTGCAAACTGATTTTACAACCTGTCTCTACTCTTCAACTTGTCTAAGGTTCTTCGTTAAAGAACTCGAAGTACAGGAAGCTTTTGCAAGCTGTCCCCTCATGAAGAATACTCTGAGAACTCTCTCACGCTTATCAAGAAACTCAGAAGTGCTCTCTCTCAAGCAAACTAGGAAGTCAGAGATAAACTTCCAGTTAAAGAACATTTCCAACATGCTTTATTCCCTAGTACTTTCAGTCATTACATAGAAAGGGAAATGTACTCTGCAAAAGTACAAAAGCACTCTGCACAACTCTGAGTTGGCGTCTACACGATGCATAAAGCTATTATCCCTCATGTTAGAGTACAACCAACGTCTTCATTGCATTAATGGCTGCCCAGAACGACTATATTGCATTTAATGAAGCTCTGCTTGAAGCCATAGTTGCAAGGAATGTCTCTAACGGATATTAAATGTTTGAAGGCTATAAATACAGAAGTCATTGAAGATGAACATCATCAGAGTTTTACAAAGCATTAAAGAGCCATTACTCTGTTCATTTATTCATTCTGTATTCTTCAATCATTTGAAGTTATTACGCAGACTTTCCTAAAGCTTTATATTTAAACCACTCTCTGAGTGTTAGTGAAAGGTCTGTAAGTGTATTTATTTCAAACCAAACTCTCAAACAAATCTGAGTGAGCCTGAAGAGGCTAGGTGTGCAAAGAATACTTGTGTTGGAGCCTGAAGAGGCTAGGTGTGCAAACAATACTTGGAGTCTGTAACCTGATCAGTTATAGTGGATAAATCTTGGTGCTGCCAAGGACTGGACGTAGCTCTTTGTGTTAAAGAGTGAACCAGGATAAATCTCTGTGTTAATCTCTCTTCCCTTAATCTCTTTAGTTACTTTGATTATATATATCATCTGCTTTCTAACAAAGGGGTTAAAACTGTTTCTGTCAAGTCTGTTTTCTTATCTCTACGTGTGTTGTTTTTCTGAGAAAACTACAACAGACAGGTGACCTGTCTGTGTATCTTTTTACACCCGTCTGTGCTTAGCTTCTGCATGCAAAAAGTTTTTAACTTTATTTTAAATTCTAATAAACACAATTCAACCCCCCCTTTTCGTGTTTATAGTTGTCTATTTCAGTTGGTATCAGAGCTCAGCCTCTGGGTTGAGCATCTAACAGTGTTGAGGTAAAAGATCCTGAAGAATAGACATGACTGCTGGAACTAGTGGAAGTAACCAGACTGAAGGAGCCTCCTTAACCAGACCTCCATTCTTCAATGGAGAAAACTACAACTATTGGAAAGATAGATTTCAATGGTTCATTCTATCTACAAACTCTGATCTCTGGGATGTCATCACAGATGGTCCTTTCATCCCTAAAAATAATGGCTAACACTGACTCTGTTTCAGATAATGAGGTAAATTCTGATTATGAGGAATTACTTAATGCCTATGAAGAATTGTTGGAGGAATCCAACTGTTTGTCTAAGGCTTTCAAATCTCTCAAGAGAGATCATGTTAAGCTCCTCAGTGAGCATAAACAGAAATCTCTAGAGTGTGAGAAATTTGCCAAAGAGAACAGTGAGCTGAAGACTGAAAAGTCTAATGAAGCTAAGATCTCTAGTGATACATCACAGTCTGAAGAAGTTGAAAAACTTCAACAGAAAGTGGAAGAGCTCACTTCTGATCTTGCCAAATTTGTTAATGGTAGAGATAATCTGACAAAGCTGCTTGGCTGTCAGAGGCACTCCCTTAACAAAGAAGGTATAGGATATGTCCATCAGATACATCATAAAGTATCAACTAAGCACTCTAAAGTGTCTGCTACATCTACTTCTATTAAATCCATACCTGTCTGTAATTTCTGTGGAAAGACTGGACATGTTATGTCTAAGTGTCTCCATAAGAAAAGAAGGAAGTCTTCACAGACTCCTAGAACTAACAGAAAAGGACCCAGAAAACTATGGGTACCTAAAGATCAAATAATCTCTGTTGTAGATGTCCTCAACAGCACAAAGAAAACACCACTGCTGGTACCTGGACAGTGGCTGCTCGCGACACATGACAGGAGAAAGGTCTATGTTCCTAGACCTCCAACTTAAGAAAGGAGGACATGTGGCATTTGGTGGAAATCAGAAAGGGAAGGTTATAGGAATTGGTACTATTGGTGGTAAACCTCCTCTTCCCTCTATATCAAATGTTCTTATGGTTAAAGGATTAAAACACAATTTGCTTAGCATAAGTCAATTATGTGACAGTGGATTTGATGTCTCCTTTACCAAAGATTTCTGTATAGTTAAAGATCTTAGTGGCAAAACCCTCTTTTCAGCTAAAAGGCAACAAAATCTGTATAAGATTGAACTGACTGATCTCTCAGATCAAAGTGTAACATGTCTGATGTCTAAAGAGGATGAAAGATGGTTGTGTCATAAGAAACTAGGACATGCTAGTATGAAATTAATTTCAAAACTAAAAAGGGATAACCTTGTGAGAGGATTGCCTGATATTAGTTTTAAGAAAGATATTTTGTGTGATGCATGTCAGAGAGGTAAACAGATAAAATCAAGTTTCAAATCTAAAAACCAAATATCAACCTCTAGACCTCTTCAGTTGTTACACATGGATCTGTTTGGACCAGTTAGTGTTGCTAGCTTGGCTGGAAGGAAATATGGATTTGTCATAGTTGATGACTATTCTAGATATACATGGGTACTCTTCTTAACCCACAAGGATGAGTCTTTTAAGGCTTTCTCAGTATTCTGTAAAAGAGTACAAAATGAGCAGGGTTTCTGCATTTCTACTCTAAGAAGTGACCATGGGGGATAATTTGAAAATGAGCAGTTTAGTCAGTTCTGTGAGGAGAATGGGATCTCTCACAATTTCTCTGCACCTAGAACTCCACAACAAAATGGAGTGGTTGAGAGAAAGAACAGATCTCTGCAAGAGATGGCTAGATCTATGCTCAATGAGAATAATCTCCCTAAGTACTTCTGGGCAGAAGCAGTAAACACATCTTGTTATGTACAAAACAGAATACTCATTAGGCCTTTTCTAAAGAAGACTCCCTATGAACTGTGGAAAGGGAAAAAGCCCCAACATTTCTTACTTTCATGCATTTGGTTGTGAATGCTACATATTAAATACCAAGGATCAACTTGGAAAATTTGACTCTAAGACAGACAAAGGTATCTTTTTGGGATACTCTGAAATGTCTAAAGCTTTTAGAATTTACAATTCTAGAACATCTGTTATTGAAGAATCTGTTCATGTCAAATTTAATGATAACTTAAAGACTGATAAGGAATTGTCAGATCTAGAAGATGATCTTGCAGGTCTTGATATAAACAAGTCAGAAGATCAACAACCTGACTTAACCAAACCAGAACCTGAAGCAGAACTAGACAGACAAGTGGAACAGACAAGTCAGCAGACACAGACAAGTCAAGGTCCTCTTGAAAGAGACTGGAAATTCAAAACTCATCATCCTAAGGATCTCATCATTGGTCATCCCTCAGAAGGAGTAAGAACCAGATCTACCTTAAGAGAATCAAGCAATGTGGCCTTTTTGTCAGAAATAGAGCCAAAGCACATTGAAGAAGCTCTTGATGATGAAAGCTGGATTCTTGCTATGCAAGAAGAACTCAACCAGTTCACCAGAAATGATGTCTGGACACTTGTCTCCAAGCCCAAAAACAAGTCTGTCATTGGAACAAGGTGGGTCTTCAGAAACAAGTTAGATGAAGATGGCAAAGTGGTCAGAAACAAGGCAAGGTTAGTAGCTCAAGGCTATAACCAACAAGAAGGTATTGACTATACTGAAACCTTTGCACCTGTAGCTAGAATAGAAGCTATTCGCATACTAATGTCATATGCTGCACAACACCAAATCACTCTTTTTCAAATGGATGTGAAAAGTGCTTTTCTCAATGGAATAATTGAAGAAGAAGTTTATGTTAAACAACCCCCTGGTTTTGAAGATACTGATAAACCAGATCATGTTTTTAAACTTAAAAGGGCATTATATGGTTTAAAGCAAGCACCTAGGGCATGGTATGATAGACTAAGCTCTTTTCTCATGCATAACGGCTTTACAAGAGGTCAAGTAGATACTACTCTGTTTAAGAAAAGCTATAAAGAAAATTTCATTGTAGTCCAAATATATGTTGATGATATTATTTTTGGAGCAACTAATGAAAAGCTGTGCAAGGATTTTTCAAAGCTGATGCAAGCAGAATTTGAGATGAGCATGATGGGAGAATTGAAGTTCTTCCTTGGTCTACAAATCAAACAGACAAGTGATGGAATCTACATCCATCAACAAAAGTATATCAAGGAAATGCTCAAGAAATACAAAATGGAAAATGCTAAACTTATGAAAACTCCCATGGAAACCAATGCAAAACTTAGTAAAGATGATGAAGGTAAAAAGGTAGACCAAACTATCTACAGAGGTATGATTGGATCTTTGCTGTACTTAACTTCAAGCAGACCTGATATTCAGTTTAGTGTCTGTATGTGTGCTAGATTTCAATCTGACCCAAGAGAATCTCATCTTAAAGCTGTTAAGAGAATGTTTAGATATTTGCTTGGTACTACTAATCTTGGTTTGCTGTATTTAAGAACTAATGAATACAGATTAGTGGGATTTTGTGATGCTGACTTTGCTGGAGACAGAATAGAAAGAAAAAGCACCAGTGGAGGATGCCACTTCATTGGAGCAAACTTGGTCTCTTGGTCAAGCAAAAGACAGACAACTATAGCTCTATCTACAGCTGAAGCAGAATATATCTCAGCTGCTAGTTGTTGCTCTCAGCTTTTATGGGTAAAACATCAACTTGAGGATTACTCTATTTTTTAGCATAATATATTTGTATGGTGTGATAATTCTAGTGCTATCTGCTTAACTAAAAATCCAATTCAGCATTCTAAGGCTAAGCATATAGAAATCAAACATCACTTCATTAGAGATTATGTTCAGAAAGGTATCTTTGATATTAAGTTTGTTAAAACTGAAAATCAATGGGCTGATATCTTCACTAAGCCTTTAGCAGAAGAAAGATTTTTATTTATTAGAGATAATTTAAACATGCATTGTATTGTTGAATGACATGTCTGAGTTTTTAAAACTGTCTGTGATCACCTGTCTGACTCTGCTGAGTCACTATGCTGAAACCCAACAGTTTTATTGAAATGGTTATTATTTATTCATTTATTTTAATACCATTTGTTAATCTGAAGCTAATCATGAACACGACAGTTTTTACCTCGAAACCATGCTTTCTTTATGTCTAAGTGGGCGCTACAGTTCCCCACATAAATCGTGCCATTCTTAATTAAAAATGTTTTTTTTTCTCTCTCCTGCTTTTACTTCTTTAAAAGGCAAATCTTCAGAAAGTTTCAAACTTTATCCTTCTCAAAAAGCCCTAAGTCTTTTCGTCTTCGTCTTCCTCTCGTTCAAACCCTTCTCTTCCAAAACTTTCACTTTCTCTCTTTTCTGAAAAATGGCATCTTCAAAACGTCTGTCTCCAAAAGAGATTGCTGAGAAATACGAGATGAGACTAACTGATGTAGAGAAGATTCTACCTGGGAAGACTGTTGATCTTCAACAGATGAAGAGATGGGGAATGGATGTCACTGAGGAGTTGGAATACTCTAAGTGGACAGCCTTCTTTGATATCAAGGAGCTGGTCCATCCCAAGCTTGTCAGAGATTTCTGGAGGAATGCTGTGGTCATCACCAATGTGGTTGATGGAACCAAGAGCTTCAAGGCTCAAATGTCAGCTGATGTAACTCTTCAGTTCCCTATAAGCTCTCTGGAACCGGCAACCAGATGTCCAAGGATTGGAACTGCCTTCAGACCTGACTGGGAAGATCAGGTGGGAACTGAAAATATCAACATTGCTGTTTATGGTGTTCCCAACCCTGAGAACAAGAAGCCTGTCTACATGGTGCCTAAGTACAGATTCTTGCACAAGCTGCTTCTGGAGTGTGTGATGCCCAGAAGAGGGTCAAGAGACAATGTGACCAAGTTGGACAGATTTGCTCTGTACCACTTGATTCACAAAATCAAGATAGACATCAATGATCTCATCTACATGTATCTTGAGTCTCTGATCAGAAGGACAAATATGCCTACCTACCCTTATGGAATGTTGCTGACAAGGGTGTTTAGGAACAAGATATTTGTTCCAACTGATGTCCACTTTGTGGACATGGCTCTGCCCATAGACAAGAAGGTCTTGTCTATGATGGGGATTGAAGGAATCCCTCTGGAGGATGAGGAAGAAGAAGAGAAGAAGAAGAAGAAGAAGAAGCCTGCTGTTGAGCAGAAACTGAAGGAAATAGCAGAGGAGCCTGCTGATTCCACTGGTGAATCAGAGTATCCTATCTCTGAAAGGATTTGGAAAGCTGCTGGAAAGGTTGCCAGACAGGATCAAAGGCCTGAGGAACCCACAGCTTCTGAAGGATCTGCTGAGACAGTAGAGCCTCTCAGATTCAAGCTGAAGAAGCCCTCTCCCAAGAGGAAGACCAGTGAGGCTGGAAAATCAGGTGTGGTTTCTACACAACCCACCAAGAGAAGAAGACTGGTGAAGACCTTTACCAAGGACAGACAAGTGAAGTCTGTGCCTAGTAAAGAGGAAGCACCTGCTCAGGGGGAGCAGACTTCTCCACCTACAAAAGAGCCTAGGGAGATCAAATCTCTTGATCTGGGTTTCATTCCCAGAAAAAGAAGGTCAGGCTACCCTATGCCTGTAGTGGCGGTTGCTGAAAGGGAAGCTGTCCCTGCAGAAGAGCCTGCTGCTGCTGCTACTGCTTCTGCACCCTCCACTGACCTGTCTGCTGGAACACAGACAGTTGGTCATCATGAAGAAGCTTCTCTGTCTCCTTCAAGGAAGAAAGCAAGGCTTTTTGAAGAACCACTCTTCACCTTCCCTTCTGCACCATCCTCTCCCCTTCATCTAGGTATTCCAGATTCTGCTGTCTCTTCCCCCTCTGCTCTCTGTGTCAACCCTTTATCTGTTGCCTCCCCTTTTCACTCACCTGTCTCCTCTCACCCCTCTCAACCATCTTTTGATGTCGTGTCTGATATATGTCAATACACAGTTGTTCACAGGGACTCAACTCCCAGAGAACAATCTGGCATATCATCTAGACTGTTTGTGAGTGATTTGCAATCTCTGATGACTACAAGTATATCTCACTTATCTATCATCCCTTCTCCACCACCTCACATTCTGAACCCATGTAGGGAGATCTTCTTTTATCCCCCTATTGTGTTGTTCATTAGAACATTGGAAGGATCTAACTATCCTGCCTCTGTTGTCATGTTACCCTCTAGGTCTAGATATTTCTTTCTTTTAGTCACAGGGTCTAATTCATTCTTTTCCCACATAGACTCTCTCCTACCCCTACCTCCATCTGTCTTGGCCATTCAACCTCTTCCCCCTCCTATTCCAATAAGAGTCACTCGACTGTCTCTTTGTGAAAGACTCTCTTATGTCTTTCCCTCTCCTGATTTTGACATAGTCAGAATCACCCCTCTGTTTAAAATAGTTTTTTCTTCCTTTATTTTATTTCAGAACCATTCATCAACTTTTCTTTCCTCGTGTTTCCTCACCTTTCTCTGTACCTAAGGCACCCCCAGTTTTAGCCTTACCCTGGTATCCATCCCTGTCTGATGCTTCAACCAGCCTGTCTACAGAAGTCTCCTCCTCTCAGATGGTGGATTCAGTGAGCTTCAATCTCCTTAAGACTGAGCTAGAAGAAGTCAGAAGACAATTGGATGCAGAGAGGCATGCTAGGCTGCTGTTAGAACAGAAAGTTGATTCCCTGTATCTTATGTTTAATCAGCCTAAATAAGTAGTTGTAGGAACTGCCTTGTAATTGAATTGCTTATGATGAATACAAATCAAATTTTACTTTATTATTCTTTTTCGTTTTTCTCTCCACTGTTATCTATTTAACTCTTTTTGTTGGTGACAAAAGGGGGAGAAAAATGTTAAGATGTTTAATGTAAACAATATATGCTAAGTGTTCATTCTCTGATATACTCTGAAAAATGAAGGACTGGTCATGGATGTTCCTTCCATCCCAGAGTTGCTTCCTGTAACATCCCGTTTTTAAAATACATGATTAAGGTATGAGTTAAGAGTGTTTAAACGTTGGATAATGTTCTTTATGGTATGAGGAAGCTCTGGTCCAAATTTGAAGAGATTTGGCCTTGGAACGGGGTCAAAACGTGAAGAAACACGAGAAAACGCGAGAAAATGGGTCTTGGTCAATAGAGCACACTCAAGCGTGGAGTGCGGTGCAAAGGGGTGCGGTGCAGTGAGGTCAGTACACTCAATCATGGGAAGTGGCCATGCTCAAACGTGTTAAGTCTCTAAAATGTCTGTGTGCATTTCCCTAAGTTTTGATGAAAACTAAACATTGGGTAATGATTTAATTAACCTATTTTGTGGTTGCTAACCCGTCTACTTAGTGTACAGATCAGAAGATTACAAAACTCACCTGTCTGTCTACCTAAGTCTCACCTGTCCGTATAAGCCAAGAAGTCAACCTGTCTGCTGACTAGGATTGTTGACTATGTGCAAACTGATTTTACAACCTGTCTCTACTCTTCAACTTGTCTAAGGTTCTTCGTTAAAGAACTCGAAGTACAGGAAGCTTTTGCAAGCTGTCCCCTCATGAAGAATACTCTGAGAACTCTCTCACGCTTATCAAGATACTCAGAAGTGCTCTCTCTCAAGCAAACTAGGAAGTCAGAGATAAACTTCCAGTTAAAGAACATTTCCAACATGCTTTATTCCCTAGTACTTTCAGTCATTACACAGAAAGGGAAATGTACTCTGCAAAAGTACAAAAGCACTCTGCACAACTCTGAGTTGGCGTCTACACGATGCATAAAGCTATTATCCCTCATGTTAGAGTACAACCAACGTCTTCATTGCATTAATGGCTGCCCAGAACGACTATATTGCATTTAATGAAGCTCTGCTTGAAGCCATAGTTGCAAGGAATGTCTCTAACGGATATTAAATGTTTGAAGGCTATAAATACAGAAGTCATTGAAGATGAACATCATCAGAGTTTTACAAAGCATTAAAGAGCCATTACTCTGTTCATTTATTCATTCTGTATTCTTCAATCATTTGAAGTTATTACGCAGACTTTCCTAAAGCTTTATATTTAAACCACTCTCTGAGTGTTAGTGAAAGGTCTGTAAGTGTATTTATTACAAACCAAACTCTCAAACAAATCTGAGTGAGCCTGAAGAGGCTAGGTGTGCAAAGAATACTTGTGTTGGAGCCTGAAGAGGCTAGGTGTGCAAACAATACTTGGAGTCTGTAACCTGATCAGTTATAGTGGATAAATCTTGGTGCTGCCAAGGACTGGACGTAGCTCTTTGTGTTAAAGAGTGAACCAGGATAAATCTCTGTGTTAATCTCTCTTCCCTTAATCTCTTTAGTTACTTTGATTATATATATCATCTGCTTTCTAACAAAGGGGTTAAAACTGTTTCTGTCAAGTCTGTTTTCTTATCTCTACGTGTGTTGTTTTTCTGAGAAAACTACAACAGACAGGTGACCTGTCTGTGTATCTTTTTACACCCGTCTGTGCTTAGCTTCTGCATGCAAAAAGTTTTTAACTTTATTTTAAATTCTAATAAACACAATTCAACCCCCCCTTTTCGTGTTTATAGTTGTCTATTTCAAAACGTGGACTGTCCACACGTCAAAACGTTCTAGGTCTGACAGCACTATATGAAAGGGTCCGAAACTTCATTTTTCAGTCGTTTGACACGATTTTTCCTCTCTTTTCTTCATAAAACACACAAGGAACCTTAAGGCAGCCATTGTTAGGTATCTTGGAGCTTGGTTTGAGGATATGAGTCGTGAAACTCAAATTCGTATATGATGTTGTGATCATATCGCCTTTACCTTCGAATTCGCCTAATCAGTTTCTCGAATCGACGAAGGTATGTCGTAGTTTTGTATATGCCAACGTCGTCGACATCGACGTGCTTAGCTTGTTCTTCATCATTCTTTGGTTTCAACCTTGTTCTAAACAAGTTTTTTGGTATCCGGTTGTAGCTCTAGTCATTGACTAAGTGAAGAATCTGTTAGTGTCAAAAAAGCTAGTTCTTGGCTTTGCGGAAGCAGAAGGGCTGCATGTAGACTCTTGAGACAGCGAAGGTATCCACATGTGTAGTGTAATGTTATGTAGTATTCGTTATTGCTTTGGTTCTTAATGTTGTTGTTGATATGTTTCTATGTTTTCAACGAACTGTGGTACCCGTACGTATGATCAGAACGGAAAACGGATTGGTGGGGGTATTGATATGGACTGTGGAAGATTTGGAGACGTTGGAATACATGTCTGTGAGTGTACTCGTGATTGGTGGTGATTGAGGGCCAAGGCTGTTCGTTACTGCAGGAGTTGCGTGCAATCAATAACAGGAGAGGGGGAAGAAACCACAGTTATCGGGGAAAATAGGCATAGAGTATGATTGTTAACATGTGTAGGGATCCTCAAACCCCACTGATAGTTGATATATGCTTAGTATGTCTATATGTTGATTGATAACATGATATCTGAAAAGATGCTTATATAAGTATGCGGTGTTTAGTTGTTAGTTAATATGCCTACTGTGATGTCGTATTATCTGCTATGTTTTTCTGTTGATAATATGACTATATGTTAATTATGTGTTGTTAATATGCTGATATGTGAATGTTTTGATCTTGGTTGACATTGGAGATGCCTGAGATGAGATTAAGCTAATAGCTTAATTAGGAATATATGTTCTTGTTATTATACCAAGGTGTTAGATATAATTGTTTTAATAAATCAATTGGTGATGGATGCATGTACATATCATTCATGTCGTTGGTCAACCTTGTGGGTAGCCTTGAGCGTTACTAATATGAGGTTGATGGTTGTGAACGACTATAACGAAAGTTGGATAGTTGTCATAAGGGGTCGTGGTGAATAGTTGCAAAAGCCGTTTGAGTAGCTATTAATCGAGGTCGGATTATACTTGTGTGCAAAGCTACAACAGCCATTTGAGTGGTTATTGCACAAGGGAGGTGTCCGTGTCAACTACAATAGCCGTTTGAGTGGTTGTCATGGAGGAGTCGTGTGAATAGTTGCAACAGTCGTTTGAACAATTATCGCACGAAGTTGAGGTAGATTATCCGGAGCGACAAAGTTGGTGGAACGCAGAGGCGGAACAACGTGGATGCTTTCTCATTGTTGGGGAACTTCTCGGGTTTCTCACAGTGGAGGCATTCGGGAAGGCAGTGCTTCCTTCACGTATGGAGGACCACTGTTGTACTCTCTTGGTAACGCAAGAGCCAGCAGCCCAACTCCCAACTTACGTTGTTATAGATTTGGCCAATCATGCATGTAGGACCAGTTGTGCACATAGAGTAGGTTATCATCCTAGTTGAGAAGACTTCGAGGTTGATTGTTATGACAACGATCTTGGCAGACGATTGTGATTGTTGATGTGCATGTTAATATGATATTCTATGTTGTTTCCTATTTTGTGATAATTGTAGAGTTTCTTACCTCTTGTATGTATCTATTCCTCTATTCTTTATATGTTGGCTCGCATCGTGGTTCAAAGGTGGAAGTGAGTTATCAGCTGGTGAAGACACCAAGAAAGTTAAAAGTGATCGAGGTGAGAGTTATCCTTCACTGTGATAATGACGCTGATTGATCATGATTGAAGAAACCTGTGAGGAAGCTATTAAGTCTTTTAGTGTATATACCACGGCCAGTGGAGTGTATGTTATTGTATCTTCTATGTCGTCATTTCCATAGTAACTCTGATGATATATATGAATATATGTTTTAAATGTTTTAATTTTCCGCTATAATTATTTGTAGCAATAATGTGTTAGTCTCATGTGGCACTCGTAAGGGTGTTACACTTCTACTTGTGCTAGCTCCATCTGTCATGATTTATGTTCAACAGGATCTTTCCTCAACACTGTTAAATGCTCAACCTAGAGGTTAAACTTTGATGCCAACTGAAATGAACAGATGAAAACATGAGAAGGGGGTTGAATTGTGTTTTACTTAAACTTTTCGAGAAAGAAAACTTTTCTCGAAGAAACAGTATTAGACACTATGATGCGTCTGAGTCAATTTAAACACAGAAGGGTTTGTTTAATGTTTAACACTTTTAGCCCTTGTTAGCACAAAAGAATATAAAGCAAACTTAAAGAGGATAGGGATTAGGAAGTTAACACAGATTTATATTGGTTCACCCCAAACCTTGGATTACGTCCAATCCTTGGTTTCACCAAGTTTTTTCACTATAACTGATCAGGTTATATATAAGTATTGTTTGCACACTAACCTCTTAAGGATCCTTCAAGTATTGTTTGCACACCTAGCCTCTCCAAGCTCCTTAACAAGTATTCTTTTAGCAAGCCTCTTCAGGCTCTACAAAGGGTAAGATTTAATGAAGCACCAGCTTCAAGATTTATAGCTTTGCAAGTCAACTGAAATAACACTCAATGAGTGATCATGAAATGATGTTGGTATGGCTGCAGAAATAACTTCTCAATAAATACAAATGATTGAGCAGAGAAGTATTCTTAGAATGAAAGGTTGTAAGAGCTTTGAATGTGAGAAGAGTATTTAATGCTTTCAGATGAGTGTATTGATTGTTATCTATCTTCAAGTAGTCTTCAAAGTCTTCCTTTTATATTCATCAACAATAAATCTGTTGTGAGACATTCTTCAGATGAATCGAGATTTTGTTCTTTCATTCATAAATGCCAAAGAGCCGTTCTGAATGTTCATATATTTAATGTTTATGATCGTTGGAGTGCTTCAAAACAAGATGAACTTACTTCTTTGCATAACGTTATCAGAGTGCAGCATGATTCAGAGCAGGTGCAGTTGCTTTTCTGGCTTGGGCAGCGCGACTTTCCTTATTTGTGCAACATTGGTATATGACCGCGTAAAGTTCTTTAGCTTGTTGCAGCAAAAAGAATTTGCAGCAAATACTTTATGCTTTGTGTACTTGGGTCAGTGTTCTTTGATTTGAAAATGTAAGAAATATGGTTGACTTCAAATGAGGGTATAGAGATGCACTTTCAAACACTCTGTTGGGTCAGACATATTTGCATAAGGAGTTGCTGTTGAGTTGCCAGACAAACGCATTTTATAAGTAAACATAGATGCATGATGAAACATCTGACGTCTTGTTTTTACTAAATGCTCTTTGTTTTATTTTCCTTGACACTAAATACACATATCAGTAGATTTCAAATAGCTCAATTAAAATCATTCTTGTATGGATTCATTAAAAATAGAGATGTCAAAAACTTAAACTTAACACTTTTAACATCCATTTGATAAAGATTTATATTATGTTGTGTAGCATAAGACATAACAATTATAAAATTACTTCTAATCTAGCTACAGGTGCAAAGGTTTCAGTAAAATCAATACCTTCTTGTTGATTGTAGCCTTGAGCAACTAACCTTATCACTTTTCCATCTTCATCCAGCTTGTTTATAAAAATCCATCTTGTTCCAATAACAGATTTATCTTGGGGTTTAGAAACCAGAGTCCACACATCATTTCTTTTGAACTGATTTAGTTCTTCTTGCATGGTTAGGATCCAACTTTCATCATTGAGAGCTTTTTCAATGTGTTTAGGCTCCAAATATGATATGAAGGCCATGTTGAACTCTAAAAGCAAACCTTGTTCTAGCTCCTTGAGATGGAGTTCCAATGATGAGATCTTCTGGATGATATGTCTTGAACTTCCAGTATCTTATCCGACTTGCTTCTTCAGACATTTGAGGACTCGTCTGATTGACTAGTTACTCAGCCATTTTTATCTTTGACTTGTCTGACTTTTTTTCTTCAGTTGAGTTCAAATTCAGACCTGCAATATCATCTTCTAAATCTGATATTTCCTTATCAGTCCTTAGTCCATCATTAAACTTTACATGAATTGATTCTTCTACAATTGATGTTCTAGAGTTAAACACATTAAAAGCCTTAGATGATTCAGAATATCCAATAAATATGCCTTTATCTACTTTAGAATCAAGATTTCTAAGTGATCTTTTGAATTCAGAATATAACATTCACAACCAAATGCATGAAAATATGATATGCTGGGTTTTCTACCTTTCCACAATTCATAAGGAGTCTAATTTACGATAGGTCTAACTAATGTTTTGTTTTGTACATAACAAGCAGTGTTAATGGCTTCTGCCCAGAAGTACTTAGGGAGATTATTCTCATTGAGCATTGTTCTACCCATCTCTTGAAGAGATCTGTTCTTCCTCTCAACTACTCTATTTTGTTGTGGAGTTGTAGGTGCAGAGAAATTGTGAGAAATGTCATTTTCCTCATAGAACAGCTTAAAATGCTGATTTTCAAACTCACCCCAATGGTCACTTCTAATAGCATAAATACATAAACCTTGCTCATTCTGTACTTTCTTACAGAATACTATGACAAAACCATATTTCTTTCCACCTGGGCTAGCTACACTGACTGGTCCAAAGAGATCCATGTGTAACAACTGCAATGGTCTAGAGGAGGTCACTTCTTTTTTAGATTTAAAACTTGATTTTACTTGTTTACCTCTCTGACATACATCACATAAAACAACTTTCTTAAAAGAAACATCAGACAATCCTCTCACAAGATTTTGTTTTTCCAATTTAGAAATTTGTTTCATACTAACATGTCCTAGTTTCTTATGTCATAATCACTTTTCACCCTCTTTATACACAAAACATGTTACACGTTGATATGAGAGTTCAGACAGGTCAATCTTATAAAGATTATGTTGCCTTTTAGCATAAAAGAGGGGCTTGCCACTCTTGTTATTGACTATGCATGAATCCTAGGTAAAGGAAACAAAGAACTCACTTTCACATAATTTACTTATGCTAAGTAGAGTATGTTTTAATCCTTTAACTAATAGATATGATAGGTAAGGGAGGTTTACCACAAACGTTACCTACTCCTTTCTGGTTGCCACTAAAAGTTACTTGTCCACCTTGCTTAGGTTGGAGGTTTAGGAACATAAACTTTTCTCCTGTCATATGTCGCGAGCATCCACTGTCCAGGTACCATGACAGGTGTTTGCTTTGTCCTATTAAGAATATCTGTAACAGGAATTATCATGGACTTAGGTACCCATATTTTCTTGGGTCCTTTTCTGTTAGTATAAGATGTCTGTGAAGACTTCTTTCTCTTTTTGTGGATAAACTTAGACGTGATATGGATAGCTTTTCCACAGTAAGTATAGATAGGTCTATTTGAAGTAATAGAGACAAATTTGACAGTTATTTTTTAGAACATTGTTGATTTATTATGAAGCGTCTGATTGGTATACCCCAAACCTCTTTCTCTTCCTAGACTCCTTCCACAATTCTTCTTCCCAATCCTTAGAATTTCCTGTTCAGCAACCATTATTTGAGTTTAGCTGTATGAAGGTTCTAATTTCTCACCTAATCAAGTTAGTTTTTATACCATGAAGCTTCCCAAACCTTTTTTAAGATAAACGTACGTTTTGCACCTCTGGGTATGAGACATAACCATGTCGAATAGAGACATGCCTGTGTCTTAGAGCTGTCAAAGTGAGCCAACTCAGGTGAGCCGGGTTGGCTCACCACTGGTTGAGGATAAAGTAAGTCGAGCCGGGTTGGCCCACTTTTTTGGTGAGTCAAGAAAGAGCTAACTGGGCTCCACCCAATATTACCTATCCACTATACATGAATTGACCAGATGGCGAAGACAGAATAGGGAGGCTGGGCGTAGATGAATCCTTAGGTATAGCTTTCAATCAATAATGATGTCTACTTTATAGAAAAATTTCTTCTAATTGTTTTATATTCATTAGAAAAATGGGTCGCAACGGTTGACAAGTAAACATAATGATTATAAATGTATCGGACTAGAGACGTCAATTTAGCCCAGTCAACCCCATTTGGCCCTAACCCACGTGGACCAGGGCCAAAAAATCTCATAGGGCTAAAAAACTCACACCTAAAAAAGCTCACAGGATTAAAAGCCTTGAAAGCCTTATGGGCCAAGGCTGGCCCATGGGCCTTAAATTTTAAAAACATTTATTAAATTCATGGTGTTACTCGTTGATTTCATAATAAAATTTTATAGTTCCTATGCATTACAACAAACAATATAAAAGTGATTATCATGCATCAACCAAAGAAAAATTATCAAGAAGAATTCAACAATCACATCCACAAATATTAAGGGGTCATAATTTCAATTTTCTATTAAACTTTTGTAATAAAATAACTACACTTCAACAATAAGAGAGAGAGAGATGAGTGTGTTATTCACACAAATAATATACAAACTTCACTAAAAATTAGGGGTGTCCATGGGTTGGGTTGGGTTGGGTTTAGTGAGTTTTGGCACCCAACCCAATTACAGGTGGTTGGGTTGGGTTGGGTTGGGTTTGTCAAAATAAATTATGAAACCCAAACCAACTCAACCCGACCATTTATGGGTTGGGTTGGGTGGGTCGTCGGGTCTGACAAGAAACACACAAATGTTCAGTTTTGTGTCGGGTCTGCGGGTCTGTCAGGGTAGAAAACATGGAAAAATCTCAAAACTGATGAATAAACATGTTTAAAACTTTAAATAACATCAACAACCATGAATTAAAAGTCTAAAATATCAACAACCATCAACTAAAAATCTAAATTATTACAATGAAAAAGTAAAAGTCATCAACATTCAATAACCATCAACATAAAACTAAGTAATATGGGTTGGATTGGGTTCAGTGGGTTTGGAATTCTGAAACCCATTGCCCAACCCATACTCTATGGGTCCTATGACTTTTTGCCCAACCCAACCCAATCACCCGAACCAACCCACAAAATCTGGGTTGGGTTGGGTTGGATTTGCCGGTTTCGTGAGTCCACCCAGACCCATGGACACCCCTACTAAAAATCGCAGCCAATACTCACGTCTTAATTTATATATCAAATCATTTACATCCTTTCCTTGATGATTGACATGTCATACTATGTCAGGATTTTGTATAAAACTTTTTCTAAAAATATTATCCATAATATTTACATATTTTGTTATATATATAGCTAAACTATTAAAGTAATAGGATCATCTTTTAAATTTTTAAATTTATAAGTACTCATAATATTAATTTTGAATCCAAAGATCAATATGATTGATATATATCATAATTTTATTTGTCAAAAAAAGATATATATATCATAATTTTAAAGGATAATATGATTGATGTTTGTCATTAAAAAAGAATAATAATAATTTTTAAATATTAATTATGGGTATGATAAATGTATATAAGTTCACAAACCAACTTGTGGAGCGGTTACTTGGGGCCTATTTGCTTTGCTTCAAGTTTCCTGTTTTTATTTCCTGATTTCAAAAATAATTACAAAACTACAACCTTGTTTTCATTCTGTTTCCTGAAATCAAAAATTTGTACAGGAAACACAGAAAACAACTTTTTTCTGTTTTCAATGTTTTCTATACAAATATCTGAAAACAGGAAATTGAATGAAACAAGGTGTCAGTTTTGTAATTATTTCTGAAAACAGGAAATGAAAACAGGAAACTAGAAACAAAAGCAAACATTCCCTTGATTCTTAAAGGACAATTTTTTCACTGCTAAATAAATTCAATTATCATTTTTGGGTAAATGATTAAATTCAGGATAGTTAGTAATGCAATCACGGAAAAAATTGATAAATAAATAAATAAAATAATGAATGCAACAGTTTTTAAAAAAAAGAAAAACTCGGGTAGACAAGACTAAGTAGTGATTTTCAATAAATAAAAGGGTAAAGGCCCATTTTGGTCCCTGACAAAAAATACGATGTCCATTTCAATCCCTGACAAAAAAAACTACCCCGTTAATCCCTTACAATTACTAACGTGGGACAAGTTAGTCCCTACGTGACTTCCATTAGTCGGCATCCGTTACTAAAATGTCCCACGATACTAATTGTCAGGGACTAATTAGTCTCACTACAAATATTGTTAGGGACTATAATGTCCCATAGTAATTGTCAGGGACTAATGCGACACCCCATTCCCAATGGATCACATTTACGTAACGTGTTATAAAACTCCACTTTGATAAAAATATAAATTTGCTGGTTTCCTTCGGAAAAAGAAATAAGTTTACTACTTACTTATTTTTGTCAAAAAGGTGATAAATTTTTTTTTCCTTTTCCTTTACTGTACATACAACTCACACCCAGTAACATAATATACAACTCGATATATATATATATATATATATCATACATATGCTTCAAAGTTTTATACAAGACCTTTATCCTACCAGGTCACCATCTACTGTCACACCTATATCACAATAACTGAAAACGACATAACTATGTCATAGTGGGAGTCTGAAAAACACTACTCAAAAAGATTGGCTCTCAGTAGCCAAATAGTCATACTATCTAAAAGTCCCACTCTACCTAACAGACTACACCCTATAGCTGGTCATCACCTACAGGAACCCATTAGAGAGTCCTGTGTAAACTCCCCCACCTCCAGGAGGTGTATCAGGAGGGGATGCATCATCTCCCACCCCGACATCTTGGACAACTCCATCATCCTCCGGTACATAGTCCGGATCAGCTATCGGATCCTCCTCGGGATCCTCCTCCATCTCCTGTGGCGCATCCTCTGGTATCAGGACTATAGGCCCTGGAGGAGACTCCGGGGCAACCTGCTGTAGTGGCTGAACATAAGGAGGCGGCTGATGCTCCAGATCGCCGTGACGTACCAAGTGCTGTAGAATCATCCATATAGGAGGCAGTGAAACTTCTATTGTCTCCCTCGTATGTATCAGTTGTTGGGGTCCATCAGCTACTGTCCCTAGAAGTGTCCGCATCGGACCTGTGTATGTGGCACTCCTAGCTTCTGGGTTGATCACCCAGGCGTTCCCCCGATCAGCATTATCGAACGTGAGAGCTCGAACCCCCGAGTAATTCAGGTCTACCGCATTCGGGTCCATCTGAACGTATATACATAGATTCCACATACATAAAAAAGAAACAATAAAACAGATATGCAAGGGTGAGTTACCAATATATGAGTTTTACAAAGACAACCCCATGCACGACACACAAAACAGCACATACCATATAATTATAATATACAGAATTATCTAAACCAGTAGAATGATTCAAAGGATATCATATCCGACAGTCATCGTCATTTTATAAAAATGCATGACACTTCAATATCTCGGCTCTATTTTGATACCTAATCTCATGAGATCCCACAACTTTCTGTTTCGTTTTGAGCAGATCAAGCTCGCACATGGCACATTGTAAAAACGAAATAAACCAATGCCCAAGAAAAGAACACATAACACATTGGCAACTCTCCAACGTCCAAGGTTATTGTTCAAATATGTAACTTATTGGCTCACACAGAGTCCCAATAGTCACTGCGAACAACCTATTGCATCACTCAGAACATCAATAGTTATCGCATAAAATTGGACACTCAGTCCAGTAAATTACATTGGTTCACACACAAACCCAATGTGTCATATGGAACCATAGTCCATACCAGATACATTGATCCACTCAGGACTCAATGATCACATCACATGGCACGTCTGCCAAAAATGCATGAGAAAAACTTTTATTCCCGTTTGTATTCTTTGTCGTAATAATCTTTCCTTGTCGAAGCACAAAGCTAACGACCATGCTTAATTTCTTATAAAGACTTTTACTACAAACAAACACAGGACACACAGTCCAAATGTTTTAAACTCAACACAGGACACACAGTCTGAGTGCTCAATCGCAAAGCCCTAAACTGATGCACCAGTCTTAGGCTCGCGGATATGGAACTCACATTTTCCACATCAAATTAGGACACACAGTCCACAAAAATCATTGCAGGACCCTCAGTCCAATGACACAGATCCCAGATCTACATGTCCACAGAACACTAGAACCCCGACGTCTCGGTTTCTAGGTTCGTTTATCCTTTATAAAATAGTTCGCTCAGTGAAAAACAAATACAAAACCAAATCTCCGAAAACTTATCCAAGTTTAACGGAATACTTTTACTGAATAAAAACTCTTTTACAGAAATTCTTTTCTTTTAAAACGTTGATAAAACATAAAACGTAAATAAATTCTTTGATGTTTAAAATTATTTATTTCTAAACTTTTTTCTCAAGAAACATCAACTTATAAAATCTCAATTAAATAAAATTAATAAATCCAAAATATAAACCTTTTTCTCAAAATTTTCCATAAAAATCTTTTTATAGTGTAAATAACTGTTCTGCTTCGCGTAATTATTCTGACAGCTAAAATACGTTATTTTCGGAACTTTATCACTTTAAATAACATTTTATAATAAAATTGAATTTATTTTGGAAAAACTAGAGCCTGTGAAAAATTTCACAGTTTCGCCCTTACTGTCACTTTATTGACGTATTTTCCCCAAAAATATCATTAAAATAATATTTTTCCACTTTTTCTCAAAATTACACAAATTAATAGTTCTGATTAATTAATCAAGCTTATTAAGCTTTTATCCTCAATTTAATTTTAAACACTGACCAATGTCAGGTTTCACAGTCTAACAGTCAACAGCAAGTAATTTTTATCACAGAATAGCATGACAGATATCAATTCATGACATGCATCACAATTATACAAATATACTCAGATATATTCACATATCAT